>CP106710.1:102908181-105308181 GCA_025503065.1 Gossypium bickii | reverse complement strand
AAACTATTGGTCAGGGTAACAGGGGAGACTTTAACTAATAAACTGTACTAATTGGCCACACCAAAAATTCTAGAAACATTATAGTAAGAGTATATGAGTCTAGTTTCAAGGAAAATTTACGGATCTAAATTTCAAGTTTCGTAACTCAAGTTATAGTCAATTTAGTGACCATGACGTAGATGGATAGTTTCATTATGAATAAGGAAATAATTTTAAAAGCAAATTTTTATGCCCCGAACTAGTAAGTTAAGTCTGGTAATGCCTCGTACTCGACTCTGGTGACAGTCTCGGGTAAGAGGTGTTACAATGGGTGACTCTAATTAATGGGTTTGGGTCCCATCCCTTTTGAGGTCCTTTTTACTGCATCTCTAGCAAGACTTTTTGTCAAAGGATCTGCCAAATTTTCACTTGACCTCACATAATTAATAATGATCACCCCATCAAAGATTAATTGTCATACATAGCTATGTCTTAATCCAATGTGTCTAGACTTTCCATTACATACTTGGCTATATACCTTTGCTAGAGTAGCCTCACAACCACTATGGATAGAAATAGGTGAAATTGGCTTAAGTTATAAAGGTACATCATAATGCAAATTTCTTAACCATTCTGCTTCTTTAGATGCAGCAGCTAATGCAATAAATTTTGCTGCCATGGTGGAATCAGTAATACATATTTGTTTTTTGGAACCCCAATAAGTGGCTCCTCCACCAAGAATGAAGATCCATCCACTAGTAAATGCATGATCTTCCAAACTTGTAATCCAACTAGCATCTGAATACCCTTCTAAAACTGGAGGATATCCATTATAACACAATCCATAATTAATATTCAAAGCTTGCCAATGCAAACTATTTGGATTACTTGTGTACCTACTCCATTTTCCGACAGCATATGCAATATCTGGTCTTGTACAAGTCATTATGTACATAAGACAACCAATTAGACTTGCATATTTCAATTGATCAATTTTTCTACCAGCATTATATACTAATTTTATTTGAGGATCCATAGGTGTAGATGTTGGTATACAGTTGAAAAAACCAAACTTTTTAAGCACATTTTCAATGTAAGATGATTGTGATAAAGCTATAGTGCTTTCATCTCCGGTTATTTTGATCCCAAGAATAATATCTGCTCACTGATATCCTTCATAGCAAAGTTGTTTGACAAGAATTTCTTTGTGTTTTCCTTTTTTACCAAATTCGTGCCAAAAATGAGCATGTCATCTATATATAAGCAAATTATGACACCTTTTCCATTTTCAAATTTGCTATATATGCACTTATTGGATTCATTTATTTTATAGCCATTAGCTAAAACAACCTTGTCAAACTCTTGGTGCCATTGTTTTGGTGCTTGTTTAAGTCTATATAAAGCGTTAACAAGCTTACATACCTTATGCTCTTGTCCTGGAACCGCAAATTCTTCTGGTTGTTCTATGTACAATTCCTCTTCTGATTCACTATTTAAAAATGCAATTTTAACATTCATTTGGTGAACAACCAAATTATATATAGAGGTAAGTGATTTTAAGAGTCTAATTGTAGCAATTCTTGCTACTAGAGCACAGGTATCAAAGTAATCAATACCTTGTTTTTGTGTAAAACCTTTGGCTACCAACCTTACTTTAAACTTATCAATGGTTCCATCAACCTTCATTTTCTTTTTGAAGATCTATTTACAACATATTGGTTTGGAACCCGGTGGAAGATCAACTAAGATCCAAGTTTGATTTCCCATTATTGAATCCATCTCATCATTTATTGCTTCTTTCCAAAAAGCAGAGTCTTGAGATTCCATTGCCTCTTTAAATGTAATAGGATCAAATTCCATATTATAACAATAAGGTATCTTATTGCATATACTTTCACCTTTTCCTTCTACAAGAAACATAATGAAATCTGGTCCAAAATCTTTGACCTTTTTAATCCTCTTACTTCTTCTTAATTCTTGAAAAGATTCATCATTATTATCAATTTGTTCCAATGGAATCTCATTCTCATTTGAAGAATGAATCAATTGTTGTGGCTGTAATTTTCTTGAAATTGAATTAAATCTATTTCCATCAAAAATAGCATCTCTTAAGTTAATAACAATATTAATTGAAATTGAATCATTTGGTTCAATTATCATGAACCTATCTGCCTTGCTATTATGTGCATATCCTATAAATATGCATTCAACTCCTCTTTCACCTAACTTTTTACGTTTAGGTGTTGGAACTTTGACAATAGCTCTACAACCCCAAACCTTCAAATAATTAAGGTTTGGTTTCCTTTTCCTCTATTGTTCATAGGGGGTTATTTTAGTTTCCTTATTAGGAAATCTATTCAATATATGATAAGTTGTTAGAACAGCTTCTCCCCAAAAACCTTGTCTAAGGCATGAATATGATAACATTGAATTTACCATTTCAGTCAAGACTTTATTTTTCCTTTCTGCTACACCTTTTTGTTGTGGTGTGTAAGGGGCTGAAACTTGATGGACAATTTTAGTGGATTCAAAATAACTTGGACTATAGTATTCTCCACCTCTATTCGTTCTTAAGTACTTGATAAATAATTCACACTAAAGTTCAACTTCAGATTTATAAACTTTAAATTTATCAAGCACTTCATCTTTTGAATGTAATAAATCTACATAACAATATCTAGAACAATCATCAATAAAAGTAACAAAATATTTCTTTCCACCTAATGTAGGAGTATTATGCATGTCACATAAATCACTATGTATCTAATCTAGCAATTTTGTTTTCCTTTTAACATTAGGGAAATGGTTTCTTGTAATTTTAGTCAACATACATGTATTTCATTTTTCAATATTATTACTAAAAAAAGGAATTAAGTCTAACTTATACATATATTGCATTTTTCAATATTATTATTAAAAAATGGAATTAAATCTAACTTATACATGTCATTCAATTTTCTATAATTCAAATGACCTAATTTATAATGCCATAAACAAAAAGATTCAACCATATAAGCAGAAATAGTATTTTTATTCTTATTAATAATATTGAGTTTGAACATACTCTTATACATATACCCTTTCCCTATAAAAATTCCTCCCTTAGACAAAATAAACTTATTTGCTTCAAAAACAAGTTTGAAACCAAACTTATTCAATAGACTTCCAGACACTAAATTCTTCTTAAATTTTGGTACATAATATACATCATTTAAGGTTAAAACCTTTCCAGAAGTGAATTGTAGTTCAACAGACCCTTTTCCTTTGATTGTTGCGGTGGAAGAACTTCCTATGTACAAGATATTTTCATTTTCACATTGTGTGAACTTTGTGAACATGCTTTTGTCTTTGCACACATTTTTGGTTGCTATGATATCAATCTACCATGTATTATCATCTTCTACCATATTAATTTCAAATATCATTGCAACGAACTTTTCATTATTATCAGCCTTAGAAGATGATTTCTTCTGTAACATCCTAAAATAGGGGTTATTTGTGTTTGAATTAATTTGCTTGTGATTGAATTGCTGTGGTGTTATCCAAGGTGTAATAAGGCTTAATTAGAGGTCTTGAGTAGGCTCGGAATAGTAGAAAATTTTATTTGGAGGCTTTAAAGGTAGGGAGCCTTAGTAAGTAGGGGTTACAAGGTAAAATGAAGGATCATTTGACACTAAAAAGGCCTTGGAAAAGTGGCAAAAGGGAGGCCACTTAAGAGCTAGAGTTGATGCCACAGGGGGAGCAAGGGGAGCCTGTGTTCGAGCTGCAGAAATTTCCTTTTTGCTCTTTAAATGGACGGCAAAGGGAGAGAGAAAAAGGGGCTTAAATTTGATTTCAGGATAATAAGAAGATTATTAAGTTTTTTATTTGGATTATTTTGTGAATAATTTTTAATAAGTGGCAAAGAGAAAATATAGGAGTTTGAGTATTCAAATTATTTTGAATAATTTTAAATTAGTGGCCAAGAGAGAATTAAGGAGTTGGCGAGAATTTTAAACTCCTTGAGAGGAGTGGGACTAAGCAAGCATAGGGGAGAAGCCTGAGAATTTTCTTAGTATTTTCTTCATAATTTGGCTAGCCTCCATCTTTTGTGTCTTCCTTTTTCATTCTCTCAAACCGAAAACCCTTCTCTTCTTCTTAGACCTTGGCCGAATCTCCTATACCTTAATCTCCCATCTATTTCTTTCTTTTCTCTTCTCAAAACACTTAGCCGAAACTCTTATTTCACTTTCTTACTTTCTCTTTTTCCATGCAAAGCCGAACCTTGATTGATTGTGTTGAACAACCATAGCCGAATCTACTCCCTTGGTGTGCCGAATTTTCTTTCTTCTATTTGGTGTAGCCTTGGCCGAATATCAAAGCAAGGGTGACCCCTTTTCAGTGTTTTCCAATCAGTTTGGGTAGGTAAGTGTGTTAGCCGAATGGCTATTTCTTTTCTCTCTTATGTTACATCGTTTGGATGGTTGGGAAGAGCGAAATCCGGCATATACTGATGGTTGGTTAATCTTTTTGTTGAAACCAATTTCACCTAGGACTCGGGATCTCAAAGCGAGAGATCGAACCATCATTCTCTGTCAATCGAATTCGGTAAGTGAGGGTAAGGTCTATTTTAGTATTCCAAAGCCGAAGGCCATTGCTTTGAATATTGTTGATTGACCGATTGTAGCTTGGTGAAGCAGATTCGTGTATCGTGTGCCGTGGTTAGTACTCAAAAAAGTGTGTAGAGTAAGGTTTGGGTTCACAAGGAACCCTTTGGAATTAATTTGGTTTGGCCGAATAGGCCATGGCACTAACCTTGTGTTTGGCCGAATCTAGAGCAAGAAGTCTAGGGTGGCGATTGGTTTCTTGGGATTTAGAACTATCGTTGGTGATGTGGTGTGTACATACACACTTTATGATTTATTAATCGTGCTAAATGTTGTGTATGCTAAATCTGGTTTATGTAGCTTTGGATTTAATACCATGACGGTATAAGTGATGATTCGAGTAAGGCACTGCCAAGATGAGTTTACTATTCGATGCTTTTGGGAAGCATGGCATATTTGATATA
This sequence comes from Gossypium bickii, assembly GCA_025503065.1. Classification (NCBI taxonomy): domain Eukaryota; kingdom Viridiplantae; phylum Streptophyta; class Magnoliopsida; order Malvales; family Malvaceae; genus Gossypium; species Gossypium bickii. The sequence goes on along the minus strand of CP106710.1, from coordinate 105,303,152 downwards.
TGTGATTTAAATATATGTTGGCATGAATTCTGTTATATAATTGATTGATATGGGTTGATGAGTGGAGGGGGTAGTGATATTCGTGTCGACGGACACCAGTGGTTTGGTACCACATTTTGTGACTACGGTCACTAGAGGTTTGGCATCTCCAGAGGTTTGGCACCTTATAGCGTCTCATCCCGGTGGCTTAGCACCACAAATGGTTGGCCCCACGGATTTTATTAAGGGATTGACGCCGGTGATTTGGTATCACACGATGGGTTGGCCCCATCATTGGATTGTGACTTGGTCACTAGTGGTTTGGCACCACAAGTATTGATGAGACATCGTGACTATAAGTCACAGTGAGTTTGGCACCACCGGTGGTTTGGTACCACACGGGGTAGAGAAAGGTGTTACGGATGGTTAGGTTGGGTGCATGATTTAGTGCATGTTAATTTGTTATAAAGCGTGTGTATGATGTGGCATTAAACCGGGAAGGTTACACATTGAGTCTTGGTGACTCACCTTCTCTCTTATCTTTTCAGGTGACCCGTAGATCGCGGATGAGGAGCGGATGGACTCGAGGTGGCCATGCGATGGAATTGATATTAATGAACTTTGAATTTTAGTTATTTTATTTTATTGTTGGTTTTATTTTATTCAAGTTGTAATAAGGCCTCCTATGATTCTACTTTGATTATTTTACATGTTTTGGATAAGTTGTTTTAAATTATTTAATGATATTAAAATAAGTACACATGTTTTCTCAAATTAAATCGAAAAACGTTTTATCGTGCCATTGGGCACATTTGAAATCTACAACAACATGACTTAATAAGTATTTTTTTAAACAAAGCTAAAATACGGTTTTAGTACGAAAATTGAAAATGAAGGGTTTTCAACAAAATTTAAATCGGTTTAAAGGGATTTTACAAAATGTTTTCCTCCTTAACAAACCAAATTCGGTCGTAATGTTTGGGCCGGGTTTGGGATGTTACATCTTCTTTAAAAATTGACATTCATTCTTGAAATGTCCCGACTTACCACAATGATAGCATGAGCCTTTTTGTTTCTTTTTGAACTTAGGTGCTCTATCGGTCTATTTGAACTTTCTCTTAAATGGTTTAATAGTCTGTACTTCCTCTGTAAAATGCACTTTGGCATTTTCAGAATTTAGATTCTGATCTTGTTTTCGATATTCTTCTTCAATACGAAGATGATTTGCCAAAGCCTCAAGAGATATTTCCTCTTTCTTATGTTTTAGACTTCTTTTAAAGTCTTTCCAAGATGGAGGAAGTTTGTCTATTATTGAGGACACAACAATCATTTCATCCATTTTCATATCATATTACTTAAATTGATTCAGCATTTTTCAATATCACGGAATTGTTCCATAACAGAACGATCATCAACCATTTCATAATTATTGAAACGATTGACAAGAAATTTCTTACTTGTAACATATTCGGTCATGTATCTTGTCTCCAATTTGTCCCATAATTCTTTAGCGACAACCTTGTTTTGATAGGTGCCGAACAAACCATCAGATAAACCATTGAATATGTGGCCCATGCATATGTAATCAGTATTGTCCCATTTTTGCCTTTATCAGGTTGCAGCAACAGATTCATTTTCATTTTCTTCATGTCTTAGAGTATCCAAAACATAAACAATCTTCAAAGTTGATAATAAGAAGTGCATCTTTTTCTGCCATCGTTAGAAATTACCACCATCAAATAGATCAAGTTTGACAAAGTTGGAAGCCAACCCCTTTGGTGTTCCACTTTCATGTGTTGTGGTAGTCATCATTAAATATAATCTTAAAATTGTTAGTACAAATCTCCGGTGAGGAAAATCTCAAACACATGAACGGAACTCGAATAGAAAAAGAAGAAATAGGACAAGTATAACAGCCCGTTTTCAGTGAAATTGGAACAGTGGTTTCGGGACCACAAATTCGAGTTAGAAAGAAAATTTATTTTAATATTATCGCATGGTCTGCATTATGATAGGAATGTTATATGAAAATTTTATCGATTACATGTTCAATTATGGACATGACCAAATTGCATAAAATGCAAAAGTTGAGTTCTAGTAGCTATAAGTATCAAATAGCTATGGAATTCAAAATTTAGGTTCTTATATGGTAATTAGACCATTAAGAGAAGTTAGTAGATAATTATAATGATTCATCCATGGAAAATTAGAAAAAGAAAAGGACTAAATTGGAATTTGAAATAAATAAAGATGATAATAGCCTAATATCATCTTATTTTCATCATCCTCCCCAAATTACTTTTATGGAAACCCTAGCTAAGAGAGGAAACTTCAAGCAAGCTTAATTAGGTAAGTAATCATGTCCCGTTTTTAGTAATTTTTACATTTTCAAGATCGTAACAACCTAATCTATCTATTTTGGGGATTAATTTGCAAAGTTATCAAAGTATCAAAATTTTTCCATAGATGAATATGCTAAAATTTTGAAATTTGAGGTAGAAATTTAAAGGTTGTCGATAGATAAACAACTTTTGTAAAGTGAATTTTCAAGAAATTGTGATTTATGGACTAAATTGTAAAGATGTAAAATTCATAGAAAATTTCTTATTTTTATGAAATATATGGACTGTAAATGTTATATGTAAAAATCGGTTAGGCTTGGAATAATGATTAAATTGCATGAATTTTATTTTTCTGAGCCTAGGTACGAAATCGTCATTTATGGAAAGTATAGGGACAAAATGGTAATTTTTCCTAGGATGTGAATTGAATTGAATTGAGTATAAAATGGATTAAATTGACATTAAATTCATTTATATAGATCTGAAAAGATCAAATAAAGAGTTAGATCGAGGAAAAGAAAAAGTGTCGGATTAGTAGATTTTCATACACGAACAAGTGTTGAGGTAAGTCCGTGTAACTAAATTGTGTATATTTGTATGCTTGAATTAAATGTTGTGTATGTGAATTGTATAAATGCCAAATATATGAAATTGGTTACATATCTTACAAAGCCCGATAAATATTAAATCAGGTTTGAATAATGGAATTTGGTGGATACAAGATTTCCTGATTGGTTGTGGTCCTGCATATGTTGAGGACACACCACAACTCCTACGAGCATCCTGTTATAAGCCCTCCCGAGCTTCCTGTTATATGGTTCCTTTGAGCATCCTGATCGGTAGTGATCTTGCATATGTTGCAGACACAAACACAGCTCTTTGTGAGCGTCTTGATATGGCTCGCTTGAACTTCCCGATATATGGCTATCTGGAGCTCCTGATTAATGGCTCTTCGTGAGCTTCCTGTTTAAAGGCTCTTCGTGAGCTTCCTGATTGAAACTTCATTGTGAACTTCCTGAATATTTCTCTTATGAGCTTCTTGTTTTAGCCCGGATAAGCTTCCCAATTATGTGTTTTTATAGGTATTCTCGACTATGATTTAACAGAATTATCGTATAGTACACTTCGTGTGTACTACCCAAGTATTCATCGATATTTTAAATGATTCAACGGGTAAAGTTTCGGTATTAAATGATATGAATTCAAGATGAAATATTATGAGAAATACTAGAAATATAAGAATATGATACTCATATGTCCATTGAATACTTGGAGTGACAGATACATGTTTGAGACAATGGTGTATTGATGAGCTCATCCGTATTTCTTGGTACTGTAATAACCAATTTTTGCCTGGGCCCGTCAAAAAAAATCGAGGCCCATCAGATAATAAAGCCCAAACAAAACAAACAAAACAAAAAAAAACCCAATAATTAAACAGTCCGTAAAAGCCTGTGTCTGTCACAACCCAATTGCAAATTGACCCAATAACCTGACCCTAACCCAATTAAAGTCCAAACCTAAACCCAATTACAAAACCCGAGGCCCATTGAAAACCCAATAGAGATAAAGCAGTCCAAATGTCCAATTACAAGCCCAAATTTAAACCCATTTACCTATACAGACCCTAACCCAATACCAGACCCAAATCAAAGCAAACCCAAATAGTTACAAACCCAAGCCCATTAACAGAAAAACAAAACCAAAAAACCTAGCCTAAGTGCCTCAGCCGCCGTCGATCCCTCCATGCCTCGGTCACTGCCCACCACGCTTCTGTCAATATTCGAACGAGTCTCAGACGTCTGCAATACCTTCCTCCACGCCCCTCGCCCATACCCTGCAAAAAAGAGGAAAATGACAAACAACAGAGAAAACGAGGCAAAATAGATAAAAAAACTAAAGCTATAATTCGGTTATAAAAACCAAGAACCACCCTTGTATTTTGGGGGGTTTCTTGCTCGCTCTTACGAAGACTGAAAAAATCAAAAAAAAAAAGAAATCAGAAAATCGAAGGTTGATTTTACTTTTTATTTCCGATTATTGTTTACTGTCATTTGATTTTTTTTTTGTTTTGTTTCCATCGTTCTATTTTGTTAAGTTTCTTTTTAAAAATATATATAAAAACGAGAACAAAAGAGGGAAGACCTCACTGGAATCGTTTCGTGGCTTTATCGCCGCAGATCTCTTCCTTACCCTTGAAATCGGGCTAGAAGGAGTAGAGGGATTTGGGGTTTCAACGATTGTGGGGCTTTGAAGCCGGAACCTTCAAAACGCGTCTTCAAACGGGGCAAGGATCCCATCTCCCTCTTGCGCGTTGGCGGCCACCGAATGGTGGTGCGACGACGGAATGAGATTTGGGTTTGAACCCTATCAAAAGAAACAATGGGGGGAGGGGAGTTTTCTGTTTGTTTTGAAGAAAGGAAATTAAAAAAATAAATGAATGGCTGTAACAAAAAGAGCAAAAGGCGCCTTTTAGGCTTCAAGAAACTGTGCATATCCCTTGTATGGGAAATTTGCACTATGGGCCCTCCCTTTTTGTTCCACTCTTTAACTGCGTCTAATTGCACCTTTTTAAATTTTCAATCTTGCCGTGAACTCATGCGACATTTCAATTTAGCCCGGCACCAAACGCTGCACATCAGGGGTTGGGTCATTCACCAATTTAGTCCCTATGAGTTTACGCGTACGGCGATGTGGTCCTTGTTCACTTTTTTTTAATTTATTGCAGTTTTAGCCCTTTTTTTACTTCGATTTCAGTATAGCCCTCGCCTATTTATTTTGTTATAATTTTTACTTTCTAACTTTATTTTCATTCTGATTCAGTTCTAAATTTGTTTAATTTCAATTTATTCTCACAACGTTGCCATTTACTCATTTTAAAACCTTCATATTATTTATTATAAATCTTTTTATTCATTATCTATTTATTAAACTTATATATATTTTCATTTCAAATTTTTTATATCTATTAAATTATTTTTTTGAGTTATTTATTTGATTTGCAATATATATATCTTTTAATTTTCCTTTGACATCAATCGAGTCCTTTTACCTTATTCTTGTATTTTATTTGTTCAGCCATTTATTACCCTTTAGTCTCCGTACTTATTTATTTATTTATTTTGTTTTTCCCATATTGCTCGGTTTATTTGCTCGTATATTTGTGTTCATATTATTCTCATTTGTTTACGCAATATTTATGTATTATTGTTCTACAATTGTTATTCTGCCATTATATTGCGCATCAAATCCTGCGTCTATCTAATTTAGATCGTCGTATTTTATTTTAAAACAAAATAAATGTATGCCTATACATGTTGTACTCGTTATTATTCATCCAAAAAATAAAAGTTTTCAAAATAAAGCAATGTTCATCTTGGATTCGAGGATTTAAGTTATCGTGTCCTAAAGTATTGGATGTGATCTTTTATTCTTTCGGAACGAGAAAATATTGATATTCAATTCGAAAAATTATAAGATAACCTTGGATTCGAGGATTTAAATTATCGTGTCCTGAAGTATTGGATGTGATCTTTCATTCCTTCGGAACGGGAAAATCTTGATATTCAATTCCGAAAATTAGAAAATGATCTTGGATTCGAGGATTCAAATTATCGTGTCCTAAAGTATTGGATGTGATATTTTATTTCTTCAGAACCAGAAAGTCTTGATACTCAATTAAAAAAAAACTCAAATACTTCCAAAAGATATCGAATTTTCAAATTCTTTCAACTTTCGACATAAGGACATTAATTAATCAAATCGGTACCAATTTTGGGCATGACGAGGGCGCTAACCCTTCCTCGCATGTAACCGACTTCCGAACCTTTTTCCTCAAATTTCATGGACCGAAAACATTGTTTTAGTAAATCAAAACGTTTTATTAAAACAAAGGTGATCCGATCACACCTAATAAAGATCGGTGGCGACTCCTATTTTATTTTCATTTTCAAAACCAAAGTCTATTCCTGCTTTAAAAAAAAAAACTGGTTTCGACAGCTTGGCGACTCCACTAGGGACGCAAAAAGAGAGTCAGGCCGTAAATTGATTATTTTATGTCCTTTGTCGAAAGTTTGAAATTTTGATTTGAAAAATTATGATTCTTTTTATTACATTCGCTTGCATCATCTTATTTGATTGTGTGGTCGAGTCTCACATAATATTTTTACATCACATTGCATGACCGTTGGGTCACACCCTTTTAAGTGGGAGTGAGAAGCTACTCTTTCGTAAGGTTTTCACCTCCGTGCAAGATGGTGGACCGTTTTCGGGATACATCCGTACCTATGTCTTCGTGAGATTTTCATCTCCGTGCAGCCACAGGGAAATGTGTTCCCCTGAACTGAACTTGGTCCATATGAGCCTATAATGGGTGAGGATCGAGGAATCTGCTGGTTCAGGTACCTTTACCCTAGAACCAAACCGCATATAGAGAAACCTAGGAGCCCACCCTAGGTAGAGCCACGTCAAACCCTAGCGATCACCCAGATAGGTACTCTGTTTATTACCCCTGTGCTAACGTGTTTTCTTCTGTTTTGATTGCATTGCATTGCATCATCATAGAAAGGAGGTGCTGATTAATATTCGGTTGCTAAATAGAAGAGTTTGTCATAAGGAACTAAATTTCTTGATAAAGTGGATTATAATGAGGTGGCCCAAATATAGTCCGAATAAACAACGAGAGAAGGCTGACAGTCCACAGAAGAATACAAGACTTCGCTCGATGATTCAAGCCAACAATGATTATTCAAGGGTCATCATGTCTTGACTTTTTTGAGTTAAGAAGCTTATGAACAATCACAGAGGATAAACGAGTGAAGAGGTACAGCTCGAACCAAGCTACAAAGAGCCAGAAGAGGCATCTACGAAGAAAGCGCACAAGATATGGCCATGATATCCGGTCACGAAGGAAGGAATTGGTGTTTTGCTTGGACTATGTGGACAAAACCGTATATGTAATCCGTTTTATGTAAAGAGCTTTATTTTCTAGAAAAGTTCTTCTAATGGAATTGAATTCATAATCAGCGCCTCTCTTTCTTTTTGCATTCATTCCATGCATTGGCATTGCATTACATCATCTTAGAAAGGAGGTGTTGATTCGCGTTTGATTGCTAAATTTTGTCATAAGAAAATGTGTTACTTGATAAAGTGGAATACGATACGGTCGTCTGAACATGGCCTAGGTAAGCAACGAGACAAGACATTACTTGAAAATTCAAGACGACAAGGATTGTTTGGGAGCCATCTGAAGATTATGAGCATCAGGGAGGATAAGTGAGTGATGAGGTACGACCTAGATCAAGCAACAAAGAGCTAGAAAAGACGTCTACTAAGGAAGCTTACGGGACATAGCCATAACATCCGGATACCAAGAAGAGGATTTGTCTAAAGATTTAAGCTGACAAGGATTGTTTGGGAGTCATCTGAAGATTATGAGCATCGCGGAGGGTAAGTGAGTAATGAGGAACAACCTGGATCAAGCAACAAAGAGTTAGAAGAGGCATCTATTGAGGAAGTTCACGGGACAGGACCATAAGTAGAGGATTGGTGTTTTCACCTGGACTATGAGGAAGGGGCCGTATATCCAGTCCATTTTATGTAAAGAAATGTATTCTCTAGACAAGTTTTTCTAATAGGAATTGAATTCATAATCAACGCCTTTCTTTCTTTTTGTATTCATTCCATGCATTTTGTATTGCATTTCATGCATCTATATTACATCATATTGCATGCATTAAAACTTGTAGAAAAACCCTAATTAGGTGAAATTAATCCAGTTAACCTAGAAGATATGGAACAAAGGTTGGAGAGATTAGAGCAAAGGCAAATACTGATGCAAGAACAGTTGGCTAAAATTCAGCAGGATATGCGAGATCAAATGAATATGATGCGCCAGTTAACTCAATTACTAGCTAAAAGACTTGAAAAAAGGAGTGGCCCAGTGGTCGGCAGTGCAGATGATGATGAACAAATTGTTTATGCCCCGAAGAATATCCCGACTCAACCAGACTCGCAGTCGTAAGGGGCACCCATCATTATCGGACCCCAACGTCAGACTAATACCTCGACCCTGTCAAACTTCCCAATGAGCTCATGTTTTAACCCTAAGGATGATCCAGCTAAACCGATTGTTCGGGCAGAGGCAAAAGAAAGGAAGGAGCGGACACTGAAGACCCCAAAGAAGAAGGAAAAGGAAGTGGGTAGTACGAGTAAGCATGATGAGAGCTCTTTAGATCTAATGGCAATAAGACAGCCAAGGACGGTGACTACCAGTCATCAAGGTCCCCTTAGACAAGATTCCAACCCAAAGCCTAACACGGGAAGGCTCCAGTTCATGCTCATCTCGATGACATACAAGAAGCTCTATCAAAAATTATTTGATGCACATGTAGTGGCTCCTCGCTACCCAAAACCGATGCAATCTCCGTATCCAAAATGGTATGACCCAAATGCCCAGTGTGAGTACCACGCTGGGGTTACAGGGCATTCGATAGAAAATTGCCTGGCTTTCAAGAAATTAGTGGAAAGATTCATTGGCATGGGTATTGTAAAGTTGGATGACATGCCAAATGCAGAAACATGAGCCTGGGAGTGTTTTGAACAATAGGGCTGTGGAAAAGACGTGTATTTTTAGAGCTAACTCAGAGTAATGTCCAAATGCGCACATTGCTCTAAAATCCTAGGAGCAATAAGAATCTTTTGTGAAATGGGCTTGTGTCCAGAATTGTTATTTTAATGAGATGCATCTTTCTAAGTAAATATTTTCATGCTTTACATTTTTATTTATTTTTCATCCATGTCCATATCATATAAATAATCATCCTTAGAATAATTTATTCTTTAGATTTTCTACCTTTACACCCACGATGGGTCCCCAGATATCAATGACACAAGCGACGCTATTACTGGCTCTCTTTTTAATGAAAAATGGGTCTAAGGGATCTCAAGACTTTGAAGATGATAGAGATTGTAACCTATCTTTTGATTTGTTAAGGATGGTAGAATAAGCGAAAATAGACTTTACTTTGCAAAAAGGGTCAGTGGACGTCGCGAGCTTAGGAAAAAGCTTAGCCCACCACAGAAATAAGGCGAGACATCATTGAGCTATTTTCAAGAATTCCAAGATATTTTTGCACGATCATATCAAGACACGACAGACTACCGAAACGTTGGGGTGTTGCCAAGCTTGGAACCCATGTTCTACAATGGCCAGGCTAATCAAGAAGTTCGAACTACTGGTCTACCCAGAAAAGAAAGTTACATCAAACGCCAAATCAAGGAAGACAAGACTTATGTGCCTCCTCCATATGAGGAGGGCATAGATGTTACGGGACCAATCTCGTCAAAGGTATCCAGCCAATACTAATACATCTTCGTGGTTATCAAATACTTCACTAAGAGGGTGAAGGTTGCTTCATATGCCAAAGTTACAAGGGCGGCAGTCATCAAATACATATTCAAATCCAAGCTCAGATGCAAAAAAAAAAAAACAAAAAAAATGAAAAACAAAAAGTGGCAATGAAGAACGCCAGGAAAAAACATCATTGCTCAATGTTAAAAAAATTTTACAGTCTATTCGAGAAGCAGGCACCTTACCAGTGTAGCAAAGACAACCAAAAATCATTCAAAAATTGACTGAGACTTATAAAGGTTGGCATAGAGAAGTTACCATTTACCCTCTATTTTTTTTTTTAGAACGTTGGCTGGAACCTTCATCGGAGCAACAGAAACTTCACCGGGGCAACACATTTCTTATCGATTTTGCCAATTGGAGTCGAAATTTTGTTGGAGTTGCAATTAGATGAGGCAAAATAGATCCAATCTAATACGATCAGTTGAGTTTGAAGAGAAAGTTATCTGTCACGGTCAGATGATGCGAGCTCATAACATAAATGATTCACCCTATAGAATTTCACGATAGGGCTTTGAAGAAGATTTTTCATGCAAAAGGGACTTCAAAAGAAAGAGGGGGTCAAACCAGGAAGGACCTCATACAGTGAAGAAGGCCTGTTCTAGGAAAGCATGAATATTGACCGAAATGGATGGTAGGGACTTACCCAATTTGGAGAATTGAAGTTCAAAAAAAAAAAGAGAGAGAGAATGAGAGAGAGAGAGAGAAAAAAATCAGCAAAAAAGAAAGAAAAAGGAGAGGTCAAGGCGAAAACCCACAAAGGGCGCTTTGAGACCAAAAGGGTTTTGAGTTGAAAACCCGAAAAGGGCAGCTCAAATTTTGATAAAAAATGGGGCATACAGTAGTCTCGCTGCGCTTGAAATAACAATGAAGATGTATGTTACATCTTAGGGCATCGACAAAGTACTCCTGATCCTCTAAACACATATTGAGCTTAAAATGGTCCTCAAGAAGTTGGAACAGAGGAGCTCGAGCTACGATATCTGGAGTACCTAGCTTCCATTTTACCCATTTTAATTCATTATTTGTGATTATCTACCAATAAATTTCCTTCTTGACTGTATTTGCTAGCCTTGATCAAACTTGTTTGTTTCGAGTTATTCCCCCAATCAATTTCCTTCTTGTCCATTGTTACAATCTATTTTGGGCATTTTGCATCGAAATAACGATTTGAGGACTAATGGTACTTTCATAAAAGAAGTTTCGCACATTACTCTGAAAGCCTCTGAATAATACAAGGACTTGAAACATGACTATTGTTCAGAACTCATTCAGTCTAAGGTTTGGAAATGTTAGAGAAAAATAATTATCTTTTTGAACATTTCATTGGTTGAACAAAGACAAAAAATTTCGTCGGTGATACGACCTTGACAAATAACGAGCGATGCTGACCCAGGTACACAATGAAATCATGATACCTCAAAGTCGAAGCACGATGGTTGGAAGAAACCAAATGTTATTCTCTTGAAGTTGCAGTATGAGGTATAAACTTTATGTCCCAGAAAGTATGGCGGAAGGGACTCCAAAATTACAGCGGGGCAAGCTTTTTGAGCAGAATACAGTCGCTTATTTGGGGTTTTTTGTCAAAAAATACTGTCTGAATGAGAGAGCATCGTAACGCATCAGTGATAGAACCTTGTTGAACTAGACAACTCAAATAGTAACAAGGGTTATTCTCATGCATTCATTCATACACATTTAGTTAGGAGTACTAGATTCATTTTGATCATTGCATCCTAACCATCTGGCATAAACATGAACACAAAACTGATTTTACAGCACAAGTCCCCTAGGGGACATTGTCACAATAATGGTGAATTCAAAGATCTTGCCTGCCTAAGTGGAGCGGATCAAAAATACCAGATCTGGCAGTCCTGAAGTTGCAGGAGCAGATTGGAAACATACAATTCTTATCAACTCTTATTTCTGAGAAGTTTCGGTGAGAAGATCAAAGTTGCGGATCTCTTCTTTCTGAATTCTTATCACCTCTTATTTTCGAGAAGTTTCAGCGAGAAGATCAAAGTTGCGGATCTCTTATTTCTGAATTCTTATCACCTCTTATTTCCGAGAAGTTTCAGCTAGAAGATCAAAATTGCGGATCTTTTCTTTCTGAATTCTTATCAACTCTTATTTCCGAGAAGTTTCAGCGAGAAGATCAAAATTGCGGATCTCTTCTTTCTGAATTCTTATCACCTCTTATTTTCGAGAAGTTTCAGCGAGAAGATCAAAGTTGCAGATCTCTTCTTTCTGAATTCTTATAACCTCTTATTTCCGAGAAGTTTCAGCGAGAAGATCAAAGTTGCGGATCTCTTTTTTTCTGAATTCTTATCACCTCTTATTTCCGAGAAGTTTCAGCGAGAAGATCAAAGTTGCGGATCTCTTCTTTCTGAATTCTTATCACCTCGACGTCCCAGTGGGGCAGGACAAAGCTGCTAATCCCTCCTTCCTGAGTGTATCGAGGATCAACCTCTTATTTTTGAGAAGTTTCAGCGAGAAGATCAAAGTTGCGAATCTCTTCTTTCTGAATTCTTATCACCTCGACGTCCTAGTGGGGCAGGACAAAGCTACTAATCCCTCCTCCCCGAATATATTGAGGGTCAATTCTTATTTTCGAGAAGTTTCAGTGAGAAGATCAAAGTTGCAGATCTCTTCTTTTTGAATTCTTATCACCTCAAACCTCCAGTAGAATGGATCAAAGCAAAGAGTTACAGTGAAGTTCGAAGCTGTTTGAAGAAGACGGGGATCAAGAAGTCAAGGCTTAGCTAAGCCTGGGCAAAATTGGTTTTTTTATTGTCTTTGCTCTATTCTCGTTTCACGACAATGAACAAAGAGGGACAGCTGTAATAACCAATTTTTGCCCAGGCCTGTCGGAAACAATTGAGGCCCATCAGATAATAAAGCCCAAACAAAAACAAACAAAACAAAAAACCCAATAATTAAACAGTCCGTAAAAGCCTGTGTCCATCACAACCCAATTGCAAATTGACCCAATAACCTGACCCTAACCCAATTAAAGTACAAACCCTAAACCTAATTACAAAACCTGAGGCCCATTAAAAACCCAATAAAAATAAAGCAGTCCAAATGTCCAATCACAAGCCCAAATTTAAACCCATTTACCTATACAGACCCTAACCCAATACCAGACCCAAATCAAAGCAAACCCAAACAGTTACAACCCAAGCCCATTAACAGAAAAACAAAACAAAAAAACCTAGCCTAAGTGCCTCAGCCGCTGTCGATCCCTCCATGCCTTGGTCACTGCCCACCACGCTTCTGTCAATATTCACACGAGTCTCGGACGCCTGCAATACCGTCCTCTACGCCCCTTGCCCATACCCTGCAAAAAAGAGGAAAATGACAAACAACAGAGAAAACGAGGAAAAATAGATAAAAAAAACTAAAGCTATAATTCGGTTATAAAAATCGAGAACCACCCTTGTATTTTGGGGGGTTTCTCTCTCGCTCTTACGAAGACTGAAAAGAAATAAAAAAAAAATTAGAAAATCGAAGGTTGATTTTACTTTTTATTTCTGATTATTGTTTACTGTCATTTGATTTTTTTTTTGTTTTGTTTCCATCGTTCTATTTTGTTAAGTTTCTTTTTAAAAATAAAAAATAAAAACGAGAACAAAAGAGGGAAGACCTCACCGGAATCGTTTCGTGGCTTTATCGCCAGAGATCTCTTCCTTACCCTCGAAATCAGGCTAGAAGGAGTAGAGGGATTCGTGGTTTAAACGATTGTGGGGATTTGAAGCTGGAACCTTCAAAACGCGTCTTCGAACGGTGCAAGGATCCCATCTCCCTCTTGCGCGTTGGCGGCCGCCGGATGGTGGTGCGACGACGACGTGAGATTTGGGTTTGAACCATATCAAAAGAAACAATGGGGGGAGGGGAGTTTTCTGTTTGTTTTGAAGAAAGGAAATTAAAAAATAAATGAATGGCTGTAACAAAAAGAGCAAACGGCGCCTTTTAGGCTTCAAGAAACTGTGCATATCCCTTCTATGGGAAATTTGCGCTATGGGCCCTCCCTTTTTGTTCCACTCTTTAACTGCATCTAATTGCACCTTTTTAAATTTTCAATCTTGCCGTGAACTCATGCGACATTTCAATTTAGCCCGGCACCAAACGCTACGCATCAGGGGCTAGGTCATTCACCAATTTAGTCCCTATGAGTTTACGCGTACGGCGATGTGGTCCTTGTTCATTTTTTTAAAATTTATTGCAGTTTTAGCCCTTTTTTTTACTCCGATTTCAGTATAGCCCTCGCCTATTTATTTTGTTATAATTTTTACTTTCTAACTTTATTTTCATTCTGATTCAGTTCTAAATTTGTTTAATTTCAATTTATTCTCACAACGTTGCCATTTACTCATTTTAAAACCATCATATTATTTATAACGTTGCCATTGCTTTAATAAAGCAATGTTCATCTTGGATTCGAGGGTCAAAGTTATCGTGTCCTAAAGTATTGGATGTGATCTTTTATTCTTTCGGAATGAGAAAATTTTGATATTCAATTCGAAAAATTATAAGATAACCTTGGATTCGAGGATTTAAATTATCGTGTCCTAAAGTATTGGATGTGATCTTTCATTCCTTCGTAACGGGAAAATCTTGATATTCAATTTCGAAAATTATAAAATGATCTTGGATTCGAGGATTCAAATTATCGTGTCCTAAAGTATTGGATGTGGTATTTTATTTCTTTAGAACCAGAAAGTCTTGATACTTAATTAAAAGAAAAACTCAAATACTTCCAAAAGATATCGAATTTTCAAATTCTTTCAACTTTCGACATAAGGACATTAATTAATCAAATCGGTACCAATTTTGGGCGTGACGATGGTGCTAACCCTTCCTCGTACGTAACCGACTTCCGAACCGTTTTCCTCAAATTTCGTGGACCAAACACACTGTTTTAGTAAATCAAAATGTTTTATTAAAACAAAGGTGATCCGATCACACCTAATAAAGATTAGTGGCGACTCCTATTTTATTTTCATTTTCAAAACCAAAGTCGATTCCTGCTTCCAAAAAAAAAATGGTTTCGACAGGTACCTATATGAACTACATAACTAACATGTTTGTTGCTGATGTATGTGTGTTTAGGTTATTGGTTACATTTATTTGGATACATTATGAATACTTATTTTAAATGAACATGATTGGTAAGTTAATTTCTTGTTATACAAACTTACTAAGCATTTGAAATGCTTACTCGATTTTCTTTCCTCTGTTTTATAGCGTTCAGAAGCTCGTAAAGGTTGAAAATCGGTAGGAGCATCAACACACTATCCTTCAATTTGTTTTGGTATAAATAGCAAACTTATTTTGGTATAATGACATGTATAGGCTAACTTGGCCAATGTTGGCATGTAAATGGTTGTTTGTAATCTAGCCATTGGAATGGCTAGTAATGGTATGTTTAGTGTTTGTGTGTGTTTGTGTGTATATATATATATATATGTAAGGTTATATAATGATTAATATATGTGTGCTTGGTATGGTTAGATCGAAATATGGTAAACATTTATGTTCTACAAAAGGTAAGTTTGAATACATAAATACATGTGATGATATATTATGCATAATGTTAATGTTGGCTTGGTTTTAATGTCTTGAATTGATTGGTATATATATATGTAAGTATTGATGTAGGTTGAAGACAATTTGGGTGAGAAAAGTGGCCATGAAAATGACCTATTTTCATCCACACGGATAGACACACGAGCGTGTGTTTCAACCGTGTGTGACACACGGCCATGTACACGGGTGTATGGTTTGGCCGTGTGTCCTCTGCATCTTAAAAATTGAGAAACAGAATACTGAGAATTGGTCACACGGGCAAAGACACGTGTAATACCCCTTACCCAGATTCTACACCGGAACTGAGCGTGAGGCATTACCGGACTTAACTTGCTTGATCATTCCACTTTAAGCTATAAAAATTCTCTCCAATTTAAAACCTTTCATTCACCATCGTAACATCCCTATCATAGGTCAACGAGACCCTTTACACCCCGCTCGGGATGTTGCGGAACTAAACCGGAACTTTACAAACACTTAGAAAATTTTCACCAAATCAGGGGCCACACACCTGTGTGAAATGGGACACGCCCGTATGGGTAGGCCGTGTAACAGCCCGATTTAGGGCCTAGTCGGAATAGGGGTGCAAGACCACAAATCTGAGTTAGTAAAATGAGTTTTTGAAGTATTTGAGATGTTTGCTTGATAATATGAAAGTTTCATGTAGAAATTTTATGGAAATTTCCATTAAATGGTCCATTAGGACTAAATTGCAAAAGTTGCAAAATATGAGTTTCTAGAAGATTTTTGTATAAAATAGCTTTAGAATATTAATTAGAAGTCCTTAAATAGAAATTTTCCCTAATTATAATTTTTGGACAAAAATAGACATGAGTGAGTAAAGGTGAAATTGTATAGAGAAGGGCATTTTGGTCCTTTATCAATTAAATGATTAATAAGGGAAAAAGATGACAAAAATCATTCTCATCTTCTTCCCCAAGTGCCGAAAATTTGAAGGAAGCCATAGCTAGGGTTCTTCAATTTTTCAAGCTTGCTAGTAAGTTCATTTTAGCCCCGTTTTTAATATTCTTCGTATTTTTGGAGTCCTCATATTATGAATTAGCTAATTTTAGCTATAAGATGAGCTAAGATGCATATTCAAAAATCTACCCATGTATGAAATATTTGTAAAATGATGTTTTAAGAAATATTATGAGAGTTTGATGTTAGATAAACATCTTTTCCTAAATGAATTTCATGAAAAATGCTAGTAAGGACCAATTTGTAATAGTTATGAAATTTGTCATACATGGTAGAAATAGTGAGAATTTGTAATTGCTATAGTTGAGATAATGAATCAGCTAAGCATGAAGTTTAAGAAAGTAGTATGAAAATTATTTTACGAGCATAGGCGCAAAAATGTAATTATGAGAAAGTTTAGGGGTAAAATTGTAATTTTGCCAAAGTATGAGTTAAGAGTCAATTTAGTCAATGTGATTATTAAATGATTTAAACTATTATTATAGATCAAGAAAAATGAAGCCTGGATCGAAACCGAGGCAAGAACAAAGTCGAGGACTAAATTGCATATCTACATACATTTTGTATATCGAGGTAAGTTTGTATGATTTCTAAGCTTTATGATTACTATCATTGAAATGCTTAGTAGAATGTACATTATTACTATAGAAATGCTTAATGCTATGTTAAATAAAGAAATCAATGAGGTTAAGCATGAGAAAGTCCCGATTGAAGTTGAATTACTTAGGATACTCGATCTACCACATAATATAAGAAAGTCCGTATAAGACCAAGCCAAGGCATGGCATCGGCAATCAAGCAAAGTTATCATGTAAGTCCAAGACAAGTCTTGCAATTGAAGAGTTATTATGAGATGAAGACCCATGTAAGCCCAAGCCAAGGCATGGCATTGGTGAGTCTCCAAGCAAAGATGTCATGTAAGCCCAAGACAAGTCTTGAGATAGAGATAGAGATCCCATGTAAGTCTAAGACAAGGCATGGTATTGGTGAGTAACAAGGAAGATTCATGTAAGTCCAAGCCAAGGCCCAGCATTGACCAGTTCATGAGTAAAGATACCAAATAAGACCATGTCAAGACATGGCAATGGTAAGTTCCCAAGGGAACGCACAAGGAAGACTTTGAGTGAGACCATGTCAAGACATGGCATCGATACCAAGATGAGAGATCCCATGTAAGACCATATCTAGGATATGGCTTTGGCATCGAGTTATATGTGGGATGAGATTCAGTATCCTCGGTTATTCATAGAAATTCATCGGGCAAATGAGTAAAGCTTAAATGAGATAGCAAGAAAATTTAGTAAGCAAAGCTATTATCAAGTTGGAAATGAGTATTATTCATGTTATGAGTGATGAATTACAGATTATGATTATTATAGTAAAGTATGTT
Organism: Gossypium bickii; assembly: GCA_025503065.1. Classification (NCBI taxonomy): domain Eukaryota; kingdom Viridiplantae; phylum Streptophyta; class Magnoliopsida; order Malvales; family Malvaceae; genus Gossypium; species Gossypium bickii. The sequence continues at coordinate 105,285,460 of CP106710.1, read as the reverse complement.
GATCTATGTGATCAAGTGATACAGGTACCTTGTTTAACTCACGAGCATGAGACTGGTAAGTATCATGAGATATGTAGGAATCAGTAAGAGTAAGTAAGCTTAAATAGCTGAATTTATGATGCCATTGTTTATGCCAAATGATTTATGTTAAACAAGTATGTTACTATGTGCATTATATGCAAACTTACTAAGCTAAATGCTTACGGCTTCTATTCTTTCTTTCCATGTAGTCCCGCCAAGCTAATCTCGTGGATCATCGTCATCGGAGCTCGGAGCACACTATCAATCGCTATTTTGGTATAGCCAAGATGTTTATATTAAGTATGGCATGTATAGGAAACACTTCATTTTGAGAATATGTCTTAAAACGGGTAAAAGTATAGGCTATCAAGTTTATTATTCTTTTGTATATGGCTAAGTGATTGGCCAAGATTGACTAAGTATGTATGTTTATTGATATCAATGAAGCATGTAGTATTGTTCATGAAAGATGTAGTAATTTGAGTTGTTGAATTGAATATGAGATTGATCTTGCTTTCAGGGTGGCAATTGGCTTGGTAAATAGCCTTCAAGTGCCTACACGGATAGACACACAGGCGTGTGTCTAGGCCGTGCGTCCCTTGCACTTTAGTACCTTAAGTCAGAATAGGCTACGGGCTCTTCCCACGGCCGTTTGTTTAGACCGTGTTTGACACACGGTCAGAACATGGGCGTGTACCCCAGGCCGTGTGAATATAGTCAATGTCGACCACGGTTGGAAGACACGGACGTGTCAAGGCCGTGTGAATGTAGTCAGTGTCGACCACAGTTGGAAGACATGGGCGTGTCTTAGGGGTACACGGGCGTGTCCCAGGCCACATGGGCGTGTGACCCCTGTTTTAACGAAAAGTTTTCGATTAAGTTCTGAAAGTTTCCAGATATGTGTTTAAGGCCTCGTAGGCCCATGAAATGTATGATTAGACTAAGAAGGAGAAGTTTTAATTCGGAATAAAATTTTATAGCCCTAAGTGCATGTTTAAGAAAGTTCGAGCATAGTAATGTCTCGTATCCGGTCTCAGCCTTGGACTCGGGTATGAGGTTTTACAGGCTGTAGTCACACACGCCCATGTCCCTACCCCGTGTGGGGTTTATTTTTATTTTGAACCTACAGGGGTTTTCACACGGCCAGACACACGCCTATGTGCTTGGCCCGTGTGCTCCACACGGCCTAGACACGTCTGTGTGTAAAAACATGGGTATTCTGTTTGTGACATCTGCAACCTCATAAGGGTCACACGGCCTAGGCACACACCCGTGTATCTAGCCCGTGGTCGACACTGACTTGCAACACTGATATGCAAGGGACACAGGGCCAAGTCACATACCAATGGGGCCGACCGTGTGTCACACACGGCCTTGACACACGCCCGTATGTCTACTCGTGTGGACCAATTTAAGGCTATTTTCCAAGCTATTTAGCCACCCTCACTTGCATACATTCATACACCATCACATAAACTTCACAAATCATCAAATATAACCCTTGAATTATCACATTTAAGTCATAAAATGGAGTTTTCATCCCATACACGAGGAAGAACTATTTCTGATATAATTACAAATGACTTAAGCCATCATCTATGGCTATACATAACTGAACCATAAACTCTCTTGGGCCAACACATTTGGCTATATCAACTAGAACTTATTCAACTTTAAATAAGATCCCTATACATGCCATGACTCATAAGGACTTAACCTCATACCAAGTGTCTGCTCGATAGTGTGAAAACATCTCTGGCGGTCTCCACCCCGAGGTTGTTAAATTAACTTATAAAAGATGGGAAAAGAAAAGGAGTAAGCAATAATGCTTAGTAAGTTCATATGCAAAATAATAATCCACTATTAATGTTCATATGATTACAATCAAACTCAAGGTATTGTAATGAGTTTTACTCTTAAACTCATGGTTACCCATTCAATCATTCATAATACTCACTCATTCCATCTCTTACCACGTTCTAACCATATCTCGAGCTTAATGCTCGCATTCATTAACTTATACCCCTACACTTAACCTCACATAGTTACATGATATAACACATCGTAACTTCACAATGTACCATTCATACTACCAGTCACTCGGTGGTTTCGCACTTAGCCCACCATCAATCTCTAATAGGGTGGTATCGCACATAGCCCACCATTTGATACTAAACTCGATGGCATCACACACAGCCCATCGGTAATGAATAATAAGGTGGTAATGCACACAGCCCATCGGTAATAAATAATAAGGTGGTAACGCACACAACCCACCACTTGATACTAAACTCGATGTATCGCACACAGCCCATCGGTAATGAATAATAAGGTGGTAATGCACACGGCCCACCATTGTTATACATTCACGGATATATATACATCCACATGCATTTCTCTATTTCAAATGGTCATCCGATAACATCCTCACACACTAACATTCTTACTTAGGTTTCTACAATAATCTTTTGCTTTCACGCAATGCATTTATAAATACAACATATGAAATTAGGATGCATCATTTACACATAACCGACTATGGGTTCATCATATACCAAATTCACTTCAATTTAGTTCTAACACATACCTATACCTCTCATGGTACAACCACATACATTCTCATTTTCAACATATCTATTGAATCACTCAATTTGTTAAATAACACTTTTGAATCTCATACATATAATCTCACATCGACATCATGCCCCCGATAGGGTCTCACATGAAATGTCATATCGATGCCATGTCCCTGATATGGTCTTATTCAATATCTCACTCCGAGGCCATATTCCAAATATGGTCTTATACCAGACCTTAATTATCATCATATCTTGCTATTTCCATTCCTACTATTCTTAGATTCAATTCTCTTGACATCTCATCAAAACATATTTAATACATCCATGGAGTAAATATACATTCCATACAACATTGTAATATTAAATACTTCACTTAGAGTAGTATAATTTAGCACATGAACTTACCTCGATATCAAAAAGGGTAAAAAGGAAATCTATTTGCCCAAATTTCTCTTTTCTCCCGTTCTAGGTCCGAATCTCTTTTTCTTTGATCTAGAACAATAGAATTTACTCATTTAATCACTTATAAATCATAATACATCATAATCTACACTTAGGCAAAAATGACTATTTTGCCCTTATACTTTGGCAAGATTACAATTTTGCCCCTAGGCTCGTAAATCACTTTTCATCACATTTGCTTATCAAAGAAGCCTAGCTGAACATTTAATCCTCTTACAACTACTCACAATTCCAACTATTTCATGCATTAATGAACAAATTATAACATTTGCATCTTAGTCCTAATTAAATGTTTTCATGACAACACCTTTCACAAAAGTTGTTTCTCATCTTCCATTTTCTTCCATAAAGACTCAGTAAAAAACACAAACTCTCCATGGCAAGTCCCTATACTTTCAACCATATTGCAAAATAGTCCCCTCATTAGCTAGCTTAAGCTTTGGGGACTCCAAAAGTACAAAAATTATCAACTAAAACCATCAAAATCACTTGCTTGAAGAGAAAATGAGTTCTAAAATTTTCAAGCTTTCAAAGCCCCCCCCTTTGTTGGTATTTTTGGTTGGAAAAGAAAATAAAATGAAAAGATGATAGCCTTGGCTTATTTCATCTTATTTTATTCATTTTATCAACTAATACCACCAACTTTTGACCAAAATAAATGCTCTTGTCCCCTTTGCATACTATGGCCGGCCAACTCACTTAAAACAAGGCCAAATTGCACATTTGGGACCTCCAATTAATTTCTATAGCTATTTGGCACCTCTAGCAAATAAAATAAAACTTTTGCACTTTACGCGATTTAGTCCTTTTTCGCGATTAAGCATGGAATCGCTAAAATTAAAGCACCAAAATTTTCATACACCCTTGTAAACATGTTATAACACATAAAATAACATGAAAACAATTTTCTCTATCCTCGGATTAGTGATCCCGAGATCTTTGTTCCGACTAGCCCCTAAATCGGGCTGTTAAAACACGGGCGTGTGTCTCAACTGTGTGAAACACATGACTCAACACATCGGCGTGTGTCTTGGTCTTGTAAAACTTGCACTTAATTTTCAAAAATTAAATTGTGCACACGGCCTAGCACACGGGCGTATGGCTGCTCGTGTGACCCAAGTTAGAGAGTTACATAGGTAAGGACACAGGTTAGGACACGGTTGTGTACCTCACATCGATTGCCCACATGGCCTGGGACACGGGCGTGTCATTTGCCGTATGAGCCACATGGTCTGACCACACAGGCGTGTGTCCCCTGTACCTAAGAATTTTTTTTTTGCAATATCGCGAAAAATTCTTTGAGTTTTTGGTTTAGTCCCTACCTGATTTAAACATGTATATTGGGTCTCGAAGACCCATACAAGGGACAATATGATTGATTTCGAATATGAATAGTAAATGATACGATTTAATCATAATTAAACTGTAAATTCTAGTAATGCTCTATAACCTTGTTTCGGTGATAGATATGGGTTAGGAATGTTACAACAAGGCTCCAAGGCGTGTATCAATCCACTATCTTTAAGGTTATTTTCACCCCCACTTATCTTTGGTGTGCAAATGAGTTCCAAGCAAATTAACCTCGAGGATACAATAAAGCCAATGAATATTTACGTTTTGCACTGACAAGAATAGTCCACCAAAAGCTAAGCAATGTATAGCAAGAAACTCAATTTCTACAAAGAATTTCTGTAGTAACTCTTTATATAACAATTTAATAATATTAGAAAATGAGGAAAGATAGAAAGAACTTTTAGAACTTGTTGGTGTGATTTCCAAATGAAATCCCATTCCTTTTTATAGGAATTTTCATGTCTCTTCATAGAGATATCTTTCAATAGGTGTCTTTATGAATAAATAAATAAATAATAATTATTCATTTAATTTTATAGCTATTCAAATAGTATTGTTTGAATAGTTATAATTCTTTTTCAAAAATCTAATGATATAACTTTTGATCAATGATCAAAAGATTTATCTTTTGATTAATTCACCTATTCATTTATAGTTATTGGAATACTATAAATATTTGAAAATGTTCCAATAGGCTATTATATTAAAGTTCTTCAGAGTGACTGGGGTGGGGAGTTTCAATCCTTTTCCAAGGTTCTTTCTCAGTTGGGTATTCATTATCGGTTTTCTTGCCCTCATGCTTCAAAGCAAAATGGCTTAGTCGAAAGAAAACATAGGCATGTTGTCAATAATGGCTTGACATTACTGGCACAAGCTGCTTTGCTATGCATTTCTGGGCTCATGCGTTTGTCAGTGCGGTCTATCTTATCAATAGGCTTCCTACTCCCATGCTCAATGAAAGGTCTCCCCATGAAATGTTATATAAGACTTCACCAAATTACATACAGCCAAAAGGTGCTTGGATGTCGGTGTTATTCGTATATCAGGCCATTCAATGATCATAAGCTTCAATATAAGTCCAAACCTTGTGTTTTTACTAGCTATAGTCCAATCCATAAAGGCTACAAGTGCCTTGATGAAACTGGCAAGATTTTTATCTCCAAACATATGGTCTTTGATGAGGGTTTCTTTCCTTCTGTTTCTCTTTATAAGCTAGGAAGTGGTTCCAATTCTCATACTTAGTCAAGGTTTCTGCATCAACAGTCTAATATTCCTTTTATGGTTCCTTCTTTTGGTCGGTCTGTTGGTTATGTTACATCTATTGATTCTTCTCCTCACTTAGGATTACTTGCTGTGCCAAGTTCAATTATTAGAGTTTGTGTTGCTTCTCCCTCTATTTCTGTTAATGCATGTTTGGGTCAGGCTACAAATGTTTCACCTAGTGGTGCTGCTAATGTTTCTCCTCATGATGCAACTGTTGGAACGCCGATACCCCATGGCGCAGCAGAATAAAATTAGATCCGGCGATCCAAACCATGGATCCATGTGTGAGGAACGAATCGGGGTGAAATAAAGGTTTCGAAATTACCAAAACTTCAATCTGAGTAGACAGCGATGCCTTGGCAACAAGAGTTTTGATCTACTGTCGAATCAAGCCACAACCTTTTCCGATGTCGGCCTCTACGTGATCCACCCGGTTTGACTATGAACGGAAGAAATCTCCAAAACTATTTTGGAGGTTTATTTGCTTGACGGCTGCTAGACCTAACAAGCAATCTCTTAGGGTTTTCCATAAGCTTTGCCTCTTTTAAATACCTTTTATATTGGGTATCCTTTTAATTGGGCCTTTTATAATGGGTATCTTTTTCATTGGGCCCATTATTAGGTATCCTTTTAATACCCTTTTATAATTGGTATCTCTTGAATGTATCATAAGATTAAATAAATACAATAAAGTTTTTAACCGAAAATTATAATTACATTAATTATAATAAGGATTTCGGTAAACTATATTTATTTAAATTTATATATGAATCAAATTCATATATTAATAGAATTATGTTGTCATTATGTGTACAACATCCTTGTACATATAATATGTTCAATATTTGATTGCCCAATTAAATTAATTCTTTAATTAATTTAATTCATGTGACAACTAAAAACAATACCAATTATATTTTATTCCGTTCATTTAAACCATAGGGTGTGACCCTGTAGGTTCTTGCAACGTTAGCAGTAATAATAGAACGATTCTAATGTCACAAACAATGAGGGACATCTAGCAATGCATCATTGCTACCTAAGTTACAAGAAGTCATGATTCCACATAACTTTTTGTGATTAACCTTTCATACATTAATCCTTAAGTCCTTTATCTCGGAATGGACACAAGTCATGGAATAGTCACACTTGTATAGTCCATCCCATGTTTCTTGATATCTTGAGTAGACTATGATATAAAAATTAGTATGACATCTCATGTCAACTTATTTGAGCATGGCCATGCATTTCTAGTCTCACTCAATCAAGTGGCCTAAGATATTACTCCCATTATGTAGGAGGGACTTATCCTATATTGATCAACCATATCCTCTACATAGATTGTGGTATATCCAACATCGAGTCTTTATAGAACAACCAATTACGGTATACGTTTGATTTGTATCAAAATATACAACTCACGATGTTGAGATAATAATTATCTCAAGTCGAGGATCATATACATATTAATCACTATGAGTAATGTTGTGACAATTACATAATAATCCAATAAACATACTCATAACGGGTCAATCCAATATGTTGTTCTCTAACACACATATTCATGCATTGATTTTGACAATCCACATCAATGACAACTCTTTATCATCAATCAACTACATGTTAGTCTTAATGCATTATTGTTGTCCTAGTCAACAATAATACTCGACTAAGGATCTTTTAAGAATAATCATATTATTCTTAGGACATTATTATAAAACAGGTTTATTTATACACGTAAAGAAAAAACTGAAATAATAATGACAACGCTTTATATTAATAAACATGGTAAATTAAGTATGTTATTACAACCATCTCATGATTGGTCTTTGGGCATACTCTTACAATCTCCCACTAGCACTAAGACCAATCACTCATATATCTAATACCAAGTGACTTAGTGTGACGATCATGCTTCACTGTGTGTCGGAGGCTTGGTCGTGGATCGACAATGTTATCATCCGAAGGTACTCTGCATATCTCTACATCCCCTCGATCGATAATCTCTCGAATAAGATGGTAGCGTCTAAGTATATGTTTGGATCATTTGGTGAGATCACGGGTTCCTTAGCTTGTGCAATAGCTCCATTGTTATCACATCGAGCTCTATAGCATCCGATATGCTAGGCACAACCCCTAGTCCAAGAATGAACTTCTTGATCCAAACCGCTTCCTTTCTTTGCCTCTCACTTGGCCGCAATATACTCACCTCTGTTGTAGAATGAAGCTCGTGATGCTTTGCTTTGAACTCTTCCAGCTCACAGCACCACCATTAAGGCAAAACACAAAACCTGATTGCGATCGAGAATCATCCTTGTCGGTTTGGAAGCTGGCATCAGTGTAACCTTTTACACTTAACTCTTCCTCACCTCCATATAATAGGAACGTATCCTTAGTTCTTCTTAAGTACTTAAGGATACTCTTGACTGTGGTCCAGTGACCTTCACCGGGATCTACTTGATACCTGCTCGTCATACTTAAGGCATACGATACATCTGGACGGGTACATAACATAGCATACATGATAGATCCAATAGCGGAAGCATATGGAATTTTACTCATACGTTCTCTCTCTTGTGGAGTTGAAGGACACATTTCCTTCGAGAGTGAAATACCATGTCTCATAGGTAGAAATCCTCTTTTAGATTCTTCCATCTTGAACCTTTTCAAGATTACTTTATCTATGTATGTACTTTGGCTTAGACCTAGTAGTCGCCTTGATCTATCTCTATAGATCTTGACTCCTAAGATATAAGTGGCTTCCCCAAGTCCTTCATAGAAAAACAACTTTTCAACCAAGTCTTAATAGATCGCAAAGTAGGTATGTCATTTCCCATGATAAGTATGTCATCCACATATAGTACCAAGAATGTGATAGTGCTCCCACTAACTTTCTTGTAAACACATGGTTCATCTTCATTTTTGACAAAACCAAACTCTTTGATTGCATCGTTAAAACGAAGATTCCAACTCGAGAAGCTTGCTTTAATCCATAAATGGATCTTTTGCAGACTTACATATCTTTCTAGCATCCTTTGGATTTACAAAACCTTCAAGGTTGTGTCATATACACATCCTCTTCAAGTTTCCCATTAAGGAAAGTCGCTTTGACGTCCATCCGCCAAATTTCATAATCATGAAATGCATGCTATGGCGAGCAAGATCTGATGGATTTAAACATAGCTACAGGAGAAAAGGTTTCATCATAGTCAACACCATGAATTTGGCGAAAACCTTTAGCGACTAATCGCCCTTTGTATGTTTGTACATTACCATCCATGTCGCTTTTCTTTTGAAAACCCATTTGCACCCTATAGGTTTAACCCGCTTGGTGGATCAATCAAAGTCCATACTTGGTTTTCATACATGGAATCTATCTCGGATCTCATGGCCTCAAGCCATTTCTCTCGAGTCGGGCTTGTCACCACTTCTTGATAAGTCCTAGGCTCATCTTGATCTATAAGAAGAACGTCACCATGCGTTGTAACGAGAAATCCATATCTCTCGTGTGCACGGCGTTCTCTTAAAGATCTGTGTGGTGGTTTTGTTTCTCTGAAGAGTTGTTTGTTCCTCAATTTCTTGTGGAATTTCTTTGTTGTTCAATCTCGGTTTGATGGTATCTTGTGATTCTCGAATTTCTTCAAGTTCAATCTTTCTCCCACTTCCTTTTCTAGAAGTAAATTCTCTCTCTAGGAAAACACCAGTCCGAGCAACAAACGTTTTGTTCTCAAAGTGGGATTAAAGAAATAATATCCTTTGGTTTCTTTTGGATACCCCACAAAAATACACTTTTCGGATCCGGGTTCAAGCTTAGTAGGCGTCGACGTTTAACATAAGCTTCACAACCCCAAATTTTCATAAAAGACATACTAGGACGTTTCCAGTCCACATCTCATATGGCGTCTTTTGAACCGATTTAGATGGAACACGATTTAATGTGAAAGCAGCTGTCTCAAGTGCATATCCCCAAAAGGAAGTTGGTAGATCAGCATGACTCATCATGGATCGAACCATTTCTAACAAAGTTCGATTTCTTCTCTCAGATACTCCATTCCATTGAGGAGTACCAGGAGGAGTAAGTTGTGAGACAATCCCACATTCTTTCAAAAGATCATCAAACTCTAGGCTCAAGTACTCTCCACCTCGATCAGATCGAAGTGACTTGATAGTTTTGCCTAGTTGATTTTGTACTTCATTTTTGAATTCCTTGAACTTTTCAAGGGACTCAGACTTATGGCGCATGAGATAAACATACCCATATCTACTGAAATCATCAGTGAAAGTAATGAAGTAGTGAAATCCACCTCTGGCTTGTGTATTTATTGGTCCACATACATCAGAATGTATTAGGTCTAATAAATCACTAGCTCGTTCACTTTTACCAGTGAAAGGAGATTTAGTCATTTTTCCCAATAAGCAAGATTCACATACTTCAAATTGTTCAAAAACAAATGAATTCAAGAGACCATCTTTGTGGAGTTTGGATATGCATTTCTCACTTATGTGGCCCAAACGACAATGCCAAAGATAAGTTTGATTTGAGTCATTTATTTTAGATCTTTTAGTATTTATGTTGTAAATGGGATTCGTTTGATCTAAAATATAGAGGCCATTAATTAATTGTGCCGAACCATAGAAACCATTATTGAGATAAAATGAACAACAATTATTCTTAATAATTATCTCAAAACCAATTTTGTCTAAACAAGAAATTGAAATAATGTTTTTAGTCAAATGGGCACAAAATAACAATCCTCTAAACATAAATCAAGTCCACTAGGCAAAGATAAAGTATATGTTCCACAAACTAATCAAAGCAACTTTTGCTCCATTTCCAACTCGTGAGGTCCACATCTCCTCTAGCCAAAGTCCTACTCCTTTGTAGTCCCCTGCATGAAGTACAAATATGAGAACCACAACCAGTATCTAATACCCAAGAAGTAGTAGTTGATAAATTAATATCAATAACATAAATACCGAAGCGGACATTCCGCTTGCTTTAGCCTTCTTGACTTCTTCAAGATAGAGCAGGCGATTCCGTTTCCAATGTCCGGTCACACCACAATGAAAACAGTTTCCTTCCTTAGACACCCCACCTTTAGGTTTCAAAGTGTAGCCTTTCCTTTTCCAAATTTGGGCTTACCTTTGCCCCTTAGGCTTTGTTTGAACTTTGGCCTTTCCCTTGCCCTTGTTATTACGGACCATCGGTATGGGCTTGGGTCCAACCTTTTCAAGTTGCCTTCAGATTCGTAACATCTTGAGCAATTGTGGTAGAGTCTTGTCAATTTCATTCATATTGAAATTGAGGACAAACCGGGTCAGTAGCTATCCGGCAACGATTGCAAAATAACATCGATGGCCAACTCTTGGCTCAATGGAAACCCAAGCTTAGATAGGCTTTCAATATAGCCAATCATCTTAAGGACATGAGGTCCCTTGGGCTTCCTTCACCAACTTACATTGAAATAGGGCTTTAGAGATATCAAACCTCTCTCTTGCTAGTGCTTGCCCTCGATAAAGTTCTTTCGGTGCTTGATCATATCATAAGCAACCATGTCCTCATGTTGCTTCCCGGAGTTCAGATTCATAGTGGCAAGCATAAGACATCCAACATCTATCATGTCATCGAGATACTTCTTGTAAGCATCTCTATCGATCCTCGAGGCATTAGCGGGTGGTTCATTAGGAAGTGGTTGTTCAATGACATATAATTTCCGTTCTTGTTTAAGGACAATCCTCAAGTTCTGGAACCAATCAAGAAAATTCAAACCATTCAATTTGTCCTTCTCAAGGACCGATCGCAATGAGAGTGTGCTAGTGTTTGCAGCCATAATATATCTACAACAATTAAATATGCATGTGAGTAAATTTACCATTTTTATATCAATGATTAAAAAGACTTTATTAAATGATATTCTAATTATTTTATTTCAAAATTAATAACCTCGTATATTAATTTGGAAAATCTTTCTCAAAAGTATTTCTAGTAGGTTAAGGATCCATATTTCACCACCTCTTAAGTCACTTTGGCTTTACTCTTAAGATTATGGTTATTTAGGTAAGCAACATTTGCTAATTACATCATATGTAACTCCTAATATTTGGTGAACAACTCTTGTTCTAATCATCTTATGATTTATCCAATTTACTTGCCTTTAGGTTTCTAATCCTATTAGAGTAACCTAGTTAAGTCATTAACCAATTTTTAACCAAATGAATATCACTTGTTTATTCTTCGTGTTTAACCAAGATAAATACTAGTACTTCGCTTTGGCGAGAACCTACATAGTATTGATCGAGGCCTTAACGAGGCAAAATTGGAAGGCCATGCTTGACTTAATATTTTAATAGAGAGGATTTTATTAAGGTTGTTGCATCTCACCAATTACGGTCTATTTTAAACCCATTTAGTCTTCTAATCAATCTCATCAATTAATAGAGTTTATTATCTTCAAATTTTAATATATATATAAAAAATTGGCATGCTTTAGACATCCATAGCATCTCATACATGAATAAATAAAGCAATAAATAAATGCAATAGTTATAGCCCATAAACTAAGGTGGTTCAACCCAAGCCAATGGGAAAACCAAAAAGAAACCTAAAGGTGTAAGCCATTTCAGAAGCTATCATTCTTAATCATTGTCCCACCTTCATTCTCGTTTGGTCCACAGCAACTCTTGCAAATTACAATATACAGAAACTCGTTTTACATACGAGGGAATAAGATGAGAAGAGAAATACAAGAGAATAGTAGTAAGGCACGACACGCAGGCCGTATTTAAAAAAAATACAACCTTTTATCGAATGGGTCATTGGGGCTATAACTAAGCATTTCAAACACCATGCTAGTCAAAAATAGCATACATAATTCAATTATTATTATGATTATTTTAAAGTGAATTATAAAATACCCTTTCAACCTTTTGTGGCCCATCAAGTTTATAAATTTCTTTTATTAACAAAACTTTTATGAGGGTCCGAGGATGTCGGAGGAAGCGGGCGAAGGCGCGGCACGAGCCATCCTCGCATCCTCAACTCGGAAAGTGGGCGGGAGCCCCGCGCAGACAAATCGCATATCCCGGTCAAATGAAACCTCACGATTTGATAACTTTTTATCAACGAATCGTGTTTTAGGATTTTAACTTGAGGTTTCATATATCTAACAACCCTTGTTCCACTAGCGATTAACACTTCATCGAAACTATAAATACTACCGTCGCATTATTACAGATTTGTTAATAGTTATGATAATAACATAAAATCAAGTAGGCCACAACACCATGATTAACATTTAATCAATTTCCAAAGGAACAGTTTATCGAGTTATGCTTAAACGATTTAAACAATCGAAAATACAATAAGATCAAAACATGAATCTCATACAATTGCATCACCCAAGTATTTAAACCCGAGTTCAGTATCACACAAGTGGCTCGATACCACTTTGTTGGGAACGCCGATACCCCATGGCGCAGTGAGAATAAAATTAAATCCGCGATCCAAACCATGGATCCATGTGTGAGGAACGAATCGGGGTGAAATAAAGGTTTCAAATTACCAAAACTTCAACTGAGTAGACAATGACGCCTTGGCAACAAGAGTTTTGATCTCATTGTCGAATCAAGCCACAACCTTTTCCGATGTCGGCCTCTACGTGATCCACCCGGTTTGACTATGAACGGAAGAAATCTCCAAAACTATTTTGGAGGTTTATTTGCTTGACTATTCGCTAGACCTAACAAGCAATCTCTTAGGGTTTTCCATAAGCTTTGCCTCTTTTAAATACCTTTTATATTGGGTATCCTTTTAATTGGGCCTTTTATAATGGGTATCTTTTCATTGGGCCCATTATTAGGTATCCTTTTAATACCCTTTTATAATTGGTATCTCTTGAATGTATCATAAGATTAAATAAATACAATAAAGTTTTTAACAAGAAAATTATAATTACATTAATTATAATAAGGATTTTGATAAACTATATTTATTTAAATTTATATATGAATCAAATTCATATATTAATAGAATTATGTTGTCATTATGTGTACAACATCCTTGTACATATAATATGTTCAATATTTGATTGCCCAATTAAATTAATTCTTTAATTAATTTAATTCATGTGACAACTAAAAACAATACCAATTATATTTTATTCCGTTCATTTAAACCATAGGGTGTGACCCAGTAGGTTCTTGCAACGTTAGCGATAATAATAGAACGATTCTAATGTCACAAACAATGAGGGCATCTAGCAATGCATCATTGCTACCTAAGTTACAAGAAGTCATGATTCCACATAACTTTTTGTGATTAACCTTTCATACATTAATCCTTAAGTCCTTTATCTCTGGAATGGACACAAGTCATGGAATAGTCACACTTGTATAGTCCATCCCATGTTTCTTGATATCTTGAGTAGACTATGATATAAAAATTAGTATGACATCTCATGTCAACTTATTTGAGCATGGCCATGCATTTCTAGTCTCACTCAATCAAGTGGCCTAAGATATTACTCCCATTATGTAGGAGGGACTTATCCTATATTGATCAACCATATCCTCTACATAGATTGTGGTATATCCAACATCGGTCTTTATAGAACAACCAATTACGGTGTACGTTTGACTGTATCAAAATATACAACTCACGATGTTGAGATAATAATTATCTCAAGTCTGAGGATCATATACATATGAATCACTATGAGTAATGTTGTGACAATTACATACTAATCCAATAAACATACTCATAATGAGTCAATCCAATATGTTGTTCTCTAACACACATATTCATGCATTGATTTTGACAATCCACATCAATGACAACTCTTTATCATCAATCAACTACATGTTAGTCTTAATGCATTATTGTTGTCCTAGTCAACAATAATACTCGACTAAGGATCTTTTAAGAATAATCATATTATTCTTAGGACATTATTATAAAACAGTTTATTTATACACACAGAAAGAAAAACTGAAATAATAATGACAACGCTTTATATTAATAAACATGGTAAATTAAGTATGTTATTACAACCATCTCATGATTGGTCTTTGGGCATACTCTTACAGCAACTTCATATGATGGGATTGCTAGCTCATCTAGAGGTCCAATTGTGTTCTCAGAAGTTGCTTCATCTATTGGTATTTCTCAAGATCATCCAACATCTTTACCTATCTGTAACAATTCTCATCCTATGCAAACCAGGTCTAAGAGTGTTATGTTTAAACCAAAGGTGTTTTCAATTGAGTTAGGTGAAAAAAAAAACCTGTTACGATTGAGGAAGCTTTTACTAACAAGGAGTGGACAGTGGTAGCTTAACAGGAATATGATGTTTTTCTCAAGAATAAGACATGTGACTTGGTTCCTTTACCTACAAACAAAAAGGTTGTAGGTTGCAAATGGGTGTTCAAACTCAAACACATTGCGGATGGCTCAGTAGCTAGTTATAAGGGTCGCTTGGTGGTCAAAGGGTATCTTCAGGATGTAGGTGTGAACTTCCAGGAGACTTTTAGCCTGGTTGTTAAGCCAACAACAATACAAGTTGTTTTGGCTTTGGCCGTGAAGTTTGGTTGGCAACTGCGACAAGTAGACATCAACAATGCATTTCTTAACGGCGATTTCTATGAAGAGATTTATATGACTCAACCTTCTGGTTTTGAACAACAACATCGGTATCAACTTGTAGCATGTAGGATGAAGAAGGCATTATATGGCCTCATATAGGCTCTCCGAGCTTGGTTTTCTAAGTTAAAGGAATTTTTACTTGCTTCTGATTTTGTTCTGTCCAAATCCAATGCTTCCCTCTTTGTTAAGAAGGTAGGAGGTATGATCCTTTATGTTTTGGTATATGTGGACGATACTATTGTCATTGGGAACCATCAAGGTAGTATAGATATGTTTGTTAGAACTCTGGATACTTAGTTCTCATTGAAAGACTTGGGACAATTGAGCTACTTTCTAGGTATTGAAGTCTCTTCTACTACTGACGGACTGTTGTTAAGTCGGCATAAGTACATTCTTGATCTACTCAAGAAAGCTCGCATGGATCAGGCTAAAGGCTTTCCTACATCTATGGCCACATCAACAAATTTGTGTTAACATGTTGGAAGTGCTATAGAGAATGGCTTTAAGTAAAGGAGTATTGTGGGAGCTTTGTAGTAGATTATCATCACCAGGCCTGTCATTACGTTTGTTGTCAACAAAGTTTGTCAGTTCATGCATAAGCCTTTTGGTTAACACTTTAAGGCTGTCAAGCACATCCTGTGATATCTCCAAAACGCTGTGGACTATGGTCTTCACTTCACAGCCGCTTCTAGTTTAGATTTGGTTGCTTATTCCGATGCTAATTGGGGAATTAATTTGGACGATAGGAGATATAAAACGGGGTTTTGTGTTTTTCTTGGTGGTAATCGTGTGTCTTGAGGCTCCAAGAAGCAACAGGTTATGTCCAGGTCCAAAGCAGAAGTGGAGTATAGGGGGTTGGCTCATACTACTACGAAGATTGTTTGGTTGGAGATTGTCTTGGTGTTCAGTATAATGTGAAGAAATGAGATTCTTTTCTACTATCTTGTTATACTTTCTTTGATTGATTTGCTATCTATTAGTATCTTAATACACATAAATATGCGATAAAATTTTAAATGTTAATAAAAGAATTAATAATATTAATTATTCAGAATAATTAATAAAAATATAGAAATTAAATTATATTAAATTTAGACAAAAAATCAAAAAATAAAATTAAGCGAATGGAAAGAAAGAGAGGGGGCATGATGCCCACGTATGAACAAATTTGAACCCTAAGTATTAGTAGTCAGAATAAGAGAATATTGCATCTGAAAACATTGAGAGTAGCAGAAGCAGGTCCCGTCTCGTATAATCATTTCAAAAAAATAAAAATTGATTTGTCAAAAAATGCAAAACCACAAAAGAATTATTCAGAAAGAACAAGACACGTCAACCATATAACTCAGAATCCAAACACTTCTCGAATATCAATTACGTAGCCACCATTCCTGCTTTTGATTTGACTTCAACCCCCACCCCTCATCTCAAATATCTTTTTCCCATTTACCAATCTACCCTTCTCCTTTCAAGATGCTAATTTCTTTTATATTAAAATCAAGGGAAGAGAGGATTTGCCTTCAACTTTGGTTAATTGGATCTATATCAACCTATAAATTAATTTAATGAAATTTTTATAAATTATAGATATAAAACCCTATTTTACACATTATTTATATGTAAATAAATGTATTTATGTAAAACTAAATATTAAAAATTGAAGTTTAGGAAATTCTTTTTCCATCATATTTAAGTTAAATTATTATTATTTTAAGAGAAACAAATTCAAGGTTATTTGAAAAGAAGAAGCGAATGGAGTAATTTAGAGAAAGTAAAGGGGCATTTTGTAGGGTTTAGCTAAACTAGCTGAGTTGTTACAACCTTAATCACATTTTTGTTACATTGATATTTGGTAACGTAAAGCAGAAATATAAAAGCAGTGAGAAAGAGAAAAAGGGAGTGTAGTGGTTGAAGAGAAGAATTAAAATAGGAGACTCCGCCCATTCTCGTTCATTTTCCTCCAAACCCACTTCAAACAGCCAACCTTATATTTCTTCCTCTCAAACTTCCTCTCTTCTTTATTTCTTCAAGTTTAAGGTAAATCTTTTCTTCAATATAACTTGTCTTCTGCTTTTATTCTTTTTATCTGACGGAAATGATGTTTTCCAGCCCTCAAAATGGAGTCAGCCACTGTGGTTGGATCCTCTATGTCTCTACATCGAACTTCATGCTCCGCTGCCAGATCCGCCCTTTTAGCTGCCAATGGCCCACTTTTTCCACGTTTCGCTGCCAACCCTCGCCCCTCCTTCCCGATCAAGGTTTCAATTTAGCTTCTTACCTCTTTTAAAGGAAAAAAAAAAACGTGTAATTTATGAGGGGGAAATCCTGATACTTGCAAACCCAAATGTTCTATAACACCCATTTGAGCTGATTTTTATTTATTTTTGTTGTTATTTTTATTTTTATTAAATAGAATCTGTGGGTAGAGTTGTGATCTTCCCATTTTTTTTTTAAATAGATTTGTTCTATTCAGTTACAGCTTTTTGATTGATACTGTGTTTTGATATCAAATTTATGTGTGAACTCTAGTTGATTTGGTGTTTTCTCTTTTAAAATTCGTTGCAGCTTTATTCTTCAGTTTCATATTCAAAACCACGGAATAGGAGAATGGGTTTGGGGGGTAGGAGAGGCATAGTGGTAAAGGCGTCTTCATCTCCTGACTCAGCTGAACCCAATGCTCAAATTGCGCCACTTCGGATGGAATCTCCAATTGGTCAGTTTTTGTCTCAAATCTTGATAAGTCATCCTCATCTTGTTCCTGCTGCAGTTGAGCAGCAGCTTGAACAACTTCAAACTGACCGTGATACTGATGAAAAGAAGGAAGAGCCGTCTGCTTCAGGCACGGATTTAGTATTGTATAGGTTAGCCGCTCATCCGAGATGTTAACTATTTAGACTTTATGTGAAATTTTCTCTCATGCAGAAAAGTTTGAATTTGTTGCAGGAGAATTGCTGAGGTTAAGGCTAATGAGCGGAAAAGGGCATTAGAAGAGATTCTCTATGCATTGGTTGTACAAAAGTTTATGGATGCCAATATTTCCTTGGTTCCTGCTATAACTTCTTCTGCAGATCCTTCAGGTCGAGTGGACACATGGCCTAGCCAAGAAGATAAGCTTGAGCAGCTCCACTCAGCTGAGGCCCATGAGATGATTCAAAACCACCTAGCACTCATCCTGGGAAATCGATT
This sequence comes from Gossypium bickii, assembly GCA_025503065.1. Classification (NCBI taxonomy): domain Eukaryota; kingdom Viridiplantae; phylum Streptophyta; class Magnoliopsida; order Malvales; family Malvaceae; genus Gossypium; species Gossypium bickii. The sequence continues at coordinate 105,266,956 of CP106710.1, read as the reverse complement.
GGGTGATTCAACATCTGTAGCACAGATAAGTAAACCCAGGGTTGGGCAGGTCTATGCTGCGTCGGTGATGTATGGATACTTCCTGAGGCGGGTTGACCAGCGATTTCAGCTTGAGAAGACAATGAAAGTCCTCCCAAGTGCTTCAGATGGTGACAAAAGTGGCATTGAGCAAACTGTGGGGGATGACACAAGACCTTCTGGTCTAGGGGACTCCTATCAAGCTGCTTCATCACACCCTGAAGTCTCATCATGGTCTGGTGGGATCAGTCCTGGAGGTTTTGGTAGTGGGATAAAGCCCTCTCGACTAAGGACTTATGTTATGTCCTTCGATGGGGAGACACTTCAGAGATACGCTTCAATTAGATCAAAAGAAGCTGTTGGCATTATAGAGAAGCACACAGAGGCTCTATTTGGAAGACCTGAGATTGCTATAACTCCTCAAGGGACTGTTGATTCATCCAATGATGAGCTTATTAAGATTAGCTTTGGCGGTTTGAAGAGGCTTGTTTTGGAGGCTGTTACCTTTGGTTCTTTTCTATGGGATGTTGAAAGCTTCGTGGACTCAAGGTACCACTTTGTTATGAATTAACTATGTTCAAAGCAAACTAAGTAGAGGGGAGTGTGGGACTAAGCTGACTGGACTTATGGTTTAAATTGAGTGTATTTGTGGTGATTGTTACTGAGTAATTTGCACTGAATATTCTGTACATAGATATGTTTTCCTGTTAGGAACTTGGATACTTCTGAAATATGCTTTATTGTTCCTCTTTAATTTACAACTGAAATGTATATATGCTATGGTAACTTCTCAGTAGTGATATTCTTGAGTTTATTTAATTTGATATATAATTTTAGTTATTATAATCTCTATTTGAAGGGACTTATGGAATAATAAAAGTTATGCCGAAGTTTTATCAACAAAATCTTAAAGAAGAGATTTGGATTTCTCTTTAACAAGTCTTAAGGTTTCAATCCCTTTAATGGCCGAAAGGTTTATTTCACTTTGATCAGAACTATTAATCTCAATTATACTGTTGTAATAAACCCATTTGACTTGTTTCCAGGCCCTAAGTTTGGTACTTTGAACTATTAATCTTAAGGTTTGGGTTACGTTTATAATTGAGACAATAATTTCCTTTTGAAGGAAATAATTAAGACAATAATATGGGTAAAAGCAGTGGCTAGTTTCATGCAAGGTTTGGTAGCTATTGATTGCTGCCTATAAGGTTGCAGCTTCAAGTAAACCCGTTGTCCGACCTTGAATGATCTTTCAATTTTTTTTCCAACTCTTATTTTCAACCTTTGAGACATCTATATCACGAGCTAATTTTCTCCAAAACCCAACCGTATCATCAACCTAGTCCGATATACTAAAACTTCGGGAATTACAAAATCTACTTCCTTTGAAACATCAACTCCCTGAGCTTTACATCCCTCTGTTGGCTTTTGTGGCACTTCTTCAAGTAAAATCGGAAAATGTGTTGACTCCACCACACTTTCACTTAAAATCGGTTCAAGCCCTTTCCGCTTTTCCTTTATTCCTACTCCTGCTCTTACTCCTATGTTAATAGGATTAGAAACATTATCTTCATCACCCACAATACTGACTGGTTTACTCTCCTAACTCCTGTTGAAAACCAAAACTTGAAGCATCCTCTCCAAAAACCTCACGATGAATATCCCCCTCATGTTATGATGCATCATGCTCAACATATTCCTCAGCAAGGGTGTAGACATTGGATCGAATTCTTACGGCTTGCAGTAATTGTTCCATTCGACTTTACATGACATTCATTGTATCATGACATGAAGTAATACCGTCTTTGAGCATACTCACCCTAGTGTTGATATATGAATCATCATTCATCATTGCACTCATTTTGATCTAGAACCCTATCTGGGTAATAAGTATGATAACAAATATAATGCATCAGATAATTATCGGTTCACTTTGGGTTCTAGCTATCTATTCCTTTGGTATACCCATGAGTATCATAAGAATACTCGTAAGAATATTCTTGTCCAAAAAAATTGCCACCATAACTCCATTTTCGAGTTGAGTCTTCGATTGCGAAATTGGCCTCAACTCATATGCGAACTAGTCAACTGACCACCTATATTTTTTATTGAATATGATCAAGTTTGATTATCAACAAGGAAAACACAATACAAAGAATTATCAAAAGAAAACAACACAAGAAACTAAAGAGCATTAACCGATTTCCTCTATTTTTTAGTCGTATTGCTTATCCACAAGGCAAAACAATCAATTAAACACAATCACACAATTGCAATCCCTAGCAACAATGTCAACAACTTGATTGCCCATTTATGCTCACTTAAAGCTATTCGAAGTATTCAACAATTTAAAAGCACGACAAACCACAAGTGTGCCAAGTTGTAATATAATAGTGTTTACAATGAAATAATTGTGGTAAGTGTTCCAAGGATCATTCTTCCATAGGGATTGACTAGGTATTATGCTTAACTGATTAATTCACCCCGAAGCAACTACCGACTTACTCAATGTTCAAATTATTAGTGTAATCAATTTTGGAGCTACGATTATTAAACTACACTACCTAATGCTTACACTACCTATTCGATTTCTTTCTTGTTATAAATTAATGTAAGAATGAAACAATGGTCGATTAGTCAACTAGTTTCTAGGATCGAAAATACACAAGCTTCGATTGAATTTATTGTTACTCATAAGTAGGAATCTCCTCTTGGTCTCATCCTAACCTAAGAGTTATCGCCTAGGATCTCCTCTCGGTTTCACTTAGTTCATAGTTTACCTCTTGGTCTCATTATTCGATATTACTATGTAGCATTTACATGATAAGTTCACCTCTCGATTTCACTTATCTCAATATTCAACTAGAGGGACCAATTCTAGCTTACTAAGTTTAGCAACATAATCAAACAATCAACTTATTGTCAATAAGCGTATCAACAATTCTTAGAGTTAATATTCCAATCAACCATCAAAGATTTGGTTCAGCATGGCATTCATCACACAAACATGCATTTTAATCATGAAAGTTAGCAAAGTAAAAATAAATAAGAGTTTAGAAATGCTTAGCCAAATATTGAAGATCGAATTTGGAAAAGTTTGTTGCAAAGTAGTACATGCTACACCATATTCAAATTTAAACCAAAACCATAAAATGTTCTATGGAAATTTGAAAACTCTCTATGAATTTCTCTTTAACAATTTCTCCGAACTCTTCTTTTTCCCCTAATTTTGATGAGAAAATGGTTTATATAGAGATGAGCCAATTGACCAATTTGCCTTTGTTAAAATGGGTCATAAAGGTTAAAAGCTACAATTTCCACTTAGTTGCCATTGGCAATTGTTACTTAGCTTAGATTTGTAAGGCGACGTTGCGACTTCAGCTATCGCGACGTTGTGACCATAGTGTTCTCAACATTTGGTTTAAGGCTTCGTCGTTGTGACCACATAATCCTTCTCGCCACAACCAAATGATTTGGTGTCGCAACTTCAACTACTTCCACATTGTGACACTACCCATTATTGGTTGCCTTCCAAGATCATGTTTCTCGACGTTGCGAGTTCATCATTTGTACATAGTGACATCTACCACTAAGTTCCTTCCTTCATACCTCAATAGGCGGTATGGTCATGACTAAGTTCCTTTCCTCATTGTGACCATGTATTTGGTCACCAGGTAGCACACCAAGTCAGCATATAATGTCTCAAACTTAGATCATCTCACGCTGCGGCGTTATCCTTTTTTCAACCACTTTGGATCTCTTGATTCACCTACATAAACATTGCACACTATATTAAGTAGCATCAAGACTTAAACTAAAATGGCAAGAAAAACATCGGATTAAACATAAAACTAACATTAGACCTAACTACAACACATGCAATAGTTAAATGGCTAAATGACTCAGTTTCACTTAAAAACAAGCTAAAATAAGTATGAAATAATACAAATTATGCATGCTAGTTTATCACATATCGCTTAAAAAAGGTTTGAAGATTGAATTCATTAAACTCTAGAAGGTTGAAGGTAGTGTCCATCGTGTATCTTGAAAGTTGTCCTGTAAACATCATTAACAAACATTCGAATTTGGTGATCGGACCCGACGATCGAGTCGGAAATTAGGTGTTACAATTCCAATTAGTCACATCTTTGTTTTTATCTTTTGAGAATCATTTGCTCCAATGCTTAAGATAGAGCATCTCCCCAATTGGACTTGATAGACAACATTAATTTTTCAATCGGTTTGCTCATTTTTTATTAGACTATGGACATGTTTAGTTCATCTACTAATATAAGTTGTCTTTTACGATTTGACCACGTACAACTGCTTAGTATTTGTTAAATATTAGATAACCAGTGAGCCAATATTTGCTTTCGTTTTGCTTTACATGCAAAAACATTGGGGACAATATACAAAGGGTATTATTGTAATTAATAGATGTTATTATTAAACCAATTTTTTTGAAAAATACAAGTATACAAAACAAATATACTACATTTAGGGCGCCATATTCAACAATTCAATGGTTTGCAAATTAAAGAAATTCATCTATAGGCTTAAGCAGGCCTCTTGTCAGTGGTATTACAATATTCATCAAGTGATTATCTCATTCAGTTTCAAGATGACTTTGGTTAATGATTGCATATATCAAAAGTTCAATGGGAGTAAGAATAGTCTCAATTAATGCCCTAAGAATGATTTTGAGATTATAGAAATGCATAAGATTTCTTACATTTCAATAGTGGGAAGTCTAATGTATATTCAGGTTTGTATGTGTTCAAATATTGAGTACATTGTTGCCATGTTGTACGAATGTTTAAGCAATTCGGGTATGGATCAATAAAAAGCAGCCAAATGGTTCATACATTACCTAACAAAACATTATATGCTCACTTATTGGGGGTTTGATAAGTTAGAGATTTTCAAGTATACAGACTTCGATTTTAATGGAATATAGATGCAAAATTTTGTCATTAAGGTACAAACTGTGATAACAAGTTGTAGTAATTTATTCCGATAACAATAAGAGCACATCAAAGTCAAAGCACGTAGACTTCAAATTCTTGGTTGTTAAAGTAAGAGCTTAGAGTGGTTAGGTGTTTATAAAGCATATTGGGACAAACTCCATGATTGTGGATCCGCTAAGGGCCTACCACCCCGAGGTTTTTATGAGCACACTGCTCATATGGGTGTAATGTCATTTCAAGATATTTGATTTTAGTGGGAGTTGGTAATTTTAAATGATTTTTTTATAGATACATTTTTGGTTATTTCAGTTTATGGTTTTAATGTTGTTTTCTACATAAATAAGATTATTTGGTTTATTCACATTTTGATATTGGTAAGGTTTGATCTCACAAAGGGTAAAGAGGACCAGTTGAAAATAGAGATGTTTAGATCACATTGCATGTAATTTCCATGCTACACATTCATACTTGATCTATGTCATTTAGTTGTGTTAATATACGTGATCAGGGATGAATTTAGTTATGATATATGTAACAAAAGTCGCATTGGTTCTATATTAACATAACTAATAGACGAAATTTTTCGGAATACCTGTTGGACATGATAGTAAAATTTTGAGCTCATAAGGTTATATAATGGCATTTAATTTAGAGTAATTAGTATATATATGTGGTCCAAGTGGGATATTGTTGGAAACATATGAACGTCACATATAGAACAAGATTAATTACATGTTATTATTTACTATCATAAAATGTTAGTCAAGTGATCTATTTTGGTTAAGGTTTTATTGGGCTTCAGTTATTAAATAAAATATAAGCCAAATATGTGTAGATACTCCAGTAACTAATTTCTAATGGATGATGAGTTGATTAGAAATTAAGGTTAATGTGCAAATGCTAATGTTCCCAAATTACACATACGTAACATTTCTGACATCTCATTTTTAGAAAAGAGAGAGTCACATTCTCTAAATTACTCGTGTGTTAATCTGGAAGATCAAAACCATAAGACTCAAAGATTTGAAGATATTAATGGATTGAAATAAGCTTCTGTATCTAGTTTTGTTTTTGATGATTTGACATGATAAATCCTAATTTATTAAGTTTTACATCAAATTTTTCGGTTCTAATAGTTTGTTGTTTACTTCAATTCCAGCCGGCCACAAACAAGGGCTACGTGGGTTCCTATGTTTTTGAAGCTTAGGTTCTGTTCTAGTTCAGTTTCTTTGTTAAACTTTTCTCAATATTATTTCTAGTTCATCTTGAATCTTAGTTAAGAATTAGAATCCTACCTTTAACCCACTAGCTGCCCTATGCACAAAAATTCATAGCTTATTATCAATCAGTCTTGGATGCTTCCTGTAAGGGGCAGGCCAATCAGTAAGACATTTGGATCACATTTTGTGTGGATAATATATAGAGCGGAGTGATCTAAAACTCGATTGATTCAGTTCATCCATCATTATTCTATTATTTCCTACATTTCAGTACTGTGAGTGTAGTAGAGTTGGTTGGAACTGAAGCTATGCAGAACGTTGCCGGAAACATCATAGAAGGCAATCTTAGCATTAGTGGGAGTAAGCTCGACAGACATGAATCCTTGGCCGTCGTAATAAAATTTGATTTCATCATCTTCCCCACCGTCTAAATAATCAAAATCACCTTTCCATGCCTTCGAACCACCTCCACTGGTGAAAAACTGGAGCGGGCTGCATTTACAATCATAAACACATTTACCCTCAACCAATATTCTTTTAATTTGAGGCGGCACTCACTCTTATTGAAATTACCTTGTGATGCTACTCAAGTGTTGCAAGCAATGATCATGCCCGTTTATGTACATATCTACATTGTATGCCTGCAATGCCAAATTAATTAATTGTTATAACCTAGCTTTGGCAGCAAATTATACCTTAATTAGGTAGAGGTAGTTTACCTCAAGTATAGGTAGAAGGAGGGTGATGAGCTCCTTGGTTTGACCATGGTGCCCGATACTTCTGATGGGATGATGCCCGATCACTATCTTCCACTTACCAACTGATTCCCTCAGTGCGCATCTCAATTCCTTCAAAACCCGGGTGAGGTATTTATTCCTAGGAATCACCCCTCTCCAGTCAAACTTTTGGTGCTTTGGGTTTCTGAAGTACTCATCAACAAACGGGGTCGTGTCTATGAAGAATAATTCCACTATTTCTGTTCATTTTTATAAATTTTGATAAGATTTTTTCTTTTCAAATAAACAAAGTATTCACATTTTTTTACCTGTGTTAACGAGGAAAGACCGCAGGCAAAGCCATCTACTATCGATCTTCCTCAGAATGGGGCTCAACTGCGCCTGCACATCTCCCCTGTAATCGTGGTTGCCCAAAACTGTAACATATATATAATATATACACAGTCACGTCCGAAAAGAAGGAAAATGTGAATCCCCAAATGAAAAGAAGCAGTCAATATTGGTGCTTACCACTATACCATTGCTTTTGCAAGCTGTTGGCACTGTAGATATTGGTAAACGAGTATTTGAAATAAGGGTCATAGGGGGTAGCCAACCCCTTCTCGTAAAAATTGTCCCCAGTTGAGATCACAAAATCTATGCCTAGTTTCTCGCCAACCTTCCCCATCTACAAACAATACAATGTATTCCATGCACATGCACCAGATACTAATTTTTCATCAATCTATATATTTGCAATGTAAACATAGTATTAATTTTCACAGTAAACAGAAAAAAAAAAAAAAAAAAAAGGGGACCTGAAGAGCCACTTGGGATTGATTATAAGCTCCTTTTCTTCCCCAGTCTCCTATCACCAGAAAGCTAAGTGACCCATCGGCTTTCACAGGGTGTTGGAATCGGTGAAACTCGGCTGACACAAGCATAAACTCAAAACAGAAGCAAGCTACCCACATCCACTTTAAACAATGCTTACATGAACCATCCATATCGTTTTATATATATTTGATAGAAAGAGTTTGGTTACTAGGTATTTTACATGACAAATTTGGTAGAGATAGCCCAAACTTGCATTGCATGGCATCTATATAATCACATAGGCATCTTCATTTTTATATGTGAATTTGACGGGCAAGAAAAAGTAAATTAAGTACACAGTCGAATATGGGCAAGGCTTGATTTGGTGACATTCAAAGTTATCTTTCTTTTATGTTTCCAGGAAATTTCTCATGAATTTCAGTTGGCACTATCGTTTTTGGCATGTTTCAGAGCAAAGGTATTCACGTGATATCGATGGATGACCGGAAATGGTTCAAGTGAACCAAAATTAAGCAACTTTTATATTAACGGTAATCTACACCCAATTTTCATAAATTTTCATTTTGAGCACACAAAAAAAAAGTTTGTTGCAATTTAGCCACTGTCTTTATATACGTTTACCATTTTAGTCACCTACGTTTGCTAAATTTTTATTTTGGTTACTCATTTTCTTTTTTAGAATTAATTTTATTAAAAAAATCACATTAAGTTCCTCAACTGCTGAGATGAAACCCAAGTTTTTCACCTGTAACTCAGTTCCATGTAAAAACTTAAGTTTTCCTAAGCCATTGGTTCATTAATCCAATTAGTTTGAACCACTAAATTAAATAAATCATTAAAAAATTTAAAAAATAAAAACATGTTCAACCAATTTTTTAGTCTAATTAAACTAGCTTGTACCGATTCCTGGCTCAATTAGTCTAAAGGCTTTCTTCGTATCAATACCTTAAATGGTTCTCAGTCAACCAGTCCGATCTGATTCAGATAACCATGGTTTACTCCTATAAAAAACCCAAGTAATTCCCTGTAAAACCCTAGATATTTCCTTTTCACTAAAAAATAAAATTAATTCTAAAAAAAGAAATAAATCAAGAAAATAAAAAAGATAAAATGGTTTTTCCTTGTAAATATCCTAATTTCTTCTATAAAAACCCAGATAATTTCTTATAAAACCCCATGTTTTCCCTCTTATTGAAAAAAACTAAAATTAATTATAAAAAAGAAAAAAGAAAAAAGAAAAAGATAAATTGGTGTTTCTAGAAAAAACTAAAAGCTAAAGTTTTGTCCTCTAAAACTAATGTAATTCCATCTGAAAGGCATCCCAAGGAACTTGTAATGACCATACCGAGTCCTGAATGTAGTATTGGGTACATCTGATTCTTTCACCTTTAATTAATAGTACCCAGACCTCAAATCAATTATAAAGAACACCCTTGTACATTGAAACTAGTCAAACAAGTCGTCGATTCTTGGCAATAGATACTTATTCCTAAAAGTTAGCTTATTCAACTAGCGATAGTCAATACACAGCCTTAAGGAACCATAATTTTTCTTGATGAACAAAATCGGAGCTCCTTATGCCGACACACTGGGTCTTATAAACCCTCGATCCAAAAGCTTCTAAAGTTGAAATTTCAATTCTTTAAGCTCTTTAGGTGTCATGCGGTAGGGAGCAATGGACACTGGAGTAGTTCCAAGCAACAACTCAATTCCAAATTCTACCTTACGATCTGGAGGTAACCATGGTAGTTCCTTGAGAAAAACATCTGGAAACTCCTTAACTATTTGGACACTATCAATGGTTGCGCTACTTACACTTACATCTAACAAATAAGCTAGATAGGCCTCGCACCCCTTCCGAACTAATTTCTCGGCTACCATAGCGGAGATCACAGTAGATAAATAATTTCGTTGTTCACCAGCCATAATGATCTCGCTACCCTTAGTCGTTTCCAAAGTCACCTTTTTAGTGGCACAGTCCAAACTAACTTGATGCTCTACCAACCAATCTATTCTTAGAATTAAATCGAACTCACCGAAAGGCAATTCCATTAAATCAGCAGAAAATACTACACCCTAAATCTCCAATGGACATCTCCTATAGATCTTATTTACAACAACTGATTGTCCCAAAGGCCCAATTACAGTAACACCATTAGTAGTTTTCTCTACCCCAATACCTAGTTTATCAGTCATAGCACAAGCAATATATGAATGGGTAGATCCTATATGTATCAAGGCAAAATACGGAACATAATGGATGGTAAAAGTACCTGCTATAATGTCAGACGCGTCTTCAGATGCGTCTCTACCCTCATGGCCCCTAACAGCGTAAATAAAAGTAGGTTGTCTAGCTTCGATTCGATTCCATCCTATTCCAGTGCTTGCTGGCCCTACTTACCATTCGCAACATTATTCACAGCCCTATTTTAACCTCGACCCCTCAGAGGTAACTGACCTGTTCTTTGATTCTAGGCTTGATTGTGAGCCGGAGCTTGCATCTGATCAACTCGACGAAGACAATCTTTTATTCTATTCTTAGCTCAACCATATTTCAGACAAGTACCCTAATTCTTCCAACACTCGCTCAAATGGCACTTATCACAATACGTATATGTTAGGGTCCCACCCCCAGAACCAACTACTGCAACCCTTTGTTACAATCTAGCCTCTTTGGCTCGTTTAGAAGGATGGGAATTCGAATTAGTGGGACTAGAATCTCTCTTAATTGGGTCCTTACTTTTCTCCTATTTTTTTCGTTCCAAATGCTTGATTTCCTCCACAATCGTAGTTTTCTCCACAAGAGTTTCAAACACTCTTTCTTGGTGTGGAGCAACCTAAATTTTGAGGTCATAGCATAGTTGATTTTTGAACCTCACAAATTTATCTTGCTCAATAGCAACCATACCCTCAGCATAGCAGTTGAGCCTAAAAAATTCAGCTTCATATTCATGCACGTTCATATCCCCCTATTTTAACTCGATGAACTCGAGTCTGTGGGCCTTAACATACCTTGTGTGCACATTCTTTTTTTGGAAGGCCCCTTGAAAATACTCCCAGGTCAATCTTTTAGCCTGTGTACCTCTCACCACAGACTGCCACCAACGGTAGGCCTAATTCCTTAGTAAGGACACAATACTATTTAATTGCTGTTTTGGAGTACAGTCGAAATCCTCTAGAATCCTCTCAGTGGACTTTATCTAGAACTCTACCATAGTAGGGGTCATTCAAACAACACCCCTAAATAATTCAACCCCATTAGAATGGAGCCTCTCAGTAATAGATTCGTTGCTCCCAAATCCAGTTTGGGCTTCAACAACCGTCTAAAGAACCCTCGGCATCAATTGCGGTACTGCATCGTCGCCATTGTCATACCCTTCGCCACTAATAATAGATGAATCCTCTACATAATCCGCCTTAAGAAATGAGGTTTCATCTTGAGTAGAAGGTGGCTTAACAGCAGCGACCCTGTCAGGCCCTAAATTTTATTTATTAACTTTTGTAAGTTTGTATCACAAGGTAATTAGAGGTCAAATGGTTAGTGGTGTTAAGTAAATTCTAGAGGTCCCATATTCGAATCCCCCTACACTCTGTTTTATTTATCTTTGCCATCCTAGCCGTAATTGTTGACCATTCTAGAAGGCCAATAATCCCCCTTTCTGTCCAAGTCTTTTCATAAAGGGGGAGATTCTCCTTCCTTTTGTTTGAGTCAAACTTTCCTTCTAAAACCCCTTTTCACTCCTCCTTTTCCTCACAATCCACGTTTCACTCCATTTGTCCCCAAACTTACCCAAAGTAAGCTTTGGACTACTCATGGTTGGACCTAGCACTCTCATAACCTTATTTTTCATTTTGATACTCCTATTTTTCCTCTCCTCCCATCTCTTACCATCCACCCCCCTTTCTCAACTGGTTTTTGGCTTTTTTTTTCTTCATTTTCACCAACTTTGAAGCCAATTCTCCTCTAATCTTGTCCCCTTTTCCACCACACATGACAGTCGTACCACTACGTAACCTCCACCATCATCGTCGTCGCACCACCTCCGTGTCGTCACCGTCGGCCATTGCCGGTTTTTCTCATTTTTTCTTATTTTCTCCTTCTCTTTCCAAAAATCCTCTCGTAAACAATTGAATCTAATTTTTAAATGTTAAAGATCATCTTTTGTATTGTTTTTTTTTTTATCTCTAAACTCTTCTATTTTTTGTTTATAGTGCCTAATCCCCCTTTTTGATTGGTTTTTCAAGATTTTATTGTCGAGCCTTTTACTCTCTATTTAATCGTAAGTATGAAAAAATATTGTTAATATTATTTTTGATTTAGAAAGGTTCTAACTATTCGATTTCGCACATTATTGAAGAGTAACGCATCAACTGTAGAAAGGGTGATAGTTGACGACCTTTTTGCGTAAAAAGTGCTGAATTAGTGTTATTTTTATTAAAGGACTATTATTTATTCATTATATCAGTACTAACATGTATATTTGATTAAACTTAGTGACTCAAGAAATTAGACTCATCCCTTTCGAAATGGAGTTGAGATCTATTCAATTGGATCTAAGGTGTGGGGACCTATTCTTGTTAATAGTTAATAATATTGATCACATAATAAATAAAAAGTGATATTTTAAATGTATTATTTTTATTATATGATTCTTGAAGTAAAAGTATGTGTGAATACAAGTGTATACATAGAGATGGATAAAAATCGATAAACGAGGATATCAAGTAAGTAAAATCCCGAAACTTTGATATCTATGATGTGATTGGTTTATTAGATGATTCTGTGATATATGTTAATATGTGATTTCTGTTACTCATGTCATGTGATTTATGGCTCATAAAAAAATGATATTCTGATTTATATGAAAATAATATTTGTTACCAAATCTGATCTATGGATTTGCATGTTGAGCATGCCCTACTATGATATTCTAATTTGCATGATAAAGCATGCCGTTGTGAAATTATGTATAAAAATATGAGATCTAATTCGCATGTTAAGCCTGCCATATTCTGATAATCTAATTTGCATGTAAAGCATGCTACTGAAAAATGTGTTCTGTTGCCATAACACATGCATGGGGTGGGAAAAATGTACGGAGGAAGTATCTGGCAGTAAATCTACATTTTCTGGTGGCATGTCCACATTATTCTGTATCTGGCAATAAATCTGCAAATATCTGGTGGTTCGACCACACCAATTTGTTTCTTGCAGCATTCTGCACTATTTAGTGCCTAATTCACATTTATTAGTGTGATGTTGGATGGATGAGTTCTGGGGAACTCTTATTGGTGTGTCGTGGAGTTGGGTAGTTTCTTTTTTCAAAATCTGCACTATTTTCTAAAAATTGTTGCATTGACATCGTCATATCACATTTTTCCATATCTGATTCTGTTATTGAATATGTTATGATCTATTTGAAATTAATGTTGATATGAGTTATTATGTAATTATTATTATTGGAGACACACACTGTGCTTTTTAAAGCTCACTCTCTTTTTAAATTATGATTTTCAGAAAATCGAGGTTAGGATGGGCTCGGCTACGGAGGCGCTCTCGGTCATTTTTCAGTTAACTCTACTATTTTTGGCAATTGATATTTTGGGGTGTGTTTATTTTCTATGGACTTTAGTTTTGGGACTTTGGTTTGGTTTTTGGTTTTCAGACTCGGATTTGATTTAGGAATTTTTCTGCATGATTTGTATTTAAAAGCTATCATTTAAATGGTTTGAGAAAATAATAATTTACAATGGACTTTCATAATTATGACAAAACTTAAACTCAATAAAGACGATTTTCAAAACTTAATATTATGTTTTTAAAATTTGACACATCTATTTACGAGACTACTATTTTTTACGAGTTGTATGATTAATTTTTTTTAAATAAATAATATTTTTTTATTGTCTGCTACGATGTCTTAGATAAATTATGACGTTTTTAATAAATAATCACAATACTTAAGTTTTACCAAAGAAAAGGGACCAACTAAATTTGATTTTACTTGAAACAGGTATTAACAATGATTTGTCAAATAAATTTTAAAGAGAAATTTTCTAAACATTTTTTCTGTGCAATTGTCATGGCGAATGTGACCTTCAAGATATGTCTATAACGTCTAGGTTGGGTCTAAGGGGTTATATTTAATGGTATCAGAGTCCGGTTCAAACACTTGGACTGTGGCAAAAAATTTGAAATGCATGCAAAAAAGGGTATTTTGGGGAAACATCCTACTTAGTTAAAATTTCATATTTGATTTTGTTCTAAAAAATACCGAGACTCTGTAGCTGGCCCAAATAAGTAATTCTCTACTAAACTTTTATACAAGACTATAGTATACTTTAGATTTTAAAAACTATATTGTAAAAACTATAGGCTTTGAAAGACATATTGTGAAACTATAGATTCTGAAAACTACAGATACGAATACTTAGAAACAAAACTTTAAGAACTGAAACATTTTGAACTGATAAATAAAACTCGTTTCTAATTGTCAGATAAAACTGCATAAAACTTTAGACTTCGATTAATAAAGATGAGTTCACAAGGCGTGTGTAATAGAGGAATGATAGCTCATGAAGAGAGGGGTCTAGGAAACCAAGTAGATTCGTCTGCGTTGCGAGTGCACTCAGGTGAACCCATAACTAAACTTGAACCTGTGGCTGATCGGGTCAAGAATACTTGCACTATGGAGGATCGTCAGGAGCCTGCTGGCGATGTTGTGTCACAGGACATGCTTAGGGTGCTATAGCCTGTCGCTGGGGCCCAAAATGGATCTAGAAATCGTAGGACCATTGTTGAAAGGCTCTATACTAACCAAGTTGAGTTATTTAGAGGCGTTGCTAGGACGACCCCTAGAGTGGCTGAATACTGGCTTGAGGGTATGGAGAGAATTTTAGACGACATTGAGTGTACCCAAGAGCAAAAACTGAGGGGAACATTTCGCTATTGATGGATGAGGCATACAACTGGTGGCAAGTCATTGTGAGAGGTACCCAAGCTGATAGATTGACTTGGGAATATTTTCTTTAGGCTTTCCAGAACAAGTATGTGTGGAAGCAATATGTTAAGGTCCATCGACTGGAGTTCATTGAGCTCAAACAAAAGGATAGGTCTGTGGCTAAATATGAGTTCGAGTTTCTGCGGTTAAATTGCTACGCTCAAGAGATGGTCTCAGCTAAGCAAGACAAGTGTGTCAGATTTGAGAATAGGCCGAGGTAGGAGTTGATGATGCAAGTGGCCCCTCTGCAAGAAAGGTTTTTCGAAGCATTAGTGGATGAAACCAAGATTGTGGAGGAAGTGAAGCATTTGGAACGTGAATTGAAGGGTAGACCTAGAATCCCTTTTAAGAGAGATGTCGGTCCCACTATTCAGGCTCATAACCTAATAAGCGAGCCCGAGACATTTGACGTAGGTAACATCTTGTTACTGCTGTTGATGGTAGGAGAGCCCTATATTGTGCCACTTGTGATAAGAGGCATCTTGGAGATTATTAGAAGAGTTTGGGCATATTCTTAAGATGTGGATCTTTGGAGCACAAGATCAAAGATTGTCCGTTTCATAACTAGTAGATGCCAGCACCGGATTAGAATCATGCTCAGGACCTGAGAGTTAGACAGCAACCTCCGAGAAGCCAAGGTCTGAATAGGGACGGTAATGGTGGGTAGAGATAGAGAGCCCAAGGTCAATGTGGTAATCGAGTTTATACTAGACAACCAGTACTGGTGTATGTAGCTAGGCACTGTAATGCTGTTGATGTCATAGCAGGTACCTTTACTGTTAATACCGTACCATATTTTTCTCTAATTGATATTGGGTCAACTCATTCGTATGTATCGTGTGAAATGACTGATAAATTGGGTATTAAGGTAGAGGATACTATAAGTAGTGTGATTGTCCTTAGTCCTTTAGGACAATCTATTTCTATTAAGAAAGTTTATAAGTGGTGCCAATTAGAAATCCAAAGAGAAGTATTTTTGGCTAATATGATGGATTTACCCTTCGACAAATTCGATCTCATTATGGGGATAGACTAGTTGGTAGAGCATCAAGTTGTATTGGATTCACTATTAAAAGGGTCATTTTGAAGACTTTAGGTGGTAAGGAGATAGTGATGGTTGGAGAGCATAGAAATACTTGTCCAATGTGATCTCCGCTCTAGTGGCTAAAAAATTGGTATGCAAATGATACGAAGCATATTTGGTGTATATTTTGGATACAAATGTTAGTGGGTCATCTATTGAGAGCATCCGTACTGTGAGGGACTATCCCGGTATCTTTCCAAAGAAGTTACTAGGATTACCTCCAGAGCGTGAGGTAGAGTTTGGCATCGACTTATTACCAGGAACAGCTCCGGTGTCTATCACTCCTTATCGTATGACACATAAGGAGTTAGTAGAGCTTAAGCACAGTTGCAAGAACTTCTAGGTAGAGGGTTTATTAGACCACGTGTGTCGCCATGAGGAGCTCCAGTTTTGTTCGCTAAGAAGAAAGATGGGTCCATGAGGTTATGCATCGATTATTGACAACTGAACAAGTTGACTATAAAAAACCGATCCCCCTTACCAAGGATTGATGACCTATTTGATCAGTTTAAGGGTGCGAAACTATTCTCCAAGATTGACTTGAGGTCTAATTATTATCAGTTGAAGGTTAAAGAGACAGACGTTCCTAAGACCGCTTTTAAGACTCGGTATGGTCACTATGAGTTCCTTGTAATACCCTTTTATCTCACGAACGCTCCAGCCGCTTTTGTGGACCTTATGAATCAAGTTTTCAGCCCTATCTCGACCAATTTTTTATGGTTTTTATCGATGACATATTGATATATTCCAAGTCTGAAGAGGAGCATGACGAGCATTTAAGGGTGGTTCTGCAAATTCTTCGCGAGAAGTAATTGTATGCTAAGTTTAGTATGTATGAGTTTTGGCTCCACAAAGTCATGTTTCTGGGACACGTGGTATCGGCTAAGGGTATCTGTGTTGATCTGAAGAAAATAGAGGCAATCCTAGACTGGAAAAAACCTAAGAACGTGAGTGAGATTCAAAGTTTCTTAGGTTTGGCTGATTATTATAAAAGGTTTGTGGAAGGGTTTTCCTTGATCGCAGCTCCGTTGACCAAGCTATTGAGGAAAAATGCCCCTTTTAAGTGGATTGAAGAACAGCAAGAGAGTTTTGATTAACTTAAATTTGCACTGACCCAAGCACTTGTTCTGATTCATCTAGTGTCTGGGAAGGATTATGCAGTGTACAGTGATGCGTCTCATCCCGATCTTGGATGTGTTTTAATGCAAGACGGTAAGGTTGTGGCCTATGCCTTGAGACAACTTAAACCACATGAACATAATTATCTAGCTCATGAGCTTGAACTTACTGTTTTTGTTTTTGCCCTCAATATTTGGAGACAATATCTCTATGGTGAGAAGTGTACCATCTAAATTGATCACAAGAGTCTAAAGTATTACCTCACCCAAAAAGAGTTGAACTTGAGACAAAAGAGGTAGATTGAACTGCTGAAAGACTACGATTGTATCATTGAGTACCATCCGGGTAAGGTGAATATGGTTGCTGATGAGCTGAGTAGGAAGTCAATGACCAATTTAAAGGATATGTTCACAAAGCTAAGTCTGACTAGTGATTAGGGTATACTTATGGAATTACAAGTAAGGCCTACCTTAGTGGATAAGATTCAATCGAAGTAATCTACTGATGAGTCTCTCGCAACTCATCTCAGACAGGTTGATGAATGTATGACTACTGACTTTAGCCTTAATTTTGTGGGAGTTCTCTGTTTCCATGGGAGGTATTGTATGCCTGATGATCAAGAGTTGAGGAAGCCTATACTTTGGGAAGTGCGTAATAGCCTATACGTTATGCATTCTGGAGGGAATAAGATGTATTGAGACTTGAGTGACTTGTATTGGTGGCTAGGGCGTAAGCAGAATGTTATTGAATTTGTGAGTAAGTGTTTAACGTGTCAGCAGGTTAAGGTTGAGAACCAATTTCCTTCAGGTTTGTTACAGCCTATACAGATCATTTAATAGAAATGGGAGCGCATAACCATGAACTTTGTTAGTGGGTTACCTTTGACGCCCTACTAAGAAAGATTCATTTTGGGTTATAGTGGATCGTCTGACCAAATCCACCCATTTTCTGATTGTTCGTACTGATTACTCTCTGTATATATTAGCAAGGTTCTATATCTCAGAGATTGTGAGGCTTCATAGTGTATTGTTGTCCATTATCTTTTATTGGGACCATCAATTCACATCTCAGTCTTGGAAAAAGTTGCATGAGGCTTTGGGGATGCAATTGAATTTTAGTACGGCTTTCCATCCACAGTCTGATGGGCAATCAATTGCGAGGAACATTTTCCGTTGGCTGAGTTTGCGCACAATAACAGTTTTCAGTCCAGCATCCAGATGGCTCCTTATGAAGCACTATATGGTCGCAAATGTTGTACACCTCTATGTTGATTGAGTTGGGGGAAAATAAGGTGTTGGGTCCAGATTTGGTGCAAGAAACTGAGAATGTGGTGAAGCTGATTCAATATTGATTGGGAGCAGCATCTAAATGACAAAAGTCTTACGCCGACCTAAGGCAGAGGGATATTGAGTTCAGTGTTAGGAATGAAGTCTTCCTAAAGGTTTCATTGTATGTAACACCCCAAACCCGACCCATAAGTTTCGACCAGATCTGGTATGCCACAGGTTGTACATTGAAAACTTTTGCTTCGTTGGTTTAAAAATCGTGACCATAAATGTCATTTAGAGAAAAACCTTGTATTATTATTATTTTGACAAATTAAACCTTTGACAAAATTTCATAAGTTGCAAATATTAAAAACTATGCAGTGAAAGAAAAAAAAAACCATGGGGCCTTATTACATAAATATTTCTAAAACTAAAAACTTAAAGAAAAGCCGAAATAATCTATAAAGAAAAAAAAACACTTGCTGGCCCCTCGAGTCCTTCTCGGCTCCCATGTCCACGATCTACTACTCATCTGAAAGAGTGGAGAAAAATGAAAGGGTGAGTCACCAAGACTCAGTGTATAAATCCCAGACACACTGACCTAAGGCCCACAAACACATTATGAGCCCTAGCCCATACATATAGGCAACAATCATAATTACATGAAAATAATGAATGATGAATATCCCAACCCATCCTAGAATTCCATCCTATACACATCAATCTGTACCAACCATCACACCTTGGGGATTTCTACAATCAACCCTCCATCCGCTACACACCGTAACGACAGCCGTACTGCCTATTCCTATTAAGTGATATTTTAAATGCATTATTTTTCATTATATGATTCTTGAAATAAAAGTATGTGTGAATACAAAGTGTATACATAAAGATCGATAAAAATTGATAAACGAGGATATCAAGTAAGTAAAATCTTGAAACTTTGATATATGGTATGTGATTGGTTTATTAGATGATTCTGTGATATATGTTTAGATGTGATTTCCATTACTCATGTCATGTAATTTATGGCTCATAGAAAAATAATATTCTGATTTATATGAAAATAATATTTGTTACCAAATCTGATCTATGGATTTGCATGTTGAGCATACCCTACTATGATATTCTAATTTGCATGATGAAACATGCCATTGTGAAATTATGTATAAAAATATGAGATCTAATTCGCATGTTAAGCCTGCCATATTCTTATAATCTAATTTGCATGTACAGCATGCTACTGAAAAATGTGTTCTGTTTCCATAACACATGCATGGGGTGGGAAAAATGTACGGAGGAAGTATTTGGCAGGAAATCTACATTTTCTAGTGGCATGTCCACATCATTCTGTATCTGGCAGTAAATCTACAAATATCTAGTGGCTAATTCACATTTATCGGTGTGATGTTGGATGGATGAATTCTGGGGAACTCTTATTGGTGTGTAGTGGATTTGGATAGGTTCTTTTTTCAAAATATGCACTATTTCTAAAAAACATTGCATTGACATCGTCATACCACTTTTTGCCATATCTGATTCAATTATTGAATATGTTATGATCTATTTGAAATTAATGTTGATATGAGTTATTATGTAATTATTATTATTGGAGACACACACTGTGCTTTTTAAAGCTCACTCCCTTTTTAAATTATGATTTTCAGAAAATCGAGGTTAGGATGGGCTTGGCTACAGAAATGCTCTCGGTCATTTTTCAGTTAACTCTACTATTATTGGCAATTGATATTTTGGGTCGCGTTTATTTACTATGGACTTTAGTTTTGGGACTTTGGTTTAGTTTTTGGTTTTGAGACTCAGATTTGATTTGAGAATTTTTCTGCATGATTTGGATTTAAAAGCTATCGGTTAAAAATGGTTTGAGATAATGATAATTTACGATGGATTTTCATAATTATGACGAAACATAAACTTAATACGGACGATTTTCAAAACTTAATGTTATGTTTTTAAAATTCCACACATCTATTTACGAGACTATTATTTTTACGAGTTGTATGATTAATTTATGTTTTCAAAATAAATAATAAAATTTTTTATTTTTGTCTGCTACGATGTCTTAGATAAATTATGACATTTTCAAGAAAAAATCAAAATACTTAAGTTTTACCAAAGAAAAGATACCAACTAAATTCAATTTTACTTTAAACAGGTATTAACAATGATTTGTCAAAGAATTTTTAAAGAGAAATTTTCTAAATATTTTTTCTATGCAATTTTCATGGCGAATGTGACGTTCGAGATGTGGTCATAACGTCTAGGATGGATCTAAGGGGTTATAAACCTTACGCAGCCTACCTTTACCACGTGTACCTTGAGTTTTCATAATAATAACCCAGAGATTTAAAGTTTAGAATATATTTCTACAATTCAAAAGTATGGTAACTAGTTAGATGCCTTTCTATCTAAAGTTTATCTATGATTTTAGTTACAGTATACAATCTATAGTTTAACTGTAGTTTCCAAAAGTAATAGTAACTAATTTTGGAATGGCATCGGAGTCTCGAATTTAATTTCTTTGAAGAAAATCATTTTTTTCCAAAATGTTTTGGCACGAGTTTCCCAAAATACCTCATTTTAAGAAATGTATGCAAACTCATTCAAAATTCACAGTCCAATTTTTGATAAACTGGCTCTAATACCACCAAACATAACCTCCCTAATCCGGCCTAGATGTTATGGCTTAATTTTGAAGGCCACACTAGCCATCAAAATGGCCTAGTGAAACTATCGAATTTTAATAGTCTTTTTAAAACATTTGTTTATCTTAGAAGAACACTTAGCCTCATATCTCTCTTTCACAAAAACTTACAAGTTTTGAAAACTGGTTGTTTTTAGCATTTTCCTTGCAATGGTGACTATTTTTGAAAACTCGTTTACATAGTATCTCTTTTACATAATATCACAGCGACAACGTGATATTCAACGTAGTTTTAATGGAAAACCAATATTTCGTGCATAATTAAATCAAAATCCATGTTTCAATAGCCTAAAATAAATTTGAACGTCATACATGCCAAATAAACCCCAAGATAAATATCTCATGCCACAGTTCATATAAAACATTACAATTCCCAAATAATAGAAATTATAAATATTAAGTCTAAAATACTTTTAGTGAAAATAATCTGAGTCGAGACCTTAAAAATGTTGAGTCCATGTAACATCCTGAATTAATGGGTCTATGAGTTTAGTGTAAGGATATGTTTAATATGTTAATTTAAGTGATAGGGGTCCAAATTGGGCTCAGGATTAGGCAAAGGCCTTGGTTAAATTACCTGATGAGGCATTATAGAGTTAAAAGGTGGTAATTGTGTTTAAAATACTAACATGGGCTTATGGCCCAACAATTAAAGGGGCCCAAGTTTTGGCCGCAAGGAGCCCATGTTTCTGGGCCATTTTCGGCACTTTACAGGGAGCAAGGGGTGATGCCATACACAAGGAGTTAGGGGCCCAAAATTTAAGTTTTATAGAACCCAAATCCTTTAATTTAAGTTAGCTAAATTCGGTATTAGGGTTAGGTGAATTGGACGGCAACAAGGCTCAAAAATAGGAGGATTTATGTTGATTTTATAATTGATAATATAGATGATAAAAAGGAGAAAAGATAGGAGCTATCTGCAAGGCAAGGTGATAGCCGAAAATCCACCACCTAGAGGAGTAAAGAATTCGGCCACTTCATGGATAAGGGGTGCCAAATTTTCCCTTTTTATTAGCTTGACTTTTAGTTATCAGGAAGGGCCTTTTCGGTTTTAAGCAGTAGATGCCGAAATTTCTATAAATAGGGAGGATATCTCATTGATTCTGGCATTTAAACCCTAATTTCCTCTTCACTATTTGTGCCGAAATTCTTAGGCTCTCCCTCTACAATTTCTTTTCTTCAATTTCTTCAAAAGCTAAAACCTCTCCTTTCACTCTCTTCTCCATTCTTTTTCTCTTGAGCCGATTTCTTTAAAAAGCCGAAATCTCCATAGTTTTTCTCTATTCATCCCATTTGTGAGATAGTTCTATTCTTCCGGCATTTAATCTCTTCCTTTGGCATTGATGAATCTTCTCTCTAGTGCTAGCCGAATCCCCTGTGTTAAGGTGAGCATCGACTTCTGTTAAGCTCTCACGTTCTATTCGGTTTTTGAAAGGCAAAAGCTGAAAAGCTAATAGTTTAATGGCTCTATGTTGGGCGGCATTTCGGGATTTGAAGGAAACTTGGTCGTCTAGATCAAAAAGCCGAAAAACGTTAGTCTCCAATTTCGGGATTTTAAGGTAAGAAGATTTCCCCTAGATTTTTACTAGATTCGCTCATTATATGCAAGATCTTAACTTTATGATGAGGATTAACGATCATAAATTGTGATAGTAGTTCTGAGAAGGACTTGTGATGGAATTAAATATGGATCAGGCAAAGGAGAAAATCCCTAAATTTAAGAAACGAGCGATATCTGCCGTTCGAGATTGGCCACTTGGTTGTGGATCAGCTTCTGAACAACACCTTAGGCAAATAGCAATTGTGTCGACAAAGGATAGTGTCGACATAGAAAGCATCGTTTTATCAGTAATCAGGTGTGTAGATCTCTAACACATTAATAATCTATATGTATATATATGTGATGGCTAAAAGCTGGAAAATAGGCTGTATGAATAGTCGGGTTACCCAGAAAGGGTAGGCAAAGGATGCCAGGTATGTAACCATAGAAACTTCTTTATGTGTATCGATGTATGTGAAAGACTGTAATCTCTTAGGTTGTATATTGTTTGATTTTGCATGAATGTATGCATGGGATGGGTTTGATATGGAAAGGGGAAGAGCATGATTGGTCACATGGTGATCGGTGGTAGAAAACCCACGTAATGAAATGTTAGGTCACATGGTGATCGGTGGTAGAAAACCCACGTAATGAAATGTTAGGTCACATAGTGATCGGTGGTAGAAAACCCACGAAATGAAATGTTAGGTCACTTGGTGATCGGTGGTAGAAAACCACGTTAAAATTCTTGATTGATAAGGAATAGGCAGTATGACTGTCGATATGGTGTGTACCGGTTGGTGGGTTAATTGTAGAAATCCCCAAGGTGTGATGGTTGGTACGGGTTGGTGTGCAGAGGATGGATTTCTAGGCTAGGTTGGGCCATGAAGCATATATAGTTACCCTTGTATACGGGCCAAGGCCCAAAATGTGTTTATGGGCTTAAGCCTTTCATGTGTTTTCGGGATTTGCACATTGAGTCTTGGTGACTCACCCTATTATTTTTTTTAAACATTTCAGATGAACAGTAGATCGTGGACATGGGAGCCGAGGCGGACTCGAGGGGCCATCAAGTTTTTATTTCCATAGATTATTTTTGGTTTTTTTTCTTTAAGTTTTATTTTTTTTCTGTTTTGGAATTATCTATGTAATAAGGCCCCATAGTTTTTATTCAATTAAGTAGTTTTAATGTTCTGTAACTTATGAAATTGTGTCAAAGGTTTTATTATACTTAATAATAATAATTCAAAGGTTCTATTTTTAAAATGTCACTTATTCACTCAAATAATGTCTAATTAACTTACGACTTCCAATAGAAGTTTTCAACGTACAACCCGTAGCATTCCAGATCCGGTCGAAACGTATGGGCCGGGTTTGGGGTGTTACAGTCCATGTCCCAACCTTGCGGGTTATCTATGAAGATTGAAATAAGATGGGTGAGCTTAAAAAGCTCAGTATAAGTTTAAACACAAGAAATTTAGTGCAAAACTGTGGACAAGATATATTCAAGATAACAATTCTCAGAACAATCGCAATTGATATAGCAATTCAGAGAAAATGGCATACAAAATATCAAATTTTCAGTTTGACAAATCAATATAAAATTTCAGAATATTTAGTTTGCTTGTAACAACTCGTTTTCAGCGGTGTCAAAAATAGTGGTTTAGAATCACAAATCCAACTAATGAGTTCAAAAATTTTATTAATTTAATTCATATGACTCAACTCTAGTTTTATATTGAATTTTGATTTCATAACTTTTAGCTTATTGAACAAATAGTAAATGTAAGTGGTTTGTCCAAAAAGTCTAGTGGTTTTAGAAAAGGAGGTATCATGACCGCATTTTTATAAACCAAGCTTATAAGTATTTTTGTTAAATACTGAATGAAGTGTTATAATGGTCTGTTAAGGTTCGGTTCAAAAATTTTATTGTTTGATTAGTTAATTAAAGAAAAAGGACTAAATCATAAAAGATGTAAAACTTAATCGCTATTTAATTTTAATGATTAAATGACTTAATTAGTGAAAGAGGGAGGACTTATATGGTATTTAGATTATAATAATTGAAAGCGGACAGTTCAAGGATAGAATTTAGTTAAAATGAATGTTTTATTAAAGGGTAAAATTGTAATTAACTAAATAATACTTAAAGAAAATAAAAGTAAAATACCATAATCTTCCTTAAGGGAATTTTTCACCAAAAAACCAAGTGAGAATCCTCCATTGAAGACCTTTAACCTTCGACTTTGTTAATTTTATTGCATGTAAGTGAATTTTTCACCTTTTTCTCGTAAATTTTATGTTTTTGTGATCATTGTAACTTAATCTAGCTAACCCAGGGACTATTTCGTAAAATTGTTAAAGATTTTGAAAATTTTCATTGATGAATTCTAGGTGTTCTTGAGATTTAATGATGAAATTGTAATCTTGGTTGTTGATTAGGATTATTTTGTAAAGTGATTTTAGTTAGTTTTTAGTTAAATGACTGATTTGTTAAAATATTAAATTTGATATGAAATTCTTGTATGGATTGTATTAGTATAAAAGGAAATTTGGCTAGCATGAAAATTATGAAATTGTGATAAATTTGAAGTTTTGGGTTTAGGGACCAAATTGTATAAAATGTAAAAGTTTAGGGTAATAGTATAAAATATTATAAAGGGAAAAATGTAAATTTAAATGTATTATGATATTGAGTTGGTTAATTGAATAAAATTATTATATTTGGATTAAGAAATAGATCGGTAGGTTGATAAACGCAGGAAAGGAAAAGTCGTCGAGTAGTTATCGTCGTGTGTGGGTAGCTATCGAATTTTGGTAAGTTCATAGAGTAGATGACTAAGTATATATGATTATAATTTATGTTTTTTGAATTTGTTTAAACTGAAACATGGTTAAATATTCAGTGTTGGAACTGTAAGTATAAATTGTTTATAATTAAGTATAAAATGAATGTGTATTTATTTGGAAGTTGCGAAATATAAATTATAGATCTTCAAATGGACGTAATGGACTTACAATATGTGTAGATATTATAGAAGTGCCTCTAATTTGTTAATGTGATGAATTTAGTTAAAATGCTCGTTTGAACGTAGTAAACGATTAGGATACGATTGAATGCCAATAGGGTTAGGACGCGCGCTTCTATGAGATTGCACTTTGGTGCCTTTGTTTGCACTTAGATGCCTCTGTTAGCATTTCGATGCTATCCGGTGTGTTTGGGGAACTCGAGTATCCGAGTCATGTTGCTATAGTTCTTTAGGCTTTGAAATTATGTATTTAAGATTAGAAGTATTTGATAAGACTGGATTATAATCAATATAATGTTGTATTAAGTATGATCCTATTAGTATATTACCTTATGTTGCTCATGTGATGAAAAATGAGATGTTTATATGTATGAATTTTTTTGGTATGAACTACTGTGAGATGTCAATTATATGATGAAATGATTCCGCAATGATGTGATGCGATCTTGTAAATGGTTGTCAGGGTTAAGTAATTTAAGTTCTTTTTGTATTCAGTTGTTAATTGAGGTAAGTTGATTTGAAATTTAGCTATGAATTTACTAAGTTTCTCAAGCTTACTCATTTTGTTCTTGCTTTCTATAGTTAACATTTTGCAGAACTGGACAGAAAGATCAACTTCAAAGCACACTATCCAGCCTTTGTTTGGTAGTTTTTTATTTGGTAGTTTTTCTTTGTTGCATGTATATAGGGTTTTGAAGTTGTCAAACTTAAAGTTGTACTTGAATTTGTAAATTAAGTGAATGTTGGTATATGATGTTAAGTTTATGTTTCTTGTTGATCTTGTGCTGGTTGTGGAGTAAATAGTTGAATTATCATGTTGGTCTTATGTGATAAGCAGTTGTTTTGTGCCATTTGAATGGTAGATATGTTTTGGTTTTAGTGTCTTAATTGTGAATAGATATGGAAATGGTCAATTTAGCATTGGTATCTTATAGTTTTGGAATTGAATATAATTGTCTTGCGTAAGTAGTACTAATGAATGATTTTAGTAAGTGATATTTGGAACCTTATTGATGATAGAACAAAAATTCATATGATTATTGCATCTTTAGTTAAATTGTTTGTTATTTATGTATAATTTGTGGTGCCAATGAGAGCATATTTGTTAGATACTTAAGTCGAATATTTTGGTATGTTTTAAACTTGTTTGGATATGTTTTAAAGGCATGTAAATGATTAATTTTGGTTTGGTTTGTCACCTAAGGGATTGGTAATGCTTTGGCTTGTTTTAAAAGTCATTTTAGGTGCACACGACTTGGGACACGGGCTATCACACGGCTGTGTGCCACACACAATCACTCCACACAGCCGTGTGACCTATTTAATTTTGGTGCAGGTTTGTTTCTCACGGTCACAGGTTGTTAGATGACCGTGTGACCTTAATTCAAATCACACACAGTTTGGCACATGATCTGCGACACGACAGTGTGACCTTATTTCGAATTGTACACGGTCTGGCAACACGACCATGTGACCCTATTTTTGAACTGTGTACAGTTTGGCCACACAGCCATGTTCCGAGCCAAAGACCTAGGCTTTGTTACACGGCTGTGTAACCCCTCTTTTCAGGTTTTTTTTACATTTTTCTGTTTTGTTTCGAGTAAGTCCCAATTGTTCTCGAATTTATTTTTAGATTCTGTAAGCTCATTATAAGACCTGTATTTGTTTATATGCTATGAATAATGATTGGTTTTATATTTAATTTAATAATTGAATGGTTTTATGCTTACATTTGATTCGATATGTATTGTAAATCTCTGTAACCCTACTCTAGTGACAGAGATGGGTTAGGGGTGTTACATTTCTTGTACATGCTTATGAATGGCAATACATTTCCAGTTTATCAGAAAAGATCCTACCCAACTCTGCTACACACCACAGTAAGAGTTCCCTAGAACTCATCCATCCCTACACACCACGTTGCGGATAAACCACCAGTAATTTGTAGATAAGCTACCATTAAATTTTGTTGGTACCATTATTTTAAGATAAAAAATTTACAGATAAACTAGCAATAAGTTGTGGATGAACCACCAGTGTTTGTAGATTATTAAACTGCCAGTACTTCCTCTGTTCATATCGCCTCTCCCCATGCTATTCAATATGACATGCTTGTAACAGAACAATGTAGAAAAAAGAGACATGCTTAACATGTATTTAGTTCAACAGTAGCAGTAGATATGTTTAACATGTAATCAGTAGGAAAAAAAATCAATGATAATAGTAACAAATCATTGAATATACCATGATGGTAGACATGTATCCTACCACATATCATTCTTATAACAGTAAAAATTTAGTCAATCAAATTACAGTTTCCAGAATATACATAACATCAAGGACCCAACTAAGTGAATAAAAACTCGAAAAATAGTTCAGGGACTATAGGAGGACTAAACTGAACATATCACAAATTTCTGGACAAAATTGTAAAACAAAGGCACACGAATGTGTGGCCAGGCCATGTGCAAGGTTGATGTCGTGTAAGAAGGGGTCACGGTCGTGTTTCTAGGCCGTGTAATAGCCTGATGCTATGTGAAAAGCGATAAAATACCCTACAATAAGGACATGCTCGTGTAACAGGCTAAGGCTGTGTGGTTCACACAAGTCCCTAAGGTTTACAGGTGCACATGGTCGAGTGGTCCACACGCCTGTATAGGAGACTGTGTGGCCCTAAAACTGCACATGATCGCTACCGATTCACTTGGAAAAGACACACACCTTTCACCATGGGTCTGATCGGTGCTCCTTATGACCGATTTTGATTTGATTCACCTAGATCCGGTTCTTCAAACGACAACCATTCAAGTATTCATGTGCTAAATTCGATGATAGGGATTTTGACGAAATCCTGAACAAATTGATTAACGAGTTGAAAAGATTTACGTCAAACTATGATATTATGGAAATACGGGATTTAATCATTGAAACGAAATATACATACCAGTTGTTGGCAAAGATATCGACTGCTACTAATGACGATTCTAAATATCGATAGAAATTAAACGAATAGGGAACGATTCGATAGGGGAAAGAAAAATAAGTAATAGCACAAAAAAGGAAATTGTAAAAGTCCAGTTTAGACCCTAGTCGGAAAAGTGGTTTCAGGACCACAAATTTGAGTCTGAAAAATATTTTAATATTATTTTCTATGTTTACAGTGTGTGATTAAGCATGTGCTAAAGTTCCGTGAGTTAATTTGTTCGTTTGTATGCTTAATTTGAGACAAAGGGCTTAATCGCATAAAATGAAAGTTTGATGGTTAAATGTGAAGGTATCAAATTGTTGATGTTTTTATAATGTAAAGCCCTTAAAAGGCAATTAGCCCATTATTTGGGTAAGTTGACGGCAATGGTCACAAATGACCTTGTGTGCATATGTTTTATACATTTAAATTAAAGGTTAGTTTTGTACATTAATAATTATGTTTAAAGTGGTAAAAAAAGTATGAAAATAGCCATTGTTATCATCTTGTTTCCACATAAATTAGAAAGAAACAATAAGGTTAAAAGCTTTGAAGCATTCGACCCTTGTCTTCCTTGATTGAGGTATGAGTTTTGTTCGGTTTTTGATAATTTCTACGTTTTGTAATCGTTGCTTCGAATACTTTGAAACCCATGTCTCAATTTTGTGAATTGATGATGTTTTTGTAATGTTCCATTGATGAACATGTGATTTTTTGGATGTTTGATGGTGAATTATGAAAGATATGTGTTTGATTAACATAGTTTGTCTTTGAATTTTTGATGAAATTGAGTATTTTGGACTAAATTGAGAAAATAATATTTTGAGGGACTAAATTGTAAAATAAATGAAATGTATGGACTGATATGATCATGGTGTATATTCGGCCAAGCATGGGTATAAGCAAATTTGGTGTATTTTGTGATTTTGTGAAATAAGGACTAAATTGTCAAAATGTGAAAATATGAGGGCTAATTTACAAATTGCCCTAAATGTGTGTTTTTGGATCAAATTGAATGATCTAGTGAATAAATAGATTAAATTTGAATATGTATAGATCAAGAACCGAAGAAAACAGACTTAGATCGCAGGAAATCGAAAGTAATCGAGTAGCTGTATCGGTTTCCGTTAAACTGAACTCGAGGTAAGTTGATATACAAATAAATGTATTTGCATTGAACTATTTGTGTATAAATGAAATTTGAATTGCTATGAATATCCATTGAGATGGAATGTATGTGAAATCTGAGATTACGACTGAGTCGACAAGTTGTTAAAGTCCGAGAAGTCCCGTTTGAAGCCTAGGGATGGATAGGATAGTATATGTCATGACATAGGTGTCCGTTATGTGATATCATGTAAGACCACATTTGGAACGACGAAAATGATTCGATAGTTCGTGTAAAACCACGTCTAGGACGTTGGCTTTGATACGAGATTTATGTGTAAGACCATGTCTGGGACATTGGCATCGTATTGATTCGTGTAAGATCTTGTCTGGGACAGTGGCATCGATATCTGATTACATGTAAGACCACGTTTAAAACGTTGGCATTGTATGATTATTCCGAGCACTCTGAGTATCCTATTATATTCCGAATGGTTCAACGGGCAAGTCCGAGAAATGAACGACTATGTAAGTTGTATATTCGTTTTAGGTACGTTTGAAAAATATACTATATGTGTATGAAAGGTAAATATCTATATGAGCTTACTAAGTGAATATGTATTTAGTCATGAGATGATATGTGAATATATGCTTGAATGAGCTATGTGTATATGTGATAATTGAGTGGAAGAATGTGGTAAGCTTTGGTTAAGCAAATGAGCCAAAGATTATGTGATGAATTTGCAATGAAAAATATTATGTCATTGTACCAATATGGTTGTGTGCATTTTATGCTAAGTTTATTTGTATATGGCTTACTAAGCTTTTGAAAGCTTACTTTGTGTGTTTTTGTTCTATTTTATAGATCATCAAAACTACTGAAGGCTTGGGGACCGTCGAGGATCGTCATCGCACTACTCAAACTCATTTTGGTACTTTTGAATATGTATATAGTTAAATATGGCATGTATAGGCTAGTTTGTTTTGGGGAATATGTTTGAGATATGGAATTAGCCATGTGATGTGGCTAGTTAAATGTTAGTATTATGCATGTATGAATATGGTATATGATGTTAGTTTTGGTATGATCTCATGTCTATGAAATGGTCAAGATTATGGTAAGCCTATTGATGCAATATGGATGTATATGATTGATCAATGAAATAGTTATATGATAGCAAATTGTGATTGATTCATGCTTGGTTATACATGTGTTTTGGTTATACAATTTGGTATACAAATTGGCATGATTAGAAATGTGATTAAATGGGATGATAGGTTGAACATTTGACATGTTTGGGGTGTATGGGATATTGATTATTTAAGCTTGTAGGGATGACCCTTGTGTGGGTGACAATTTGGCCTTGAAAACGGCCTATATTTGCCCACACAGTTGAGCACACGAGCGTGTGGTTCGACTGTGTCCCTCGTTGTTGTAATTCAAAACAAGTCAGGAGTGACCATGGGCTGAAAACACGGGCGTGTGACTGGCTGTGTGGTGCAAGTTAGGATCGACCACCGATGAGGCACACAGGCATGTCCACAGACGTGTGGACAAGTCAGTATGTATGCCCTGTTTTGACACGGCTTAGACACACGGGCGTGTCTGAAGGTCGTGGAAGGCACACGGCCTGCCCAAATGGGCGTGTGACCTCTGTAACTTTGAAAAAGTTTTAAATTTCTGAGAATTTCCGTTTCGGCTTAGTCCCAGCCCTATTCTAAAGCATGTTTAAGGTCTCGTGGACCTACTTAAGGGACACTTTGATGTGATTGGCCTAGCTATGATATGAGATGTTTGCAAAAGTTTCTGATCTGTCCGGTAACGGCTTTAACTCTATACCAGCGATGGTTACGGGTTAGGGGTGTTACAGAAATAGGGTGCAAGAATGAGAGAAAAAGAAGAGAAAAAGATGTGGAAATCTAATTCTACTTGAATTTTGAGAAGGGGAAAAGTGCAAAATCAAGATAGGAAAAAAAATGATTAAATATCTATGGTCAGTAAGCCCTAGGGGCGCACATGTAATTATTCCATGCTTGTCAAAAATACAGAAAATGAATGGGAGGGACGGGGCTTGAACCTAAGACTTCTAGGATGGATGTTAACCATTAAGCCTATAGCTCATTTCTTGCTTAATCATTACAATTAACCCCATTTATATTGGGGTGTGACACGCCTCGAAGGACCAGTTGATATCATTTCTTTTCTTATTTAACCTTGATGCTCAAATGTCGAAGTGTCCCTCCCACCCCGCAAGTCCTGGAGCTTCACACATAACAATTCGCACTCAGCAACACTGTATGGCGAAATCTTAACGGAATTTTAATTTTCCTGTTCCTTCACTCATTCCTCCATTTTTCTATTTATGTACCTTGATGCTTGAACATCGCAATGTCCCCTTTGCAAGGTCTAGAGCTTTGCACATCACGGTTTACACTCAGTAGCACTGTATGGAGGTATACCGAAACACCATTTCCCAAATCCTAACTTCTTCTATCCAATCAATACCTTTCCCACCGTACCCCACAATTTATAAGCATTCAAGCACAAACATATGATCACAAAATACATACTAACGTAGAGTACACCAAGTTTAGACATGTGTTCCCGCAACCATTTTATGCTTGCCAAAACTTATGCAGATTCTCAATTTTCTGTTTACCCTTATGCATACATACCATTTTCAAATAGCGGGGATCATACATCATCTTAGACTCTTACGATACTTAATACAGATTCATGATAGTCGTGTAGCGCCCCAGATATGGAGTTTAGAAACTCACCTAATGTTTCTTTGCCAACTTAGCTTATATTTTCCAAATGCCTGAGCCTTCATTCTCTTGGCACTAAGTATGACAACCAATGTCATAAGTTAAACTTATCAATTTCAGCTTTAAAACTCAGTTTCCAGAAACATACAGAACCACTCGAGGGTTCTTATAGATTCTTAACTTTGTTTCTTAATTTTACGAGCACCGAAGGACTTAGAGTCTTGCCAATTAACTAGATTTTCTACTTATTCGATTTAGACCTCTTGATTTTAGAGTCTTTCCAATTAACTAGATTTTCTACTTTTTCGACTTAAACCTCTTGATCATTGCCCCATGCAGAGCTTCCATAGCTATCTCTTCTTCAGAGAAACCAAGGAAGAAGATGAATAAGAGGAGAGAATGAAATAGAATTGAGAGGAATTCACCTTTGGAATTCACTTCAAATTTATTTGTAGCCCTTCAGGCACATTCTTCAACTGTATAGAAACCATCCATTGATAATCATTTTGTCCCCCACCAAAAACTAGTTGGTTTCAATCCAACCAAACCAGAATTGGATCCCAATCATGTCCAATTTTTTCACTAAATTTTCCTGATTTTTCAGTAAAGGTCGTTAGTTTATGGCTTTTTTCAATTTAACCCTTCAATTATTCCCTAATTTCTGAACATAAAAGAGACTGAGTGTGACAGAGCTATTGATGTCGTGACACCAAAAAAAGATCACTAAACAAGGTCAATGTCACGATACTGGAATGTAGATGTCGCAACATTGAAAATAGATTTGTAACATCCCTAACCCGTAACCATCACCGTAATAGGGTTAAGACGCATTACCGATCATTTCAGAACATTTAAATTCATTTCACATCTAAACATAGTAATTCACATTCATATAGTCCCTTATTAGGTCTACAAGACCTTAAACACGTGTTAGAAAGCGGTCGGGACTAAACCAAACACATACAAAATTTTCTAAAAATGAAAGATTTTTCAAAGCTACAGAGGTCACACGCCCGTGTGTCTAAATCGTGGCAAAACCGGGCATACATACTGACTTGTCCACACGGCCTGAGACACGCCCGTGTGCCTCACCCGTGGTCGACACTGACTTGCACCACACGACAAGTCACACGCCCGTGTATCTAGCCTGTGTACGAGCCTGACTTATTTCGATTTGCACGTCCGTGTGCTCAACCGTGTGGGTAATTATAGGCCATTTGCAAGGCCAATTTTCCATCCACACCTTGAAATCACCTGCAAGCATCAAATCATATGCATTTATACCTCAAATGGCAATCAAAACATACCAATATATGCATCAATTAATCATCTACTACACCATTTATTTCCATACTCAATTTCAACTCAAACATATCCATCTAAAATATCAATTTCACATCCCAAATCATATAATCTATTCATCATTCAATCCAAACCAAATCTATCATGAAACATACCATTTCCATTTTACTAGTTTATGCCATAATGATCCTTCACATAGAACACACACATACACATATAAATCATTCTTTTCACATGTTCAAAATATATACTAAACCATCAAACTTCCAAGCCAAATCACATGGCAAGGCTTATACACTTCAAAACATGTCATAATCACTAGCCTATACATGACATATACCAAATATATACAACTTCTAAAAGTACCAAAATAGATAGCCGATAATGTGATTGAGTCACTGACGATCCCCAGATCCGAGCTAGCTTTAAATATACTGTAACACAAAGAAAACTTCACACATTAAGCTTTAAAGCTTAGTAAGTTCGTAAAATAATACATTTAACTCAATGATTCAAATGCAATATGTAAAATAAAACATCACATAGATCAATTCACAATAATACACAATTCCATCTATAGTCAATACTCACATAACCATCCATTTATTCATTTACCAAATCACCAACCACATAGGTTCTGTACATACCTTTGCCAACACTTAGTTAACGATCATTCTTGCTACTTAATGCTCGATACCACATTTCGATTAATCTTCATTATTCACTTGATTTAGTCGCACACTTAGTGCCAATCAATATAGCCGAAGCTTCCTTTACTTCACACACATAGTACTATTCACCTCTGTCCCAATTCTAATTACGCACACTTAGTGCCACATTTCTCAAATCCACATATAACATTACTAATTAAATAACCACATATTCATTCATTTCATAACACAAAAATATGAATTTAACGATTCATATTATACCTGAACTTACCTCGGACGTCGAAGTTACGAAACAAGTCGATCAATCGAGCACTTTGTTATTGCCTCGATCTAAGTCCGAATTTCTCTTTTCTTGATCTATACATATTCAAATTTAGCTCATTCAATCACCAATTCATTCAATTAAGTCCAGACACACATATTTAGGGCATTTTACAAAATAGTCACATTTTCACATTTCGACAATTAAGTCCCTATTTCATAAAATCATCAAATTCACATAATTTCACTTCACACATACCTAGCCGAATTTTCCTTATGCTCATACAAGTCCACGTATTTCATTTATTTACATTTTAGGCCTCCAATTTCTCATTTTTACAATTTAGTCCAAATTACTCAATTTCACTAAAAATTCAAAGACAAAATATGTTAATCTAAAACATATCTTTCATATTTCATCATCAACCATCACAAAGCTCAAACATTCATCAATAACACATCTCAAAATCTTCATCAAATTCTAAAATTAAAGCATGGTCTACCTAGAACGCTAAGCAAGGATCACAAAAACGAAGAAATCACTAAAAATTGAGCTCAAAACATACCTTGATTGAGCCAACTTCTAGTCGAAACCCTTAAACTCTTTTTTCTTTATTTTCTTGGTATTTTCGGAAAAGAAAGATGAGAATATGGCCTGTTTTTCTTATTTGTTTTATTTAATACATATTATTTCATCACTTACTGAAATACCCTTTGTTAAAACATCATTATTTCATTCATTTAATGGCTATATATGTCAACTTCCACCATCAAAGGTCTAATTACCACATAAGGTGTAACACCCCTTGCCCGTATCCGAGCCGGAACGGTGTTCGAGGCATTACATAGTTAAACTTGCTTAAACTTCTAGAATAGGGTTATAAAATTTCATTTAACCTCGTCGCTTCCACATAACTGGTCTAGGAGGCCCTAAACATACTTTCGAGAAGTATCAGAAAATTTCCAAGAACTTTCACGAATTCGAGAAACTTTCTAATAAAACAGGGGCCATACGCCTGTGTAGGCCTAGGGACACGCCCGTATGCCCCTAAGGCATGCCCGTGTCTCCCACCTATGGTCAACACTGACTAAGTTCACACGACCTTGACACGCCTGTGTCTTCCAACCGTGGTCTATTCTGACTAAAGCCACATGGCCTTGGCACGCCCGTGTACTCCAGTCGTGTAGAGATTCAAATTCTAAGTGCAAGGTGCAGACTTCACACTGCCTGGGCACACACCCATGTGCTAGACATGCCTCCCACACGGTCTAGACACATGTCCGTGTGTCTACCTATATCGGTAAATAACAGGCTATATACCAAGCCATTGTCACCTTAAAGTTAGCACATACATTCCTCCATTCAAAACAATACCACCTCCTAGCCACAAGAAAATCTAGAGCTCATTCCAACTTACAAGATAATTAAAAGGGACATACACTTTATGAATTCCATCTTCATTAAACAAAAGAGTTTACCAAGTACTTGTTTAACTCAATCGGCCATCTACAAACTGAGTTTTACAAACTTACGTTGTCAACACTTTGACTAACAATTACAGCCTAACACAATACTTGAGCCCTATACATGCCATAATCAAAACAAGTCTAAAAATGTTATATCAAAGTGCTGTCGGTAGTGTGATTTCCGAACTCCTACGCCCACGGTCCACAAGTTACCTTGGCAATACTACAAGAAAGGAGGGCAACGAAAAAGGGTAAGCATAAAGCTTAGTAAGTTTGAATGGAAATAAATAACAATAATAAGCTCATAAAGTAATCCATCCACGGTGTTAACTAATTGTACACGAGTCAAGGCTTCTTGACAATACTTACTTATAAGTGCCCTTGTATAGAACATACCGTGCCACGTATCGAAACCAATTCTTCGTGACTCATTCACATGACTTAAATATCATTCACATCTCTACTTCTAAATTCATCTACTTGTCCGACAATTCTCAAGGGATAGTCAAATATGTGTGTTTATTGCCACTACTGTAAGTATAAATTCAATTGCACGTCTTCGAGGCGGTCTTACATGAAGTCACCTCTAACTGCCAATGCCATATCCCGGATATGGTCCTATATGGGATTACCTCTAAATGCCATATCCCGGATATGGTCATATATGGAATTTCCTAGCATGGGTCGATGCCATATCCGAATATGGTCTTGTACACTTTTCATATCCCTCACCAAAGCCATATCCCAGATATGGTCTTATACGGGATCTCAACTCGGTGCCGAGGCCATGTCCCAGACATGGTCTTATACGGGACCTTATGTATTTATTATTTTAATATTGCCCATTAGGCTTTCAAAATTTCATTCAAGTTAACTATTCAAATCACATACAAACTTACCTCGATTTCAAAATGAGCTAGCTTGTCGATCTAGTCCGAGACTTTGTTCTTTCCCCGATCAAGGCGTGTAACAGACCAATATTGACCCTAATCGGAACGGTGGTTTCGGGACCACGAATCCGAGCCCGAGAAATATTTTTAATATTTTATTCTGTGTTCATTATAGGTGAATTAAAATGTGTGAAAGTTTCGTAGAAAAGTTTTATTGTTTAAGTGCTTAATTTGATAAAAAGGATTTAATCGAGAAAAGCGTAAAAGTTGCATGCTAAAAAGAAAGGTACTAAATTGATTGTGGCTTTTTAAGTGGATGTATTAAAATGGCAATTAGCCCATATACAACAAGGAGAAACGGCAATGGGCCTTTCTAATTTCAAATTATATGTTAGTTAATTTATTATAAAGTTATATTAGTGTATTAAGAAAATATGTTAATATATGTGTGAAATACAACATTAAATAATAAAAACAAGTGGGAAGAAAGAGAACATTACTTTGTTCATCTTCTTGGCCGAATATTGGAGGAAGAAAACTCCATTGTTGAAGCTTGAAGTTTCGGCAACTTGGAGCTTGATTTGGGGTAGGTATTTTGCTTAGTTTTTGATATTTTTACATTTTGGAATGGTTGCTTTGAATGCTATGCAACCCATGTGGAAATTTTTGAGATTTTGGCACATTGAAATTCGGCTATGGTTGTAAATGCATGGCATGAAATGTTTGATAGTAGATTTTAATTAGTATGTGTTAGACCATCATTTTTAGAATTAGAAGTTTTGATGGAATTGGATGTTAGGGATTTATTTGAAAAAAAATAAAATTCTTGAAGGACCAAAACATGAAATAAATGAAATGCATGGACACATATGGCTATGGGGAACATTCGGCCTAGCTATAGTATTGAGAAATTTTGTATATTTTGTGTTTAGTGTAAATAGGACCAAATTGTAAAAAGAGGAAATATTAGGGGCAAAATGGTAAATTGCCCATTTGTGTGTTTTGAGACTAAATTGAAGTGAAATGAAATTAAATGAGCTAAATTTTAATATGTTTTAGATCAAGAGCAAAGAAAAACGGAATTAGACCGGGGAAAGACGAAGGTTCTCGAATAGTCGATTCACACGGACTATCGACAACCGAGGTAAGTCCTTTAGCTAAAATATGTCAACGATTTAATTATGACTATATTAAATAGTATGAATTGCTGAATTTTTGTACCTATTTATATTATGGCCGAATGTATAGAGGTATACTAGATTGAAGATTAAAATTGGTTATGTGAAATGAATTGTTGGATTGCAAAATGATATAGTGATTTTATTGGTTTAATGTAAACGAGCCCAATTGAATTGGACATATGTATATAGTAGTTATGACGAGTGTGTTGGGAATGTTTGACTACATTGATATTTACATATCGGGGTTTTACGCCTAGCAGGCTTTGTGCCCCGGTGTTACTTACCGGGCTTTTACGCCTAGCAAGTTTGTGCCGGTGTTACTTATCGGGCTTTTACGCCCAGCAGGCTTTGTGCCGGTGTTACTTATCGGGCTTTTATGCCTAGCAGGCTTGATGCCGGTGATGCGTTCACAAAAGAGAAACTGAACACTTGGTCAAGACAAATTAAAGTTAAATTATTGTGTTAGTGACTTCGGTAAGCATGTAAG
Source organism: Gossypium bickii (assembly GCA_025503065.1). NCBI lineage: Eukaryota > Viridiplantae > Streptophyta > Magnoliopsida > Malvales > Malvaceae > Gossypium > Gossypium bickii. Next base: position 105,228,332 of record CP106710.1, on the reverse strand, counting down.
GTAGGAATTTATTTCTTACTTATTTTAGAATAAAGTACACAAGCAATTCAGTTACTTATTACAAATTGTATGTGTTATAAATGAAATTTATATATATATGTGGTTATAGTATGTGTTCTCGATTTTTATTAATAAATGATATGGATATTGTGACTTTGGTCTTCGAATATGTGGATACAAGACTAGGTATATTCGGCCACATGGATGGTTGTGTATTTGATGCTATATTACAATAATTGAAAGCTTGAAAGTAAACGTGAGTACAAGCGTACAAGTTGGACTATTGCATTTTTTTTTATGTTTATTATTTGAATGTTATATTATTATGAATTGGGGACTTACTAAGCTCGTAAGCTTATTTGTGTGAAATATTCTCCTTTGTTTTATAGATTTTGGTTACGTTACGGGCTCGAGAAGGATCTTCAAGAAAGTCAACCACACTATCGTCTTCTTTTGGTATTTTAAATTTTGGCTATGATTTAGAAGGCATGTATAGGCTAGATGAAGTTTTTGAAACATACGATGTTTGATCTTGTACATGAATATAGCCATGCGAAAATGGCTATTTCCTTTGGTTATGTATTGTTTCTATGTTTGAATTTTATAACTTGCTCGTATGCAATTGGATGTTTTAAATTTGATCATGGCCTAAATTACATATGGGATTTGTTTTTGGTATATATATATGTATGTATGGTTAAGGTATAGAGTTTAAATAAAATTGAGTAAGGAGGTTATAAACTAGTTAATCATATTTTTATGAAATAGTTTTTAGTTAGCAGCAGTGATGTGATTTTAAAAAATCACCAAAAATAGGATAAATTGAATTAGAAAGTGAATAAGATATAGGATTAAAGCTTATTGTGTTTATTTTGATATGAAAGAAGCAGAGTAGGCAAAGGAATTTCATATTATGAGATATTTAAATTTTAGTGAGACTTGTTCTGAATGAATTCGTGATTTCCTGTTCTGTCTTGGATAAATTATTAAAAATTGTACAAAACTAATCATGGAGCATAGTTTATATGCTTAGAATCCTTAATGAGTCTATTTTTGATTGGAATAAACAAGAACATTATTGAAATTTTGTACAATGAGATAACTGAGTTTTTGTAGAGATAGGTCACAATCATCAAACAGTGAAATAGGGGTAACTTTGATGAATAAACTGTACTAATTGGCCAGATGAAAAATTCTTGAAAAATTATGGTAAAAATTTATATGAGTCTAGTTTCAAGGAAAATTTACGGATCTAAATTTTGAGTTTTGTAACTCGAGTTATGGTCAATTTAGTCAGCATGACGCAGCTGGACAGTTTTAAATTTTTATGCCCCGAATTAGTAGTCAAGTCTAGTAATGCCACATACTCGACTCCGGCAAAGGTTTCGGGTAAGGGGTGTTACATTTGATTGGTATCAGAGCTTATGGTTTAGTCGATTCTAGGACTACCGTAGATACATGCCTTTATCATATATTGATAGTGTGGTGACTTCTGACAGCCTAAACTTTGTTTTATATAGTAAATGGATACCGATCCTGAAAGGGCCGTAGCGGATGATGTAGAGAGTGTAGCGCCTGACCGTGCATATGAATCAATGCCGGTAGACTCTCGACCCGTTCGGGTAGTCATGAGGAGAGACTAAGCAAGCCTTCTATCGGATGATGAGCGAGTGGTTTACCCAGTTCATTGGACTAAACGGGTGTACACCAACCTCCACCCCGAATAATCCAACGATTCCTTGGCGCCCCGATGATAGATCCGATGAGATCTAGTAGCCCCCAGTTGATAAAATCCGAAAATTTGGGGCCGAAGAATTTAAAGCCAATGATGATGACGACGCAGAGCGAGCTGAAATGTGGCTTGATAACACTATTCGGTACTTGATGAGCTATCTTGTACTCCGTAAGAATGCTCGAAGTGTGCTATATCTTTACTGCGGGACACTGCATATCACTGGTGGAATGCACTAGTATCAGTAGTTCCGAAAGAAAAAGTGACATGGGAATTCTTCCAGAATGAATTCCGCAAGAAATATATCAGTCAAAGATTCGTTGATAAAAACGCAAGGAGTTCCTTGAAGTAAACAGGGACGAATGACCAGAACTTGAATATGAAAGAAAATTTGTTAGACTCAAAGCAGATATGCTAGAGAGTGTGTTTCTCTGAAGCTATTATGTGTAAAAGATTTCAAGATGGCCTGAATGAAGATATAAAGATGTTTGTTGGCATTCTTGAAATTCAAGAATTTGTGACTTTAGTTGAGAGAGCTTGCAAAGCTGAAGAGCTCGGGAAAGAGAAAAGAAAAGCTGAGACAGAAGCTAGAGACATTCGTAAAAGACCTTTGGGTAAGGTCTTCCATTCCACAACCAAGAAGTTCAGAGATGACTACAGCCGACATAAAGCTACTACAGATCCACCTAGACGGGATCGACCTCCTATGAGCTCTCGAGCTACCTCGATAGCCAGTGTTGGTAACGTTCCACAGAATAGAGTTGAATGCAAGCACTGTGGAAAATGGCACTCAAGGAGCTGTAGATTTCACAATCGGTCTTGCTTTAAATGTGGATCGTCAGATCATTTTATTAGAGAATGTCTGATGTTAGCTGAGCAGAATACAGTTCAAAACATTAAGTCGAGCAATACGTCGGTGCGAGCGGAGCCTTGAACATTCAGGTAATGTAGGTGGTAGTCAGAAAGGAACGAAGAACACTGCGGTTCGATCTGAGGCTAGAGCTCCAGCTAGAGCTTATGCTGCACGAGCCAGAGAGGATGCTTCCTCCCCCGATGTCATTACCGGTACTTTCACCCTTTATGATACTACTGTGATTGCTCTAATTGATCCTGGTTCGACTCATTCTTATATGTGTGAAACTTTAAAATTCGGCAAGACTCTGCTAGTTGAGTCTACCGAGTTTGTGATTCGTGTGTCCAACCCTTTGGGTAGATGTGTACTTGTAAATAAAGTGTGTAGAAGTTGCCCGTTGATGATTCGGGATTATTGCTTCCCAGCTGATTTAATGTTGTTGCCCTTTGACGAATTTGATATAATCTTGGGTATGGACTGGTTAACTTCACATGAGGCAGTAGTGGATTGTAAAAGAAAGCTTATTGAATTGAGATGTCGAAGCGGTGAGATTGTCAGAATTAAATCCGGTGATGTAAATGGGTTGCCTACAGTAATATCTTTGATGTTAGCCCGGAAGTATGTGAGAAAAGGGTGTGAAGCTTATTTGGCTTATGTACTGGATAATAAATTGTCCGAGAAACAAATTGAATCTGTATCGGTTGTAGGTGAATACCCAGATGTGTTTCTTGAAGAACTATCGGGTTTGCCACCAGTACGAGAAATTGAGTTCGGCATTGAGTTAGTACCGGGTACGACTCCGATTTTGATAGCTCCGTAGCGAATGGCACCTACTGAATTAAAAGAATTGAAAGCACAGTTGCAAGAGTTGTGAGATGGGGGGCCGCACGAAGTTTCTCTCCTTGGTGCACCGGTTTTATTTGTGAAAAAGAAAGATGGGACTATGAGAATGTGTATTGACTATCGGCAACTAAATAAGGTAACTATAAAGAACAAGTACCCATTACCTCGGATTGATGATTTGTTTGACCGATTGAAGGGGGCTTGAAGTGTTTTCAAAGATAGATTTAAGATCGGGCTATTATCGATTTGCAGTCGAGATATGAGATGTGCCAAAGCGCATTTTGGACGAGGTACGGACATTTTGTGTTTCTGGTTATGCCTTTTGGGCTCACTAATGCACTCTTGTTTTTATGGATCTAATGAATCAGTCTTCCGGCAGTTTTGGATCGGTTTGTAGTGGTGTTTATTGATGATATCTTTGGTCTACTCCAAAAATGAGACCGAACATCTTGAGCATTTGAGATTAGTACTACAAACTTTGAGAGATCAACAAGCTGTATGCAAAGTTCGGTAAGTGTGAGTTCGGATGAACGAGGTCGACTTCTTGGGTCATGTTGTTTTCAAAGATCGGGCATTTGAGTGGATCCAAACAAAATAGCAGCTATACTTGATTGGAAACCACCAAAGAATGTTTTAGAGATTCGTAGTTTCCTAGGCCTTGCGGGGGATATTACAGACGATTTGTAAAAGGTTTTTCTCGTAATAGCTACACCTTTAACGAAACTACTACGAAAGATGTCAAATTTGAGTGGTCGAGAAAAGTTTCGAGAAAGTTGAAAGCCCTTTTGACCGAAGCTCAGTGCTAGCTCGGCTGAATCGGGTAAAGAATTTATTGTTTTTAGTGATGCTTCCTTGAGCGGGTTGGGTTGCGTTTTAATGCGGGAAGGCAAGGTTATAGCCTACGCTCGAGACAATTGAAACCGCATGAGAAAAATTATCCAACTCACGATCCGGAATTATGACCATTGTTTTCGCATTGAAAATTTGACGTCACTACTTATTCGGCAAAAATGTCACATTTACTCGATCATAAAAGTCTAAAAACTTAATGACTCGAAGGATCTTAATTTGAGACAACGCAGATGGTTAGAATTGCTGAAGGACTATGAATTAGTGATTGACTACCATCCGGGGAAAGCCAACGTTGTTGCGGATACGTTAAGTCGAAAGTCATTGTTTACTCTTCGCGCAATGAACGCACGGTTAGCTATGTCTGATAATGGTTCGGTCAAAGCCGAGTTACAAGCAAGACCGATGTTTATTCAACAAATTTGTGATGCCCAGAAAGTCGACAAAGATTTGATTTCCAATCGAATTCAATGTGAAAAAGGTGCGGAATCAGATTTTCAGATTGATGCAAATGATTGTTTGAATTATAAAAGCCGATTGTGTGTTCCCAAGAACTAAGATTTAATACAAATGATCCTGAGTGAGGCCCATAGTAGTCGACTATCGATACACCCGGGTAGCACTAAAATGTATAACGATTTGAAGCAGTTCTATTGGTGGCCTGGCATGAAACGAGATATATCTAAATTTGTTTCCAAGTGCTTAATTTGTCAACAAGTAAAAGCTGAGCATCAAGTACCATCCGGACTACTTCAACCAATCATGATACCTGAATGAAAATGGGATAGAATTACAATGGATTTTGTATCCGGTCTTCCTATGACACCGAGTAAGAAAGATGCCGAATGGGTTATCGTTGATAGACTGACTAAATCAGCTCATTTCGTACCGATACGTACTGACTATTCACTTGATAAGCTTGCCGAATTGTATGTGTCGTAGATTGTAAGGTTTCACGGTGTACCGAGTTCCATTGTTTCAGATAGGGACCCGAGATTCACATCGCGGTTCTGGAAGAAATTGCAAGATGCTCTAGGTACTAAACTTCATTTTAGTACAGCCTTCCATCCACAAACAGACGGTCAGTCTGAGCGAACTATTTTGATACTTGAGGACATGTTGAGGTGTTGTGTTCTCGAATTTGAAGGTACGTGGGAACGATACCTACCTTTGGTTGAATTTGCTTATAATAATAGCTTCCAAACTAGTATAAAAATGGCGCCTTATGAAGCCTTGTACGGTCGAAAATGTCGCACACCGTTGTATTGGACCGAACTCAGTGAGAATAAGATACACGGGGTTGATTGGATTAAAGAAACATAACAGAAGGTAGTTGTTATTAGAAGAAATTTGAAAGCTGCTTCGGATCGTCAAAAGTCCTATGCCGATTTGAAACGCAAGGACATTGAGTTTCAGGTCGGAGATTGAGTATTCTTAAAAGTCTCTCCGTGGAAGAAAGTACTCCGATTTGGTCAGAAAGGCAAGTTGAGTCCGAGATTTATCGGACCGTATGAAATCATCGAGCGTGTAGGGCCTGTTGCTTATAGATTAAAGTTGCCCCTTGAGCTAGAAAAGATACACAATGTATTTCATGTTTCGATGCTTCGCAAGTACAGATCTGATCCGTCTCATGTGATCACACCATCAGAGATTGAAATTCGATCCGATTTGACATATGATGAAGAACCGATCCGTATCTTAGCCCGAGAAGTGAAAGAGTTAAGAAATAAGAAGATTCCACTCGTAAAGATATTATGCAATAGACACGGGGCTGAAGAGGCTACGTGGGAGCCTGAAGATACAATGAGGCAGCAATACCCGAAATTGTTTAATAGCAAAATTTTAGAGGACGAAAATTCTTAAGGGGGAGAGTTGTAACAGACCAATATTGACCCTAATCGGAACGGTGGTTTCGGGACCACGAATCCGAGCCCGAGAAATATTTTTAATATTTTATTCTGTGTTCATTATAGGTGAATTAAAATGTGTGAAAGTTTCGTAGAAAAATTTTATTGTTTAAGTGCTTAATTTGATAAAAAGGATTTAATCGAGAAAAGCGTAAAAGTTGCATGCTAAAAAGGAAGGTACTAAATTGATTGTGGCTTTTTAAGTGGATGTATTAAAAGGGCAATTAGCCCATATACAACAAGGAGAAACGGCAATGGGCCTTTCTAATTTCAAATTATATGTTAGTTAATTTATTATAAAGTTATATTAGTGTATTAAGAAAATATGTTAATATATGTGTGAAATACAACATTAAATAATAAAAACAAGTGGGAAGAAAGAGAACATTACCTTGTTCATCTTCTTGGCTGAATATTGGAGGAAGAAAACTCCATTGTTGAAGCTTGAAGTTTCGGCAACTTGGAGCTTGATTTGGGGTAGGTATTTTGCTTAGTTTTTGATAATTTTTACATTTTTGGAATGGTTGCTTTGAATGCTATACAACCCATGTGGAAATTTTTGAGATTTTGGCACATTGAGATTCGGCTATGGTTGTAAATGCATGGCATGAAATGTTTGATAGTAGATTTTAATTAGTATGTGTTAGACCATCATTTTTAGAATTAGAAGTTTTGATGGAATTGGATGTTAGGGATTTATTTGAAAAAAAAATAAAATTCTTGAAGGACTAAAACATGAAATAAATGAAATGCATGGACACATATGGCTATGGGGAACATTCGGCCTAGCTATAGTGTTGAGAAATTTTGCATATTTTGTGTTTAGTGTAAATAGGACCAAATTGTAAAAAGAGGAAATATTAGGGCAAAATGGTAAATTGCCCATTTGTGTGTTTTGGGACTAAATTGAAGTGAAATGAAATTAAATGAGCTAAATTTTAATATGTTTTAGATCAAGAGCAAAGAAAAACGGAATTAGACCGGGGAAAGACGAAGGTTCTCGAATAGCGATTCGCACGGACTATCGACAACCGAGGTAAGTCCTTTAGCTAAAATATGTCAACGATTTAATTATGACTATATTAAATAGTATGAATTGCTGAATTTTTGTACCTATTTATATTATGGCCGAATGTATAGAGGTATACTAGATTGAAGATTAAAATTGGTTATGTGAAATGAATTGTTGGATTGCAAAATGATATAGTGATTTTATTGGTTTAATGTAAACGAGCCCAATTGAATTGGACATATGTATATAGTAGTTATGACGAGTGTGTTGGGAATGTTTGACTACATTGATATTTACATATCGGGCTTTTACGCCTAGCGGTGCTTTGTGCAGTGTTACTTATCAGGGCTTTTACGCCTAGCGTGAGCTTTGTGCAGTGTTACTTATCGGGCTTTTACGCCTAGCAGGCTTTGTGCGGTGTTACTTATCGGGCTTTTACGCCTAGCAGGCTTTGTTAGGTGTTACTTATCGGGCTTTTATGCCTAGCGGAGCTTGATGCCTGGTGATGCGTTCACAAAAGAGAAACCGAACTCTTGGTCAAGGCAAATTAAAGTTAAATTATTGTGTTAGTGACTTGGTAAGCATGTAAGGTAGGAATTTATTTCTTACTTATTTTAGAATAAAGTACACAAGCAATTGATTACTTATTACAAATTGTATGTGTTATAAATGAAATTTATATATATATATATGTGGTTATAGTATGTGTTCTCGATTTTTATTAATAAATGATATGGATATTGTGACTTTGGTCTTTGAATATGTGGATACAAGACTAGGTATATTCGGCCACATGGATGGTTGTGTATTTGATGCTATATTACAATAATTGAAAGCTTGAAAGTAAACGTGAGTACAAACGTACAAGTTGGACTATTGCATTTTTTTTTATGTTTATTATTTGAATGTTATATTATTATGAATTGGGGACTTACTAAGCTCGTAAGCTTATTTGTGTGAAATATTCTCCTTTGTTTTATAGATTTTGGTTACGTTACGGGCTCGCGAAGGATCTTCAAGAAAGTCAACCACACTATCGTCTTCTTTTGGTATTTTAAATTTTGGCTATGATTTAGAAGGCATGTATAGGCTAGATGAAGTTTTTGAAACATACGATGTTTGATCTTGTACATGAATATAGCCATGCGAAAATGGCTATTTCCTTTGGTTATGTATTGTTTCTATGTTTGAATTTTATAACTTCCTCGTATGCAATTGGATGTTTTAAATTTGATCATGGCCTAAATTACATATGGGATTTGTTTTTGGTATATATATATGTATGTATGGTTAAGGTATAGAGTTTAAATAAAATTGAGTAAGGAGGTTATAAACTAGTTAATCATATTTTTATGAAACAGTTTTTAGTTAGCAGCAGTGATGTGATTTTGAAAAATCACCAAAAATAGGATACATTGAATTAGAAAGTGAATAAGATATAAGATTAAAGCTTATTGTGTCTATTTTGATATGAAAGAAACAGAGTAGGCAAAGGAATTTCATATTATGAGATATTTAAATTTTAGTGAGACTTGTTCTGAATGAATTTGTGATTTCCTGTTCTGTCTTGGATAAATTATTAAAAATTGTACAAAAATAATCATGGAGCATAGTTTATATGCTTAGAATCCTTAATGAGTCTATTTTTGATTGGAATAAACAAGAACATTATTGAAATTTTTTGCAATGAGATAACTGAGTTTATGTAGAGATATGTTAGAATCATCAAACAGTGAAATAGGGGTAACTTTGATGAATAAACTGTACTAATTGGCCACATGAAAAATTCTGGAAAAAGTATGGTAAAAATTTATATGAGTCTAGTTTTAAGGAAAATTTACGGATCTAAATTTCAAGTTTTGTAACTCGAGTTATGGTCAATTTAGTCAGCATGATGCAGTTAGACAGTTTTAAATTTTTATGCCCCGAATTAGTAGTCAAGTCTAGTAATGCCACATACTCGACTCCAACAAAGGTTTCGGGTAAGGGGTGCTTCAAGGTGGGTCCTCGGTTCTTCTTACTCTATAATATAAATTTAACCCATTTTAATCACTATATTAATAATAGCATTTCAAAAATCATGCTTAGGCAAAAATTACTCTTTTGCCCCTATACTTTGGCAAAATGACCATTTTGCCCCTAGGCTCGGAAATAAATTCTGATCGTATTTCTACCTTCAACAAGCCTAGTTGAACATTTAATACTCTTATGACTATCATCAAAACTCAACATTTCACATACTTACTACCAATTTTGTAACCTTTTCATCAAGGTCCTATTTGTTGTTTTCATGCTAACACCTTTCACAAGAGTTGTTCATCTAACAACTATGACTCCATTTCTTCTATAAAAATGCAGCAAATAACAATGAAAGCTTTCATGGCAAAACTCTATACTCTTCACCATATTACAAGTTAATCCCCCATTAGAAAGCTTAAGCTTTAGGGGTCTTAAAAGTATAAAAATTATCAACTAAAACCATCAAAATCACTTACTTGTGTGAGGATATGTTGCTGAAATTTTAAAGCTTTCAAAACCCCCCTCTATGCTGGCATTTTCGATGGTGAAGGTGATGAAGAAAAATGGATGATATCATCCTTTCTTATTTTATTTCTTTCCTTCAAATTAGTCCACCTAACCCACCTAATTTTGATCAATTTTGTGTCTATTGTCTCTTATGGCTGGCTATCAACATTAGTAGGGTCTAATTCTACATTCAAGACCTTCAATTTAAAGTTCCTTATCTATTTAATACTTCTAGCTTGCAAAAAATGGAATTTTGCACTTTATGCTATTTAGTCCCTTTTTCAAAATGAAGCATGAAATTGTTAAAATTAAAGTACTAAAATTCTCATGCACATTTTCCATCATACTCTGACTTATAATAAAACATGAAAATAAATTTCTCAAAATCTCAGATTAGTGATCCCGAGATCACTATTCCGACTAGCCTCTAAATCGGGCTGTTACAATTCTCCCACCGTAAGATTTTTGTCCTCGAAACCGGTGAAAAGATTGGGTTACTGGTTTCTCATCGTTTCTTCGGGCTCCCATGTAGCCTCTTCTATATCGTGCCTTTGCCAAAGGACTTTCAGTAGCGCTATACTTTTGTTTCTTAACTACTTGACTTCACGAGCCAAAATTCTAAGTGGTTCTTCGCCATAGGTCATATCTGGTTGTATCTCTACCTCTGTCGGCTTTATGACGTGTGAAGGGTCTGAACAGTATCGGCGCAACATAGATACATGGAAAACGTCATGAATCCTTTCTAGCTTAGGTGGCAAGGCTAACCGATAAGCTACCGGTCCTATCCTTTCGGTAACTTCATAAGGTCTGATAAAGCGCGGACTCAATTTTCCCTTCCGGCCAAATCTGAGGACTTTTCTCCAAGGTGATACTTTCAAGAACACTTTATCACCAACTTTGAATTCTATTTATTTCCTTTTTAAATCTAAATAGGACTTCTATCTATCTGAGGCGACTTTCAAACAGTCACGTATCACTTTTACCTTCCCTTTAGTTTCCTTAACCAAGTCAACCCTGTGTATCTGTTTCTCTCTGAGTTCTGACCAATACAAGGGCGTTCGACACTTACGCCTATGCAATGCCTCATAAGGCGCCATCTTCAAACTTGATTGAAAGCTATTGTTGTAAGCAAATTCCACCAATGGTAAGTATTTCTCCCAATTACCATGGAATTCCAAAACATAATATCGAAGCATGTCTTCTAGTATCTGAATTACCCTCTCTGAGTGCCCGTCAGTTTATGGATGGAAGACAGTATTGAAACTCAATTTCGTGCCCAAAGCTTTTTGCAGCTTTTTCCAAAACTGTGACATGAACCTCGGATCTCTATCTGAAATGATCGATAATGGTACACCATGAAGTTTTACTATCTCAGACATGTACAAGTTTGTCAATTTATCGAGCGAATAGTCGGCTCGCACTGGTATGAAGTGGGCTGACTTAGTGAGTTTATCAATCACTACCCATAATGCATCTTTCCTCTTTGGAGTCAACGGCAAGCCCGTCACGGAGTCCATAGTAATACGATCCCACTTCCACTCAGGAACCATAATGGGCTAAAGTAAACCTGAAGGTACTTGATGTTCAGCCTTCACTTGCTGACAAATTAGGCATTTCGATAAATACTCAGATATGTCTTTTTTCATACCAACCCACCAATACCATTTCTTCAAATCATGGTACATTTTTGTGCTGCCTGGGTGCACATTCAAACACCCGTTATGTGCTTCATGTAAAATTTTGTGAATAAGCTCATAATTCCTGGGTACACAGACTCGATCTCAAAATGTTAGGCATCCATCAAGATTTACTTGAAAGTCTGTCTCAATGCTCGACTCACATAGAACTCTCTTGGCTTGTAAACTATTATCATCCTTCTGAGCTTCACAAATCTCTTGGAGAAACAATGGTTTAGCCCTCAACTCGGCTAAAACGGAACCATCATCTAACAAGGTCATCTGAGTATTCATGGCTTTTTATGCAAATAATGATTTTCTGCTCAAAGCGTTAGCGACTACATTTGCCTTTCCTGGATGGTAGTCAATTACCAACTCATAATCTTTAATCAGCTCTAACCATCTTCGTTGCCTCAAATTCAATTCTTTTTGAGTCATCAAATATTTTAGGCTTTTGTGGTTAGTAAAAATCCGACACCTTTCACCATACAGATGATGCCTCCAAATTTTTAACGCAAACATGATTGCGGCCAACTCTAAATCATGTGTCGAGTAGTTCTTCTCGTGCGACTTCAACTGCCTAGAGGCATATGCAATCACTTTGCCCTTCTGTATAAGAACACAACCTAATCCGTTCAAGGATGCATCACTGTAAACCACAAGTTCTCTTTCTGGCTCTGGTTGCACCAGAATAGAAGCCTCAGTCAACAGTGTCTTCAATTTCTCGAAACTTTGTTGACATTTCTCTGTCCAAACAAACTTTACATCTTTTTGCAGAATTCTCGTCATCGGGGTAGCTATCATGGAAAACCCCTTGATGAAACGCCTATAATAGCCGACTAGGCCTACAAAACTCCTCACTTCAGTTACGCTTCTCGGCGGTTTCCATTCTATAGTTGCTGAAATCTTACTCGGATCGACTCTAATCCCACCTCCCGAGACAATATGTCCAAAAAATCCTACTTACCTGAGCCAAAATTCACTCTTACTGAATTTGGCATACAATTGTTTTTCTCTTAAAACTTGTAGAACCATATTCAAATGCTCGGCATGATCGTTCTCATCTTGAGAGTAGATCAGTATGTCATCAATGAAGACCACAACAAACCTATCCTAGTACGGTCAAAAAATATGATTCATCAAATCCATGAAGATTGCGGGGGCATTCGTTAGACTAAAAGGCATGACCAAAAATTCATAATGGCCATACCTAGTCCTGAATGCGGTTTTCGGCACATCCAAGTCCTTGACTCTCAACTGATGGTACCCAGATCTTAAATCTATCTTGGAAAATACTGTGGCTCCCTTCAGTTGGTCAAATAGATCATCGATCCTCGGTAATGGATACTTATTCTTCACCGTCACTTTATTGAGTTATCGATAGTCTATACATAGTCTCAGGTAACCATCTTTCTTCTTCACGAATAGAACAGGAGCACCCCACGGAGAAAAACTCGGCCTCGTGAAACCCTTATCCGTTAATTCTTATAACTATGCTTTCAGTTCTTTTAGCTCGGTTGGAGCCATTCTATATGGAGCAATAGAAATAAGGGCAGTACCTGGAACTAATTCAATCCCAAATTCACTATCCGGAGGTAGCCCTGGCAACTCTTCCGGAAAAACATCTAGATACTCACATACTATGGGTACTGAATCGATTTTTAAGTCAGTTTCTTTAGTGTTCAACACAAAGGTAAGATAAGCCTCATGCCCCTTCCTTAGGTACCTCTGAGCCAACATGGTTGATATCACTATTGGCGACCTATCCGGTTTATCTGATTTAACACGAATAAAATCTCCATTTTCGTCTCTCAACTCGATATGCTTCTCCCCACAATTCACAATTACACCATGGGTAACTAACCAATCCATCCCGAGAATGACATCAAATTCGTCAAATGGAAACAACATAAGATCGACCGGGAAACAATGACCTTTAATCATCAAAGGGCACCCTTTACAAACTCTATCAACCAACACACACATGCCTAGGGGATTAGACACTCTTATGATAAATTCGATAGACTTTATAGGCATGCTCATGCTAGAGACTAATTTATGCATATGTATGAATGGGTAGACCCCAGGTCAATTAAAGCTATAACACGAGTATTATAGAGAGAGAAGATACCCGTGATCACGTCGAGGGAAGATGCCTCTTCACGAGCACGAATGGCATATGTCCTCGTCGGTGCTCTACCCTCGACTCTAGCAGCTTGCTCTCTAGATTGATTCTTACTTCTTATCTCGATCCCCAGGCTTCTCAATGGTCTTTCACTAGTGGTACTTCCCAATCTTGCATTCTGGGGCTTTTCTTTCTCGTCCACCTCTGGACAATCTCTGATAAAGTGGTCTAATGACCCACATCTGAAGCAGGCTTTCTCATTGGCCCGGCACTCACCGGAACGGCGCCTGCCACACTGAGGGCATTCTGGTCTACTTGGTCGAACGTTGCCCACACTAGCAACTGATGTAGTTTGCTCTTTCGATCCCAAGAATTGCTTGCCTTTATTTCAGGTTGAAAACCCCGCTGAAGTGACTGATCGAGTAGTGGAATCCTTCGATTTCTTAGATGAAGATTGGTAAGACTTACTCAGTTGTCTCTTCCTCGAATCACGAGACTCGTACTCAGCTCTTCTCTTCTCTCTAGCCAACTCCTTGGCTTTACAAGCCCTATCCACCAACATAACAAACTCCTTTAATTCAAGAACTCCCACGTATAAGCGGATATGTTTATTCAATCCGTCCTCGAACCTCTTGCACATGATGGCTTCGGTAGACACGCACTCTCATGCATACTTCCTAAGCCTTACGAACTCCTGTTTGTAATCGGTCACTGACATATGACTTTGCTTCAATTCCAAGAACTCCTTTCTCTTGTGGTCAATGAACCTCTGGCTGATATACTTCTTCTGGTATTCCTCTTAGAAGAATTCCCAACTAACTTTCTCCCTTGGCACCATCGACACTAGGGTGTTCCACCATCGGTAGGCTGAATCTCTCAGGAGTGACAACGCACACTTTAAGCACTCCTCATGTGTGCAGGATAACTCATCGAATACACGGATGGTATTCTCGAGCCAAAATTCCGCTTTCTCTGGGTCATCATCCTTATCTGCCCGAAATTTTTCGGCTCCTTGCTTCCAGATCTTATCCACCGGAGGCCTTTCTCTTCTCACTACCTCAACCATTTGAGGAGCTACTGGGGCAGGTTGAGGGATAAGTGGGGGTGGAGGGGGTTGAGCGTTAGGATCCACTCAGGTTACTCAGTATACCAGTTGCTCATCATGTGGACAAAGGCTTTTCGAGCCTCTTCCCCCAGACTCAAGGTCTCAAGTCTACTATTAGCTGGCGCGGTCCTCGAGCAGGAGCCGGTGCGTTACTCGCAGCATCATCGGCTACAGTTCGGTCTGGATTAGAGTCCATCTACTACATAAAACACAATTTTATACGTCGAGAGTCATCACACTATCATTACTCAAACACTCTTACATATGGCATGTATAACTAGACTCGTACTTACACTATGTTAGTCCTAGAATCGACTAAACTGTAGCTCTGATACCAATAAATGTAACACCCATTGCCCATATCCGAGCTGGAACAAGGTTCGAGGCATTACATAGCTAAACTTGCTTAAACTTCTAGAATAGGGTTATAAAATTTTGTTTAACCTCATCGCTTCCACATAACCGGTCTAGGAGGCCCTAAACATACTTTCAAGAAGTATTGAAAAATTTCCAAGAACTTTCACGAATTCGAGAAACTTTCTAATAAAACAAGGGCCACGCGCCCGTGTAGGCCTAGGGACACGTCCGTGTGCCTCTAAGGCATGCCCGTGTCTCCCACCCATGGTCAACACTGACTAAGTTCACACGGCCTTGACACGCCCGTGTCTTCCAACCGTGGTCTATTCTGACTAAAGCCACATGGCCTTGACACGCTCGTGTACTCCAGCCGTGTAGAGATTCAAATTCTAAGTGCAAGGTGCAGACTTCACACGGCCTGGGCACAAGCCCATGTGCTAGTCGTGCCTCCCACACAATCTAGACACACACCCGTGTGTCTACCTATATTGGCAAATAACAGGCTATATCCCAAGCCATTGTCACCTTAGAGTTACCACATACATTCCTCCATTCCGAACAATACCACCTCCTAGCCAGAAGTAAATCTAGAGCTCATTCCAACTTACAAGATAATTAAAAGGGACATACACTTCATGAATTCCATATTTATTAAACAACAGAGTTTGCCAAGTGTTTGTTTAACTGAATAGGCCATCTACAAACTGACTTTTTACAAACTTACATAGTCAACACTTTGACTAACAATTACAGCCTAACACAATACTTGAGCCCTATACATGCCATAATCAAAACAAGTCTAAAATTGTTATACCAAAGTGTTGTCCATAGTGTGATTTCCGAACTCCTACGCCCACGGTCCACAAGTTACCTTGGCAATACTACAAGAAAGTAGGGCAATGAAAAAGGGTAAGCATAAAGCTTAGTAAGTTTGCATGGAAATAAATAACAATAATAAGCTCATAAAGTAATCCATCCACGGTGTTAGCTAATTGTATGCGAGTCAAGGCTTCTTGACAATACTTACTTACAATTGCCCCTGTATAGAACATACCGTGCACGTATCGAAACTGATTCTTAGTGACTCATTCACATGACTTAAATATCATTCACATCTCTACTTTTAAATTCATCTACTTGTCCTACAATTCTCAAGGGATAATCAAAGATGTGTGTTTATTGCCACTACTGTAAGTATAAATTCAATGCCATGTCTTCGAGGCAGTCTTACATGAAGTCAACTCTAACTGCCAATGCCATATCCCGAATATGGTCTTATATGAGATTACTTCTAAATGCCATTGCCATATCCCGGATATGGTCTTATATGTAATTTCCTAGCATGGGTCGAGCTTTTCATATCCCTCATCGAAGCCATACCCCATATATGGTCTTATACAGGATCTCAACTTGGTGCCGAGGCTATGTCCCAGACATGGTCTTATACGGGACCTTATCTATTTCATATTTTAATATGTCCCATTAGGCTTTCAACATTTCATTCAAGTTAACTATTCAAATCACATACAAACTTACATCGATTTCAAAATGAGCTAGCTTGTCGATCTAGTCCGAGACTTTGTTCTTTCCCCGATCAAGGCGGGTCCTCGGTTCTTCTTGCTCTACAATAGCAATTTAACCCATTTTAATCACTATGTTAATAATAATAGCATTTCAAAACTCATGCTTAGGCAAAAATTACTATTTTGCCCCTAGACTTTGGCAAAATGACCATTTTTGCCCTAGGCTCGGTAATAAATTCTGATCGTATTTCTACCTTTAACAAGTCTAGGTGAACATTTAATACTCCTATGACTATCATCAAAACTCAACATTTCACATACTTACTACCAATTATGTAACCTTTTCATCAAGGTCCTATTTGGTGTTTTCATGCTAACACCTTTCACAAAAGTTGTTCATTTAACAAAGAAGACTCCATTTTTTCCATAAAAATGCAGCAAATAACAATGAAAGCTTTCATGGAAAAAACTCTATACTCTTCACCATATTACAAGTTAATCGCCCCATTAGAAAACTTAAGCTTTAGGGGTCTCAAAAGTATAAAAATTATCAACTAAAACCATCAAAATCACTTACTTGTGTGAGGATAAGTTGCTGAAATTTCAAAGCTTTCAAAACCCACCTCTATGCTGGCATTTTCGATGGTGAAGGTGATGAAGAAAAATGGATGATATCATCCTTTCTTATTTTATTTATTTCCTTCAAATTAGTCCACCTAACCCACCCAATTTTGACCAATTTTGTGTCTATTGTTCCCTATGGTTGGCTATCAACATTAGAAGGGTCTAATTCCACATTCAAGACCTTTAATTTAAAGTTCTATATCTATTTAATACTTCTAGCTTGCAAAAAATGGAATTTTGCACTTTATGCGATTTAGTCCCTTTTTCAAAATGAAGCATGAAATCGTTAAAATTAAAGTACTAAAATTATCATTCACATTTTCCATCATGCTCTGACTTATAATATGACATGAAAAGTAATTTCTCCAAATCTTAGATTAGTGATCCCGAGATGACTATTCCGACTAGCCCCTAAATCGAGCTGTTACATAAGGACTCCTCTGTAACAGCCTGGTTTAGACCCTAGTCGGGACATTGGTTTTGAGACCACAAATCTGACGTCAAAATGATAATTTAATATTATTTTCTGTGTGAATAGTATATGTGAAAATTTTGTGTGATAATTTGATCGTTTGTGTGCCGAATTAAGAGAAAGGACTTAATTGCCTAAGGTATAAAAGATGTGTGCTGATTTATAAGTGTTTAATTGTTGATGGCTTTTTAAGGTGGAGACCTTATGTTGTTATTAATCCATTTTTAAGATAGTGGATGTTTAAATGACAAGATGAAGGTAAATTTGTCTTATATGACTAAAAAAAGGGTAAATTGGTGAATTGATAATTTAGTTAATAATAATTAAAAAACCAAAAGAAAGATGAAGCCATGATATCATCTTTCTTGCCGAAAATTTGAAGGAAAAAGAAAGGAATAGGGCTTTGGGGTATTCGGCCATAGTTGTTCAAAATTAAGGTATGTTTTGGCCTCGGTTTTTGATAATTTTATGTTTTCGTAATCGTTGCTTCGTGCTCTAGCTAACCCATGTTGTATGTGAATTGATGATGTTTTTGTGATGAGTCAATGATGAACACTTGAGCTATGTGTTAGTTGATAGTGAAATATGGAAACTTGGTGTTGGATTAAAATAGTTTGTATTGGGATTTTTAGTGAAATTGGGTATTTTGGGCTTAATTGAGAAAATAAGAAATTGGAGGACTAAAATGTGAAACAAATGAAATGTATGAGCTTGTATGAGTATAGTGAGTATTCGGCTAAGTATGGGTGCAAGCTAATTATGTGTATTTGATGATTTTATGAATAAAGGACTAAAGTGTCGAAATGTGAAAATGTGAGGGCTATGTGTACAATGACCTAAATATGTGTGTTTGGATTAAAATGAATGATTTGGTAATTGAATGGACTGAATTTGAATGTGTATAGACCAAGAGAGAAGAGGTTTGGATCAAGATCGAGGCAAAGATAATGTGCTCTATTAATCGACCACTTCAATAGTTCGACGTCCGAGGTAAGTTCGAACACAATACGTGTATTTAGTTGTGTTTAATGTTATGAAATGAATGGTATGATATTGTTGAAATGTGAATGCTATGTGATAGATTGAGTTAAATGGCACTAAGTGTGCGTATTTGGAAATGTGACCAAGATAAATAGCACTGTGTGTGTGGAGTAATATAAGCTTCGGCTTTGTGGTTAGCACTGTGTGTGCGATACCAATTCAAAATCGGTTTGATATGGATGCACTAAGTGTTCGATGCTAATTAAGCTTCGGTTAACTATTTAGGCACTAAGTGTGCGAATAAACTGAAGAAGGGACGAATATTGATCGAAGTGATTCATGAGTACTGAGTAGCATAAATATTTGACAACTAAGTGTTGGCTAAGGTACGTTCAGAACCTATGTGGTTGATGAAATTATGATTGAGATCATGGAATGTAAATTGAACATATTAGCTTGTATGGTATGGTACATATGTGTTCATGAAATAATTTATGTGATGGTTGGTTTAGTATAATGTTTTATGTTACGAACTTACTAAACTTTGGAAAGCTTACTGTGTGATTTGTTTCTCTGCTTTGTAGTGTCAGTAAAGCTAGATCAAATCTAGGAAACGTTAGCTTCCTAATCACACTATCGGCAATCTATTTTGGGTACTTTTGGAAAGATGTATATAGTTATATGACATGTATAGGCTAGTTATTTGATACATATTTGAGGTGTGTAATTAGCCATGTGATGTGGCTAAATATATGGTTGCTTCAAGCATGAATGGCTTTGTTATATGAGGCATATTTTGGTATGGTTTGTGGTTGAAGAGAATGATTTATAAATGGTGAACTTTGTATTGGTAAAATACTAGTATGATTTAGTGAAATTGAGAAGGAATGATGTTTAGTATTGAGTATGTTTAAGCTGTATATGTTAGCTTATATGTTGATAGGTTTGAAAATGAGATTGTATGAGTTGATAGATTGATCATATGATAGGAAATGGTTGCCAAATTGTGT
Source organism: Gossypium bickii (assembly GCA_025503065.1). Taxonomy (NCBI): domain Eukaryota; kingdom Viridiplantae; phylum Streptophyta; class Magnoliopsida; order Malvales; family Malvaceae; genus Gossypium; species Gossypium bickii. The sequence continues at coordinate 105,208,737 of CP106710.1, read as the reverse complement.
GTATAAACATGCTTAAGTGTGCTTGTAGTGATTGACCCATGTGGGTGGCATTTTGGCCTTGCAAATGGCCTATTTTTGCCATACGGTTGTGGCACACGGGCGTGCCTAATGACCGTGGGCGTAAGTCAGTTTATGGCTTAGGAACACATGACCATGGCACACGGATTTGCTTGGTAGCGTGTGGTTTTTGACAGGATCGACCACGGCCATGGTACATGGGGTGCTTGATGGCCGTGGAGCAAAGGTAAGTTTTGACCACGGGGAGGACACACGGGTGTGTCTAGCAGCCGTGGGAGGCACACGGCCTACCCCCACGGACGTGTATCCCCTGAAACCTAGAAAAGTTTTAAATTTTCGAGAAGTTTCTATATGTGCTTCGGTTTAGTCCCGATCCCTCTTTAACATATGTTTAAGGTCTTATACGCCTTAATAAGGAATTAATCGCTTGTGTTTGATGTATTATGATGACGATTGACTTTGTGTCGTAAATAAGTTGTGAAGCGATCCTATTGTCTGGTAATGCCTCTTAACCCTAATCTGGCGATGGTTAGGGGTGTTACATCCTCATTTAATAAGTCATGCCAAATAAGCACTTTAACAATCAGCACAAAGCTTTTGCATTTTATGCGATTAAGTCATTTTTGCAAATTAAGCACACAAACGATAAAATTTTCACAAAGAATTTTCACACATGCTTAATCATATACTGTAAACACCAAAAATAATATTAAAATATTTTTTCGACTTCAGATTTGTGGTCCCAAACTCACTATTCCGACTAGGGTCTAAATCGGGCTATTACAAGATTACTCTAGCTACATGTTCAATGTGGCAACACTGATTTCTGATGTCGCAACATTAGAGACATATTACTTGAATCATGTTTGAAATATCTAAAATCAAGTCTCAACTATCATCAACCATTCCAAACCATTTTTAAATATTATAAAATATAAAATCTCCATCAAAACATCATAAAATTAAATATGTAACCCAATCAAAATTTAACAAGTTTTTAAGGTTACAAAATAATCAAGATTCTTCAAGTATTTTCACTAGAAATCTTGACCATATGCTTTGCTTTAACCTATGTACATGCCATAATCTGTAACCAAAATATCAAATCATACTCTCTTCCAAGATTTTTGATGTGATGAGTTGAGATGATATCTTTCTTTTAGGGTTTCAACTCGAATCTTTACCTATGCATTGAAAAATAACGCGTTAAGCTTATATGAACTTAGAAAGTACATTAAGAACTAAACTAACCGTTTAAAGAAACTATGCTATCATTTAAATACCTGACTAACAGTTAAATACAATGAAATTAAGTGAAAAGTAACCATAGTGAATTCTTAAACTAACATTCTATAGATCACTTACCAATTAATTTATACGACTATTTACCATTTATATTATTTGCCCAATTGTAGACTCCATAGAACACGTAGGATATACGAAATGAAAATTGATTCATTTGCACAACTGTGCATGCACATATGCGGAATGAAAATTGATTTATTTGCACAACTGTGCATGCACTACCTTACATCGAAGTGTAAAGTTAACAAATTGCACCAAAGTGCCATTGTCACTAGCATCGAAGTGCGAAATCACTAAATTGCACCGAAGTGCCACTATCACTAGCGCGCTTGAAAATCTCCTAATGGCATGCCATCTATATCCTACTAGTTCACACCTTGTCTACATGAGCATTTATATGTTAAATTCACTACATTTACTCAACAATTAAAAACAATTTAAGTTTTACAACATTGACAATTTAGTCTTTATTAATATGAAAATTCACTATACTCTCTAATTTCACTATAAGGTTACTTTTTGTTTATTCACTAATACATCACACTTAATTCAAACCATATTTATTAATATCTTAATTCACATTTCTAATTTTGTAGACTTTACAATATGATCTCTTCTTACTACTATTTTGATATACCAAATCTATTAATTTGTAATTAAAATCTAATATTTTCACTACTCGTTCATCAAATTTTTTACATATATTCTTGATCACATACAAATTAATCATCTAAAAATTTCTAATATAACTTACATTTAGGTTAAGTTAGGTAAAGTAAAATGTTTGAACTACTTACAATCAAATTCTTGGATGAGTTCTTTCTTTTTTTTTCTTCACTCCTTTGTTACTTCTTTCCCATTATCAAGACCTTGTTGATCACATCTCTTTTGTTTCTTTTCATTAACATATCACACACATACAATATTTAATATCAAAACTATAATCACATAGTATTTCCATGCACTTTTAATGAAATAAACATGAAATCCTTAAAGAAACTTCATTATCCTTACCTTGAACTTTTACTCAAATCCTTATCTTCAATTTTCTCTCTCCTCAAATGTGAACACTAACTTTACAAGAAACTTAGCTTTCTATGAGGTTGCTCTATTGGTTTCACTAAGAATCCATGGAAGAATTTGAAGATTTTGAGATTGAGGTGGTTGGAAATGGTGGAAAGGATAAATGAAAAAAATGAAAATTTGCTAAAATGAGAGATGAAGGTGATGTGGAAGAGATAATGAAGGAAGAGATTAATAAACTCTTCTATAAAAAATCCATTGAATTAAATATTTAAAGTATACAAATTGTTTAACTGAAAAAAATCTAAACATAATCATATATATTTATTAGCCCAAAATTAATTTCAATTTCATCCACAATTCACAATACTCTATTGGTTAAATTGCACTTGTAATCCTTCCTCTTTTCCCCATTAATCTAATTCAATCATTCTTATTTTTAATTTTCCCACTTTTTCCCCAACACTTTTCACACTAATGCGATTTAGTCAATACCTTAAATTAATTTCTCTCAATCCAATATCTTTTTTAATTTCTTATGGGATCCAACTACCTTTTCTACTAATCACTCATTATTCCTTTTTTTTTTTTTACTTCATAAGTGCTAACACAAAGAAATCTTGAAATAATACTATTCTTTTTTTAGGGGGTGTTAAGGATATTACAAATATGGTGATGTCAAGTGTTATTGTCATATGCATAGATTTTAACCCAGTAAACCATATGGCTTTGAATAAGGAATTTGTTTCCAAATTGCTTAAGAATGTTCGAAATACTAAAGTTGAGAATCTCTTAAAATTCTCTAAAGCATTGAAATTAAAAAAGCTACAAAGATAAAAATGTAAGAAAAGTGAAAAAGACAAGAGAAGCCAAAGTAAATGCCAAGTAATTTCTATTAATCAAGAATTAAAATGCAAGAACAGTAAAAAAAAAAAGATGAGAAGCCAGAGTAAATGCTAAGTAATTTCTATTACTCAAGAATGAATGATGATATAATTGAGGCTAAAGAGTGCCTTATATCAATGTTATATCAAATTACATCAACAACTATGATCGAAGAATATCTACAAGTTAGAGTTCTAAAAAATATAAATTCTATTAACTTTTACTCCTTATAATTAAAAAAATAAATTTGTAATTACAAGTTACTAATTGTTTAATTGGGTTACCATACTTTAAATAGACGAGCCTTTTGAAGATTTCAAGAATTAAATAATCTTAATGTGTTAAACCTAAATTAATCACAAGAACAACTTGGGTTAATAGTGTGTGCCTTAGTCACAAACCATTGTGCACAAGTTGTGACATTCTTGTCACCTATTTCACGAAGCCTACATCGTACCCTTTAAAAGGAACTGGTTAACTTATCTTAGAACTGTTACAATTATTTGGTTGGTTCTTTATGAGGCTCATTATTGAATAGTCCCCTTCATCGGAAAAAAATATTCATGCTTTGGCTTATAATTTTGTCATTTTAAAATTTGATATGTCAATATACATTATACATCTCGGTCATAAAAGACTTTCATTCCTATTGGCACTTGTTGTGATTGGATTTGGTCCAAATCCTCTTGATCTACATGGAATGACTTAAGCATACTTATACTGGACACTAGGTGGACTTTGAGTATTTGTTAACAACTTAAGTTTGTAGGCTACCTCGTCTACTAGCTTCAAGATTCTAAATAGACCCTTATATATTCACAAAAGCCTTTTATGCATGCCTATATTGTGTAAAACCAAGTGCAGTTAGGCAAGGAATAAGTCCCCAATTTGAAACTAAACATTCTCGTGTATTCTATTTTCTCACTTCTTTGTACGTTTGTATGCTTTTATGTAAACAAGTGTTTGCAAACATGTAAGTTATTGGATTGGACTTGGTTTTGTGCAATTGGTTGTAATAGAGTTTGTAATGAGTAGTTGTTTCTAGACCATTACCTTGATCAACCCTTGATTATTTGTCTCACACTATTACAAGTTGTGGGAAAATTAGCCCACGTCTAACAATTTTGGCCAATCACATTGTAAACATAAGGTAGATTTCACAGCAACCTCTAATTTCTTTAGAACTCCCTTGATCTCTTGAGCATTGTGATTAATCTTCATCTCATACGTCAATAGAGGCCCAATGATCTCATTAAGAGAAAGAGTGTCAAGGTCGAATCAACTTGGATCAATGAGCCAATACTTTACTCGAATCAAGTCTAATACCGTCTGCTGATACCATGTGTCCCAAAAATCCAACTTCTCCGAGCCAGAACTCACATTTGCTATACTTAGAGAACATTTTTTTTTTGTGTAAAGTTTGCAAAACAATTCTCAAATGTTGGGCATGCTCTACCTCATCGGGAAAAGATCATAATGTCATTAATGAACACAACAATAAATCTGTCTAAGTACGGTCTAGATATTTTGTTCATCAAGTCCATAAACACAGCAGGTGCATTGGTCAAACCAAATGGCATAACAAGAAATTCATAATGTCCATACCTGGTTCTAAAAGCAGTTTTTGGCACATCTGAGTCTTTAACCGATAACTGATAATATCCAGAATGGAGGTCGATCTCTGAAAAGACTGACGCACCTTCTAGCTGATCAAACAAATCATCTATACGTGACAAAGGATATTTGTTCTTGATCGTGACTTTATTGAGCTATGGATAGTCAATACATAATCGCATAGACCCATCTTTTTCTTAACAAATAAAATAGGAGCACCCCAAGGAGAAAAACTGGGTTGAGCAAAGCTTCTATCTGTCAATTCTTGCAACTAAGCTTTCAATTCTTTCAACTCAATAGGTGTCATTCTATATGAAGCTATTAATATCGGAGATGTTCCTAGCACTAACTCAATAGCAAACTCAACCTCTTTGACCAACAGTAACCTTGGTAATTCTTCTAGAAACACATCTGTGAACTCACACACAATTGAAACCGATTCTACTTTCAGTTTTAAAACCCTGGAATCAAATATATAAGCGAGATATGCTTCACAGCCCTTTCTAACATATTTCCGTGTCGTCATAGCTGAGGTAATATTAGATGTACCATCCAATCTATCTGATTCAATTAGGATCCTTTCACCATTTTGACATTTTAACACAATATGCTTTCGTCTACAGTTCACAACAACATCATGTAGAGTTAACTAGTCAATACCTAGAATCACATCAAACTCATCAAATGGTAAAAACATCAAGTTAGTCGAAAAGTTGCAACCCCAAATTATTAAAGGACAATTTTTACAGACTTTATCAACTAACACATATTGACTAAAGGATTTGTTACTTTAACCATAAATTCGGTAGACTCAAAAGGTATTTTCTTATCTAACACTCAGGTTCTGCATACATATGAGTGTGTTGACCTTGTGTCAACCAAAGCATTAACATTAGTATCAAAGATAGAAAATGTACCAGTAATCACATCAGGTGCTGAAGTTTCCTCTCTAGCACAAATCGCATAAGCTCTAGCTGGTGCCTGTGCCTCAGCTCTAATAACAGAATCTTTCATTCCACCTTGAGTGTTACCCATATTACCACTATCTCTGGGTGGTCTCCCTCTCGTAGCTGTATTAATTAAATAACTATTCTGAGCCTTTTCTTTATCAGACCTTTCCAGGCAATCTCTGAGGAAATGATCGTAGGAACTAGATTTGAAACACGACCCATCTTTCAATCTGTATTCACTGAAGTGTCATTTATTACATTGTTGACATTCAAGCTTGTTGATCACTGAAATCAGAGCTCTAAAATTTATAAAAGACTGATCGAACCTAGAAACTAACTCTGACAACGATTAAAGGCAAGTGTACCTATCGAACAGTAGTATAGCGTAGGCAAGACCGAATTGTCGAACCCAAAGGAACTAAAAGTATTAACACTAACTTTCTTTTTATTATTTAGCCTTAGAAATAAAGTGAAGTTGTTTTAATCGAAATTAACGATGACTAAGCTAAGGACAAAGACAAAAAGAATGAATTGGGAAATAACTTGAAGAAAAACTCAATTGATCACAATGATACCCTTAGGAAGAATCCACCTAGACTTCACTTGTTATCTAACCATGGTGTGGACACCTTCTCAAGAGATCCTTGTATCTCTCCCATGCGTCGTATAATGTCTCTAAATCCATTTGCACAAAAGAAGAGATATCATTCCGTAATTTGGCTATTTTGCCTGATGGGAAATATTTTAATAAAATTTTTTTCGTCATTTGTTCCCATGTAGTGATTGACCCTCGTGGTAACGAGTTTAACCACTGTTTGGCTTTATTCCTTAATGAAAAGGGAAATAACCGAAGATGTATGGCATCATCAGAAACACCATTTATTTTGAAGGTATCACAGAACTCTAAAAAGTTAGCTATATGAGTGTTTGGATCTTCATCCTGCAAACCATCAAATTAAACAAACTGTTGAATCATTTGTATTGTGTTAGGTTTTAATTCAAAATTGTTAGCAGCTATAGCAGGCCTAACAATACTTGATACTGCTCCTGTTAGATGTGGTTTAGCATAATCAAACAAAATACGTGGAGCATTGTGTTCCCCCACATCATGGGGTTGTAGAATATTCTCGTCCATCCCTTTAGTAGGATTTGATCTATCTTCTTCCTCTCTTTCTGTATAGTTTAGAGCTTGCCTGATTTCTTGGCAATTCCTTCAAGCGGTAGCTTCAATATCACTGTCGTATACTAAAGGTCCTCTCAAGTTCCTCCTAGTCATAAACTAGAGGTACCTGGAAAGAAAAGAAAGAAAGAAAAATTAGCAAAATTAAAATTTAACCTAAAAATAAAAATAAATTGGTAAATAATAAAAAAATGGCTAAAGTAATAAAAATAGAGTTTTCTTAATATTTTAGTTCCTGGCAACGGCGTCAAAAACTTGATTGCTGAAATCAGAGCTTTAAAATTTAGAAAAGACTGATCGAACCTAGAAACTAACTTTGACAATGATTAAAGGCAAGTGTACCTATTGAACAGTAGTATAGCTTAGGCAAGACCGGATTGTCGAACCCAAAGGAACTAAAAGTATTAACACTAACTTTCTTTTTATTATTTAGCCTTAGAAATAAATTGAAGTTGTTTTAATCTAAATTAACAATGACTAAGCTAAGGACAAAGACAAAAAGAACGAATTGGGAAATAACTTGAAGAAAACTCAATTGATCACGATAATACCCTCATGAAGAATCCACCTAGACTTCACTTGTTATCTAACCTTGAATCATATGATTTATTTACTTAGCTTGATCTGTAGGACTCCCTAACGTATATTAAACCCTCTCTCGAGGTGAATAACGTCTAACCCTAGGTTAATTAGTGGAACTCTCGTTCTCTTATAATAACCCCTAGAATAGCAGTAAATCGATCTATGGATTCCCCTATTCAGTTTAACCCTAATCCGGCAAAATCTCGTCACCCTATCTCTAGGCGTGCGATCAACTCCGCTTAATTACGCTAGATCTACTCTTAAGCAGGGTCTATTCCTCCTCCACCTAAGCACATCAGATTTGGATTAAGCATGCATAATTAAGAAAAAACTAAGTATTTATCATATAATTCAAAAATCAAATAATAAGATTCATCTAGGTTTCATCCCCTTTAGGTATTTGAGGGGTTTAGTTTATACTGAATAAAGAAAACATCTCAAGAGAAAGGATAAAACAAAACATAAGAAATCCCTAAAACTCCCTGAAGAAATTGAAGGAGAATTTCGCCGTCTTGAGTATTATTCCGGCTTCTTGGGATGGATCAACTAGCTAACTTCGAGTGATTCCCACAATTCTGACCTTTCCGACTTGGCTCCTTGGCGTAGCTCGATGCCTTTTCAAAGGTGGCACTTAGGGGATATATATAGGCTCTTTGGAATGCGATTCTTTCTCCCTAAGTATTCTTTTCTGACTGAAATTGCTCTTTCCAGCGACAGGGGCACGGCCATGGCACACGCCCGTGTGGATCGACTTCAAGCCGTGTTCGGATTTCTAATTTGAGGCACGGCCATGTAAGTCGAGGGTCAGGCTCTAGGTGATCGACGAGGCACGGCCATGTTGGATTTGGGCCAGGCCGTGTTGATTCTGTGCTAAGGCCTATTTACTCCGTTTTGGGCCTATTTTATGTTCTTTTCATCCTTGGGTGCTTTCCTAGGTATAAGACATGAAAAGAAATGATTAAGAGCACCTTTTTATATGAAACGAGGCTTAAATCATCCAAAAGCATATTAAATGTGGGATTAAAATATGTTACTTTTACGGTTTATCACTAGTTGTTTCTGACACTATCCACACTCTCTAAAGATGTAGCTTGAGGTCTCGAACTAGAATGCTGCTTCCCTTTATCTCTCCCAGAGTATCCTATTGAAGTTGATGAACGACTGTGAAATTCTTTTGATTTCTTCGATAGAGATGAGAATATCTTTCCTATAGATTGTTTACCCGTATCACGAGCCTCAAAATTGACTTTTCTTTTTGCTTTACTGAGTTCCTTGACCTTGTGTGCTCTATAGTCTAAAACCATAAATTCTTTCAACTCTAAAATCTCGACTAACAACTTGATGTCTTCATTTAGACCATCCTCAAATCAGGTAAACATAACAACATCTAACGGTATACATTCTCGAGCATACTTGTTAAGTCACACAAACTCTCGTCCGTACTCAACCACAATCATATGACCCTGTTTCAATTCTAAAAATTCTTTGCATTTCTTGTCGAGGAACCTCTGACTTACATATTTCTTTCTAAACTCTGTTGGGAAGAATTACCAATCCACACAGTCTTTAGGCACTACCGCAATCAAGGTGTTCCACCACTAATAAGCTGAGTCTTTTTGTAACACCCCTAACCCGTATCTACCGCCGAAATAGGGTTACGAAGCATTACCAAAGTTTACATTTCAAAACAAACAAAAATTTTAAACATTTTAATTCATATCACTAATCATAGCAAAACTAAACAATAACATGCATATCATCCCTTATACGAGCCCTCGAGGCCCTAAAAACACATTGGAAACAAGTCGGGCTAAATCAGAAACATTTAGAATTTTTTTTGAAAAAAAGATGAAAATCTTCAAACTGTAAGGGTCACACGACCAGGCCGTGTGACTCACACGGCCGAGAAACATGCTCGTGTCTCAAGCCGTGTGGACATTCGAAATAAGGACACACGGCTGTGTCCCAGCCCATGTAACTCTCTGACTTAGGTCACACAGCCAAGCCACACGCTGGGTGCCAGGCTGTGTAACTCTCGAAATGCAACATTTAAAAAACTACAGGGGACATACAACTATGTCGCTTGGCCGTGTGTCACACATGGCTGAGACACACACATGTCTTTGATCGTGTAGATGAAAAATAGGTTTTTTCTAAGCCATTTTTCTCACCCATTCATGCACACACCTATAACCAATTTACCACATGTAATCAAGCACTCCAAAGTGTACCAAACCATGATATAACAAGCTATCCAATTAAGGTACATAAGCATATAACCAATGTGTCCAAAAAGTGCCTCAATCACAATCATTAAACATGTATATCCATATACATAAATTGGCCAAAAGTTCATATAACTTATATTTAAACTTGTGTCATAACTTACCACTTTGTTTGCCTATCAAATTTCACACTAAAAGTACAAACATGCCATTTTACATCTAGCATCAATAGCCATACATGGTATCTATAACAATTATACCAATTTACCACATTCAAACATATCAAAAGACCATTTATAATATACATTTTTATTTACTATTTGAACTTCCATCATATAGCTATTATGCATCTCAAATATACATATATCTAACTTATACATAATTAACCATAACTCATCCATATATATATATAGTTTAATTCCATACCAAGTTATACCATAATTGGCCACATGCAAAAATTACATTCAAACATACCAATTTGGTTATTCAAAATACCACTTCAAATGGCCATATCAACTCCAACTATCAAGGCCATCTAAATGACACAAATCTAACCATATCTAGATGGTTCCAACAATCAACATGTATACAAACCATATTTCAACCATGCACATCTATTCAAAACCTTGCCAAGGCATACCATATCTTGACCATGTTGAGGTTAATTCATCATATATCACTTTGGCTGTTAAACATGCTTTAACACATTATCAAATTAACACATATCAACAAGGCACCAAATGTACCAAGGCTACATCATCTAAAATGACATATACATGCCAAACACATCAATTAACATTCAACTAATCATCCACCATAAGTTCACCTATACATGCCATTATAACCTTAACCAAAATATCAAAATATACCGATATAACTGCTGGATATTGTGATAGAACTCCGATGAACTTCCAACCCGATCGAGCTTTTGGTAATTTAAAAAGTAACGGAAAAACAACTATGTAAGCAATGAATGCTTAGTAAGCTCGTACAAAGTTTAGTCATATCAATCCATTTCAAATAGGAAATTTATAAATAATCATATAACAATACTGCAAGGTTCATGAAACCATATCCTACAACTCACAAAGTGAATAAATTCACAGCATCACATATACATATCATCCCTAGTATAGTAGGACTTTGTAAAACTTTAAACCCTTTCAAATTTTCTTATTTTCATTTGCATTTCATTACTTTCTATTACATTTACTCTCATTAGCTCAAATAACAACATCAATTCAATTCATCATTCCCTTTTTCATCATTCTACACTTTAGGTATGAACTTACTATTTCATTACCTTTCCACACCTATTTCAAATGCATAACACACCAGACATAAGCATATCATTCAAGCATAGGCATAACCTAGTGCATTAAAACATAACTCCTTTTGGAATTAGTCACATGATAAACTGTTTCAAAATAAATTACATAATTTAAACCTTACCACTCTTTCACGAACACAAGCATATTTCCATTGGAACACTTACCATTTCAATGCAACTTATAAGTAAACATAATACCATTTAATCAATAGCTTGGTACATGCTTAAACATCAAATAACAACACATGTTAGCTATGTAAATACATATTTAAACAAATAATCATGGATGAGCACAACAATTGATTAATTTTCATATACATGTATCATCCAATTCAATTTTCCATATACCATGTAACAACATTTCCATGTAATTGATATGTGTCCCTGTAATAGTCCGTATTCAACTCTTACCATTTCGTATCAGAGTATTGCCTATTGAACCATTTAGAACATCGTTGGATACTCAGGATAGCTCACACATAGTGCACTAAACAGTAATCTGTCAATTCCTATACATGTATGCTCATATGAGCTATGAATCGGTATGCTCTCATGAGCTGTAAATCGGTAATCTCATATGAGCTAAGAATCGATAAGCTCTTATGAGCTAAAATTGATAAGTTCATACGAGCTGAGAATCAATGATAAGCCGTAAAAGTAACATATTTTAATCCCACATTGAGTATGCTTTTGGATGATTTATCCCTCGATTTATGTAAAAAGGTGCTCTAAATCCTTTCTTTTCATGTCTTATAATCAGAAAAGCACCCGAGGATGAAAAGAACGAGAAACGGGCCTAAAAACAGACCAAATTGGGCCAAGGAGGTAATCGACACGGCCTGGACTTAAGCCCACATGGCCGTGCCACGTCAATCTACTAGAGCACGACCTGACCATGATTCACACGGGCGTGTGCCATGGCCGTGTCCCTGTCGCTGGAAAGAGAAATTTCATTCGGTAAAGGATACTTGGAGGCAAAGAAACATATTCCAAAGCCTATTCAAACACCCTATTAGGAGTTCTACTTAAATTAGGAAACTTAGGGGCCAAGCAAAGCATCACAAAGTCTATATAAACACCCAATGGGGCAACTTGAAAGGGGAGTTCGGCAGAAGCCGAAACCAGAGGCATCAATGCTTGGCCAAGGAGCCAAGCCGAGAAGGTTAGAGTTAGGGAATAACGCAAAGATAGCCAGTTGATCCATCCCAAGAAGCTGAAATTATACTCAAGACGGCGGAATTCTCCTTCAATTCTTTTAGGGGGTTTTAGGGTTTTCTTATGTTTTGTTTTATCTTTTCTCTTGTGATGTTCTTTTTATTCATTATGAACTAAACCCTTCAGATACCTGAAGGGGATGAAACCTAAATGAATCTTTTTATTTGATTTTTAAGTTATATGATAATTACTTAGTTTGTTCTTAATTATGTTGCTTAATCTAAATCTAATGTGCTTTGGTGGAGGAGGAATAGACCCTGCCTAAGAGTATATCTAACATAATTAAGCGGAGTTAATTGAATGCCTAGAGACAGGGTAAAGAAATTTTGCCGGATTAGGGTGAAACCTAATATGGGAGTCCATTGATCAATTTACTGCTATCCTAGGGGGTTATTATAAGCGAACGAGAGTTCCACTACTTAACCTAAGGTTAGACGTTATTCGCCTCGAGAGAGGGTTTAATATAGGTTAGGGGGTCTTACGGATCAAGCTAAGCAAAAGAAATCATATAATTTAGGTTGAGATAACAAGTGAAGTCTAGGTGGATTCTTCCTAAGGGTATCGTCGTAATCAACTGCGTTTTCCTTCAAAGTCATTTTCCTCTTCGTCCTTTTCGTCTTTGTGTCCTTAGTTTAGTGTTCGTCAATATAGTTTAAAGCAACTTCACTCTATTTTTAAGGCTAAATAATAAAAAGAAAGTTAGTATTAGTACTCTTAGTTCCTTTGGGTTCGATATCCGGTCTTGCCTAAGCTATACTACTGTTTGATAGGTACACTTGCCTTTAATCGTTGTCAGAGTTAGTTTTCAGGTTTTGATCATTCTTTTATAAATTTTAAAACTCTGATTTCAGCGATCAAGTTTTTGGCGCCGTTGCCAAGGAACGAAAATATTAATAAAGCTCTATTTTTATTACTTTAGCCATTTTTTTATTTTTGCAATTTATTTTCATTATTATTTTTTTATTTTTACTTTGCTAATTTTTCCTCTATTTTGGTTTTGGTAGATAATTTTAGTCTATAGAGAAGATGGCACTGAATAATTATCAGTGGCAAGTCATGAGGACAATTCCTACTATAGCATCCAGTGCCTTCGACCTCGACGTGTTCACCAGGTTATCTACCTAGTTAGAGATGATGAATAAAAAGATCGATGGTTTGTGTAGTCTCTCGTAGGTACACCCAGTAATGCAATATGACTCGAATCTAGGAGGCGTGGTGAATCCTGAGTACCCACCCTACAGATATGGCATGGAGAACGAACAAGTCCACTATATGGGTAACTACTCTAAACCTCAAAATAATTTTTATAATGACACTTATAATGCAGGTTGGAGGTACCATCCCAATTTTTCGTGGAATGATCAAAGTATCCAAAGACAGGAACTTCCTCCAAATATTCAACAACCACCTTACCAACAGGAAGATAAGTCCAACCTTGAAGAGATGCTGGCAAAATTCATAGCAAACACAGAAACACGCTGCCAAAATATAGAAACAAAACAAGAAGCATCAATTCAAGGGATCGAGGATCAGTTAGGTCAGCCTGCTAAGTTGATTATAGAACAACCACAAGAAAGCTTGCCAAGCAACACTGAAACAAACCAACGAACATCGATTGAAAAGATCAAGAGCCAAGTTGGGGAAATCACTAAGGCAGTCAGACAACTTGCAAAGTTAATGTCTAAACGACCGCAAGGACGTCTAGCAAGCAACACGGAGATTAACCCAAAAGAGTAAATCCAAACCATACAAGCTCATAACAGAGAAAGGTTAGTGGAATCTGACCCAAGGCAAGAACCTGTGGTAGGTGAAGGTAAGGTTGAGGTGAGCCATGAAAAGCCAAAACCGGTAGTCAAAGAATACCAACCTCGCATTCCTTACCCCGAAGTATTAAAGAGAGACGATACAAAGGAACAGTTCGGTAAGTTTCTTAAACTTTTAAAGAAATTACATATCAACTTACCTCTTCTTGAAGCTCTTTCGTAGATGCCAAACTCTAGAAAATTTTTAGGGGAGATGTTAACGAAAAAGCAAAGGATAGAGGAGGAATCACATGTGGAACTCAACGCAAAGTGCTCGGTAATTCTACAAAATAGACTACCATAGAAATTAAAAGATTCAGGGAGTTTTACAATTCCATGCATAATTGGTAGTTTATCTACAGAAAATGCGTTAGCCGATTTAGGGGCAAGGATAAATGTTATGCCTTATAAACTGTTTAAACAATTAGGTCTAGGGAAACCCAAACAAAATAGGATGAGCGTTCAATTAACTGATAAAACTATCAGAATTCCTAGGGGTATAATAGAAAATGTTCTAATCAAAATTGATAAATTCATATTCCCAGTAGACTTTGTCGTTTTAGACATGGATGAGGACAATAATATTCCTTTAATTTTAGGAAGACCCTTTTTAGCCACTGCCAGAGCTAAAATTGATATCTATGCAGGTGAACTCATATTTTGCGTAGTCGACGAGATAGTCACTCTTCAAGCTCTTGACTCGGCCAGAACATCAAGTGATAAAGAATACCAACCTCGTGCGCCATACCCCGATGCAATAAAGAAAGAACACATAGAGGAAGAATCCGGTGAACTCACACTTCGTGAAGACGACGAAAAAATCACTCTTCAAGCTTTTGACTCAGCTAGGACATTAAGTAATAAAGGTACGAACGTTAATTCTATTGATAATTATTTGTTTCAACCTTCTTTATAGGAAGCATCGCGAAATCACTTAGCTGAGCTAGATCCTAGACCTCATTCTAACAAAGAAGAAATACCCAAGGAACAAAGCGTTAGGGTTGACAAACTAAAAGAGGAGGAAACACAAATCAAAGAGGAACAGGAACCACACGAAGTGAAACCGAAGGAGCCCCCATACGAGCTAATAGGAACAACGAATCACTTCAAATTAGGGGATCAGTTATTGTTGAATAAGGAATATCCTCGAATCACCAATTCAGACCTCAAGACAAATGAAGAAATCACTTTTGAGGTACTTAATGTCTTCCTATACGGCAAAGTTAAGATAAGAAATCCTAAATTCAACACTTTTAAGGTAAACACTACTTGACTTAAACTATATATCCATAACCAAAGTGATCGCATGAGAAAGGATTTTCACCTCTTCAACCCACCATGACATACGAATGAGAGGCAAAGTCTAGCTTAAGACTATAAATGAGCGCTTCTCGGGAGGCAACCCGAGCACTAACCCCATTTTTACATTTTTTATTTTTTATTTTTTTCCTTTTATTTTTCCTTTTAGCCCCTAACCATAAACTAACCAAAAGAGCAGATTTCTAGGCCACACGGCCCTACACACGGGTGTGCTTGTGGCCATGTGGAAGCCAAGGGATGAACCATGGGCATGCCAGTAGCCGTGCACGACATAGAAAAATTTCTTTTCCCACCACGGGTGGTGATAATAATCGACGCCCGTGCCGACACCCCGTGCGAGGTTACTGACTTATTAAGCATAGGCTAAACACGGTCGTGCTTTCCAACCGTGCCAACATTCTGACTTATCGAACACGGGAGGAGCATGCCCGTATTAAATGACCGTGTGAAGAAAGACATGGGTGTGCCACTACACCCACGGTCGTGCCCAAACACCCTGAACGCACCCAAAATTCAAAATCCCAAAACACGGGCTACATCTCTATTTAAACCTCATTCTCCCTTTTTCTAGTTGTCTTTCATTTTCCATTATTTATTTTTATTTTTATTTTCATTATTTTTTCCTTTATTTTATTTTATTTTCTTTATTATTTTCTTCTTATTTCTTATGATATTTAGATTTAGCTTAGGATACAATAAAATCAGACCGGCTGCTTCGAGGATTTAATTTCAAACAGTTCGAAATGCTTCCCCACATTCACCTCCAATCCTATCCGGTTTCTTTTCATTGACTTCATCCAAAATTCAGGAAGTTTCACTTCTCTCTCCATTTTATGATTTTTATGATTATTTTGCTATTAACCATCTTTGAACATTGAGGGTAATGTACATCTTAAGTGTGGGGGGGTTAACTATAGTATTATTTGAAAATCCCTGAATTATACCTTGTTCAAAAGTAAAGTCTCTCATATTATGATTAGAATGAAATTTCCTATGAATTATGATCTTTATTGATATGTTTTGGAGTAAGTCATTGATAATTGTGCATTGATGATTAAATTTGAAGGATACTAGAGAATCAAGCATAATAAGTCTATTTTTCAGAATTAAAATTTTTTTTAGGTTGTCTACCTGAATCTGAATATTACTTTAAAGTTTGAAATTTACGAGGTTGACATCAAAATAGCCATAATTTTTGTGAGATTTTGAGCCTTTTAGAGCATACATCCTTTCATGCTCACTTATTGATTATGAGTGTGTCAACATTGATTTGTTATTCTAGAGCTTGCATCGATTATACATATCGAGACCACACCTTTGATTTGATATACAGAGATGATAAAGGCACCTAGGTTTTAACCCACTTACTCTATCAAAAAGCCTACTTTCAAAATTAACCCTTAGTGAACCCCATTGATCCTAACAACCCTTTTATTGACTCACCTAATATTAACCCAAAACCCCTTTATAATTGTTATCACCCTTGCTTTTGACTACCCTTATATCGAGATTTGATTTGATTAGTTACCTAATTATATTTCAGCAGCTGAATTTATCCTTTATTATTTAGTTTGTTCTTAAAAAAAAAGCTCATAGTAGAGTATTAGTATTACAAATTTTCATTTGATGCAATTACTTATCATCAATTCGTGTTTCTAGTCAGGTAATTTGTCAGGTCAATCTCGATTCTAACCTTCTAATTCAGCCTTCATCCATACCCTTAACCTAAGCCTCGTTACAACCCTTCTAAAGACCTTTTGATTTGTGTATCATCTCATTTTACAGTGGTGGAGATTTGACTTTCATGCAAGCCTATGGGATTAACTTTTCATGTTTGACTTATTGAGTGCTTAATTTTGAACCTTAAACACTTTGAGTGATTTGAGTGAATCTTTAGTGAGGATGTCAATTCTTGTCGATTTTGAATTAGAGGTAACTATTTAGGTAAAGGGAAAACGCCTATGTTTTCATGCTATAAATATATGACTTCGATTGTTTGAATCTTTAGGACTCTTTGAGTTGAATTATCCATGTATGAATTATCTTTGAATTATCATAAAGCATGATTGATGAATCTTATGAATCAAGGAAGCTCATTTTAATTATGAGTTGAGAATTTTGCTTGAGGACAAGCAAAAGCTTAAGTGTGGGGGGTATTTGATAAACCTTAAAAGTAACATATTTTAATCCCACATTTAGTATGCTTTTGGATGATTTATCCCTCGATTTATATAAAAAGGTGCTCTTAATCTTTTCTTTTCATGTCTTATACTCAGGAAAGCACATGAGGATGAAAAGAACGAGAAACGGGCCTAAAACGGACCAAATTGGGCCAAGGAGGAAATCAACACAGCCTAGACTTAAGCCCACACGGTCGTGCCACGTCAATCTACTAGAGCACGGCCTAACCACAATTCATACGGGCGTGTGCCATGGCCGTGTCCCTGTTGCTGGAAAGAGAAATTTCATTCGGGAAATGATACTTGGAGACAAAGAAACATATTCCAAAGCCTATTCAAACACCCTATTAGGAATTCTACTTAAATTAGGAAACTTAGGGGCCAAGCAAAGCATCACAAAGTCTATATAAACACCCAAGGGGGCAACTTGAAAGGGGAGTTCAGCAGAAGCCAAAACTGAAGGCGTCAAAGCTTGGCCAAGGAGCCAAGCCGAAAAGGTCAGAGTTAGGGAATAACGCAAAGATAGCCAGTTGATCCATCCCAAGAATCTGGAATTATACTCAAGACGACAGAATTCTCCTTCAATTCCTTCAGGGGGTTTTAGGGTTTTCTTATGTTTTGTTTTATCTTTTCTCTTATGATGTTGTTTTTATTCATTATGAACTAAACCCTTCAGATACCTGAAGGGGATGAAACCTAGATGAATCTTTTTATTTGATTTTTAAGTTATATGATAATTGCTTAGTTTGTTCTTAATTATGTTGCTTAATCCGAATCTAATGTGCTTAGGTGGAGGAGGAATAGACCCTGCCTAAGAGTAAATCTAACATAACTAAGCGGAGTTTATTGAACGCCTAGAGATAGGGTTACGAGATTTTGCTGGATTAGGGTGCAACCTAATATGGGAGTCCATTGATAGATTTACTGCTATCCTAGAGGGTTATTATAAGCGAACGAGAGTTCCACTAATTAACCTAGGGTTAGACGTTATTCGCCTCGAGAGAGGGTTTAATATAGGTTAGGGAGTCTTACGGATCAAGCTAAGTAAAACAAATCATATAATTTAGGGTTAGATAACAAGTGAAGTCTAGGTGGATTCTTCCTAAGGGTATCGTCGTAATCAACTGAGTTTTCCTTCAAAGTTATTTTCCTATTAGTCCTTTTTGTCTTTGTGTCCTTAGTTTAGTCTTCGTCAATATAGTTTAAAGCAACTTCACTCTATTTTTAAGGCTAAATAATAAAAATAAAGTTAGTATTAGTACTCTTATTTCCTTTGGGTTCGATCCGGTCTTGCCTAAGCTATACTACTGTTCGATAGGTACACTTGCCTTTAATCGTTGTCGGAATTAGTTTTCAAGTTTTGATCATTCTTTTATAAATTTTAAAACTCTGATTTCAGCGATCAATCAGTGAGCTCTCACGAATTGAAATTGGTAATCCCTAATGACATGTCATTTGTATCCTATGAATTCCTAAGGTTCAAACGGTGCGCGATAATCATCATACATCGTTGGATTTATGTCGTTTCATAACACGGTAAATTTCATACTAATATATATTAATTTAATCACAATATAATCACATGTTAACATTCAATTTAATCAAAATTATATAGAACACAGTTCATACGAACTTACCTAGCTAAATTGAGGAGACTTTGCTTGAGTTTTCGGCTTTGGCAAACTAAAAGGAGAAGAGGAGATGCACTAGAGAATTCGGCAGAGAGAAAAGGAGAAAGAAAGAATGATGAATGGCCTTGTTTTCCCCTTTCTGCCGAAATTATTAAGCCTAGAGTCCCCTATTTAGCCAACACTATCATATCCCTTGTTTTTCTCTTTATCTCCTCATTTAAAATTTAATAAAAATAATCCCATATTTATCTCTTATCTTGGCTGAATTTTAGAGAGAATTAAACTCATCTACCTAGTGCCTTGGTGCCATCCACTACTGCTCACTCTGCAGCAAAAATAAAAACTCTATTTGCTTTTGTGACTCGAACCCTGGGCCACTTACTCCTGCTTGTGGCGTCATTTCCAGAGGCCTTAAGTGGCGCCTCCAAACCACTTTTCCAAGCCCATTTGTGTGTCATATCTCCCCTACATTTTCTCTTAAGACCTATCAGGCCTACCTCCCTTTTCTGGATTTAAAAATCTAATAATTTCTAAGGCATTTCCCTACATCCCAAGGTTCTAAAAAATTCACATAACCCATCCATAACACATAAGACATGCTAGTTCACATAATTTAAGCACAAATGCATAAGCCATAATTCTGAGATATTACAGTTCTACCCCCCTTAAAATAATTTCGTCCTCGAAATTACCTGGCTCAAATAAGTGAGGGTATTGCTGTCGCATTGCTTCCTCCGTCTCCCACGACGCTTCCTGTGGTCCATGGTTACGCCATAACACTTTGACTAGAGGAACTGTCTTCCTCCGTAGCACTTTCACGTCTCGTTCCAAAATCTGAATTGGCTCCTCCTCGTAGGACAAATCTGACCTTAGCTCCACCTCTTCAACTAGAACCACATGCGATGGATCCGAGAGATAACGACGTAGCATAGAAACATGAAATACGTCGTGCATCTGCTTCAATTCCGAAGGCAACTCTAACCGGTATGCCATTGGTCCAATTCACTTCAATATTCGATAAGGTCCTATAAACCTGGGACTTAACTTCCCTTTGCGACCAAACCTCATCACTTTCTTCCATGGTGAAACCTTAAGGAACACTTGATCTCCCACAGCAAATTCTATCTCCTTCCATTTGAGATCAACGTACGACTTTTTCCTATCAGATGCTTCCTTCAACCGTGCCCGAATTACCTCAACCTTTTCCTCAGACTCTGCCATAATCTCTGGACCCAAAACTCGACGTTCCCCTAACTCAGTCCAACACGTAGGAGTTTGACACCTCCGACCATACAACGCTTCATACGGTCCCATCCGAATACTGGCCTGATAGCTGTTGTTGTAGGCAAACTCTGCTAAAGGCAAATATTCCTCCCAACTTCCTCTGAAGTCCATCACACAGCCCTTCAACATAACCTCTAACAATTGGATTACTCATTCAGACTGGCCGTCAGACTATGGATGAAAGGTCGTAGTGAAATCCAATCTGGTGCCCAAAGCTTGATGCAGAGCTTTCCAAAACCTAGACGTAAACCTTGGATCCCGGTCTGAGATGATCGACACCGGAACTCTATGCAACCTTACAATTTCCGCCACATACAATTTCGCCAACTTCTGCAAAGAATAGTCAACCCGCACTGGGATGAAATGCACGGACTTTGTCAATCGATCCACTATTACCCATACCGAGTCCTTCTTAGTACGCGTAAGGGGAAGCCCACTAACGAAGTCCATGGTGATTCTCTCCCACTTCCACTGCGGAATCATTATCGGATGAAGCAATCTTGACGGAACTTGGTGTTCAACCTTAACTGGTTGACACGTTAAACACTTGCCGACAAATTCTGTAACTTCCTGTTTTAGACCAGGCCACCAAAATTGTTCCCTTAGATCTCTGTACAACTTGGTACCTCCGGGATGCATAGCATAAGGGCTACTATGCGATTCCCGAAGAATTCTCCGCCTCAACTCCTCATTCTTCGGCATATAGATCTTTCCCTTGAAACACAATACTCCCTCGTCATTAACACCATAATCCTCTAACTCTCTGTTATGCACTTGCTTTAACTTGGCACTTAAGTCCTCATCCACCGACTGACTTTCTTTTACCTCGTTCAACCATGTCGGCTTGACTTGCAATTCTGCCAACAAACTTCCATCGTCATACAAACTTAGACGTGCGAACATCACCCTCAGATCTGATACAACCTTCCGACTTAGGGCATCTGCCACTACATTCACCTTGCCCGGGTGATACTCTATAGAACAATCGTAGTCCTTCAGTAACTCTACCCACCTTCGCTGTCTCAGGTTCAACTCCTTCTGAGTCAACAGATACTTAAGGCTCTTATGGTCTGTGTAGATCACCGACTTTTCTCCATAAAGGTAATGCCTCCATACCTTAAGAGCAAAGACCACTGCCGCCAATTTCAAGTCATGAGTCAGGTAGTTAACCTCATGAGGCCTTAACTGTCGAGACGCATAAGCGACTACTTTCCTGTCTTGCATTAATACACATACTAATCCTGTATGAGAAGCGTCACAGTACACCACAAAATCTTCTTGTTCGGAAAGCCGTCTTATCGATATCTGCCTTCTTCACCTTCAACTGATGATATCCCGATCGTAGGTCTATCTTCGAAAATACTGCTGCCCCCTTCAGCTGATCAAACAAGTCATCGATCCTTGGCAGAGGATACTTGTTCTTGATGGTCAATTTATTCAACTGACAATAGTCTATGCATAGCCGCATAGCCCCGTCCTTCTTCTTCACAAACGAGACCGGTGCTCCCCATGGAGACACACTGGGTCAAATAAACCCACGATCAAGCAACTCTTGGATTTGAGCCTTAAGCTCAACCAACTCCTTTGGTGCCATTCTGTACGGGGCAATTGACACAGGAGCTGTTCCCGGCAGCAAATTAAAATCCGAACTCCACCTCCCTATCCGGGGGTATTCTGGGTAACTCCTCTGGAAGCACATCTTCAAATTCCTTTACTGTCCTTACTCCATTGACTCCCCCTTCCTTAGCATCCAACGCACTAACGAAGACTAAAAATGCCTTGCACCCTTTCCGAACCATCTTATCAGCCTTTAATGCTGAAACTACGTTAGACAAGTAGTTTCTTCTTTCTCCGATCATGACTATCACTTCATCCTCTGGAGTCCTTAACTCCATTCGCTTAGCTGCACAATCCAACACAGCCCGATGCTCCACTAACCAGTCCATACCAAGTATAAGATCGAATTCTCTGAAGGGTAGTTCCATTAATTCGGCAGGAAAGTTCACTCCCTGAATCTCTAGAGGTACACTCCGAAATATTTTATTCACCACTACAGTTTGGTCTAATGGGCTTACTACAGTTATCTCCCTAGCAGAAAGTTCAGAGGCTATGCCTAGTGTTTCCACTACACTACATGCAACATAGGAATGGGTTGAGCCCATATCAATCAGAGCAACATAAGGTTTACAAAATACAAGGAACGTACCGGTGATAACGTCCGGTGCATCTCCATCCTCCCTCCGGCGAACCGCGTACACTAGACCCGGCTGTCTTGCCTCTGCATTACCAACGCCTCTGCTAGGTGTTCCACGTCCTCTTCCAGCATTGTTACCTCTACCATTCGGACCACGACCTCGCTGAGGCTACTGTCTACCTCTACCAGCCTGATTAACACCCTGTCCTGCTGGGCGACTCCCATCTATCTTAATGGGACAGTCCTTAATCATGTGATCCTTAGATCCACACTTAAAACATCCTCCCGTCTTCTTCCAACACTCTCCTAGATGCATCTTCCCACATTAATTACATGTACGATACTGCCCTCCTAAACCAACTTGCTGACCTCGTGGCCCATCAACTCTAGGCCTCTTCTGCACATTCCCAGGCAATCCTGATGATCCAAAACCTCTCTTTGGTCTATTCCGATCAGAGTTCTGCCTTACAGAGTCCTTAATTCCCTCGGCTACCTTAGCCTTTTCTACCAACGCAGAAAACTTCCGCTCCTGATGTGGGGCTATTAACAACCTCTGGTCATCCCTTAGTCCGTCCTCAAACCGGACACATCGCTCATGCTCCGTAGCCACCACGCCTCGAGCATATCGATTTAACCTCAGGAATTCAGCCTCATACTCCGCCACGGACTTGTTCCCATGAACCAGCCCCAGAAAAGCCTTCCTCTGCGCATCAGTATACCTGCTTCCAACATACTTCTTCTGATATGCAGCCTTAACATATTCCCAAGTAAGATCCTCAGCGGTGGCACCATCCCGAATTGTGAGCCACCATTAATATGCTTCATCACGTAACAGCACCACCATTCCTTTCAGTTTCTCCTCAGGGGTCAAATCCAGCTCATCCATGATTCGTTCGGTTGCTTCCAACCAATACTCAGCTGTACTGGGTGCCACACCAGATACGCCACGGAACACCTCAGCTCCGTTGGCTCGGAGTCATTCGGGTACAGACTTTCGAGCGCCCATATTTCCTCCAGCACCAGCCACCATTTCAAGAACTCGCGGCCGCGACTGCGATACTGATCATCTCTCGTCTCGATCTTAACATTCGGCACCAACACGTGGTGGTGGTAGTGGTGGTGGTACTTCATTCTCAGATCTTTGACCTGACTAACGGGTTCTGACACGGTCATTCTGCCTCGATCGCGTCCTCGCACATTACAGGCACGTTCCTTAGAGCTCATGTCTACGTTCGTGTTTTAATTTGATTAAGAAATTTTATGCATTAGTCCTTGTTCCACTAATTATTCGCGAAGAAATGTTATGAAAGGAGTTTAATAGTAGTTCTTTCGATCAATCAAAGTTTTCGTTCAAGTTTTCTATCCTAATTCAGAGGAGCACATTCGTTCAAACATTCATTCAGTAGTATCTACCACACACATTCATTATCCTAACATTTTTGTCTTTATTCCTATCCCAGGGGTATTTTCGTCATTTTTCCTACAGGGGTATTTTGGTAATAAACCGGGGTAACTTCCAAAAATCCTTATAAATCAAAAGGTATTTCAAAGTTTGCAAAACTTGGGGGTTCTTTTGAGAATTTGTTTTCCAAATCAGTGTTGTTGCAGAAATTTTAGAAATCGGGGTCGTTTTGGTAATTTTGTAAAACAGGGGTAATTTCGTAAATTTCCAAATCAAGGTGCCTTAATATTTTGTAACGATAAAGTTTTAGGATATTTTTGCAAAAATCAGAAAATGTTTTTGGAATCGGGGGTAGTATGGCAATTATGGAAACCAAGGGCATTTTAGTAATTTCACCACTAGAGGTATTTAGGTAATTTTGTAAATCGAAAATGTTTTGAAAAATTTTCAAACTAGGTTTTGCTACAATTTAAAGGGGTAATTTGGTCATTTTAAAACTAGGGTTCTCATGAAAATACGACTAGTCCCTTTCAGGTTTTAATTACTGAGTTTAGCCTGTGACTGAGTCCTCTTGGTTAGGGTGAACCATAGCTACGCACCAGGTAGGATTCCAGCAAAGAGGAGGTGAGTCACTAGGACTGCTTAAGTACCAGGCTCTTCGGGATCCAATCCTAGACATGCGCACAAAGGTTGCCACACCCTAACTCGGCGACTTAGTGCATAGGTTTGTTTAATTAGGCATTAAGTCTTATGTAATTGTTGGGGTACACTAGTCCTAGGGTTCAAGTACTTAATATACTACTCTACGTTCCATTTTTACCCTTCTACAATTCATACTATGAATTACATAATTGATTAGGGGTACTTACCTGGTGGACTTCGGGTCGGAGACTTGGGTGCCATGCCTGAAAACCTGCTCTTTTCATAAAAGTTTTTCTCAAAACTTGTTTGGGCCTTATTTTAAAAATGTTATGGGCTTTAAACCCAACGCCGAGAGTTTAAAACTGGGCTTTGATACCCAACTGAAACACCCCAAACCCGGCCCACAAGCCTTGACCGGATCTGGTATGTTCCTCGAGTAAAACGGTTCAAAACTTCTTAATTACTTTGGAAAATTCGGATGGTTTTGAAAGAAATTTTACTTTGTGTTGGGCTCGAGTTGGAAACAAATTTATCTTACATTGAAAACCATTTGCTTTAGGGTGTCCAAAACATTTAGAGTTTATTTTTAAAATAAATTTACTTAATTTTTAATTTGATAAAAATTCGTAACATAATAAATTCAAATAAAAAGCATGCATAAAACAGTTAATACTATGGCCTTAGTACAAACGAAAACAATACCAAAATAAATCCAAGTACTTAAAATGTAAAAGTCCAAAATTAAATAAACTTCAAGCTGAGCATGGCCACCACAAAGCTCCTCCTGACCAGGTCCATTCCGATCGTCACTGAAAAATATTCCCACAGCGGGGTGAGTCATACTGGACTCGGTGTATACAACCAACACTAAAACTCATCGATTCAGGCATGTCATATCATATCATACAAACACATACAGCAGATAAAAGTAGTGATGAAAACCCGAACCCAAACCTAGATGCCATCCGCTACACATCACCCGTACCAACCATCACACTGTGGGGACTACTAAGTCAACCCTCCATCCGCTACACATCATCGAAGGCAGTCGCTGTAGTCGACGTTCTCATCGCCCTTATAAAATTCGTGGCATAGCCACCAGATAAAATATTTTTGACATGAGTCATCACATTCAGATAACGTGACCGAAGTCACCACATTCAGATATTGTGGTATAAAACCACCACATTCACTTCCCCTTTCATAATCACCCATATGCCCCATGTCATACATATCATGCAATATCATGCCTTATTCCTATTTCACAATCTTATGGTTTCACATATGCCATACAGATCATATTATACTCATAGTAGGAGTGGAAAACGTACCTGAGTACTTTGTACCATAGCATGGTACCTTAGCCATATTTTTCACATTATTAACATATGAAATAAAACATGACCATACATCTATCGAAAAATAGTGTGGGGTACACACCTGGTATATTTAGCGAGTTTACTGAAATCCCGAACAACCCGATCTAACACTTTAGATTTTCAATTCCTATATTCGGCCAACCCTAACAAGTTAGTCCAAAGCAATTCGGCTATAAAACCAAATCCCGAAGGGTTATCACACTTAAATCCTTACCTCGCTCGCCGATTTGATTATTAATCAAATCCCGAAATTTGTAGTATTCCTTCTTTGAAATCGGCTAGCACTAAATCACTAGGCTTGGTTAGTTCGGCTTTTGAAAATCATAAGAAACAGATCTAAGTTGCTAAATAAGGCCTTGGCCGAATATCAGATTCACTTACCTTGTGAATTTTAATTCCCGAAAACAGCCACTTGACTAGGGATATCTGTCGAAATCACCATGGCATATGTTAGATCAATTTCTATCATTGAATCATAATAAATGGCCCTTGGCCGAATACATGCCTCACCTTAGATCTTAAAAGTTCTGAAAGAGCCCTTCTCCCTTGTAGTCGACAATAGCAGACAAATCCCGAAAGGTCTTCCACAATTTCGACCAAAAACAATAATGGATTAGTCCTTAGATTTCGGCAAGTCTAAAAGGAAAAGGAATGGAAATTGAATATCATTCAGTCTTACCTTTAACGTGGAGATCGACAGTATTCCTTCCTGACACCACTTGAGAGATTCGGCTATAGGCTAGATTGATTTCGGCTTTTGACGAACACTTAGAAGGTTTTGGCTTCAACAAGGGAGAGAAAAAGAAAAAGTGTGAAGCCTTAGGAAGAATCGGCTATGAGGAGACTTTGCTTGAGTTTTCGGCTTTGGCAAACTAAAAGGAGAAGAGGAGATGCACTAGAGAATTCGGCAAGAGAGAAAAGGAGAAAGAAAGAATGATGAATGGCCTTGTTTTCCCTTTCTGCCGAAATTACTAAGCCTAGAGTCCCCTATTCAGCCAACACTATCATATCCCTTGTTTTTCTCTTTATCTCCTCATTTAAAATTTAATAAAAATAATCCCATATTTATCTCTTATCTTGGCCAAATTTTAGAGAGAATTAAACTCATCTCCCTAGTACCTTGGTGCCATCCACTACTGCTCACTCTGCAGTAAAAATAAAAACTCTATTTTCTTTTGTGACTCGAACCCTGGCCCACTTACTCCTGCTTGTGGCGTCATTTCCAGAGGCGTTAAGTGGTGCCTCCAAGCCACTTTTCCAAGCCCATTTGTGTGTCATATCTCCCCTACATTTTCTCTTAAGACCTATCAGGCCTAGCTCCCTTTTCTAGATTTAAAAATCTAATAATTTCTAACGCATTTCCCTACATTCCAAGGTTCTAAAAAATTCACATAACCCATCTATAACACATAAGACATGCTAGTTCACATAATTTAAGCACAAATGCATAAGCCATAATTCCGGGATATTACAGTTCTACCCCCTTAAAATAATTTCGTCCTCGATATTACCTGTCTCAAATAAGTGAGGGTATTGCTATCGCATTGCTTCCTCCGTCTCCCACGACGCTTCCTGTGGTCCATGGTTACGCCATAACACTTTGACTAGAGGAACTGTTTTCCTCCTTAGCACTTTCACGTCTCGTTCCAAAATCTGAATTGGCTCCTCCTCGTAGGACAAATCTGACCTTAGCTCCACCTCTTCAACTGGAACCACATACGATGGATCCGATCGATAACGACGTAGCATAGAAACATGAAATACGTCATGCATCTGCTTCAATTCCGAAAGCAACTCTAACTGGTATGCCACTGGTCCAATTCGCTTCAATATTCGATAAGGTCCTATAAACCTAGGACTTAACTTCCCTTTGCGACCAAACCTCATCACTTTCTTCCATGGTGAAACCTTAAGGAACACTTGATCTCCCACAGCAAATTCTATCTGCTTCCATTTCAGATCAGCGTACGACTTTTGCCTATCAGATGCTTCCTTCAACCGTGCCTGAATTACCTCAACCTTTTCCTCAGACTCTGCCACAATATCTGGACCCAAAAGTCGACGTTCCCCTCACTCAGTCCAACGCGTAGGAGTTCGACACCTCCGACCATACAACGCTTCATACGGTGCCATCCGAATACTGGCCTGATAGCTGTTGTTGTAGGTAAACTCTGCTAAAGGCAAATATTCCTCCCAATTTCCTCTGAAGTCCATCACACAGCCCTTCAACATATCCTCTAACAATTGGATTACTCGTTTAAACTAGCCGTCAGACTGTGGATGAAAGGCCGTAGTGAAATCCAATCTGGTGCCCAAAGCTTGATGTAGAGCTTTCCAAAATCGAGACGTAAACCTTGGATCCCGGTCTGAGATGATCGACACCGAAACTCCATGCAACCTTACAATTTCTGCCACATACAATTTCGCCAACTTCTGCAAAGAATAGTCAACCTGCACTGGGATGAAATGCATGGACTTTGTCAATCGATCCACTATTACCCATACCGAGTCCTTCTTAGTAGGCGTAAGGGGAAGCCCACTAACGAAGTCCACGGTGATTCTCTCCCACTTCCACTGCGGAATCATTATCGGCTGAAGCAATCCTGACGGAACTTGGTGTTCAGTCTTAACTTGTTGACACGTTAAACACTTACCGACAAATTCTGTAACTTCCCGTTTTAAACCTGGCCACCAAAATTGTCCCCTTAGATCTCTGTACAACTTGGTACCTCCGGGATGCATAGCGGAAGGGCTACTATGCGATTCTTGAAGAATTCTCTGCCTCAACTCCTCATTCTTCGGCATACAGACCTTTCCCTTGAAACACAATACTCCCTCGTCATTAACACCATAATCCTCTAACTCTCCATTCTGCACTTGCTTTAACTTAGCACTTAAGTCCTCATCCACCAACTGACTTTCCTTTACCTCGTTCAACCATGTCGGCTTGACTTGCAATTCTGCGAACAAACTTCCGTCGTCATACAAACTCAGATGTGTGAACATCGCCCTCAGATCTGATACAACCTTCCGGCATAGGACATCTGCCATTACATTCGCCTTGCCCGGGTGATACTCTATAGAACAATCGTAGTCCTTCAGTAACTCTACCCACCTTTGCTGTCTCATGTTCAACTCCTTCTGAGTCAACAGATACTTAAGACTCTTATGGTCTGTGTAGATCACCGACTTTTCTCCATAAAGGTAATGCCTCCATACCTTAAGAGCAAAGACCACTGCCGCCAATTCCAAGTCATGAGTCGGGTAGTTAACCTCATGAGGCCTTAACTATCGAGACGCATAAGCGACTGCTTTCTCCTCTTGCATTAATACACATCCTAATCCTGTATGAGAAGCGTCACAGTACACCACAAAATCCTTCCCTGCCTCAGGCTGAATTAATACCGGTGATTCAGTCAAAACCCTCTTAAGCTGCTGAAAGCTCTCTTGTTGCTTATTCGTCCATACAAAAGGTACCTCCTTCCTTAACAACTTCGTCAAAGGTGCGGCTATTGACGAGAACCCTTCCACAAACCTTCTGTAGTAGCCTGCCAATCCCAAGAAACTTCGAACCTCAGCCACAGACTTAGATGATTTCCAATCTAGCACTGCCTCGATCTTTCTAGGATCCACCCTTATTCCTTCCGCGGATACCATATTCCCTAAGAACGCAACTTCCTTCAGCCAAAATTCACACTTGCTGAATTTGGCATAGAGCTTCTTCTCCCTTAGCACTTGCAACAGAATCCGAAGATGCTCATCATATTCCTCCTCAGACTTGGAGTACACTAGGATGTCGTCGATGAACACAACAACGAACCTAACCAAGTAGGGTTGAAAGACCCGGTTCATCATATCCATGAACGCGGCTGGGGCATTCGTCAACCCGAACGACATCATTAAGAACTCATAGTGCCCGTATCTTGTTCGGAAAGCCATCTTATGGATATCTGCCTCCTTCACCTTCAACTGATGATATCCCAACCGTAGATCTATCTTTGAAAATACTGCTGCCCCCTTCAGCTGATCGAACAAGTCATTGATCCTTGGCAAAGGATACTTATTCTTGATGGTCAATTTATTCAACTGACGATAGTCTATGCACATCCGAATAGTCCCGTCCTTCTTCTTCACAAACAAGACCGGTGCTCCCCATAGAGACACACTGGGTCGAATAAAGCCACGATCAAGCAACTCTTGGATTTGAGCCTTGAGCTCAACCAACTCCTTTGGTGCCATTCTGTACGGGGCAATTGACACAGGAGCTGTTCCCGACAGCAAATCAAATTCGAACTCCACCTCCCTATCCGGGGGTATTCCGAGTAACTCCTCCGGAAACACATCTTCAAATTCCTTTACTGTCCTTACTCCATTGACCCCCCTCCTTAGCATCCAACGCACTAACGAAGACTAAAAATGCCTTGTACCCTTTCCGAACAATCTTATCTGCCATTAATGCTGAAACTACGTTAGACAAGTAGTTTCTTCTTTCTCCGGTCATGACTATCACTTCATCCTCCGGAGTCCTTAACTCTATTCGCTTAGCTGCACAATCCAACACAGCCCGATGCTCCACTAACCAGTCCATACCAAGTATAAGATCGAATTCTCCGAAGGGTAGTTCCATTAAGTCGGCAGGAAAGTTCACTACCTGAATCACTAGAGGTACACTCTGAAAGATTTTATTCACCACTACAGTTTGGCCTAATGGGCTTACTACAGTCATCTCCCTAGCAGAAAGTTCAGAGGCTATGCCTAGTGTTTCCACTACACTACATGCAACATAGGAATGGGTTCAGCCCACATCAATCAGAGAAACATAAGGCTTACCAAATACAAGGAACGTACCGGTGATGACGTCCGGTGCGTCTCTATCATCCCTCCGGCGAACAGCGTACTCTAGACCCGGCTGTCTTGCCTCTGCATTACCAATGCCTCTACCAGGTGTTCCACGTCCTCTTCTAGCATTGTTACCTCTACCATTCAGACCACGACCTTGCTTAGGCTGCTGTCCACCTCTACCAGCCTCATTAACACCCTGTCCTACTGGGCGACTCCCATCTATCTTAATGGGACAGTCCTTAATCATGTGATCCTTAGATCCACACTTAAAATATCCTCCCGTCTTCTTCCAACACTCTCCTAGATGCATCTTCCCACATTGATTACATGTACGATACTGCCCTCCTGAACCAACTTGCTGACCTCGCGGCCCATCAACTCTAGGCCTCTTCTGCACATTCCCAGATGATCCTGATGATCCAAAACCTCTCTTTGGTCTATTCCAATCAGAGTTCTGCCTTACAGAGTCCTTAATTCCCTCGGTTACCTTAGCCTTTTCTACCAACGCAGAAAACTCCCGCTCTTGATGTGGGGCTATTAACAACCTCTGGTCATCCCTTAGTCCGTCCTCAAACCGGACACATCGCTCATGCTCCGTAGCCACCACGCCTCGAGCATATCGACTTAACCTCAGGAATTCAGCCTCATACTCTGCCATGGACTTGTTCCCTTGAACCAGCCCCAGAAAAGCCTTCCTCTACGCATCAGTATATCTGCTTCCAACATACTTCTTCTGATATGCTGCCTTAACATATTCCCAAGTAAGATCCTCAGCGGTGGTACCATCCTGAACTGTGAGCCACCATTGACATGCTTCATCGTGTAACAGCGCCACCATTCCTTTCAGTTTCTCTTCACGGGTCAAATCCAGCTCATCCATGATTCGTTCGGTTGCTTCCAACCAATACTCAGCTATACTGGGTGCCACACCAGATACGCCACGGAACACCTCAGCTCCGTTGGCTCAGAGTCGTTCGGGTACAGACTTCCAAGCGCCCATATTTCCTCCAGCACCAGCCACCATTTCAAGAACTCGCGGCGCGACTGCGTACAAAGCATCATCTCTCGTCGATCTTCTTTGTTCGGCAGCACCGGTGGTGGTGGCGGTGGTGGTGGTGGTACTTCATTCTCAAATCCTTGACCCGACCTAACAGGTTCCGACACGATCATTCTGCCTCGATCGCGTCCTCGCACATTACGACCACGTCCCCTAAAGCTCATGTCTACGTTCGCGTTTTAATCTGATTAAGAAATTTTATGCATTAGTCCTTGCTCCATTGATTATTCGCGAAGAAATTTTATGAAAGGAGTTTAATAGCAGTTCTTTCGATCAATCAAAGTTTTCGTTCAAGTTTTCTATCCTAATTCAGAGGAGCACATACATTCAAACATTCATTCAGTAGTATCTACCACACACATTCATTATCCTAACATCTTTATCTTTATTCCTATCCCAGGGGTATTTTCGTCATTTTTCCTACAGTGGTATTTTGGTAATAAACCGGGGTAACTTCTAAAAATCCTTATAAATCAAAAGGTATTTCAAAGTTTGCAAAACTTGGGGGTTCTTTTGAGAATTTGTTTTCCAAATCAGTGTTGTTGCAGAAATTTTGGAAATCGGGGTCGTTTTGGTAATTTTGTAAAACGGGTGTAATTTCGTAAATTTCCAAATCAAGATGCCTTAATATTTTGTAACGATAAAGTTTTTGGATATTTTTGCAAAAATCAAAAAGTGTTATTGAAATCGGGGGTAGTATGGCAATTTTGGAAACCAAGGGCATTTTAGTAATTTCGCCACTAGGGGTATTTAGGTAATTTTGTAAATCGAAAATGTTTTGAAAAATTTTCAAACTAGGTTTTGCTACAATTTAAAGGGGTAATTTGGTGATTTCAAAACTAGGGTTCTCATGAAAATACGGCTAGTCCCTTTCATGTTTTAATTACTGAGTTTAGCATGTGACTGAGTCCTCTTGGTTAAGGTGAACCGTAGCTACGCACCAGGTAAGATTCCAGCGAAGAGGAGGTGAGTCACTAGGACTGCTTGACTACCAGGCTCTTCCGGATCCAATCCTAGACATGCGCACAAAGGTTGCCACACCCTAACTCGGCGACTTAGTGCACAGGTTTGTTTAATTAGGCATTAAGTCTTATGTAATTGTTGGGGTACACTAGTCCTAGGATTCAAGTACTTAATATACTAATCTACGTTCCATTTTTACCCTTCTACAATTCATACTATGAATCACATAATTGATTAGGGGTACTTACCTGGTGGACTTCGGGTCGGAGACTTGGGTGCCATGCCTGAAAACCTGCTCTTTTCATAAAAGTTTTTCTCAAAACTTGTTTGGGCCTTATTTTAAAAACGTTATGGGCTTTAAACATAACGCCAAGAGTTTAAAACTGGGCTCTGATACCAAGCTGAAACACCGCAAACCCGGCCCACAAGCCTTGACCGGATCTGGTATGTTCCTCGAGTAAAACGGTTCAAAACTTCTTGATTACTTTGGAAAATTCGGATGGTTTTGAAAGAAATTTTACTTTGTGTTCGGCTCGAGTTGGAAACAAATTTATCTTACATTGAAAACCATTTGCTTTAGGGTGTCCAAAACATTTAGAGTTTATTTTTAAAATAAATTTACTTAATCTTTAATTTGATAAAAATTCGTAACATAATAAATTCAAATAAAAAGCATGCATAAAACAGTTAATACTATGGCCTTATTACAAATGAAAACAATACCAAAATAAATCCAAGTACTTAAAATGTAAAAGTCCAAAATTAAATAAACTTCAAGCTGAGCATGGCCACCACAAAGCTCCTGCCGACCCGGTCCATTACTAATCGTCACCTAAAAAATATTCCCACAATGGGGTGAGTCATACAGACTCAGCGTATACAACCAACACTAAAACTCATCGATTCAGGCATGTCATATCATATCATACAAACATATACAGCAGATAAAAGTAGTGATGAAAACCTAAACCCAAACCTAGACGCCATCCGCTACACATCACCCGTACCAACCATCACACCGTGGGGACTATTAAGTCAACCCTCCATCCGCTACACATCATCGAAGGCAGTCACTGCAGTCGACGTACTCATCGCCCTTATAAAATTCGTGGCATAGCCACCAGATAAAATATTTTTGACATGAGTCACCACATTTAGATAATGTGACCGAAGTCACCGCATTCAGATATTGTGGTATAAAACCACCACATTCACTTCCCCTTTCATAATCACCCATATGCCCCATGTCATACATATCATGCAATATCATGCCTTATTCCTATTTCACATTCTTATGGTTTCACATATGCCATACTGAGATCATATTATACTCATAGTAGGAGTGGAAAACGCATGCACTGAGTACTTTGTACCATAGCATGGTACCTTAGCCATATTTTTCACATTATTAACATATTAAATAAAACATGACCATACATCTATCGAGAAATAGTGTGGGGTACACACCTGGTATATTTAGCTAGTTTACTGAAATCCCGAACAACCCGATCAAACACTTTAGATCTTCAATTCCTATATTCGGCCAACCCTAACATGTTAGTCCAAAGCCATTCAACTATAAAACCAAATCTCGAAGGGTTATCACACTTAAATCCTTACCTCGCTCGCCGATTTGATTATTAATCAAATCCCAAAATTTGTAGTATTCCTTCCTTGAAATTGGGTAGCACTAAATCACTAGACTTGGTTAGTTCGGCTTTTGAAAATCATAAGAAACAGATCTAAGTTGCTAAATAAGGCCTTGGCCGAATATCAGATTCACTTACCTTGTGAATTTTAATTCCCGAAAAAAACCACTTGACTAGGGATATCTGTCGAAATCACCATGGCATATGTTAGATAAATTTCTATCATTGAATCATAATAAATGGCCCTTTGCCGAATACATGCCTCACCTTAGATCTTAAAAGTTCTGAAAGACCCCTTCTCCCTTGTAGTCGATAATAGCAGACAAATCCCGAAAGGTCTTCCACAATTTCGGCCAAAAACAATAATAGATTAGTCCTTAGATTTCGGCAAGTCTAAAAGGAAAAGGAATGGAAATTGAATATCATTCAGTCTCACCTTTAACGTGGAGATCGACAGTATTCCTTCCTGACACCACTTGAGTGATTCGGCTATAGGCCAGGTTGATTTCAGCTTTTGAAGAACACTTAGAAGGTTTCGGCTTCAACAAGGGAGAGAAAAAGAAAAAGTGTGAAGCCTTAGGAAGAATCGGCTATGAGGAGACTTTGCTTGAGTTTTCGACTTTGGCAAACTAAAAGGAGAAGAGGAGATGCACTAGAGAATTCGGCAGAGAGAAAAGGAGAAAGAAAGAATGATGAATGGCCTTGTTTTCCCCTTTCTGCCGAAATTACTAAGCCTAGAGTCCCCTATTCAGCCAACACTATCATATCCCTTGTTTTTCTTTTTATCTCCTCATTTAAAATGTAATAAAAATAATCCCATATTTATCTCTTATCTTGGCCGACTTTTAGAGAGAATTAAACTCATCTCCCTATTGCCTTGGTGCCGTCTACTACTGCTCACTCTGCAGCAAAAATAAAAACTCTATTTGCTTTTGTGACTCGAACCCTGGCCCACTTACTCCTGCTTGTGGCATCATTTTCAGAGGCCTTAAGTGGCGCCTCCAAGCCACTTTTCCAAGCCCATTTGTGTGTCATATCTCCCCTACATTTTCTCTTAAGACCTATCAGGCCTAGCTTCCTTTTCTAGATTTAAAAATCTAATAATTTCTAAGGTATTTCCCTACATTCCAAGGTTCTAAAAAATTCATATAACCCATCCATAACACATAAGACATGCTAGTTCACATAATTTAAGCACAAATGCATAAGCCATAATTCCAGGATATTACACAAAGCATAAGTATAATATATCCAAACCATAAGCTTGGCATAAGACTATACATCACCATCAATACACAAGTTAGCACACTTGTACATAATTCAAATGAACAAACCATAAAATAAGTTATTTTCCATATGAAATACATCAATTAAGTCATGCATTGCTTCCATAAGACTATGCTTAATTCCATTTGAATTCTTACTATTTCAATCCTTTTTCTTACCCGTTGAACCATTTTAGAATTTCATCGGATACTCAGGAAAGCTCACACGAAGTGTGCCTTTACATATAACCGTAAAATTTCCTTTACATCATTGCTCACAGGAGCTGTGAAATAGGTTTGTTTACATGAGCTGTAGGTTGGAATGTAAGCTACATGATACTGCTCACACGATCTACGAAATATCCACAAAAAATGCAAGACCTCAGCCACCGGTAGTATTGTAACAACCCGATTTTAGCTAAATCAAAACAATGGTTTTGGAACCACAAATATGATGTCAAAAAATTATTTAAATATTATTTTCGGTATTTACAGCATGTTATTTGATATGTCTGAAAATTTCGTGAGCTAATTTTATCTTTTGAATGTTCAATTGGATAAAGAGGACTAAATTGCGTAAAATGCAAAAGTGCTATTCTATTAGATAAAGGTGTCAAATAGCTATAGAACCTTAATGTTAAGGTCCTTATGTTGTAATTAGACCATTATATTGGTGAGTGGACATTTATGGACATGTTATAAATAGTTTTAAAGGTTAATACACAAGGTTAATTTAGTAAATTAGGAAATAAGATAATATTAATAAAAACAAAATCATAAGTGTGTCCATCTTTCATCTTCTCCATTGAATTTTTGAGGAGAAAAGAAGATATTTTAGGGCTTTCATTCGGCCAAGTCTCTATTGCTCATTACGGTACGATTTTGTTCCGTTTTTAATAATTTCTACGTTTTTGAGATCATTGCAGCTAGTACAAGCTAGCACAGGGACTAATTTGTAAAATAGTTAAAGATTTTAAGAGTTACCATTGTTTAATCTATGTGTTCTTTGATGTTTAATGCCGAAATGTGAAAGCTTGATGATAGTTTTACATGGTTTGTTAAGTGATTTTTGATGAAAATGCATCATAGGGATCAAATTGTGAAATGTGCAAATTGTGTAGTTGAAATGTGAAATAAATGAAAGTTTTGGACTGCTAGGGACCTATATATAATTTGTTGAATTGTGTGAATTTTGTGTATTTGTGAAATAGGGACTAAATTGATTAAATGCAAAAGTTTAGGGGCTAATGTGTAAAAATGCCCAAATATGAATTTTTGAATTAATTGAATGAGTAGATTAATAAATAAGTTAATTTTGAATTCATATAAATCAAGAAAGAAAGAATTCAGATTTAGATCGGGGGAAAAGCAAGGTTATCGAGTAGTCGACCTGATCCGTCAATTCCAAATATGAGGTAAGTTTGTATGTGATGATTACATTAGAAATGTATGTTAAATGCTTAAGTATTGCATAAATTGTTAAAACGGGATTATGGATTGTGAAAATGACTTTACGGATGCATTTGATGATAGAAACGAAAAGTGTGAAAGCCCGGTTAAACCCTAAGAATAGTTTTGGATACCATTGACATGTCAGTAAGCGATACGTTGAGTTGGCTTCAGGCCATGATATTAGCACTTCGGGTGCGTATTTTACCGATTTGGCTT
Organism: Gossypium bickii; assembly: GCA_025503065.1. Classification (NCBI taxonomy): domain Eukaryota; kingdom Viridiplantae; phylum Streptophyta; class Magnoliopsida; order Malvales; family Malvaceae; genus Gossypium; species Gossypium bickii. The sequence goes on along the minus strand of CP106710.1, from coordinate 105,171,132 downwards.
CGGGCCATGCATATCGGATGATTTGGCTTCAAGCCATGCATATCGGATGATTTAGCTTCGGCCATAATAATAGTTCTTCGGATAAGTTTCCTTGATTTGGCTACGGGCCATGGTATAGGTAATTATCGTACGAGACTCCTAGGTATCCGATTTCTATTCCGAATGGTTCAATGGGTAAACGAATGATGTGGTTGAGAAAAAGGTTAGTACGACGTGATACCAATACGTACAGATGCTATTCGAGTATTAAATAGTGAAAGTTTGATGAGTTTGTATTTGCTTATGTTTTGAGACATGAGAAAGGTTTGTAGTTAATGTGTATATGGTTTTGTCATGTGTAATTGGTTGATTTGCATTTATTCAATGAATGAAGTTATTCACACACGAGCTTACTAAGCTATGAAGCTTACTTCGTGTTATTTTTCTATGTTTTATAGTGAATCAAGGCTAGCTCGAATCCGGGAGTCGTCGAGAACATCATCGCACTATCAAACATCTATGTTGGTACTTTTGAAATATACATTATGGTATATGGCATGTATAGGCTAGATGTGGTATTTTGGTTGTGATCATATCCATGAGATTTGGCTTGTAAATGAGGTTAATATTGATGTTTGTTTGGCTATTAGAAATGGCTTGTAAATGTATATGTTTTGGTTTCTATTTATATAGCCATGAGTGATGGCTTATTTTGGTTTGTTTTGGCATGGTTGTAACCAAGACATTATAAAAGTTATAATGGTTATGTGAATTATGGTAAATGAACCACATTGTTTGATATTGTTTTGGCATGTATTTGGCTAAGTAAATGGTATTGATTTGAGAATTGGAATAGATGAAATTATAATGGTATAAATTGTGCATTTGATTGATGATTTTGGCTACCTAATTGTATGATGAAATGGTACCATTTTGCCTGGTGTAGGTATATTGAAGTTGGGGTGGCAAATTAGCCTTGCAAATGGCCTATTTTTGTCCACACGGGCGTGTGTCTCAGCCGTGTGTGACACACGGTCATGTTACAAGGACGTGTCTCCCCTGATGTTGAAATTGAATTAAAGTCAGTATGCTCCACACGATCTCACACACGGGCATGTGACTAGCCGTGTGGTACAAGTAAGTATACCCCCTAATTGGCACTCGGGCGTGTGTGGCCACTTCGAAGGGTACACGCTAGACACATGGGCGTGTGGTTGGTCGTGTGACTCAAGTCAGTATGTATTCTGTAATAGCCTGATTTTGGGTCTAGCCGGAATAGTGGTTTTGGGACCATAAATCTGACGCAGAAAAATTTATTTTTATTATATTTTTAAGGTCTACAGTTTTATGGAATGATTTCGTGAAAATTTCATTCGAAAATTTTGACATTTGAGCACTCAATTTAGTTAAAAGGACTAAATTGCAAAACGTACAAAACTTGAATTCTATATGTTAGAGGTGTCCAATGGCTATGAGATTTTAAATTAGAGGTCCTTAAATGGTAATTAGACCATTGGTTAAGTTGGTGGAAAAAAATGGACATGGTTTGGTATGTTTTTAAAGTTTTTCATTAAGGGCAGTTTAGTAATTTGGTAAGTAAATGAATTAAAAAGCCAAATTAAAAGCCAATTTTTGTCCATCTTCTTCCTCATGGCTGAAATTCACAAGGGGAAGCCATAGCTAGGGTTTGGCCACTTCCAAGCTTGATTATCGAGAAAAATGAGTTTCGGAGTTAGAACGGGGGAAAAATGAGTATTTGACGATTTAGTCCTTTTTGCCGTTTTTATGCCGAGGTAAGTTCGTATGTTTAATAAGCATTAAATTATCTGTGTATAAATGCTTAAGTGATATAATTGTGGTAAATGTTATATTATTGAAATGAAATGTGATTGCTATTGAGTACGATACTACGAAAATGATCGACAGAGATTCGGTATAGCGAAAGTCCCGGTTGAACCTTATGAATAGATAGGATGTCATGACATTAGGATTACTATGGTTATGTGTAAGACCATATCTGGGATATGGCATCGATATGAGATTTCGTGTAAGACCATTCTGGGATATGACATCGATATGAGACTTCATGTAAGACCATAGTTGGGTTCTTGGCATCGATACGAGATTTCATGTAAGACCATATCTGGGATATGGCACTGGTACGGTATCGTATGTACAAGATTCCCGAGTATCCTTTAGTATTCCAAATGGTTCAACGGGAAATTCAACAGGTATGTCAAAGAAGAGAAAGAGTATGTAAGTATTACGAATTGGTACAGGTTTGTACGTAAATTTTATAAGCATTGACTTCATGAAATTGTGAGTTCATGATTTCCATAGTGATGTTTTTGTGAAAACATTGTGATTATTGGTCAATACTTGTGATGTATGAAATACATGGTAAATTCAGTTGACGATTATGTGTTTGGCTTTCGGGCTAAATTTAGTTATGATATAGCATGTTTTATTCACACAAATTGTGATTTATCGGGTATGAGAAAAATAAGAGATTATGGTTGTTAGGCTAATGCTAAGATATGTTAAATTATGTTTATAAGTTGATAGAGTAAACATTACGACTGAATAAAAATTATAACTGTGAGCTTTATAGCAATTTGTAGTATCCTATGTTTAAATTGCTGAACTTGATAAAAGATTTGTAAGAGTTGCTTATTATTTTCGTATGGACTTATTAAGCTATATATATATCTTACCCCCTTTCTTTTCCAATGTCTTATAGGGTTATTGAGCTAGCTTGGGTTGGAAATCGTTTCAGAGATCCTATCACACTATCAAGCTATCATTTTGGGTATAAATGAATTCAAGTATTTTAAGTCTATGGAATGTATAGGGACTAGGCCAAGTTGTTATGTGTGTCATTATTAATTTGGCCATATGTGTTAGCTTGTAATTGTTAATGCTTCATCTTATATATAGCCATGAATGATGGCTTATGTTGATCATAAGTTTATTCATATGTTAATGCCCTCTTGTGAATGTGAAATTAGTAAGTTTTTAACGAGATAAGTATGATGTTTTAAGCATGATAAATGATGGTATAAGAATGACATGTTATTGTATTTTTTATGGTTGTTTGGTTGCTCTCACATGCTTTATTTTGTGCCATGAGATGTTACGTAGATGTGTACAAGTGAGGGTGGCAAAATGGCTTGGTAAATAGCCTTTAATTTTGTCCACAAGGGTAGACACATGGGCATGTGTCTAGGTCGTGTGTGACACACGGTCTGCCCCACGGGCATGTGTTCCTGTCATGTGTCTCCTGCACCTTAATTTTGAAAAAAAAAAATAGAATGTCCAAGACAGAGACACTGGCGCGTGGCACGACCATGTGGCACAAGTCAGAGAGCACTCTAGTTCGACTACGGTCTAAAGCACGGGCATGTTCCCAGTGTCATACGGGCGTGTCTTTTGGGCCACATGGGCGTGCGAGCCTTGTAACATGAAAATTTTTCTATGTTTTGTAAAAATTTCTAAAGTTCTCGGTTTAGTCCCGAACCACTCCCAAAGCACGTTTTAGGCCACGTAGGTTCGTATTAGGGACTTTATGATTGAATGTGGCTGGTTTTAATTTGAACGCAACTTTTATGCCTCGAAATTTTTGGAATGCTTGTGTTATAAGTCTGGTAATGCCTCGGGCCCTATTCTGGCGTTAAATATGGGTAAGGGTGTTACGTATGCCCTATTTTTAGATGGCCAGAGACACGGGCGTGTCTGGAGCCGTGTGAGGCACACGGCCGGTTCACACGGGCGTGTGACCCCTATATGGTTGAAATTTTTCTAAGTCTCCAAAAATTTTTGTATGTTATCAATTTAGTCCCGAACCACTTCTAAAGCATTTTTAGACCTCGTATGCCCTTATAAGGGACAATGTAATTGTGTTGAATGATTTATGAGAATGAATGCTTTATGTTTGATAAATGTCTGTTATATGTTGTGAATTGATCGGCAATACCTCGTAACCCTACTCTGGCGACGGATACGGGTTAGGGGTGATATATTTTATTGGTATCAGAGCTACGATTTAGTCGATTCTAGGACTAACGTAGCATGTGTGAGAGTCTAGCTATACATCCCATATATACTCTGCGATAGTGTGATGATTCCTGATAGCTTAAATTGTGTTTTCGTATAGTAATGGATCCCGAATGAGTTGTAGCTGATGATGTAGAGATTAATGCGACCGCTCCCGCTTAAAGGGCAGCGCCATCTGATTCTAGGCCTGTAACGAGTAGCCATGAGGGATGGGCTAAACAAGCCTTTTACCAAATAATGAACGAGTGGTTCACAGAGTTCGTTCGAACGAATCTGGCTACTCAACAACCTCTACCCTCACTTATTCCTCAACAAATCCCTGTTGTTCCTCAAGTTATAGACCCAATACGATTAAACAAGCCGCCAGTAGATAAGTTTCATAAATATAGGGCTGAAAAGTTTCGGGCTACTGCTGATGATGATGCTGAGAGAGCTGAGTTCTGGCCTGGAAATACGATTCGAGTATTCGATGAATTGTCTTGTGCTCCTAATAAATGTATTAAATGTGTTGTATCTTTGCTGAGAAACACCACGTATCAATGGTGGAACACGTTGATATCTGTGATTCCGAAAGAACGGGTTACTTGGGAGTTTTTTCAATCCAAATTTCAAAAGAAATACATCAATCAAAGATTTCTCGATCAAAAGCACAAAGAGTTTCTAGAATTAAGATAAGGTTGAATGACTGTAACTGAGTATGAAAGAGAATTTGTACGGTTGAGAAAGTATACCAAGGAGTATGTTTCTACTGAAGAGATTATGTGTAAGCGGTTCGTTGACGGGTTGAATGAAGATATAAAACTACTAGTCGGAATTCTAGAGTTGAAAGAATTTGTCATTCTGGTTGAAAGGGCTTGTAAAGTCAAGGATCTTAGCAAAGAAAAGAGAAAAGAAGATTCAAAAGTTAGAGACTCGAGAAAAAGATCGATGAGTAAGCCTTATCATTCTTCATCAAAGAAATCTAGAGATTCATACGCTCGCCCAAATGCTTCAAATGAATATATGAATAGAGATCGTAGAAAACAATACTCAGGTTCTAAAGCTCAAGTTACATCAGTATCGAGTGTTGGTAGTGTAAGAGACAACAAACCCGAGTGTCAGGAGTGTGGGAGATGACATTTTGGAGAATGTTGGAATAAAAGTAATAAAGCTTGTTACAAATGTGGTTCACTAGATCAGTTCATTCAAGATTGCCCTGAGCTGGATGAGAAAGATAAAGTTCAGAATGTGAGACCAAGTAACAAGTCGAATCGAGGTAGACTACTTAGAATTGCCAGAAATGTAAGTGGTAGTAGAGGGGCGATAAAGGATTCAGCTATGAGATCTGAGGCCAGAGCACCTACCAGAGCCTACACTATTCGCGCTAGCAAAGAAGTATCATATCCAGATGTTATCATCGATGTTTTCACTCTCTATGATACTAATGTGATTGCATTGATAGATCCAGGATCAACTTATTCTTATATATGTATGAATTTAGTGTCTAGTAAGACTTTGCCTGTAGAGACTACTGAATTTGTGATTAGAGTATCGAACCCTTTAGGAAAATGTGTTTTGGTTGACAAAGTTTGTAGGAATTGTCTGTTAATGAATCAGGATTTTTGTTTTCCGGCTAATCTGATGTTGTTTCCATTCGATGAATTTGATGTGATTTTGGGTATGGATTGGCTAACGATGCATGATGCTATAGTGAATTGTAGACGGAAGAAAATTGAACTAAAATGTCAGAATAATGAGACTATTAGAATTGAATCTAATGATCTAAATAGTTTGCCAGTTGTTATCTCGTCTGTGTTAGCTTAGAGATTTGTGAGAAAGGGGTGTGAAGCTTATCTTGCTTATGTACTTCAGATGAAAGTGACAGAAACAAAGATTGAATTAGTACCAATTGTGTGCGAGTATCCAGATGTATTTCCCGAAGAGTTGCCGGGTTTACCACCTATCATAGAACTAGAGTTTGGTATTGAATTAGTACCGAGAACAACGCCGATATTGATAGCTTTGTACAGAATGACTTCAACAGAGTTAAAAGAATTGAAAGCTCAGTTGCAAGAGTTGACAAATAGAAGTCTTGCAAGATGAGTTTCTCTCCCTTAGGTGCACTGGTGTTATTTGTGAAAAAGAAAGATGGCATAATGAGAATATGTATCGACTATCGATAGCTCAGCAAAGTGACGATCAAGAATAAATACCCTTTGCCACGAATAGATGATTTGTTTGATCAATTAAAAGGGCAACAGTGTTTTTGAACATTGATTTGAGATCGGCTTATTACCAGTTGCAAGTTAAAGACTCAAATGTGCCAAAGACTACATTTAGAACAACGTACAGACACTACAAATTTCTTGTTATGCCTTTTGGACTAACAAATGCACCTGCTATTTTTATGGACTTGATGAACCAGATTTTCAGGCCATACTTAGACTGATTCGTATTTCTGTTTATTGATGACATTTTGATTTACTCTCATGATAAACCTGAGCATGCCAAGCATTTGAGAATCATGTTACAAACTTTGAAAGATAAATAGTTGTTTTCAAAGTTCAGCAAATGTGAGTTTTGGCTACGAGAGGTTGGTTTTCTGGGACATGTAGTTTCAGCCGCGGGTATCTGAGTTGACCCGAGTAAAATTTATGTGATTATAAATTGGAAGCCTTCGAGAAATGTATCCGAAGTCTGTAGTTTTTTGGGACTAGTCAACTATTATAGACGATTTGTGAAAGGCTTCTCGATGATTGCGACTCCGCTGACACGAATGCTTCAAAAAGATGTTAAATTTGAGTGGTTAGAAATGTGTCAATAGAGCTTCGAGCAGTTAAAGCATTATTGATAGAGGCACCAGTATTAGTTCAGCCTGAGTCAGGTTAAGAATTCACAGTATTTAGTAATGCATCGTTAAATGGCCTAGGTTTTGTTTTGATACAGGAAGGCAAAGTTGTAGCTTATGCCTAGAGACAGTTGAAGCCGCATGAAAAAAATTATCCGATGCACAATCTAGAGTTAGTCGCGATAGTGTTCGCATTGAAAATTTGGCATTATTACTTGTTTGGTGAGAAACACCATATTTTTACCGGCCACAAAAGCTTGAAATAATTGATGACTCAGAAAGATTTGAATTTCCGACAGCAGAGATGGCTAGAATTGCTATAAGACTATGAATTAGTGATTGATTATCATTCGGGGAAAGCGAACGTAGTTGCTAATGCTTTGAGCCGAAAGTCCTTATTTGCTTTACGTGCTTTGAACACACAATTAGCTTTGTCTGACGACGGTTCGGTAGTACCCGAGTTGAAATTGAGACCGTTATTTCTACAGTAGATTTGTGAGGCTCAAAAATTTGATAATGAATTGCAAGCAAAACGAGCTCAATGTGATCCGACTTCTAATTCAGATTTTTGAATAGGGTCTAATGATTGTTTGATGTTTCGTGATAGAATATGTGTACCAAGAAATTATGAGCTCATTCGGAAGATTTTAAATGAAGCACATAGTAGTTGTTTATCAGTACATCCGGGAAGCACAAAAATGTATAACGATTTGAAACAGCTTTATTGGTGGCACGACATGAAACGAGATATCTCAGAATTTGTTTCAAAATGTTTGATTTGTCAGCAAGTCAAAGCTGAGCATCAGGTACCGTCAGGTTTATTACAGCCTATTATGATTCCTAAGTGGAAGTGGGATAGAGTAACAATCGATTTCGTATCGGTTTTACCCTTTTCTTCGAAAAATAAAGATTCGATCTAGGTTGTTGTTGACAGATTGACGAAATTAGCTCATTTCATTCTGGTAAGTACAGATTTCTCGCTTGATAAATTAGCTGAGTTGTATATTTCCAAAATTGTAAGATTACATGGTGTTCCCTACCTATTGTTTTGGATAGAGATCCAAGATTTACTTCGCGATTTTGGAAGAAATTGCAAGAAGCTTTGGGTTCAAAGTTCTATTTTAGTACTGTGTTTCACTGCAAACGGATGGTCAATCCAAATGAGTTATTCAGATACTTGAAGATATGTTGCGTTGTTGCATTCGTGATCATGAAGGTAGCTAGGAGAAATATCTACCGCTGATTGAATTTGCTTACAATAATAGCTTCCAATCGAGTATAAAGATGGCACCGTATGAAGCTCTATACGGTCATAATTGTAGAACACTGTTGTACTAGACTGAGCTTAGCAAAAATAAGATTCACGGGGTTGATCTGATCAGAAAGACTGAAGAAAAAGTGAAAATAATTCGCGATAGTTTGAAAGTAGCTTCAGATCGACAGAAATTGTACGCAGACTTGAAACGGAAATATATTGAGTTCTAGATCGGGGATAAAGTGTTTTTGAAAGTGTCACCGTAGAAAAAGATATTGCGATTTGGACGGAAAGGGATATTGAGTCCGCGATTCATCGAACCGTATGAGATTACTGAGCAAGTTGGGCCAGTGGCATATTGACTGTCTTTAACCTCTAAGTTAGAAAATTCATAATGTGTTTCATGTGTCGATGCTTCGACAATACTGATCAGACCCTTCACATGACATTTCCCCGACCGAGGTTGAAATTCAGTCTGATATCATATGCTGAAGAACCGATTTGAATTTTAGCTCGTGAGATCAAAGAGCTGAGAAATAAGAGAACCGCATTAGTGAAAGTATTATGGCATCAACACGGGGTTGAAGAAGCTACATGGGAACTCGAAGATGCTATGAGAAAACAAGACCCAAACCTATTCACTGGTAAGATTTTTGGGGACGAAAATCCCTAAGGGGGGAGAGTTGTAACAGCTCAGTTTTAGTTAAATCAGAATAGTGGTTTCAGAACCACAAATCTGATGTCAAAAATTTATTTTAATATTATTTTTGGTATTTACAGCATGTTATTTGATATGTGTGAAAATTTCGTGAGCTAATTTTATCGTTTGAATGTTCAATTGGATAAAGAGGACTAAATTGCGTAAAAAGCAAAAGTGTTGTTCTATTAGCTAAAGGTGTCAAATAGTTATAGAACCTTAATAGTAAGGTCCTTATGTTGTAATTAGACTATTGTATTGGTGAGTGGACATTTATGGACATGTTATAAATAGTTTTAAAGGTTAATACACAAGGTTAATTTAGTAAATTATGAAATAAGTTAATATTAATAAAAACAAAATCATTAAATGTGTCCATCTTTTATCTTCTCCACCAAATTTTTGAGGAGAAAATAAGCCATTTTAGGGCTTTCATTTGGCCAAGTCTCTATTGCTTATTAAGGTACTGTTTTTGTCCCATTTTTAATAATTTCTACGTTTTTTATATCGTTGCAACTAGTACTAGCTAGCCCAAGTACTAATTTGTAAAAATGTTAAAGATTTTGAGATTTACCATTATTGAATCTATGTGTTCTTTGATGTTTAATGTTGAAATATGAAAGCTTGATTATAGTTTTACATGTTTTGTTAAGTGATTTTTGATGAAAATGCATAATAGGGATTAAATTGTGAATTGTACAAATTGTGTGGTTGAAATGTGAAATAAATGAAAGTTTTGGACTGCTAGGGACCTATATATAATTTGGCCAAGCATGGGTTTTGTTGAATTGTGTGAATTTTGTGTATTTGTGAAATAGGGACTAAATTGATTAAATGCGAAAGTGTAGGGGCTAATATGTAAAAATGCCCAAATGTGTATTTTGGATTAATTGAAGGAGTAGATGAATAAATAAGTTAATTTTAAATTCATATAGATCAAGAAAGAAAGAATCCGGATTTAGATCGGGAGAAAAGCAAGGTTATAGAGTAGTCAACCCGATCCGTTAATTCCAAATACGAGGTAAGTTCGTATGTGATGATTATATTATAAATGTATGTTAAATGCTTTAATATTGCATAAATTGTTAAAACGGGATTATGGATAATGTATGAATTGTGAAAATGATTTTACGGATGCATTCGATGATAGAAACAAAAAGTGTGAAAGCCCGGTTGAACCTTAAGAATTGTTTTGGATACTATTGACATGTCAGTAAGTGATACGTTGAGTTGGCTTCAGGCCATGATATTAGCATTTCGGGTGCGTATTTTACTGCTTTGTCTTCCGGCCATGCATATCGGATGATTTGGCTTCAGGCCATGATAATAGCTCTTCGGATAAGTTACCTTGATTTGGCTATGGGCCATGGTATAGGTACTTATCATACGAGACTCCTCAGTATCCGATTTCTATTCTGAATGGTTCAACAGGTAAACGAATGATGTGGTTCAGAAAGAGGTTAGTACGAGGCGATACAGGTACGTATAAAACCTATTCGAGTATTAAATAGTGAAAGTTCGATGAGTTTGTATTTGTCATGTTTTGAAACATGAGAAAGGTTTGTAGTTAATGTGTATATGGTTTTTTCATGTGTAATTGGTTGATTTGCATTTATTCAATGAATTAAGTTATTCACATATGAGCTTACTAAGCTGTGAAGCTTACTTCTTGTTATTTTTCTATGCTTTATAACGAATCAAGGCTAGCTCGAATCCGGGAGTCGTCAGGAACATCATTGCACTATCAAACATCTATGTTGGTACTTTTGAAATATACATTATGGTATATGGCATGTATAGGCTGGATGTGGTATTTTGGTTGTGATAATAGCCATGAGATTTAGCTTATAAATGATGTTAATATTGTTATGTGTTTGGTTATTGGAAATGGCTTGTAAATGTATATGTTTTGGTTTGTATATATATAGCCATGAGTGATGGCTTATTTTGGTTTGTTTTGGCATGGTTTTAACCAAGACATTATAGAAGTTATAATGGTTATGTGAATTATGGTAAATGAATCATATTGTTTGATATTGTTTTGGCATGTATTTGGCTAAGTAAATAGTATTGATTGGAGAATTGGAATAGATGAAATTATAATGATATGAATTGTGAATTTGATTGATGATTTTGATTGCATAATTGTATGATGAAATTGTACCATTTTGCCTGGTGTAGGTACATTGAAGTTGGGGTGGCAAATTGGCCTTGCAAATAACCTATTTTTGTCCACATGGACAGAGACATGGGCATGTGTCTCAGCCGTGTGTGACACACAGTCATGTTACACGGCCATGTTTCCCCTAGTGTTGAAATTGAATTAAAGTCAGTATGCTCCACACGGTCTCACGCACGGGCGTGTGACTGGCCGTGTGGTACAAATTAGTATACCCCCTAATTGACACTGTAACAGCTCTTACCTGTAACCGACGCTGGTACAGGGTATGAGGCGTTACCTTTCTAAAACACATACTAGCATACATTTCTAAGTCATAAAAGTTTGTTCAAATTTAAAACTTTTCAAACTTTTTCTTAAAATACTTAATATGAGCCTACAAGGCCCAAAACACCCTTTAGAAACGGTTCGAGACCGAACCGAGTTCTTTAGAAAACTTTGGAAAATGTCACTAAAAACAGGGGCACACACCCGTGTGGAAGGGCGACACGCCCATGTGACCTGATAACATGGCCATGTTGAAGAACCGTGTAGCTCACATGGCCTAAGCATATAGGGACACGCCCGTATCTCGAGCCTGTGTAGATATATTTCTCAATTTGAACCTATAGGGGTTTTCACACAGCTTGGCACATGCCCGTGTCCATGGCCCGTGTCCCTCACACCATCATGACACGGTCGTGTCTTGGCTCGTGTGCAAAAACCTTGTCATTCTATTTCTGACATCAGCAACATCATATGGTCACACGGCCAAGGCACACGCCCGTGTCCTTAGACCGTGTGGCGAATTAAATTCCTAAAATCAAGTGCAAACTTCGCACGGCCTAGGCATATATCCATGTCCTATAGCCGTGTCTTCCACACGGTTGAGACACACGGCCATGCCTCAGCCCGTGTGGTTACTACTGCACATTCTGTTTTTCGAACTTGGGGTGCAGGGGGACACACGGCTGAACTACACTGTAATAGCCTGATTTAGGGGCTAATCAGAACAGTGGTTTTGGAACCACTAATCCGAGGTCAGAGAAAATTATTTTAATATTACTTTATGAGTTATAGCATGATTATATAGGTGCATGAAAATTTTGGTGCTTCAATTTTGGTGATTCCATGCTTAATTGCGAAAAAAGACTAAATCGCATAAAGTGCAAAAGTTTTATTTTTCAAGCTAAAGGTTTCTAAAGGCCATAGAATATTAATTGGAGGTCCCTACTGTGCAATTAGGCCTTGTTTAGGGTGGTGGCCAGCCATAGGGACAAAGAATTAGAAATTGGTCAAAGTTGGTGGAAATTAGGTGACTTAATTGACTTGTTGTCATAAAATAAAGAAAAGAAAAATATCACCTTTTCTCTCCATCTTCTCCACTGAAAATTACCAGCAAAATAGAGGTTTGAGAACTCAAAAATTTAGCCAAGCTTCAAGTATGTGATTTTGGTGTCCTTTCTTGATGATATTTGTACTTTTGGAACCCCTAAAGCTTAGGCTAGCTAAAGAGGGGACTATTTTGCAAAGAGCTAGAAAGCTTAGGGTATTGCCATGCGAGCAATTATATTGTTTTCTGCATTTTTATGGAAGAAAATGAGTCTTAGTTGTTAGATAAATAACTTTTGTGAAAGGTGTTTCCATGAAAACACCTAAGAGGACCTCTTTGCAAAGGTTGTAAAATAGGTGTTAAATGTGTGAAATAATGAGTATTGAGAGTTTCTATAGGAGAAATAAATGTTCACCTAGGCTCGTTAAAGGAAGAAATTTGATTAGAATTGATTTACGAGCCTACGGGGTAAAATGGTCATTTTGTGAAAGTCTAGGGCAAAATGGTAATTTTTCCAAAGTATGATTATTGAAATGTATTGATTAATGTGGTAATTAAATGAGCTAATTTGCTATTATAGATCAAAAAGAACAAGGAATTAACATTGACCGAGGAAAAGGCAAAGTATCGGACTAGATCGGCAAATTGGCCTATTTTGAAATAGAGGTAAGTTTGTGTGTAATAAATTTTATAACGCCCCGAATTTTTGGGCCTAGTAGAATTGGGCCATTGGACCTTGGGCATGGAGCGTTTAAAATTTTTGAGAATAAGAGAACGGTACTAATGCAAGTTGGATCTATTGGGTAAGTGATTTTGGAAGGTTAGGGGGCTTCCATGAAGTCCCGGGTTCAAACCTGGGCTTTAGGAAAAAATTTGGTTTTAGGTGAATAAAACCCTAAGAGTAAGTAACTAGGCTTTAAGAATAAATTGTGGAAAAAAATTACATAAGGAAGTGAGTGGTCAAGTGGCAAGGCGTCATTAAGGTTGCAAGGGAGCATGGGTTCAAGTCTTGGCGTTTACAATTCATTTTGATTTCCTTTTAAATGAACTTAGACTTTGGCCCATAGAATTATATTTAGTTGTGCTTGTTTTGTTACACAAGGAGTCTACTGGTAAAGGTGGCAAGTGGCATGTGGAATGTCCTAATGGTCTGAGGTTCGAAACCCCTTGCAAGCCAAAGGTGACTATTTTGCTAATTTGAGACTATTTTGGAAGATTGATGGAAAGATCCCACATCGAGAAGCTAACGTGAGAGTAGGGGAGAAGCTGGCTTTAAATAGAGCGATCTAGGAGGAGAGTAAGCATACCTTGGTTGGTGTTTGGGCATAGGAGTGTTCGGCGCGCGGATTAACTCCAGATTCCTATCAGGTGTGTATTTCGCACTACTCTAGCTGTAGAGCGGCAAATGCCGAAATGTCGGTCACACGGCGATGGTAGCCACACGAGTGTGCGAGCACACGTGTGGGAGCTTCGACGCGATAGTTGAGGCCATCATGAGTGTTCTTGTGGGTTTAGGTTGTTTGGGCCGAAAGGGGCCATGTAGGGCCAAGGGGCCCGTGTGCCCATATGAATAAATTGTATGATTGTGTAGTAAATATTGGACTGGTCTATGTGAATCTCATATCTGTGGCTAGATTTTGGCTAAATGGGCCACATGAGCGTGTGGGCCCATTTGGACTGAGAATGGACCCTAGGCCCTTTTGCATCGTTATCTCTGTTTAGAATACATTGGTTTACAAAATTACGAAAATACCCTTAGTTTACGAAATTTCTAAAATACCCTCGACTTGTGAAATTACTGAAGTACCCCCAGTTTGTAAAATTATCGAAATACCCTCATATTGTAAAATTATCGAAATACCCCTGATTTGTGTATTTATCGAAATACCTTCGGATTGTAAAATTACCAAAATACCCTCGATTTGTGAAATTATCAAAATACCCCTGTAGGGTAGAATTACCGAAATACCCCTGTAGGGTAGAATTACCGAAACACCACTGAAGGGTAGGATTACAGAAATACCTTTATAGGGTAAAATGATTATTTTGCCCTTCCGGGTAACTGACTGATTAGGACTATGACTGATCTAACTGTGAATGTATGACTGTGTTTTAACTGATTTGACTGTTGTGACTGTGTATGTATGATTGTTTATAGGCATAACATTTCGCATACACGAAATATTGCATGGGGTTGGAATATTGATGCGGAGGAAGTTCTAATAGGGTTGCAAGGGCCGCATGACGACTGTAGATCCAATATTGATCTGTTGAGGTTGCACGGGTCTCATGACGACTGTAGACCAACGAACAGCTTAAAGCCGCGTAAACTGATTATGGCTCTATGCCAACCTAAACATGGCTCTGTGCCATTTTGATTATGGCTTTGTGCCAATCCTATTTACCCGTGGCTATGTGCCTAACATATATACCAATGACTTTGTGTCGATCATATTTACCCAAGGCTATGTGCCAATTATATTACCGTCGCTGATGGCTATATGCTAATCATAATACAGTTACTGATGGCTTTGTGCCAATTATAATATCGCTACTGAATGGCTTATATACTAGCAGCTTTGCTACAATTTTGGTTAATGCAGCAACCGGTGCTTACATTGGGAGTGTAGGGATGGCGTGGGTGATTTATTCCCCGCAGGTAGTGCAGGGTTGGACGAAGGCAACTGCAGGGTTGGATGGGATGGGTTAGCATGCATCACACATTATGCATATGGAATTGATTCTGAAATAGGCTAGGCCCAATTGATTCTATTATGGGCTGTGACCCAAATGATATTGTAGTGGGCTTTGACCCACGTATGCTCTCGATCAGACTATATCATGTCATCATTGTATCAGTATTGTATCGCATCACATTATTAAACGGGCTTTGGCCCAGACTATTTCAGTTTTTGTTTCTATATATTGACTGTTACTCTAGTAAGGAGATTACACACTGAGTTTCGTAAACTCACCCTATTTTTTAACTGTACAGGTAATCCTCAGCCTTAGACGGTTCGGAGCTGCGAGGGACTCGGAGAAGACCACACACTGCTTATGCTTGTTGTTTTGATTATTTACTTTTAAATATTTTGATTTGGGTTGTAGTAAGGCCTCTCTATTTTTAACTTATTATTTGTGATATCTATTTATGATGTTTTCTAACTGCTAAAAGCATAATACGATTTCCAAAACGATAACTGTCTTTAAAACACTACGTTTCCGCAATGTTTTCAAAATGCTTCTGTAACTCTAATTTTAAACATCACATTTTCGTAAATTGTTTATTTTAAATATGCTTCCGCAACATATAAGGTTTTAAAAGTTTTCAAGTGGATAACAATTGCTTAAGTTTTTTTAGTTTTAACAAAGAGGCTTTAACTCTCAAATAAGTTTTAACAACTAGAAAAATGGTTTTGAAAAACACTTCCATGTGACACGCCAGATTCGGGCCTAACTTCTAGGCCAGGTTTGGGATTTTACAAATTCAACATCATATTATTAAGTTTCTAAATGTTTGATATTAATGATGTTGTATAATATTTCTATGAATTTGAGTAATGATGTTGAATGAGAAAATGATGAGAATTGTGATGTGGAAGTCCCGGTTGGACTTTAATAATTGAGAGAATAATATCATCAAGACTTGAGATGGGTAAGGTCCCGTATAAGCCCATGTCTGGGACATGGCCTCGGCGCCGAATTGAGATCCTGTATAAGACCATATTTGGGATATGGCATCGGCATCGAATATGAAAATTATATAAGACCATATCTGGGATATGGCATCGACAATCGATATGTGATTCCGTATAAGACCATATCTGGGATATGGCATCGGCATCTAGAGGTGACCCCATGTAAGACCATATCTGGGATATGGCATTGGCATCATATTTCTGTGTATGATGACGATTCTGTATCTTCAAGTATCCCAAGTGATTCAACGAGGTAAATAGTTAAGCTTATAATAGAAATGAGATTAGTGCTAAAGCTATGTGATGAAGTGATACAGGTACATGTGAGTAATTTATGAGAAATGTTTACTATATGTGACATGACTTGTAATTGGGTAAGAGTAAGCTGAGTAAGAGTAAGCTGAGTAAGTTATGGCAATGTGCTTAAGACTTTGTGTTTTTATTCAATGCAATGGATGGATAACATTATGAGCCTTTATGTTGCTATTTATTTCATGCAAACTTACTAAGCTTTATGCTTACCCCTCTCATTTCCCTTTTCCTTGTAGTATTGCCAAGCTAGCTCGAGGATTATATGACGTCGGAGTTTGGAATCACACTATCAACTTCTCTTTGGTATAGCAAAGTTAGATTTATCTTGAGTATGGCATGTATAGGACTTGGTTATTTTGTTATGTCATTTTTGTTAGACAAAGTGTTGGCTATTAATGTTGTTCAATTCATTTTGTGAATGATCATTGGAAATTGGCCAATACTTGACAAGTTCATCTATTCAATATTGATGAAATTCATGAAGTGCATGCTTATGTGGATGCGTTGAATTTGAGTTCTTAGAGGTGCCTTGTGGTCATGATATATGTTGAATTGAATTGGTATAAGTATGGTTGCTTTGTAGGGTGGCATTTGGCTTGGTAGATAGCCTTACAAATGTCTACACGGGTAGATACACGGGCGTGTGTCTAGGCCGTGTGTGACACACGGTCAGCCCAATGGGTGTGTTGATAGGCCGTGTGTCCCCATGCATGCTAGGTTGGCAAGTCAGTATGCTCAGTAGTAAACACACGGGCGAAGACACGGCCGTGTGTCTCAACCGTGTGGGAGACACGGCCTAAGACATGGGCATGTTCTCGGGCCGTGTGAAGTCTGTACTTGAAATTAAAAATTTAATTCGACACACGGCCTAAGGACTCGGGCGTGTGCCTTGGCCGTGTGACCTTATTGAGTTGATGACGCCATAAACAGAATGCCAAGGTTTTCACACACGGGCGTGTCATGGCCGTGTGAGGGACACAAGCTATGGATACAGGCATGTGTCAGGCTGTGTGAAACCCCTGTAGGTTCAAATTGAAAAATAATTCCACACGGGTGTGGAATACGGGTATGTGTTATGCCACACGGGCGTCTTCCATCCTTCACACAGGCGTGTGGCCCTGTTTTGTATCAAATTTTTCCAAGTGTTCAAAAGTTTCCAGTTTGGTCCTGAATCATTCCAGGTGCAAGTTTAGGGTCTCGTAGACCTATATTAAGGTCATTACAGTCTCGAATGAAAAGTTTTAATTTGGAATGAAGTTTTTAAGGATCGATATTGTATGATTGAGCAAGTTAAGTATGGTAATGCCTCGTACCCGGTTCAGGTGTCGAATACGTGTAAGGGTTGTTACATACACGCCCATGGGGCAGACCGTGTGTCACACACAACCTAGACACACGCTCGTGTGTCTACCTGTGTGGACAATAACAAGGTTATTCACCAAGCCCTTTTTGCCACCCTACTTGCACCATAATAAGCCACATTAAATAACCTACTCATTCATGCAATTTGCACATCCATGAAAACATCATAATTTTCATATATCAATAATAGGTATTAGTCATCATCCCTGGCCTTATACAAAATGAATTCCTCTTCAAGACAAGCCAACACATTTGGCCAAAACAATATGACACTTAACAAAATATTAAGTCCCTATACATGTCATACCCAAAATGATAAATCTAACTATACCAAATGTTCAGATTGATAGTGTAATCAATGCCTCCGACGTTTGTTGATTCCCGAGCTAACTTGGCGGCACTATAAAAAAATGGAAAAGAGAGGGAGGAAGCATAAAGCTTCGTAAGTCGCATGTAAACAATTAACAACAATTACCATGCATTAACATACTCATAACATATCATAACTTGCAAAATTTCTCGAATAATTGAAAGCAAACTTACTCATTTTCACTCTTACTAATCATACAACATAATTTGAGCTCATTTCTCATGAATTTTCATGTAGGTACTTGTATCACTTACAACATAGTCGTAACCTTTCACACTTTTAACACAAGCTCTAAATTTCCAGTTGAACCTGTTGGAATACCAAAGGATACCCGACAAGCCTCACACAAGGGGATAAAATGTTGATGCCATGTCCTAGACATGGTCTTACACTGGCTCACATATCGAGGCCGATGCTATGTCCCAAACATGGTCTTACACTAGCTTTCATTTTAATGCCAATGCCATGTCCCAAACATGGAATTACACTGGCTCTCGTATTGTGGCTGACGCCATGTCCCAGACATGGTCTTACACTAGCACACATATCATCGCCGATGCCATGTCCCAGACATGGTCTTACACTAGCGCACATATCGCTCAAATGTCATGACTTGGGTATCCAATCTATTCCTAAGTTTCAACCGAGAGTATACCACATCAACTTTCGTCTTCCATAATCATAGCAATAATTAAACATTTTATGCAATATCAATTGACTAATGCATAAATACAATAACGTCGTATTATTTACATACAACTTACCTCGGTATACAAAAAGTGAGCGTCTAGATTGAATTAGTCTACTAGCTTGGATTTCCCCTGGTCTAAGTCCGGACTCTGTTTTTCTTGATCTATAATGATAAAATTCACTCATTTAATCACCACATTAATTAAGACATTTCAAAATTTCTACTTTGGCAAAATTACTATTTGCCCTAGACTTTCACATAATTACGATTTTGCCCTAGGCTCGTAAAACGATTTTCATCAACTTTCCTCATTAACCAAGCCTAGTCGAATCTATCTTAAGCTTATAGCAACTCCCAATTCCAATTATTTCACACATTTACTACCTAGTTTACAACCTTTACAAAAAGGTTCATTTTACGTGTTTTCATGGAAACCTATTTCAAAAAAGTTGTTTATTTAACAACCAAGATTATTTTCTTCCATAAAAATTCAGCAAACAACACTAATGCTCTCATGGAAAAACTCTAGACTCTCAACCATTTTGCAAAATGGTCCCCTCATTAGCTAGATTATGCTACAAGGGTCCCAAAAGTACAAAATCAACAAAAATGACCATCAACATGACTTACTTGCTAGAGAAAAGCTTGGCTGAAATTTTGAGCTCTCAAAACCCCTATTTTGCTGATATTTCCAGTGCAAGAACAAAAAGACGGGAAAAGATGATAGCTTTTCTTTATTTTATTTTATTTCATCAATTTAGTCATCTAATTCCACCAACTTTGACCAATTTTCATTTCTTTGTCCCCTATGGCTGACCAACACTCTCCTAAGGGCTTAATTGCACATCAAGGACCTCCAATTTAAGGTTCTATAGCTATTTGACACCTTTAGCTTATAGAACAAAACTTTCACATTTCCTTTTTCAAAAAAGTTAAGCATGCAACCACTAAAATTAATTCACCAAACTTTTCATGTACTCATATAATCACACTATAACACGTAAAATAATATCAAAAATAATTTCTTCGTCCTCGGATTAGTGGTTCCAAAACCACTGTTCTAAGTAGCCCCAGAATTGGGTTGTTACAATTCTCCCCTCCCTTAGGGATTTTCATCCCCAAAAATCTTACCAGCAAAAAGGTTGGGGTATTGCTCTCTCATAGTTTCTTTAGGCTCCCATGTGGCCTCTTCAACCCCATGTCTATGCCATAATACTTTCACAAGTGCTACACTTTTATTCTTTAATTTCTTAACCTCTCGATCTAAAAACTTAACCGGCTCTTCACCATAGGTCATGTCTGAACGAATCTCAACCTCTGTTGGTGAAATCACATGTGATGGGTCAGAACTATAACAACACAACATAGACACTTGGAATACATCATGGATCTTTTTTAACTTGGATGGCAAGGTTAATCGATAAGCTATTGGTCCAATTCTCTTAGTCACCTTATAAGGTCCAATAAAACATGGACTTAATTTGCCTTTCCTACCGAACTTGAGGACTTTTTTCCACGGAGATACTTTCAAAAATACCTTATCACTGACTTGAAACTCAATCTCTTTTCGTTTCAAGTCCGTATAGGAATTCTGTCTATCCGAAGCGGCCTTCAAACAACCACAAATCACTTTTACTTTTTCTTCTATTTCTCTGACTAAGTCCACCCCGTGTATCTGATTTTCTCTAAGTTTGGACTAATACAAGGACGTTCGGCACTTACGCACATACAAAGCCTCATAAGGCGTCATTTTCAAACTCGACTGATCACTATTATTGTAGGCAAACTCTACCAATGGTAAGTACCTTTCCCAACTACCTTCAAACTCAAGAACACAACACCTCAACATATCTTCAAGAATCTGAATTACTTTTTCCGACTGACAGTCGGCTTGCGGGTGGAAAGCAGTACTAAAATTCAATTTCGTCCCCAATACTTATTGCAACTTTTTCCAAAACTGAGATGTGAACCTCGGATCTCTATCTGAGATGATCGATAAAGGTACCCCGTGAAGTCTCACAATTTTAGAAACATACAAATCGGCCAATTTCTCAAGTCGATAATCGATATGCACCGGTATAAAATGAGCCTACTTAGTTAGTCTATCGATCACAACCCATACATCATCTTTCTTCTTTGGCGTCAACAGCAATCCAGACCCAAAATCCATGGTAATACGGTCCCATTTCCACTTAGGAACCATCAAGGGCTGAAGTAAACCCGAAGGTATTTGGTGTTCGCTTTCACTTGCTAACAAATTAAACACTTACAGACAAACTCTGAGATGTCTCTTTTCATTCTCGACCACCAATACATTTCCTTGAAGTTATTATACATTTTCACACTGCCCGGGTGGATAGACATACAACTGCTATGTGACTCATGCAAAATCTTCTGAATAAGCTCATCGTCTTTGGGTACACAAATTCTATCTCGAAACATTAAATAGCCATCTGAACCAATCCGAAAGTCTGATTCTATACTCGTCTCACACTGAGTTATCTTAGCTTGTAATTTTTTATCACCTTTTTGAGCTTCGTAAATCTCTTGCAAAAACATCGGCCTAGCTCTTAACTCTGCTATGACTGAACCATCACCAGTCACAAACAACTGGGTATTCATAGCCTTCAAGGCAAACAATGACTTCCTACTCAAAACATCGGCGACCACATTCGCCTTCCGAGGGTGATAGTCAATCATTAACTCATAGTCCTTTATCAGCTCTAACCATCTACGCTGTCGTAGGTTTAACTCCTTTTGAGTCATCAAATACTTTAGACTTTTATGGTTGATAAATACTCGGCATTTCTCATCATACAAATGGTGTCTCCAAATCTTTAATGCAAACACTATGGCGACTAGCTCTAAACCGTGAGTCAGATAGTTTTTCTCATGTAGCTTCAGCTGTCTCGAAGCATAAGCTATTACCTTACCTTCTTGCATAAGTACACACCCCAATCCATTTAAGGACGCATCGCTATACACCATAAATTCCTTTCGCGGTTCCGGTTGCACTAAAATTGGGGCTCCAGTCAACAATGCTTTTAGTTTCTCAAAACTATGTTCACACTTCTTTGTCCATTTGAACTTGACATCTTTCTGTAGCAACCTCATCATAAGAGTAGAAATCATGGAAAATCTTTTAACAAACCGTCTGTAGTATCCCGCTAAGCCCAAAAAGTTTCTAATATCTGACACATTACTCGGCGGTTTCCAATCAACAATAGCCGATATCTTACTCGGGTCAACTCTAATTCCATCACCCGACACGATGTGGCCCAAGAATCTGACTTCTTGAAGCCAAAATTCACTTTTACTAAACTTGGCATACCACTGTCTATCTCTCAAAGTTTGAAAAACCGTTCTTAAATGCTCGACATGTTCACTCTCATCATGAGATTAAATTAATATATCATCGATAAAAACAACAACAAACTTATCCAAGTACGGTCAGAAAACACTGTGGCTCCTTTCAATTGATTAAACAAATCATCGATCCTTGGCAAAGGATACTTTTTCTTCATAGTCACCTTGTTGAGCTGTGTATAGTATATACATAACCTCATTGACCCGTCTTTCTTTTTCACAAAAAGTACCGGAGCACCCTACGGAGAATAGCTCAGTCTCGCAAAACCCTTATCCATTAACTCTTGCAGCTGAACCATCAACTCTTTTAACTCCAACTGTGCCATCCTATACGAGGCAACCGAAATAGGTGTCGTACCTGGGACCAACTCAATCTAAACTCAACTTCTTTAGCTGGAGGCAATCCGGGCAACTCTTCCGGAAACACATTTGGATACTCACCTACTACAATGACTGACTTAATCTTTACTTCTGACTCTTGGGTATTCAACACAAATGCAAGATAGGACTCATACCCTTTTCTCATGTATTTCTCAGCAGTCATAGAAGAAATCAGTACAGGTAAGCTATTCGGTTCACCTAATTCAACCTGATTAATATCCCCATTTTCACTTTTCAGTTCAATAAATTTTCTTCCACAGTTTACTATCACATCATGAGTAGTTAACCAATCCATACCAAGAATTACGTCAAATTCATCAAACGGCAACAACATGAGCTTAGCCGGAAAACAATTACATCTAATTGTCAAAGGATAATTTCTACATTTTAGGTCAACTAACATATGCTTGCCTAACGGGTTTGACACTTTTATCACAAATTCTGTAGACTCAACAAGCATATTCATGCTAGACACCAATTTCATATAAATATAGGAATGGGTAGACCCCGGATCGATCAAAGCAACAACAGAGATATCATGAAGAGAAAAAGTACCTGTAATCACATCTGGTGACGATGCCTCCTCGCGAGCGCAGATGGCATAAGTCCTTGCAGGCGCTCGGCCCTCAGACCTCACGGCAGAATCTCTATGCGTACTTCTACTGCTAGCCCCACTACCTGGGTTCTTTTGTGGTCTACATCTAGAAGGAGCATTACTCGCTCGCACATCTTGCTTTCTGTCTTTCTTATCCATCTCAAGACAGTTTTGAATGAAGTGATCTAGTGAACCGCACTTGAAACAACCTCTTTCATTTCCTCGACACTCACTGAAATGTCGTCTACCACGCTGCAAACACTCTGGCTTATTTGGTCGAGCACTACCAACACTTGCAATAGAGGTGGTTAAAGCCTTAGAAACCAAGCACTGCTTACTCTTATTTATGTTCGAGAATCCAAAAAGCATTGGATCGAGTAGGGAACTCTCTTGATTTTTTAGATGAGGACTAAAATGATTTTTCCAACTGTCTTTTCTTTGAGTCACGAGACTCAATATCAGCTTTCCTTTTCTCTTTGGCCAATTCCTCGGCCTTACAAGCTCTTTCAACAAGCACCACAAACTCCCTTAATTCTAAGATGCCAACTAATAATCAGATGGCTTCATTCAATCCATCCTCAAATCTCTTGCACATGATGGCTTCGGTAATACGCACTTCCTAGCGTATTTTCTGAGTCTCACGAACTCACGCTCATATTCAGTTACTGATAAACCATAATTTACACATATTTTAACCCCATGCTTGGCTTACTTTTTAGATGAATTTTCATTAGATTTGATGAATTCGATACTCCTAATCCCTTAATTTCATGTTTTATACTCAGGAGAGCTTAGGGAGTTAAAAAGATCAAGAAACGGGCCAAAAAAGGGCAAAATGGGCCTACCTAGAAAATCAATACGGCCTAGACCAATTAAACATAGCCATGTGTTGCGAGCAGGATCAAACACGGCCTAGAATGTCGCACATGGGTAGATCACACGGCCATGTGTGACGAGCAGAATCGAAGGAGTCCAACACAGGTGTGTCACACGGGCGTGTCCCTGCTGACCCCTGGTTTAATCCTATTTGGAAAAGGTTACTTGTGGGCCAAGAAAGGCATCCCAAAGCTTATATAAACACCTTACGGGGCAACCTAAAAGGGGGACGTCGAGTAGAAGGCAGAAAATACTCCAAGACAGCCGTCGGGAATAGCTTAGGAGAAGGATCTCCATCAAGACTAAAGATCTCCCATCAAGTTCTTTAGAAGTTTTTGGGTTTTCTTATGTTTTGTTGTTTTCCCTATTTTATGATGTCTCCCTCTATCAGTATGAACTAAATCCATTAAATATCTAAGGGGATGAAACCTAAGACGAATCTTATTATTATTTGATTTATAAGATAAATACTTGTTCTTATTCTTAATTGTGAGTTCTTATTCTTGCTTTGATAATTCAGGTTATTAATTCAAAGTCGAATGTGCTTATTCAGTGGAGCAAAAGTCCCTGTTTAAGATAAGATCAACACAATTAAGCGGAGTTGATTGCAACCCTAGAAATAGGGCGACGAAAATCTGTCGGATTAGAGTCAAATCTAATAAGGGGATCCATAGATAGAGTTAATGCGACAATAGGGGTTTTAACTAGAAAGAGATTTCAATTAATCAACCTAGAGTCAGTTGTTTTTAGTCTTGAAAGAGATATTAACATAAATTAGGGATTTCTACGAATTAAGTCAAGTGAATAAATCATATGAATCAAAAGTAATAAGAGAAGTCTAGGTGGATTCTTTCTTAGGTATTGCCTATCTCATATAAGTTGTCTAAAAAATATTTTCCTAATTCTTTCTTTGTCGTGTTTTATTTAATTAGTTTTAGTTTAAAACAAAATCACTCCAATTCTTTGGCTATATAATAGAAAGATAGTAATTACTAGTACTCTTGGTCCTTGTGGATACGATCTAACCGGTCTTACCATAACTATACTATAAACAATAGGTGCGCTTGCTTTTATTGTGATCATAGTTAGTTATAGACACATCAGTTACTATCATTCGACCTTGCTTCAATTCTAGAAATTCCTTCCTTTTCTGGTCTATAAACCTCTGGCTAACGGAACTCTTCCTGGAAGAATTCCCAAGATATCCTTTCCCTTTGTACAACCGACATGGGTGTTCCACCATTGGTAGGCCGAGTCTCGCAGGAGTGACACAACATACTTCATGCACTACTTAGGTGTGCAAGACAATTCATCGAATACCCTAATGGTATTTTCTAGCCAGAACTCTACCCTCTCTGGGTCATCACCTATATTCGCTTTAAATTCCTCGGCCCTTTGCTTTCGAATTCTATCTACTAGAGGTTTTTTTCATCTAATCATTTCCACTACTTGGGGAGCTGTAGAAGTAGGCTGGGGAATTAGAGGGGGTGGAGGAGGTGGAGCGCTCGGGTTTGCACGAATAAACTCCGAATACCATACATTCATCATATAGAGGAAGGCTTCTCTAGCCCTTCCACTCCGACTCAGTGTCAAAGGCCCACTTTCAACTAGCGCGGTCCCTTCTGCGAGAGCCGGCATATTACTTTCTACATCATCCGCCACTGCTCCGTCGGGATCCATTTGCCATATAAAAACACATTTTAAACTGTCAGGAGTCGTCACACTATCATAATTCATATATGACATGTACAGCTAGACTCATACACATGCTAGGTTAGTTCAAGAATTGACTAAACCATTACTCTGATACCACTACATGTAACACCTCTTACTCGTAACCAACACCGGTACAGGGTACGAGGCATTACCTTACTAAAACACATACTAGCATACATTTTCCAAGTCATAAAAGTTCGTTCAAATTTAAAAATTTTCAAACTAGCATACATTTCCAAGTCATAAAACTTCGTTCAAATTTAAAACTTTTCAAACTTCGTCTTAAAATACTTAATATGAGCTTACAAGGCTTAAAACACCCTTTAGAAATGGTTCGGGACTAAACCGAGTTCTTTAGAAAACTTTGGAAAATGTCACTAAAAATAGGGGCACACGCCCGTGTGGAAGGGTGACACGCCCGTGCGACCTGATAACATGGCCATGTTGAAGAACCGTGTAGCTTACACGGCCTAAGCATATAGAGACACGCTTGTGTCCTGAGCCTAGTAGATTTATTTCTCAATTTGAACCTACATGGGTTTTTACACATCCTGGCACACGCCGTTGTCCATGGCCCGTGTTCCCTCACACGGCTATGACACGCCTGTGTCTTGGCCCGTGTGCAAAAAACTTGACATTCTGTTTCTGACGTCAGCAACATCATATGGTCACACGGCGAAGGCACATGTCCGTGTCCTTAGACCGTGTGGCAAATTAAATTCCTAAATTCATGAGCAGACTTCGCACGGCCTAAGCATATGCCCATGTCCTATGGTCGTGTCTTTCACATGGTTGAGACACACGGTCGTGCCTCAACCCGTATGGTTACTACTGAGCATTCTGTTTTGCCAACTTAAGGTGCAGGGGGACACACGGCTAAACTACACACCCATGGGGCAAACCGTGTGTCACACACGGCCTAGACACACACCCGTGTGTCTACCCGTGTGGACAATAACAAGGCTATTTACCAAGTCCTTTTTGCCACCCTACTTGAACCATAATAAGCCGCATTAAATAACCTACTCATTCATGCAATTTGCACATCCATGAAAACATCATCATTTTTATATATCAATAATAGGTATTAGCCCTCATCCATGGCCTTATACAAACCGAATTCATCTTCAAGACAAGCCAACACATTTGGCCAAAACAATGACACTTAACAAAATATTAAGTCCCTATACATGCCATACCCAAAATAATAAATCTAACTATACCAAATGTTCAGATTGATAGTGTGATCGATGCCTCCGACGTTTGTTGATTATCGAGCTAACTTGGCGGCACAATAAAAAATGGAAAAGAGAGAGAGTAAGCATAAAGCTTCATAAGTCGCATGTAAACAATTAACAACAATTACCATGCATTAACATACTCATAACATATCATAACTTGCAAAATTTCTTGAATGATTAAAAGCATAACTTACTCATTTTCACTCTTACTAATCATACAACATAATTCAAGCTCATTTCTCATGAATTTTCATGTAGGTACCAGTATCACTTACAACATAGTCATAACCTTTCACACTTTTAACACAAGCTCTAAATTTCTCGTTGAACCAGTTGGAATACCAAAGGATACCTGACAAGCCTCACACAAGAGGGTAAAATACCGATGTAACACCCCTTATCCCACGTCCGTCACCGGATTAGGGTTAGGAGCGTTACCAGATAGAACGAAAAACATTTCCAGAAATTCATCCATTCATACATCATTCTCAAGCATAGTGTCCCTTAAATGGTTCCTCAAGACCTTCATCATGCTTAGATGTCGAGTCGAGACTAAACTGAAACACATATGAAATTCCATGAAAATTTGAAACTTTTCTAAAATACAAGGGAGACACGCCCGTGGGAGGAGACCGTGTGCCTTCCACGGCTTCTAGACACCCCCGTGTGCCCTATCGTGTCTATATACTGACTTAGTCCTCACGGCTACCAGACACGGCCGTGTATCCTGACCGTGGTCCTATACTGACTTCCCCACCATGGCCACCAAACACGCTCGTGTCAAGGCCGTGTTATTTTTAGGCTGCATTCTGCCAATTTACCCATGGTCTAAGGCACGCCCGTGTGCCACAACCGTGTGACATTATAGGCCATTTACAAGGCCAAAATGCCACCCATAAGGGTTAAACCTATAATCAACATATAACATCCCATTTCATTCACCTATGACCATCAAAACATACCAAATAGCCAACCAAATCATGCATATTTGTCAACTAAGATAATCACACTACAATCCACTCAATATTCATTCAATCTCACCTTTCAAACCAATTCCAAACATACCAATTTGCATGATCAAATCTTATTTATGCTCAAGCACCAATCATCTATATACTTACCATTTCAAAACCATTTCATATATCTACTAATCATACCAAAACAACTTCTCAAATCACATTAATTTAAGCATAATACCAAAACTTAACTAGCCAAATCACATGGCTAAGTTCACTTAACAACTCATAACAAGAACTAGCCTATACATGCCATATCTAGCTATATACATATCCAAGGTGTACCAAAATGATATTAGTAGTGTGATGTCAATCCTTGACGGTCCCGAGCCTTCAGTAGCTTTAACGACCTATAAAACAAATTAAATACACACAGAGTAAACTTTCCAAAAGCTTAGTAAGTCAATACACAAACAAACTTGATATGTAAAGCATGTAAACATATAACTACATTGGCACATTTCTTCTACAAGGTAAATTTCTCTCATTTATACTTTGATTCATATTCTTGGCCAAATTGCCAAATTTATCAATTCAAGAATCATAGACACATAGTTTTTCATATATGCTTTCATGTGACATATTTCCAATCCATCATAGTAAAACACATAGTCACTTACCTTATATACATATTTGGTGTATAATCAACATACCTGAATCGGACATTCATTTACTTAATCTATCAAAGCTCGGATTTGTCATTCGTATTTCAGACTTGCTTGTTGAACCAATAGAAAATCTAATAGGATGCTCAGAAAACTCATAATAGTCGTACAAAGCCAATGCCCTAGACAAGATCTTACATGCACTCAGATATCGATGCCTACGTCACAGACGAGGTCTTTTTTATAATCAGATAACGATGCCTACGTCCCAGACGAGGTCTTATATATAATCAGATAACGATGCCTACGTCCCAGACGAGGTCTTATATATAATCAGATAATGATGCCTACATCTCAGACGAGGTCTCATATATAATCAGATAATGATGCCTACGTCCCAGACGAGGTCTCATATATAATCAGATAATGATGCCTACGTCCCAGACGAGGTCTCATATATAATCAAATAATGATGCCTACGTCCCAGACGAGGTCTCATATATAATCAGATAATGATGCATACATCCCAGACGAGGTCTTATATATAATCAGATAATGATGCCTACGTCCCAGACGAGGTCTTACATGATAAAACACAACAGATACCTTTGTATTCCTAAGTTCATACAAAACTTCTCCAAGTTAACACTATGTCGACCTTATCCCAGAATTTATATACATAGCATCACAAATGCAGTCATTATCATTGATAGTCATGTAAATAAACTTAGTTCAATACATTTACATTTATTTGCAGTATGACTTACCTCGGATTCGGTTTATCGGAATGAAAACGGCTACTCGGTAACTTTCATTTTCCCGCGATTTAAATCCATTTTCCTTGGTTCTTGATCTAAACATATTCAAAATTAACTCTTTTATTCACTAGTTCATTCAATTCAATCCCAAGACATACATTTAGGGCTATTTGCAATTTAGCCCTCACATTTGCACATTTTATCAATCTAGTCCATTTTTCTTAAAACATCAAATTCACAAAATTTGTTCATACACATGTATAGCCGAAAATCCTTAGGGACTATATAAGTCCAAATATTTCATCAAATTCACAAATTAGTCCTCCAAAATGATACTTTCACAATTTAGCCCTATTTAGCTAAATTCATCAAATCTTTAAGAACAAAACTTGTTCATCAATTACATATCTATCGTTTAATACCATAAAACATCACAAAACTCAACATAGCATCAATGGCATTTTACACAAACTTCATCAATAATCAAAATTAATACATGGTTTTTGAAGCTCTCAAAGCAAGGATTTCAAAAATATAAAAATTATCAAAAACAACTGAAAACATACCTTGAATTTTGGCTTAGAAGTGCCGAAAATGAGAAAGCTTCAAAGCCTTTCTTTTCTTTGTTTGGCAAGAAAGTGATGAGAATTAAGCCCCTTTCTCATGTTTCTTTATTATATCATATTAATAAAAATATAAAATGCATGTATATTAACATAACATATAAATTAATCACATATAAACATAATATGTTGACACTTAGCCGTCCACTACCTATAATTTTGGTCAAATTGCCACATAAAACCCTCACTTTTATAAAGCCACAACACATAGACACATTAGAAATTAGCATGCAACTTTCATATTTAATACAATTTAATCCTTTTGTCAAATTAAACACACAGACAGTCGAATTAGCTTACGGAAACGGAAATTTAGCACATACTTATTCACATATTAACGGCACAGAATATAATATTAAAATATTATTCAGACTCAGATTCGTGGTCTCGAAACCACTGTTCCGACTAGGGTATAAACCAGATTGTTACAACCGATGCCATGTCCCAGACATGGTCTTGCATTGGCTCACATATCGAGGGCGAGGCCATGTCCCAGACATGGTCTTACATTAGCTCTCATCTCAATGCCGATGCCATGTCCCAAACATGGTCTTACATTGGCTTTCGTATTGTGGCCGGTACCATGTCCCCGACATGGTCTTACACTAGCACACATATCATCCTCGATGCCATATCCCAAACATGGTCTTACACTAGCGCACATATCGCTCAAATGTCATGGCTTGGGTATCCAATCTATTCCTAAGGTTCAACTGAGAGTATACCACATCAACTTTCGTCTTGCATAATCATAGAAATAATCAAACATTTTATGCAATATCAATTGTTTAATGCATAAATACAATAACATTGAATTATTTACATACAACTTACCTCGGTATACAAAAAGTGAGCGTCTAGATTGAATTAGTCTACCAGCTTGGATTTCCCCCAGTTTAAGTTCGGACTCCGTTTTTCTTGATCCATAATGATAAAATTCACCCCTTTAATCACCACATTAATCAAGACATTTTAAAATTTCTACTTTGGCAAAATTATTATTTTTCCCCTAGACTTTCACCTAATTATGATTTTGCCCCTAGGCTCGTAAAACGATTTTCATCAAATTTCCTTATTAACCAAGCCTAGCCGAATCTATCTTAAGTTTATAGAAAATCCCAATTCCAATTATTTCACACATTTACTACCTATTTTACAACATTTACAAAAAGGTCCATTTTACATGTTTTCATGGAAACCCCTTTCACAAAAGTTGTTTATTTAACAACCAAGATTCGTTTTCTTCCATAAAAATTCAGCAGACAACATTAATGCTCTCATGGCAAAACTCTAGACTCTCAACCATTTTGCAAAATAGTCCCCTCATTAGCTAGATTATGCTACAAGGGTCCCAAAAGTACAAAAATCAACAAAAATGACCATCAAAATGACTTACTTGCAAGAGAAAAGCTTGGCTAAAATTTTGAGCTCTCAAAACCTCTATTTTGCTGATATTTTCGATGGAAGAAGAAGAAAATGGGAAAAGATGATAGCTTTTCTTTATTTCATTTTATTTCATCAATTTAGTCACCTAATTCCACCAATTTTCATTTCTTTGTCCCCTATGGCCGTCCAACACTCTCCTAAGGGCCTAATTGCACATCAAGGACCTTCAATTTAAGGTTCTATAGCTATTTGACACCTTTAGCTTGTAGAACAAAACTTTCACACTTTATGCGATTTAGTCCTTTTTTCAAAAAAAATTAAGCATGCAATCACGCTATAACACATAAAATAATATCAAAAATAATTTCTTTGGCCTCGGATTAGGGGTTCCAAAACCATTATTCCGGCTAGCCCCAAAATCATGCTGTTACAAACACACGGCCTAGCACACGAACGTGTGACTTGGCCGTGTTTTATAAGTCAATATACCTTACAAGTTTGGCACGGCCTAGCACACAGCCTAGCACTCGGGCATGTGTGGCCACTTTGAAGGGCACACTGGCTAGACACACGGGCGTGTGGTTGGCTGTGTGACCCAAGTCAGTATGTATACCCTGTTTTCACACAGCTTGAGACACGGGCGTGTGACCCCTGTATGGTTGAAATTTTTCTAAGTTTCTAAAAATTTTTGTATGATATCGGTTTAGTCCCGAATCACTTCTAAAGCATGTTTAAGGCCTCGTTAAGGGACAATATAATTATGTTGAATGATTTATGAGAATGAATGTTTTATGTTTGATAAAATGTATGCTATATGTTGTGAATTGATCGGTAATACCTCGTAACCCTAAGCTGGCAACGGATACGGGTTAGGTGTGTTACAAGGATATTCAAGGCCAGCACCCAGAACATGAAATCCCTAATGACATGTCATTCGTATCCTAAGAATTCCTAAGGTTCAACCAGGACTCGACATCTATCATAACATTGATATGTTTATATATCAATCCGTTCACATTATAAATAACATAATAACATTCAATTTAAATAACATTAATACGATAATTGTTTATACGAACTTACCTCAATGGCTAGGGGCGTAGAAATTAGGTCAAACTAATTCAAAGCTTTTACTTTGCCTCGATCTAGGTCCGTACGTGGTTTATCTTTATCTAAATACAAAATTTCAATCAATTTAATACTTCTAGTATTCAATTTAATCCACATTTCATATTTATATAAAATTATCATTTTGCCCCTAACATATTAGCTTTTCACAATTTAGTCCTTAAGCTCGTAATTTGAAATCTAATCATTTTAATCCCTCTTATAGGCTAACCAAATTCTTTATGGACTTATACCAACCCAAAAAAACCATCATTTCATAAATTTAACATGAATTTTTACTATTTTTACAAATCAATCCCTAAATGTAAATTTTATCAAAAATCACTTTACCAAAACTTGTTTATTTCTCAACAAAGATTCATATTCTATCTATTAAAATCAAAAAACATTCAAGAACATTCATGGCATAACCCTCAACCTTTAACAATTTTACAAATTGACCCCCGGGCTAGCTAGATTAAGATAAAACGATTACAAAAACATAAAAATCATTAAAAACGGGGCTCAAAACCATACCATGCAAACCAGCTAAGCTTGACTGGATGTTCTTCTTCTCCAACAGCAAATTTTAGGGTTTGAAACTTAAAATGATGAAGACATCTTTTTTTAATGTTTTTTTCTTAGTTTTTTCTTTTTTATTATTAATTTATTAAATTAACCTTAAATAACCATTTAAACTACCATAAAACTTATCCATCATCATCCACTAACTCATTAAATGGTTTATTTACCATTCAATTCCTTTAAGGTTTCATAGCCATTTGACCCTTTTAACTAATAGAACTCAACTTTTACACCTTTTGCAATTTAGTCCTTTTTACCTAATTAACCATGCAAATATCAAAATTTCTTAATGAAATTTTAATAAGACCTTAATAAAATCCCGCAAACATTAAAATAATAATTTACTCGTTAGAATTGTGGTCCCGAAACCACTATTCTGATTTCAATTAAAACGAGTTGTTACAGGTTCCACGGTGGAATGGTCTTCTCCTAACATTGTTGAATTTTGCTCCTTGTTGTGAAGTATTTGAATGATGTGCAAGTGTACATAGTCGTCAACAAGTAATAAAGTAGTAAGTATAGAGTTATCTTCTCCACAGGGACTGTATATGCAAGGTAAAAATTGTGAAAATAAAGACTTAGCAATTTGGTGATGGAAATAATTAGGGGTAAATTGAATTAACTAATTAACTTAGCTAAAAATTAACCAAGTATACTAAAAATGAATGAAAGATTTAAACATAGAGCAATAAATAACAATTCACAAATTTAATTACTATGGCATGAAAGAGTTAGATTAATTGTTTTTAACTTAGAATTAATAAAATAATGTTAATGATATTACGGAGAAAATCCATGGCAACTAGGTTATTTATTAACCCATGAAGTCACACTTATTTAATTATTAAGCTTTTCTAGCATATGTCTATGTTGAATCAATTTAGTAAAATTTAGTAATTTCATCAACAGACATCATGTTAAGTGAGGTAACAATGATATTTCTATATTGAAACAATTTAATCACATTAATCCTAGGTTAAGCAAAGTAATAAATTTCTTTCGATATTATTACTAATTTGACCTAATTTATCATAAACAGATCAAACATGCATCATTCAGATATTGTGTTAATTAATTACAATCTGGTTCTGATTAGATAATTAATTCAATTGCATCCCTACATTTATAGTGCATGAATAGCATGATCATGATTTTATCTGAATGAATAAGCAACCAAGGCACATAACATCGCTAACAGAATTTTAACAATCTAAGCTAAAAGAATGCAATTAATCTAACAATAAAAGAATTAAGTCATTTTGATTAAATTAAAAGCAAAAAAAAAAATATTTAGCAATCATGTTCACCAATTCAGAACAAAAATAAAAAGTTAAAAAGGAAAGAAACTAGAAGACAAATCCAGTGTTTCCCCGTAACTCAGCTTGTGTTCTTTTCCTCCTTCCTTCTGATTTGCTCTTACGCACAATTACCTTCAAAATGCTAAATTTTTGCTGCTCAAAGAACTTCTGAGATGCTTCACTCAAATCTTGTGTTGCTCTCTAAAGAGAAAATATTTTAGGTAGAAGAATTATATATTTCTCGATTTTGGATCTCTTTGATGTTGAATAGAATGTAAATTGGGTTAGATATTGATTGTTTCAAACTTATTATTATGACAAAAAAACTTATTATTAAACTAATTAATTTCAAACTTAAAATAAAATATGAAAAAATTGAAATTGAATGGTTGAAATAATGTTTAGATTATAATTATTTGAAATACATTGTATAGTAATTTAAAAGAATGTTTAAAAACTTTCAAAGTTGTATAAGGAAACATATTTCAATTTTTTATTAAAAATTGGGTTAAAAAAATCTTACAAAACATACTTAAGTTTTTATTAAATTATTTTTAAATACTGACTTATTGTTTCACTTGTAAATATATTAAATATCAATGATACATAAAATTTGATAAATATTAATTAATTAAATCTAAAAAAATTAAAAATATTTTAAAGTTTGTTAATAATTTCAATTTTTGAATACTATTTAATAAAATAATTTTTAAAAGATGAAAATTTTAAATTTCTTTTGAAATATACGTATTTAAAACATTTATTAAAAATTAAAATTGTGTTTAAATAATTTTTAAAGTTTAAAATCACTTTCTTGTCTTTAATTATACGTTCAAATTTGTTTATAATATTTTATCATTATTTACCTTGGGAAACATTGTTACAGTCTAAAACGTACAGTGTTTTAAGTGAATTAGAAATTCGAATTTATTAAGTTATTCCTTATTAAACTATCAAATGGATTATATTATGGAACACATTATTGTTGTGAATAAGATAACCCAATAATCACATTATTTTAGGAAATCCACTTCAACTTATATTATAAAAAATTACTTTCAAGTGATATCTAAAAACAAGTTTTACTGTTGAATTAGGTGCAGTAAATGTAATATTTTGGAATAAATGATTTAATAAAAATCTATTAATTGTATTAATAACCTTATATTTTGTCTTCAAAGTTTTTGCACACAAAGCAAAATAGAAACAAATATTGACTTACTAGTACATTTAACTACTACTAAGCGGTATTACGTGGTCAAATCGTAATACAGATAGCCAACTTGTATTAGTAGATAAACTTAAACATATCCTTAGTCTAATAAAAAAATGAGCAAACTGATTGAAAGACTAATATGTTTTCTCTCACGTGTAATTGGGGAGATACTTTATCTCGAGTATCGGAATAGATGACTCCTAGAATATAGAGACATAGATGTGGCTGACTAGACTGGTAGTAAATCGGACAGAACGCAAGTAGAATAGACCCTTAATCTGTTTATGGATTTATTCACTTGTGACGTTCATAGTGTGACATACCTTAATCCCAAGTGGATGATGGACTATGTATGCACTTGTATACTTTGATATAAGTAAAAGCTTTAATTCAAATAGATAATGAACTGAAAGTTGGTGCATTAGGTATACGACTTCTACAACATGTAGCATCATTCACAATAGTGGAATTCATAGCCCAAGTAATGGGTAAACTCTCAATGACATTATATGATAGATGAAATGTAAATGTGATCATGAGTTGTTTATCTTTGAGATAAATGACTTAATTACTATTTGATAGTAATTGACTTTTTATGAAGGAAAATGTAATGATTACCATAAGATAAAATAGGATCATATTGGGAGAACGAATTTATCTCAAAGAGATTAAGGATACCCTATGAGGGTAACACGTTTATTACAATATCATTGGATGAACACCGATCAAGTAGTTCTCCTAATGGTATGTAATTAGGGAGAGCTCAATCATGATATTATAGTGAAATGACTTCGTGACTTAATTGAATTTATAATTAATAGGCGAAAAAGTTGGAACTTAATTGTAAATAATTTGAGCCCTAATTATATATGTCCAATCGATATTTTTGCTAGCTTATTGAAACCATAAATGATGCATTAATAATCAAATGAATAGAAATGGATGGAAATGATAAAATTAGAGAAACATGTTATATTTGGAAATAAATGTGTTTTCTCACTAAGTATGTAAATGAATTGAGAATTAATTTAAATTTTTCGACTTATTATTTAATCAAAAAAAAGAATTAATTTAAATTTTTCAACTTATTATTTAATCAAAAAATTGAAGTTTGAAAATAGAATTAAATTAGTTAGTCATTGTGAATTTATTTAATATGTAGATTAAATATAATTTTCATAGATTCTTTTATGGTAAAGTTATCATAACTTTAACGAAATTAGAATTGAGTTGAGAAAATTATTTAATTGAAAAAAATAATTTATCTATTAGTAAATAATATTTATTTTGAAAAAAAGAAAAACATGTAAATTATAAAGAGTTGAGTTAAAAGTTTAGGAATTACATATAATTTGACCCAATACAAGAGAGACTCAATAATCCCTCATAATACATTAAAGATACATATAAGGAGCAACAACCCAAGCTCGGCCTTGGGGGTCATTTGGAGGTGCAGCCGCCCAAGGTCTAAGGTTGAATGGATCCAAAATATTATTTTCCAAATTTTAAGGGGCTCAAAAATAAATTTAAATATTATTTTCCAAATTTTAAGGGGCTCAAAAAAAATTTAACTTTTAAAGGTCAAATTTTTTTTTTACCAACTCTGAAGGTGCCCCAAAAAAATTGTTTTTAGCTTTTAAGGGCTCAAAAAATTCTTTTACCAACTTTTAAGGGACCTAAAAAAATTTTCTCCAACTTTTAAGGAACATAAAACCCCATCTTATTGTTTTACCTAAGGCCCCCAAAATGTCAAGAACAAGCCCACGGCAACCCTAGTGTATTTAACTAGGGTGTGTTGCTCCCCTCTCCTAGTTAAATTAGGAGGCTAGTTTTTTTTTTTTTATCAAATAATTATTTTTTGTATTCTACTAATTCAACTGGGATTCTTTTCTCTCTTCCTATAAATATAGATGACACTGATAGAGCTAACAACATAGAACTTTAAGATATTGTTATTCTGCCAAAAAATAAAAAGAATTTATTTTCTATGTATAAGTTTTATTTTTTGAAATAACAATCGTTTCTATTGAGAGATAATTACTTTCCTATTGAAAGTAAGAAATTGTTTCTGATTTCGTATTTGATTCATGATTGTTCGAGCCCACACTTAAAGCAATTCGTGGTACAAGAATTGTGGAGGTCGTTTGGTTAAAAGTTGAAAACATCAAATATTCATCTCTTTCAAAATACGAATACTTTTCAGAAAAAATTTATTAATATAAATATTATAAATCAATTTAATTTTTAAAATTTTAATTTTTTGCTATAATAAAAAATTAATTTTTAAATCGAATTTTTCCAACAAGTAAAATGATGTTTAGAGTAGTGATACGAGAAATAAAAATTAATCCACTTTAGTTAAAAAGTTGGTCAAAACTGATCTCAAGATGGTTGCAATCTGCAATATTAGGACCAAAACGAGGGTGATGCTGATTTTGAGTTCAAATTTTCTTCACAATTTTTTATTCTAATATTGTATTTTACAAGGTTATTAACAACTAGTTTTGTTTTTCACTTGTTAAATTAATGTTTTTGTAATGACATTTTAAAATTTTCTAAAATAAATTTATTTCATTACAATTTTGCAGCTCAATTTTTAATGAAATTTAAATAAAATTATTCTGTACTAATATTTATTTTATTTTTAAGTAATATATGATGAATGGGTATGCAATTATGATCAGAATTATATATATATATGAGTTTATCTTTTATGTTGATCAAAGATAATTACTTTAAATCAAAAAATTAATTAAATTGAAAATAAGCTAAAAAGAGATGGTAAAATATAGTTGTGCATTATCAAAATATTCCAAATCTACATACTAAACTTTAAAACTACAAACTAATTTCGTTTCAATAACAATAATATAATCATAAATATGAATCCATATCACAGTCTCCAAACAATGAATATTTGATGTAAACTCGCATAAATATATATATATTGAATATAAAAATAACAAAGTCGTAACTGGGATCCAATTCACCCTATTTAGACAGTAAAAGTCAGATAATAGTACAAACAAACTTTACAACATGACTCTCAATTCTATCTTATATCTTACAGACACCAAACGAAGAGAAACAACGTTATTGTTTCTAATAATAATCATGCCATTTCCTTTCTTCACATCCAACTCCGCTTCCCTCCATTATTTCCATTCATCTTCTTTCATCCTCAAACCTACAAACCCACACATTCTTCTTTAACCTATAAATCATCAACTAGGGGAAATAAAAACACAAAAGCACAACCTCCACTGGTGAGAGAAAGTACCATCATGTGTGTCTCGATGCATCATCATGTAACTGTGCCACTCTCACGTTGGGGTCATCCTGTTGGGGGGACACCAAATAGATGTAAAGAAAGGCCTGAAACAAAATGGAAATGATTTGACCAGGTTTTGTTAGTCATATGCGGAATACTCACCCGAATGTAGAAACTAGGAGATCGAAAGAAATCCATGGGTCCCTGTTGAACAAAACAGAACATAAACAAAGTTACCATTTTAACTCGAAAAATATAAAGAAACTGATTGCACAGAGAGATTACCATTCCAGGCATGGCTTGCTGAGTGCCATAGTAACCATCATGGCTCGTTGCTATGGTGTTTAACTGTCCCTATGAATGCAAAACCCCAAATTGAGATTTACTCTCCTAGGGCAGCACTATATTGGATAAATAAAGCTATATAATTAACTCATTATGGTTATAAAACATGATAATACCAGCCCCTGAATTGTCTGTTGATTCCCATAATAATTATCGCGCGGTGCCATTAAATTAAGCTGAACCTGCAAAAATGTATAAAACATGAAACGGAATATAACTAACATAAAAAAGTTAAATGAAGTCAGCTGTAACAATCTTACCATTCCTTGGACGCTTGGTTGTGCACCAAAGTAACTATCTAGGGCTACTGATCTTGAGCTTAATTTATCCTACAAAATAAAAAATTAACAAGTGATGTGATCATATTTTGATCAATTTTATTCCAAAAGCTTGAGAACATTTCTTGATTGCAAAAGCTACAATAATCTTATTGTTATGCTATTACTTGATGCAGGTGCCATAAATCATCAAAACATCTTTAACTAGTCTGCTAATATATAGAACAGAACTAACCATTTGTTGCAAGCCATCCGTCGGTGCAACAGCCATTACCTCCTGCTCTGAGTTTCCCTAGACAGAAAAAGAAGCCTAAGAATGGACCGACCGGTAACAGAATCTGCTAAAAATATATCCACATGGCAAAACCCCATTTACAACTAACCTTTCTCTTTTTGGTTGGGTTCTTTTTCTTATTCGTCTTGCTTGTGCTTCTGCTTTGATTGTCTTCTTCAATACAGATCATACCCTGGGTGGGAGATGCCACAGCTTCTGCAAGGCTCTTATTAGAAGTGTTTGCACTCAAACAGTTCCCAAAAGCTTCTTCCAGGCTTCGGAATGCAATATAGTAGCTCTCTTGAGACAATGAACCCTCCTCAATCAACTTCATCCCTCGTTGAAATAAATCATTGTACCTCTGCGCCCTAGATTGAACCTGTTCAGATTCTTCACCCATGAAATGCCTGCTCTTTGCCTCTTTTGTCCATCGTTTCAAAATATATTGAGAAGGGATGGCTGAGTTGCCATTTATTTGGAGAACTACCATAGCGTGCCGGCAGAGATATCCTTTGTATTCATATAAGCGGCATATACAAGAAACTTCTGCCTTCATCTCATTCAAAGTAACAATAAAATCCTGATTCTTTTCAAGATCTTGAACTCTAAAAATGCTGCATGTTGAATCGTGATTTTCTGGCTTTGGATGACAAGCAATTGCACCCACAACCTCGATTTGAAACTTCTTGAATAATGTGTGTGTGTATACCCCCGCAACACTCTTCTCAAAAGGTGATGGAGATTTTAATGCTGGCACTTTGCTCCATGAATCAGAATTTGCTT
Source organism: Gossypium bickii (assembly GCA_025503065.1). Classification (NCBI taxonomy): domain Eukaryota; kingdom Viridiplantae; phylum Streptophyta; class Magnoliopsida; order Malvales; family Malvaceae; genus Gossypium; species Gossypium bickii. The sequence goes on along the minus strand of CP106710.1, from coordinate 105,130,677 downwards.
TCGCTTCCTCTTCATACCTATCCTGTAAAATTGCTTCATAATGTTTCAAAAAATCTTGCACCGTGGTCTTCTTATGTACATACTTGTCAAAGAATGAGTTCACACTCTCGGCTCTCTGAACCGTAGACATCCCAGCCAACAAAACATTCATTATATAGGTTGGAACCCACTTTTTGCGGTCTTCATACAACGATTTCATCCATTCATCATCCTTGAGTTCAAATCTATCAAGAATTTTCCACCACCTTTTGCCGAACTCTTCATCTGTCCATGACCTGTAGATGCATTTCTCAAACTTTTCCATCAAGTTTCCGTGCTGTTTGATTACATGACCAAGGTTCTCAGAAACCTTTCCTAATACGTGCCACAGGAAGAAGCAATGAAGTGTATTTGGAAAGATTTCTGCAACAACAGATTTCAGAGTTCGGTCTTGGTCAGTTATTAGGACTCTAGGAGATTGTCCACCCATTGCTTTCAGCCATGTCTGCATTAGCCAAGAAAATGTTGCAGCACTCTCATCTGATACCAATGCACATCCAAGCGGAATGCACTGGTAATGGTGGTTCACTCCAATAAATAGTGCAAGAGGCATCTTATATTTGTTTGTGACATAAGTGGTATCAAAAGACACAGCATCACAGAAATAACTGTAATCATGCCTACTCTTTGAATCAACCCAAAACAAACTCTTCAGACGCTGATCTTCACCCAGGTCTACTGCATAAAAGAAGTTTGAATTTATGCTCTGCATGTGTGTGAAAAATTCAAGTAAAACCTTAACATCAGCAGCTTCTAATGCCAAATTTCGACCTTTATCAAATGGATTTTTGGGATCATTCTTCAGACCAACAACATTTTTATATTCAGCAAATTGTCTAGCCATTGCAGCATACATCCTTCTGGTCTGTTCACTGACAGCTTGGGCTGGCAAGAGTTCATGGTTATGTTCTTTCACAAAACTATGTATAACCCATTTTCCATCAGGCCTTCTCTTCACATGCATACTTGCTTTACAATCCGTCTTCGAACATGATCGCCGACCAGTTGCATTTTCAGGGTCTTGCTTGCTTTGTCTAGCTCGTGGCCGGTTAAAGGATTTGTCATATTCCCTTTTGGTCCCATATCTAGAACAGGCAAACTTTGCATCAATAAATTCTCTTGAAGTCTTCGAACGGCGGCTATTTTGTATAGCTGTGTTGAATCCCATAGACCGAGCATATTCTTGATAAAATGAATACGCTTCTCCATGTGATTCAAACTCCATACCAGAAAGTGGCTCAAGATTCGTATCCTCCTTGAAGGTCACCATATCCACAGCATGCATTTCCCCACCATCTTCAGCACGCATATCCTCTCCTACAACTTGAACCATTCCATTATGCAGTGATTCATCACCATCTAGCATATTATCAATTCCATTTGCATCTTCATCTTCCTTACACTGTTCACCAGAAGGTAACCTAAGATCTATGTCCATGATTGAAACTTGTTTACTTCAACTAACAGTTTTCCTGACTGAACCTGAAAAAATTAAAATGTAGAATGATGCCATCATGTCAGCATAAAGAACCCATGACAAAAAGCAATTCACAATATCCTACTATAATTATAAAAGATAGACAAACTAATTGAAGTCCTCTTTAGCTCTTGGACTATCCTGGATATACATGTATCTATAAAGGAAGCAAATCCCAAAGCTACATATATGATGGGTATTTCAAATTTCCTTAGCTATAAGTTGATACATGAAGACCTTTTCCCTAATACCAACATTCCAAACGAACAAAAAGGCTACAATTTTAACAACTTTTAAGGATTTTAGCGATAAATTAGCTAACAAGATTAGGCAAGCAACTAATAATATAATATCAGCAAACCAAGATTCATGGGACCAAATAATTTCTAAAGAGATGAACCCAGAAAATCAATCACAACTACAGAATTCAATAAAATCGGGAAGGCTTCAATCATATAATGAACTTAATATTAAAACAGAAGAAAAAAGAAAACGAAAATAAATTTGGGGATGATCGGATCGAAATCGAAAATTTAAAAGAAAAAGAACAGGGAAATTGCGAAAATTCAAAAGGCAAAATTGGAAAGCAAAATAGTTGGGGGGGGGGGGATTAAAATAAAGGAACACCTGAAGTGGAGGTGAAATAGAATGAGTGATGACTCTGCGAAAACCGAAGGCGAGTGGGGTTAAGGGCGCGTAGAGAGTTGAGGGGGGGGGTTGGGAGATTTAGGGTTTCCTGCTTTCCTTCCACTCGCTTTTCTCTCTCACTCGCCAATTTGGGGATCTCAGACTCTGTTCTCGCTTTCACTCGCCCCTTTTCTGAGTAAAATAAGCTAATCCTATTATTATTTAATAGTCTAGTATGATTTTTCTTTTAATGTTGGATAATTTGCTTTCTGTGTTGGGCCTCAACTCCATCCATACTATTACTACGAAGAGATAAAAACCCATTTGATCTAACAGATTTCGGCTCAAACGCAAAATAAGCCCTCAAATCTTAACCTCCTTTAACCATCGTCTCTCATAGCCTTCAAATTTTGGTTTTTCTCATGGGAAAAAATTCTCAATTTATTTACCATGTTTAAAATTTTATTTTTATGGTCACTTCGCATTAAATTTCTACTAAAACACTTAATTCTTTTTCTTTTTTTTTTCTCTTGCATACACCTTTATTCGCAAGAATAGAAAGGAACCATACAAAAATAGTTATTCTGTGCAAATAAAATAGAGTTGTAATTGAAAGTATAACTATGGATGAAATAGAATGAGTCAGTAAATGATATTCTTATGTTCAATTTAGGATAATAAGTAAGAAAAATGATCAAATGATTAATATATCCTTTTATAGATTTTTTAATAAAAATTTTAAAATGATGAAATGACCAATTTACCTTTTAATAAATCATATTTTTTTTAAAAACAAAAACATAATGGCAAAAAAAAAAAGAAAACAAAAAAACCCTTAACATTTATCTATGGCAAACTTACCCTTATTTTTTTGGAATAAATTTGCTTTGGGTTAAATAGAAGATTAGTACCCGGATTTGTACACTTCTCTCATATTAGTACTTATGGTTTTTTTTCTCAGATTGATATCTGAACTTTTTTTCCCTCTACTAGTTTGGTACTTGAGACTAATGGCGTTAATTTTTTGCTACGTGGTAGCACTGACCAATCGTACGTCGCCACATGGCATCCTATTTGGCATTCTTTTTGTTTTTTTTTTTTAATTTTCCCTCATTCTCATTTTCCTTTTCTTTTCTTATTTTCTTTTCTTTTTTTTTTTTTTTTTGGGCGGCACTTCTACACTTCTTTCTTTCTTCTTTCCTCCTCAAACCCCCCAATTTCCCCAATGTTCAGACCAGCAATGAAGATAACAACAGTAACAGCAAATACTTCTCCTCTTTTCTTTCTCCTCCGTCCTTTGCTTTTTGTTCTCTTTTCTCCTAAAAAATCTTTCTTTTGTTCTCTTTTAAGAAAAAACTGGAAACCTAAATAGTCAAAATTTTCTCTTCTTTTAAGGCTCAACAAATCTGTGGATGGTGACCTCCTCATGGCTTAAAGGTTAAACCTAGGTGAGGCCGCTATCATCGGAGCCTCCCCTTTGTCAAAAAAAATTTGAGCCTAAAATCCCCCAATGCATGCAAGTTTTGTTGTTCTGAGATTGTGTAGCTGATTGATGTTCTGATAGTTTTTATTTTTTTTATTTTTTTTGTTTTTCAAGCTTTTGTTTTTTTCTCATATTGTTTTTGAAATTGTGTAGCCAATTGGTATTATGCAAGTTTTTGTAATGTTCGAAAAAGTTTTTCAAAGATTTTATTTTAATCCTTGATTCTGTCTAGGGGTTCAAGATTTTCCATAAAAATGTTTTTCAAACATAAAAAATTTCAATCTTGCATTCTTGATCAAGTAAAAACTTCAAGAGCAATAAAAAACCCAAAGTGAAAACGAAAATAACTCAAAAAAGGTTGAAAAGGAAAATAACTCAAAGAGACTTCCATGGATTATGTAGAGGAAAATTTTGAAACTTGTGTAATTGGATTTTGGTGGTGATTGGATGGTGAGAAAGTGAGGAAAAATTTTGAGAGTTTTTTACGGAAAAAAGATGAAGTGTAGAAGAATGTCCAACAATAGAAAAATAAAAATAAAAATAAAAAAAGAAAAGAAAAAGAAAGAGGTGGGAAAATTAAAAAAAAAAAGAAAATAAAAAGAAAAAGGAAGAACAAGAAGATGCCACGTGGCAGTGTGCGATTGGTCAATGTTGCCATATCAACAAAAAATTAACGACGTTAATCTCATGTACCAAACTAGCAGAAGAAACAAAAGTTCAGTTACAAATCTAGGACAAAAAAAACCATAGGTGCCAATCTGGGAGAAGTGGACAAGTTCAGGTACTAATATTATATTTAACCCTTTTGCTTTCAACGTTTCAAAGTCAAATCAAATTAGTTTATTTATAATGGAAAAAGTAACGGTGTTGACATAGCATTACAATGTGCCAATTTTTAATTGATGTGGTTAAAGCAACGTCGTTTCAGCTATTAACCTAAAATTTAACGTGGAATTAGTAAATAAAAAAAAGAATGAAAATCTCATATTTACAATAGGTTTCAACCTTTAGTCATTGTGATGATTTCTCTCTTCACCGTAAAAGAATCTCAAATGTCATTAACCCTCTTTTTTAAATAGATTGACACTCATCTATTAAAAAAATTATTTAGTTACTTTGACAGAATTGTTCAAATCCTACCACTTATAAAAATTATGATAAAATCAAATTTGATTTTACCAATTTATAAGGTATAGTGTAATGATTCTGTTTCCAATGGTGTCGAAAAAGGCGATGGGACCCTGTTTTTGTAAACCGAGTCCGTAAATGTTTAGTAGAGATATTTATGGGATTATCATATTGATGAATTTAAATTTGGTTAAGTGATTTAACCAAATTTGTGAGTAAGTATGGCTCAGGGATTAAATTGTAAAAGTTTATTCATTGTAGATTTTTAATTAGATTAAGGCTTGAGGACTTAAATAACAATTAATCAAAGAACCAAAATAGCAAATAGACCTATTTTAAATATATGTTAGTGGACGACACGATGTATGTTAATTATTTTAAGTAATTAAGGTTTAAATAAACTAAAACATAACTAAATTAAACTAATTATATTATAATAAACTATATATATGAAATAGTGGAAGGAGACATAAATTTCATCTTCTCCAACCGTCCAAAATTTCGAACCAAGAGGGGAGAAAGCCATTGAAGGGTTTTCAAGTTTTTTTTTAATTATGTAATTTCAAGTAAGTCTTTAGCCATTTTAATTTGATTTTTATGGAAATTGAATCATGGGAGCTTGAGCTAGCCCATGTAATAATTTGTAAATTTGTTAAAGTTTCTGAAAGTTTTCATGGTTGAAAATTGAATGATTTATGTTTCAAATTGTTAGAAATTAAGCTTAGTATGTGAAGAGGACTAAATTGTAAAGCTTAATTATTAATTTCATACCTTAGGGACCAAAATGAATAAAATGAAAAATTATCAAGAATTGTTGGCTGGGATAGAAATAGAAGGTATCTAATGATTTTTGATGAAATCAGATTTTAATCCGAGACCCTGAATTGAAAGTTATGCTTGTCCCAGTTTTAAGACTAAATTGAATAATTTGTAAAATGTGTGAAATTTGGTATTTGGTTATGATTTGGTTGGAAATTGATAATGTGATATGTTTTATGATTATTTTTAGCTAACGACAACACCGAACAACCGAGAGGGAAAGGAAAAGTGAAAAGTATCGACGAGTGACCCGCGAAACCTCGGTTTGTACTTTTCTGATTCAGGATAGAAATGTTTGATTTTATATGCATGTTTATTGATTGTTGAATCATTGAGGTGAGTATTATGATAATATGAAATGTTTTGATTTAATTTGATAAGGAATATTATGGTAGAAGTCTAAAATGAATAAAATGGGAAATGATATTTAATACTTAAATTATGATTTGTGATATGAAAATTATATTTAAATATATTTTATAATATGCAATATGAGTTTTTTTATTATGAAATGGGGCTGTGATTGGGAATTTGATTAAGAAATAATATATGTACTGAATTGAAAAAATAATTGTTATGCGATAGAATAGTATACAAGGTGTAAAATGCATATGTGAATGAATACATGATATGAATATGTGTGTAAGATGACTACAAGTATGGAAATGTTTATATATATGTAATTGATGCTAATGTAAACTTAGTAAAATATTAGGATACGATTAGCATGCCAATAGGGTTGTATGAGCGCTTGTACAAGATATGTGGTTGTATGGAGATCTTTACCGGTTATACCAGGATCTAGCATGTAACAGCCTGCCTAACGAAGTCTTGGTATCTGATTACTGTTTGGTGTCTTGGTAAAATAAGTGTATATATGAGTAAATAAAGTGTTTATTTTGTCTACGTATATGATTCTTTGTATGCGCTACTTGACAAACTCTTAGATTTGGCGTAGATCTGTGGTTTAGCGGACTCTTCTATTAAGTGTACGCCACCCAAATACTTTGGCAAACTCATTTGGTTTGCAGTTGAATAGATTTGTTTATTATTTTAGTAAGGAAATTTAGTTAGTTAAGTTGAGACTTAGTTATAATAGAACTAAGCTACTATAGGTGAAAAGACTTAAGTTATGTTAAACATACTTAATCATGGGAATCAAGTGTTAGTGAAATTATCTAATTTTTACACTAAACATTGTTTCCGTGCTTAAGTATATAATGATAGCAATGCCTTCATAGAGAATCTTTACTTTTTCTTTGTATTCATCTTCCTTCTTGATTTTCTGTGTACTTTCTGAAAACTTAAGTCCAGAAAGCCTTTTCGAAGTTGGGTTCACTATAGTCAGCTAACTTGCACGTTTGTTTTAGCTCACTGGTAATTTCTTATGAACCCTAGGTTATTTTCAAAGTTATTTACGTATTTTTGGTTCTTCATGCATAAGTTTTAGATTGGTGTGTAAGGAAGGAAACTTCCTGATGTTTGGGTTTAATGTTGATGTTTCTTGCATGCATGTTTAGATTCGATAGAGTAGTGATCTGATATGTTGAATTATCGTGATCTGATATGTTGAATTATCCCCATTTTTAGCTTAAGAAGCTACTGAAGGTCCAAGTGACAAAGGCAAAGGACCTTCTATATAGAATTTGCTATACTTCTAGTAAGTTCCTTTTTACTTCCATAAGTGTGGTATTCTTTACTTTATAGTTTTGTAAGGTAAGTACTTTTACCCTGTAAAGGATAACAAAAATATGTGTATGAATAATGGTTGTCTAGAGTCATCAGTCTGAGTTCAATATGTTTGGGATAAAGTTTATGTGTCATTTTCATGTTAAGCCCCTACCATCTACTTCTGATATGAATGATATGATATGATTTGATATACGGATATGAAGTTGAATACATATGTTTGTGTAGCCTCTGGTAGGGCAGTGGCAGATCAAGATAAAACATGCTACTGAATGATTCTCATATGGAGAGCTATAAGGGGAGAATGTATATGAATGAAATGAAAACATATGATATGTTTATGACTCTGAATTCTGGGTATGTGGCTGGCATAAAAATGGAATGTCTGAGTTATGTTATGTTGGCATATAGTATTTGCCCATGTGATACACCATCGGTATACTATGTAACGCCCCAAACCCAATCCTTAAGGAGGACCCAGATTGACACGTTATTGCCTTAAAATCTTTTCCTTTAAACTTGTACAGGTATGGACTTCATAAAAATACAGTTCAAATAAATATGACTTGTAAATCCGTTGCAAAATTAAAGATAAATAAGGTTATACATTTCCAAGGAAAATGGAAAACATATACGCTCCATTGGAAGCTCTTAAAATCATATTTTGCGTAACCTATATTTAACTACAACGTCATATACATATACATATAATTAGAAAAACATTAATTATTCAAGGTAAATAATTCGGTAATTTGCCAAAAGCATAATCACTTTACTGAGGTTTCATTGAAATAATGGTTTTAAAAGAATAGTTTTAAAATATAAAATCCAGTCTTTAAATGACACCATATTGACACTACCCTCATGCAATTCATCATACAAAATACTTAGAAATCTCACAGAATAGATGTCATTTGGTGTCGTCTTTGCGAAATCCTTTACTTCGTTAGGGATCTTAAGAAGGAAAGGTAACTAAATAAGTTTAAAGAACTAATAAGTTCCAGAGCAAACATTTCAATAGTTATATATATTATACCAATAAACCTTTCCAACTCAGCAAGTCATATAATTCACCTATTGGAGAATACCATTCACAAATAGACTTCACTATGCAGCCATGCAGACAACCTTCTTCGTGCTAGTTACACCCAAGTCCATGATCAAGCCTTAGCATTCATTTCATTTGTTCCATCATGATTTGCCAATCTGGTTTGCAATAACTCTTGCCCTACCAGAGGCTACATGATCGCTTTTCATGTATCGCGATCTGCCAATGCAATGCTCATTTCATTAAAGGTATCGCCATGATTTCATTTTCATAACTCAGTTCATATTGTTCATTCTAGAACAATGGGTGGTGGCTTAAACACGAAGAAAGACTCTTACTCTATTTACACAGACAACTAACTCAGACTTATGACCACGAACCTTTATTACTCATACACAAGCATATTGTCTTATAGGATAAAAGTGCTTACCTCAATCAAACATAAATAAGAACATAATATACACACACATGGAAGCAAGAATGAACTCACCAAAAAATGCAGCAAGATCAGACAATAGGATTCTTGCCCTTATCACAAAAGTTTTCAGGAGTTTATTGAGCTATGATATAAAAAGTTAACTTGTGAGATCATTTTACAAGAAAAACTAAACACGTTTAATATGAACATTAACAGGATACCCAAAATTTAGAAGTTTCCTCCTTTACACCTCAAACTGACCCTAAAGCATAAAACCCTAGGGCCTCATAAATAACCATGAAAATAACTTGAATTTCATCGATATTTACCAGACACCAAATGACGATGGATTTGGCTAATACAGTGAACCCAAATCTTCAAGCAAGTAAAAAATTGTAGTGAAAGCTTGAAAAGAAAATGTGGTTGTCAAAGAAAGCATTAAACTTGCTCAATAAGCTAAAGCTTGCTTTATACAAATATACACAGAAGGAAAAACTTAGTGGATAAGTTTGATTTCCCTTCAAACCCCCGGTTCCTTGTGAATAAGCACTTCTACCTTTTCATAAATATGGGTCTGATAGGTTAAAGAAACTTAGTCCTATACTAACCAAATTCTCGTTCGTTTAACCAGATTGTTAAACCAGGATAATAAAATAATAATAAAGCATATGGCTTTTTCAAATTAAGGTTTTAACACTAAGGGCTTAATCATTTCATCTAACAACTGGGGTGGCATATATTCTTCAGAAGAGTCCATCAAACCACCAAGCTTGCCTAATACAGACTTCACCTGGAGGCGCATCTATAGTCATATACTTAGTCAAATTTAATATCTACCTACTCAAAACTTACTCTATATGCCTTACTTATATAAATAGTACGCAAATACTAGGGTTTCGTCGGGTAGGATGTTACGTGCTGAGTTTGTTTGAGCCTTGTATACATTGTTGGGCGTACTCTATGATACTATGAGAAATTTCTTTGAAGGATTGAATTGTACTATTAGTATTCTTACTTAAGTCTCTATGGAAGTCACTAAGTTCATAAGAACTTACCCCGTTAACTTTTCCTTTTCAGACTTGTTGTGTGAAGGAAAACTATTTGAAAGACTACGTTAGAGGTCATCTGCTGTTGTGAGACATTTGTTTATTTGTACTATGCATGACATATGGGGGTGATGACTAGTTGTATTTTGAGTAGGATTTGTATTTGAAACTTATGTTTGATAAACTATGTTTTAATGAAAATTCATTTAAGTTTATGGAATGGTTTTGCAGTCTTGTATTTTGAATGATGTAAATATCTTATTGAAGTTTATACGCCATTTGGCTCTTACTTTATTTCAGTATTTTATTAAAAGTTTAATTCAAACACTACAGTTTTACAAAGTTCACACTAAAAACAATTTTAAAGATAGATGATTTCTAAGTAATGACATGTCATACTTGTGTCCTTTTAAAGGATTGAGTTTCGTGTGTTACAAGTTAGTATTAGGGCTGAAGTTTAGCCGATTCTCGAAAAATTGAAGGTTGTGTCACACCCCATCATGCATAGTATACCTTTGGCTTAGTCCTTGATGTTTGAATTAAGTTAAAATTTCTTTTGTAGTGATATAAGAAAATGTATGACAGATCTAGAAAAGCTACTGAATAAGAAATTGAGTCATGTGCTTACACAAGAACAATCCCCTGCTAATAATATGGGTAATGCAAGGAATGCCTTTAAGAATGTGTTTTTCACGATGATGACACAACTGTTTGATCAGTTTATGGGAAACACTCAAGAACCTCAGCCACAACAACCTTAGCAACCACAACTTGAAATGGTTCACCCAGCACAACCTGCTCCATAGGTACTTGTTTTGACTTCATCTAAAATTGATCATGTAAGGGAGATTAGAAAAAGAGGTGCCAAAGAGTTTCTTGGTGATAAAGGTGATGATCCTACATTGTTTGAGTAGTGGTTATCTTATTTATGTAGAGTGATAAAAAGAATTGAAATGTACTCCTGCGAGTAGTCTTCTGTGTGCTATGTCATTGTTAGAAGGGAAAGCCTCTCAATGGTGGGAAACCTTGGTTAGTGTAACTCTTGAAGAAAACTGACTATGACTTCTTTCTGGAAAAGTTCTGGGAAAGATATGTAAACTAGATGTATGTTGTACAACTGAAGAAGGAATTTTTGTATCTAAGACAAAGTAGGATGATTGTTATGGAGTATGAGCGAGAATTCTTCAGACTTAGTCGCTATGCAAATAACATGTTTCAGACAAAGAATGAAATGTGTGATAAATTTGACTGGGGACTAAGGGATGAAATTCATGCATTAGTTGCAGTTTTTGAAAGTAAAACTCTTGCAGCAATGACAATTAAGGCTCATAAGATAGAAATGATCATCAAATATAGAAGTAAGAATTTTGAAAGGAAAGAGATGAAGAGGGGAAGGTCAAGCCCTTCACCTCCAACGGCTTTTAAAAAGCCTACGAACAAATCATTTCAACTTCGAGAAGGGATTTACAACATGCAAGTTTCAAGCGTGAAGGATTCAGTAGACCAACTACTTTAATGGCAAGCTCTGGCGGTTTTAGAATAGTGAGAAATTTTTGTAAATATTATGGTAAAAATCATGGTGGAGAATGCAAGAAGCGATTAGGGGCATGTTTTGGATCTGGATCCAAAGACCATTTAGTTAAGAATTGTCAATCTAAGATTGAAGCAAGATAGAGCAGTCTGTTCGAGGACCTCAAAAGTTTCAACAATAGACTAGATTTGGAATGGCAACAAAGTCTAGTTCAGTACAGGGAGAACTGAGGAAAAAATTTAGTAAGCCAAGTTCTAGAGTGTCAGCTCGAGCTTATGTGATGAAAGCAAAGGAATATGCTGATTGCCTGAGGTCATAACGTGTAAAATTTCTTTTCTCAGAAATAGTATTTATGCTTTGATAGATCCAGGGTCTTTGAATTCATATATTTGTACTAAGGTTGTAGAGGGTCTATGTCTTGAATTAGTATATTCTAAAACCAATGTGTTAGTAACCAATCATTTGGGTCAGACTATTATGGTGAATAAGCTGATAAAGAATTGTCCATTGGTATTTGGTGGGTATACATTTTTGACAGACTTGTTATTACTGAGCTTTCATGAATTTGATGCTATTTTAGAGTTGGATTGGTTGACAAGACATTATGCTATAGTTGACTGTCATGCAAGAGGTGTACATTGATAACTGTTGAGGTTAAGGAGGTATTGATGCTTGGTATACAGATTGGTTTGGTGAACAAGATAATCTCTACTGTGTCTGCCAGAAAGATGATTGTTAAGGGCGCAAATGCTTATTTGGATTATATCATGGATTCATCTGAATCAAGAAAGGAAATTAGTCAAGTTCTTATGGTAAGAGAATTTCCAGATGTGTTTCCAAGGGAACTTCCTAGAGTGCTACGTAAGAGAGAAGTAGAGTTTACGATTGAGTTAGAGCTTGGAACAACACCGATCTCCTATACTCCCTACAAAATGGAACTGTTAGAACTTAAAGAACTAAAAGAGCAGTTGCAAGATATGTTAGATAAGGGTTTTATAAGACCAAGTGTATCATCGTGGAGTGCACTAATTCTATTTGTGAAAAAGAAAGATGGAACAATGTGCTTGTGTATAGATTACCGTTAATTAAACAAGTAACAACAAAGAATAAGTATCCTCTGCCCAGGATTGAAGATTTTTTTGATCAGTTATGTGGGGCTACGATTTACTCTAAAATTGATATGAGGTTTGGATACTATCAGGTAAAGATTAAGAGTGATGATGTGCCTAAAATAGCCTTTTAATTGAGGTATGGTCACTATGAATTTTTTGTAATGCCCTCTGGTTTGACTAATGTGCCTACAATATTTATGGATTTAATGAACAAAGTATTTTAGCCATATCTATACCAATTGGTAGTGGTCTTTATTGATGATATATTGGTTTAATCTAAGAATGAAGTTGATAATGAAGAACATTTGAGAATTGTGCCGAAAAGTTATAATCAATCAAATGCTAGGTTCAGTAAATGCAAGTTTTGGCTGAGAGAAGTACATTTTCTGGGTGATGTTATATCTATTGATGGTATTAAAGTAGACCTTGTTAAGGTAAAAACAGTACTTGAATGGAATTTGCCCAAGAATGTATATGAATTTTGCAATTTTCTGGGATTAGCATGGTATTACAGAAGATTTGTGAAAGGATTTTCAATAATAGCAACACCTCTTACTCGATTATTGAAAAACAAAGAAAAGTTTGATTGGAATGAAGAGTGTCAGCAAAGTTATGAACAGTTAAAAGTAGTTTTGACTAAAACTCCAGTTTTAGTACAACCAGAGTCTGGTGTATAGTATACAATTTTTACTGACACATCTTTGAATGGGCTTGGATGTGTGCTTATGCATAAGGGGTAAGGCTATAGCTTATGCATCTCATCAACTTAAACCTCATAAGAAGAACTATCCCACTTATGATCTGGAATTAGCAGCAGTAGTTTTAGCATTAAAGATATAGAGACATTATTTATATGGAGAGAAGTGTCATGTGTTCTTTGATTGTAAAAGTTTGAAGTATTTTATAACTCAAAGGGATATGAATTTGTGCCAAATAAGATGGTTAGAACTGTTGAAAGATTATGACTTGACCATTGAGTACCATCCAGGGAAAGCAAATGTGGTAGTAGATGCTTTGTGTAAAAAGATTGTGGTAACATTATTATCTCTTTGAGAAAAAGTAAGTATGTCTGATAATGGATCATTACTGTCAGATTAATTGTGAATTCAACCTTTCTTTCTCAAATTAACCTTTCTTTCTCAAATGCTAGAAGAGCATATGAAAGATGTTCAGTGTGGTTTGTTTAAAAAGCAAATGATATCTGGAAAAGCAGCAAATTTCAGTCTGGGTAAAGATGGTAAGTTGAGATTCACGGGAAGAATATTTGTACCAGTTGAGAATGATTTGAGGAGAGAGTTTCTAAGAGAAGCTCCTCAGGGACCTTTTTCATTCAATCCTGAGAGTATCAAAATGTACCTCTCCGCTTTAGATTGGGAGCCAAGATTGTAGGTATTCGAATAGGGGTTTCTACCCCTATTACCCAAATACTTTACCTCTTCCAGTAGGCTTTTATAATAGTACTCATAACTTTGAGCTAAGTCATTCATGGATGGTTTGACGAAGGATTCCAATTGGTGCAACTTTTCCAATATTTATTTATATTTATCCTCGTCTTGGACTAGTTTCATAGTTGATGGTTTTAGGTTGTAGGAAAATCTTTCATTCGGCCACATGTATGAGTTCATGGCCATGACATCAATTAGCTGACAGGCTTGCTCGTATGAACTGTTCATAAACGCCCCTCCAGATCCACCATCTAACTCTAACTTCAAATTCTTGTCTAAACCATTATAAAAGATTTGCAAATGAAGACACTATTGCATCCTATGATGGGGACACTTCCTTAATAGCAATTTAAAGCATTACCATGCCTCATATAGGTTTTCACCCTCAAACTGGTTGAAGTTGGCTATATCACTTCTTAATTGGATGGTTATACTGGGGAAGAACTTGTGTAAGAAGCTTCCGGTGAGCTCATCCCACGTAGTAATAAAACATGGAACCTGTAAGTCAATCCAATCAATCGTGTTATCACATAATGAAAGGAGGAAAACTGATGACAAATAGCATCGTTGGTGACCCCATTATATTTAACGGTATTGCAAAGTTGGAGAAACCACTTTAAATGTTGGTTTGGATCTTCAGTCATATTAACTCAGAATTGCAGAGTGTTTTGAAACGTCTAGACGGTGCCCTGCTTGATTTTGAAATTATTGGCATTAATAATTGGCCTGTCGATACTACCTCAATGTTCTCTCCTATTAAGCCATCATTGGCTCTCTCCTTATCTGAGCTGGTGATTCAACTGGATTTTCAAACAACAGGTTTTCTCGAGGTCATTTGCTATCAGTTTTATCTCAAAATTCTTTTTGGCTCTAGACTTAGCTCAATTGGAATGGTTTCGCTTTAAGTCATACACTGAAATGAGAGAAACAAATATCATATTATTAACCAAAATCACATTAAAAATAACAAGAACAAAATCGTATCTATAATTGACAATTTTCCTATTTATACTATTAAATGAAGAAATTCAAATTTAGTTTAATGTCAAAACCTCCCCGGCAACGACACCAACAATTTAACTTCCGCTAGAAGTGAAAACATTTAATATGGAAATGTGCAACAAAAAGATAGAAAATAGAACAGTGGTGTCCAAAAGTATGGATGAAATTGTAATATAATAAATTTACAACAAAAAACTTCGAGAAGTATTCCAAGGATTGTATACAAGAGACTTTGAATGAAACGAAAAACTACTTTCTACACTAACAGGGCTAAATAGTTATAATCAAAATTATAGTACGAATAACCAGATAAAAAATTAAGCAGGAAAAATAACAAAAAATAATTAAATAAGGTTAATAGTCAAAATTCACTCAATTGACAAACAGAAGATTAACTCACCCAGTGTCAATAATTTCCTTTAAAATTCAGGTTTTAATGAATTAGCTAATAATTAACTAGTTATTAAATCTCAACCTTTAACTAATTAACTAATAAAAAAAACCACTTATCTTTCGACCTCGTAGTTTAAATTGGGTTGAACTAAGAGTTGCTCGATAAATAATTCTCTTGACCTCATTTACCTAGATTACTTCCTAGTGTTGTCAATTCTAGGGTTTAAGCATACAAAATTCATGCCAACTAATTTTTAGGCAAACCCTAATTCTTTAGTTAATTAATCCCACCTTCGATCGTTAATCTCCCTATGGGTTTAGCCACTCATGGATCTAAATGAAAAATTCCCTAACTTTAATTTAAACATGCAAACAAATATTAATCTAAAGAAAAGGGAAAAGAGAAATTGATCTATTTCAATGTTGAATGCACTCGAAAGCCAAAAACCCTTTAACAATCGTTGAGATAACGTCGATTGCAAATGAAGACCAAAGAAAATTTATGAAAAACTAAAGAAACAAAAGCTTAATTAAATCGAATCCAAGTCTAAAAAACAAGAATAATAATTCTAATAGAGAAACTAGAAATAAATTGAACTAAAATTAATAATCTAAAATCTAATCTAAAAATAGCCTCCTCAGTTAAGCGTAAACATTACTCTATATAGGCAGTTGTATCTACCCTAATTAGGTCAAGTACAGGCCATTAAATTGAATAAAAATCATTGTGCAAACGAAAACACCCTTAGCATTATATTGGTCTCAGTCACAGCAATGTTGCGGCATCGGTCCTAACTTCGAATAGAACTTTTCTTGGTTCGAAATGTGGTGTTGTGACACTACATGATGGTGTCGCGACATTAACGTCATCCTAGGTGTTCCTTAGCCTGAAAATGGTGCCGTACACATTAAATTGGTTCATCAGTCCTACCCTAGGCCCATATTGGCCCAATGGGTCATTACAATACTAAAATATGCGTAAAAATGATTATTTTACTAAATTGCATCTAGACCACTAAATTGGAAAATTAATCGTAATACTAATAAAATGGTTTGAACACAAGCTCATTAAGCATTGAAAAGACTCTAATTTGTCACAATGAATTGTGGTAGATCATTAAAAGCATGAAACAAATTGTGTTTCATGAAATGCTTTGAGATAACCTAAGGAATTGTTTGAATAGCCAATATTGAAATGGTCTACCTTTATGCTATGCATCCCTAGTTCCCATGTTTGAGCGTATGTACTCTTCCTTGATGAACCTTTATGTAATATTGAAACCTTCAGCCAAAATTGAATTAAAATTTGAACCTTTCCTTGTTTTTGATCCTTTATTGCATTATGAAATAGACGTCAAACTATGGATATTGAGGGTTAGGTAGGGACCTATCGATGGTTTCAAAATAAGTTTGAAATAGAAAAGTGAAGAGATAGGACAATATGGTGAGTATAGGACTCTTGCAAAAATGTGCGTAATGGAAAATATTTGAGTGAACAAAAGCATTGGGAGGGTTAAAAGCAAAATGAGTGGATAAAAGCATGGATATTGTTAAAAGCATTGGGAGTGAAAAAAAAAGTGAAATATTTTGAATGAGCTTAACAAAAAAAAAATAATTTACAAGCTTAAAAGAGAACTTTTCCATTCCTCAATGCACCAAAACATCCTAGCTTTTTATACTCACTAATATTGAATTAAATCGTCTACATCTTTTGGAGAGATAAGGAAGGTGAGAGAAGGAGAAATAAGGAGGTGAGCTTTAAAGAAAAAAAGGGGGTGAAAAGGAATAATTTCATGTGCCTAATTATTTCTAATGTTTGAACCATTTTGAGTCATATTTCATTTGAACTCATACAATCCTAAGCCTCAAAATGTTACAAGCCTAAAAGTCCTATGTGACTTAAGCATTCCTTTTGCATAATTTTTCAGAAATGCTAATAATTAAAGCTGGTGAATGTTTTTTATTCACATGATTGTATCTACTATGTATATGTATGACTTAGATTGATGATAATATGATTGAACTTTTTTTTATTTAGATTACTTCTATGTTTGTTAGTTATTTAACTTAGTGAACTAGAAAAATTTATTTAAAAAATTTCAAGTTATCGAATTATCAAGATTAAGTTGCATGTGAGATAAAATTGATACAAATTTAATATTTGTCTATCATGTTTCTTAGTAATTAATATAATCCAAGGGATGTCTTCTGCATGTTATGTGTTTAGAATTGGTTTGCTTGAGGACAAGCAAAAAGTGAAGTGTGGGGGTATGATCTACCATGGTCGATCATGTTATTTGTATCTGTTTTCATATAATTTTAGCTTGTTTAATAGCAAAATTAATTCAATTTATTAATAAGTTATGTTTTCACAGTTAAGTAGTGAAATTATGATTTTTAGTAGTTTTATAGTATTTGATATCTAAACAAGGTTATGTGGTTATGTAGGATGTATCTACAGCTAAAAATGCAACTTCTTTATGCAACTACTATTGATGTCGCAACATTAGGCTATAGAAGTCACGACATTGAAGACAGACTCAAGAACAAACTATTGGGAAGCAACTGTCACGAATGTTGCAACATTGAGACCTGAAAATCACAACATTGGTTCTTTGTCGGGACGAGGAAGGTACTCCATGTTGCAATGTTTCTTCGTGCATAAAAGCTACGATTTCAAGGGCAATTCAAGGTCTTTTCTAATTTAAATCCCTAATTGATGTGTTAAATGAGGGGGCATTTTAGTCTTTGAATTCTTACCTATATAGTTAAATCTGTAATCAGAATTAAGGGAGTTTTCAGGCTTTTACACGGTTTTCACTTTAGCTTTCATTAGATTAGGTTTTTGACTATGATGTTTTCTTAATTGGAGATTTCTATTCTGAAGTTTATTTATTGCGAGCAGATAATGTTCGAAACGAGTGCTTTCATCTTGATTTATCAATGAACATTCTCTTCTTTATTTTCTAAATTTATATCTCTTTCATTAATTGATTAATTGAATGTTTGCATGAATACGAGAATAAAATATTTCCTATTATCAATGTCTTGCATGATTGATTAATTAATTGATTATTTAATTAAGTTCTTATTTATTAGCCATTGAGTGTTTATTTGAGTTTTATAAATAGCTTGGTATACTAGGATTGACGATCCTAGCAGAATAATTAGGCAAATGAGACTAAAAAGGTATTTTGTTGTGTAAGCCTTTAGTAAACTTGTTCTGAGTGATGAGACTGAAAGGCATCCATATGCTTGAGGGAGATCGAAAGGGTATCTTAGGTAGTAACTCTTAGCAAGGATGAGACTGAGAGGGAATTCTTAGTTAAGAGTGGTAAATAACTCAATTAAAGTAAATATTGGCTTAATTGATAATTAGTTATTTAATTAACTTTAGGCTAAGTAACTCTCATCGTTTAAACAACGAATAGGAAGTTTCAATAGTTTTAACCCTAGGTTTAGTTTTAATTTAATTAGTTTTATTGCAATTTTAATCTTGTATTTGTATTACTAATTCATAACTCGACTAGACTAGTACTTGCTTTTGGATAACTGACTTAGTAATAGTTTTCACCAACTTAGCAATCCCTTGGGTACAATCCTTAAAATAATTTCGGTATTTCGTTGAACTATATTACAATTTGACTTGTTTGCTAGCAAACACCGCACTTTATTCTATTTTTAATTGTATTATTATAAACCCTGGTGCACGCAAGCTGGGGCACGGTCATAACTCAACCATTTAAACCTTATACTATTTACATAAATACTTTAACAATTTATATGCTAAAATTCAAATTGAATTCTACTAATCCAAAGTCCCAAAATGACCATTTATGTAACACCCCAAACCCTGCCTAAAAGTTAGGCCCGAATCCGGCGTGTCACATCAAAGGCATATTCCAAAACGATTTTGCTAAGTTAAATTTTAGGGCCCAAAAGCCCAAACCTCATGAGTCTTGTTAAGTAATGATAAAAGCCCATTTTATAGCTTTAAGTATTTCAGAAACCAAGTTTAAGAATAAGAAATTTACTTAAGTTTAATCATTAAGTAAATAGTTAAAACATCAAAACCCAAAATTTAAAATCAAATCAAAGTACAAGGCCTTATATATCCAACGAAAGTAAAGCAACTAAAACCATGTCCTTTGAAACAAATAAATAAAAATAAAAATTTAAACATCTTGTAGTGTGGCCATCTTCGAGTCCTCTCCCACGTCGAGCTGTTTACTGAGGATTACTTGAAACATAAAATAAAGGGTGTGAGTTTCGAAACTCGGTGTGTACAACCCTTGGCAATGAAATCAACATACAAATATTCACATTGGGCCTAAGCCCTATCAAAATCGGTGGTCTTGGGCCTTAGCCCACAATGACCTCATATCATATCATATCATATCATATCATATCATATCATATGCAAGACAAGGTAATGCAAAACCCTCTCAAAAATCCACTCGCTACACACACCATTTCCCTTCCAACCCTACACACCTGTGGGGATTTCTAAATCGACCCACCCATCCTCTACACACCAAAGATAGCACTCACAGCGGCACTACTCAACGTTGCAGCAAAGCTGCTAATCATATAATGGGCTTAAAGCCACCGGTGGATCCATGGTCGTCAAGCGACTATGCAATCCTCAAATCTTCCTCTGTACCATAATTCCCACCCATATGCATCCTAAGCAGAATATCATATGAATGCAACATGCACATGAGTAACATCCACAAAACTCATACTCATCATATAGGGGTATTTTCATCATTTCACAACCCAAGGGTATTTCCGTAAATCTACTCTACAGGGGTATTTATGTAATTTTGCAAAATAGAGGTACTTTGGAAATTTTGTAAATCAGGGATGTTTTGGTAATTCTGCAAACCAAGGGTATTCTGGTAATTCCACA
Organism: Gossypium bickii; assembly: GCA_025503065.1. NCBI lineage: Eukaryota > Viridiplantae > Streptophyta > Magnoliopsida > Malvales > Malvaceae > Gossypium > Gossypium bickii. The sequence goes on along the minus strand of CP106710.1, from coordinate 105,110,508 downwards.
ATTCGGGGCTATTTTAGTGATTTTGCAAATCTAAGGATGTTTTGGCAATTTTCAAACTAAGGGTATTTTGGTTATTTTCAAATCAGAGGTATTTTAATAATTTTACAAATCTAGGGGTATTTGGTCCCTCTCGGGTTTTAGTTATGAACTTTGGCCCATTAACAAGTCCTTGCGGCTAAAGTGAACAGACACTGTGCACTAGGTAGGATTCCAGAGAAGAAGAGGTAGGCCGCTAGGGCCGCTTAAGTACCAAGCTCTCCCTAGATCCAATCCTAGACATGCACATGCCCATTACCACACTTTAACCTAGCGACTTGTCCACGGACAATGTTTAATTATTATAAAGTCTTATGCGGTTTAAGAGTTGTTCAAACTAGGCCTAAAGTCCATTAACCCTAGCATGCTTGTCTACGTCCCCATAAAGCCCATTAAGCCCTAATTACATCCTTACGGCCCATTAGGCCCAAATCACATTCTTATGGCCTATTAGGCACAAAACAATTCCAGATCATGTAACATGTAATATCCCGGGTTAGGGGCTATTTTTGTGTTGCATGATATTGTATGTGTTTGGTAGGCTGTGTTGTTATTTCAGTGTTTTAGGGGCTTGATTATAGGCTAGGTGTATGCCTGAGGGAATGGGAAAATTTTGGTTTTTGGGTGTTAAGTCAGGGGAGCTGTTGGAGCTGGGGTATAAGAGTTTTAATTGTGGTTTCTTTGCACAAAAAAGGAAGTGGTGTAGTGGCAAGCTAGACGCCACTAAGGCTTGGTGTGGGTAACGCCTAAAGCAAGCAAGGTGGTCTTGTGTTCGAGCTGCGAAATTCTCCATTTTGGCATTTATTTTGGACGGCATGGAGGAGGAGTTTGTGGCAGTTCAAACTCTGCCATTGACTCGGTCATACCATTCAAATGGAAGGTGGAGAGTAAATTGGGGAGGTGGACTTGGTCAAGCCGTTTGAAGGATTGGTGGGGAGTGTTTTGGGGGATTTTGGCCGAATTCTAGGGAGTGTTGGAGTGGGGAAGGGACGGCATAGTAGAGGGGTGTTGGTAGTGCCGAATTTCTTTTGAGAATCTTGTGCATTTTCGGCCAAAAAGGAATTGGTAGGCCAAAGTTCTTCATTTTATCAAAACAAGCCGATTTTTGTTTTCTAAAAAGGTTCTCTCAATTTCTTCTTGAAACCAAAAGTACAAACCCTTAGAGCTTGCCGAAATTAGCTTTGATCCCTTGTGTTCATTTGGTAGCCGAAATCCTATTCCTTCAAGCACTCTCTTCTCTTCTTAAACTTTCCTCTTCTTTTCTGAAACCTTGTAAGCCGAAACTTCATTTCAAAACACCCTCTTCATTTCTTCTTTTGGCAAACCGAAACTCCACCCTCCTATACAATTTCTTTTCTTCTTCTTTTCTTCTCATTCTTGTTGTTGGCCGAATATTAACCCCATTCTTTCGCACACCATTTCTTTCTTTTTCTCTGACCGAACTTTGGTGGTTGGATACACCACTTGGCCGAATCCTCTTTTCCTTTTAGTTCAAGGTCTTAGCCGAACTTCCCCTCCCCTAGTGGTGTTATTTCGGACGAATATTGGTGTAGTGTTGGTGTTCACCTTGTGTTGTGCAAACGGCTAGAAAGGGGTAAGTGTTGGTATTATTGTTGTTAGTTTAATCTTGGTGATAAAGGACTAACAGTCATTCTCTTTTAAGGTGAAGGCCGATTGTCAAAGAGAACCACTATTGGTTCGGGGTTTGGTTGGAAATCAAACCATTCGCTGGTATAAGGTAATGGGTAATGTTGATTCTTTGGTTGGTGGTGGATGGCCGATTGTGTAAGTGCCTAACCCCTAATGTTTGGCCGATTGTAGGAGTTAGCAATCGAGGGGCTTAGCATTCGTTCTCGTTGGGATTTCTAGGCTCGTAGTTATCAGGTGTGTAAACTAACACACTAGTACTTAGTAATATTATTAATAAACCGATTTGCCTGTTAAAAATTATAACAGTATGATGGACAAGTGAATACCCAAAATGGGGTATGTGGACGATTCGGGTAAGTTGGTTCTATTATGAGTACTATTAATAAAGTATAATATCATGACCTATGTTTTGTATGTATGTTATGAGAGACTGCTTGGTATGTTGGCATGATATGCATGACTTGCATGAGATGCATGATTACATGAGTATGGTATGTTGATGGGTGATATGAGATGAGGAGCAAAGTGATATATATATTGTCGACGACGAGCACCGTTGCTTTGGTAGCACACTTTGTGACTTTGGGTCACAGAGGTTTGGCACCTCAGAGGTTTGGTACCTCATGCGTCTCGCCCCAGTGGCTCAGCACCACAAGTGGGTTGGCCCCACGAGATGATTATACTGGGATTGACGCCGGTGTTTTGGTAACACACGATGGGTTGGCCCTATCACCGATTTGTGACTACTGGCCACAAAGTGCTTTGGTAGCACATTGTGTCTTTGGGACACCGCAGAGGTTTGGCACCTCATTGCGACTTGTCCCCGTGGTTTTGACCACCGTGGGTTGGCCCCACTTGAGATATGGGATTGTCTCGCTAGTGTTTTGGTAACACACGATGGGTTGGCCCCATCATCGTTGGATTTGTGACTTTCTGGTCACCGTGCTTTGGTAGCACAATTGTGTCTTTGGGACACCAGTGGTTTGGGACCACATCGATGGATAATGTGTCTTTGGGACACCAGTGTTTTGGTAACACATTGTGACTATACGTCACCAGTGGTTTGGCACCACCAGTGGTTTGGTACCACACGGGGTAGAAAAGGTGTATGGATGGTTAGGATCGGGTTGCATTAATTATGTTGCTATGTATGATGTGTGTTAGCATGTTGTTTTATCGGGAGCGGGATTTACACACTGGGTCATTCGACTCACCCTCTCCTTTGACATTTCAGGTGACTCGTAGACGCGGACTTGGAGCCGGGATGGACTCGGGGTGCTCATGCCATGCGGAATAAAAGTTTTACTCAGATATTATGCTTTGGGTATTTTAGTAATTTACTTTCAGTTGGGTTTATTTCAGGATTTGTAAAAAGCCTTTAAATTCTGCCTTTTGATATTATGTTTTGAGTTTGATTTTAATATGCCTTAACAAATAAGTTGGTATGAAGTTTACTAAAACTTGGAAAGATAATGATTTCAAATTATAACGCAAAGTGTTTTTAAACTATACCATCGTATCGTGATCGATTTTATAAGCATATGAAAATCAATGGTTTTTCAAACTTGAACGCAAATTTTACTAAGTCTAAATGTTTTAGTAACAATATTCGACAACTTGTTTTTCGCAAAAGAAACAAAGTTTTAGCAAATCTATTTAGTACAAATTCGAGATTTTCAAATACGTTTCCCTCGTAACATACCAGATTCGGTCGTGGTGTTTTGGACCGGGTTTGGGGTGTTACATAACATGCTTGACTAACTCAATTCATATACCAAACCAAACAAACTCATCAAACTTAGCCTTAGGGCCCACCAGGCCCATTTAGCCACTTTCGGCCTTTCGACATTACCGATATTGTGTGTGTAGTGTTTGTACACACCTCGTAATAGCATGTGCTACGAATTCCTCTTATTCACGAACCTACATTCGATATTCCTTAACCATTAATCATAGGCTAAATACAAACTTTATCAAAAACTGAAACCTCACTGTAGCCTTACCGTGTGCGACAAGCCTTAATAACTCCTTTCTTTAACACCAACTGTGATTAGACCCTAGATCTGTACCAACTTAAACATTAGAGCCTAAGTAATAGATGACTTGCATCCAACACAAGTCACCCTCACAACATTTATGACCATTCGCCAACCCTTAAATCGAAGTAAAGAACATTTACCGTTGCTAACGATCCTACCACGCTTGCTATCTTTGAACCTTGTCCTTGTTATCACAGAGTTAATGACATAATAGTTAGATAGCCTTTCGGCTTTTAGTAAAACGTACAAGAGAGGTTAACAGAATACTTACCAAATCCTACTTTCGATCCTGTAGCCTAAATTCGGCTTTTGAGATTAGTATGGTGACAGAGACAATTCGGCACCAATAGGGAGAAGAAGAAGAGAAGTGATCGGCTAGAACTAAAGGTGAACAAGAGAAGGAATTTAAGAAGAAAAAGTATGGGGAATTCAACTAGAGAGAAAACCAAAATTTCGGCAAAAGAATGATGGGCTTTTTTTCGACAAATGGAAGAATTCGGCTAAGGGGAGAAAAAAATATAATGGGACCCAAGAAACCTCTCAAAGGAATTTAGCACCTCCTTTTATAGTCAATTGCCGAATCCTACCTTCCCCCACAGTCTAATTCGGCACTAACTCTTCCCACCTCTCATCTCCTAATTTTGCTCCATGATATCTCCCTAATCTCATCCGAAATTCCCTCTTTTATCAGCTCACAAGACCAATTTAAACACTTCAACAAAAGAGTCCAAATTCTACAGAACTCTGGCCGTCCACTATGCAAAATAAACACTCCAAAAACACCTTACCACTACTCGAACCTTGGACCTCTTCACGCCACCATGTAGCTCCCCTAGTGACGCCACCTTGCCACTGGACCACAAACCCATTTGTGTCCTATTTTTCCCTTAATCTACTTAAGAGGCCTAATGCCTGAGACTAGGGTCCACTAAAGCAAGAAAAAATAAATTTTTCCATATGGTCTCCCCTATCTCTAAGGCTTCAAATAATCCCGATAACACCTTAAAATTAATATTCTAAGTGCTACACATACATACTAACTTTAATGCACAGAAATTAGGGTTTCGAGATTTTTAGGGCATTTCTAATAGGCCCAAATCTACTAGGCCCGAATTCGTGGCGTTACAATTTACATTATAGAATTGACTCAACCTTACGTACATGCCATATGTTAGAACGTAAAGGAACTATAAAAACATTGTTGAGTCGAGAGCTGCGATTTGGATGCTACTTCACTTCTCAGAACTTCGAGATCTACAAATACATGTGTATGGAATAAACGAACAGTATGCTAAGCGAGAAAGCTCAGTGGTATTTTCATGATTCAAGTTAATAATAAGATAAAAATTGCATAATAAGGAAGCAGTCAAAATATAAATAATTCTCAACAATTCAAATTGTCATACATTTCTCATGTACCATATTCTTGCCAAACTACATTTAAAATATCACATTCAAATGCATTTATATACCATCTTATACTTTCTATCATTAATTCACATTCTCATATATTACACAATGTAACGTCTCGAATTTTGGGCCTATATGAATTGGGCTTTGGGCTTTGGGTCTCATAAATTTTTTTTTTTAGGAAGAAAATGACAAATGACATGTTGGCTTTAAGGGTTTAATAAACTTGGAGTGTCTAGGGGTGTTGGAGAAGTGCTGGGTTTGAACTTTGAGGAGAAGGAATTTTTAATTACTTATTAAAGGAACTAGGGCGGTGAGTAGTTGGGTTTTTAAATAAAATTAGGGAAAAATGGCATCAAAGAGCCTTGTGGTGGAGTGGCTAAGTGACGCCACTTAGGGTATAGGAAGGTGGCGTTATGGGCTAGAAGGAGATCCTAGGTTCGAATCCTAGCTTAGTATTTTTTTAGGAGTTTAATTTTGGCCTTCTAGAAGGTTGGAAGTGGTGCGATGATAGAATCTAAGGAGAGTGATCAGAAGAGAAGATTTAGGAAAAGGATTGGGGAGTTATCAGGGAGAAAAATAAGGAGATGAGACGGGGAAGAGTTGGAGCCAATCGAGAATTTGGGGGGGTAGATAGAGTTTTGGTTTTGTGTATAAATAGGGGGTGCCGAATTCCCTCTGTGCTATTTTGGCAATTGGAATTCCCTTTGTGCTATTTCGGCAACTATAGTGCTCTGCCGAATTCTCCTTCACTTTTTCTGTTCTAAACCTCACCTCTTCCTTATGTGTTTTCTTTTCTTCTCTCTTAAAGCCTTAAATCAAATATCATTCTCTTCTTTCTCCATTGCTTGCCGTCCCACCTTCATCTCAATTGTTGGGGACCGAATATTCGCGACTTCAAAAGCTGAAAACCTTTGTTGTTGGAGCTGATTTCTTCATTGCCCCAAACCTTGTGCCGAATACTCTAGTGACCAAATCTCTATTGTGTTGTCATCATTCCTTTGATTTTTGGTGGATCGGATCTTGGAAAAATCGGAATCAAGCTTGGATCTACAAGTCTCTGCCGAAAAGCTATCCATACGTTTCGGTTTTTGGGTAAGTGTTCTTGATTTTGGGATAAGTTGGTCGAATAGTCTATAGTAAGGGAAAGGTGACTTAAGTGGATACAAGTCACCTATTATTTTTTCTTTAACGATTAAGATTGATGCAGATCTGGGGGATATTCGTGAGTAGCAGCTAAGTAAGGGCTATTAGGACTAGTGGCATACGGTAGGGTTATGATAAGGCTTCAATTTTTGGTAAATATTGTGGTTAAGTGTGTGATTGATAGGAGGTTGGTTTTGGTTGTAGGTTCAAGGCTGAGGATAGTGTAACACATCTCATTTACCAGGTGTGTACATACATTTTACACACGACAAATTAGCAAAAGCCGAAATACCAAAAAACTGGAATGTCGAAAAGCCGAAAAGCCAAAAGGTTGGTGCCAGCAACCGCACAAGCGTGCAATCATTTGTGTGGGAACACCGATACGACTACCGGGACCACTCATGGTCTCGGGCCACTGTTTGGCCAATCGGGCCAGAAGGGGCTAAATGGGCCTGACAAGCTCGTGGGCCCAAATCGGTAAGAGTTGATATGTGAAATTAAATGATAGATTGATATGGATGGCTGTACGATTTGATTATGATCGGGCCTAATGGTCTACATATACATGATTGGGCTTAATGGGCTACATGGACATGATTGGGGTTAGTGGGCCTTATGGGATTTTAGAAATGCATGCTAGGGTTTTAATGGACTCTAGGCTTAGTTTTGATGAATTCTTAAATAGCATAAAACTTAATTTAATAATCAAACATGTCTGTGGACAAGTCGCTAGGGTAGAGTGTGGCAATGGACATATGCATGTCTAGGATTGGATCTAGAGAGAGCTTGGTACTTAAGCTGTCCTAGTGACCCACCTCCTCTTCTCTGGAATCCTACCTGGTGTGTAGTGTCTGTTCACTTTAGCCGTGAGGACTTGTTGACGGGCCAAGGTTCGTAATTAAGACCCATACCCCTAAACCCTAAACCCTAAAACCCTAAAACCTGAGATGAAAGAAATTATGAAAATACCCCTGTAGGGTAGAGTTACTGAAATACCCTTGATTTGTGAAATGACTAAAATACCCCTATGTGTTGAATGTAAGAGTTATGAATGTTACATGTGCATTTGCTACATTCATATGATACTCTGTTTAGGTTGCATATGGAGTGGGAATTATGGAAGGAGGAAGTATATGAGGATCGCATGGTTTCTTGACAATTGTAGATCCACCGATGGCTTTTTAAGCCCATTATATGATTAGCAGCTTTGTTGCAACGATAGGTAGTACCGCAACCGGGCTACCCTTGATGTGTATCGGATGGGTGGGTCGATTTAGAAATCCCCACAGAAGTGTTTGGGTTGGACGGAGACGATGTGTACTGGATGGATTATTTGGGGAGGGTTTGCATTGCATTACATGTATGATGTTATTATGTTAATAATATGATATGTATGCTATTTGTTTAACGAGGGTCGTACACACTGAGTTTTCGAAAACTCACTCCCTCTTTTATTTTTTTCAGGTGATCCTCAGTAGGCAGTTCGACGGATAGAGGGACTCAGAGGTGGCCAACTAGCAAGACGATTAGACCTGTTTTTCTTAATATCTAAATTCTAGATTTTAAGTTATTTACTTTAAGTTATTTACTTTTCGGATTGTAATAAGGTTTTCCCTCTAGTTATTATTCCATTATTATGCACTGTAATTTTGAAACGGAACCTGGATTTATTTCTTTTAAGTATATTTTAAGTTTTTTTAAAAATAGTTGTGTTTTAGAACGAGCTTCCGCTGTCAAAGGAAATATTTTTTTTAGTAACAAGGAAATGATTTTTTTTGGATACACCTCGTTTTGAAAGCAAATTAGATTTTACTTAACTTTTCTTTAGAAGGGTTTTCAATGAAAACAAGGTTTTCGCAAAAACACTTCAATGTGACATGCCGGATTCGAGCCTAACTTCTAGGCCGGGTTTGGGGTATTACACACAAGCATGTCACAAATTCCTTTCTTTTTCTTTTTGACATATTGAATCCAGTGATTTGTTTCTTATTCATATCGACCCTCTGGGCTCGTATGAACTAGTTCGCATGATCTTTCACAAGCTAATATTTGTCACAATTTATATGCATACATGATATACCATATGTTAGATCTGGTGCCCTAAGTGTACTACTTTTGTCTAAGTACACTTGTAATTTTCAGAACAGATTGGTTAATAAAATTATTCATGAATTACATTAATAATTTGTATATTGTCCTTACATGGTTTTTGCAACCAAAGGAAAATAGAAGCAAATGTTGCTTACTATTTGTCTAATGTTTAACTAATACTAAGCAGTATTACGTGGTCAGATCGTAATACAGAAAGACAACTTGTATTAGTAGATAAACCTAAACAAGTCTTTAATATAATAAAAAATAAGAAAGTAGATTGAAAGACTAATATGTCGTCTATTAAGTCCAATTGGAGAAATGCCTTGTCTTAGGCATCGAAGTAGATGACTCTGAGAAGATAGAGACATAAATGTGACTGACTGGACTGACAGTACATTGGATAGGACCCAAGCAGAATAGATCCTAAATTTGTTTATAGATTTATTCACTGGTGAAGTTCATAGTGTGGCATACATAACTCCTGAGTGGATGGTGAACTATGTATGTGTGACTCGTACACTTTGATGTAAGTAAAAGCTTGAGTTCAAATAGATAAAGAACTGAAAGCTAGTGCGTTAGGTGTATAACTTCTATAGTATGTAGCGTCATGCACAACAGTAGAATTCATAGCCCAAAACCTAGGTAAATGATATCTTCTCATTGGCATTACATGGTTGATGAAAAGTAAACGTGGCCACGGGTCATCCGTCTTTGTGATGGATGACTTTATCACTGTTTGATAATGGATGAATTTACATTAAGGAAGATGTAATGGTTACCATGAGATAAAATAGGATCATATTGGGAGAATGAATATTATCCCAGAAAGGTCAAGGATATCCTATGAGGGTAACACATTTATGACAAAGTCATTGGACGGGCAGTGAGTAGTTGCTTTTGTCACATCCCAAAATTCAGGTTAGTAGAAATTGAGTTAGTGGGTCGAGAGTGGTCACATCCTGTTTTTAGATAAGTGTTGTGAGAGTTGTGTCAAGTGAATTGGTGTTTTTTAGTGGTTAAGTGTTGTGCTTGTGTGTGTGAGGTCATGTGTTCAAATCCTTTGTCTTGAGTTTTTATTGTTTTTATTCCCACACTTGACTGGTCACAAGTAGGTTATATTTTATTCTTGTTAGTTGTTGACAAGAAAGAGCCTATTGGTTCAGTGGTATGGCTTCAGCTTACCTAAGGGTCTTGTGTTCGAATCTTGTTATGTGAAATAGTGGAATTTTTTTTTGTTTCCCCTCTGTTGTGTCGTCCATGTCTCAGGAAGTGGGTTAATTTTCAAACACTTTGAGATATGATAGGATAAAAACTAATATCCCAAAAAAATCTTTCCTGCTTTCCACTCAACCATCCCACTCTTCCACTCCCTCTCTCTTACCGTCCTCTTCTCCCCATTTTCTCTCCATTTTTTGATTTTCTCTAGTTTCTTTCCTTTTCTCTTTTTTTTTACCTGTACTCACATTTTCTTTTTCCAATTACCATATTACCTGTTTGCGATTCTTCTTGTTGCTCCTTTCATTGTTCGAGCATCGATATCAGGTTCTTCATGTGTCATTTGTGAGTACTCGAAAGTGTTCAGTATTGTGGTCACATCTATGCGTAAGTGTTTCAGTTCCTTCTCCTTTAGGAATTAGTGTTCCATTCGGATAGCATGCGAATGGGAGGTTGTGATTAGTGTTGGTCGTTTAGTAAGTTTCATGTCAAGTTTGTTATTTTGTGTTTCTGTTTAGGTGTGAAACAGGAAGCACCCCTTCAGCAAATTAAGGTTGTTGTTGACACCCCATCAAGGGTAAGGGGTTGTGTACTTTAGGGACTATTTTGGTATGTTTATGCCTATTGTCCTACGTTTTTGGCTGAATACTATAATCGAGTAAGGGCCAAGTAATTATTTTGGACTTGGTGTGGTTGTTAATTAGTCATTTTGGATGTCATTTTAGGGTTGGGATAATATGGTAGGGAGGAAGTTCTGGTAGTTTAATGGTCTGCATTATCTGGTGATTTAACCTCATATCTGTTCTGGTAGATTGACTGCAATATAATGGCTTGATCAAATATATTTGATCTAGCAGTTTAACTGCAACTATGATGGTATTGTCCACAATTATCTGTTGGTGTGTTTTTGGATGGACGAGTTCTGAGGAACTCTAATTTAGTGTGTAGTGGAGTTGGGTAGCAAGTTTTCTAAAAATCTGCATTACATTTTCCAAAAATATTGCATTAACATAACCATACATGTACAGTTCTGCCATTTGGATTTGATGAAATTCTTTGTGATGTTTTATATGTTTATTATGTTATTCGTGTTTCTGTTTGAGTTAAGTTACACACTGAGCTTTATAGCTCACCCTTTGATTTCACCATTTCAAGTAATCGACAAAATTAGGAATGGGCATAGTTTGGGAACTTGGATTGGTTTTCTCGCATAAATTGTTTGAATTATTAATAATTAAATTTTCTGTAGTTTTTGGTTTTGGACTAATTTTCAGATTAATTTTGGTTCCAGGTTTTTGTTATTTAGTTAAATGTTTCTGCATGATATCTATCAATTAAAATAAATGCTTGATTTTCAAAATTAAACAAGCTAAAGATTTTCCGCTACAAATTGTAAATGACTTTAATGAAAGTTTCAGAATATGTTTAATCGACTAAATTATACATTTTCACTTATCGAAATCATGATTTTCGAATTATCAACTCTGAAAATTCTGCTACAAAGCTATATTTAAGCGTTTTTCTATAAAATGAATAAGTACTACACATGGTTTCCTAAAAACATGTAAGTGTATTGCCAAAAATAATATGTTCAGATCATACGATTTCCAAAGCTAGATTTAACTCGAGTTTTCAAACGGAAGCGTAATACCTCAAGATTTGGCCATAACATTTAGGCTGGGTGTGGGGTGTTACAACTTTCGTAATGGTATGTCATTGAGGAGAGCTTAGTCACGATACTATAGTGGAATGAATTCGTGACTAAATGAGTTTATAATTAATAGAAAAAAAGCCGGAACTTAAGTATAAATCATTTAAGCCTCAACTCCATATGTCCAATCAGTCCCTCCGCTAGCTCGTTGAAACCAAAAATGAATTGCGTGTTTGAATAAAAATGTATTGAATGAATAGAAAAAAAGAAATGGAAAACATTCAAGAATGATTATGGTTTTCTCTAAAATGGAGAAATGAAATCATTTGGAAACGAATGTAGGTTTCCAAAAATGGAAATTAAAATGAAAATTTGCAATCCTATATAAGATTACTTAAAAAATTATGGAAGAATGAGTTTATGTTTTTGGATTGCTTTGAAGCCTAAAAATAAAAATAAACCATTCGCTTATAGTGAAGATGTTGAGTTGTGACATTTTGAACGAATTTTCTCGAAATTTTACTAGAGGTAAAATTATCAAAATTTTATTGGAGTAAAATTGGGATGAGAAAATTATTTAATATGTAAAAATTAAAGTTTATTTTGGGAAATAGAAAAACTAAATCGGGTTGGATCACATTACAGAGCACTGGGCCAAAAAGGCATAGGAAGTACTCTTAATTGGACCCAATGTGAGATAGGCCCAAAACCCCTCATATAACATGAAAGGGGTGGCAACCCTATTAGGAAAACAAGGGTGAGTCATTCACCCCTCTCATACTCTAAGTAGGATGTTATTTTTCTATTTAAAATAAACCTCTAAAACTCTACAAAGATTCTACCTTCTCTTCCTATAAATAGATAGCACCGTTAGAGCTATTTACACAACTTTTTAAAGATTGTTGTTCAACCGAAAAATAAAGAGAATTTATTCTCAAGTTATAAACATATTTTTCAGAATAAAAATTTTACCAGTTTCTCTTAAGGAAGAGAGAATTTTCGTTTTCACCCCAAAAGGAAAACTTTTTCTAGTTCTGTATTTTGATTCAATTGGTTCGACTCCACACTAGAAGCAGTTTGAGCTAACTAATTACCCGTCTGGTTTTAAGCCCTAATCAGACACTGGTTCTGAATCGAAGCTTGTATCTAGTCATCCCAGCTAGAACAATCTTTAATTTTGTGTTCTATTGAGCCACAAATCAAATAGGCACCTATTCTTTTCCAAAACTCGCCCGAATGGTGCCTCTCACAAGACTGCCATACCTAAATCTGTCCATCTCTAGGGCCCACTGCTTCCATATTTTGTGGTGGCCTAGCTTCTCTGGCCCGCTTAACAGGACGTGGATTTGGACCAACAGAGCCCATCTTTCTCCTAGACTGATATTTATGTTTCCCCCTTTTCTCGTGCTCCACGCTCTTAATCTCCTTAATAATTTTGGTCTTCTTGACCAGAGCCTCAAATACACACTCCTAAAGTTGAGCTACCTAAACCTTAAGCTCATACTTCAGATCCTCTTGGAAACAAAAACTCTTTTCTTATTCTAACGCCACCATACTAGGTACATAGCGGCTCAACCTCAAAAATTTCACCTTATATTTAGAATTTGACATGTCGCCCTATTTTAGCTTTGTAAACTCCAAACATTGAGCCTCACCATAATGAGGACCCATAAACTTACCCTGAAATGCATCCTAAAAGTAGGCCCAGTCAATACGTTGTGGTGGTGTTCCTCTAACCATGAATTGTGACCACTTGTATGTCACATCCCTCAACAAGGATACAACACCCTTAAGTTTCTACTTGGTAGAATAGTCCAGATCATCTAATATGTGTTCTGTGGTCTCCATCCAATATTCGACCACTGTAGGGGTAGTTCCAGCAATACCCCTAAACAACTCTACCCCACTTGAGCAGAGCTCTCAGTAATTGTCCCACGACTACTACCACCATTAGGGGGCCCAATGACCCTTTGTAAGGCCATCAACAAAGCATGTGTTATCGGACCATCCCCATCATGCTCATTATCATAATTTCAATTATCCATATTCCCACCCTCAGTAGTGGGCTCACTAACGGCCCCATTAGTTTCATTATTTTGTACGAGCTCTTGAGACGTAGACGACTCAGCCAGAGCCATCATAGGTCACCCTCTACGGCCCTTCCTAACATGAGTTATCATTCCACGAGTATTCATTTTGATGTCTTATGAAATCTACAATTTAGAGGTAAGAATGTCTTTAGTATTTTGTTCAGTCTTTTATCACACTTTAACCAAGTTCCTTTTTTTTTAAATTTTTGTGCAATAATTGCTAGTGTCTTTCTAGAGTTTTAGTATTGTTTCTATGGGCACGACACCGAACCTTTGAACTTCGTGGTTTCTTGAAAGAAATATATATATTAAAATGTTATGGTTTGTTTTTCCCAAAATTTCCCCCCTTTTCATGAATGCATATGCATGTAGACTTATTTTTGAAAAGAACAAAATTCAGTCTAAGGTTTTGAACCTTGGATCTGATACCATTAAATGAAACACCCCAAACATGGCCTAGACATTACGACTGGATTCTGAATGTCACATTGACCACTGAAATGGCCAAGTAGAAAAGATCAAACCTTTAAAAATTTATATTTGAGCTATTTGCTAATTTTCAGAAAACCTTAGTGGCTTTTATTTTCGAAAAATGTTAATTTACCAAGTTTAAAATAAGATCCAATTAAACAAAAGTTTTTATTAATTTTGGAAATATATTTGACTTTTAATTTACATTTTAGAAATTCAGGTACAAATTTTGTAGTGGAAAAATACGATGACTTTAATCTAAGTCGAGTAACATTTATTGTCCAGTTTGAAAATAAGTATCTAAATCCAATCAATGAGTTGAGTATGCCAAAACAAAGAGAATAACCCAAACCACAGACTAAAAAACTTTACAGTTCAAAAACAAAATAAATTTTGGAAAAACATAAGCAGAATAATTTAAAATTTTGAAGTCCATCATATGTCTGCATGCCATGTCCGATCCTAGTCTCAAGCATTACCTGAGATGGTTGAAACTATGGGGTGAGCTAACTAGCTCAGTATGAGTCTAAACAATAAGAATATTCAAATATTCATTCAAATATCATTCACCATTAAGAATATTGAAATACAAACATAGCATAAACATTACCATTCGAAAGTATCATGGACATAAAATAATGCATAATGAATTCTTACCCCAACCATCCCCTACACACCACGAGTTCCCCAGAACTCATCTGCCAAACTCAGTACATTATAAGCTGAGCTCGATGTGGTTATACCACTATTATACGTAATGCATATATATTGCCATTTAAAATAAATGCGATATAATAATCATTCTCCTCATTACTCTCGGTGTACTGTATTGACAACATATATGTGGCCTTAATATGCCATCATTACTCCATAGAACTCCTCTTTCATCCACATAATCCCACCCCATGCACATGCAATATCTCATACAACTTTCAATCAAAATCATGTTTCCATCACATTCTCATTTCAATAGCATGTTTTACATGCTCTCATAATAGCATTCACTTCCACTCGATAATAACACTTATCAATCATTTAAATTCACCATCAATATGGTGACATTCCAACATGTCATAGTTTCATTATCATTCATAAGCAATTTTCCAATGAATGTGTAACAGTCTCTTTAATTCAATATATTTCACAGAATTTTACCCAAACATACATTTCATTTTCATTCTAGTACATGCTACTCATTCAACCAGCATACATTATATCATAAAAAAATTCATATTAATTCATACCAATACCAAACACTCAAACATTCAATCACTCATGCAACCTTGCAAACATGTCATTTAACTAGGGCTCGAAACGTACCTGATTTTGCCACCTTAAAATCACTTACTTAGCCATTTAACTAAGTCTGACCAACAAGCTTAACCATCATTTCAAGTACTAAAATATTTTTCAACATTTAAATTTTATAGGTTAGAACCCACACCTTATTTTCACACAACCGTAGCACTACATTCGAAACCCGCGATTCCTGATTTAGACTTAAACTAAACCGAAATTAAAATAAAATACTTATCGAGTTAAAATGCTACCAAATCAGCCTTAAAACGCCCTCTTAAAGGTTCAATCAAATCAATGTGACCATAATAAATTTCAGATCCAAATCGACTAGGCTACCCACATTGACTTGATGCAAAACATACGCGTGAACAAGATCTGTAGTCACTGCTGATCCAGGATGTTTAAATCAGTACCTAAACATAATTAATCCCCAAAAATTAGTAACTAATACCCCCCCATTCAGACTTTAAAGCAATCGACCAAAGCAAAAATTATTAACAAAGCGAAACAGTGCAAGATTTCACACAATTTTGTACTTTGCACTACCTATTACCGATATCTGAGTTGCCGGATGAATGTATTAGTTAATTACTCAATTAAGAATGTCTAAATCAGATCAAAATAGAAGGAAAATCCAAAAAAAAATTACAATAGTAGGGGTGGAAATTGAAGAGAAACGGCATTCCCAAAACAATAGTGTTCTAACAGTGTGGCAACACCACTTGAGGCGACAGGAAAGGTAGATCTAGGGCGACACAAGGAAGGATCTTTGGAAAGCCAAAAAGAAAATTTTAAGGTCTATAATGATGATTTATTGGTTGTAAAAGTAGCAGCCAAAAATTGGCAGTCAGAGCACAACAAAAGAGAAAGAAAAATATGACTTACCACCACTGATAGAATAAGGGAGAGGGGGCGGCAATAGATAGTAAAGGTGGCTGTTAAGAGCAGCAAAAAGGAAAGTTTAAGGAAGAAAATAGGGTTGTTTTAAGAGGTTTATATGTTCAATAGGGTGAATGAAAAAGAAAAAGAAAAATGCTAACAATTGGGCGGCACAACTGTGATGAAGTTCTAAAGAAAAGAAGAAAGATTGATGGAAAAAATAAGAAAGAAGAGGAGAACGGCTAGGGTAAGAGAAAAATTGACTTAAGGCTGAAAAATAAGTGAAAAATTGATATTTATACCTAGGTTAAAAGGCATAGGTGGCAAAAAAATAGGGGGAAGGAGAAAAATTAGCAAAATTAATCTATTTTGCAAGGGAAGGGAATATAACTCGGGTTTCTAAACGAATTGCACTATCTCCTTGTTTTCTCTTAACCACTAGGTAAATTAATCATTATTAAAATAATTTTACCAACTTTAAACCAAAAATTTGGGATGTTATAGGTTTGAATAAAAAATTGCAAAATAACAAAAAATGGTACGAGGGAAGGAATTTGAACTTGGGTTTCAAGGACAATTTTAGCAACACTTAACCAACAGACCAGTAACTCATTTTTTTACCTAAAAATGAATTGATAATCTCAAAATTTTAGGCATGACCTCTGTCCCTCGATTCAAAAACCCTGTTCTACTAACCCTCGAATTTTTGGGATGTAACAGCCCGATTTAGGGGCTAGTCAGAATAGTGATCTCGGGATCACTAATCTGAGGCTAGAGAAAATTATTTTCATGTCATTTCATGAGTTAGTATATGATTTTATATGTACATGAGAATTTTTGTACTTTAATTTTAGCGATTTCATGTTTAATCGCAAAAATGGACTAAATCGTATGAAGTGCGAAAGTTCCATTTTATATGCTAAGGGTGCCAAATGGCCATAGATTGATGATTGGAGGTCTTTAAAAGGAAATTAGACCCCCAAAACATTAGTGGCAGGCCATAGGGGACAAGGATTGACCAAGTTGGTCAAATTTGGTGAGTTGGTGGACTAAATTGATAGTTTAATATTAGAATAAAGAAAAGATGATGTCCATCTTTCTTGCTCATCTCTTCCACCAAAAATTGGCAACCAAATAGGGGTTGAAAGCTTCAAAAATTTCAGCACACTCTTCTCTTCACAAGTAAGTGCTCTAGGGATCATTTCTTGATAAAAGTTGTACTTTTGAGATCTCTAAAGCTTAAGCTTTCAAATGAGGGGACTATTGTGCAATATGGTGAAAAGTTTAGAGTTTTTCCATGAGAGCTTTCATTGTTATTTCCTGCATTTTTATGGAAGAAATTGAGTCTTAGTTGCTAGATGAACAACTTTTGTGTAATGTGTTGTCTTGAAGACCCTAATTGGACCTTGATGAAAAGGTTACAAATTTGTAGTAATTATGTGAAATGTTGAGTTTTGATGATAGCATTAAATGTTCACCAAGGCTTGTTGAAGGTAGAAATGTGATTAGAATTAATTTTCGAGCCTAGGGGCAAAATGGTCATTTTGCCAAAGCCTAGGGGCAAAATAGTAATTTTGCCTAAGCATGATTATTGAAATGCTTTCAGTTATGTGAGGATCAAAATGAGCTAAATTGCTATTATAGAGCAAGAAGAACTGAGAATCCACCTTGATCGGGGAAAGAACAAAGTCTTGGATTAAACTGACGAGTTAGCTCATTTTAAAATCGGGGTAAGTTTGTATGTGATAGATTCAACATTCATGTTAGCATGTTTGAGAATGCTTGGAATTTTATTTATGTATGATTCTCTACTAAATTGAGTAGTTAATGTTGAATGAGATGTTGAAGCCCTAGTGGACCATATTGAATATGAAAATGCTATCATTGATATATGAAATAGACAAGGTCTCGTATAAGACCATGTCCGAGACATGGCCTCGGCACCGAATTGAGATCCCATATAAGACCATGTCTGGGACATGGCCTCGGCACCGAATTGAGATCTCGTATAAGACCATGTCCGGGACATGGCCTCGGCACTGAATTAAGATCCCGTATAAGACCATATCGGGGATATGGCTTCGGTGATGAATATGAGAATTGTATAAGACCATATCCGGGACATGGCATCAATACTTGATGTGAAAGTCCATATAAGACCTTATCCAAGATATGGCATTGGCATATAGAAGTGGCTCCATATAAGACCACCTCGGGGATGTGGCATTGGCTTCGTACGTACATGAATGACGATGAATATGTGTCTTTGACTATCCCTAGTGATTAATGGGATAAGTAGATGAGTTTAGAAGTCGAAATGATAATTGTACTAAAGTCATGTGAATGAGTGAATACAGGTACTCGTGAATGAGTCACGAAGAAACGATTACGATATGTAGCACGGTATGTGCTAAATAAGGGCAATTGTTAGTAAGTATGGCAAGAAGCCTATAACTTGTGTATGGTTAGTTAATGCCATGGACGGATTATATTATGTTGCTATTTATTTCCATGCAAACTTACTCAGCTTTATGCTTACCCCTTTCATTGCCCTTTCTCCTTGTAGTATTGCCAAGATAACTCGAGGAACATGGACATAGAAGTTTGGGAATCACACTATCGAAATCACTTTGGTATAACAATTTAGACTTATTTTGAGTATGGCATGTATAGGACTCGAGTATTTTGTTATGTTGTAATTGTAAGCCAAAGTGTTGGCTATGTCTGTTACTAAAGTCATTTTGTAAGTGGTCTTGTAAGTAGGGCTAATACTTGGCAAATTCTACTGCTTAATGAAGATGATTTTCATGAAGTGTATGCCCTTGTGTATGTTTTGATTCTTTGAGTTCCTAGAGTTACCAATAGGTCATCTTTTAAATGGAATGTTTTGAATTGAGTTCTTAGATGTGCCTTTAGGTTATGAGTTGTGTTGATTTGAATTGGAGTGTATATGTGTGCAATGTAGGGTGGCAAAGGGCTTGGTAGATAGCCAACTAATTTTCCACGTGGGTAGACAGACGGGCATGTGTCTAGGCCGTTTGTGACACACGGTCAGCCCTATGGGTGTGTTGATCGACCGTGTGTCCTCTTGCATGCTAGAATTGCAAGTCAGTATGCTTTGTAGTATACACACGGGCAAAGACATGACCGTGTGTCTCAACCGTGTGGGTGGCACGACCTAGGACATGGGCGTGTGCCCAGGCTGTGTGAAGTCTGCACATTAATTGTGGAATTTAATTCGACACACGGGCTAAGGACACGGGCGAGTGTCTTGGCCGTGTGACCATAGTGAGTTGATGACGTTATAGTCAAAATGCCAAGGTTTTGGCACACGGGCGTGTCAAGGCCATGTGAGGGACACGGACATGTGTCCGGCAGTGTGAAATTGGCCAGGATCGACCACGAGCGGAAGACACGGGCATGCCTTAGGGGTACATGGACGTGTCCCTAGACCAACACGAGCGTGTGGCCCCTGTTTTGAAGAAAAGTTTTCCAAGCTCGTAAAAGTTTGTAATATCTAGGATTTAGGGGTTATGCATTTTAACTTAAATGTATGTGGTAGCATGCTTATGTGTGATTTGTATGTGTTTTGGGGGCTTCGGGAACCCTGGGGTGTAGGTGGATGCCTTAGAAAAATATTTGATTTTAAGCCTTAAAGAGGGGCTAAGAGAGCTAGGCCTTAAGGAGGTTAGTGTGTGGCTTATGACACAAGAACTTAACTGGTAAAGTGGCAAGGGAGGCGCCACTTAGAGCACAGGAGAGTGACGCCTTAGAGAGTGTGAAGGGACCTAGGTTCGAGCAACACAGGTAGCGTTTTGGGCTTTTATTTTTGGGCAAGGAAGTGCAGTGTTGGACGGCACAAGAACTCTGAAGGGATGAGTGTTAGACTTGGTCAAATTCATTTGAAAATTCGGCTAAGAGGGAAGATAAGTGTGGACTAATTCAAACACCTTTTGAATGAGGGGAGAAGAGAAAAGTAGGAGAAAAAGAAGGGATCTGAGAAGAGGGGGAGAGTGGGCCAGCCAAGGGACTCCTTGGATGAGATTTTCGGCCATGAAGTTGGGTGGAGGAAGCCAAATATGCATAAGGTGGTGTTAGGCATCTTTTGTGCAATTTCCTTTTTCCCGAAAGCCTTTGTATTCTTTTGCCATTTGAGACCGTAAACCAAAAGAGACCACTCGTGCACTTTTCTTCTTTGATCATCTTCTTCTCTTCTCTTTTATTTTGCTAAGGCCGAAACTCTTTCATTCTCACCATTGCCGCAATTCTCAAAGGTTCCAAACTTCTCTTCTCTTCTCTTTTGTTAAGCCCGAACCTTCCTCTTGTCACCTAAGCCGAATCATATTATCATCTAACCGATTCCCTTATTTGTTTCTTCTTCAAAGCCGATCAACCTTCTATTATGGCCGAATCTCTCTGTGTTCCAAGCAAAGGTGTTCAATCGATTTCAGTAAGGGTTAGCTGTCAGTTGGTTTCTCTTTCTTTTTCCTTTGGTTAGCCGAAATCTTGGAATCTAATCCCTTGTACTTATTTGGCCGAAAACATGAAGGAGATCTTTCGGGATTTTGGAGATCCAAGGTAAGCAAGGCTTACCATTCGGCCAAGGGCCACTTCTATTGGTTTAATGCACTAAAGCCGATTCTAACTTAAGCCATGTGGGGATTTCGACAACTACAAGAGCAGACAATAGTTTCCAGGATTTAATCGAGCAGGTAAGGGGGATATTGATATTCGGCCAAAGGCCATATTCTCTATGTTAGCCAATTTCTCATAAAGGGTTATGTAGGTACTCAATCAACTCCCGAAGTAAAAGCTGGAAGCTTTAGCATTCTGTCGATCTAGGTAAGCCCTGTTCGTTTAAGATCAATATTTTTAGAGTCGTTCACTTAAGTGTGTTTTCCTGATTAAGTTACTCTCATGGAGTCGGGTCCTAGCCAATCAAAGAAGGGGGTTGGAAACGCAGTTCCTACCCCTAGATTCAAGAAGCGAACGGTGTCAGCCGTACGTTATTGGCCACCGGGTTGTGGGCCAGCATCGAAAAGGGATATGCAGATCGCTATTATCTCTGCTAGCGAGAGTGTCGGTATCGAGAGTGTCGTTCTCAGTGTTATCAGGTGTGTAACCCTACACTAATTCCCGATAGATTAATAGTATTACGTTAAATATGTGTTAATAAAAATACGAATAACATGGCTAAGTGTACCATTCAATGGTACAGCGCGTTCTGGTATGTTACCCCTTAACACTCCGTTAATAATGTTTACAAACATTGATATGAAAATATGTGTATTTTCGTTATGGCTTTGGGGTAAAGCATACTGCATGATATCTGTATGTTTTGTATGATGCATGGGCATATGGGCGATAATGATAAAGGGGAAGTGTTCCAGTAATTTTACCACATTATCCGGTGACCTATGTCACATATTGTGAATCCGGAGACTTATGCCACATATTATGAATTCGGTAACTCTGTCACATTATTTGGTGGCTATGCCACGTTATAAGGGCGATGTGCAGTTGACTGCAGCGACTGCCTTCGAGGGTGTGTAGCGGATGGAGGGTCGATTTAGTAATCCCCACGGTGTGATTGGCAGGTACGGGTGGTGTGTAGAGGTTGGATACCTAGGAGGGTTATGGGCTTATGGTCGAATATGACTAAAGAATGGGCTTTGCCAGAATGTTTAAGATTAAGGCTATGATCGGTTGGGTTTTAGTGTAGCTGTTACACATTGAGTCTGTTGACTCACCCTTCGTGGGCTGACTTTTTGCAGGTGATGCATAGTATTACAGATCTGGTCAGCGAGGACTACGGGGTGGCCATGCTCAGCGTTTTCGGGTTTTCGTATAGTTGAATTTTGCATTATATTAGCATACTTTTCTTTCGGGATTTATTTGGTATTTTAAAATTTTTAATAAGGCCACTATTTAATTGTTTAAGTTTTATGCTTTAAAGTTTTATTTCCATGCGAAAATCGGTAAATGAATAACTAAATATTTTCTTTAACAACTTCAAATGTTTTGTCACCTAATCAATTCACAGTTTTTCAACCTAATGAGTTTTTTTTTATTTCGGTAAATTTTTGATTGTGGAAATTGAAAGAAACCTTTTTAAGCTATAGAAACTTGAATGACAAACATGGTTTTCAACTTGACAGAAACACAAATCTGATTTTAAAACCACCTTATTTCTCAAGATGAGAAAACGAGATTTAGCTAAGATTTACTCAAGGAACAGTCAGATCTGGTCGGGACTTGTGGGCCAGGTTTGGGGTGTTTCAACTTGGTATCAGAGCCAGGTTTTAAACACTCGGCCTTGGGTTTTGAAGCCCACAACATTTTGAAGGTTTGAGCCAAAATAGGGTTTTTGAAAGTTATTTTTTTTAAAATGGTTCTATGGAAGCATGGCACCCGAGCTCTCGGCCCAAGTCCGCTAGGTAAGTACTTTAGTTGGTAGATTGATTTGAATATGCTAATATGTGATACTATAGATAATAGGCTAGGAAAACTATAGAGACATGAAGCCCTAGGTGTATGTGTACTTCCACGGAAAAACCACTGATTAAAACGCTATTGCATAAAACTTCTCTTTAAACAAGAAGTGAAAAGACTCTAATGCATAAAATTTAGTAAAAAAACAAATAAACCGCGACAATAGACATGAGTTGTAGGGGACGTGGTCGCAATACTCGTGGGCGCGGCAGAGGCAGAATGACTGTGTCGGAACCAGTTGGGTTTGGTCAGGGTTCTAAAAATTAGGCGCCGCCACCGGCTGTAGGGGTGAAATTTCAAGAGCAGACAGGAGGAGATGACGCAGTATCGCAGGCTATGCTGCGAGTTTTAGAGCGAGTGGCTAGAGCTAGTATAGGAATTGGGGCTCGAAAGTCAGTATCTGAGAGACTTAGAGCAAATGGAGCCGAGGTTTCTAGAGGAGTATCGGGGGTAGCTCCAAATGTAGCAGAGTATTGGTTAAAGACAGTCGAGAGGATCATGGATGATTTGATCAGATCTGACGAGAGAGAAACCGAAAGGTGCGGTTCGTTTGCCGGGATAAGGCCTACCAGTGGTGGCTCACTGTCCGAGAGGGTACCCCTGCAGATCGAGTGGATTAGGGGTATTTTAAGAATAAGTTTGAGAGGAAATACGTCGGAGCTAGCTACATAGACTCGCAGAGAAAGGCGTTTCTAAATTTAGTGCAAGGAAGCAAGTCGGTAGCGGAATATGAAGCGGAGTTTCTGCGATTAAGCCAGTACGTTAGGGGGATTGTGGCTACTGATTACGAGCGATGTGTCAGATTCGAAGATGGATTGCGAGATGAGCTGCGAGTGTTGATTGCCCCGTAGCGGGAAAGAGACTTTGCAATCTTAGTGGATAAGGCTCGAGATAAGTGAAGAAGTTAAAGCGGTGAGAGACGTAAGCAGGAGCAGTCGGTAGGAATAAGAGGAGCTATGGGTCTTGTGGTCATCGGGAATTTTCAAAAGAGACCTAGAGTTGATGGGCGCGAGGTCGAAAGTTCTTGTGGGAGGGACGATCTGTACTTGTGCTCAGTGTGGAAAGATGCACCCGGGGGAATGTTGGAAAAAGACAAGGGGATGTTTTAAGTGTGGGTCCAAGGATCACATGATTAGGGACTGTCTGGTGGATACAGATAGGGGCCGACCAGCAGGTCAGGGTTTTAATCAGGCTGGCAGAGGTGGATAGCAGCCGTCGAGAAGTCGTGGTCCGAATGGCAGAGGTAATGGTTCTGGTAGAGGTCGCGGAACACCAGGCAGAGGTAGTGGTAACACAGAGGCGAGACAGCCGGGTCTGATATATGCGGTTCGTTGGAGGGAAAATGGTGACGCACCTGATGTCATAATGGGTACGTTCCTTATTTCTGGATTACCCTTTATTGCTCTGATAGATATAGGGTCAACTCATTCATACATTGCTAGTGAAGTGTCTGGAACTCTGCATGTGAACTCTGAGACTGTACCTAGGAAGATGACTGTATTTAGTCCTTTAGGGCAATCAGTAGTAGTAGACAAATTCTTTAGGGAAGTGCCTTTAAAACTTCAGGGGGAGCAGTTTCTGACTGACTTAATGGAGTTGCCATTCAGGGAATTTGATCTAATCTTAGGCATGGACTGGCTAATGAAGTACAGTGCGAATGTGGATTGTGCTGCTAAGCGCATGTCATTGAGAACTTTCGATGGCGATGAGATTGTGGTGATGGGCGAGAGAAGGAATTACCTGTCGAATGTAGTGTCTGCCCTTAAGGCAGAGAAGATGGTAAGGAAGGGATGTGTAGCTTTTCTGATCCTTGTTAGTGCCTTGGAGGCTAAGGAAGCAGCTGTAGAAGGGGTCAAAACGGTGAAAGAATTTGTGGATGTTTTTCTGGAAAAACTTCTAGGGTTGCCTCCGGATCGTGAGGTGGAATTTGGGATTGACTTGTTGCCTGGTACAGCGCCAATATCTATCGCTCCGTACAGAATGGCACCAAAGGAGTTGGTTGAGTTTAAGGCTCAGATTCAAGAGTTGCTTGATCGTGGGTTTATCTAACCTAGTGTGTCTCCATGGGGAGCACCGGTCCTATTCGTGAAGAAGAAGGACGAGACTGTGCGCAAGTGCATAGATTACCGAAAGTTGAATAAGCTGACCATCAAGAACAAGTACCCTTTGCCGAGGATGGACGACTTGTTCGATCAGCTTAAGGGGGCCGCAGTATTTTCAAAGATAGATCTAAGGTCAGGATATCATCAGCTTAAGGTGAAGGAAGCAGATATCCATAAGACAGCTTTTCGGACAAGGTACGGGTATTATGAGTTCTTAGTAATGCCATTTGAATTGACGAACGCCCCAGCTACATTCATGGATATGATGAACCGGGTTTTCCAACACTACTTGAATCAGTTCGTCGTTGTGTTTATAGACGACATCCCAGTGTATTCCAAGTCTGAGGAAGAATATGATGAGCATCTCCGGGTAGTATTGCAAGTGTTAAGGGAAAAGAAGCTATATGCCAAGTTCAGCAAGTGTGAATTTTGGCTGAAGGAAGTTGCTTCTTAGGGCATGTGGTGTCTGCAGAAGGAATAAGGGTAGACCCTCGGAAGATTGAGCCATGCTAGATTGGAAAACCACCAAATTCTTTGTCTGAGGCTCGCAGTTTCGTGGGGTTAGTAGGCTACTACAGAAGATTCGTAGAAGGGTTCTCATCAATAGCAAAGACACCTCGCGAAATTGTTGAGAAAGGAGGTACCTTCGTGATGGGCAGATAAGCAAAGCAGCAGAGCTTGAGAGGCTTAAAAGGGTTTTGTGAAGCTCGGTATTGATTCAGCCTGAGGCAGGGAAGGATTTTGTGGTGTACTGTGATGCTTCTCACACAGGATTGAGATGTGTTCTGATGAAAGACAGGAAGGTGGTCGCTTATGCGTCTCGACAATTAAGGCCACATGAGGTTAACTATCCGACGCATGACTTGGAATTGGCTGCAGTTGTCTTTGCTCTAAAAGTATGGAGGCATTATTTATATGGAGAGAAGTCAGTAATTTACACGGATCACAAGAGTCTGAAGTATCTGCTGACTCAGAAAGAGCTGAATTTGAGACAGCGAAGGTGGGTAAAATTGTTGAAAGACTACGATTGTTCAATAGAGTATCACCCGAGTAAGGCAAATGTAGTGGCAGATGCCCTGAGTCAAAAAGTAGTGTCAGATCTGAGGGTGATGTTTGCACATCTTAGCCTTTATGACGACGGAAGTTTGCTAGCAAAGTTACAAGTAAAGCCGACATGGTTGAGTCAGGTGAAAGAAAGACAGCTGCCAGATGATAATCTAAGTACTAAGCTACGGCAAGTGCAGAATGGGGAATTGGAAAATTATGATGTGAACAGCGACGAAGTGCTGTGTTTTTGGGGCAAGGTCTGTATGCCAAAGGATGAGGAACTCAGGCAGAGAATTCTTCAGGAATCGCATAGTAGCCCTTATGCTA
The DNA here is from genome assembly GCA_025503065.1 of Gossypium bickii. Lineage (NCBI taxonomy): Eukaryota > Viridiplantae > Streptophyta > Magnoliopsida > Malvales > Malvaceae > Gossypium > Gossypium bickii. The sequence goes on along the minus strand of CP106710.1, from coordinate 105,084,560 downwards.
TGCATCCTGGAGGAAGTAAGTTGTACAGGGATCTACGGGATCAGTTTTGGTGACCTGGTCTTAAGCGGGAAGTTACAGGGTTTGTAGGGAAGTGCTTAACGTGTCAGCAAGTCAAGGTTGAATGCCAAGTACTTCGAGGTTGCTTCAGCCGATAATGATTCCGCAATGGAAGTGGGAGAGAATTACTATGGACTTCGTTCATGGGCTTCCCCTTACGCCTACTAAGAAGGACTCGGTATGGGTGATAGTGGATCGATTGACGAAGTCTGCACATTTCATACCAGTGCGGGTTGACTATTCTCTGCAGAGGTTAGCGAAGATGTATGTGGCAGAAATTGTGAGGCTGCATAGAGTGCCAGTGTCAATTATTTCAGATAGGGATCTGAGGTTTACGTATCGATTTTAGAAAGCACTACATCAGGCATTAGGCACCAGGTTGGACTTCAGTACGGTATTTCATCCGCAGTCAGACGGCCAATCTGAGCGGGTAATTCAAGTGTTAGAGGATATGTTAAGGGGTTGCGTGATAGACTTCAGAGGAAGCTGGGAGGAATTCTTGGCTTTGGCAGAGTTTGCATACAACAACAGTTATCAAGCAAGTATTCGGATGGCACCGTATGAAGCATTGTATAGACGGAAGTGTCGCACTCCTACGTGTTGGACAGAATTGGGGGAACGTCAGGTTTTGGGTTGGAGATTGTGGCAGAATCTGAAGAAAAGGTTAAGGTAATTTGGGCACGGTTGAAGGAGGCATCTAACAGGCAAAAGTCGTACGCAGATCTTAAACGGAAGGAGATAGAGTTTGCTGTGGGAGATCAGGTGTTTCTGAAAGTTTCACCGTGGAAGAAGGTGATGAGATTTGGTTGCAAGGGAAAGTTAAGTCCCAGTTTTTTGGACCTTATCGGGTTTTGAAGTGGGTTGGACCAGTGGCATATCAGTTAGAGTTGCCTTTAGAATTGAAGCAGATGCACGATGTGTTTCATGTTTCGATGCTACATCGTTACAGATCGGATCCATCTCATGTGGTACCAGTTGAAGAGGTGGAGCTGAGACCAGACTTGTCTTACAAGGAAGAGCTGATTCAGATTGTGGAACGGGATGTGAAGGTGTCGCGGAGAAAATTAGTTCTGCTAGTCAAGGTATTATGGCATAAACATGGATCGGAAGAAGCTTAGTGGGAGCCAGAGGAAGCAATGCAGCAATAATACCATCACCTATTCTAGCCAGGTAATTTTGAGGCCAAAATTATTTTTAAGGGGGGTAGAACTGTAATATCCGGGATTTAGGGGTTATGCGTTTTAACTTAAATGTATGTGGTAGCATGCTTGTGTGTGATTTGTATGTGTTCCGGGGGCTTCGAGAACCCTGGGGTGTAGGTGGATGCCTTAGAAAAATATTTGATTTTAAGCCTTAAAGAGGGGCTAAGGGAGCTAGGCCTTAAGAAGGTTAGTGTGTGGCTTATGACATAAGAACTTAACTGGTAAAGTGGCAAGGGAGGCGCCACTTAGAGCACAGGAGAGTGACGCCTCAGGGAGTGTGAAAGGACCTAGGTTCGAGCAGCACAGGTAGTGTTTTGGGCTTTTATTTTTCGGCAAGGAAGTGCAGTGTTAGACGGCACAAGGACTCTGAAGGGATGAGTGTTAGACTTGGTCAAATTCATTTGAAAATTCGGCTAAGAGGGAAGATAAGTGTGGACTCATTCAAACACCTTTTGAATGAGGGGAGAAGAGGAAAAGTAGGAGAAAAAGAAGGGATTTGAGAAGAGGGGGAGAGTTGGCTGGCCAAGGGACTCCTAGGATGACATTTTCGGCCATGAAGTTGGGGGGAGGAAGCCGAATATGCATAAGGTGGTGTTAGGCATCTTTTGTGTGATTTCTTTTTTCCCGAAAGCCTTCGTATTCTTTTGCCATTTGGGACTGTAAACCAAAAGAGACCACTCATGCACTTTTCTTCTTTGATCATCTTCTTCTCTTCTCTTTTATTTTGCTAAGGCCGAAACTCTTTCATTCTCACCATTGCCGCAACTCTCAAAGGTTCCAAACTTCTCTTCTCTTCTCTTTTGTTAAGCCCGAACCTTTCTCTTGTCACCTAAGTCGAATCATATTATCATCTAACCGATTCCCTTATTTGTTTCTTCTTCAAAGTCGATCAACCTTCTATTGTGGCCGAATCTCTCTGTGTTAAAAGCAAAGGTGTTCAATCGATTTCAGTAAGGGTTAACTGTCAGTTGGTTTCTCTTTCTTTTTCCTTTGGTAAGCCGAAATCTAGGAATCAAATCCCTTGTACTTATTTGGCCGAAAACATGAAGGAGATCTTTTGGGATTTTGGAGATCCAAGGTAAGCAAGGCATACCATTCGGCCAAGGGCCACTTCTATTGGTTTTAATGCACTAAAGCCGATTCTAACTTAAGCCATGTAGGGATTTCGACAAGGGATTTAATCGAGCAGGTAAGGGGGATATTGATATTCGGCCAAAGGCCATATTCTCTATGTTAGCCGATTTCTCATAAACGGTTATGTAGGTACTCAATCAACTCCCGAAGTAAAAGCTGGAAGCTTTAGCATTCTGTCGATCTAGGTAAGCCCTGTTCGTTTAAGATCAATATTTTTAGAGTCGTTCACTCAAGTGTGTTTTCCTGATTAAGTTACTCTCATGGAGTCGGGTCCTAGCCAATCAAAGAAGGGGGTTGGAAACGCAGTTCCTACCCCTAGATTCAAGAAGCGGGCGGTGTCAGCCGTATGTGATTGGCCACCGGGTTGTGGGCTAGCATCGGAAAGGGATAAGCAGATCGCTGTTATCCCTGCTAGCGAGAGTGTCAGTATCGAGAGTGTCGTTCTCAGTGTTATCAGGTGTGTAACCCTACACTAATTCCCGATAGATTAATAGTATTACGTTAAATATGTGTTAATAAAAATACAAATAACATGGCTAAGGGTACTATTCAATGGTACAGCGCGTTCAGGTACGTTACCCCTTAACACTCCGTTAATAATGTTTACAAACATTGATATGAAAATATGTGTAATTTCATTATGGCTTTGGGGTAAGGCATACTGCATGATATCTGTATGTTTTGTATGATGCATGGGCATATGGGCGATAATGATAAAGGGGAAGTGTTCCGGTGGTTTTACCATATTATCCGGTGACTTTTGTCACATATTGTGAATCCGGTGACTTATGTCACATATTATGAATCCGGTGACTCTGTCACATTATCTGGTGGCTATGCCACATTATAAGGGCGATGTACAGTTGACTGCAGCGACTGCCTTCGAGAGTGTGTAGCGGATGGAGGGTCGATTTAGTAATCCCCACGGTGTGATTGGCAGGTACGGGTGGTGTGTAGAGGTTGGATACCTAGGAGGGTTCGGGATTGCATTTTCGTTCTTATATGTACATGTGATTTAATATGCTATGGTTCGATATGCTATGTTATGGGCTTATGGTCGAATATGACTAAAGAATGGGCTTTGCTGGAATGTTTAAGATTAAGGCTATGATCGGTTGGGTTTTGGTGTAGCTGTTACACATTGAGTTTGTTGACTCACCCTTCGTGGGCTAACTTTTTGCAGGTGATGCATAGTATTATGAATCTGGTCAGCGAGGACTACGGGGTGGCCATGCTCAGCGTTTTTGGGTTTTCGAATGGTTGAATTTTGCGTTATATTAGCATACTTTTCTTTTGGGATTTATTTGGTATTTTAAAATTTGTAATAAGGCCACTATTTAATTGTTGAAGTTTTATGTTTTAAAGTTTTATTTCCATGCGAAAATTGGCAAATGAATAACTAAATATTTTCTTTAACAACTTCAAATGTTTTGTGACGTAATCAATTCAAGGTTTTTCAACCTAATGAGTTTTTCTTTTAATTCGGCAAATCTTTTGATTGTGGAAATTGAAAGAAACGTTTTTAAGCTATACAAACTTGAATGACAAACATGGTTTTTCAACTTGACAGAAACACAAATCTGATTTTAAAACCACCTTATTTCTCAAGATGATGAAACGAGATTTAGCTAAGATTTACTCAAGGAACATGTCAGATCCAGTCGGGGCTTGTGGGTCGGGTTTGGGGTGTTTCAAAGTTCCTGGATTGATTTTGAAACCTCTCAGAGATATGTTTAGGGCCTCTGTGGTCAAAATTGAGTAAGAGAATGGGTTTATATGAAATTTTATAGCCCATCATGTTATGTTCAAGTGAGATAAGTTTGGTAATTCCCTAAGCCCGATTCCAGCTTCGAGCACGGGTAAGAGGTGTTACATGGGCTGTGACATCATGTGCCTAACTCATGAAACAAACTGATGCTACGTATAAAGGGTCACACGGTCGTGTCACTAGGTCGTGTAACAGACTAAAGCCCCATGGACCTAAATGTAAAATTCCTAATATAAGCCACATGAACATCTCCTAGACCATGTAACAGGTTGAGGTCTTATAAGCTGGAGTCACACGGTCGCGCATGTAGACTGTGTAACTCTTTTAGGTTGTGTACAACAATAACCTCCTAAAATATAATTTTCACACGACCGTGTGTAACAAAAATGCCTTCTAAAATAAGTTATAATAGCATATGGTCATTTATGCCACAAGCAATGCAATATGCCAACCTTAAAGCCTATTCAAATACATGATAAACCTACCAAAAACATACATATATCATCCATCCTAAGTGCCTAACCAATATGCCACAATTGGCACATCAATTCAACCACTCATCAATAACCATTCATGTATAAACATACTGAAGTTTCATACCTATTTATTCACGAAAACATCATCAATTCCAAATTTCCAAATTCATCAAGAAAAATACATTCTAGGTACCAAAGCATGCTTATACCATCAAGTACCACAATCAACCAAAACAAGCATTAAGGTTTACATCCAAACACATAACTCACATTCAAAATGGCACAATACATAATGCAATTGCTTATATACATACATTGCCATTAACCTATTTACATGCCACTTATAATCAGGCCAAAATGGGCAAAAGTCTACCAAAAACGATTGATGGATAGTGTGAGCTTCGAAGACAAGCCAATCGACAACATGATTCCGACAATCTAAAAAGGGAGGAAAGAAACACGGTAAGCTTAGTAAGTTCATATAATTGAAACAAAGCAAACCTGACATTTAAATTCTTGCACATATAAACTTAGTATTCCTTGCCATGTTACATATTCCCCACCATACCAAAATGGTTAGTCATGAGCATATAATAAACATCAAGCCATATAGATAGCATAATACACATGTCATTTACATCTATTCAATGAATAACATTTCATGTTATAAGATTCTATTTTCATTCATTTCCTTATCTAGTAAATTAACTTTGGATACTCGAGATAACTTTGCTTATTCAAACTATAAATCGGGACATTAACCACTACTTGATGCTGCTCATACAAGTTGTCAAGAATCTGCAACAAATGCTAGATCCCAACCATCGGTATGGTATCCACCACCGACATATAGTGCCTGATACAACATGAACACCGATACAAAATACCCGATAAATATAATCACCAAAATATAGTTCCTGATAACCCTAATAACATGTGATTTGTATCCTAGTCATTCAGTAAGCTCACACGGACCATAATTGAATTTTCATAATCTTCCTATCATTTAACATAATCTCATATAACAACATGTACCAATTTTCATCTCATACCATATCTCAATTCATTCCAATCACATATAAATATCATAATTTACAGTTCAATCCTTCAATCCCACTTTCAACATTTATTTTATATCAACCATGCATACACATACATACATATATATACATAATACAAACATAAGTAAATATGAATCAAAATAAACCTATTACAAACTTACCTAAATGAAATAGCAAGAGACACCACATCGTGAACTACTCAACTATTTTCCCTTTTCCGTGATTATCGACCAGTTGAGCTGTTTCTAGATTTATGTAATAATTTAATTCAATTAACCATTTCAAATACCTTAAAATATCTAAACACATACCTTTGACCTTTTAATAACATTTTACATTATTTCTCCAAAATTTTACCTTTTATTCAATTTAGTCCCTAAATTAAGCCTAAAAATTTTAATTAAATTCTCTTTTACTCCTATTTTACTCTCTTACAGCCCATGATTTATGAAATTTTAATAGTTTTACAAAATAATCCTTGGGTTAGCTATATTAAGCTACAACAATCTCAAAAACATAAAAATTACTAAAAACGGGATCAAAATTGACTTGCATGCAAGGTATAAGCTTGGTCAAACTTCTTAAGGGTTGTTAATAGTGGTTTTGGGTGAAAAGTATAAGGAAGAAGATGATTTCAAAAGGTTCTATTATAATTATTTTTCACATTATTTTAATATAATCTAATCAAAGTCCTATATAATCATTGTCCATAATTTAAGCATTCGAGCTAAAAATCAATATTGATTAAGTTTTGTAGTTTTTGCGATTTAGTTCTTTTTCCTTAATTGACTAGCCAAACATCAAAATTACTGGACCAAACTCTAATACAACACTCCAATAACCTCGTAAATATTAAATAAATAATATGTAACACCCCAAACCCGACCTAGACGCTACGACTGGATCCAGTATGTCACATAGAAGGGTTGTTTAAAAACTGCATGTTTGTTAAAAACCTCATATTCTTTTTGAAAACTCCGAGCTTGTTGTTTGTGAAATTTAGATTTGTGTAAGTGGTTTTCTTGTCAAAACGTTGTTATTATTATTTTCGAAAACTTTGTTTATAGCGAAATCAAATTCAATGAGTTGCAGAAACGTGATATTTTGAAAACAGTTATTTATCGTTTTAGGAAAACCCAGAGTTTAATCGTTTCTAGTTTAAACATAACTGAAATGGAAGTTTAAAAGAAAATAAAATTCCAAAGGCCTTATTACAAAATATTAACCCAAACTAAATAATCTTAAAATAAAGCGAAACTGAAAATTTATTAAAGTTCATGAGAAATACTCCGATGTATGGCCACCACAGAGTCCTCTGCTGCTCCAAATCCTCTAACGCTGGGGATCACCTGCAAGGTTAAAGCAGAGGGGTGAGTTACGAGAACTCAGTGTGTAATCCCCTAATCAGACATCAATTGGGCCCGAGCCCATACAGAAGCAGACTGGGCTGAAGCCCTATTCGGTAACAATCTGGGCCTTAGCCCTATAAACATGATAATGCAAATAGAATATGCAGCCCAACCCAATCCAGCCCTACACACTACCCGTACCAGCCCTACACACCTGTAGGGACCAAGTTAACCCACCTAGCCCTACACACCAATATGGCAGACAAGCTACAAATCACAAAATTTGTGGCGGAGCCACCAGAATAACAGAATACACGTGGCATGACCACTACATAGAATGTGGCAGAGCCACCAGAATACACTTCCTCCGATCATCAAACCCAACCCATGCAACATAATATAAATGCAATGTATCATACATACAAAAGTGCAGATAAAGCATATACACGATAACCAATCATAATCAAGGGTATAACGGTCATTTACCCTCTAGGGGTATTTCAGTAATTTTGTATTTAACGATCTTTACGAAGGCCTACTATTGCCTCGAGTGACACAAGACCCTTTTTGGGTCTCTACGGAACTATTGGGCCTAAAACCCATTTCGGGCCCAAACGGGCCCACTCGCTCGTGTGGCCCAATACACATGGTTTTGGTCTCAAATTTGCAGATTTTGCAATCGAACCTATCATTTACTAGTTTTCCAACAATTTTGCCCAAATGGGCTGGATAGCCCATTGGGCTCATTGGGCCCGTTTTGACTCGATCAGGCCCGTTATAGCCTCAGTTTCGTGAGAGTGCCCGCAACACTCTCAACGACTTATCGCCATTATTTGTATCTCGATTTACCACCACGAGTGCTCGCACGCTCGAGTGGTCACAGATGCCGATTTTTTGGCTTTTTGACTTTTGGCCAGTTCACAAAACATCACATCATTCAGAGGGGTGTGAGATTACAGACCTGATTTGGAATACGTAACACAATACTCACAGAAGCACTTAAGGACATAAGTAGCTATCAGTTAGTCATCTTGTTCGAAAATCCCAAAATTGAAATTGATAACACAATCCACTACACTTACCAAGACGACGGCAACCCCTTGCTATGCTTGAATACTCAGTTTACTCCCTCTGCTCATGAAATTGAGTCCCTAATGAAGAGCACGAGTTAGCGATGTTGTTTCAAACAACAAAGAAACGACCTTTCGGCCTAAATGAATCTAAAATAGAGGTCAAGCCTCCACTCCCCCTATTCGGCCATAAAAATACTTACCCAAGTGCCACAGATTCGGCAGTAGCTCAAGCAAGGGTTTCGACTTTCACACAAGAACAAAATTCGGGGTGGAGAGGAGTATTCAGATTTGGCCTAATTAAAAGAATTAAAAGATGAATGTTTCGGCTTTCACTGCGATGAGAGAAAAAAAGATAAGGGAGAAAGAGAATAATACCTTCAGCTTGACCAAAACCGAATGCAGAGGAAAGGTTCGATAGCAAAGATTAATAACCGTGAACTAATGATGAAATGATTCAGCACCTAGAAGTAATACAAAAGAACAGATTCAGCTATGGTGTTAAAATAGAATGAGATTCCAAAGATTAGAAAGAAAAGAAAAGGTCGATTGAAGACTAGAAGAAAAGAAGTTGAAATTTCAACTATAGTGGCATACAAAAGAAAAAGGGAAGAGGAAAGAACGTGTGAAAAGGAGATGGAAGGGAGAGGTTCAGCAAAAAGGTGTTTACGTAACTAGCAAAGAACGATGCACAAAACAAAGTAGAAAAGAAATGAAGTAGAAAAATGAAAAGAAATTCAGCACAAAAAAGTTTGAGCAAAAGTGAACTGAGAAATTCAGCAATAGCACAAATGAATAGAAAAGACCCGAAATGCACAAAGAGGAGAACACTTAAATTGCACAAATGCAAAGAAAAAACACTCAGGAATTTTTGGCACTCTTCCTACTCAAGACCGAATATGCACTCTTGCAAATGATAAAACTTGACCGAAACTCCCCCATCCACTTCCCCATATTCGGCCACTACCTCCTCTCACTCCATTCCCACGATTCTCTCCTCCATTTGCTCCACCAAACACTCTCTACCTCCCATTCAAACCATTTGACCAAGTCTTCAACCGCCAAGGCAGAGTTCGGTCACAACTCTGCTTCCTCTTTTCCTGAGCACAAAATAATAGCCTCCAAAATACCACTTGTGAGATTCGAACCTCCAACCTCCTTGCACTCCCCTTGACGCCACACCACCTTGCCACTCACTCCACTTGTGTCTTCTAAACACACACAATTTTACTTAAGTCCCACTTCCAGTAGCCCACTCCCCTAAAGAACCAAAAATCAAAATTTTTCCTATGGCCTAACTTGAACTCGGGACTTCATAGAAACCCCATATGTAACATCCTGGAAAGGGCCTATGCATTTTTGGTTTAATTGTACGAAGTGACATGTTTTATGTACTAATAATAAATTTTGAATATTTTTGGAAACCCGGAAATGAATGAAAATGATTTGGAAATGAACATTTTTGGAAACCTGAAAATGTATGGACATGATTTAGAAATGATTCAAAAGAGGAAAGTGAACATTTCTGTAAACTTGGAAATGTAAGGAAATGATTCAAAAGAGGAAAGTGAACATTTCTGGAAACTTGGAAATGTAAGGAAATGACAAGTTTACAGAGCCGAACGAAAATTTTGGAAACTTAGAAATGACTTAGAAATGTCGAGTTTTAAAGTTTAAAAGAGGAAATTAAGGCAAGGTGGCCTTAAAAGAAAAAGTTGGTGAAATTTGACACACAAACAAAGCTTGGAAAAGTGGCTGAAGATGTCACTTAAGGCCTATAGAAATGGCGCCACATGCAAGGTGATGGGCTCTGAGTCACTTATGAAGCAAATAAAGGAAGTTTTATTTTTGCTTCCGAAGCTTTCGAGGTGGACGGCACAAGCCTTTTAGAAAGGAGGAGTTTTATTTTCATAAATATTCGATTAATAAGGTGATAAATAAGGGATTTAATTTGGATTATTTTTGAAGAGATAATAAAGGATTATTCTCTAATTATTTTAAATTAAGGAGATAAACTTATCAATAAAGAAGAGTGGCGGCCAAGTAAGGGATTACGAGTAGTAGTTTCGGCTATAAAAGGAAGAAAATAGGCTACTCATCAATTTTTCTTCCTCCTCTCTCTCTCTCGCCGAATTTACGAGTGCTCTCTTCTCTTCTCTTCTCTTTTCTTTTGTCAAGCCGAATCTATAGTCCACCATTGTCAAAATTCTCAAGTTTTCTTTTCTTCCTATTTCTTCTTACCAATCCATTCAAAAGCCGAATCTTGGAAGGGCTTCAAGCATAGGTGTTTGTTGATTTCTTCAAAGGTGAGAACAAGTTTGATTTCCATTCTTTTCTTTTAGATTAGCCGAGAGATAATCTAACCCCATACATATTATGGTTGCCGAATATGGAAGGATCTTTCGGGATTATCAGAGTAGTCGACTAAAAGGAGGAGTATTTGGGATTTCCAAGATTAAGGTAAGACATGTGAATATTCGGCCAAAGGACTTAATTTATGTTTCGATGATTAAGATTAAGTCTAACGTAAGGTTTTAGGGATTTCGATATTCCTAGGGAAACAAGGAACAGTTTCGGGATTTGTTGGTGTTCCAATCGGCAACAAGGTAAGAATACTAATCCTACTAGGATTTGGAATCTTGGCCGAATGGCTTTTTATTAAGGTAATAAGTGATAAATCAATGTAGGGATTAAGGATCTAAGCATTAGATCAAGCTTTTCGGGATCTCAAGGAAATTTTAAGCGAATCAGGTGTGTACCCCTCACTTTTTTTCATAATATGTATTATGGCTATGTTAATTAAAATATGTGATATTAAGAATATGAAAGTGGCTAAAGTACCATGTTATGGTACAAAGTACCTGTGCACGTTTCCTACTCCTACTAGGATTATGAAATATGTTAGTTATAACATGAGAATAAGAATAAGAATGTGAACTCGGCATATTTATGCATATTATTATTATATGGGGCATATGGGTTTGTTTGAAAGGGAAGTGAATGTGGTGACCTAAGACCACGAACACGGTGACCTAAGACCGTGATATCTCGAAAGTGGTGACCTAAGACCACGATGAATCTGAAAGTGGTGACCTAAGACCACGATGAATCGAACGTGGTGACCTAAGACCACGAATCGCGGTGACCTAAGACCGCAATTTGTGTGTAGCGGAAGGAGGGTCGACTTAGTAGTCCCCACGGTGTGTGGCGGCGGTACGGGGTGTGTAGCGGATGGACAATTAGGTTTGGGTTTGGGAATGCATCATAACTTGTATTCATTGCTCTGAATGTGTAACTCTTGTATGCCTAATTCTATTATGATTTAGTGTCGTGTACACATTGAGTCTGTTTGACTCACCCCGTTGTGGGACTATTTTCAGTGACGATCGGTAATGGACAAGGCTCGATGAAGCTTAAGGATGGCCATGCACAAAGAAGGAATTTAATTAATGTGGATTTTTATTTTTTATCAAGTACTTAACATTAAAGTTTGGGGAATTATTTGATGTAATAAGGCCATAAGGCCATAGTTGGTTTTCTTTAATTCTTTTACTCTTATTTATTATGTTTACAATTTATTTTTTATGGATTCAAGCAAATTTATTTTGAAATAAACCCTAAATGTTTATCACCTTAAATAAATGGATTTCAATGTAAGATAAATTGGTTTTCAATAAAAGCCCAACCCAAACAATATTTTTTTTTAAAATCGCACAAGTTTTCTCTAAGTAACAAAAGAATTTGAAACCGGTTTTCTTGAGGAACATACCAGATCCGATCAAAGCTCGTGGACCGAGTTTGGGGTGTTTCAGTTTGGTATCAGAGCCCAGTTTTAAACTCTCAGCCTGTGGGCTAAGGCCCAAAACATTTTCCAATCGAGCCAAATGAGTTTTATGGAAGTAATTCTGAAAATAAGCAGGTTTTCTGGCATGGCACCTAAGTCTCCGACCCATGATCCACGTGTAAGTACCCTAACTATCTGTATGATTACGTGATTTACGAATTATGGAAGGGTAGAAAAGGCATGGAATGTAGAATAGCATGATAGGTACTTGAACCCTAGAACTAGTTTACTCAAACACAAACACATAAGACTTAATTGACTAACTAAACAACCCTATTGCTAAGTCGCCGAGTTAGGGTGTGGCAACCCCTGTGCGCATGTCTAGGATTGGATCCGGAAGAGCCTGGTACTTAAGCAGTCCTAGTGACTCACCTCCTCTTCGCAGGAATCCTACCTGGTGCGTAGCTTCGGTTCACCCTAACCAAGAGGACTCAGTCACAGGATAAACCCAATAACTAAAACCCGAAAGGGAACTAGCCGTGTTTTTATAACCCTAGTTTTAAAACTCTTAACATTACCCTTTTTAATTTGAGAGAACTATTTTTACAAAATTTTCCGAAAAAAATTTTCGATTTGTAGAATTACAAAAATACCCTAGTGGTAACATTACAAAAAATGCCCTCGGTTTATGAAATTCCCAAAATACCCACAGTTCTTATCAAGATTTCATTACTTTATAAAATGCTCAAAAACCCTAATTTGCAAATTATCAAAATATCTTGATTTTGGAAAATTACGAAATCGCCCCTGACATACAAAATTACCAAAAATAACCCTGATTTCCAAAATTTTTACAACATCACTGTTTTGGAAAGTACAATTCTCAAAAAGAACCCTCCAAGTTTTGCAACTTTTGAAATATCCCTGATTTACTAGATTTTACAAATTTACCCCAATTTGTGAAAAATTACCAAAATACCCCCGAGGTCCAAAATTACCAAAATACCCCCGGATTTCAAAATTTTTCCAAAATACCCCGGGAATTTAAAAATACCAAAATAATTTGTGACAAAATCACCGAGGAACTTTTTCTTTTGAAAAATTACGAAAATACCCACAGAGACAAAATTACGAAAATACCCCGGGTAGTGGAAAAACAACGACAACGAAAACTACAACATTTCTCTGAATGAACGAAGGTTCATAATTGTTTGATGGATGTATGAATGGATGGAAAGACTGTGTGCATGTATGAATACGAAAGAACCACTCCTAAAACTCTTTTCATAAAATTCCTTCGCGGGTAATCAAGTGAAACAAAAGTATTAATCCATAAAACTTATTAATCGATTAAATCGCGGCGTTAGAAATGAGTTCTAGGGACGTGAACTTAGAGATTGTGCCTAGGAAGTATGATGGTTCTATTAAGATCGAGTGCATGCGACATAAGCGTAGTGCGGTGAGTTAAGATGTACGATTATTCGTTAATAAGTAATTTCGAGGACAAAATTATTTTTAAGGAGGGTAGAACTGTAACATCCTGGAAAGGGCCTATGCATTTTCGGTTTAATTGTACGAAGTGACATGTTTTATGTACTAAGAATAAATTTTGAATATTTTTGGAAACCGGAAATGAATGAAAATGATTTGGAAATGAACATTTTTGGAAACCTGAAAATGTATGGACATGATTTAGAAATGATTCAAAAGAGGAAAGTGAACATTTCTAGAAACTTGGAAATGTAAGGAAATGTCAAGTTTACAGAGCCAAACGAAAATTTTTGGAAACTTAGAAATGACTTAGAAATGTCGAGTTTTAAAGTTTAAAAGAGGAAATTAAGGCAAGGTGGCCTTAAAAGAAAAAGTTGGTGAAATTTGACACACAAACAGGCTTGGAAAAGTGGCTCAAGATGTCACTTAGGGCCTATGGAAATGGCGCCACATGCAAGGTGATGGGCCTGAGTTCGAGTCATTTGGGAAGCAAATAAAGGAAGTTTTATTTTTCCTTCCAGAAGCCTGAGGTGGACGGCACAAGCCTTCTAGAAAGGAGGAGTTTTATTTTCATAAATATTCGATTAATAAGGTGATAAATAAGGGATTTAATTTGGATTATTTTTGAAGAGATAATAAAGGATTATTCTCTAATTATTTTAAATTAAGGAGATAAACTTATCAATAAAGAAGAGTGGCGGCCAAGTAAGGGATTCTCGAGTAGTAGTTTCGGCTATAAAAGGAAGAAAATAGGGCTACTCATCAATTTTTCTTCCTCCTCTCTCTCTCGCCGAAATTTACGAGTGCTCTCTTCTCTTCTCTTCTCTTTTTCTTTTGTCAAGCCGTATCTATAGTCCAGCATTGTCAAAATTCTCAAGTTTTCTTTTCTTCCTATTTCTTCTTACCAATCCATTCAAAAGCCGAATCTTGAAAGGGCTCCAAGCATAGGTGCTGTTGATTTCTTCAAAGATGAGAACAAGTTTGATTTCCATTCTTTTCTTTTAGATTAGCCGAGAGATAATCTAACCCCATACATATTATGGTTGCCGAATATGGAAGGATCTTTCGGGATTATCAGAGTAGTCGACAAAAAGGAGGAGTATTTGGGATTTCCAAGATTAAGGTAAGACATGTGAATATTCAGCCAAAGAACTTGATTTATGTTTCGATGATTAAGATTAGTCTAACGTAAGGTTTTAGGGATTTCGACATTCCTAGGGAAACAAGGAACAGTTTTGGGATTTGTTGGTGTTCCAATCGACAACAAGGTAAGAATTCTAGTCCTACTAGGATTTGGAATCTTGGCCGAATGGCTTTTTATTAAGGTAATAAGTGATAAATCAATGTAGGGATTAAGGATCTAAGCATTAGATCAAGCTTTTCGGGATCTCAAGGAAATTTTAAGCGAATCAGGTGTGTACCCCTCACTTTTTTCCATAATATGTATTATGGCTATGTTAATTAAAATATGTGATATTAAGAATATGAAAGTGGCTAAAGTACCATGTTATGGTACAAAGTACCCAGGGACGTTTCCTACTCCTACTAGGATTATGAAATATGTTAGTTATAACATGAGAATAAGAGTAAGAATGTGAACTCTGGCATATTTATGCATATTATTATTATATGGGGCATATGGGTTTGTTTGAAAGGGGAAGTGAATGTGGCGACCTAAGACCACGAACACGGTGACCTAAGACCGTGATATCTTAAAGTGGTGACCTAAGACCACAGTAATCTGAAAGTGGTGACCTAAGACCACAGTAATCTGAACGTGGTGACCTAAGACCACGAATGCGGTGACCTAGGGTCGACTTAGTAGTCCCCACGGTGTGACTGGCAGGTACAGGGGTGTGTAGCGGATGGACAATTAGGTTTGGGTTTGGGAATGCATCATAACTTGTATTCATTGTTCTGAATGTGTAACTCTTGTATACCTAATTCTATTATGATTTAGTGTCGTGTACACATTGAGTCTGTTTGACTCACCCCATTGTAGGACTATTTTCAGTTGACGATCAGTAATGGACCGGGCTCGGCAGAAGCTTAGGGATGGCCATGCACAGCATGGAATTTAATTAATGTGGATATTTATTTTTTATCAAGTACTTAACATTAAAGTTTGGGGAATTATTTGATGTAATAAGGCCATAAGGCCATAGTTGGTTTTCTTTAATTCTTTTACTCTTATTTATTATGTTTACAAATTATTTTTTATGGATTCAAGTAAATTTATTTTGAAATAAACCCTAAATGTTTATCACCTTAAATAAATGGATTTCAATGTAAGATAAATTGGTTTTCAATAAAAGCCCAACCCAAACAATATTTTTTTTTAAATCGCACAAGTTTTCTCTAAGTAACAAAAGAATTTGAAACCGGTTTTCTTGAGGAACATACCAGATCCGATCAAAGCTCGTGGGCCGGGTTTGGGGTGTTTTAGTTTGGTATCAGAGCCCAGTTTTAAACTCTCGGCCTGTGGGCTAAGGCCCAAAACATTTTCCAATCGAGCCAAATGAGTTTTATGGAAGTAATTCTGAAAATAAGCAGGTTTTCTGGCATGGCACCTAAGTCTCCGACCCGCAGTCCACCAGGTAAGTACCCCTAACTATCTGTATGATTACGTGATTTACGAATTATGGAAGGGTAGAAAAGGCATGGAACGTAGAATAGCATGATAGGTACTTGAACCCTAGAACTAGTTTACTCAAACACAAACACATAAGACTTAATTGACTAACTAAACAACCCTATTGCTAAGTCGCCGAGTTAGGGTGTGGCAACCCCTGTGCGCATGTCTAGGATTGGATCCGGAAGAGCCTGGTACTTAAGCAGTCCTAGTGACTCACCTCCTCTTCGCAGGAATCCTACTTGGTTCGTAGCTTCGGTTCACCCTAACCAAGAGGACTCAGTCACAGGCTAAACCC
This sequence comes from Gossypium bickii, assembly GCA_025503065.1. Taxonomy (NCBI): domain Eukaryota; kingdom Viridiplantae; phylum Streptophyta; class Magnoliopsida; order Malvales; family Malvaceae; genus Gossypium; species Gossypium bickii. The sequence goes on along the minus strand of CP106710.1, from coordinate 105,068,238 downwards.
AATAACTAAAACCCGAAAGGGAACTAGCCGTGTTTTTATAACCCTAGTTTTAAAACTCTTAACATTACCCTTTTTAATTTGAGAGAACTATTTTTACAAAATTTTCCGAAAAAAATTTTCGATTTGTAGAATTACAAAAATACCCCTAGTGGTAACATTACCAAAAATGCCCTCGGTTTATGAAATTCCCAAAATACCCACAGTTCTTATCAAGATTTCATTACTTTATAAAATGCTCAAAACCCCTAATTTGCAAATTATCAAAATATCTTAATTTTGGAAAATTACGAAATTGCCCCTGACGTACAAAATTACCAAAAATAACCCTGATTTCCAAAATTTTTGCAACATCACTGTTTTGGAAAGTACAATTCTCAAAAAGAACCCTCCAAGTTTTGCAACTTTTGAAATATCCCTGATTTACTAGATTTTACAAATTTACCCCAATTTGTGAAAAATTACCAAAATACCCCCGAGGTCCAAAATTACCAAAATACCCCCGGATTTCAAAATTTTTCCAAAATACCCCGGGAATTTAAAAATACCAAAATACTTTGTGACAAAATCACCAAGGAACTTTTTCTTTTGAAAAATTACGAAAATACCCCTGTAGGACAAAATTACGAAAATACCCCTTGGGTAGTGGAAAAACAACGACAACGAAAACTACAACATTTCTCTGAATGAACGAAGGTTCATAATTCTTTGATGGATGTATGAATGGATGGAAAGACTGTGTGCATGTATGAATACGAAAGAACCACTCCTAAAACTCTTTTCATAAAATTCCTTCGCGGGTAATCAAGTGAAACAAAAGTATTAATCCATAAAACTTATTAATCAGATTAAATCGCAGCGTTAGAAATGAGTTCTAGGGGACGTGAACTTAGAGATTGTGCCTAGGAAGTATGATGGTTCTATTAAGATCAGAGTGCGCAGCATAAGCGTAGTGCGGTGAGTTAAGATGTACGATTATTCGTTGTTCTGAATGTGTAACTCTTGTATGCCTAATTCTATTATGATTTAGTGTCGTGTACACATTGAGTCTGTTTGACTCACCCCATTGTGGGACTATTTTCAGGTGACGATCAGTAATGGACCGGGCTCTGCAGAAGCTTAGGGATGGCCATGCACAGCAAGGAATTTAATTAATGTGGATTTTTATTTTTTATCAAGTACTTAAACTTAAAGTTTGGGGAATTATTTGATGTAATAAGGCCATAAGGCCATAGTTGGTTTTCTTTAATTCTTTTACTCTTATTTATTATGTTTACAAATTATTATTTATGGATTCAAGTAAATTTATTTTGAAATAAACCCTAAATGTTTATCACCTTAAATAAATGGATTTCAATATAAGATAAATTGGTTTTCAATAAAAGCCCAACCCAAACAATATTTTTTTAAAAATCGCACAAGTTTTCTCTAAGTAACAAAAGAATTTGAAACCGGTTTTCTTGAGGAACATACCAGATCCGGTCAAAGCTCGTGGGCCGGGTTTGGGGTGTTTCACCGTAACCTTCCAAAATCACCTTCCTAACAAACCCAACTTGAAATAATGCCGTTCTCATATTCCCAAAAAATTTAAAATACTCCTACGCTCGGGGCCCAATAGGCCCATTTCTCATAGGCCCAATTTCGGGGCGTTACATAATATTTACTAAATCACATATCAGAATTGTGGTTTCAAAACTACTGTTTTTGACACCATTAAAAATGAGCTATTAGAAAAAGAGTTAATACTTCACGAAGCCCATGATAATCCTTTTTCCATGCACCTTGGTGGAACGAAAATGTATCGTGACTTACAGGAACCGTATTGGTGGCCCGATATGAAAAGAGAAATAGTCAAGTTCATTTCTAAATGTTTGACTTGGCAGCAAGTTACGGCAGGACATCAAGTTCCCACTGGACTTCTTCAACCTATCTCGATTCCTGAATGTAAATGGAATGCATAATGATAGATTTCAAGATAAGGTTACCACTATCTCCGACCAAAAGAAATGTCATTTGGGTGATAGTTGATTGATTTATGAAGTCAGCCCATTTTCTTGCAATTAGAACTGATTGGTCGCTTTCAAAGCTAGCCGAGGTATATATTTGGGAAATAGTTAGATTACAAAGCATACCTATGTCGATTATTTCTGTTCAGGATCCTTGATTCATGTAACATCCCGAAATTGGGCCTAGTAGAATTGGGCCCAATGGGCCTTAGGCGTAGGAGTGTTTAAAATTTTTAGAATAAGAGAATGGCATTATTGCATATTGGACTTATTAGTTAAGTGAATTTGTAAGGTTAAGAGGTTTCTATGAAGTCTCGGGTTTAATTAGGCCTTAGGAAAAATTTGGTATTTTAGCACTTTAAGGAGAGATGGTAAGTAGCTTCAAGAGTTATAGAAATAAATGAGTAATGTGCTAGCATAAATGAGCAATTAGAAAAGAGCTTATGGCATCAAGTGATGGACCTTGAGGGAAGAGGTTCGAATCCCTTTGTGTGCATTTTTGACTTTTATTTTTGCACTCTTTCCTTAAGTGTCGGCCAAGAGGTATTTATGGTAAGGTGGACTTCTTTATTTTTGGTAAGGTGGCTAAAAGAATAAGGCAAGGTTGAGGTTGGGGAAAGGAATCAAAAGAAATAGGTAAGTAAGGGGAACAAGAGGCTTATTTTGTGGATAGTGTTTTGGAAAGTTTGGGTGGCCAAACTTTTATCCTAGGGGGGATGAATATGGACGGTTTTGGGGGTAGATAGGTAGTTGAAATTTTTACTTTGGCATTTGGTAAAGTCTTGGTATTGTTTTGGCCAAAAATCCTATTGCAAATTTTGTGTCATCTTCTCCCAATTTGCTATCCTCTTTGCCGAATCATCCTAGCACATTTGTGCATTTTTTTTCTTCTCTTTTGTTTGGTCAAAACATTCATCTCTTGTTCATTCCCCTTTTGATAGCCGAATTTACCAAGGCACTCTTCTTCCATCCATTCTCTTCTTTTGATCATTTCATCAAACTTTTCTCTTTTCTTAAAATTTACATTATCTTGTGATTAAACTTTCTTGTTCGATTCTCTCCATAGCCGAACCTATTACCACCCTACTTCTTCACCATTTCTTTTTTTTTTTTCGTGTTAGGCAATCTCTTCTTAATCAAATTGGTAAGTGATCGCATATTCCTCTTTTCATTTCTTTTTCTTTTTCTTCCAAGCCGTATATAGGTGAAGGGGGTGTATTATGGTGATTCTTTCTTAAGCCGAATAAGGTGTGGCTAACATTGTTTTTGTGTTAATTACTTCTAAGGACTCCAAGTACTTTATCAGAGGGCCAATCGAACACCTATCCCTCGTAATAAGAGACTCGAATTGTTGGTAAGTGATATATTGTTAATCAATCACAATATTTGGTTGAAGTTGTAAATTGGGTTTTGGACTAATAGTTGACCGATTGTACCTTTAGGTGCCGCGGAGAGTATCGTGTTACGGATTCCGAATAAGGTGTGTAATCCCGTACCTTTGGTATACGTATCTGAAATGGTGTGTAATCTCACATTTTTCTAAAATTTTGTATGAAATATTCTGTGAATCGGTCAAAATACCGAATAAAACCGAAAACCAGCATCCGTGATCACTCGGACGTGCTTATGATCGTAGTGGAAATCTTATTTTTGTAATAAAATAGTTTCGGTCAGAAACAGTGACGTGTATTTGAAAAATCACGAAAAATAGGAGGAAGGGAATTAATAAGTGAATAAGATATCAAATCAAAGATTATTGTGCCTATTTTAATATGGAAGAAACAGAGAAGGAAAAGGAATTTTATATTCTGAGATATGTTAATTTTAGTGAGATTGGTTTTGATTGACTTCGTGGTTCCCTGATCTGTTTTGAAAAAATCATATAAAATTGTACAAAGTGAATTAAGAGTTATAATTGATATGTATGGATTCCTTAGTGAACCTATTTTCAATAGAAACAAGTGGGAGCAGTATATGAAAAGTGTATAGTAAGATATTTGAGATTAATTTAAGAGAGGTCAGAATCATTGGTCAGTGAAACAAGGGAAACTTTAAGGAATAAACTGTACTAAATGGTTAAGCAAAAAATTCTGGAAATGTTATAGCAGAAAGATATATGAGTCTAGTTTTAAGGAAAATTTACGGATTTAGATTTTGAGTTTTCTAACTCGAGTTATGGACAATTTAGTCAGTATGACATAGATGGACACTTTTGATTTTATGCCCCAAGTTAGTAGTTAAGCCTAGGATGTGAAATTACCATAATACCCTTAGAGGGTAAATTATCGAAATACCCCTGGGTTGCGAAATTAATGAATTACCCTTAGTAGGTAAATTACCGAATTACGAAATTGCCCTTACGGGCCGAATTATGGAAATGCCCCTAAAGGGCCGAAATACGAAATTGCTTATGGGCCAAATTGAGATATTTGTTATATGGGCCGATTTGTTATAAATTGTTAAATGGGCCAAGATGATAATTTGCTTAATTGGCCTACTTGATAAATTGTTATAATGGGCCATCGATTTTGTAAGAAATATTTGAATACATTATTGTAAATTGTTATGCATTATATACATGTTTTGCATGGGATGGGATAATGATGAAGAGAAGTTCTGGTAGCTCTGCTACATAAATCTGGTGGCTCTGCCACAAATCTGAAAAATGGCAATGCCATGTAAATTCTGTTAATCTGGTGGCTTGTCCACAAATTTGATATAAATGGCTTAATGCCTACGTTTGGTGTGTTGGCGGGGTGGGATGACTAAAGATCTCCCACAAGTGTGTTGGTTGGTACGGGTGGTGTGTAGCGGATGGAAAACTAGGTTTGGTTTGGGAATTGCATATCATTTGCATATTATATATATATGATACATTCATATTATTGTAAACAGGCTTTGGCCCAAATAATGGCCCAGTGGACAACGGTAAGTGGGTTACACACTGAGTTCTTGTAACTCACACCCTTTCTTTCTTAATCCTTGTAGGTAATGCTCCGTAGTGAGGACTTGGGCCCATGGATGACACGATGGAGGCTATACTTCCGAAATGGTGTTATCGAATTTTAAATTTTCTATTTCCGTTTATTTTATTATTTTGCTATTTTGGTTTAAGTTGTAATAGGGCCTCTGGAGTATTTTATTATTTGCTTTATGGTTGATATACTTATTATTTTGCTTAAATTGTTTTAAACAAGAATTTTTCTAAAAATTTAAATGAAGGTTTTCCAAAATCGATTAACAAATGGATTTCAAAATAAACTTTTACAAATATGATTTAACTCGAACTTTCTTTCAAATTATTAACGACATTTTCAAAAGTCACGGATTTAAAGTTCAATTCCTTGATTTGTGATTCATCAATCAATCTCTCAAAAATACTTGTATTTTATCTACGTTTCTGCAATGGTTCAAAATGTTTTTGCAACTCTATTTCAAACGTCACATTTTCATAAATCGTTTATTTCAAATATGCTTTCGCAACCGAAAAGGTTTATTAAAGATTATTATGTTTTCACATAAACACAATCGCTTAAGTGTTTTGGGTTTTAACAAAGAGGCTGTAATTCTCAAACAAGTTTTTAACAATTGCAAAGATGGTTTTGAAAAACACTTCCATGTGGCACGCCAGATTCGGGCCTAACTTCTAGGCCAGGTTTGGGGTGTTACATTTTACCTTTAGATTCTGGAGACAATTACATGATTCTTTAGGTACGAAACTAAATTTTAGCATTTTTTTCACCCACAAATGGACGAACAATCATAGTGAGTTATTCAGATTTTAGAGGATATGCTTTGAGCCCGCGTAGTTGACTTTGAAGCAGGCAGGGAACGTTATTTACCGTTAGCTTAATTTGTGTATAATAACATTTTCCAGTTGAGCATTTAGATGGCTCCGTATGAAGCATTATATGATCCAAGGTGTAGAACACTTGTTTGTTGGTCAAATTTGTGTGAAAGAAAGGTTATTGGGCTGTAATTGATTCAAGAAGAGGAAGATAAAATTAAAGTAATCATATATGGGTTGAAAGCAGCTTTTGATAGGCAAAAATCATATGCGGACCTAAAATGTCAAGATATTGATTTTTCTGTGGGCAATAAAGTGTTTCTAAAAGTTTCTCCGTAGAAGAAAGTCCTGGTTTAGGCTGAAAAGGAAACTTGAGTCTGTAACAGCCCGTTTTTAGTCAAACCGGAACAGTGGTTTCGGGACCACAAATCCAAAGTCAAAATATTTATTTTCTTATTATTTTAATGTCTACAGCATGAAATTATGTTTGTGTGAAAATTTCTTTCAGAAATTTTATCGTTTGATTAGTTAATTTGATAAAAAGGACTAAATCACGTAAAGTGAAAAATTTGAGTTCTATAAGCTAAAAGGGTTTATTAGCTATGAAATTAAATAGTTGATGGATTTATGTTGCAATTATCCCATTATATTAGTAAGTGGAAAATTATGGGAATTGTTTAAGTGATTTTTGTTTATTACTTAAAAGAATAATATAGTAAACTAGTTAATAATTAAGATAAAATAAGTTAAACAAAATAAAAAGCTTTCATTTTCTCTTGTCATCACTGAAAATACAAAGAAAGAAGAAGCCATAGAAGCTATTTAGGGTTCGAGCATTTCATTGCTCAATTGCAAGTCCGTTTTTGTTTCGTTTTTATGATTTCTATGTTTTTGAGATCATTGCAGCTAGGTCTAGCTAGCCCAGGGACTATTTTGCAAAATTGTTAAAGATTTTAGATGTTGCCATTGATGAATACATGAGTATTTTGATGTTTAATTGTAACGCCCCAAATTTTGGGCCTAGAAGAAATGGGCTTCGCGTGCCGGAGGATTTGGAATTTAGTTGTGCATGTGAATAACCTAAAAGAATGTCCGCTTTGGCGGTTAAGGGTCCTGAGAAGTATTGAAGAAGTCCTAGGTTCAAACTTGGGCTTTAGAAAAAAATTATGTTTTCTCTTAAAGGAGCCTTGACGTTAGTGGGTAGGCTTTAAGAATATTTTTGGATGAATTTATGACACAAGGAAGCATGTGGCCTAGTGGTTGTTGAGTCATTAAGGTTGTAAGGGAGCCTGGGTTCAAGTCTTGGCTCTAGCAGAATTTTTAAATTTTGCTCTTAAAAGAATTTGGACACTGGCACATAGGCTTTATAAGTATTTGTGCATGTTTTAAGTCACAGAAGAGCTTGTGGTCTAGTGGTAAGGTGGCATGAGGAGTAACCTTGAGTTCTGAGGTTCGAGTGTTGGCACAGCGTAATGGGGTATTTATTTTGCAGCTGGGACGGCTGGAGTTTGTGTTGCATTAGAATTCTGATGGATGAGGTTGTTGTGGAGAGAATCATAGAGTAGATTGTGGAGAGATTAAAGGATTGATTTATGGAGGAAAAATAGGAATTTGAGTGGGAAGGGAAGTGTGTGCCGATTTGGTCTCTAGACTTTGGGGAGTTCGGTTTTGGTAGAGGAAGAATTAAGCATTTTTCCTAGTAAGCCGTTGGTGTCGTATGGTGTAGCCGTACAGTTTGCCGAATTCTTTTAGTGCAACCTCAGTTTTTCTTTTGTGGGGAGATTTGTGCAATTGAGGTTTCTTTCCTTTTTTACCGAGTTTTACTTCTCTGTCTTTCTACTGAATCATTTTTTTATCTTTCTCTTTACCATTTTCTCTGCGTTGGCAAATACATCTTCCTTTTCTTTTTCTCCAATATTTTATCGGTTCTTCTTTCAATAACTGAATCTCCCTTTGTTTTTTTTCTTCTCTCCTTTTCGTTTGCTTTACTTGGTCGAATGCATCATCTTCTCTTTTCCCAAATTCTCTTTCCCCTTCTTCAGTCTGTTTCAATTCGTATCTGTTATCACCCCCTTTCTGTAGGAAGGTAGCCGAATACTACATTCTTTTCACATTTACTTCCGTCATTGATTCAGCAACTATCCTCTGGCATTCGGTCGAAATCTCCTTTTCTGGCGTTGATTTCAAAACTTCCTATTGTCAATCGATCGTATAGTTGGGGTAAGTTGATTCGTTGGCCGGTTGCCCTATGATGTTGGTATTGGGATTTTAAGTCATATTCTAGAAATAGTTTTGTTTAATGAGACTCGTTGCTTAAGCAGATATTCATTGAGGGGTCTATAATCCTCTTTCGTTTGCGATCTAAGTAGGTTCAATCCACGCTCGTTCAAGCAAGGCGTTGGTAGGTAATCTTTTGAATGGGTTTCGATTAATGGCTCTTTCAATTCATGTGTTAAGGTTTTAACCGGAGTTACTGTTATGATAGGTTCGACATTCGGGGGTTTCTGAGCTATTCCGAAAAAGGTGTGTAACCATACTCCTTCTGATCGTAGATCGGCAAAATACCAGAAAATTGAAATACAGGTGACTGGTGCCACATGAGCGTGCGATCGCACGTGTGGTGGACTGAGCCTACGAATATGGGCGTAAGATGGTTGAGGCCACCATGAGCGTTCTCATGGGCTTGGGTCGTTTTGGGCTGCGTTGAGGCTGAAATGGGTCGTGTGGGCCCAATGGGCATGTGGGCCCCACACGGAGTAAATTTGCATAATGTGGTAAATGTTAGACCGAGCCGTGTAGTCCACATGGCTAGGGTCGTTTTTGGGCAATGGGCCGTATGGGCCCACTGGGCTGGTGGGCCGCACACGGATAAAATGCATGTTATATGGTTTTTATTGGTTTGAACTGTGCTGTTCCTATAGTCGAGGCTATTTCTGGGCTACTTGGGCGACACGAACGTGTGGGCCCACTTGGGTCGAATAATGGGCCTTAGGCCCATTTAGACCGTTGTGACTGTTTAGGTTACTCAAGTCACTCAAGGCGACGGCGGACCATCTGTTGGGTCGCTTAGACCTCGATTTGTAAAATTACTAAAATACCCTTAATTTGTGAAATTACCGAAATACCCCTAGTCTGTAAAATTACCGAAATACCCTCGATTTGTAAAATTACCAAAATACCCTCAATTTGTGAAATTATCGAAATACCCCTAATTTGTGAAATTACTGAAATACCCCCAATCTACAAAATTATCGGCATACCCCCAATTTGTAAAATTACCGAAATAACCCCGGTCTACAAAATTATCGAAATACCCCCGATTTGTAAAATTATCGAAATACCCCCGATTTGTGAAATTACCAAAATACCTCCAATTTGTGAAATTACCGAAATACCCTTATAGGGTAAAATGACTGATTTGACTAGGATTGTATGACTGTGTTTAAACTGACTTAACAGTGGTTTTATGACTGATATGCTTTTAATATATGTCTAAATGTCTGTTACTGAGCATGGCCATTTTGCATACACGTGTAATGATTGAGCATGACATACATGACATATTGCATGGGGTTGGGACATTGATACAGAAGAAGTTCTGATAGGGTCGCATGGGTCACATGAGACGACTGTGGATCCAGTATTGACCTGTAAGGTCGCGGGTCGCATGAGACGACTGTGGACCGACGGACGGCTTAAAGCCGCGTAATCTGATTATGGCTCCATGCCATCCTACATATGGCTCTGTGCCATCTTGATTATGGCTTTGTGCCAATCGTATTTACCCGTGGCTATGTGCCTAACATATATATCGATGACTCTATGTCGATCATATTTACCCAAGGCTGTGTGCCGATATATTATCGTCGCTGATGGCTATGTGGCAAACATAATATAGTTACTAATAGCTTTATGCCAATTATAATACCCCTACTGAAGGCTTAGAGCTGCACATATATATACTGGCAGCTTTGCTGTGATTACGGTTCAGGCTGCAAATAGTGCTAACTTTGGTGTCTCAGCTGGATGGGTCGATTTTATCCCCACGTAAGTGTAGGGTTGGTACGGATGGTGTGTTGGCTGGATCGGGGTGGGATGCATCCTCATACTGTTGAATATCTGTTTATGAGATCTTTCACTGTACCGGGCTTAGGCCCACTTGTTCTGTTTTTGGTTTGGGCTAGGCCCAATTGGCTCTGTTATGGGCTATGACCCAAATGATATTGTAGTGGGCTTTGGCCCATGTATGCCTTGATCTGGACTGTACTGTTACGGTTAAAGGGATTTGGCCTAGACTATTTCGGTTTCTATTTCTGTATACTGATTGTTACTTTGGTAAGGGGATTACACACTGAGTTTTCGCAAACTCACCCCGTTTTTAACTGTGCAGGTAATCCCCAGCATTAGGAGGATCGGTGCTGCGAGGGACTCGGAGGCGACCACATAGCCACACATGTTTTTCTATTTCGTTCACTTATTTAAGCACTTCAGTTTTTGAGTTGGGTTGTAATAAGGCCTCTCTATTTTTAACTTTTATTTAGGATATTTACTTAAGTATGTTTAATATATGCTAGAAGTAGGACACGATGTTTCCAAAACAATATCATCTTTCAAACACTATGTTTCCGTAACCTAATTTTTAAATATGATGTTTCCTTAAATCATTTATTTTAATTAAGCTTCCGCAATTGAAAAAGATTTTACTAAGTGGTTAATAACATTTTGAAAAGGAATAGTTTTTTTATAAACCACGTTTTGAAAATAAATGAACGCAAATGAAAACACAGTTTTTGAGAAACACTTCAATATGACACGCCAGATTCAGGCCTAACTTCTAGGTCGGGTTTGGGGTGTTACATTAATGATAGATTATGAACGTTTGTTGTGAAATGTACAGGTTTTGTTAAGTGATTTTTAGTGAAAATACAAATTAGGGATTAAATTGTGAAATGTGGAAAATTTGTGGTTAAAATGTGAAATAAATGGAAAATATGGGCTGCTAGGGACCTAATTGAAATTTGGCTAGCATGGGTTATGGTTGAATTGCATGAATTTGTGTTTTTGTGAAATAAGGACTAAATTGTAAAAGTTGTGAAACATTAGGCGCAAATATGTAAAAGTGACTTAAATGTGAATTTGGTCTAAATTGAATATAGAGATAATTAAATAAATTAATTTTGATTACATATAGATCAAGAAAAGCGAAACTCGAATCTAGATCGAGGGAAAAGCAATGTTCTCGACTAATCGACTCGTGTCGTCATTTTTACATCCGAGGTAAGTTCGTATGTAATAAGCATTATTATAATTATGTTTTTAATGCTTTTATATTGTATGAATTGTGAATACGACTCTACGGACACGTTTGATGAAGATTCGGCAAGTGTGAAATCTCGGTTGAACCTTAGGAATAGATTAGGATACGAATGACATGTCATTAGGACTTATTGTGATTATGTGATCCGGGTGTTCGTCCTATATGTCCTACCGGTGGTTGAGTATACCGACATGTGTTGTAGTTACTTGACAGCTTGTATGAGCAGCACCGTGTAGGTACGTCTTGACCCACGGCTTGTGTGAGTAGGCCCGTTGATAGCTCGAGAGTGAGCATATATGTGATATGTGATTAAGATAGCTTCGGCCATATATGTGGCACTTCAGGTGTGAGTTTCCCATGTATCCGATAGTATTCTAAATGGTTCAATGGGTAAATGAAAGATGTGGTTGAGTATGAGATTGATACGAGATGGTACAGGTATGTACATGAACCGTATAAGCTTTAAATCAAAGAAATTGTGAAGTGCACATATAAGCATATGATTAAACATGTGAAAGGTTTGTTAGTTAACATAAATTACATGTTGATATGTTCAAATTGATTATTTGTGTATTTATGATTAGTTTGAGTTTATTTCATATGAGCTTACTAAGTTATAAAGCTTACTTTGTTTAAATTTTCCATGTTTTATAGAGATTTCAAAGCTAGCTCGAATTTAGGGATTGTCGGAGACTTCATCACACTATCGAATTATCAATTTGGTACTTCACGTCTCATGGACATTGAATAGAAAGCTAGATTCAAGTAAAATGATCATCTTTAGTCGCCACATATATGTTTTAAGTTATCCAATTAGTTAATTCATATTGTTACAAGCAAATCATTCGTTAATCAGCCATTCATATAGCCAGAATCATGCATAAGGGCTAATTAGTTAAATTTCATTAAAATGTCCATAGGTATCGATTCTGACATTAAGGTATCAATATTTTCTTTAAGTGGTATCGATACCACTTGGAAAAATTATACCAATTGATTATTCTATTTCTCGACCAATATCTCATTCATCGAGAATTATCGATACTTGCAAAAATTTATCAATACTTTAGCCCCGGGTGTAACACCCCTCACCCGTATTCAACGCAGGAATAGGGTTACGAGGTATTACCGATTAATACATATCATTTAACATACATATCTCATACATTTATGCATTCATACTCAATATTATTTAATCACAATCACATTTTCCTTTATAAGGGCCTACGAGGCCTTAAACATACTTTAGAAGAAGTTTGGGACTAAACTGAAATCATACGAAAATTCTAGAAACTTAGAAATTTTTCATGTAAACCAGGGTCACACGCCCATGTGTAAGAACGTGTGGATCATACTGACTTCAATTTAATTTCAACACCAGGGGACACACGGCTGTGTAACATGATCTTGTGTCACACACGGTTGAGACACACGCCCGTGTGGAATAAAATAGGTCATTTGCAAGGCCAATATGCCACCCCCATTTTATACATACCTACATAAGTACAAATGGTACCATTTCAAGACACAAATATGTAGCCAAATCAATCCCAATTCATGCACATTTCATGCTATACAATTACAACCATTTCACTTACTCAAATATAACCCAAAACAACATCACTAATATAGTTCATTTACCATAATTCACATATATGATTCATTCAATAAAACCATACCAAATATGCATTACCAATTCAACCTTCTTCATTCATTATAGGTTAATATACCTAATTCAGAATAAAGTCATTCACACATCTTTATACATTAATCAAATCATCATCACAAGTCAACTTAAAAGGCCCAAAATACATATTCATCAAGCATATCAAAATGACTCAAGCCTATACATGCCATATACCATATTTACACAACTCAAAATACTAAATAGATGTTTGATAGTGCGATGAAGTTCTTGATGATCCTCGGTTTCCAATTAGCTTCGATTAACTATAAAACATAAAATAAATTAAACAGAGTAAGCTATAAAGCTTAGTATGTTTGTATGTAAATCTGAAATAATCTCAACATTTATTAGCATTTTCAAAACGAATAACATAATTAGCATTTAGAGCATTAATCAATGAGTTAACATATAGTTAAACCACATCGTAACTCATAGGTCCTCAACATATTCTAACACATTACTTTAGTAGTTTTCTGTACATACCTGTACCGATACTTATCTATCTCTCGAGAATTCTCTTATCAAACCACTTTGGCTTATAAATACTTACAATACAAATTTATCAATTTTCCGATGCCATAGTCCAACTATGGTCTTATACGTACATTGCCAAAGCCCTGTCGTGGTCTTACATTCGTATGCCAGAACCCGGTTATGGTCTTATTTTCTGATTTGCCATAGCCCAGCTATGGTCTTATTCCGCAACTCATATGCTTAAACCGTACATTTAGATTCAATATTTCCAAATTTAACTAAAATAATACATACAATCTAAATTCTATCCATCAATTAAATAATTGCACAATTAAGTTCAATTATACGAACTTACCTCGTATACGGAAATCACGGATCAAGTCGACTACTCAATAACATTGATTTTCCCCCGATCTAAATTCGAATTATTTCTTTCTTGATCTATATGAAATCAAAATTAACTTATTCAATCACATATTCTTTCAATTTAATCCATATCACACTTTAAAGCAGTTTTACACTTTTGTCCCAAGTATTTCACAACTTTTACAATTTAGTCCTCATTTCGCAAAACACAAAATTCACATAATTCCAATAAAACCTGTGCTTGTCGAATTACTAATATACCCCTAGCAGCCCATATTTTCCATTTATTTCACATTTCAACCACTCAATTTGCATTTCACAATTTAATCCCTATTATGCATTTTCATCAAGAATCACTTAACAAAACATGTAAAACTAACATCAAACTTTCATATTTCATCATTAAACATCAAAGAACACAGAGATTCAACAATAGAAATTCTCAAAATCTTTAATAACTATGAAATTAAAGGTATGGGCTAGCTAGAATATGAAGCAATGATCACAAAAACATATAAATCATTAAAACCGGGACAACATACATACCTAATTGCAAAGATTGAAGTTTCTGAATCCCTAACCTTATTTTTACTTGAAGAATTAGTTGAAGATGATAAAAGATGATGAGAATTTGGCTTTGTTTTAATTTAAGTAACCATTAATAAATAATTTACTTATTTAACCTTTAAACATTTAATAATTACACCAAGTGCCATGCCACTATCATCCACTATCAAACTAATGGTCTATTTACCACTTAAGGACCTTAACTTTAAGGTTCTATAGCTATTAGACACCTTTAGCTAATAGAACGACACTTTTTCATTTCACGCGATGTAGTCTTTATTATCAAATTGACTATTTAAACGATAAAATTTCCTGACAAAATTTTCACTCAATCATGCTGTAGACATTAAAATAATAATGAAATAAATATTTTGACGTCGAATTTGTGGTCCAAAACCACTGTTTCGATTTGACCAAAAAACAAGCTGTTACACTCTCTCCCCTTAAGGATTTTCGTCCCCGAAAATCTTACCTGTGAATAGGTTCGGGTATTGTTTTCTAATAGCATCCTCGGTTTCCCATGTAGCTTTTTCAACTCCGTGTCGATGCCACCATATTTTCACTAATGCTATTCTCTTATTTCTCAGCTATTTGATCTCGCGAGCTAAAATTTGAATCAGTTTTTTGTTGTATGATAAATCTGACTGTATCTCAACTTCAGTTGGAGAAATAACGTGTGAAGAGTCTGATCTATATCTTTGTAGCATTGATACGTGAAACACATTATTTATCTTTTCTAACTCAGACAGTAAGGACAACTGCGACGCCACTGGTCCAACTCACTCAGTAATCTCATACGGTTCGATGAATCGCGGACTCAATTTCCCTTTTCAACCAAACCACAATATCTTTTTCCATGGTGATACTTTCAAAAACACTTTATCCCTAATTTGGAACTCAATATATTTCCGTTTCAAGTTTGCATACGATTTCTGTCAATTCGAAGCTGCGTTCAAACTATCATGAATCGCTTTCACTTTTTCTTCTGTTTTTCTGATCAAATCAACCCCGTGAATCTTATTCTCACTAAGCTCAGTCCAGTTCAACGGTGTTCTACATTTACGACCATATAGAGCTTCGTATGGTGCCATTTTTATACTCAATCGGAAGCTATTATTGTAAGCAAATTCAATCAAGGGTAGATATTTCTCCCAACTACCTTCAAATTCAAGAAAGCAACAATGCAACATATCCTCAAGTATTTGAATAACTCGTTTAGATTGACTATCCGTTTGTTGGTGAAACGTGGTGCTAAAATGTAGCTTAGTACCCAAAGCTTCTTGTAATTTCTTCCAAAATCTCGATGTAAACCTCGGATCTCTATCTGAAACAATAGATAGGGGAACACCATGTAATCTCACAATTTTAGAAATCTATAGCTCAGCTAATTTATGAAGTGAGAAATCTGTATGTTCTAGAATGAAATGAGTTGATTTCGTCAATTTGTCAACAATAACCCAGATCGCATCTCTCTTTTTCAGAGGTAAGGGCAAACCCGATACGAAATCTATTGTTACTCTATCCCACTTCCACCCAGGAGTCATAGTAGACTGTAATAAACCTGACAACACTTGATGCTCAGCTTTGACTTACTGAAAAATCAAACATTTCGAAACAAATTCAGTTATATCACGTTTTATGCCGTGCTACCAATAAAGCTGTTTCAAATCATTATACATTTTACGACTATTGTGTGCTTCGTTTAGAATCTTCTGGATGAGCTCAAAATTTCCTGGTACACATATTCTATCATGAAACATCAAGCAGTCATCAGGCCCTATTCGAAACTCTGAATCAGAAGTCGATTCACACTGAGCTCGTTTTGCTTGCAAATTATTATCAAATTTTTTAGCCTCACAAATCTACTGTAGAAATAACGGTCTCGCTTTCAACTTGGCTACTATTGAACTGTCGTCAGACAAAGCTAATTGTGTGTTCAAAGCATGTAAAGCAAATAAGGTGTAACATCCTAAATTAGGGCCTTTGCATTTTATGTGTTTGGGCGTGAATACTATGTTTGTCATGCTAGTTTCTGGTACTTTAGGGTCCAGGAATGACTTAGGGTTAAGCCGGAGCCTTGGTAGAATTTTGTTTTTTGGGCACTTTAAAGGAGAGCTGAATGGGATAGGACTTAAGGATGGTTGGTTGTATGTTTAGACACAAGAAGTGCTTTAGTGAAGTGGCAAGGAGGCGCCACTTAAAGCTTAGCAAGGTGACGCCTCAGGGAAGCTGGCAAGGAGCAGGTTTGAGTTGCGTGGATTCCCTTTTGGGGATTTCTTTTTGACGCCAAGGGGGGAGAGTTGCTTTCAGCTTGGACTCTGGTGGATGAGTGTTGAATGGGTCAACACATTTGAATAAAGGGAAGAGAGCAATTCAAGGAGAAGGAATCGGTCAACAGGTTTGAATGGAGAGTGGAGAGTGATCGGTGGAGAGAATCATGGGATTGGGAGAGAGGGAGAGAGTTTGGCTGAATGTGGGAAGTGGGTGTGTAAGTGTGTGTACGGTTTAGTGATGTTAGGGGGTGGCTGAATGTTAGATGATAGCATTAGGAGTGTTGAAAATTTTGGCTAGCTAGAGAAACCGAGAGTATTCTTTTGTTCAATTCTTCTTGTCAAAACCAAAACACTCGTAACACTTTGTGCATTTTTGCTTTTCTCTCAAACACCAAAACCAAAACACTCTCATGCCATTTGTTTTGCATTTTCTTTTCTTTCATTTACCAAAGCCGAAACACCTCTCAATTCTCTTCATATTTTCTTCTTCTTTTTGTGCTTGGTCGAAACTCACATTACCATCCACTCTCTACCAACATTTTATTTTCTTTGCCTTTAACATCAAAACCGAAACCCTCTGAAGCCATATCTCCTGTTGAAACCCTGCCATCTTCATCTCTTTTCTCTCAAACACGTTAGCCAAATCTTCCTTAGTAGATAGCACCTCTCTTCTCCATCTTTTTTCAAGAGCAGAACATTTTGTTCATGGACTCAAATGTCAGCCAGGCGAAAGGAGGGGTTGGACCCGTAGTCCCAGCCCCTAAGTTCAAGAAGCGCGCGGTGTCTGCTGTTCGAGATTGGTCACTAGGTCATGGGCCAGCTCCTGAGCAAAATAGGGGGCAGATAGCAGTAGTTTCCGAAAGTGATAGTGTTAACATAGATAGCATAGTGTTGCGGGTAACCAAGTGTGTAATATTTACACACTTTAATATTATTATGTGTTATTAAATATTTGGGCTGAAAAGCCAAAATGGTTAGATGAATCGACGTTATGCCACTATGGGCATGGCCGAAATACCAGGTAAGTACTTAGTTGTTTATGTATGCGCTGATGAATGTATGCCATAATGATATTGTGCACTTGACAGCATGTTGCGTTCATTTGACACTTGTATGCATGGGTTGGATTTGATGTGAAAGGGGAAGTGTAAGACTGTCACTAGTGGTTTGGTACCACACGTGGATTGGCCCCAGATTCTTGACTCGTGACTAAGTCTCAGTGGTTTGGAACCACCAGTGGTTTGGTACCACATAAATGTATGATTCGTGACTCGTCCCAGTGGTTTGGTACCACAGTGGGTTGGCCCCACATATATGATTATGCGGGATTGTCACTAGTAGTTTGGTACCACAAGTGGGTTGGCCCCACATATGATATCTTATGACTATGTCACCAGTGGCTAGGTGCCACATATAGAGTGTAGCGGATGGAGGGTTGATTGTAGAAATCTCCACGGAGTGATCGGTTGGTACGGGTGGTGTGTAGAGGATAGAAAATCTAGGCTTAGGTCGGGTACATTGCATCCATATTTGTACATGCTATTTTGAGTGGGTTAAAGCCCAATATGTGTTTGTGGGCTTGGAGCCATTTATGTGACTTAAGGGGGATTTACACACTGAGTCTCGCTGACTCACCCCCTCTGCTTAAATCTTGCAGGTGATCGGTAGGACGTGGACTTGGGAGCCGGGGGGCTCGTGGAGGCCATAGCTTGTTATTTTCAGCAAACTTAGTTTTTTTTAAAACATTTTAAGTTGGGATTTTTATTTGATGTAATAAGGCCTTTCTAAATTGCTAGTTGGTTTTAACTTTATTAGTTTCGAAATGTCATGACATTATTTTACGACTTAAACATATTTTTTAAAAAGAAGTTTACTAAACAACTGTAACCTGAATATCGATTTTTCTCACAGGAGCTAACAAAGATAACAAATGAATGAATAATCCAACCTAAAGATTTTTCTTAAGCTACAAACCACTATTTTCAAAACATCACCTAAAACAAAAAGTTTCAAACTTACGGTTTCCATCAAAATTCCAAAATTTCCTTATAACATTTTTCCCTGTGACATACCAGATCTGGTCGTAACGTATAGGCCGGATTTGGGGTGTTATAATTTTGGTATCAGAACTTAGGTTGCAAAACTCGAGCTGTGAAAACAGGTTCGCTAATGTTTTATTAAGTTGGTTTAAATGATTTTTGGAGGAAATGTTTTGATTGGAACATGGCATCCGAGTCCGTCGGCACCCGATCCACCCAGGTAAGTGTTCTAACAATTCCTGATAATGTATGCATGCAATGATTGTTACAGTTAGTAAATATGGTTGTTTGTTCTAGAAGACTCAGACTATAGGGACTGAAACTTTGACGTGTTTTGCGAAAATTACTCTCTAAAACTATTTTTCCCTAAAATTGCTCGATGTTAAAAAGTGAAAGAAATCATTAACTCATAAAACTTTTAACCTGATTAATTACTAACGTTAGTCATGAGCACTCGAG
The DNA here is from genome assembly GCA_025503065.1 of Gossypium bickii. Classification (NCBI taxonomy): domain Eukaryota; kingdom Viridiplantae; phylum Streptophyta; class Magnoliopsida; order Malvales; family Malvaceae; genus Gossypium; species Gossypium bickii. The sequence continues at coordinate 105,049,266 of CP106710.1, read as the reverse complement.
GTCATGGACATAATGTACGTGGTTGCGGTAGGGGCAGGATTGCTGTATCGGAACCAGCAGGATCTAGTCATGGGTCAGAAAGTAAGATACCAGTGCCGCCGCCGGGAGAAGCAGAATTTCAGGATCAAATAGGCGGGGATGATGCGGTGTCTCAGGCGATGTTACGGGTCTTGGAGAGAGTTGCTGGGGCAGGCGTGGGCGCAAGAGCCCGAAAATCTGTGTCTGAGCGACTCTGAGCCAATGGAGCAGAGATGTTCAGAGGTGTTTCTAGCGTTGCCCCTAATATAATTGAGTATTGGTTAGAAGCAAATGAGCGCATAATGGATGATCTAGACTTCACAATAGAGGAGAAGTTGAAATGGTGGTGTCTCTTCTGCGAGACGAGGCGTATCAGTGGTGGCTCACGGTTAGGGATGGTGCGGTGGCTGAGCATATCACCTGGGATTTCTTTAAGACGGCATTCCAGGGAAAGTACGTCGGATCAAGTTATGTGGATGCGCAGCGTAAGGCATTTTTAAATTTGGTCTAGGAGAGTATGTCGGTATCCGAGTATGAGGCAGAATTCTTACGTCTAAGTCGTTATGCCCAGGGTATTGTGGCCACGGATCACGAGCGCTGTGTTCGGTTCAAAAATGGGTTGAGAGATGATTTGCATGTGTTGATAGCTCCACAGCGAGAGCGGGAATTTGCTGTTCTTGTGGAAAAGGCTAAGATAGCCGAGGGGGTGAAGCGGTCTGAAAAGTAGAATCAGGAGAGAAATAGAAATAAAAGGAATTTTGGTTCGTGAGGATCAGTTGGACGGTTTCAGAAAAGGCCTAAGGTTGAGGGTCTGAACTGTGTGGTGAGACCTGCTGTTGATAGTTGGCCTCCGAGGTGTGCTCGATATGATAAATTTCATTTTGGCGAGTTTTGGGTTGGTAGTAGGGGCTATTTCAAGTGTGGGTCTACGGAGCATCGAATAAGGGACTGTCCACAGGAGAAAGGCAGAGCGCAACCAATGGGTCAGGGGTATGTTCAGTCAAGTAGAGGTGGTCAGCAACCACCGAGAGATCGAGGGCCGGTCAGAGAGGGTAATGGTTTTGGTCGTGGATGTGGAACACCAGGCAGAGGTGCTGGGAACAGTGATGCAAGGAGACCTGGGCTGGTCTATACAGCCAGACGTCGAAAAGAGGGAGATGCATCGGACGTTATAATCAGTACGTTCCTTATTTATGGGTTGCCTTATACTGCATTAATTGACATAGGATCAACACACTCATATGTTGCTAGTGGGATATCTGGAACTTTAAGAATAGACTTTAAGATTGCCTCTAGGGAGATGATCATAGTTAGCCTGCTAGGACAATCGGTAGTGGCGAACAGACTTTATAGGGATGTACCTTTGGAAGTTCAAGGGATGGTTTTTCCAGCTGATCTGATGGAACTACCGTTCGGAGAGTTTAACCTGATTTTAGACATGGACTAGCTAGGGAAGTATCGATCAAATTTGGATTGTGCTGCCAAGCGCATGGTATTGAGAACTCTCAAGGATAAAGAGGTGGTGGTAATAGGTGAGAGAAGGAACTACCTATCTAACGTAATATCTGCTTTAAAGGCTGAACGAATGGTGAAGAAGGGTTGTGAGGCGTTCATAGCTCTGGTTTGTGCTTTGGCGGGCAAGGATTGGTCTGTGGGGAATGTTAGAATAGTGAAGGAATTTCTCGATGCTTTTCCAAAAGAGCTTCCAAGATTGCCTCCGGATCGAGAGGTGGAATTTGGTATTGATCTCTATCCGGGGACATCGCCTGTTTCAATTGCCCCATATAGGATGGCACCCAAGGAATTAGTGAAATTAAAGGCTCAGATTCAGGAACTGTTAGATCGGGGTTTTATCTGACCGAGTGTATAACCTTAGGGAGCACCGTGTTATTCGTCAAGAAGAAGGACGGATCAATGCGTATGTGCATTGACTACCGTCAGTTGAACAAGTTGACCATCAAGAATAGGTATCTGCTGCCGAGGATTGACGACTTGTTCGATCAATTGAAGGGGGCTTCAGTCTTTTCGAAGATAGATTTGCGGTCCAGTTATCATCAGCTTAAGGTCAAGGAGGCAGACATTCATAAGACGACATTTCGAACTCCCTATGGCCACTACGAATTTCTGGTGATGACATTTGGTTTGACCAATGCACCAGCAGCGTTTAGGGACATGATGAACCGGGTTCTCCAACCCTATCTAGACCGATTCGTCATAGTATTCATAGACGATATTTTGGACTATTCTAGATTGGAGGAAGAGCATAACTCGCATCTTCGTGTGGTCTTACAAGTTCTGAGGGAAAAGCAGCTGTTCGCCAAATTCAGTAAGTGTGAGTTTTGGCTAAAAGAAGTTACCTTTTTGGGTCATGTTGTGTCTGCTGAGGGGATTAGGGTTGACCCCTGGAAGGTCGAAGCTGTGCTGGATTGGAAGCCTCCTAGGTCTGTGGCAGAAATTAGGAGTTTTCTTGGTCTAGCTGGGTATTATAGAAGATTTGTTGAGGGATTCTCTTTGATTGCGGCTCCATTAACCAAGTTGGTAAGGAAAGGGGTTCCGTTTGTGTGGTCTGACAAGCAACAGGGAAGTTTTGAGAAGCTAAAGAGGATTCTGACGAAAGCTCCGGTGTTGATTCAGCCACAAGCTGGGAAGGAGTTCGTGGTTTACTGTGATGCTTCACACACAGGATTAGGGTGTGTGTTGATGCAAGACGAGAAGGTTGTTGCGTATGCGTCTCGACAGTTAAGACCGCATGAGTTGAATTATCCCACGCATGACTTGGAGTTGGCGGCGGTGGTTTTTGCTCTGAAAATCTGGAGACATTATCTGTATGGGGAGAAGTCCGTCATTTATACAAATCACAAGAGTCTAAAGTACCTTCTCTCTCAGAAAGAATTGAATTTGAGTCAGAGGCGATGGGTCGAGTTGTTAAAATATTATGACCATTCGATCGAATACCATCCGGGTAAAGCTAACATGGTGGTAGATGCATTAAGTCATAGGGAAATCTCGGATCTAAGGGCAATGTTTGTACATCTTAGCCTGTATGATGATGGGAGTCTGTTAGCTGAGCTTCAGGTGAAACCGACGTGGGTAAGTCAGATCAAGGAGAAGCAATTGTTAGATGATGTCTTGAATGTTTGACTACTTTAAGTTCAGAATGGTGGGGTAGAGGATTATAATCTGAGTAGTGAGGGAGTTCTATGTTTCCGGGGAAGGATTTACATGCCGAAGGATTTAGAGTTGAGGCGTAGGATTTTGCAGGAAGCGCATAGCAGCCCATACGCTATGCATCCTGAAGGAAGTAAGATGTATCAGGACTTGTGAGAAACGTTTTGGTTGTCGGGTCTAAAGCGAGAAATAATTGAATTGGTGAGTAAGTGTTTGACGTGTCAGCAGGTGAAAGCAGAACATCAATTGCCTTCGGGTTTGTTGCAGTCGATAAAGATTCCGCAGTGGAAGTGGGAAAGGATCACAATGGATTTCGTGAGTGGGCTTCCCCTTACTCCTACCAAAAAGGATTCGGTTTGGGTAGTGGTTGATTGTCTGACGAAGTCTACTCATTTCATACTAGTGCGTGTGGACTACTCTCTTTAGAAGCTGGCTATATTATATATAGCAGATATTGTGAGGTTGCATAGGATACCAGTTTTGATTATCTCGGACAGAGACCCTAGATTTACGTCAAGATTTTGGAAGGCATTGCATCAAGCATTGGGTACCAAGTTAGATTTTAGTACAGCATTTCATCCACAGTCGGACGGACAGTCAGAGAGGGTAATCCAAATCCTAGAAGATACGTTAAGAGGCTGTGTCATAGACTTCAGAGGTAGTTGGGAAGAGTTCTTACCATTGGCGGAATTTGCATACAATAATAGCTACCAATTAAGTATCCAGATGGCACCATATGAAGTGTTGTATGGTCGAAAATGTCGCACTCCTACTTGTTGGATAGAGTTGGGTGAATGTCAAATGATTGGTCCAGAATTGGTTTCAGAAACGGAAGACAATGTTAGGCTAATTAGAGCTCGGTTGAAGAAACCTTCGGACATACAGAAGTCCTATGCGGACCTAAGGCGTAAGGACATAGAATTTAAGGTAGGGGACCAGGTATTCTTGAAGGTGTTGCCGTGGAAGAAAGTGCTTAGGTTTGGACGGAAGGGTAAGCTAAGCCCCAAGTTTATCGAGCCTTATCGGATAGTGAAGCGTGTGGGACCAGTAGCCTATCAACTCGAGTTACCTGTAGAGTTAGGTCAGATTCATGATGTGTTTCACGTTTTAATGCTAAAATGTTATCGTTCGGATCCATCTCACATGGTGTCAGTGGAGGAGATCGAAGTGAGGCCTGATCTATCCTTTGAAGAGGAACTAGTTCGGATTTTGGATCATGATGTCAAAGTATTACGTAGAAAGACGGTTCCATTGGTTAAGGTTTTGTGGCATAATTACGTAGAAGCTACATGGGAACCTGAGGAATCGATGCGACAGCAATACCCTCATCTCTTTTGACCAGGTAATTTCGAGGCCGAAATTATTTTAAGGGGGTAGAACTGTAACATCCTAAATTAGGGCCTTTGCATTTTATGTGTTTGGGTGTGAATGCTATGTTTGTCATGCTAGTTTAGGGTACTTTAGGGTCCAGGAATGACTTAGGGTTAAGCCGGAGCCTTGGTAGAAATTTATTTTTTGGGCACTTTAAGGGGGAGCTAAATGGGATAGGACTTAAGGGTGGTTGGTTGTATGTTTAGACTCAAGAAGTGCTTTAGTAAAGTGGCAAGGAGGTGCCACTTAAAGCTCAGCAAGGTGACGCCTCAGGGAAGCTGGCAGGGAGCAGGTTCGAGTTGCGTGGATTCCTTTTTGGGGATTTCTTTTTGACGCCAAGGGGGGAGAGTTGCTTTCAGCTTGGACTCTGGTGGATGAGTGTTGAATGGGTCAACACATTTGAATGAAGGGAATAGAGCAATTCAAGGAGAAGGGATCAGTCAACAGGTTTGAATGGAGAGTGGAGAGTGATCGATGGAGAGAATCATGGGATTGGCAGAGAGGGAGAGAGTTTGGCCGAATGTGGGAAGTGGGGTGTGTGAGTGTGTGTACGGTTTAGTTATGTTAGGGGGTGGTCGAATGTTAGATGATAGCATTAGGAGTGTTGAGAATTTCGGCTAGCTAGAGAAACTGAGAGCATTCTTTTGTTCAATTCTTCTTGTCAAAACCGAAACACTCGTACCACTTTGTGCATTTTTGCTTTTCTTTCAAATACCAAAACCAAAACACTCTCATACCATTTGTTTTGCATTTTCTTTTCTTTCATTCACCAAAGCTGAAACACCTCCTAATTCTCTTCATATTTTCTTCTTCTTTTTGTGCTTGGCCGAAACTCACATTACCATCCACTCTCTACCTACATTTTATTTTCTTTGCCATTAACATCAAAGTCGAAACCCTCTGAAGCCACATCTCTTGTTGAAACCCTGTCATCTTCATCTCTTTTCTCTCAAACACGTTAGCTGAATCTTCCTTAGCAGATAGCACCTCTCTTCTCCATCTCTTTTCAAGAGCAGAACATTTTCGGCATTCGGTAAGTTCTTTTTGGGTTAGCCGAATCTCTCTAATCATCTAGTCACTCACTTTCTTCTCTTTATTTCTTTAAGAAGAAAGCCGGAACTTCTCATTTGTTTAACAGTTCTTACTTGTGGGTTTGCTGAATTCCTCTGACACCCATATTCTTTTCTTTCGGATCTTGTTCAAATGAATTGCCGTTACCTATTCTCCACCACTCCCAATCGGTTTTTCTAGTGTTATGGTAAGTGTTTCTTTCGATTCAATCATCTCTTCTCATGTTTGAGTGCCGAGGGTAGTAATCATATTCTTTAACTCTTGGCCGAATGAAAGGGGCTTTACCTTTGCATTCTTTCGCCTGGAGTGTTTAAAGGGACAATCGGTTCTATTCGATTCAAGTACTCGAGCGGTGCAGGATTCAAACCTTCTTAATCTCTGGGATTTGTTGATCTAGGTAAGGACCCTTAGTCTTGAGTGTTATTCTCTTTTGTTCGATTTCACTGCGTTAATCCGGTCTAGTGACCAAGGTTTTGTTCATGGACTCAAATGTCAGCCAAGCGAAAGGAGGGGTTGGACCCGTAGTCCCAGCCCCTAAGTTCAAGAAGCGCGCGGTGTCTGCTGTTCGAGATTGGCCCCTAGGTTGTAGGTCGGCTTCTGAGCAAAATAGGGGGCAGATAGTAGTAGTTTCCGAAAGCGATAGTGTTGACATAGATAGCATAGTGTTACGAGTAACCAGATGTGTAATATTTACACACTTTAATATTATTATGTGTTATTAAATATTTGGGCTGAAAAGTCGAAATAGTCAGATGAATCGACGTTATGCCACTGTGGGCATGGCCGAAATACCAGGTAAGTACCTAGTTGTTTATGTATGTGCTAATAAATGTATGCCATAATGATATTGTGCACTTGACAGCATGTTGCGTTCATTTGACACTTGTATGCATGGGTTGGATTTGATGTGAAAGGGGAAGTGTAAGACTGTCACTAGTGGTTTGGTACCACACGTGGGTTGGCCCCACATTCTTGACTCGTGACTAAGTCTCAGTGGTTTGGAACCACCAGTGGTTTGGTACCACATAAATGTATGATTCGTGACTCGTCCCAGTGGTTTGGTACCACAGTGGGTTGGCCCCACATATATGATTATTCGAGATTGTCACTAGTGGTTTGGTACCACAAGTGGGTTGGCCCCACATATGATATCTTGTGACTATGTCACTAGTGGCTAGGTGCCACATATGGAGTATAGCGGATGGAGGGTTGATTGTAGAAATCCCCACGGAGTGATTAGTTGGTACGGGTGGTGTGTAGAGGATGGAAAATCTAGGCTTGGGCCGGGTACATTAAATCCATATTTGTACATGCTATTTTGAGTGGGCTAAGGCCCAATATGTGTTTGTGGGCTTGGAGCCATTTATGTGACTTAAGGGGGATTTACACACTGAGTCTCGGTGACTCACCCCCTCTTCTTAAATCTTGCAGGTGATCGATAGGACGTGGACTTGGTAGCCGAGGGGGCTCGTGGAGGCCATAGCTTATTATTTTCAGTAAACTTAGTTTTTTTTTAAAACGTTTTAAGTTGGGATTTTTATTTGATGTAATAAGGCCTTTCTAAATTGCTAGTTGGTTTTAACTTTATTAGTTTCGAAATGTCATGACATTATTTTACGACTTAAGCATATTTCTTAAAAAGAAGTTTACTAAACAACTGTAACCTGAATACCGATTTTTCTCACAAGAGCTAACAAAGATAACAAATGAATGAATAATCCAACCTGAAGATTCTTCTTAAGCTACAAACCACTATTTTCAAAACATCACCTAAAATAAAAAGTTTCAAAGTTACGGTTTCCATCAAAATTCCAAAATTTCCTTATAACCTTTTTCCCTGTGACATACCAGATCTGGTCGTAAAGTATAGGCCGAATTTGGGGTGTTACATAAGGACTTTCTCCTCAAAGCATCAGTAACTACATTAGCTTCCCCCGAATGATAGTCAATCACTAATTCATAGTCTTTTAACAATTCTAACCATCTTCACTATCCCAGATTCAAATCTTTCTGAGTCATCAGATATTTCAAAAGTTTGTGATCGGTATAAACTTGGCATTTCTCACCAAACAAATAGTGACGGCAAATTTTCAATGCGAACACTATAGCGACTAACTCTAGATCATGGGTTGGATAATTGTTTTTGTGCTGCTTTAACTGTCTCGAGGCATAAGCTATAACTTTGCCTTCCTGCATCAAGGCACAACCCAAGACATTTAACGATGCATCACTGAAAACTACGAATTCTTTACCCGACTCAGGCTGAACCAACACTGGTGCTTCAGTCAATAATGATGTCAACTGCTCGAAGCTCTGCTAACACATTTTTAACCACTCAAATGTAACATCTTTTGGAAGCAATCGTGTCATTGGTATCGCAATCATCGAGAAGCCTTTCACAAATCGTCTATAATAGCTGGTTAGTACCAGAAAACTACGGCCTTTGGATACATTTCTCGGAGGCTTCCAATCTATAATCGCAAAAATTTTGCTCGGGTCAAGTCGGATACCTGCGGCTAAAACTATATGTCCCAGAAAACCAACCTCTCGTAGCCAAAACTCACATTTGTTGAACTTTGCAAACTACTGTTTATCTTTCAAAGTTTGTAACATGATTCTCAAATGCTCGGCATGCTCAGATTCATCATGAGAGTAAATCAAAATGTCATCAATAAATACAACTATGAATCGGTCTAAGGACGTCCTGACAATCTGGTTCATCAAGTCCATAAAAACAGTAGGTGTATTTTTTAGTCCAAAAGGCATAACAAGAAATTCGTAGTGTCCGTACCTTGTTCTAAATGCAATCATTGGCACATCTGAGTCTTTAACTCGCAACTGGTATTAACCTGATCTCAAATCAATTTTCAAAAACACTTTTGCCCCTTTTAACTGATCAAACAAATCATCTATTCGCGGTAGAGGGTATTTATTCTTGATCATCACTTTGTTGAGCTGTCGATAGTCTATACACATTCTCATCGTGCCATCTTTTTTTCAGAAATAACACCGGTGCACCCTAGGGAGAAAAACTAGGTTGTGCAAAACCTCTATCCGTTAACTCTTGTAACTGATCTTTCAATTCTTTCAACTCTGTCGAAGCCATTTTATACGGAGCTATCAATATTGACGTTGTTCCTGATACTAATTCAATACCAAACTCAACCTCTCTGATCAGTGGCAAACTCGGTAACTCTTCTAGAAACACATCTGGATAATCGCAAACAACTAGAACTAATTCAATCTTTGTTTCTGTCACTTTTGTATCAAGTACATAAGCAAGATAAGCTTTACACCCCTTTCTCACAAATCTTTGAGCTAACATAGACGATATCACAACTGGCAAACTATTTAGATCATCAGATTCAATCCTAATAATCTCATTATTCTGACATTCCAGTTCAATTGTATTTAGTCTACAATTCACTATAGCATCATGCGTCGTTAGCCAATCCATACCCAGAATCACATCAAATTCATCGAAAGGCAACAACATCATATTAGCCAGAAAACAGAAATCTCGGTACATTACCCGTAAATTGCTTCCCACGATCTCTATTAGAGTACTCCACTGGTGCATTTGATCGACTATACAAATCTCGAGATTTCTTTGATGAAGAGTGATAGGGTTTATTCATCAACCTCTTTGTCAAATCTCTAGCTTCTGAATCAGCCTTTCTCTTTTCTTTGACCAATTCTTTAGCTTTGCAAGCACGTTCGACTAACACAATGAATTCTTTTAAATCCAATATCCTGAGAAGAAGTTTAAGGTCTTTGTTCAGCCCATCAACAAACTGCTTGCACATTATCTCTTCAGTTAAAACATACTCTTGGGCATATTTACTTAACCATACAAATTCTCTCTCGTACTCGGTTACAGTCATACGACCTTGTTTCAATTCTAAATATTCTTTATGCTTTTGGTCGAGGAACCGTTGACTAATGTATTTCTTCCAAAAATCAGTCTGAAAGAATTCCCAGGTCAAACACTCTATCGGCACTATCGACACTAAAGTATTCCACCAATGATATGCATAGTCTCTCAGAATGGAAATATTGCACTTTAAGCATTCAACTAGCGTACATGAAAGTTCATCAAACACTCGGATAGTATTTTCAAGTCAGGATTCAGCTCTCTCAAGGTCATTATCAACATTAGCCATGAACTTTTCAGCCCCGTGTTTACGGATCTTATCAACTTGAGGGTTATTCAATCTTAAAAGCTCGACTCCTTGAGGAGCTACAGGTACAGTTTGAGGAATAGAAGAGGGTAGAGGCTGCTGAGCAGCCAGATTTGTTTGGACATATTGAGTGAACCACTCATTCACCATCTAGAAAAAGGCTTCTTTAGCCTCACCTCCGTGACTACTAGACACAGGTCTATATTCGGGAGGCGTTGTCCCTTGAGCAAGAGTGGGCGCATTACTCTCTACATCATCAGGTATCGCTCATTTGGGATCCATTACTATACAAAAACACAATTTAAGCTGTTAGGAATCATCACACTATCACAGGTTATATATGGCATGTAACATCCCTAATTAGGGCCTAGTCGAAACAGTGGTTTGAGACCACGAATCTGAAGTAGAAATAATTATTTATGACTGTTATGAGGTTTATGTTATGTTCGTATACATGTGTAAAAAATTCATGAAGAAATTTTAGGCATAAAGTGTCTAATTTGACTTTTGGACTAAATTAAATAAGTTGCAAAATATGAGGTCCTAGATGCTTTAAGTATGAAATAGCTTGGATTATCAATTTGAGGTCTATAATGTGATGTTATGTGATGGTGTTTGAATGTATGCAAGGGAGCATGGTAAAGGGCTTGGTAGATAGCTTGCTAATCACCACACGGCTGAAGCACACGGGTGTGTGTATAGACCATGTGGATAAGTCAGAATGTCAAGGTTTGGCACATGGGATAGGGCCACGGGCGTGTCAAAGACGTGTGTATTTAGTCAGTGTCGACCACGGGTGGAAGGCACGAGCATACCTTAGGGGTACACGGGCGTGTCCCTTGTTCAACATGGGCGTGTGGCCCCTGTTTTGTTGAAAAGTTTCTCGAGTTTGTAAAAGTTTCGGGATTAGTTCCAAAACCTCTCAGAGGTATGATTAAGGCCTCTTAGGCCGAGATTGAATAAGTAATAGGCTTAAATGAAATTTTATAGCCCATTTTGAGATGTTAAGTGAGATAAGTTAGGTAATGCCTCAAACCTGGACCCGACTTCGGACGCGGGTAAGGGGTGTTACATGGCATGTATAGCTAGACTCTCACTCATGCTACGTTGTCCTAGAATCGACTAAATCGTAGCTTTGACACCAATAAATGTAACACCCCTTAACCGTATTCAACGTCGGAATAGGGTTACGAGGTATTACCAATCAATACATATCATTAAACATACATATCTCATACATTTATGCATTTATACTCAATATCACTTAATCACAATCACAGTGTCCTTATAAGGGCCTACGAGGCCTTAAACATACTTTAGAAGAGGTTCGGGACGAAATTAAAATCATACAAAAATTCTTGAAACTTAGAAAGTTTTCATGTAAACTAGGGTCACACACCCGTGTGCATAGGCCGTGTGCCTCACACGGCTAGTAGACACGTCCGTGTCTCAAGCCATGTGAAAACAGCGCATACATATTGACGTAGGTCACACGACCAGCCACACGCTCGTGTGCCAAGCCGTGCCAAAACTGGAGGGTATACTGACGTATGCAACACAGCCAAGTCACACACCCGTGTGCTAGGCTCTGTGCCATTTAGAGGGGTATACTAACTTGTACCACACGGCCAGTCACATGCCCGTGTGTGAGACTGTATGGAGTATACTGACTTTAATTTAATTTCAACACCAGAGGATACACGGTCGTGTAACATGACTGTGTGTCACACACGGCTAAGACACACGCACGTGTCTCTGCCCGTGTGGACAAAAATAGGCCATTTGTAAGGCCAATATGCCACCTCATTTTGCACATACCTACATCAGTACAAATGGTACCATTTCAAGACACAAATATGTAGCCAAATCAATCCCAATTCATGCACATTTCATGCTATACAAATACAACCATTTCACTTACTCAAATATAACCCAAAACAACATCAACAGTATGGTTCATTTACCATAATTCACATATATGATTCATTCAATAGAACCATACCAAATATCAACCTTCTTCATTCATTATAGGTTAATATACCTAATTCAAAACAAAGTCATTCACACATCTTTAAACATTAACCAAATCATCATCTCAAGTCAACTTAAAAGGCCCAAAATACATATTCATCAAGCATATCAAAATGACTCAAGCCTATACATGCCATATACCATATTTACACAACTCAAAGTACCAAATAGATGTCCGATAGTGCAATGAAGTTCCTGATGATCATCGGTTCCGAATTAGCTTCGATTAACTATAAAATATAAAAGAAATTAAACAGAGTAAGCTATAAAGGTTAGTAAGTTCGTATGTAAATATGGAATAATCTCAACATTTATTAGCATTTTCGAAACGAATAACATAATTAGCACTTACAGCATTAATCAACGAGTTAACATATAGTTAAACCACATCGTAACTCATAGGTCCTCAACATATTGTAACACATTACTTGAGTAGCTTTCTGTACATACTTGTACCGATACTTATCTATCTCTCGACAATTCTCTTATCAAACCACTTTGGCTTATAAATACTTATGATACAAATTCATTGATTTTCCAATGCCATAGTCCAACTATGGTCTTATACGTACATTGCCAAGGCTCTTCCGTGGTCTTACATTCATATGCCATAACCCGGTTATGGTCTTATTTTCCGATGTGCCATAGCCCAGCTATGGTTTTATTCCGCAACTCATATGCTTAAACCATACATTTAGATTTAATATTTCCAAATTTAATGAATAGAATAATAACATCCTGGAAAGGGCCTATGCATTTTCGGTTTAATTGTACGAAGTGACATGTTTTATGTACTAAGAATAAATTTTAAATATTTTTTGAAACCCGGAAATGAATGAAAATGATTTGGAAATGAACATTTTTAGAAACCTGAAAATGTATGGAAATGATCTGGAAATGAACATTTTTTGAAACCTGAAAATGTATGGACATGATTTAGAAATGATTCAATAGAGGAAAGTGAACATTTCTGGAAACTTGGAAATGTAAGGAAATGATTCAAAAGAGGAAAGCGAACATTTCTGGAAACTTGGAAATGTAAGGAAATGTCAAGTTTCTGAGTAGAACGAAAATTTTTGGAAACTTAGAAATGACTTAGAAATGTCGAGTTTTAAAGTTTAAAAGAGGAAATTAAGGCAAGGTGGCCTTAAAAGAAAAAGTTGGTGAAATTTGACACACAAACAGGCTTGGAAAAGTGGCCTGAAGATGCCACTTAGGGCCTCTGGAAATGGTGCCACATGCAAGGTGTTGGGCCTGAGTTCGAGTCACTTGGGAAGCAAATAAAGGAAGTTTTATTTTTGCTTCCAGAAGCCTGAGGTGGACGGCACAAGCCTTCTAGAAAGGAGGAGTTTTATTTTCATAAATATTCGATTAATAAGGTGATAAATAAGGATTTAATTTGGATTATTTTTGAAGAGATAATAAAGGATTATTCTCTAATTATTTTAAATTAATGAGATAAACTTATCAATAAAGAAGAGTGGTGGCCAAGTAAGGGATTTCGAGTAGTAGTTTTGGCTATAAAAGGAAGAAAATAGGGCTACTCATCAATTTTTCTTCCTCCTCTTCTCTCTGCTGAATTTCGAAAGTGCTCCCTTCTCTTCTCTCTCTTCTCTTCTCTTTTTCTTTTGTCAGTCGAATCTATAGTCCACCATTGTCAAAATTCTCAAGTTTTCTTTTCTTCCTATTTCTTCTTACCAATCCATTCAAAAGCCGAATCTTGGAAGGGCTTCAAGCATAGGTCTTTGTTGATTTCTTCAAAGGTAAGAACAAGTTTGATTTCCATTCTTTTCTTTTAGATTAGCCGAGAGATAATCTAACCCCATACATATTATGGTTGCCGAATATGGAAGGATCTTTCGGGATTATCGAGTAGTCGACTAAAAGGATGAGTATTCTGGATTTCTAAGATTAAGGTAAGACATGTGAATATTCGGCCAAAGGCCTTGATTTATGTTTCGATGATTAAGATTAAGTCTAACGTAAGGCTTTAGGGATTTCGACATTCCTAGGGAAATAAGAGGAACAGCTGGATTTGTTGGTGTTCCAATCGGCAACAAGGTAAGAATACTAATCCTACTAGGATTTGGAATCTTGGGTAGAATGGCTTTTATTAAGGTAATAAGTGATAAATCAATGTAGGGATTAAGGATCTAAGCATTAGATCAAGCTTTTGGGATGTCAAGGAAATTTTAAGCGAATCAGTGTGTACCCTCACTTTTTCATAATATGTATTATGGCTATGTTAATTAAAATATGTGATATTAAGAATATGAAAGTGGCTAAAGTACCATGTTATGGTACAAAGTACCTGTGCACGTTTCCTACTCCTACTAAGATTTGAAATATGTTAGTTGTAACATGAGAATATGATAAGAATGTGAACTTTGGCATATTACGCATATTATTATTATGGGGCATATGGGTTTGTTTGAAAGGGAAGTGAATGTGGTGACCTAAGACCACGAACACGGTGACCTAAGACTGTGAAATCTGAAAAGTGGTGACCTAAGACCATGATGAATCGAACGTGGTGACCTAAGACCACGAATGCGGTGACCTAAGACCGCAAAAATTGGTGTGTAGCGGAAGGAGGGTCGACTTAGTAGTCCCCACGGTGTGACTGGCGTGAGTGCGGGGTGTGTAGCGGATGGACAATTAGGTTTGGGTTTGGGAATGCATCATAACTTGTATTCTATGTTTTGAATGTGTAACTCTTGTATGCCTAATTCTATTATGATTAAGTGTCGTGTACACATTGAGTCTATTTGACTCACCCGTTGTGGGACTATTTTCGTGTGACGAATTGAAGAATGGACTAGGGCTCGCAGAAGCTTAGGGATGGCCATGCACGGCAAGGAATTTACTTAATGTGGATTTTTATTTTTATCAAGTACTTAAACTTAAAGTTTGGGGAATTATTTGATGTAATAAGGCCATAAGGCCATAGTTGGTTTTCTTTAATTCTTTTACTCTTATTTATTATGTTTACAAATTATTATTTATGGATTCAAGTAAATTTATTTTGAAATAAACCCTAAATGTTATCACCTTAAATAAATGGATTTCAATGTAAGATAAATTGGTTTTCAATAAAAGCCCAACCCAAACAATATTTTTTAAAAATCGCACAAATTTTCTCTAAGTAACAAAAGAATTTGAAACCGGTTTACTTGAGGGACATACCAGATCCGGTCCAGGCTCGTGGGCCGGGTGTGGGGTGTTTCAGAATACATACAATCTAAATTCTATCCATCAATTAAACAGTTGCACAATTAAGTTCAATTATACGAACTTACCTTGTATACGAACCTTGTATACGAAAATGACGAATCGAGTCGACTACTCAATAACATTGTTTTTCCCCTAATCTAAATCTGAATTCTTTCTTTCTTGATCTATACGAATTCAAAATTAACTTAATCAATCACATATTCTTTCAATTTAGTCCATATCACACTTTAAAGCACTTTTACACTTTTGCCCCAAGTATTTCATAACTTTTACAATTTAGTCCTTATTTAAAAAAATTCACACTATTCCAATAAAACCCGTGCTTGCCGAATTACCAATATACCCCTAGCAGCCCATATTTTCAATTTATTTCACATTTCAACCACTCAATTTGCATTTTTTTCACAATTTAATCCCTATCATGCATTTTCATAAAAAATCACTTAACAAAACATGTAAAAATATCATCAAACTTTCATATTTCATCATTAAACATCAAAGAACACATAGATTCAACATTGGAAATTCTCAAAATCTTTAACAGTTTCAAAATTAATGGTACGGGCTAGTTAGAATACGAAGCAATGGTTACAAAAAACTTATAAATCATTAAAAATGGGACAAAATACATACCTAATTGCAAAGATTGAAGTCGCTGAATCCCTAACCCAATTTTTACTTGAAGAATTGGTTGAAGATGATAAAAGAGGATGAAAATTTGGCTTTGTTTTAATTTAATTAACCATTAATAAATAATTTACTTATTTAACCTTTAAAACATTTCATAATTACACCAAATACCATGCCACTATCAATGTAATGGTCTATTTACCACTTAAGGACCTTAACTTTAAGGTTCTATAGCTATTAGACACTGTTAGCTAATAGAACGACACTTTTGCATTTTATGCGATATTTATCAAATTGACCATTTAAACGATAAAATTTCTTGACAAAATTTTCACACAATCACTCAATCATGCTGTAGACATTAAAATAATAATAAAATAAATATTTTGATCGCTAATTTGTGGTCCTGAAACCACTGTTCCGATTTGACCAAAAACGGGTTGTTACAACTCTCCCCCTCTTAGGGATTTTTTGTCCCCGAAAATCTTACCAGTGAATAGGTTCGAGTATTGTTTTCTCATAGCATCCTCGGGTTCCCATGTAGCTTCTTCAAGTCTGTTTCAATTCCACAATACTTTCACTAACCCTATTCTCTTATTTCTTATCTCTTTGATCTTGCGAGCTAAAATTCGAATCGGTTCTTCACAGTATGATAAATCTGACTATATCTCAACTCCAGTTGGCGAAATAACGTGTGAAGGGTCTGATTGATATCTTCGTAGTGTCGATACGTGAAACACATTATGTATATTTTCTAACTCAGATGGTAAGGGTAGCCGATATGCCACTGGTCCAACTCGCTCAGTAATCTCATACGGTCCGATGAATCGCAGACTCAATATATCTTTCTGACCAAACCGCAATATCATTTTCCACGGTGATACTTCCAAAAACACTTTAGCCCTAATCTGGAACTCAATATCTTTCCGTTCCAAGTCTACGTACTATTTCTGTCGATCCAAAGCTGCTTTCAAACTATCACGAATCACTTTCACTTTTTCTTTTATTTCTCTGATCAGATCAACCCCGTGAATCTTATTCTCACTAAGCTTAGTCCAGTACAATGGTGTTCTACATTTATGACCGTATAAAGCTTTGTATGGTGCATTTTATACTTGATTGGAAGCTATTATTGTAAGCAAATTCAATCAACGGTAGATATTTCTACCAGCTACCTTCAAATTCAAGAATGCAACAACCCAACATATCCTCAAGTATTTGAATAACTCATTCAGATTGACCATCCATTTGTGGGTGAAACGTGGTGCTAAAATGCAGCTTGGTACACAAATCTTCTTGTAATTTCTTCCAATATCTCGATGTAAACCTTGGATCTCTATCCAAAACAATAGATAGGGAGCACCATGTAATCTCACAATTTCAGAAATATATAGCTCATGTAATTTGTCAAGCGAGAAATCTATATGTACTGGAATGAAATGTGTAACACCCCAAACTCGGCCTAGACGTTATGGCCGAATCTGGCGTGTCACGTTGATGTGTCTTTTGAGAATTGGACTTGTTGGTAGAAAATCATTTCTGAGTTGAAATCTCTTTGTTAAAACTCAAATAATCTTAACCATTTACTAACCATTTAAAACGTTTTTACTTTAAAAACATTGTTCGTTGCGGAAGCAATATCCAAAAATGCTGCGAAAACGCGGTGTTTTGAAAATAGTTAATCTTTTCAAAAACTAGCATTCTTTTTGACCAAACAGCAATATCTTTTTCCATGGTGATACTTTCAAAAACACTTTAGCCCCAATCTGGAACTCAATATCTTTCCGTTCCAAGTCTACGTACTATTTCTATCGATCCAAAGCTGTTTTCAAACTATCACGAATCACGAATCACTTTCACTTTTTCTTTTATTTCTCTGATCAGGTCAACCCCGTGAATCTTATTCTCACTAAGCTCAGTCCAGTACAACGATGTTCTACATTTATGACTGTATAAAGCTTGGTACCCAAAGCTTCTTGTAATTTCTTCCAATATCTTGATGTAAACCTCGGATCTCTATCCAAAACAATAGATAGGGAACACCATGTAATCTCACAATTTCAGAAATATATAGCTCATCTAATTTATCAAGCGAGAAATCTATACGTACCGGAATGAAATGTGTAACACCCCAAACTCGACCTAGACGTTATGGCCGAATCTGGCGTGTCACGTTGATGCGTCTTTCAAAAATTGGACTTGTTGGTAGAAAATCATTTCCGAGTTGAAATCTCTTTGTTAAAACTCAAATAATCTTAACCATTTACTAACCATTTAAAATGTCTTTACTTTAAAAACATTGTTCGTTGCGGAAGCAATATCCAAAAATGTTGCGAAAATGCGATGCTTTAAAAATAGTTAATCTTTTCGAAAACCAGCGTTCTATCACTATCAGTTAAGTATCAAATAAATAAAGCCAAAATAACATAACTTAGGTTTAAGAGGCCTTATTACAGAATCAATAGCCCAATAAGAAATTTAAATAAATTAGTCTAAAGCAGAACATCAGCGATCGTGTGGCCACCTCCGAGTCTCTCGCGGCTCCAAATCGTATAAGGCTGGGGATTACCTGTACAGGTAAAAGAAATGGTGAGTTTACGAAAACTCAATGTGTAATCCCTAACAAGAAAACAATCAATTAAACAGTAGATAAATACAGTTTGGGCTTGAGCCCGTTACAATAACAGTTCAGTTCAGTGTAGGCCTAAGCCCTTTCCTGTAACAATAAATGATTGGGCTTGAGCCCAGCACAATGCCAGTAATCAGTAGGGCCTTTGCCTAATTTCAGTATTAGAATCAGTCGGGCCTTGACCCATAACAGTAACAGATATCAGTCATGTAGTAAACTGTAATAGTCCGGTTTAGACCCTAGTCAGAATAGTGGTTTTGGGACCACAAATCCGAGTCAGTAAAATATTTTAATATTATTTTTCCATGCCTATGATACGTGATTAAGCATGTGTGAAAGTCTCGTATGAAAATTTGTCTGTTTCTGTGCCTAATTTGAGCAAAAGACTAAATCGCATAAATCGTAAAAGTAGCTCTCTATTTGATTAATGGCCAAATTGATGTGGCTTTTAAATTAGGAGGCCTTATGAGGAAATTAAACCATTTTTAAGATAATGGATGGCTAATGGACGGTTTTGGACATAAAATATATGATTTTCTAATTATTTTTACTAAGGTTATTTTAGTAAAATGTGTGTTAATATGTTTATAATAAAACAAACAAATTAAAAGATGAATATTATCATCTTATTTGGCCGAAAATACCAAAGAAGAAGAACTGAAAAAGAATCTAGGTTTCGGCTAGCTTTTGATTTAATTCAAGGTATGTTTTTAATCGGTTTTTGATAATTTCTACGTTTTTGCAATCGTTGCTTCGTGTTCTTCAAAACCCATGCTTCAAATTTGTGAATTAATGATGTTTTTGAAATGTGCCATGAATGAATTCATAAGCTTTATTATGTTTGATGATGAAATATGAAAGATGTGAGTTTGATTAACATAGTTTGTCTTTGAGTTTTTGATGAATTTGAGTATTTTGGACATAATTGAGAAAATAGTATTTTGAGGGACTAAATTGTAAAATAAATGAAATGTGTGGACTTGTATGAGCTACATGAATATTCGGCTAAGGATGGGTATATAGTGATTTTGTGTATTTTGTGTATTTTGTGAAATAGGAATTAAAATGTCCAAATGTGAAAATGTGAGGGCTAATTTGTAAATTGCCCTAAATGTGTGTTTTTGGATTGAATTGAATAAGTTGATGAATAAAAGCGTTAAATTTGAATATGTATAGATCAAGAACCGAAGAAAACGGATTTAGATCGTGGAAAGTCAAAAGCTGTTGAATAACCAAATTCGATCGAATATCCAAATCCGAGGTAAGTCGATATACAAATAAATATGTTGAATTGGGTTATTTATGTACCTAAGAAATTTAGATTGATATGAATTCGGCTCGAGATGTTATATCTATGAAATTCGTGTAACACCCCTAACCCCTATCCATCGCCGGATTAGGGTTATGAGGCATTAGTACAAATCCCCAAATCAACATAAATGATTAAACCGTTTTAACATAACACTGTTAACTACGATTTAGAATAATTGAATATGCACTTGTATATATATATGCGTTCAAAGTTAATATAATTCAAACCTCATAAGCAATTCATGTTTAATATGTCATGGAAATCATGACCGAATCTATGAAATGGATAAACCATAATTTAATTAATAACACTTCGCACCCATAATTTTATAAATAAATGGTCATTTAGTCATTTCCTAAGTTAGCATATCCAAAAATATAAATATATATACATATATATGTATATAAATACACATAAGTTCATCCAACATTCGAAAATATTATGAACATCACTCAAACCATGTTTATGCCTTCATACATGCCATATATTTATAATATAATGATAGGACTTCCAAGTAATTTTTTTTTAACCAAACTTCCATATGCTTTATCATCATAAGCACACCTTATCTAGTTATTAATACATGGATTTAATTATTTATCTATCGTGGCTGAACATGATCTTATTCCAAAGAATAATTAAACTCTATACTAAACATACCATAGTCAAATGTCCACAAATAAATACACATCAATTTACTCTTTGATATATCACCTTTGATGTATGCATACACAACGTATAACCTATTTCACTCATATCTAGTCACATAGATTCATTCAAATAAGCATGCCGATATAATTTATCTTACCAAAGTCAGACATGCACTATGTTCAACCATTTCTAGAAAGCTCAAAATAAACTCAAATAAGAAACAAAGCCATTTTCGCATGGCATGAGCTTATATACACATTTACATAACTTTCAAACACGAACCAAAAGACTTGTTCTATACGTGCCATAAGTTTCAAAAGAGAATTATCTTATAAAATACCAAAATAGTTGATAGTATGATGAGCTTCCAAGATGATCCCCAAGCGCGAGCCAATCTCAAAAAAAAAAAAAAGAAAACTACAAATGCCAAACAACCGAGACACAGTAAGCTACCACAGCTTAGTAAGTTTAAGCAATTTATTTTCAAATAAATATATATATAAAGTAATTATAAAAATTTCAAAACCTACTTAATGGTAACACCCATACCGAATATCCCAACCCATTTAGAAGTTGAATTTATAACAACATCATATGCTTATAAATATATTCCATATACCATCATCACATAAGAATTAACTAACATACATGTCATATATATTTACCAATTCATCTACTTACAATTTAGGCTACCAAAAGTCTCAATTTAGTAGACATAACACTTACCTCTATTTACTTACCCTTCCAAACTTAACCGTTTGAATATGACATGTGGTAATACACTCGCACATTTCCATATACATAATATCATTAATAATAGAAATCCTTTAACGAACCTCATACTTACCCGATTGTTAATAAGATTTAGTAACGTATCGCTCACATAGAGCCGTTACTGAACACCTTTCATAACGTATCGCTCACATAGAGCCGTTACTTAACACTTCTCGTAACGTATCGCTCACATAGAGCCGTTACTTCACACTTCTCGTAACGTATCGCTTACATAGAGCCATTACTTAATACTTCTCGTAACGTGTCACTCATATAGAGCCGTTACTTAATAATTGGCACACATAGTGCTTATTAAACAAATTTCACACAATTAGTGCCTTTCATAACTTGTTATTCATTCGATTTGTATCCTTTCATATATAGCATTAAATGCACACTTCACACATAAACACATACATTTATGTATAACATAATGTTTCAATATCCTAAGTCCTATATCACATTCGGCCTAAACCATGTCAAGCCATCAACAAATTCCTTTAAGTATGTCTAAATTCCATTAGAGTATTTTTCATGACTAAGGTTTCACTATCATAATTACATATTTCATACACATAATTTCAACATCCAATAAC
Organism: Gossypium bickii; assembly: GCA_025503065.1. Lineage (NCBI taxonomy): Eukaryota > Viridiplantae > Streptophyta > Magnoliopsida > Malvales > Malvaceae > Gossypium > Gossypium bickii. The sequence continues at coordinate 105,027,600 of CP106710.1, read as the reverse complement.
ATCACATTTGACTATCTTTTTCAATTTTCAATTTATCCATTTGGCAATGTATTACAAGTGAACTTACCACCATTCAACTTAGACATATATTATAGTATAAAATTCAATTCAACTCTATCGCTTAAAACTTACCTCGATAGTTGACCAATTAAGCTCCCTGGGTACTCGTTTAATTTGGCTTTTCCCCGATCAAGTTCTTTTTCCTTTTGTACTTGGTCTAAAACAATTCCAAATAAGCTCATTTAATTACATTTCCATTCAATTTAATCTATAAATACTTTATTGTGCAATTTACCATTGTACCCCCAAACATTTAAAATGCTTACAACTTAGTCCTTGTAGCTAAAAATACAAAATAGCATGAATTTAACTACACCAACTAAGAGCCGAATACTCTTGATCCCTCTACTAGCCCCTTTTCTTAATTTATTTTGCTATTAAACCCTTTTGAAAATTTTCTTGTTACAAGTTCATCCCCATACCAAGAATCCATCTAAAGTTTTAAAGAAAACCCTATTAATCTAGCTTAATAGTAACATATACTACCATTAATCACACAACTACCAAATTTTCCATCCGTGGTAACTTTCGAATATTCAACCAAAAACAAAATTTCAAATGTGGGCTAGTTAATGTACATGAAAACAACCTCAAAAATGTCAAAAAAAAAAAAACTAAGTCTAATTACTAACCTTATGTGAACATGCAAGAGCTGAAAATGAAGAAATCTCAAGTTCTTCTTCTTCTTTCTTGTTTCGTGAAGATGAGAAATAAAATGGGAAAAGAAACATGTTTTCTCTTTTAATAATATTAGTATATTAGATGACATTCCACTATCTTGTAATAATAAAATAAAAAATGTATTTTAATAGTAGCCTATAGTCATTGCCGTCCATACTCTCAAAATTAAGGCTAAATTGCATCTTAACTTTCATGCAATAAGAAAACCACTCAATTTGGTCACTTAATCACACAATAACTATTTTTATTACTTTTTTTTTTACACTTACTCAAATTAGTCCTTTCACTTAAATTAATCACCCAAACATGCACTTTAATCCCTGATATTTTAACACATGCTTAACCACATAACATAGATATAAAAATAGTAATTAAAAATAATAATAATAATAATAAAAAGAAATAAAAACATATTTCTATCCCAGATTCATGGTCCCGAAACCACCATTCCGATTAGGGTCGTAATTGGGCCGTTACAACTCTCCCTCCCTTAAGGAATTTTCGTCCCTGAAAATCTTACCCGCAAATAGATGAGGGTATCGTTCTTTCATTGACTCTTTGATTTCCCAGGTTGCTTCCTCTAACCCATGTTTATGCCACATTACTTTAACTAATGATATCTTCTTATTTCGCAACTCTTTCACTTCACGAGCTAAGCTACGAATCGGTTCTTCTTCATAAGTCAAATCGGGCTGAATTTCGATCTCTGATGGATTGATCACATGCGAAGGGTCGGATCGATATCGTCGAAGCGTCGATACATGGAAGACATTATGAATCTTATTTAATTCAGGTGGCAACATAAGTCTATATGCAACCGGGCCAATACGCTCGATAACCTCATATGGCCCAATAAATCTCGGACTTAGTTTTCCCTTACGACCAAATCTCAATATCTTTTTCCACGGTCTGTGACCCATTTAGAATTCTATCTCTTTCCATTTCAAGTCCGCATATGATTTCTAACGATCTAAGGCAGCTTTTAAACTTTCCCGAATTACTTTAACTTTCTGTTCCGTTTCCTTGATTAAATCAACCCCGTGTATCTTGCCTTCACTTAGCTCGGTCCAATATAAATGTGCACGGCATTTACGACCATACAATGCTTCATAGGGTGCCATTTTAATACTTGATTGAAAGCTGTAATTATATGCAAATTCAATCAAAGACAAGTATCATTCCCACGTACCCTGAAACTCAAGAACACAACATCTCAACATATCCTCGAGTATTTGAATAACACGTTCGGATTGACCATCCGACTGAGGATGAAAAGCTGTACTAAAGTGTAATTTAGTACCCAAAGCATCTTACAGTTTCTTCTAAAACCACGATGTGAACCTCAGATCTCTATCTGACACAATAGAAATATGTACTCCGTGTAACCGTACAATCTGCGATAAGTACAATTCAGCCAACGTATCAAGTGAAAAATCCGTATGTACCGGAATAAAATGAGCTGATTTCGTCAATCTATCAACAATAACCCAGATTGAATCATTCTTACTTGGCGTCAAAGGCAAACCCGTTATGAAGTCCATAGTGACTCGATCCTACTTCCACTCAGGTATCATTATCGGTTGAAGTAGTCCCGATGGCACTTGATGCTCAGCTTTCACTTGTTGGTATACTAGACACTTGGACACATAGTCGGAGATGTCTCGTTTCATACCATGCCACCAATAATGTTGTTTCAGGTCATTATACATTTTCGTGCTACCCGGATGAATCGACAATCTACTACTATGAGCTTCATTACAAATCTTTCTAATCAATTCAGGATTCTTCGATACACAGATCCGATTCTTGAACCGTAAACACCCTTCAGCATCTATTTGAAAGTCTGAATCCGCACACAAGTCACAATGACCTTTCTTTATTCTTAAATCATCATCAACCTCTTGGGCTTCTTGAATCTACTGCTCAAACAATGGTCTCGCTTTCAACTCCATAATGATCGCACAACATCCTTAGTTATAGCCAATTCCGCATTCATCACGCGTAAAGCAAATAGCGACTTTCGGTTAAGTGCATCTGCAACCACGTTAGCTTTTTCCCGGTGATAATCAATTACAAGATCGTAGTCTTTCAACAATTCTAATCACCGTCGCTGTCTCGAATTCAGATCCTTTTGAGTCATTAAATACTTTAGACTCTTATGATCCGAATAGACGTAGCATTTCTCACCGAATAAATAGTGACGCCATATCTTCAAAGCAAAGACTAGAGAGGCCAACTCAAGGTTGTGCGTCGGATAATTCCTCTCGTGCGGTTTCAACTGTCTCGAAGCGTAGGCTACGACTTTACCCTCTTGCATTAATACACAACCCAGCCCATTTAATGATGCATCACTAAAAATAATAATCTCTTTACCCGACTCTGGCTGAACGAGCACTGGAGCTTCTATTAACAAGGTCTTCAGTTGATCAAAACTCTTCTGACACCTTTCTGACCACTCAAATTTCACATCCTTCTGTAGCAATTTTGTCATCAGGGTTGCTATCATCGAGAATCCTTTCACAAAACGTCTGTAATATCCAGCAAGCCCCAAAAAACTACGTATCTCAGAAACATTCCGCTGGGGTTTCCAATCTAGTATAGCCAAGATTTTACTCGGGTCAACCCGAATACCTGACGATGAAATAACATGCCCCAGGAAGCTGACTTCTTTCAACCAAAACTCACAATTTTGCATACAATTGCTTATCACGCAACATCTGTAACACTGGCCTCAAATGCTCAGCATGCTCAGTTTCGTTTTGCGAATAGATCAGTATATCATCTATGAAAACAACTACAAACTGATCTAAACACGGTCTAAAAATTGGATTCATCAAGTCCATGAACACTGCAGGGGCATTAGTGAGCCCAAACGGCATCACTAAGAACTCATAGTGACCATACCTCGTTCGAAAAGCAGTCTTCGGTATATCTGAATCCCTAACTCGTAATTGATAATACCCAGACCTCAGATCAATTTTCGAGAACACCGAGGCTCCCTTAAGTTGATCAAATAAATCGTCGATACATGGCAACAGGTATTTGTTCTTTACGATTGTCGATAGTTAATGCACATTCTCAATGTTCCGTCATTCTTTTTCACAAACAGAACGGGCGCACCTCAGGGAGAAAAACTCAGTCGGGCGAAACCTCTATCCATCAATTCTTGCAACTGAGCCTTCAATTCTTTTAATTCAGTCGGTGCCATTCTATATGGAGCTATCGAAATCAGGGTGGTTCCAGGCACTAACTCAATACCAAACTCTACTTCGCGAACAGGTGGCAATCCTGGTAATCCCTCCGGAAACACATCTGAATACTCACTAACAACAGGCACAGATTCAATATCCTTTTTGGTTACCTTACTATCAATCACATATGCAAGATAAGCTTCACAACCCTTTCTCAAATACTACCGAGCCAACATCGAAGATATCACAGTAGGTAGTCCACTTAAATCCGCATGCTCTATTCGAATGATCTCGTTATTCTGGCATCTCAAATCAATAGTCTTTCGTCTACAATTCACTACCGCATTATGAACGGTCAACCAATCCATACCGAGAATAATGTCAAACTCATCAAAAGGTAATAGCATCAGATCCGCAGGAAAACACATGTCTCGAATCATCAAAGGGCAGTTCTTGCGCACTTTATCCACTAATACACATCGACCTAGGGGGATTGAAACCCGAATCACAAACTCAGTAGACTCAACAAGTAGAGTCTTATTGGATACCAATGTCTCGCACACATATGAATGAGTTGAGCCAGGACCAATCAAAGCTGTTACACTAGTATCAAAGAGAGTGAAAATACTTAATAACATCTGGTGACGAGGCATCATCTCTGGCACGGATGGCATAAGCTCTAGCCGATACACGAGCATCTGATCGAATAACCGCATCTGTAGTCCCCCTCTGTGCATCACTCCTACCTCCCCCAAAATGAGATGGTTTGCCTCTAGCTGTAGTGCCGCTCGGTCTCGCACTTTGAGTAGTAACCTTTTTAGCGGTCTCCAGACAATCCCGAACAAAGTGGTCCTGCGAGCCACACTTGTAACAAGTGCGAGAAATGGATTTACCCCAACACTCTTCAAAATGCCGTCTGCCACACTGTTGGCACTCAGGTTTGCTCGATCTCTCATTGCCAACACTAGCAACGGAGGTAGCCCGAGAACTCATGGTGGTCGTTCTCGTATAGAAATCCCGGTGTTAGGTCTAGAGAAGCTACCATTATTCTTGAACATTTTTGTTACCATCTGTGAAAATTTGCCCGCAGATCTCTTCCGAAAATCTTTAGTTTCAAGCTCAGCTTAACGTTTTTCTCTCCCCAGTTCTTGAGCTTTACAAGCTCGTTCAACTAATACAACGAACTCGTTAATTTCAAGGATACCAACCAGAAGCTTTATATCTTCATTTAAACCATGTTCAAATCTACGGCACATAGCAGCCTCCGACGAAATACACTCACGAGCATAGCGACTAAGTCGCACAAATTTGCGCTCATATTCGGACATGGTCATACGACCCTGTTTAAGCTCAAGAAATTCTTTACGCTTAGAGTCTATAAAGCGCTGGCTTATATACTTCTTACGGAATTCTGTCTGAAAGAAATCCCAAGTAACTCTCTCTTTTGGGACAGCCGACACGAGTGTATTCCACCAATAGTCGGTAGAATCTCGTAATAATGATATGGCACACTTCAGACACTCATCAGGTGTGCAAGAAAGCTCATCGAAAACACGAACAGTATTATCGAGCCAAAATTTGGCTCTCTGAGCATCATCATCATCCTCAGCTCTAAATTCTTGAGCCCCGTTTTTTCTAATGTGATCAATTGGCGGCTTATTAACTCTTTTTGAATTGACAACCGGGGGTACTACCGGTACTACAGGGGAACATTCTGATTCAGGGATTGTTGAACGGCCGGATTAGTTCGTATGTATTGATTGAACCAATCATTCATTACAGAATAGAAGGCTTGTCGAGCCCCTCATCTGGATTACTCGTAGTCGGTCGAGATTCTTCCGGCACGGTCCTTTGCGCAGGAACGGGTGCCACACTCTCAACGTCATCAGCTACGACTCGCTCGAGATCAGGATCCATTACCATAAAAGAAAATAAATACATTTCACCGTTAGAAGTCATCACACTATCACAACATAAATTATAGCACGTATAGCTAGACTCACACGCGCTACGTTAGTCAGAGAATCGACTAAATCGTAGCTCTGATACCAATCAAATGTAACACCCCTAATCCCTATCCGTCGCCGGATTAGGGTTATGAGGCATTAGTACAAAACCCTAAATCAGCATAAATGATTAAACCATTTTAACACAACACTATTAACTACGATTTAGAATAATCGAATATGCACTTGTATATATATATATGCCCAAAAACTTAACGGTTCAATGTTAATATAATTCAAATCTTATAAGCAATTCATGTTTAATATGTCATGGAAATCATGACCGAATCTATGAAATGGATAAACCATAATTTAATTAATAGCACTTCGCACCCATAATTTTATAAATAAATGGTCATTTAGTCATTTCATAACTTAGCATATCCAAAAATATACATATATATACATATATATATGTATATAAATACACACAAGTTCATCCAACATTCCAACATATTATGAACATCACTCAAAACACGTTTATGCCTTGATACATGCCATATATTTATAATATAATGATAGGACTTCCAAGTAATGTTTTTTTAACTAAACTTACATATGCTTTATCATCATAAGCATACCTTATCTAGTTATTAATACATGGATTTAATTATTTATCTATCATGGCTGAACATGATCTTATTCCAAAGAATAATTAAACTCTATACTAAACATACCATAGTCGAATGTCCACAAATAAATACACATCAATTTACTCTTTGATATATCACCTTTGATGTATGCATACACAACGTATAACCTATTTCACTCATATCTAGTCACATAGATTCATTCAAATAAGCATGCCGATATAATTTATCTTACCAAAGTCAGACATGCACTATGTTCAACCATTTCTAGAAAACTCAAAATAAACTCAAATAAGAAACAAAGCCATTTTCGCATGGTATGAGCTTATATACACATTTACATAACTTTCAAACACGAACTAAAAGACTTGTTCTATACGTGCCATAAGTTTCAAAAGAGAATTATCTTATAAAGTACCAAAATAGGTGATAGTATGATGAGCTTCCAAGATGATTCCCAAGCGCGAGCCAATCTCAAAAAAAGAAAAAAGAAAACTACAAATGCAAAACAACCGAGACACAGTAAGCTACCACAGCTTAGTAAGTTTAAGCAATTTATTTTCAAATAAATATATATATAAAGTAATTATGAAGATTTCAAAACCTACTTAATGGTAACACCCATACCGAATATCCCAACCCATTTAGAAGTTGAATTTATAACAACATCATATGCTTATAAATATATTCCATATACCATCATCACATAAGAATTAACTAACATACATGTCATATATATTTACCAATTCATCTACTTACAATTTAGGCTACCAAAAGTCTCAATTTAGTAGACATAACACTTACCTCTATTTACTTACCCTTCCAAACTTAACCGTTCGAATATGACATGTGGTAATACACTCGCACATTTCCATATACATAATATCATTAATAATAGAAATCCTTTAACGAACCTCATACCTACCCGATTGTTAATAAGATTTAGTAACGTATCGTTCACATAGAGCCATTACTGAACACCTTTTGTAACGTATCGGTCACATAGAGCCGTTACTTAACACTTCTCGTAACGTATCGCTCACATAGAGCCGTTACTTCACACTTCTCGTAACGTATCGCTCACATAAAGCCGTTACTTAATACTTCTCGTAACGTGTCGCTCACACAGAGCCGTTACTTAACAATTGGCACACATAGTGCTTATTAAACAAATTTCACACAATTAGTGCCTTTCATAACTTGTAATTCATTTGATTTGTATCCTTTCATATATAGAATTAAATCCCCACTTCACACATAAACACATACAATTATGTATAACATAATGTTTCAATATCCCAAGTCCTATATCACATTCGGCCTAAACCATGTCAAGCCATCGACAAATTCCTTTAAGTATGTCTAAATTCCATTAGAGTATTTTTCATGACTAAGGTTTCACTATCATAATTACATATTTTATATACATAATTTCAACATCCAATAACATCACATTCGACTATCTTTTTCAATTTTCAATTTATCCATTCGGCAATGTATTATAAGTGAACTTACCACCATTCAACTTAGACATATATTATAGTATAAAATTCAATTTAACTCTATCGCTTAAAACTTACATCGATAGTTGACCAATTAAGCTCCCCGACTACTCATTTAATTTGGCTTTTCCCCGATCAAGTTCTTTTTCCTTTTGTACTTGGTCTAAAACAATTCCAAATAAGCTCATTTAATCATATTTCCATTCAATTTAATCTATAAATACTTTATTCCGCAATTTACCATTGTACCCCCAAACGTTTAAAATGCTTACAACTTAGTCCTTAAAGCTAAAAATACAAAATAGCATGAATTTGACTACACCAACTAAGAGCCGAATACTCTTGATCCCTCTACTAGCCGCTTTCCTCAATTTGTTTTGCTGTTAAACCCTTTTGAAAATTTTCTTGTTACAAGTTCATCCCCATACCAAGAATCCATCTAAAGTTTTAAAGAAAACCCTATTAATCTAACTTAATAGTAACATATACTACCATTAATCACACAAGTACCAAATTTTCCATCCATGGTAACTTTCGAATATTGAACCAAAAATAAAATTTCAAATGTGGGCTAGTTAATGTACATGAAAACAACCTCAAAAATGTCAAAATAAATAAAAACTAAGTCTAATTACTAACCTTATGTGAACGTGCAAGAGCCGAAAGTGAAGAAAGCTCAAGTTCTTCTTATTCTTTCTTATTTTGTGAAGATGAGAAATAAAATGGGAAAAGAAACATGTTTTCTCTTTTAATAATATTAGTATATTAGATGACATTCCACTATCTTGTAATAATAATATAAAAAAATGTATTTTAATAGTAGCCTATAGTCACTGCCGTCCATACTCTCAAAATTAAGGCTAAATTGCATATTAACTTTCATGTGAGAAAACCACTCAATTTGGTCACTTAATCACACAATAACTATTTTTATTCCTTTTTTTTTACACTTACTCAATTTAGTCCTTTCACTTAAATTAATCACCCAAACATGCAATTTAATCCCTGATATTTTAACACATGCTTAACTACATAACATAGATATAAAAACAGTAACTAAAAATAATAATAATAATAATAAATAAAAATATATTTCTATCCTGGATTCGTGGTCCCGAAACCACCATTCTGATTAGGGTCGTAATTGGGCCGTTACAATCCGAGAATGTGTCGACAAGGTATCAATGTCCGAGAAGTCCCGTTTGAACCTAGGAATAGATAGGATAGTATATGTCATGACATAGGTGTTTGATATGAGATATCATGTATGACCACATCTGGGACGTTGCCATTGATTCGAGATTTCGTGTAAGACCACATTTGGGACGTTGGCATCGATATGAGATTTACATATAAGACCATGCCAGAAACATTGGCATTGTGTTGATTCGTGTAAAACCCTGTTTGGGACAGTGGCATCGATATTTGGATACATGTAAGACCAAGTCTAGGATGTTGGCATTGTACGACTATTTCGAGCACTCTGAGTATCCTAGTTAGTTCCGAACTGTTCAGCGGGAAAGTCCGAGAAATAAATGATTATGTGAACTATACATCCGTTTCAGGTACGTTGGTATGTATGCTTTGTATAAGCATGAAAGGTGAGTAAGTATGTGCATTGATACAAAAGAACATTTGAGATATATGTATGTTTAAGATATGAGCAAGTGAGATACTTGTGATATGATGAATTGGTAGGTAAATGGCAAACCAAGTGAGACAAAGAGACCATTTATGTGCTTGAACTGAAGATATGATAATAAATTCAAATAGCGATGCTTAAGAATAATTATATGTTAAGTTTATTTGTATATGGCTTACTAAGCTTTTGGAAAGCTTACTTTGTATGTGTTTACTCTGTTTTATAGGTTGTCAAAGCTACGTAAGAATCGAGGATCATCACCACACTATCAAACTCAACTTTGGTGCTTTTGAATGTGTATATAGGTAAATATGGCATGTATAGGCTAGTCATTTTGGAACATGTTTGAAATGTGTAAATAGCCATGTGATATGGCTAGATAAGTGATTGTGTTATGTATGTGTTGCTATGCTATATGAGTAAAAATGTGCGATCAATGAAACGGTTAAATGAATGGTAAGGTATGAATGATTTATTTTTGGTCCATATGTGATTTAGTTGCGCAAAATGGTATAAAAGTTGGCTTGTTTAGAAATGATGTTGAATGGGATGATATGTTGAACATTTGACATGTTTTGGTTGCCTTTGATACTTAGATTGGTGCTTAATTGTGTTTGAAAGAATGACCCTAATGGACTATAATTTCCCACACGGTTGATCACACGGGCATGTGGCTCAACCGTGTTCCTCGTGGTTGTAATTCTAAACAAGTCAGGTTCGACCACGGGTTGGATACACGGGCGTGTCTAAGGTAGTGGGAGGCAGACGACCTGCCCACACGGTCGTGTAACCTCTGTAAGTTAGAAAAATTTTTAAATTTTTGAGAATTTCTGTATGTGTTCGGTTTAGTCCCGCCCCTATTCTAAAGCATGGTTAAGGTCTCGTTGACCCGCTTAAGGGACACTTTGATGTGAATCCTGGATTAAGTTTTGAATTATCTGCATTAGTTTCTGATTGCCCGGTAATGCCTCTTAATCCTATTCCGGCTTCAGATACGGGTGAGGGGTGTTTCATTTAATTGGTATCAAAGATAAGGTTTAGTCGATTCTCGGACTAACGTAGCGTGTAAGAGTCTAGCTATACATGCCATATTATTTAAACTGTGATAGTGTGATGAATCTTGACGTCTAAAATGTGATTTTCGTATAGTAATGGATCCCGAAAAAGCCGTAGCTGACGATGTTGAAAGTAATTCGCCTACTCCCACTGAAGGAACAGCGCCATCTGATTCGAGATGGCTACGAGCGGTCAAGAGGGAGAAGCTAAAAAAGTTTTCTTCCAAATGATGAGTGAGTGCTTCACTCAATTTGTGAGAACTAATCCGACTGTTTCACAACCTCCGCCCCCGCTTAATCCCCCTCAGACATCAGTTGTGCCTCCAGTTATGAACATGAATCTGTTGAACAAACCTCCGGTTGGCAAAATCCGTAAATATGGGGCTAAAGAGTTCAGGGCTACTAGTGATGATGATACCAAGAAAATCGAGTTTTAGCTAGAAAACACAATCCAAGTATTTGATAAGATGTCGCTGAATCTCGAGGAATGTATAAAGTGTGTTGTTTCTTTGTTACGAGACGTGACCTATCAATAGTGGAAGACCTTGATTTCTGTAGTTCGAAAGGAACGGGTTACCTGGGATTTCTTTCAGTCTGAGTTTTGAAAGAAATATATCAGTCAAAGATTCATTGATCAGAAATGAAAGGAATTCTTGGAATTAAAGCAGGCCGCATGTCTGTCACTGAATACAAACGAGAGTTCGTGAGATTAAGCCAATATGCTTAGGAATGCGTTTCGACTGAAGCAATAATGTGCAAAAGTTTCGAAGACGGCCTTAACGAAGATATCTGTTTGCTAGTTGGGATTTTAAAGATAAAAGAGTTCATTGTGCTTGTTGACCGAGCATGTAAAGCTGAAGTACTCGGGAAAGATAAAAGAAAAGCTGAGTTTGAAGCCAGAGCTGTGAGAAAGAGATTTCTGAGCAAATCATTTCAGTCTGCTTTGAAGAAATTCAGAGATAAGCACAACCGTTCAAGGGCTAATGTGGGACAATTGAGTAGGGATCGAGCTGGATCACAGTCAAATACTAAAGTTCCAGCTACATCGATAGCTAGTGTGGGAAATGTATGATCTGAGCGACTTGAATGTAAGCATTGTAACATCCCGGTTTAGGGTCTAGTCGGAATAGTGGTGCGAGACCACAAATTCAAGGTCTATGTATGTGTTTTTGAGATTTATGCTATGTATGCATGCTAGTGTGAAAGTTTCATGAAGCAATTTTGTGAAATTTTGGTTGAATTGTCCAAAAGGACTAAATTGCAAAAGTTGCAAAATGTGTGATTCTAGAAGCTATTTGTGTGAAATGGCTTTAGAATATATATTAGAGGTCCTTAAATAGAAATTTACCCAAATTCTAATTTTTGGACAAAATTGGGCATGAATGAGTTAAAATAGGAAGTTTATCAAAAAGGGTATTTTGGTCATTTGGCAAATAAATGATTAAAATGGGAGAAAAAGTGACAAAATTCATTGATCTTCTTCTCCAAGGCTACGAAAAATTGAGAGAGCCATTGTTAGGGTTCTTCAAATTTTTCAAGCTTGCTAGTAAGTGCATCCAAGCCCCGTTTTTGATATTCTTCGTATTTTTAAAGTCCTAGTTGTATGAATAAGCTATTTTTAGCTATTTGATGAGCTATATTGAATGTTCAAAAATGTGGCCATGTATGACATGCATGTATGTTGATGTTTTATGGAAGATTATGAAAGCTTGATGTAGTAGAAACATCTTTTGTTAAGTGATTTTCCATCAAAATGCATTTAGGGACTAGTTTGTTAAAGTTTTAAGTTTGGTCATACATGTGTGATTTAGTGAGAATTGGTGAATGTTTTAGTTGAATAAGTGATTCGGCTAAGCATGAAAGGCTAGAAAGTTGAATAAAAATCACTTTACGAGCCTTGGGGAAAAAGTGTAATTATGAGAAAGATTATGGGCAAAAGGGTAATTTTGCCAAAGTATGAGATAAGTGTCAATTTAGTCAATGTGTGTATTGAATAAGCTGATTTATTCATTATAGATCAAGAAAGACGAAGCCCGGATCTACACCAAGGCAAGAGCAAGGTGGTGGACTAGATTGCATATTTCTATACTTTGCATATTTCTATACTTTTGAGTATCGAGGTAAGTCTATGCTTAAACAATGCATTCATACTTACAATTTCTTAATGCTAGCTAGTGTGTAGCATGATTGAGAATGATTGAGAACCTATGTGGGATGAATGTGGTAGAATTTGTGAATGGGTGTATGGTTAAGTAAGTAGATATTTGAATGTGTAGTGAGAATGCTAAATGGTGGGCTAAGTGCGATACCATCCTAATGCATATTGGCGATAATCTGGTTATGTGCGATGCTATCATTAGGTCTATCGTCTAGTGGCCTATGTGCGTAACCATTATGAATACCTTTGTGGTAGGCTAAGTGCGATACTACCTTATTAATTGATTGTGGTGGGCTAAGTGCGAAACCACCGAGAAATTAGCTGTGTGGATTAGTTGCGTGGATTAGCTTTGTGGTTATATTATTGAGTTAATTAGCTGTGTGGATGAATTATCGAGAAATGATGTTGTGTTGTATATTGTGTAAATGTGATATTGAATGAAGGGGGTGCATTTCAATGGTTATGAGTATGTGACTCATGATGTGTTGGAAATGTGGTAAGGAATAGAAAGAGTAAGCATTGTTGTACATTATATGTTAGTATGATGCTAATTGTTGTTTAGCTTATACTATGATGCTTAATTGTTTATGTGTAAACTTACTATGCTCAATGCTTACTCCCTTTCTTTTCCCTTGTCTTACAGAGTAAAAGTGTTGAATCAAGATACAAGGATCAATTGGAAGATTGATCATTGTTTTTGCAATGTCAAAGTCTTAAAATTTATATAAAGAATGATCAAACCTGGAAACTAACTATGACAACAATTTAAGGCAAGCACACATATCGAACAGTAGTATAGTTAATGCAAGACCAGAATGTCCAACCCAAAGGAACCAAAAGTACTAATACTAACTCTCTTTTTATTATCTAGCCTAAGAATTAATGTGATTTTTATCTAATCTAAAATTAACTAACAACTAATCTAAAGATTCTAAGACAAAGAAGAATGAATTTGGGAAAATAACTTGGAAGAAAAGCCAATTGATTAAGACGACACCCAAGGAAGAATCCACCTAGACTTCACTTGTTATCTAACTCTGAACCAGACGATTTATTCACTTGACTTGATTCGTAAGATTCCCTAAGTTATATTAATCCCTCTCTCGAGGCGGCCAACGTCTAACCCTAGGTTGATTAATTGAAATCTCTTTCTAATTAAAACCCCTAGAATTGGATTAACTCGATCTATGGACTCCCATGTTAGGTTTCACCCTAATCCGGCAAAATCTCGTCACCATATCTCTAGGCGCGCGATCAACTCCGCTTAACTATGCTAGATCTACTCTTAGGCAGGGACTTTTGCTCCTCAACCTAAGCACATCATACTTGAATTAATATCCCGGAAATATCAACACAAGAATTAAGGACACATAATTATGAACAAGTCAAATATTTATCATATAGTTCAGCAAACAATAACAAGATTCATCTTAGGTTTCATCCCCCTTAGGTATCTGAGGGTTTAGTTCATAACAATAAAAGAAAACATCTCAGAAGAAAAGATAAAACAAAACATAAGAAATCCCTAAAATCCCCTGAAGGAATTGAAGGAGAGATCCTCCGTCTTGAGTATAATTTCGGCTTCTTGAAATGGATAAACTGGCTATCTTTGAGTAAATCTCCACAAATCTGCCTTCTCTGGCCTAGTCGGGCGCCTTTGACTAAGGCCTTAGGTTCCCCTCTTTTCTGGTCATACTTAAGGTGTTTATATAGGATTTTGAATATGTTACTTTGCTCCTAAGTATCCAAATCCGAGTGAAACTCTTCTTTCGTGCGAAAGGGACACGCCCATGGCACATGCCTGTGTAAGTCGTGGCCAGACCGTGTTCAAACCTGTTGAATGGGGCATGACCGTGTGATCTTGGGCCAGGCCGTGTGGATTTCGTGATATGGCCCATTTACTCCATTTTTTGGCCCAAATTACACAATTCAAGTTTTAAATCATCCAAAAGCATGCTAAATGTGGGCTTAAAATATGTTACTTTTACGGTTTATCAAAGATCGTCCACATTATCGGCACACTCTGGTACATGAGACTCAATGTTTTGTATATGGCATGTATAGAGACTAGACAAGTTAGTGAATTTTGTTGTAAATGGCTAAGATGTGTTGGCCTTTAGATGGATAGTCTATTTTGTATAATGCCATAGTAGTTGGCTACCTTATTTTATGAAAAAATTGTAGTTATCTATTTGAGATTGCACTTCAATTTGAGTCGATTATGGATGTGTTGAATGAATGCATATTGTGTATGCTAGAGGGGTGAAAGGAACTTAGCACATAGCTTTGTTTTTGTCCATGTGGATAGACACACGGACGTGTGTCTAGACCATATGTGATACACGGTCAGCCCACAAGCGTGTGACTTGGCCGTGTGTCCCCTGCATGTTAATACTTTAAGTTAGAATAGACCACGGATTAGCCACACAGGCGTGTGGCATATGCCATGTGAGTTTAGTCAGTGTTGGCCACGGCTAGCCGCACGGGTGTGTGACTAGGCTTTGAGGCCGTGCGTATATAGTCAGTATTCACCACGGTTGTGGAGCATAGGCGTGTGGGTCTGTGCACAGGCATGGCTCTTTTTGCACGGGCGTGTTAACCCCGTACAAAAGAGAAAAATTTTTAAGACTGGAAAAAGTTCTGATATAGTCTCGAGAGCCTTCGTGTGTATGAGTGAGGCCTCGTAAGTCGAGAATGAGGTTGTTGAGGTGACTTAAGAGAGTAGTCACGATGAGCCTAAGTGGCGATCAAGTGGTTTTATTACGGTAACGCCTCGGGCTTGGTTCTGGGGTGGAACTCGGGTAAGGGGTGTTACAAGCATTATGGTAAAAGACATCTGGGTAGTTGTAGATTCAATGATTGAGCCTGTTTTAGATGTGGATCGTTAGATCATTTCATCCGTGATTGCCCAGAGTCAGTTGAGCAAGAGATTGTTCAGAATCCGAGATCTAAGAATGTTTCAGTGAGAGATAGACCTTCTCGAAATGCAAGAAATGTCAGTGGTAGTCAAAGAGTTGCGAAAGACTCAGTTGCGAGATCTGAAGTTAGAACGCCTGCTAGAGCATATGCCATCCGAGCTCGTGAGGAAGCTTCATCTCTGGATGTTATAACGGGTACATTTACTCTATATGATACTTCTTTGAGCATTAGCGGCGCTTTTAAAAAAATGCCGCTAAAGACCTGAGCATTAGTGGCTTTTTTTCACAAATGCCGCTAAAAGTTTTTCATATTTTTTTCTTATTCTTGCTTTGAATTATATTTTATTTTGATACATTCACTTATAAGCAATGAGAAAATTTCATTTTAGTTACTTAATTATGAAAAGTTACAAATTGCTAACTAAACAATTTAGAAGTTTTATTTAAGTTACAAATTAAGCTATTAAAATTAATTTAGGGTTTAATGTTTAGTATGTTAATTTCATGATTTAGGGTTTGTTATTTTGGTGTATGGGTTTAGTGTTTTAAAGTTTGTTGTTTGGGTTTATTGTATAGTGTTTAATATCTTAGTGTTTACTGGTATTAAGGTTTAAGTTTTAGTGGTTAGGGGTTACGGTTTAAGGTTTAAGGTTAGGGGTTTAGGGGGAAATGGTTAATGGGTTAGGGTTTAGGGTTTAGTGTTTATGGTTTATGGGTTTAGGGCCAGGGGTTTAAGGGGAAATGGTTAATGTGTTAGGTTTCTGAGTTTAGGGTTTATGGTTTAAGTTTAAGATTTTAGGGTTTAGGGTGTTAGCTATATGACCCAAAATCCCGAAACTGAAATCCCTCATGAGGGATTTATGGTTAATGTGTTAGCTATTAAAATATATGTTTTGTACTACACTAACATTGGCCACATGAATTCCTAAAAAGTTGGTCTCGGATTATGGTTTAAGGCTTGCAGTTTAGAGTTTAGGGTTAGAGTTTTATGGTCTAAGATTTATGGTTTGGGGTTTTGAGTTTGAGGTTTAAGTTTTGGTGTTTGTGGTTTAGGGTATAATATTTAGGGTCTAGGGTTTATGATTTAGGGATTAACCTTGGATTTTTTATAATATAAATCAAAATAAGATAAATGTAAATTATTATTTTAAAAATGTATATATCAAAATGGGTTAAATCCCAAAAGCATACATGAACAATGGTTTAGTGTGCAATTGTATACATGAACTCTAATTTGATCCAGATCTTGTAAAATATTAACACAATTATTGATATAATTAACATTATTTTTTATTTATATATTGCGTACATAGAAATTTATATTTATTTAATATAAAAATATATTGATGTATTTATATTTTAAAATAATGTGTATGATTAAATCAAAATTAAAGTATAAACTATACATTTAAATCACAATTAGAATTTCACATTTAGAATTACACATTAAACCAAAATTCATATATAATTCTGAGATGTATATATCTATATCGAAATTTAGTTGTGTACATATAATTAAATGTCATTTATATAAAAATCTAAACAATTAATGCAGACCATACTTAAAAGAATAATGTTTATGTAAAAAGAAAGAAAAAAGAAATTCCTAAAAGAGTTGATAATTGTAATTAAATTTTTAAAATTTAATAATCAAAAATTAAAAAATTAAAAAATTAAAAAATTAAAATTTAATATTTTAGTTAAAAATTTCAATACTCAAAATATAATAAAAATGAAAATTCAAAAAAATAATAATCTCAGCATAAAAATTTAAAAAAATATAAAAAAATATAGATTAAAAATAGAAAAAAATTAAAATTATGTAGCCACAAAAAATGAAACTAAAAGATGAGAAAGTAAAAATAAGCCACATCCCTCCAAAAAAAAACCCCAAAGACAAACCAAATTCCCTCCCTTTCTTCCTCCTTCCAAACCTAAAATAAAAAAAAAAAAAAACAAGGGAAAAAGCGTAAGAAAATGTGTAATGCCCCAAAAATGGCTCTCTAACCCTAACTTCTCATCTCTTCATTTTATGCTTCTCTTTCTCCCCCACTGTTTCCCTGTTCGATAACACATGTTGATTCCATTTTATTAACGGCTTTCTAGGATTTTCATGGCAAAGATACCATGAAATCAAAGAACTGATTTTCGGAGTGAAGAGGAGAAGAGAGGTCTTTATTGCCAGATTAAATGTTTGCTGCTAGGAATCTTCAAAAACACTGCTTGAAGACTCTGTCTTCTCTGTTGCAATCAAATCCCAACAGGTACATTTCTCCTTCTTTCCCCATAAATAAGACTAAATCAAGCTCCGGGTATCCTTTTTTCTTGTCATTTTGTTAGTTCCCATCAATCAGACCTATAACCTAATACACCTTTGTTTTTCGGTTTCCTTTACATCGGAACAGTGTTTTATTAGCTTTTCCTTACTTTTTTGGGTTTTATTCGTATTCTTTAGTTTGATTCTTGATGGACTCTTAACAATTTCTTATTTCTAACAAGTTTCCTTTTTTACTGTAAAAATTGGGATTTATTCGTTTGACTTTATTATTATTATTATTTAAAATGCAAGAATGTTGTGGCCTTTAAGGACACTGTTTCACCTTTCACTTTCCTCACTTACAATTCCTCAAATTATATGTTTCTTTGATGAACTAACTTGGCTTGTTGGTGCCATTAAATGTTTGTAGGACCCTCCACGTCAAGAGGTACATCAAGCAATTGAGGACTGTAAAGCAGCTGGCATTCGTGTTATGGTTATACCCGGAGATAACAAAAATACAGCAGAAGCTATATGCCATGAAATAGGTGTTTTCGGGCCGATGGAAGACATCAGCTCAAAGCGTTTAACTGGGAAGGAGTTTATGGCACTTTCAGATAAGAAAGCTCATCTGAGACAAAGTGGTGGGCTTCTATTTTCTAGGGCTGAACCGAGACACAAGCAAGAGATAGTGAGATTGCTAAAGGAAGATGGAGAGGTGGTTGCTATGACGGGTGATGGAGTAAATGATGCACCTGCCTTGAAACTAGCTGATATTGGAATTGCTACGGGCATTGCTGGAATGGAGGTATTTCTTTAAACAAATTCGGTTCACTAATTTCAGATTTTCTTTTCAAAGTGTACCTCCATATCAAGTTTAAAAGTACAAGAGATGAAAGCGTAATTATTTACAGAGACAACTGAATAGCAAATTTAACCGGAAGAACACTAAGCTTAATACTAATGTTTCATGTTTGTCAATTGGAGTGGATATCAATGGGTGCTTGGAAATGAACGTATTCATCGGATTAGTTGGAGGGGACCATGATTTGTTATTGTTCATGATGCTCTGTTCTAGTTCATGCTTTTTGGTTTCTCTTTTATCTATCCTGTATTATTTTTTTTCCTCAAATCATTTAAATTCTTGCCGTCTGCCAGGTAGCAAAGGAAGCTTCTCACATGGTGTTGGCAGATGACAATTTCAGTACAATTGTTTCTGCCGTCGTTGAAGGAAGATCCATTTACGACAACATGAAAGCTTTTATCAGGTTGGTTTTAAGCTTTTATCATGCTTTTAGAGTTTGAAGGTTATGCAATATAGACAATAATACATGCAAATGTATCCTTCCTCGATTTTCTTGAACATTAATTGCTGCCTATAATAATTTTTTCAGAGTTCTTTGATGCTAAGACACATTATTTCAGGTACATGATCTCGTCAAATATCGGTGAGGTTGCCTCCATATTCCTAAGAGCAGCATTGGGTATACCCGAGGGCCTGATTCCAGTTCAACTTCTCTGGGTTAATCTTGTTACGGATGGACCAACTGCAATAGCTTTGGGATTCAATTCTCCGGACAAGGATATCATGAAGAAGCCTCCTCGGAGAAGTGATGATTCGCTCATCACTGCTTGGATTTTATTCCGCTATCTGGTAGCTTGTTTAGACCTTTGCTTGAATTTACGAGTATGTTTTTCTCGATGATTTAGTGGGATTGAGTTCTTGATCTTATATCATTGTTTCACACAGGTTATTGGACTATATGTTGGAGTAGCAACCGTTGGCGTCTTCATCAATTGGTATACACACGGTTCCTTCTTGGGCATTGATCTTAGCGGGGACGGCCACACCCTTGTCACATACCCCCAGCTCGCCAACTGGGCCCAATGCTCATCCTGGAAAAATTTCACTGCTCCCAAACTAATTTCAAGCAATGTGATACGATTAGATGGGTGTTTTGAAGATAATTTTGCATCATTTCCTTCCTTCACTGTTCCCTTCAATGGATGGTTTCGGATGATGTCGACTTTAAGAGGGAGAAGTATGTGAAGCAAGGTCGAAAGACGAATGCAGAAAGAGTCTGGTAAAATAGCTAGGCCATGATTATGATCCCTTTCATTGATCTGAAATTCATCTTTTCCATGTATATGTTTGCATCTTATGTTGAACATGATTTTAGTTCATTGGTTGTATGCCTAGAATTATTTTAAGACAAGAAAAAGAAGTTTTATGATCTCCCTGTCTCTTTAACTTGCTCAGAACCTACATATCGCACTTTGGGACACATAATTTTGAAGTCCTATTATGCTATAAATAATGAGAGCAGTTATTGTTATCAGGTTTTGAATATGTGTACAAGTTGTAGTTCATTGTATGTCTCAACTAATCTTGGCTTTCATGCTGTTTAACCAGGGAATGCATCTTCTGTCGAAGATCCTTGCAAGATAAGAGTAAAGTATGGAAGACAATATAATAGGCATCATTCACAATGGTGTTCCAAACTTAGAGGTTTCTTTTGTGCTTGTCTTGTAAAAGAAGATTGCTGCTAAGATGAAGATTGCTACAAAGATTGCAAGATAAGAGTAAAGATGAAGATTGTTCCAAACTTGGAGGTTATAAAACGTTCATCTTTTTCAGTTTCATAAAATTTTGGCTAAATTTCTTGGTTTTTGAGAACTATTAAGAATTGAACAGCCAGAACATGTAAGTTATGTAACTGAACTGGAAATCACTTAGGGCTTCTGGTTGACTAATTATTGCTCCTTGGCCATGTCCTGTAAGTTTTGCTTTTTGCTCTATAAATTGTAATTTCGTAGTAGTGTTCTAAAAACAATCCTGTCTTTTGTACTTATTTAGATAATCTTGAACATGACTAACTGTTTTACCATTTTATACAATGGTTGAATAATTGCGTGGGCAGGAAAAATTACATCAGTTTTGTGTGCTTGATGGCAGCTACCCTTGTTTGGGTAAGTTCTTTGGATAACTTTTGGACAATGGTTCATGTCACTCATTGGCATCTCCTGGCAAGAACTAAACTTATTCTCATGTGCCTGCATGTATGCATGTATGTGGTTGTCAGCTTATTGCTGAGTTTGGAGTTGGCATTGTTGTCCTTGTGCGATGTTTTACTGATAGAAAGGGTACAGAAAGTGAGATAACCGAGAAGCTTGGAGTTGGATTCTCCCGCCCCCCTTTGCTACTGTGGTGGTATGTTGTCTGCATTCTCTGCCCAAGAGCTTAGATGCTTCTGTAGTATTACTATGCTTGTGATAGAGTTCCTTGATTGATTTAGTCACTTTCCAAGACAAAATATGCTAAGATCGTAGAATATTTGCATGAATTTTATACAATCTATTTTGCAAGCTCTAGAGAGTGAATATTGACTTAAACCTCTGATTTTCCTGGGCATTGAGAAGTAAAATTCCTAATTCTAAAATGTGAATTTGATACTTCAAAATATTTTGTAATTATATGTATTGTAACTTCAAAGAGGCCTTGCCAAAGAATTCAGGGAGGATAATGAAGAAACAACTTAAAGCAGGCATGACTATGAACCCTTTCGATTTTGACTTCTATTGATGCTTTACCTACAAATCTACAGGTTGCTACAATTTGTTTTTGTGAACGGGGCCAGCATGGTAGTGAACCATGAAACCCCACATTACGTGTTATATACTTAAATCCCGAGTCTGTCCTCTACTACCACCCTTCAAATTTTAAGTCTACTCAAATTTGGCTTCTCA
This sequence comes from Gossypium bickii, assembly GCA_025503065.1. Lineage (NCBI taxonomy): Eukaryota > Viridiplantae > Streptophyta > Magnoliopsida > Malvales > Malvaceae > Gossypium > Gossypium bickii. The sequence continues at coordinate 105,005,793 of CP106710.1, read as the reverse complement.
TATTGTGAATCCAATGATTAGGATATTTATATATTTCATCAATTTAACTTTTATATTTTTAAAATTGTTTCATGTCTCACGTTTCTTCTAGGTTAAATTGTTTTTTATATTAGATTTTTATATAAAAATATAAAAAGACAATAGCATCTAATATTTATTTTTTTTAAAATGATTTTTTTAATAATTTTTCAATTGAGTTTATGTTCAGTCGATTCGTGTTACTAACTCTATTAATAACTTAAATATAATAACTATAGATATAATATTTTAAATTATTTTCATATAAAAATATAAAAAAATCAAAATAAAAGCATCATTATAATAATATTTCATAAATTTTTTATTTTTTAATAAATTTCAATTGAATTGATGTTGGATTAATTTGTGTTATTAATTCTGTCAGAAGTTTAAATATATTACATGTAGATATAATATTTAACTTTTAAGTGAGGGAAAACTAAGGGGGAAAAGTATACTTCTACATCAAGAACTATGCTTGATGTTGTTTATTGTTGGATGGTAATTTCCAAATGACTAAAAGGGTTGGACTGAAAGTTTTGCTACAGCTTTGCTCATTGTTACAGATGCAAAAAGATGTTACTTGATGACGTTAAGTGAATGAAGCTTAAAAATGTATCCCACTAAGGTTAGTATTTACCAAGAGCCCTGTCACCCTAACTTTCCACTTCTCTTTCTTTACAAAGAATTCAGCGCAGTGAATCCTGCCACATGTTTCATGTGCTCAATGTGTTGTTTTTCCTTGATCAACTGTGGACATAAAGATTGGCACACTTTATTAAACTTTTGGCCGATGCATGGCCAATCTGCAGATGAAGCGCCGCAGTTTCCGCTTTATCACCAAAAGAACCCCCCTCTCTTTCTCTCTCAGAATAGTCTTGCTCGGTTATATCTTAACCTTTTATTCTTCTTTTTTTCCTTTAATGTCTTACTCCTTATTTTGGTTGCAGACATATGAAGAGTACCTAGAAGCCCATGGCAGAAGCAGCAAACAACTATGCCGCCCTGTCAGTGTACTTTCTATTAATAACTCTGATTGGTTATTTGTATACTATATCAGCTACCTGTATTTGTCAATGTAATGCAGTACTGTATCATCTTCCTGGTGAATTAATTGTGTAAATAATTTAATAGAAGTTGCTTATTTTTATGACATGCTACGACTGGCTATTTGCATCTGCCAAGATGTCCGGGGTCCTATTTGGGATAGTTTGTTAGAGTTATGAAACACTAGCAGGCAGACAAGTAGCTCATCTCTGTATGAAAAGAAATGTGTACTCGTAGAAATTCTTTCATCCAAGTCTGCCTTCAGCCTGTACCCTTTATTGCCTTAGGAGCACTGAATGAATATCTTTGGTTTTTAAGTTCTTTTTAATGCTGAACTTACTCCCATGACCAGAGAAGCAACAATAATAAAGGAAATAAAACTGAATGAATGGATGCACTTAGTTTTATCTGCCCCATGGGAGTTAGGAAATTTGACTTGTTATACACCGTAGCTTGGTCTAGCAGTGTGGCACAAGCACAGACATACATGCTGAACCTCTTGTTTTTAATATAGTAATGTATCTTTGGCAGGTGGTGATACCATCTCCGACAGTACAAGAGTCAACAAGTGGAAACCATGGAGATGATTCGTGTGTAATTCAAATTTAGTACTGAATATTTCAATTTGATTTTATCTTTACTTGCTTAGCTTTACGCATTTGTAGAAACTCAAGTTTGGTAACTGTAACACCCTATACCCGAGACCGATGCTAGGACTGGATACGAGGCATTACCATGCTTACAGTCACTTAAACATGTACTTACGGGCTGTAAAATTTTGAACCAACTTAAATCTTTTCTTTCTTGATCATAACATGCATATTATGGGCCTACGAGGCCTTTAACAATTAGCCGAACTCTTTTGGACACTTCATCTAACACTTAACTTGGAAGCAGGGTTCACACGCCCATGTTACTTAGAGACACGCCCGTGTACCCATAGACACGCCCGTGTACCCATAGACACGCCCATGTCTACAAACGTGAGAAGCTACTGACTTCAACCACACGGCCTGGGCACACGCCCATGCTTTGAACATGTGTCTTACACGGTCCTTACACACGGCCGTGTAAAATGACCGTGGTCTAACTTTATTGAAAACATTAAGGTGCAGGGTTAACACAGTCTAGACACACGCTCGTGTGTCTAACCGTGTAGGCAACTAGAGGTTGTTTACCAAGCCATTTGCCTCCTTGAAATTAAGATTAACCCAACTCAAAACAATACAATTCATTACTAACAATTTTCATGAATAATACTACGAATTTCATTAATATCTATATACAAACAACTTAAACAAGTTTGGCCAACCACTTAGCCATATACAAAAGAATAATAAACTTGATAGCCTATACAATGGAATTACACAAAACATGTTCTCAAAATGAATGATTCCTATACATGCCATACTTAGTAATATAATTTGGCTATACTAAAATAAGGGTCGATTGTAACAGTCCGAATTTGACCTTAATCGGAACGGTTGTTTCGGGACTACGAATTCGAGTCTGAAATTTTTTTAATATTATATTTTGTGCTAATTATATGTGATATATAATGTGTGAAAATTTTGTATGAAAATTTGATCGTTTGTGTGTTTAATTAGACAACAGGACTTAATCGCATAATATGTAAAAGTTGCAAACTATAGTAAAATGTGCTAAATTGATTATGGCTTTTAATATGGGTTATTAAAAGGGCAATTAGCCCATCTTAAGAGTTAGTGGACGGCATATACCAAGATTAACCTTAGTATTATTGTTTTTATATTTAAGTATAAAGGTTAATTTAGTAATCTAATAATTACTTAATATATATGTTTATTAAAACACAAAAATAAGCATGTTTGTTTCATCTTTCTCTTGGCCAAATGCATGCAATTGAAGAAGTGAGAAAAGCCAAGCTAAGTTTGGCATATATCAAGCTTAATTAGGTATGAATTTTAGCTCGGTTTTTGTTAATTTTAACGTTTTTGAGATCGTTGCTTAGAGTATTAGCTGACCCATGCTGAAATTTTGATATAAACACATGAATGATGTTCGGCCATTGACATGTTCTTATGATTTTTGATGTTTGATGATTTTAAAAGTTATGATATAGATTAACAAGTTTTGAATTGAAAATTTTGGTAAATTTGAGCATTTAGGACTAAATTGAAAAGAATAAATTTTTGGAAGGGTTCAATTGCAAGATAAATGAAATGTATGCATTTGTATAGGCATATGGAACATTCGGCCCTTGATATGTATAACCAAATTAGGTGTATTTTTTGTTTTGTACAAATTGGACTAATTTGTTAAAGTGTGAAACATTAGGGGTAAAATGGTAAATTGCCCATTTATGTGTTTTGGGACTAAATTGAGATGAAATGTGCTTGAATAAGCTAAATTTTAATGTGTTTAGATCAAGAAAAAAGAAAAATGGATTTGGATCAGGGAAAGGCGAAGGTTATCGAATAGCTGGTCTACGTTGTCCGTCGATAGTCGAGGTAAGTCTTTAAGCAGTTATATGACAAAAATTACCTACGTACTCTAATAAATATTGAAAATTGAAATGTTGGGAATGTATATATGAAGTTTCCGAATGTGAATTGTATAATGTTGAGTTGGTTTTCTTTATGTATTGTGAATAAGTTTACTTGAAATTGATATGTGATAGAATTATGAAAAATAAGTGATACATGTGCTTGTGGCATTAAGAAATGTGTATGGAATGGTTAACTATATTGACATTCGGGTTTAATTCCTAGCAGGCCTTGTGCCGGTGACCTATATCAGGCTTAATGCCTAGCAGGCCTTGTACCGGTGAATATAATCAGGCTTATTGCCTAGCAGGCTAAATGCCGGTGTTTAAATCTCGGACCTCTGGTCTAGCAGGCTCAATGCCGGTGTGTAAATCGGGCATTAATGCCTAGCAGGCATAATGCCAGTGATATGCTATAAACGGAGAATCTGTGAATCAATCAAAGTGAGAGATATTGAATGCTATGTGCTAGAAGCTCAGGTAAGAGTTAGCCTACTGAAACACCCCAAACCCGGCCCACGAGCTTTGACCAGATTTGGTATGTTCCTTAAGTAAACCGGTTCAAAGTTCTTTTGTTACTTTGGGAAAATAGTGTGTTTTGAAAGAAATATTGTTTTGGGTTGGGCTCGAGTAGAAAACAAAATCGTTTTTGTAATGAAAACCTTTTTAAATTTTAGGTAATAAAACATATAGAATACATTTAAAGTAAATTACTTAATCTTTAACTTAATAAAAATTTCGTAACATAATAAATAAAAACAGAAATAAAATAGTGCACTATGGCCTTATGGCCTTATTACATCAAGTAAATCCAAATAATTCGGAGTACTTAAAAATTAATAGTCCATAAAAATAAAAACTTCATGTTGAGCATGGCCACCACAAGTTCAGTAGTCCGGTCCATTCACTGTTCATCACGAAACATGGTCCTCAACGGGGTGAGTCAATGAGACTCAATGTGTACACAACACTAAATCATAATAGAATCGGGCATAACAAATATTACACATTCATATCATAGCATACAAATTATGATGCATTCCCAAACCCAAACCTAACAAGCCATCCGCTGCACTCCCCGGACCAACCTTGTACACCGTGGGGACTACTAAGTCGACCCTCCTTCCGCTACACTCCATATCGCGGTCTTAGGTCACCGCATTTGTGGTCTTAGGTCACCACATTCAGATATCACGGTCTTAGGCCACCGCATTCAGATTACTATGGTCTTAGGTCACCACATTCAGATACCACGGTCTTAGGTCACCGTGTTCGTGGTCTTAGGTCCCCACATTCACTTCCCCTTTCAATAACCCATATGCCCCATTTTGTAATATGCATTAATATGCCAAAGTTCACATTCTTATTCTCATGTTACAAATAACATATTTCATATTCCTAGTAGGAGTAGGAAACGTACCTGAGTACTTAGTACCATAACATGGTACCTTAGCCACTTTCTTATTCTTAATATCACATATTTTAATTAGACATAGCCATAAAACTTATTAAGAATTAGTGTGGGGTACACACCTGATTCGCTTAGCAAATTCCTTGAGATCTCGTAATCGGATCTACCGCTTAGATCCTTAATCCCTACATTTGATTAATCACTTACTAATTTAATAAAAAGCCATTCGGCCATAAATCCAAATCCTAGTAGGATTAGTATACTAAAACTTACCTTGTTGCCGATTGACTTAAGAATCAAGTCCCGAATTGAATCCTTGCTTCCTTACTGTTGTCAAAAACCCTATAGACACATGTTAGAGTTTAATCTAACATTAAACATAATGAATGGCCTTTGTCCAAATCTTATAGTTTATTACCTTGAATCTTAGAAATCCCAAAACCTTCCTCCTTGTAGTCGACAGTCACAAAATCCCGAAGTTTTCCTTCAAAGTTTCGACCAACATGAATATGTCGTTAAAACCTTTCCTTTTTGTTTTTAAAGAAGAAAGAAAATAATCATAATAGATCCTTACCCTTTTATATGGAAATCGGCAACACCCTTTGATCTACGAAAATATTCGGCTATGGCTTAGATGTGTATCACCAAATTTCGGTTTCCTTGAATAATTGGCTAGGGTTTTCTTTGGGGTTTCGGCTTCTGATGGATTGGAAAGAAAAGAAGAAGAAGAAAGAATAAAGGATGAGAGGAAACTTGTGATTTTAAAAAGAATTTGGGGAAGATGACAAGAGAATTTCGGCAGAGGCTTGCTTGGAGAGAAAAGAAAATTGTAAAGTGCCTCACTTTTCCTCCTATTGCCGAATTTACCAGGCCAAGAGTCCATTTCTTGGCCATCACTCTTTTAGTTGATAACTTTATCTCCTTAATTTAAAATAATTAAAGAATAATCCTTTATTATCTCCTTGAAAAATAATCTAAAATAAAAATCCATTATTTATCCTTATTAGTCGAAATTTAAAGAGAATAAAACTCTTCTTTTTAAACACCTTGTGCCGTCCACCTCACTTCTTCTGAAAGCAAAATAAAATTTCTTTTATTTGCTTTCCCTGTGACTCGAACTCAGGCCCAATCCGCTTGCATGTGGTGCCATTTCCAGAGGCCCTAAGTGGCATCTCCAGGCCACTTTTCCAAGCCTGTTTGCGTGTCAAATTTCACATATTTTTTCTCTTAAGGCCACCTTGCCTTAATTTCCTCTTTTAAACTTTAAAACTCGACATTTCTAAGTCATTTCTAAGTTTCCAAAAATTTTCGTTTGCCTCTTTAAACTTGACATTTCCTTACATTTCCAAGTTTCAAGAAATGTTCACTTTCCACTTTTGAATCATTTCCAAATCATTTCCGGGTTTCCAAAAATGTTCATCTAAATCCTTTCCATGCATTTCTAGGTTTCCAAAAATGTCAAAAATTTATTCGCAATACATAAGATATGTCATTTCATATAATTAAACAGAAAATGCATAGGCCCTTTCCAGGATGTTACACCTACTATATTAGTAAGGAATGAAGTAAGTTAGTTTATTATTGTTTTAGTTAAGTATGATGTGATGAAGAGGATGATTTAATAAGTATTTTTTTTGTGATATTGAGCTTATCATTGATGGGTATGAACATTATATATATGTAAAATTGAGATATATATATTACATTGAAGATTCGGTTATAAATGGAAAGACTAATGGTAAAAGAGTTTGGAAGTGTTTGCATATGTGTACAAATAGGAATATGAGATCGACTTCTATGATGTGTTCATTTGACTTGGAATATACGAATAAATATGATCGTTATATGAATTGATGATGTATATGTTCATGGTAATAAAGTGTTAATATTTAGGTCAAGGGTATTGCTAGTATTCGGCTAGGTATAATTCACATATTGAAATGTTTATATTCAATGCCATAAGCCCAAAGATTAAAATGTTTAAGTGCATGAGTATTATGTTAATATTTTCTTGAGACTTACTAAGCTAGTAAGCTTATTCCATGTGTGTTTATTGAGCTGTTTTATAGATTTTGGTCAAGCTACGGGCTCAGAGGATCATCAGAGAAGTCAACCACACTATCCACTCTTTTGGTACTCATAAACTTAGTTCGAAAGGCATGTATAGGCTAGACTAAGTTGTAAAACCAATGGTTTGTTCAAAATGCTAATGGATGTTTATAATCGGTTGTAGTTTAAATTAGGTATGAAATATGAATATATGATATAGGTGTTATGTGTTCGGTGTTGAAAAAAAACTTGAGCTTGGGTTGTCATATGCCAAACAGGGTTGTTGCGGTTATGTTGTGTGTTTGATCTTGATCGAGGTGAACTTATGAGCTACTTGTATAACATGCTTTATGAATACTAGTTGAGTTAGACATGTGTTTCGGCAATATGGTAAATAATGTATGCTTGATGTGTTTAGTAATAATAAATGAAGTTATGTTTAAGTGAACTTGGTTATGAGATATTTATGATCTTATAATGAGACATGTATATGAAAGTTGGCTTTATAGATCCAATTGTTAATGGTACGAAAAGTATAAGTGTTTCTTGGTCCGTTAGTTACGTATTATATTGAAAGGTGAAATTGAATGTTCAGCCAAGATGTGACTTTGGTATGCTTGGATATGTAATTGCTATTAAAACAATAATAATAGTTCGGTTGGGTTAATATGCATATGTGTATGTATCATAGTAGCCTGAATGAAAATCAGATTATGTTACATGAGTTTTGAATTATGCCTGGTATATGTTATAAAATGACATTGGTTGGGATATGGTATAAATGTGTATATATATATTTATATATATATATTTATATATATCATGAAAGATTAAGTCATATTATGCAGACATTTGTATGTATTAAGTTCCAGAAATAAAATTCGTTGTACCTTATTTAATTTAATAGATCATGAAGCTATATGAATTAGTAGAGTTCCCATTTGCCTGTGTTGAATTCAATTGAACGTCTATTCGGAATTTAGTTTAGTTTGGTAATGCCTCATAACCCTAATTCGGGTTAGGGATGTTACATCGATAGTGTGCTACGAGCTCCGACTCCAATGATCCACAAATTAGCTTGGCGGGACTACATAGAAAGAAACAATCAAAGACGTAAGCATTTAGCTTAGTAAGTTTGCATGAATAACACGTAATAAATAAACTTGCTTTAGATAAACCATTTGACATAAGAATGGTATCATTATCTCATCTATAAAGCTTACTTACTCATACATGATTCTTACTTGTCTCATGGTACTCACTAATCTCATACTTGTAAGGTAACAAGGTACCTGTATCACTTGATCACATTGATCAGCATACTTAAACCGAATAATTATGTCTTCTAACTCATCATTCATAACATGAATAATATTCAATTTCAACTTGGTAATAGCTATGCTTTCGTTACATTCTTGTATTCACATTTTAGCTTACTCATTTGCCCGACGAATTTCCATGAACTACCGAGAATACTAGATCTCTTGTCATGTACTTCATGCCAATGCCATACTGTAGATATGGACTTATATGGAAGATCTCTTCTGGAATCAATGCCAAGCTTGCCTTGGTCTTACATGATAACTTATTCAATGCCAAGCTTGAGTCCTTGGACTTACATGATAACTTGCTTGATAACTTGATCAATGCCAAGCTTGAGTCATTGGGCTTACATGATAACTTGCTTGATAACTTGATCAATGCCAAGCTTGGGTCCTTGGGCTTACATGATAACTTGCTTGATTGCCGATGCCATGCCTTGGCTTGGTCTTATACGGACTTTCTTATCTCATGTAATAGACCGTATCTCCCGGGTAATTCATCTTCAATCGAGACTTTCTCTTGTTTAACATAACATTAAACCATTCATGATAACAATGTATATTATACTAAGAAATTAAATGATAAAATCATAAAGCTTAGAACTCATACAAACTTACTTCAATATACAAAATGTATGTAGTTATGCAATTTAGTCCTCGACTTTGTTCTTGCCTCGATTTCGAACCGGGCTTCGTTTTTCTTGATCTATAATCATAAATAGATCATTTAATAATCATATGAACTAAATTGACTCATAACTCATAATTTGGCAAAATTATTATTTTGCCCATATACTTTTTCATATCTGCACTTTTGCCCCAAGGCTCGTAAAATGATTTTCATGCAACTTTCTTAAACTACATGCTTAGCTGAATCATTTTCTCTACTATAGCAATCATCAATTCTCTCTATTTCCAATAGGTATGACAAATTTAATAACTTTTACAAAATGGTCTATACTATCATGTTTCATGAAATTCATTAAAAAAAAGATGCTTATCTAACATCAAACTCTCATAAACTCCCATAAAACATCATTTAGCATACATGTCACTCATGGGTACATTTTTAAACATGCATCTTAGCTCATCAAATAGCTAAAAAATAGCTTACTCATGCTACCGGGACTTTAAAATATGAATAATATCAAAAACCGGGCTTAGGAGCACTTACTAGCAAGCTTGAAAAATTGAAGAACCCTAGCTATGGCTTCCTTCAATTTTAAGCAATGGGGGAAGAAGATGATGAGATTTTTATCATCTTTTTCCTATTTTAATCACTTATTAGACAAATGACCAAAATGCCCTTATTAGTAAAAATTTCTATAATACCATCTCAAGGCCAATTTTGTCCAAAAATTAAATTTTGGGTAAATTGTTACTTAAGGGCTCATAATTCATATTCTAAAGCTATTTCATACAAAAGCTTCTAGAAACTCAAATTTTGCATCTTTTGCATTTTAGTCCTTTTTGGACCAATCAACCTCAATTTAATAAAATTGCTTCATGAAACTTTAATACTAGCATGAAAACATAATATAAACTTTAAAAACTCATAATTTCACCTCGGATTCGTGGTCTCGCACCACTATTCTGGCTAGGCCCTAAATTGGGCTATTAAAATTCTCCCCCTCTTAGGGATTTTCGTCCTCGAAAATCTTACCAGCAAAAATGTTTGGATACTGGTTTCTCATGCTCTCTTCTGGTTCCCATGTAGCTTCTTCTATTCCATGTCTTTGCCACAATACTTTTACTAGAGCGATACTTTTATTTCGTAACTGCTTGACTTCCCGAGCTAAAATCTTGATTGGTTCTTCACTATAAGCCATGTCAGGAAGAATCTCTATTTCTGACGGGGTAATTATATGTGAAGGATCTGATCGGTAGCGTCTCAACATTGACACGTGAAACACATCATGTATCTTTTCTAATTCTGATGGAAAAGCTAAACGGTAAGCTACCGGCCCAACTCTTTCAGTGATCTTGTAAGGTCCGATGAAACGTGGGCTTAGCTTACCTTTCCGGCCAAATCTAAGAACTTTCCTCCATGGTGACCACTTTCAAGAAAACTTTATCTCCAACTTGGTACTCCATCTCTTTTCTCCTTAAGTCCGAATAGGATTTCTGTCTGACTGATGCAGCTTTCAAACATCCTCGTATCACTTTAACTTTCTCTTCAGCTTCTCTAACCAATCAACTGCGTGAATTTGGTTTTCCTTGAGTTCAGTCCAGAACAAAGGTGTTCTATACTTACGCCCATATAGGGCCTCATAAGGCGCCATCTTTCAGCTTAATTGGAAACTATTATTATAGGCAAATTCTACCAATGGAAGGAACTTTCCCAACTGCCTTGGAATTCGAGAATACAACATCTGAGCATAGCTCAAGTACTTGAATTACTCTCTCTGACTGACCGTCAGTCTGAGGATGAAAAGCCGTACTAAAGTTTAACTTTGTACCCAGGGCTTCTTGCAGCTTCTTCCAAAATCGGGATGTAAATCTCGAGTCTCTATCCAATCTAATTGATAAAGGAACTCCATGAAGCCTTACTATTTCTGAAACATACAAGTTTGCCAACTTATCGAGGGAGAAATCCACTCGTACTGGTATGAAATGGGCTGACCTCGTAAGTCTATCAACTATAACCCATATAGCATCCTTCTTGCTTGGTGACAACGGTAAACCCGTTACAAAATCCATGGTGACGCGGTCCCATTTCCACCCGGGAACCAAGATGGGCTGAAATAAACCCGAAGGTACTTGGTGTTCAGCCTTTACTTGTTGACAAATCAAGCACTTGGGAACAAACTCTGAAATATCCTTCTTCATTTTCGGGCACCAATACAGTTGCTTCAAGTCATTATACATCTTAGTACTACCCAGATGTACAGATAAACACCCGTTATGTGCCTCGTGCAAAATTCTTTGAATAAGCTCTTCTTTTCTCTGTACACAAACCCGATCTCTAAACATCAAATATCCATCAGAATCAATCCGAAAGTAGGATTTGACATCTGACTCGCACTGAGCTCTCTTGACTTGCAATTCATCATCTTCTTTCTGAGCCTCAAAGATCTCTTGAAGAAACATTGGTCTAGCTCTCAACTCAGCTAAAATAGAACCATCGTTGGATAAAATCATTCTTGAATTCAATGCTCTTAAAGCAAAAAGGGACTTCTTGCTCAAAGCATCGGCGACCACATTCGCCTTTCTTAGATAGTAATCGCTGACCAACTCATAATATTTTATCAACTCTAACCATCTCTGCTGCCTTAAGTTCAACTCTTTCTATGTCATCAAGTACTTCAGACTTCTGTGATCAGTAAAAATCCAACATCTTTCACCATATAAATGGTGTCTCCAAATCTTTAAAGCGAAGACTATGGTAGCTAATTCTAAATCATGCGCCGGATAATTCTTCTCATGAGGTTTTAATTGTCTGGAGGCATAAGCAATCACCTTGCCTTCTTGCATGAGTACACAGCCTAATCCATTTAAGGATGCATCATTGTAAATTATAAATTCTTTCCCTGACTCAGGTTGTACCAAAGCTGGTGCTTTTGTCAATATTGCTTTCAGTTATTCAAAACTTTGTTGGCATCTTTCTGTCCACTCAAACTTCACATTTTTTTGTAACAATTTGGTCATCAGGGTTGCAATCATGGAAAACTCTTTGACGAATCACCTGTAATAGCCAACTAGGCCTAGAAAACTTCTAATCTCAGAAATGTTCTTTGGTGGCTTCCAGTCCATTATGGCCGAGATCTTATTTGGATCTACTCAAACTCAATCTTTCGAGACAATATGTCCCAAAAATCCCACTTCCTTGAGCCAAAATTCACTTTTACTGAACTTGGCATACAACTGATTCTCTCGTAGAATCTGTAAGACTGTCTGTAAGTGCTCAACATGCTCATTCTCATCTCTAGAATAAATCAGCATTTCATCAATAAAAATGACTACGAACTTATCAAGGTATGGTCTAAAGATGCAATTCATTAAGTCCATAAATACCGCAGGAGCATTGGTCAACCCAAAGGGCATGACTAAAAATTCATAATGCCTATACCTCGTTCGAAAAGCAGTCTTGGGTACATCTGAATCTTTCACTCTCAACTGGTAGTACCCCGATCTCAAGTCTACTTTGGAGAACACAGTAGCTCCTTTCAATTGATCAAACAAATCATCGATCTTAGGCAATGGGTACTTGTTCTTTACTGTCACTTTATTGAGCTGACGGTAATCTATGCACAATCTCATGGTGCCATCTTTCTTTTTCACAAACAAGACCAGAGCACCCCATGGTGAACAACTTGATCTTGCAAAACCATTGTCTGTCAACTCTTGCAACTGTATCTTTAGTTCTTTCAACTCTGTTGGAGCCATTTTATAAGGAGTAATGGATATAGGTACAGTACCAGGGGCTAACTCAATGTTGAACTCTACCTCTCTAACTGGTGGTAGTCCCGATAATTGCTTGGGAAAAACATCCATATACTCATATACTATCGGCACTGACTCAATCTTCAGCTCTGTTTCTTTATCATTCATCACAAAGGCTAGATATGTTTCATACCATTTTCTTAAACATCTTTGTGCTGTCATATTAGAAATCATTTCTGGTAATCCCTCATGTTTCTCTGATTCTATATGAAGAATATCTCCATTTTTACATCTCATCTCAATGTATTTCTTCCCACCATTTACAATCACATTGTGAGTAGTCAACCAGTCCATACCAAGAATGAGGTCGAATTCATCAAATGGTAACAACATAAGGTTTGCTTTAAAGCAATGACCTTTAATCATTAATGGACAATCTTTACATACTTTATCAAACAACACACTCTTGCCTAAAGGATTGGACACTTTAATCATAAATTCAGTAGAATCTATAAGCATGCTCAAATCAGATACTAATTTCATACAAATGTAAGAGTGTGTGGATCCGGGATCTATTAAAGCAATAACTTTGGTATTGTAAGGAGAAAATGTACCCGTAATAACATTAGGGGAAGATGCCTCTTCGTGAGCGCAAATGGCATAGGTCCTTACAGGCGCTCTACCCTCAGGTCTTGTGGCCTGCTCTCGAGGGTTACCTCTTCCACTTGCCCCACTTCCTGGGTTCCTTTGCAATCTCCCTCTGACTATACTCCCGGATCTTGGGTTTTGAATTCTCTCTTCTTTAGTCATCTCTGGACAATCTTTTATGAAATGGTCTTGGGAACCACATCTACAACATGCATTTTCATGTGCTTGGTATTCTCCAAGATGGAGTCTGCCACACTGTGGGCACTCGGGTCTGTCAGGTCGAATACTGTTTACTCTTGTCTTTCCTTGTAAATCCCCTGGAAGTAGCCGATCGGGAGGAAATCTCTTGACTTCTTGGATGAAGATTGGGATGACTTTTTCCACTGTCTCTTTCTAGAGTCGCGAGACTCCATTTTAGACTTCTTCTTCTCTTTTACTAGTTCTTTGGCTTTACAAGCCCTTTCCACTAGTACAACCAATTCCTTTAACTCCAGGACAGCAACTAACAACTTTATATCTTCACTTAATTCATCTTCAAATCTTTTACTCATGATGGCCTCAGTGGATACACATTCGCGAGCGTACTTGCTAAGTCGTACAAACTCTCGCTCATAATCAGTTACTGACATCTTGCCTTGCTTCAGCTCTAGAAATTCCTTCCTCTTCTGGTCTACAAACCTTTGGCTGATATATTTTTTCTTGAACTCTTCCTGGAAGAATTCCCATGTAACCCTTTCCCTCAGTACTACCAACACCAGGGTGTTCCACCATTGATAAGCAGAATCTCTTAAGAGAGAGATTACACACTTCATGCATTCTTCAGGTGTGCATGACAGTTCATTGAATACCCTGATGGTATTTTCTAACCAGAATTCAGCCTTATCTGGATCATCATCTCTTTTAGCTCAGAATTCTTCTGCCCCATGTTTCCTGATCTTATCAATTGGAGGTTTATCTCCTCTTATCACCTCTACTACTTGAGGGGCTACTAGAGCAGGTTGTGGAACAGGCGGGGGTGGAGGGGGTTGTGCATTCGGGTTTGCTCGAACGAACTCTGTATACCATGTGTTTATCATGTGGAGGAAGGCTTATCTAGCCTCTTCTCCACCTTGAATCACCGTAGTGGGTCTATTCTCATTCTCGTTCGACACCATCCCTTCTGCGGGAGCTGGTGCGTTACTTTCTACATCATCCGCCATATCTCTGTCGGGATCCATTTACTATATGTATAAACATAATTTAAGTTGTCAGGAGTCGTCACACTATCATTATAAAAACATTCTTACGTATGGCATGTATAACTAGACTCATGCTCGTGCTACGTTAGTCCTAGAACCGACTAAACTGTAGCTCTGATACCACTAAATGTAACACCCTATACCCGAGACCGATGCTAGGACTGGATACGAGGCATTACCATGCTTAAACTCACTTAAACATGTACTTACGGGCTGTAAAATTTTGAACCAACTTAAATCTTTTCTTTCTTGATCATAACATGCATATTATGGGCCTACGAGGCCTTTAACAATTAACCAAACTCTTTTGGACACTTCATCTAACACTCAACTTGGAAGCAGGGTTCACACACCCATGTTACTTAGAGACACGCCCGTGTACCCATAGACACGCCCATGTCTACAACCGTGTGAAGCTACTAACTTCAACCACACGGCCTGGGCACACGCCCATGCTTTGAATGTGTGTCTTACACGGTCCTTACACATGGTCGTGTAAAATGACCGTGGTCTAACTTTATTTAAAACATTAAGGTGCAAGGTTAACACGGTCTAGACACACGCCCGTGTGTCTAACCGTGTAGGCAACTAGAGGCTATTTACCAAGCCATTTGCCTCCCTAAAATTAAGATCAACCCAACTCAAAACAATACAATTCATTACTAACAATTTTCATGAATAATACACGTATTTCATTGATATCTATATACAAACAACTTAAACAAGTTTGGCCAACCACTTAGCCATATACAAAAGAATAATAAACTTGATAGCCTATACAATGGCATTACACAAAACATGTTCTCAAAATGAATGATTCCTATACATTCCATACTTAGTAATATAATTTGGCTATACCAAAATAAGGGTCGATAGTGTGCTACGAGCTCCGACTCCAATGATCCACAAATTAGCTTGGCGGGACTACATAGAAAGAAACAATAAAAGACGTAAGCATTTAGCTTAGTAAGTTTGCATGAATAACACGTAATAAATAAACTTGCTTCAGATAAACCATTTGACATAAGAATGGTATCATTATCTCATCTATAAAGCTTACTTACTCATACATGATTCTTACTTGTCTCATGGTACTCACTAATCTCATACTTGTAAGGTAACAAGGTACCTGTATCACTTGATCACATTGATCAGCATACTTAAACCGAATAATTATGTCTTCTAACTCATCATTCATAACATGAATAATATTCAATTTCAACTTGGTAATAGCTATGCTTTCTTTACATTCTTGTTTTCACATTTTAGCTTACTCATTTACCCTATAAATTTCCATGAACTACCGAGAATACTAGATCTCTTGTCATGTACTTCATGCCAATGCCATACTCTAGATATGGACTTATATGGAAGATCTCTTCTGGAATCAATGCCAAGCTTGCCTTGGTCTTACATGATAACTTATTCAATGCCAAGCTTGAGTCCTTGGACTTACATGATAACTTGCTTGATAACTTGATCAATGCCAAGCTTGAGTCCTTAGGCTTACATGATAACTTGCTAGATAACTTGATCAATGCCAAGCTTGAGTCCTTGGGCTTACATGATAACTTGCTTGATAACTTGATCAATGCCAAGCTTGAGTCCTTGGGCTTACATGATAACTTGCTTGATAACTTGATCAATGCTAAGCTTAAGTCCTTGGGCTTACATGATAACTTGCTTGATACCCGATGCCATGCCTTGTCTTGGTCTTATACGGACTTTCTTATCTCATGTAATAGACCGTATCTCCTGGGTAATTCATCTTCAATCGAGACTTTCTCTTGTTTAATCTTATTGACTTCTTTGTTTAGCATAACATTAAACCATTCATGACAACAATGTATATTATACTTATATTATACTAAGCAATTAAATGATAAAATCATAAAGCTTAGAACTCATACAAACTTACCTCAATATACAAAATGTATGTAGTTATGCAATTTAGTCCTCGACTTTGTTCTTGCCTCGGTTTCGATCCGGGCTTCGATTTTCTTGATCAGTAATCATAAATAGATCATTTGATAATCATATTGACTAAATTGACTCATAACTCATAATTTGCAAAAATTACTATTTTGCCCCTATACTTTCTCATATTTTCACTTTTGCCCCAAGGCTTGTAAAATGATTTTCATGTAACTTTCTTAAACTACATGCTTAGCTGAATCATTTTCTCTACTATAGCAATCATCAATTCTCTCTATTTCCAATAGGTATGACCAATTTTATAACTTTTACAAAATGGTCCATACTATCATGTTTCATGAAATTCATTAAAGAAAAGATGTTTATCTAACATCAAACTCTCATAAACTCCCATAAAACATCATTTAGCATACATGTCACTCATGGGTACACTTTTAAACATGCATCTTAGCTCATCAAATAGTTAAAAAATAGCTTACTCATTCTACCGGGACTTTAAAAATATGAATAATATCAAAAACCGGGACTAGGAGCACTTACTAGCAAGCTTGAAAAGTTGAAGAACCCTAGCTATGGCTTCCTTCAATTTTCGGCAATGGGGGAAGAAGATGATGAGATTTTTATTATCTTTTTCCTATTTTAATGACTTATTAGACAAATGACCAAAATGCCCTTATTACTAAAAATTTCTATAATACCATCTCAAGGCCAATTTTGTCCAAAAGTTAAATTTTGGGCAAATTGTTACTTAAGGGCTCATAATTCATATTCTAAAGCTATTTCATACAAAAAGCTTCTAGAAACTCAAATTTTGCAACTTTTGCAATTTAGTCCTTTTTGGACCAATCAACCTCAATTTAATAAAATTGCTTAATTTCACCTCGGATTCATGGTCTCGCACCACTATTCCGGCTAGGCCCTAAATTGGGCTGCAGTATGTTGTTGTTTATTCCATTTTTGTGTGTGTTTTGTAGAGAATGGAAGAAAATTAAAGGAGGTTGAAGGAGATAAACAAGAAGTTGAGAAGGGAGATTAGGTGTAATGAAAATTATAGCCCTTTCCCATTGTGTGTATATATATATAAACCAAAGCTAGGGTTTATTTGTCAATAAAAAAAAGGGTTCATGCTTTTTTTGTTGTTGTTGATTACAGGAACGGGTTTTTTTTTATTTTTTATTTGCAGGCAGAGAATGGGTGGAGACTTGAATGAACTTAACATTAAGGAACTGCAAGCTCTTGAAGCTAAAATAGATTCTTCTTTGCTAGCTAACGTGAGAGAAATGTTTTGAAACTGATGGGGCTGATGTTCAGCAACTAATTTTGGATGAAGAAAATTCAGAGCTTCAAAACCAACTCTCAGTTTTTGTCGGTTCTGCAACAGTGGGGAGAATGGCAAGTTTATGTTTCTTTTAGAACCTTACTTTGTGAATTTATTTTGCTCCGTATTTTGAAGATATGACATAGGTGACTGGCTTCCAACTTACTTTGCATTCTCTTTAATGATGGTTTATTAATTTGTAGGAAACTGCCCACGGCTGTGCCTCAAACCTTTCGTATAGGGAGACTACGAATGGTGTCAGGATTAAAACTGGTAGGTATTTTAAGACATATCTTGTAAACCTAGTGTCCTTTATCAATAAGAATAAGCATTTAGCCAGTATTGGCTAAGTAGAAAGTAGAGGACTATATGAGGCTTTAGTTGTGAACATATCTGAAAAAAAGACAAGATGGTAGCATACTTTCAACATTTATATGCTATTTCTGAGTAAGATATCAGATCTGATATTTGCTTGAACACGATTTGTAGTTAGAGACACTTCGGGTTTGAGAATGACATCTGTCTCTTTGTGATTCTTTGATATAGGGTGGTTCTGGTTATGTTCGTGGTGTGCATTTCGAAAATGTAACATTGAAAAACTAATGAAGATAACATTCGGAAGTTTTATGGTTGAGGCTGACATGATTCTCTCTTGTAACAGGTCAATGAGTTCAAGTCTATAGAAAAGTTTTAAATTTTCAATACAAACAATTTGTAAGTCATATTGCCTTAACATGTTAGAACTGTCTATTTGGCTTAGTACTAACAGTCAATGTTACAGGTGGGTCAACCTGAATGCTATCAAGAGGCTTGTGGAAGCTGATGCATTTAAGATGGAGATCATTCCAAACCCGAAGGTTTGTATCTCTTTCTTACTATGTCGTCTCTGTTGGATTTCTGATTTCTAATCTATAAAATTGGCTGTAAGAGGTCAATGGAATCAAGGTTCTTCAATTAGAAACTGCAGCTGGTGCAGCAATTAGGGTATAAAATTGTACCAATCATGGTTATGATGTATTAAAATGTAAAACGATCTATCTAACCATGCATTTTCTTTATGTGATTAAGTTCTTTAATCATGCTATTGGTATCAACGTACCTCGATCGCGATTCCTTATATGTCTTGTTCATGCTTTTCCATTTTAATATGTATTGTTCATGAATTTTCATTTTAATACGTCTTCAAATTAAATTATATATTTTTAAATTGGATTTTTGGTGTTCTTATAATATTATAAACTTTTTTTAAATTATTCATGACCTTTAGCGGCGTTTTTGGGAAAAACGCCGCTAATAGTATAATATTTTAAATTTTTTTATTTTTTATGACTTTTAGCGGCGTTTTTAGAAAAAGCGCCGCTAAAAGTTAAATATTTAAAAATTTTTTTTCATGGCTTTTAGCGGTGTTTTTGGAAAAAGCGCTGCTAAATGTCATGACCTTTAGCGGCATTTGTGGGGAAAGCGTCGCTAAAGGTCATGACCTTTAGCGGTGTTTGCGGGTAAAGCGCCGCTAAAGGTCATGACTTTTAGCGGCGTTTGCGAGAAAAACGCTGCTAAAAGTCATGACCTTTAGCGGCATTTTTTTGACATAAATGCCGCTAAAGTTTACGGCGTTTGTTTTAGCAGCGTTTTTAGCGGCGCTTTTAAAAGCGCCGCAAATACTATTAGTGGCGCTTATAAACACCGCTAAAAGCCGAAAAAACGCCGCTAAAAGTCTATTTTGCTATAGTGATATATTTAGTTGCACATGTTTTAAGTCACAAAAGGAGCTTGTGTTGTGGTGGCATGTAGCGTCTGGAGCATAGGAGAGGGTAAAGGTTCGAATCCCATTGCAAGCAAAAAGGGATATTTATTTTGGTAAGTTGGGGTGACAAGTGGTTGTGATGGAATTAAACTCTACTGAAGGAGGGATTCGACATCGGGAAGCTAGCATGAGAGTAGGCGAGAAGCTGGCTTTATATAGAGCAATCTATGAGGAGAGTAAGCATACCTTAGTCGTCGTTTGGGCATAGGAGTGTTCGGAGCACGGATTTACTCCAGGTTTCTATCAGGATCGCGTTCTTGATGAGCAAAGGAGATTCTGGCCATAGGGTGGAGGCAAAGGTGCCAGCTGAGGCTGTGCACTGATCGCTGTGATCAGAGCTTTAAAATTTATAAACAAATTATCGAACCTAGAAACTAACTCTGACAACGATTAAAGGCAAGTGTACCTATCGAACAGTAGTATAACTAAGGCAAGACCAGATTATCGAACCCAAAGGAACTAAAAGTACTAATACTAACCTTCTTTTTATTATTTGGCCTAAAATAAATGAAGTTGTTATTTAATCTAGAATTAACGAACTACTAAGCTAAAGACACAAAGACAAAAAAGACTAAATTGGGGAGATAACTTTAAAAAAACTCAGTTGATTTAGATGATACCCTCATGAAAGAATCCACCTAGACTTCCCTTGTTATTAAACCCTGAACCATATGATTTATTAACTTAGCCTGATCTGTAAGACTCCCTAACGTATACTAAACCCTCTCTCGAGGCGAATAACATCTAACCCTAGGTTAATTAGTGGAACTCTCGTTCTCTTATAATAACCCCCTAGAATAGTAGTAAATCGATCTGTGGACTCCCATATTAGGTTTCACCCTAATCTGGAAAAATCTCGTCACCCTATCTCTAGGCGTGCGATCAACTCCGCTTAATTATACTAGATCTACTCTTAAGCAGGGTCTATTCCTCCTCCGCCTAAGCACATCAAATTTGGATTAAGCATGCATAATTAAGAACAAACTAAGTATTTATCATATAATTTAGAAAATAATAACAAGATCCATCATAGGTTTCATCCCCTTCAGGTATCTGAAGGGTTTAGTTCATAACTATAAAAGAAAACATCTCAAGAGAAAAGACAAAACAAAACATAAGAAATCCCTAAAACTTCCTAAAGGAATTGAAGGGGAGATCCGCCGTCTTGAGTAGAATTCTGACTTCTTGAGATGGATCAACTGGCTATCTTCGAGTGATTCCCTCAATTCTGACCTTTTCGGCTTGGATCCTTGGCCTAGCTCACCGTCCCCTTTCAGCTGATACTTAGAGGGTTTATATAGGCTATTGGAATGGGTTTCTTTGCCCCAAAGTATGCAAATCTGAATGAAATTGCTCTGTCCAGCGACAGGGACATGGCCATGGCACGCGCCCGTGAGGATCGTGGTCAGGCCGTGCTCGGACTTCTTTAATGAGGCACGGCCGTGTGAATCGGGGGCTAGGTCGTGTTCTAGATGAAAGGTGAGGCACGATCGTGTCGTCTTGGGCCCAAGCCGTGTCGATTTCATGATATAGCCCACTTACTCCGTTTTGAGCCCGTTTCTCATTCTTTGCATCCTCGGGTGCTTTCCTGGGTATAAGACATGAAACGAAAGGATTAAAAGCACCTTTTTACATAAATAAAGGGATAAATCATCCAAAAGTATACTAAATGTGGGATTAAAATATGTTACTTTTACGATTTATCAAATACCCCCGCACTTAAGCTTTTGCTTGTCCTCAAGCAAAATTCTCAACTTACAATTAAAACGAACTTTCCATAATTCATAATTCCTATGAATAATGTCTCATCATAATTCATAGATAATTTATACATGGATAATTCAACCCAAAGAGTTCTAAAGATTCAGACAAGATAAGTCATACATTTATAGCACGAAAACATAGGCGTTTCCCTTTATCTAAATAATTACCTTTAATTCAAAACCTACAAGGATTGACATCCTCACAAAAGATTCACTCAAATCACACAAAAAGTGTTTAAGGTTCAAAGTAAAAATAATCACTCATAAGTCGAACATGAAAAGTTAATCCCATAGGCTTGCCTGGAAATCAAATCTCCACCACTGTAAAATGAGATGACAAACAGATCAGAAAGTCTTTGTCAGGGTTGTAACGGGGTTAGGGTTAAAGGTGTGGATAAAGGCTGAATTAGAAGGTTAGAATCGAGATTGAGTTGACAAGTTACCTATTAAGAAAAATTAACTGGTCTTAAAATAATTACATCAATTGAAAATAATACTGATAATACTCTAATATGAGCTTCTTCATCATCATTTGGAATTTAACATATAAGCTCAGCCAATGATAACACTAATAATGAATATATTTCAAATTTTTTTATTTTTATTTTTTTAAAGAACAAACTATAAATAATAATGACTTTAACAACTGCAATAAATAACATAGTTAGGTAACTGCTCAAAATCAAATCTCGACAAAAAGGGTAATTAGGGAGATGGTAATAACAAATACAAAGGGTTTTGGGTTATATTAGTGGGTGAGTTAATAAAAAGGGTTGTTAGGCTCAACGGGGTTTACTAGGGGTTAATTATGAAGGTAGGCTTTTGAGTGGAGTAAGTGGGTTTAAACCTAGGTGCCTTTATCATTTCGGTATATCAAATCATAACTGTGGTCTTGACATGTATAATCAAGGCAAGTTCTAGAATAACAGTTCAATGTTGACACACTCATAACCAATAAAGTGAGCATGAAAAAGAATATATGCTCTTTAAGGCTCAAAATCTCATAAAAATTATGGGTGGTTTTGACATCAACCTCGTAATTTTCAAACTTCAAGATAATATTCAGATTCAGGTAGACAACCTAAAAGTTTTAAATTTTTGAAAATTAGACTTATCATGCTTGATTCCCTAGTATTCTTCAAATTTAATCATCAATGCATAATTATCAATGACTTATTCCAAAACACTTCAATAAAAATCATAAATCATTAGAAATTTCATCCTAATTAGTAATATGAGGAAATTACTTTAGAACAAGACTAAATTTAGGGATTTGAGAATAATGAAAAAAGTTAGGCACTTTTATCCTCAGGGATTTGAGAATCATGCAAAAAGTTAGGCATTTTCTCGAAATACTATTCACCCCCCACACTTAAGATGTACATTGTCCTCAATGTACAAAGATAGATATGACATTTAAGGGATAAATCAAAAGAGAAGGGGAAAGAATACTCCTTGAATTTTGGATGGGTTCCTTGAGTTGGAAGTGAAAGGAGGATGGGGAGGTCGGTCTGGATGACGAACCTGTGCTTGATAAAGAAATTAGGTAGCGCATTGAGAAGTAGCTAGGAATTATTGAGATCTAACTAAAATAAACTAAATATATAATTAAAGATAAGAAAGATAGGGAAAGAGGAAACAAAAATGTAAACAAAATGAAAATTAAAGATAAATGGACTGAAGAGTCCTTATTGTTGGATGGTTCGCGAGGTGGGTGTGACCTCTAAGGCTAGGGAGGTGCTGGCGATGGTGGAAGTGGTGTGATTCCCAAGCAGTCTGACGAACCTGACACTAAGAAACTAAAATAAGTTAAACTAAATTAAGCATAAGATTGTCAAAGGGA
The DNA here is from genome assembly GCA_025503065.1 of Gossypium bickii. Lineage (NCBI taxonomy): Eukaryota > Viridiplantae > Streptophyta > Magnoliopsida > Malvales > Malvaceae > Gossypium > Gossypium bickii. Next base: position 104,982,490 of record CP106710.1, on the reverse strand, counting down.
AGGAAATTGAAGCAAAAGAGAAAGGAAAATGAAAAACTATATGGTCTCAAAGACCCTTGGTTTGTTATTTGAATGAAGCTGCCGGCATGAACTCATGTAAATTGTTCTCCTTTGAGGAGTTTGGCCTTTTACGCTTCTTTATCATGGTTTTGGTGTGGCTCACGTGTGCTAGAGACATTGTTAGAAAGAAGGGGAGAGTGTTGAGATGAGGAAGGAAGGAGGAAAGAAGGATGGTAGTGAGAGGAGGAAGGAAGAGAAGTTGGGTTTAAATAGGGTTTCAATTCTGGTACTCTCCCATGGCCGTGGTCCAAAGGCGTGTCGGCTCCCACGACCACCTCGCACGGCCGTGTTGGTTCTCCATGCCCTTTTTTTGCCAACCACGCCCATTTTTGATAAGTCAGTATGTTGGCACGGGCGTGTGCTGCCCGTGGTTGGCAAGTCATTGGCTTTACACGGTCATGGGGCACGGCCGTGCCACTTTGTTGGTGCCCGTGGTGTAGTGGTTGGATCTGTGACATCGAAAAGTGGTTAAGTCTGATTTGCACGGCCTCTGCTATGTTAGTACCAAGATTTTGGTGGGCCACACTATCACAGACACGGCCGTGTGTAAGACCGTGTGGTCTTTGGATTCTGCACCCTTAGTTAGTTAAAAGTGAGGAAACAAAAAAGAAAGAATAAAATAAACAATTAAAATGAAAAAATATATAGGTTAATGGGGTTAGTACTCGGGTTGCCTCCCGAGAAGCGCTCGTTTATAGTCTTAAGCTAGACTTTCCTTGTATTTGAAAAAATCAGGGAGGTTTAAAGGTTTGAATATCTTCCCTCATGCTTATAGTTCTATTCTCTTGATAAAGTTTAAGTCGAGAAGCGTTTACCTTAAAAGTGTCGAATGTTGGATTGCTTACCTCGATTGCTCTGTGTGGAAAGATATTTTGTACCTCGAGAGGAATTGCTTCGTTCTTGTTCAGGTCTGATGTGGTGATGTGATGATCTGATTTATCTAGCAGTACCTGGTCTACTATTTTTAAGTGGTTTGATGTTCCTATGAGCTTTTTTGGGGACTCCTTTGGTTTTACTTCTTCTGGTTCCGGTTCTTCTTCGTGTATCCCTAGGTTTTCCTTGAAGTGTGTTTTCCACTCATCTAGTTCATCGATCTGAATCCTTCGTCCCTCATGAGTTATTTCTTTACAGGGTTTAGGATTGAGTTCAATTATGTCCTTTTGTGGTGCTTCTTGAAAAGAATGGTCAACCGAATGATTATCAAAAGAATTCACATTCTCACCTTTGTTGCTTGATGTTCTAGCCGAGTCGAGGGCTTGAAGAATGACTGTCTCCTCACCCACACAAAGTATAAGTTCGCCTGTGGCAACATCAATTTTAGTCTTGGCAGTTGCTAGAAAAGGTCTTCTTAAAATCAAGGGGATTGAATTATCCTCATCCATGTCTAAAACAACAAAATCTACTAGGAAAACGAATTTATCGATTTTTACAAGAACATCTTCGATAATGCCCTTAGGAATTCTAACAGTTTTATCAGCTAATTGAATACTCATCCTAGTTTGTTTGGGCTTCCCTAGACCTAGTCATTTAAACAATGTATAAGGCATAACATTTATACTTGCTCCTAAATCAGCTAACACATTATCAACAGTTAGATTACCAATTAAAGATGGAATTGTAAAACTCCCTAGATCTTTTAATTTTACGGTAGTCTATTCTGCAGAATTGCTGAGCACTTTGCGTTAAGTTCCACATGTGGCTCTTCGTCTAATTTGCGTTTGTTCATCAAGAGCTGTTTTAAAACTTTCCTCGAGTCTGGCATCTGAAAGAGAGCTTTAAGAAGAGGTAAGTTAATATGTAATGTTTTTAGAAGTTTAAGAAACTTACCGAAATGTTCCTCTGAATCGTCTTCCTTTAATGCTTCGGGATAAGGAATGCGAGGTTGGTATTCTTTGATTACTGGTTTTGGCTTTTCTTGTGTTGCCTCAACTTTTCCTTCTTCGACTTGGTTTTCTTGTATTGGGTTGGGTTCGTCTAACTCTGCTTTTTCCTAAGCTGTTATGGCTTGGATTTGCTCCTTTAGATTAATCTCAGTGTTGCTTGGTAGACGCCCTTGCGGTCGTTCAGACATCAGTTTCGCGAGTTGTTCGACTGACTTAGTGACTTCCCTTACAGACTTAGTAAGTTCCCTGACTCGGTTCTTGTTCTCTTCAACCGATGTTTGTTGATCTTTAAGTGTTTTTTCTGTATCTTGAAGACGATTTTCTGTGGCTGCCATGAATTTTTTCAGCATCTCTTCGAGGTTTGGTTTCTTCTCTTGCGGATATGGGTGATTTTGGAAATGTTGAAGAGGTTATTGTCTTTGATTTCCTTGACCTCCCCATGAGAAATTTGGGTGGTTCCTCCAACCTGGATTATAAGTATTACTATAAGGATTATTATTGGTGCTAAAATTATTACCTATATAGTTCATCTGTTCGCTCTCTGCTCCTAGTTGGCAGGGTGGGTACTTAGGATTCGCCATAGTTCCACTTGCGTCGCACTGCATTACTGGGTGTACCTGTGAAGAACACAAACTGTCAAGCTTTTTATTCATCATCTCCATTTGTGTTGATAGCATGGTCATTGTGTCTATGTTGAAAGCTCCTGCTAATTTCATCGGTTTTGTCCTTGTACTTGCCATTGATAGTTATTCAGTGACATCTCTTCAATAAACTCATAGGCTACTTCAGGAGTTTTGTTGTTTAGAGTTCCACCGGCGACTGAATCAATTAATTGCCTCATTGAGGGGTTTACACCATTATAGAAAGTTTGGACTTGTAGCTACAAAGGTAAACCATGGTGCGGACACCTTCTCAAGAGATCCTTGTATCTCTCCCATGTGTCGTATAGTGTCTTTAAATCCATCTGCACAAAAGAAGAGATATCATTCTGTAATTTGGACGTTTTGGCCGGTGGGAAATATTTTAATAAAAATTTTTCGGTCATTTGTTCCCATGTGGTGATTTACCCTCGTGGTAACGAGTTCAACCACTGTTTGGCTTTATTCCTTAATGAAAAGGGAAATAACCATAGACGTATGGCATCATCAAAAACACCATTTATTTTGAAGGTATCACAGAACTCTAAAAAGTTAGCTATATGTATATTTGGGTCTTCGTCCTGCAAACCATCAAATTGAACAAATTGTTGAATCATTTGTATTGTGTTAGGCTTTAATTCAAAATTATTAGCAGCTATAGCAGGCCTAACGATACTCGATTCTGCTCTTGTTAAATGCGGTTTAGCATAATCAAACATAGTACGTGGAGCATTGTGTTCCCCCACATCATGGGGTTGTGGAATATTCTCGTCCATCCTTTCAGTAGGATTGGATCTGTCTTCTTCCTCTCTTTCTGTATAGTTTATGGCTCACCTGATTTCTCAGCGATTCTTTTGAGCGGTAGCTTCAACATCACTGTCGTATACTAAAGGTCCTCTCGGGTTCCTTCTAATCATAAACTAGAGGTACCTGAAAAGAAAAGAAAGAAAGAAAAGTTAGCAAAATTGGAATTTAACCTAATAATAGAAATAAAAGTAAATAATATAAAAAGAAAATGGCTAAAGTAATAAAAATAGAGCTTTCTTAATATTTTAGTTCCCCAGCAACGGCGCCAAAAACTTGATCGCTATGATCAGAGCTTTAAAATTTATAAAAGAATGATCGAACCTAGAAACTAACTCTGACAATGATTAAAGACAAGTGTACCTATCGAACAGTAGTATAGTTAAGGCAAGACCGGATTGTCGAACCCAAATGAACTAAAAGTACTAATACTAACCTTCTTTTTATTATTTAGCCTAAAATAAATGAAGTTGTTATTTAATCTAGAATTAACGAACTACTAAGCTAAAGACACAAAGACAAAAAGACTAAATTGGGGAGATAACTTCAGGAAAACTCAGTTGATTTAGACGATACCCTCCGGAAGAATCCACCTAGACTTCCCTTGTTATTAAACCCTGAACCATATGATTTATTAACTTAGCCTGATCCGTAAGACTCCCTAACGTATATTAAACCCTCTCTCGAGGTGAATAACGTCTAACCCTAGGTTAATTAGTGGAACTCTCGTTCTCTTATAATAACCCCTTAGAATAGCAGTAAATCGATCTGTGGACTCCTATATTAGGTTTCACCCTAATCCGGCAAAATCTCGTCACCCTATCTCTTGGCGTGCAATCAACTCCGCTTAATTATGCTAGATCTACTCTTAAGTAGGGTCTATTCCTCCTCCACCTAAGCACATCAAATTTGGATTAAGCATGCATAATTAAGAACAAACTAAGTATTTATCATATAATTTGGAAAATAATAACAAGATCCATCATAGGTTTCATCCCCTTCAGGTATCTGAAGGGTTTAGTTCATAACTATAAAAGAAAACATCTTAAGTGAAAAGATAAAACAAAACATAAGAAATCCCTAAAACTCCCTGAAGGAATTGAAGGGGAGATCCGCCGTCTTGAGTAGAATTCTGGCTTCTTGAGATGGATCAACTGGCTATCTTCGAGTGATTCCTTCAATTCTGACCTTTTCGGCTTGGCTCATTGGCCTAGCTCACCGCCCCCTTTCAGCTGATACTTAGGGGGTTTATATAGGCTCTTGGAATGGGTTTCTTTGCCCCAAAGTATCCAAATCCGAATGAAATTGCTCTTTCCAGCAACAAGGACACGGCCATGGCAACGTCCGTGTGGATCGTGGTCAAGTCGTGCTTGGACTTCTTTAATGAGGCACGACCATGTAAATCGGGGGTTAGGCTATGTTCTAGATGAAAGGTGAGGCACAGCTGTGTGGTCTTGGGCCCAGGCCGTGTTGATTTCGTGATATGGCCAATTTACTCCGTTTTGAGCCTGTTTCTCGTTCTTTGCATCCTCGGGTGCTTTCCTGGGTATAAGACATGAAAAGAAAGGATTAAAAGCACCTTTTTACATAAATAGAGGGATAAATCATCCAAAAGCATACTAAATGTGGGATTAAAATATGTTACTTTTACGGTTTATCATGCACATAGCCTCCACTCCCAAGTTTAAGCGGCGTAAGGTCTCAGCGGTTTGGGACTTTGCGCCTGGATGTCGAAGGGTGACATCATCAAACTTTGGTTTAACTAGGAAAATCACCATTGGGAGTGCCACGAACCTTTTCGTGGGCTTAGACCGTAATGGGCCTTGTTGGGCCATAATGAGCCGAGTGGGCCCAATGGGCTGATGGGCCAACAGGGGCAGAATCCATGGTAAGTGACGGATAATAGATGTGGTTGTAAGGTTCGAAGAACAATAGCCAAAAATGGGTTGAATGGGTCACACAAGTATGTGAGCCCGTCCGAACGAAATTGGACTTTAGGCCCAATTGCACCGTTTTGACTAGAAATGGAACCTGTGTCGCTCTAGGCGATAGTAGGCCTTCAAAAAGGCCGTTCGAGGGGTAAACTACTGAAATACCCTTAGTGGGTAAATTATCGAAATACCTTAGTGAGTAAATTACCAAAATACCCTTAGTGGGTAAATTATCGAAATACCCTCAATAGGTAAAGTTACCGAAATACCCTCGATGGGTAAAATTACTAAGATGCCCTTAAAGGGTGAAATGACCGTTTTACCCCTAATCGTCTAAATGAATGTTATACCCTTAGTGGTAGTTTAAATGATGTTTATGTGATATTTATATAACTGTCAATGATTGTGACACACTGCATACATAACATATTGCATTGGGTTGGGTTTTTCTGATTGGAAGAAGTACCGTTATAGTGGCATCGCCACGTATTCTAATTCTAGTGGCTCAGCCATGTATATCGTTATTAGGAGCTAGACTGCATTATTGGATTGTTAGTTGGGTAGGTCAACTTGGTCCCCACATGGATTGATGTTGGTACGGGTGGAGAGTTGGCTGGACAGGGTTGGGGTACATGCTTGTTTTACATTGATATGTTTTAGGGCTTAGGCCCAAACTATTACCGAATAGGGCTTAGGCGCAAACCGTTATCGAATAGGGCTGAGGCCCAAATTGTTACCGAGTAGGGCTTAGGCCCAGACCCATACCGTATGGGCTTGGCCCAGACCGAGACTGTAATAGGGATTACACACTGAGTTTTCATAAACTCACCCCGTTTTTAACTGTGTAGGTAATCCCCGGCCTTAGAGGATTCAGAGTTGCGAGGGATTCAGAGAAGACCACACACTGCTTGTGCTTGCTATTTTGGTTATTTACTTTCAAATACTTTGATTTGGGTTGTAATAAGGCCTCTCCATTTTTAACTTATTATTAGTGATATTTATTTAAGATGTTTTCTAACTGCTAAAAGTGGAATATGATTTCTAAAACGATAACTGTCTTCAAAACTCTACGTTTTCGCAACTTTTTCAAAATGCTTTTGCAATTCAATTTTTAAACATCACATTTTCGAAATGGTTTCGCGACTTAATCCGTTTTAGTAAAATTTTTTATTTCAAATATGCTTCCGCGATAGGTAAGGTTTTAAAAGTAATTATGTTTTCAAGTAGATAACAATTGCTTAAGTGTTTTGAGTTTTAACAAAGAGGCTTTAATTCTCAAACAAGTTTTAACAACAAGAAATATGGTTTTGAAAAACACTACCATGTTACATGCCAGATTTGGGCCTAACTTCTAGGCCGAGTTTGGGGTGTTACATTTATGGTATCAAAGTCCGGTTGCAAAACTCGGCTGTGGGATGGGTTTTGAAAATTTTGTAATCTGTTTAAATTTTGGTTTGGTAAGTAATTACTGAAAGTGTGGTACACTGAGTCTCTAGGGCCAAATCCGTAAGTTTTCTTAATACTTTTGTTTGTTTAGAAATTCAAATACAGTAAGTTAGAAATATAGTAGTTTCTTTAGATATTGGACTGTATTTTTGGGATTTATTCTGAGTGTGTTTTGTTTGGATGTGATGTTTGAATATGGAAATTGTATGTATATGTGATAAATATCTGTTTGTTTCTGTGGTTAGGTGTTTTGAGTATGTGTAGGGACTTTCAAGTTCTAGTTAAAATATGATAGGGATATTAGAATTAGAGTGCACAGCGAGAGCGTAGTGGTGTAACCTATGTTGTGCGACTATTATATAGTTTGAAATTTCGAGGACGAAATTTCTTCAAGGGGGTAGATTTGTAACACCCTGAATTTGGGCCTAGAAGAATTGGGCCTATTGGACCTTGTGCATGGGAGCGTTTAAATTTTTTGAGAACAAGAGAACGGCACTAATGCAAGTTGGACCTATTAGATGAGTGATTTTGGAATGTTAGAGGGCTTCCATGAAGTCCCGAGATCAAACCTAGGCTTTAGGAAAATATTTTGTTTTAGGTGAATAAAACCCTAGGAGTTAGTAAGTAGGCTTTAAGAATAAAATGTGGAGAAAAATGACACAAAAGGAGTTGTGGTCTAGTGGCAAATGGCGCCACATGGGAGAGAAGGAAGTGACGCCATAGATGAAGCAAGGGGTCCAAGGTTCAAGTCTTGGCGCTTGCATTTCATTTTGATTTTTTTTTAAATGAACTTAAACTTTGGCCCATAGGCTTATATTTAGTTGCGCATGTTTTAAGTCACAAAAGGAGCTTGTGTTGTGGTGGCATGTAGCGTCTGGAGCATAGGAAAGGGCAAGGGTTCGAATCCTATTGCAAGCAAAAAGGGATATTTATTTTAATTAGTTGGGGCGACGGGTGGTTGTGATGGTATTAAACTCTACTGAAGGAGGGATTCCACATCGGGAAGCTAGCACGAGAGTAGGCGAGAAGCTAGCTTTAAATAGAGCAATCTATGAGGAAAGTAAGCATCCCTTGGTTGGCATTTGGGCAAAGGAGTGTTCGGAGCGCGGATTAACTTCAGGTTCTTGATGAACAAAGGGGATTCTAGCCATAGGGTGGCAGCAAAGGTGCCAACCAAGACTGTGCACATAGGCTCCACTCCCAAGTTTAAGCGGCGTAGGGTGTCAGCGATTTGGGACTTTCCGCCTGGATGCGGAAGGGTGACAGCATCAAACTTTGGTTTAACTAGGCAAATCACTGTTGATCGTTCTAGTGAAGGTGAAGGAACTTGTGATTATTTAGTACTCTACGTGATAAGGTGTGTAATCGTACATCTATTTCCATACTGTTCAAACACAGAATATTGTAGTTCTCACTTCCGTGCTACTATATATCGATAAAAGCCGAAAAACCAACAATCCAAGACATCGGCATCCGAGATCACTCAAGTGTGCGAGCGTTTGATGTGAGAAATTGAGCCACATACGTTGAGGATAGACCGTTGGGAGTACCACGAACTTTCTCGTGGGCTTAGGCCGTAATGGGCCTTGTTGGGCCATAGTAGGCTGAGTGGCCCCAATAGGCTGATAGTCCTATAGGGGCGGAATCCATGGTAAGGGCCGGATAATAGATGTGGCTGTGAGGTTCGCAAAACCATAGCCGAAAATGGGCTGAATGGGCCACATGAGTGTGTGGGCCCATTTGGGTCGAAATTGGACTTTAGGCCCAATTGCACCGTTTTGACCAAAAATGGAACCGGTGTCACTTGAGGCAATAATAGGCCTTCGGAAAGGCCGTTGGAGGGGTAAACTGCCGAAATACCCTTAGTGGATAAATTACTAAAATACCCTTAGTGAGTAAATTACTAAAATACCCTTAGTGGGTAAATTACAGAAATACCCTCAATGGGTAAAGTTACCAAAATACACTCGATGGGTAAAATTACTGAGATGCCCTTAAGGGGTGAAATGACTGTTTTACCCCTAATCGTCTAAATGAATGTTATACCCTTAGTGGTAGTTTAAATGATGTTTATGTGATATTTATATAACTGTCAATGATTGTGATACACTGCATACATAACATATTGCATTGGGTTAGGTTTTTCTGATTGGAGGAAGTACTGTTATAGTGGCATCGCCACGTATTCTGATTCTAGTGGCTCAGCCTTGTATATCGTTATTAGCAGCTAGACTGCATTATTGGATAGTTGGTTGGGTGGGTCGACTTGGTCCCCACATGGATTGATGTTGGTACGGGTGGAGAGTTGGCTGGACAGGGTTGGGGTACATGCTTGTTTTACATTGATATGTTTTAGGGCTTAGGCGCAAACTAGTACCGAATAGGGCTTAGGCGCAAACTGTTATCGAATAGGGCTGAGGCCCAAATTGTTACCGAGTAGGGCTTAGGCCCAGACCCATACCGTATGGGCTTGGCCTAGACCGAGACCGTAATAGGGGATTACACACTGAGTTTTCATAAACTCACCCTATTTTTAACTGTGTAGGTAATCCCCGGCCTTAGAGAATTCAGAGCTGCGAGGGATTCAGAGAAGACCACACACTGCTTGTGCTTGCTATTTTGGTTATTTACTTTCAAATATTTTGTTTTGGGTTGTAATAAGGCCTCTCTATTTTTAACTTATTATTAGTGATGTTTATTTAAGATGTTTTCTAACTGCTAAAAGTGGAACACGATTTCTAAAACGATAATTGTCTTCAAAACACTACGTTTCTGCAACTTTTTCAAAAGGCTTCCGCAACTCAATTTTTAAACATCATATTTTCGAAATGGTTTCGTGACTTAATCCATTTTCGTAAAATTTTTTATTTCAAATATGCTTCCGCAATAGATAAGGTTTTAAAAGTAATTACGTTTTCAAGTCGATAACAATTGCTTAAGTGTTTTGAGTTTTAACAAAGAGGCTTTAATTCTCAAACAAGTTTTAACAACAAGAAATATGGTTTTGAAAAACACTACCATGTGACACGCCAGATTCGAGCCTAACTTCTAGGCCGGGTTTGGGGTGTTACAGGAACGATGAGAATGTGCATTGATTATCTTCAGTTGAACAAAGTGACTATAAAGAAAAAAAATATCCACTGCCCAGAATCGATGATTTATTTGATCAGTTGAAAGGAGCCATCATGTTTTCAAAGATAGATTTGAGATTAGGGTATTATCAGTTGCGAGTAAAAAATTCAGATAATCTGAAAACTACTTTCAGAACGAGGTACGGGCATTATGAGTTTTTAGTTATGCCTTTCGGATTAATGAATGCTCCTACTATTTTTATGGATCTGATGAACAGAATTTTCAGATTGTACCTAGATCGATTTGTTTCTGTTTTTATTGACGACATTTTGATTTTATTCACGTGATGAGATTGAGCATGTTGAGCATCTGAGAATTGTTTTGCAAACTCTATGGGATAAGCAATTGTATGCAAGGTTCAGTAAATGTGAATTCTAGTTGCATGAAGTTGGTTTTCTAGGACATATTATGTCAGCATCTGGTATTCGAGTTGATCCGAGTAAGATTTCTACTATTTTGGAATGGAAACCTCCAAAGAATGTGTCTGAAGTTCGTAGTTTTCTGGGATTAGCTGGTTATTATCGTCGATTTGTAAAAGGATTCTCAATGATAGCTACTCCGTTGACTAGACTACTTCAGAAAGATGTGAGATTTGAATGGTCCGATAAAGGTCAAAAAAGCTTTGATCAGTTGAAAACTTTATTGACTGAAGCTCCAATTTTGGTACAACCAGAACCAGGTAAAGAATTCGTGATATACAGTGATGCTTTGTTGAATGGTTTGGGATGTGTTTTGATGCAGGAAGGCAAAGTTATAGCTTATGCCTCGAGACAATTGAAGCCGCATGGAAAGAACTATCCGACACATGATCATGAGTTAGCTGCAATTGTTCTTGCATTAAAGATTTGGCGTCATTATCTCTTTGGCGAAAAATGCCACGTGTTTTCAGATCATAAAAGTTTGAAGTACTTAATGACTCAGAGAGACTTGAATATGCGACAGCGAAGATGGTTAGAACTATTGAAAGACTGCGAGCTTGTGATAGATTATCATCCGGGTAAAGCAAACGTTGTTGCTGATGCTTTGAGTCAAAAATCACTGTTTGCATTACATGCAATAAATGCTCATTTAGATCTGTCTGATGATGATTCAGTGCTAGCCGAATTAAAAGTAAAACCGTTGTTTTTATAGCAAATATGTGATGCTCAGAAAGTTGATAATGAAATGTTAGCGAAACGAGCTAAGTGTGATTTGAACTCTAATTCTGAATTTCGAGTTGATGTTGATGGTTGTTTGAGATTTTGAGATCGAATCTGTGTTCTAAGGAATTCTGAGTTATTATAGTTTATTTTGAATAAAGCTCATAATAGTCGCCTATCTCTTCACCCGGGAAGTACAAAGATGTACCATGATTTGAAGCAACACTATTGGTGGTCTGGTATGAAACAAGACATTTCTGACTTAGTGTCGAAATGTTTAATTTGTTAGTAAGTTAAAGCTGAACATCAGGTTCCATCTGGTTTATTACAAACAATAATGATTCTCGAGTGGAAATGGGATAGGGTAACGATGGACTTTGTTTCTGGATTGCCATTGACTCCAAGAAAGAAAGATACGATTTGGGTCGTAGTTGATCGATTGACAAAATCTGCACATTTTATTATGATACGATCCGATTACTCACTTGATAGATTAGTTGAGCTTTACATTTCTGATATTGTGAGATTGCATGGAGTGCCATTTTCTATTGTGTCAGATAGAGATCTGAGATTTACTTCACGATTTTGGAAGAAACTGCAAGAAGCTTTAGGTACTAAATTCCATTTTAGTACAACATTTCATCCACAGATGGATGCTTAGTCGGAGCGGATTATTTAGATACTTGAGGATATGTTGAGGTGTTGCATTCTCGAGTTTGACGGTACGTGGGAACAGTAATTGCCATTTATTGAATTTGCGTATAATAATAGTTTTTAGTCGAGCATCAGAATGGCACCTTATGAAGCTTTGTACGGACGCAAATGCCGAACACCTCTGTATTGGACTGAGCTTAGTGAAAATAAGATACACGAGGGCGATTTGATAAAAGACACGGAACAGAAAGTGAAAAAGATTCGTGATAGTCTGAAATCAGCGTTCGATCGTCAAAAGTCCTATGCGGACTTGAAACGAAAAGATATTGAGTTTGAGATTGGTGACAAAGTGTTCTTAAAAGTATCTCCGTGGAAGAAAGTACTCCGATTCGGGTGTAAAGGCAAGTTGAGTCCGAGGTTCATCGGACAGTATGAGATCATCGAGCGTGTTGGACCTGTTGCGTACGGATTGTTGTTGCCCTCTGAGCTGGAAAAGATACATAATGTATTTTACGTGTCAATACTTCGTCGATGCAAATCCGATCCATCACATGTGATTACTCCATCTGAGGTTGAAATCTGATCTGATATGACCTACGAAGAAGAACCGATCCGTATCTTAGCTCGTGAAGTGAAAGAATTGAGAAACAAGAAAAATTCGTTAGTGAAAGTGTTATGGCATCGACATGGAGTGGAAGAGGCTACGTGGGAGCCTGAAGATTCAATGAGACAACAATATCCGAATCTGTTTAACGGTAAGATTTTCGGGGACGAAAATCCCTAAGGGGGGAGAATTGTAACATTTCTGTTTAGACCCTAGTCGGAACAGTGGTTTTAGGACCACAAATTCTAGTCAGTAAAATATTTTAATATTATTTTCCTGTTCTTATGATACGTGATTAAGCATGTGTGAACGTCTCGCATGAAAATTTGACTGTTTTGTGCCTAATTTGAGCAAAGGACTAAATTGGGTAAATCGTAAAAGTAGCTCTCTATTTGATTAATGGCCAAATTGATGTGGTTTTTAAATGAGGAGGCCTTATGAGGCAATTAAACCATTTTTAAGATAGTGGATGGCTAATGGACGGTTTTAGACATAAAATATATGGTTTTCAAATTATGTTTACTAAGGTTAATTTAGTAAAATGTGTGTTAATATGTTTGTAATAAAACAAAAAAATTAAAAGATGAATATTATCATCTTATTTGGCCGAAAATACCAAAGAAGAAGAAAAGAAAAAAAAGCTAGGTTTCGGCTAGCTTTTGATTTCATTCAAGGTATGTTTTCAATCGATTTTTGATAATTTCTATGTTTTTGCAATCGTTGCTTCATGTTCTTCAAAACCCATGCTTCAATTTTGTGAATTAATGATGTTTTTGAAATGTGCCATTAATGAATTCATGAGCTTTATTATGTTTGATGATGAAATATGAAAGATGTGAGTTTGATTAACATAGTTTGTCTTTGAGTTTTTAATGAATTTGAGTATTTTTGACTTAATTGAGAAAATAGTATTTTAAGGGACTAAATTGTGAAATAAATGAAATGTATGGACTTGTATGAGCTACATGAATATTGGGCTAAGCATGGTATATGGTGATTTTGTGTATTTTCTGAAATAGGGATTAAAATGTCCAAATGTGAAAATATGAGGGCTAATTTGTAAATTACCCTAAATGTGTGTTTTTGGATTGAACTGAATGAGTTGATGAATAAAAGGGTTAAATTTGAATATGAATAGATCAAGAATCGAAGAAAACGGATTTAGATCGTGGAAAGTCAAAAGTTGTCGAATAACTAAATATGATCGAATATTTGAATCCGAGGTAAGTCAATATACAAATAAATGTGTTGAATTGGGTTATTTATGTACCTAAGAAATTTAGATTGCTATGAATTACGCTCGAGATGTTATGTCTATGAAATCTGAGAATGTGTCGACAAGGTATGTCAGAGAAGTCTCGTTTGAACCTAGGAATAGATAGGATAGTATATGTCATGAAATAGGTGTCTGATATGAGATATCATGTAAGACCATGTCTGGGACGTTGGCATTGATTCGAGATTTCGTGTAAGACCACGTCTGGGACGTTGGCATCGATATGAGATTTACGTATAAGATCATGTTCGGGACATTGGCATCATATTGATTCCTGTAAAACCCTGTCTGGGACAGTGGCATTGATATCTGGATACATGTAAGGCCATGTCTGGGACGTTGGCATTGTACGACTATTCCGAGCATTCTGAGTATCCTATTTAGTTTCGAATGATTCAACGGGCAAGTTCGAGAAATAAATGATTAAGTGAATTGTACATCCGTTTCAGGTATGTTGATATGTATGCTTTGTATAAGCATGAAAAGTGAGTAAATATGTGCATTGATAGAAAGGAACATTTGAGGTATATGTATGTTTGAGATATGAGCAAGTGAGATACTTGTGATATGATGAATTGGTAAGTAAATGGCAAACCAAGTGAGACAAAGAGATCATTTATGTGCTTGAAATGAAGATATAATAATGAATTCAAATAGCTATGCTTATGAATAATTATATGTTAAGTTTATTTGTATATGGCTTACTAAGCTTTTGGAAAGCTTACTTTGTTTGTGTTTACTCTGTTTTATAGGTCGTCAAAGCTACGTAAGGCTCGGAGGCTGTCAAGGATCATCACCACACTATCAAACTCAACTTTGGTACTTTTTGAATGTGTATATAGCTAAATATGGCATGTATAGGCTAGTCATTTTGGAACATGTTTGAGATGTGTAAATAGCTATGTGATATGGCTAGATAAGTGATTGTGTTATGTATGTGGTGCTATGCTATATGAGTACATATGTGTGATCAATGAAATGGTTATATGAATGGTAAGGTATGGATGATTTATGTTTGGTCCATATGGGATTTAGTTGTGCAAAATGGTATACAAGTTGGCTTGTTTAGAAATAATGTTGAATGGGATGATATGTTGAACATTTGACATTTTGGTCGTCTTTGATGCTTGGATTGGTGCTTAATTGTGTTTGAAATAATGACCCTTGTGTGGGTGGCAATTTGGCCTTGAAAATGGCCTATAATTGCCCACACGGTTGATCACACGGGTGTGTGGCTCGACCGTGTCCCTTGTAGTTGTAATTCAAAACAAGTCAGGTTTGACCATAGGCTGGACACACGGGGTGTGACTGGCTGTGTGGTGCAAGTCAGTAACGACCACGGGTGAGGCACACGGGCGTGTCCACGTCTGTGTGGACAAGTCAGTATGTATGCCCTATTTTGACATGGCTTAGACACACTGGAGTGTCTGAGGCCGTGGGAGGCACACGGCCTGCCCACATGGACGTGTGACCTCTGTAACTTAAAAAGATTTTTAAATTTTCGAGAATTGTCATATGTGTTTGGTTTAGTCCCTTCCCTATTCTAAAGCATGGTTAAGGTCTTGTTGACCTGCTTAAGGGACACTTTGATGTGAATCCAGGAATTAAGTTTTGAATTATCTGAATTAGTTTTCGATTGTCCAGTAATGCCTCTTAACCCTATTCCGGTGTCGAATACGGGTTAGGGGTGTTACATGAACAGTATGTAATATCATTAATCGATGTAGTAACAGTATGTAGTCAGAAATCCTACCAAAGCCAACCTCTACACACCACTACGTCCTACCAGACACACTATATAGGGATAAAATCGACCCACCCAGCCAGACACACTAAGATTAGCACCCGGCCATGCACTAATAAAGATGCAAAGAAAGTCGCCAGAAAATAAACAATTTATAGCCATCAGTAGGTCCACAGTCATCTTGGGCGACCCGTGCGACCTTATCAGTATAGTACACTTCCTCCAAATATAACAACCCATCCCCATGCAATATGTCGTGACATAATATCATACGTGTAGGCAAAATGTCATGCTCAATCATAGTCATACATATCATAGAGCAAATCAGTCATACATAACATAAGGCCATAACAATCATTTCATCTCCTAGGGGTATAACAGTCATTTTTCCTTATAGGGGTATTTTGGTCATTTTATCCTATGGGGGTATTTTGGTAATTTTACCCTATTGGGGTATTTCGGTCATTTTACCTTATGGGGGCATTTCAGTTGTTTTACCCTGTAGGTGTATTTCAGTCATTTTACCCCATGGGGGTATTTCAATCATTTTACCCTACTTTGGGGTCTCTGTATAGATATCAACCTCTCGGAAGGTTCGCAGCCGCCTCGAGCGACTTCGATAACCTAAATGGTCATAACAGTGTAAATGGGCCCAAGGCCAATTACTCGGCCCAAGTGAGCCCACACACTTGTGCAGCCCGTTCAGCCCAGATTTTGCCACGACTATAAGACCTACATAGCCCAGTTCAATATTTGCCACAAATTATGGATTTCATCCGTGTGGGGCCCATACGGCCCAACATGGCCCAATACGGCATAAGCCCATGAAAATGCTCATGGAGGCCTTTATAGTCATACATTCGTGATTCATGGGCTCGGTTTGACAACACGAGCATTTCGCACGCCCATGTGCCCTCAAAGCCCAATCTTTCGGCTTTTCGGCTGTTCGGCTTTTACTGTTCTACAGTCAAAACAGTATGAATACACACTTTACCGGCTTTTACGCCTAATACCATTTGCAGGGTACAGTTACACACCTGTTTTGCAAAACTGTGCTAAGATCCACGAGCACCAAACCTTGTTTGAACAAGGGTGACTTTAGCCCGCTTAAACCGTTGACGAAGGTTGATTCCAAGATTCTTGGCCAAAAATCTGTATTACAACCTAATCTTGTTAACCATTACCATTAACGTAAATAACTTGAATCAAGAGGATAATAACTTACCGAACGTAGAACTAAGAATGGTAGATAGAAGTAATCGGTTTGCACAAGCACCCCTAAACCTGAGGCACAAGATGGTACAATCACACCCCTGGTAGTAATGGCAAAGACAAGATGATGTTAGAGGGAAAAATTATTTCTACAGAATGTAGAGACAGGGAAAGGACAACTGTGAATCCAAATAGAGATGGTGGCTACAGCAAAGTTCTGCCATACGTCAAGGATTCAAAACCCCAAAAGAAAACCAAGTTACCTTAATCGAATGTAGAGAGAGAAATTCAGCTACAAGAGAATTTGGCCAGCAATGTAGGCGTGATATAAGCTGTCAGAGTCTTAAAAATTTATATAAAGAATGATCGAGCCTGGAAACTAACTATGACAACGAGTAAGGCAAGCGCACCTATCGAACAGTAGTATAGCTTAGTGGCAAGACCGGATTGTTGAACCCAAAGGAACCTGAAGTACTAATACTAACTTTCTTTTTATTATTTAGCCTAAGAATTAAAGGAATTTATATCTAATATAAAATTAACTAACAACTAAGCTAAAGATGCAAAGACAAGAAGAATGAATTTGGGAAAATACTTTGCGAAAAACCAATTGATTAAGACAATACCCGAGGAAGAATCCACCTAGACTTCACTTGTTATCTACCTCTGAACCAGACGATGTATTCACTTGACTTGATCCGTAGGATTCCCTAAGTTATATTAATACCTCCGTCGAGGCTACTAACGTCTAACCCTAGGTTGATTAATTGAAATCTCTTTCTAATTAAAACCCCTAGAATTGCATTAACTCGATCTATGGAATCCCATATTAAGTTTCACCCTAATCCAGTAGAATCTAGGCGTACGATCAACTCCGCTTAATTATGCTAGATCTTCTCTTAGGCAGGGACTTTTGCTCCTCCACCTAAGCACATCACACTTGAATTAATATCCCCAAAATATCAAAACAAGAATTAAGAACACATAATTAAGAACAAATCAAGTGTTTATCATATAGTTTGGCAAACGATAAGAAAGATTCATCTTAGGTTTCATCCCCCTTAGGTATCTGAGGGTTTAGTTCATAATCATAAAAGAATACATCTTAAAAGAACAGATAAAACAAAACATAAGAAAGACCCTAAAACTCCCTGAAGGTATTGAAGAGAGATCCTCCGTCTTGAGTATGGCTCCAGCTTCTAGAGATGAATCAACTGGCTTTCTTCGAGTTCCACAATTTTGACCCATCTGGCTCGGCTTTTTGGCCTCGCTGGATGCTTAACTGGACTCCCCCTGAAGGTTGGCCTTTAGGATGTATATATAGGTTCTTGGAATATGTTTCTTTGTGTCTAAGTATCCTAATCTGAGCGAAATTCCTCTTTCTCACGTCAAGGACACGCCCATGGCACACACCCGTGTGAATCATGGCCAGGCCGTGTTCGAGTCTATTAATGAGGCACGACCGTGTGGTCTTGGGCCCAAGCCGTGTTGATTTGGTGATATGGCCCAGTTACTCCATTTTTGGGCCAGTTTCTCGTTCTTTTCATCCTTCTATGCTCTCCTAAGTATAAAACATGAAATTAAAGGATTAAAAGCACCAAATTACATAATTCAAGGGATAAATCATCCAAAAGCATGCTAAATGTGGGCTTAAAATACGTTACTATTACGGTTTATCAGATATCCCCACACTTAAGCATTTTCTTGTCCTCAAGCAAATTTCTCAACTCACAATTAAAATGAACTTCCTCGATTCATACTATTCATCAATAATGTTTCATCATAATTCAAATGTAATTTATACATTTATAATTCCAGTAGAAGGGCCCTAAAGATTCAAACAATTAAAGTCATAGTTTTTATTGTACAAAAACATAGGCGTTTCCCCTTACCTAAATAATTACCTCTGATTCGAAATTGACAAGAGTTGACATCCTCACTAAAGATTTACTCAAATCACTCAAGGTGTTTAAGGTTTAAGAAAAAGCACACATAAGTCAAACATGAAAAGTTAATCCCATAGGCTTGCATGAAAATCAAATCTCCACCACTGCAAAATGAGATGATACACAAATCAAAGGTCTTTAACAGGGTTGTAATGGGGCTTGGGTTAAAGGTGTGGATAAAGGCTGAATTAGAGGGTTAGAATCGAGATTGAATTAACAAATTACCTAACCATAAACAATGAACTACTAATAAATAATTACATCAATTGAAAACTTGTAATACTAATACTAATAGTACGAGCTTCTTCTTCAACAATTGAAATTTAAACGTATAAGCTCATTTAATCACATAACTAATAATGAATATACTTTGATTTTTTAAGAACAAATCAAGTACATAATAAAGGATGAATTTACTACTGAAATAGAGATCATAGTTAGGCAATTGATCAAATCAAATCTCGACAAAAGGTAGTCAAAAGGAATGGTAATAACAAATACAAAGGGTTTTGGGTTATATTAGTGGGTGAGTCAATAAAAAGGGTTGTTAGGATCAAAGGGGTTCACTAGGGGTTAATTATGAAGGTAGGAATTTAGTGGAGTAAGTGGGTTAAAACCTAGGTGCCTTTATCATCTTTGTATATCAAATCAAAGGTGTGGTCTCGACATGTATAATCGAAGCAAGTTCTAGAAAAAAAAATCAATGTTCACACACTCATAATCAAAAAGTGAGCACGAAAAAGAATATATGCTCTATAAGGCTCAAAATCGCACAAAAATTATGGGTATTTGATATCAATCTTGTAAATTTCAAACTTCAAAGTAATAATTAGATTCAGGTAGACAATCTAATTTTTTTTTAATTTTGAAAAATAGACTTATAATGCTTGATTCTTTTGTATCTTAAAGTTTAATTATCAATGCACAATTATCAATGACTTAATCCAAAACACATCAATAAAAATCATAAATCAGGGGAGGTTTCATTCTAATCATAATATGAGAAACTTACTTGAGAAACAAGATATAATTCAGGGATTTTCAAATAATATTATAGTTAACCCCCCCACACTTAAGATGTACATAACCCTCAATTTACAAAGATAGATAATAGCAAAATAAAATCATAAGATAGGGAGAGAAGTGAAACTTCCTGAATTATGGATGAAATCCTTGGAGGATGTTCCATGACGAATGTGATGACTAGGTATAAGTGATGTTTTCATTCCTTGAGTGGTATATTTAATCTATTTAATCTATGAAGTCATCAATTAAATTTTAGGGAATGGATGTTGTTATGGAAAATTAGGGTTAGATAGCCAGTGATAAAGTGAGATCAATAGTACTAATTAAACTTTCAAATCTTTAGACAGTAAACTAAAAAATAAAAATGAAAATAGAAGTAGAAATAAAGATAGAAATAAAAATAAAAATAAAAAATAAAAAGAAAAAAGAAAAAGAAAAGGACTCAGAGGTCCTCTGCATCAGCTGGGTCGGGAGGTGGTGGCGGCGATGAGATATGAAGGTGATGACAGATCTCCTGAAGAGTCGCCTCAATGCCGTTGAATATTCGAGCGGTGTTATTGAATTGCTGTGTACAGTAATGCTCGAACTGAGTGAGACGTGTAGAAATGTTTGAGTGTGAAACAGCCGAATGAATTGGGCGATGGCTCTGTTGTGGTGCTTCTTGTGGTGGAGGAACATCTTCAGTAATGTCCTCACGGTCCTCCTCGTCTGTAGTAGGTGCTAGCCGATATTGAGGGGATCGGTTCCACGTCGACGTTGAATCATCCTCATGTGTAGCATCGTCTGGATGCCCTGTGGGGACATCTAACCTATCAGTGTTAGGGAGGAGATCTGAGCGTCGGTGTTGAAGAGCCTGAAATATCGAGCCAAGCGTGTGATGTAGGGACCCATAGATATGACCCCTCTCATGTGTTGCTCCGTCTGATGTTGAATGGCGCGAGCTTTGAAATAAGCTAAGTCGAAAACGTGCCCATTCACCATGTACCATAGGAAGTAGGTGTCATGAGTGTTGAGGACGCTGGGTCTCTCCCACCGACTTGTCAGTGTATGAGCTAAAAGCTCGTGTACGTACCTCAGGGATGGGGCAAGAGCCGTCGCCTTGTAGCGGCTGGGGTCATAGTTGTTTTTGTTGGGTGCTATATTGTACCAACATCTTGTGGGGGTGTTGTGGATATGGTGATGAAGCTCCGAGAGATCATTTTCCTCCATGATTTCGTCGGTATAAAGTCCCAATGCGACCCCGAATTGTGGTACATTTAGTTCTCGTACAATGCCTCCGAGACGGAATTAGATCGTACCGGGGTCATCGTGGTGCGACATCACTGTCTGAAGGTGGAATGTTGAACAGAGCTCCAAAGTGCGCTCTAGATATGTGGGCTCGATGATGTTGAAGAATTGGTTCCAAGGGTCGATAGTTAGGAGAGCCCGTACGTCGTATTTTATAAAGGTCCTCTTGGGCTCCTGGAGGAAATCGTAAGAATGGGTGGTGCACTTCGACGGATGCGCTGGTTGACGACGAACCGGGTCCTTTTCTTTTTTTTGGAACTAGGGACTACGATTTTCTTACCTCGGGACGATAACATTGTGGTCCAGTAGTGTTTTTGGAGAGTGGCGACATGGTTGGGCAGAGCATGAGCATGTAGAGGTGAGATACGGGCGTGTACTGCAAATAGTCAGGGAAACACGACGGTGGAACGCCTTTGGGTGAGCGTGTACTCTGTTGGCACAGGCATGGACTGGTTTTTGATGTGTATGTGAAAGAGGGAGGGAGATAAAGGATAGGGAAAGTCAAGGGTAGGGGTTTCTTTGATGGTGGCCGGAGTGAGGTAGAGAATTTTGAGGGAAACGGCTAGGGTTGGGAGTTTTGGGGAGGATTTTGGGGAAAACGGTGGCTTTCTTTAAATAGGGAAGGGGGCACGGGCAGGTACCACACCCGTGTTTCTTTTATTCAGCTTGTGTTTTTCGTGATTTTTAAATTTGGGCGCGTTTGAGATGTTGCCCACACTCGTGTTCCATGGGCGTATGCTATTGTGTTCGCTTCTCCCACGCCCGTGCATAATATCCCACACCCGTGTTCATGTAGTTAGTGTCTCAAACGGCTGGTAGGCACGGGCGTGGCTCATGCCCGTGCTGGTTACTCAGGATAGACTACGACTGCATCCCACAGACGTGGTCCCGTTATCGCAGCCCGTGTTGGGAAAATTTTTCTTCTTCATCTCGTACGACTACCGGCATGCCCGTTTTTCATCCCATGGTGTCTACACGGCAACGGGCACACTCGTGTGTAGGGCCGTGTGGTAGGGAAACCTACGCTTCACTGAATTAGTTAGTTGGAGTTAGATGCTAAAAATCACAAATATAATGTTAGTGAAGTTAGTGTCCAAGTTGCCTCTCGAGAAGCGCTCGTTTAAAGTCTTAAGCTAGACTCACCCTGTTTTCATTTCTAAATGAAGGTTCACGGAGCTGAAGCTCCTCTCTCAATTCCTTGAAATCTTCACCATTATAAGGTTTCTGTCGATGACCATTTACCTTGAATGTCCCATGAGTTGGATGGGTTACCTTGACTGTGCCGTAAGGAAAAATAGTTTTGATCACAAATGGGCTTGACCACCTTGATTTTAGCTTTCTAGGAAACAGTGTGAGCCTTGAATTATACAGCAGGACCAAGTCTCTTACTTTGAATTGCTTTGATTATTTTAAACGAGCATCATGGCATCGTTTTGTTGCCTTCTTATATAGTCCTAAATTTTCATAGGCATTAGCAAGCCATTCATCTAACTTTTAATGCCCAATCTTTCCTGTTTGATTCAACTGCTTTCTCTAAGATCCGTTTAAGCTCTCGATTTGCCACGTCCACTTGCCCACTGGTTTGAGGGTGATAAGGGGTAGTTGTGCTATGGTGTACTCCATATTTTTTCAAGACTTTATCAAATTGAGTATTACAAAAGTGAGTACCCCTATCACTAATAATCGCTCTGGGTGTTCCAAAATGAGAGAAGAGTTTCTTAAGAAACCTTACTACAGCTCTAGCATCGTTAGTAGGTAAAGATTGGGCTTCCACCCATTTTGACATGTAATCTACTACTACTAAGATGTATTTATTTCTGAATGAACTAGGAAATGGACCCATAAAGTCAATACCCTATATGTCAAATATTTCACATGATAACATATATGTTTGAGGCATTTTATCGTGTTTAGAGATATTACCTATTCTTTGGCATTTATCACACGAAGCGACATACCTGTTGGCGTATTTAAACAGAGTTGGCCAATAAAAACCTGATTCGAGCGTTTTGTGTGCTGTCTTAATCCCGCTGTAATCCTTCTGAAGGTCCTGAATGGCAATGTTCCAGGATTTTGCTTGCTTCTGCCTTTGTAATGCATCTCTAAATTACTTGATCTGTGCATATATGGAAAAGAAAGGGGTTCTCCCAAAAATAGTTCTTCGCATCAGCCAAGAATTGCTTCTTTTGATGATGTGTTAACCTTTTTGGTAGGATGTTAGCAGCTAAATAATTCGTAATATCTACAAACCATGGTACCTCAGAGTTTGTTATAGAAAAGAGTTGTTCCTCAAGGAACAAGTCGTTTATCTCACTCTTGTCGAGTTCTTCGATATGTGGGTTCTCAAGACTGGAGAGATAATCTATTGCCAGATTTTTTAGCTCCCTTCTTATCCTGAATTTCCAAATAAAATTCCTATAGGAGTAGAATCCATCTTATGAGTCAGGGTTTTGCATTAGATTTAGTCAAAAGATAATGAAGGGCTGAATGGTCAATGTAAACGACAACTTTAGATAATATCAAATATTGTCTAAATTTATCAAATGCGAAAACCACAGCTAGAAATTCTTTTTTGGTGGTGGTGTAATTTTCTTGTGCGGCTGTTAATGTCTTGCTGGTGTAATAGATCGGTTGAAAGTGCTTGTCTCTTCGCTGTCCTAAAACTGCACCTACTGCAAAATCACTCGCATCACATATTATTTCAAAAGGTAGATTCCAATAAGGTGCAATTGTAATTGGAGCATTTATTAGTTTCTCTTTGAGGATATTAAATGCATCTAAACATTCTTGATCAAAATTGAAAGGTACATCTTTTTCTAGCAATTTCGTTAAAGGCTAAGCTATTTTAGAAAAATCTTTAATTAATCTTCTATAAAATCCAGCATGTCCAAAAAATCTTCTATTGGCCTTAACTGAACTAAGGGGAGGTAATTTTTCTATGGTTTCGACCTTTGCTTTATCCATCTCAATCCCTTTACTAGAAATTTTATGTCCCATCCTTCTCGCACCATAAAGTGACATTTTTCCCAATTTAAAACAAGGTTTGTTTCCTCACATCTCATTAAAACTAGTTTTAAATTCTTAAGGCAAAGATGGAAAGAATTACCGAATACCAAAAAGTCGTCCATGAATACCTTCATAATGTCTTCCACAAGTTCGTCAAAGATGGCTAGCATGCAGCGCTGAAAAGTAGCAGGAGCATTACATAATCCAAAAGGCATTCTACGATAAGCAAACATACTATATGGACATGTAAATGTTGTCTTTTCTTGATCTTCAAGGGCTATTGGAATTTGGAAGTAACCGGAGAGTTCGTCCAGGAAGCAATAATACATATGCCCTGGATAATCTTTCTAACATCTGATCAAAAAGGGCAAAGAAAAGTGATCTTTTCTGGTGGCATCGTTAAACTTTCTATAGTCAATATAGACTCTCCAACCTGTGACTGTTCTTGCAGGAATCAATTCATTCTTTTTGTTGGCTACAATAGTCATGTCTCCTTTCTTTAGAACAACCTGCACAAGACTTACCCAAGTACTGTCAGAAATAGGATAAATTATTCCAGCATCTAGAAGTTTAATTACCTCAGCTTTAACAACTTCCTTCACGTTGGGATTCAATCGTCTTTGAGGTTGCACACAAGGTTTATATTCATCTTCCATTAAAATTTTGTGGGTGCAAAACGATGGGCTTATTCCCTTAATGTCAGAAATTTCCAAGCTACGGCTCTTTTATGTTCCCTTAGTACCTGTAGCAGCTCATTTTTCTCTTTAGGTTCTAGTTCTGAAGAGATAATTACTGGTAGTGTAGAATTATCCCCGAGGAATGCATATTCAAAATGTTTTGGCAACTGTTTTAATTCTAATTTGGATGGCTCATCAATAGCGGGTTTTTGCTTTAGTTCGTCGTTGATTTCAATGCCCTCTTCTTTCGTTTATCTAGATGAAGATGTATTCAAATTCAACTCATCAATATCATCATCTGCCCCCTCATCTTGAGAAATGTACAGTTCCATCGTGTCGTCATGTATGATTTCCTGCAACGAATCTTGAATAATATGATCAGTGGCATCAATAAAATAACAAGAATCATCTTGTTCTCTAGAATATCGCATAGCATCATAAATTTGAAAAATAATTTCCTCATCGCCTACCCTTAATTCAAGTCTACCACCACCTACATCAATAGCAGCCTTAGCAGTGGCTAAAAAAGGTCATCTTAGAATTAAAGGCACCTCAACGTCCTCATCCATATCAAGCACGACAAAATCAACAGGGAATATAAATTTATCAACTTTTACCAAAATATCTTCTATAATTCCCCTAGGATATTTAACAGATTTGTCAGCCAACTGAATACTCATCCTAGTGGGTTTTGGTTCCCCAAGACCAAGTTGCTTAAACATTTTGTAAGGCATTAAATTAATACTGGCACCTAGATCAGCCAATGCTTTCTCTATGTTCAAACTACCAATTAAACAGGGAATAGTGAAACTTCCTGGATCTTTTAATTTAGTTGGTAGCTTGTTTTGGATGATAGCTGAACATTCTTCATTAAGTTCCACTGTTGAAATTTCTTCGAACTTCCTCTTATTTGTTAGAAGTTCCTTTAAAAATTTTGCATATGTTGGCATCTACGAAATAACTTCAACAAAATGTAAGTTAATATGCAACTGTTTGAAAAGTTCAAGAAATTTACCATATTGTGCGTCTAAGTTGTCTTTCTTTAACTTTACTGAATATGGGATCGATGGTTTAATTTCCTCACGCATCGGGGTTTCATTTGCCTAATTGGTTTCGTTTGGTACCTTTTTCTTTGTTTCGACTAACTCCTTCCCACTTTCTAGCGTCACTGCTTTTACCTACTCTTTTTTCTTAGGTAAACTTTCTAGTTGAATTTTAGAAATTAACCTAGTAAGTTGCCCAATTTGACCTTTGAGCTCCTGCGTCGATGCTTGCTATTTTTCAAGTTTTGTTTCTATATTCTGAAGACGAGTTTCTAAGACTGCTATGAATTTTTTCAGCATCTCCTCAAGATTCAGCTTCTTTTCCTGTGGGTTGGGCTGTTGTTGGAAGTTTCGGGGTGGTCGTTGTCTTTGATTTCCTTGGCCACCCCATGAGAAATTGGAGTGGTTCTTCCAACCTGGATTATAAGTATTACTATAAGGGTTATTTTGAGTTCGAAAATTGTTACCCATACAGTTCATTTGTTCGCTCTCCATGCCCTGTCCGTAGGATAAGTACTCGGGATTCGCCACGCCTCCACTTGTCTCACATTGCATAACTGGATGTACCTGTGAGGATGATAAACCATAAAAGTAACATATTTAGGCCCACATTTAGCATGCTTTTGGATGATTTAAGCCTTGAATTATGTAATTTGGTGCTTCTAATCCTTTTCTTTCATGTTTTATACTCAGAAGAGCACCGGATGGCAAAAAGAAAAAAAAAGGGGCCCAAAATGGAGTAAATAGGCCATATCACAAAACCTACACGGCCTGGGCCCAAGACCACACGGTCGTGCCTCATTCAATAGCCTCGAACACGACCTGGCCACAACTTACATGGGCATGTGCCATAGGCAAGTCCCTGCTGTGAGAAAGAAGAGTTTCACTGTGATTAGGATACATAGGGGCAAAGAAACACATTCTGAAGCCTATATAAACACCGTAAGTATAACCTAAAAAGGGGGAACCCAAGGCTTTAGTCAAAGGGCATCCAGCTAGGCCAAAGAGGGCAGATTTGTGGGGATTTCCTCGAAGATAGCCAGTTGATTCATCTCAAGAAGCCAGAATCATACTCAAGACGGAGAATCTCTCTTTCAATTCCTTCAGGGGGTTTTAGGGATTTCTTATGTTTTGTTTTATCTTTTCTTTTGAGATGTATTCTATTATTATTATGAACTAAATCCTCAGATACCTGAGGGGGATGAAACCTAAGATGAATCTTGTTATCGTTTGTTGAACTATATGATAAATATTTGACTTGTTCTTAATTATGTGTTCTTAATGCTTGTGTTGATATTTCTGGGATATTAATTCAAGTGTGATGTGCTTAGGTGGAGGAGCAAAAGTCCCTACCTAAGAGTAGATCTAGCATAATTAAGCGGAGTTGATCGCGTGCCTAGAGATAGGGTGACGAGATTTTGTCGGATTAGGGTGAAACCTAATATGGGAGCCCCTAGATTGAGTTAATGCAATTCTAGGGGTTTTAATTAGAAAGAGATTTCAATTAATCAACCTAGGGTTAGACGTTAGTCACCTCGAGAGAGGGATTAATATAACTTAGGGAATCTTACGGATCAAGTCAAATGAATAAATCGTCTGGTTCAGAGTTAGATAACAAGTGAAGTCTAGGTGGATTCTTCCTTGGGTGTCGTCTTAATCAATTGGTTTTTCCTCAAATTTATTTTCCCAATTTCATTCTTCTTTGTCTTAGAGTCTTTAGTTTAGTTTAGTAGATAGTTAATTTTAGATTAGAAAAAAATCCACTTAATTCTTAGGCTAAATAATAAAAAGAGTATCAGTATTAGTACTTTTGGTTCCTTTGGGTTCGACATTCCGGTCTTGCCTTAAATATACTATTGTTCGATAGGTGCGCTTGCCTCAAATCGTTGTCATAGTTAGTTTCCAGGTTCGATCATTCTTTTTATAAATTATTAAGACTTTGACATCGCATAAAACAACGATCAAGGTTTTTGGCGTCGTTGCGGGGGAACTAAAATATTAAGAAAGCTCAATTTTTATTACTTTAGCCAATTTTATTTTTTTTTGCAATTTTTTTATTTTTAACTTTGCTAATTTTCTTTCTTTTGTTCGTCTCAGGTACCTCTAGTTTATGACTAAAAGGAACCCGACAGGATCACTACTTTACTACAGTGATATTGAAGGTACCGTTTGCAGAAATCGCAGAGAAATAAGGCGAAGCCTAAACTACATAGATGAAGAGCAAGAAGCCGAAATAAATACTACAGAAGAGATGGCTAAAAATCATCTGCCACCGTCAGAAATGGTTGAAAATCATGCTCCTCGCACTATGTATGATTATGCTAAACCTAGTTTAATAGGAACTGAGTCAAGTATTGTTAGGCCTAGTTTTACTGAAATAATTTTGAACTGAAACCTAACACTATACAAATGATACAACAGTTTGTTCAGTTTGATGGTTTGCAGGATGAGGATCCTAACACACACTTAGAAAATTTTCTAGAATTCTGTGATACCTTGAAAATAAATGGCGTTTCTGATGATGCTATCCGTCTTTGGTTATTTCGCTTTTCTTCGAGAAATAAAGCCAAACAGTGGTTGTATTCTTTTCCACGAGGATCAATCACTACATGGGATCAAATGATTGAAATTTTTTTATTAAAATATTTTCCACCAGCCAAAACGGCCAAGTTAAGTAATGATATATCTTCTTTTGTACAGATGGATTTAGAAACACTTTACGATGCATGGGAGAGATACAAAGATTTGTTGAAGAGGTGCCCACACCACGGATTACCTTTGTGGCTACAGGTCCAAACGTTTTACAATGGTGTGAACCCTTCAACAAGACAACTAATCGATTCAGCCGCCGGCAGAACCCTGAACAACAAAACTCCTGAAGCGGCCTATGAGTTTATAGAGGAGATGTCACTGAATAACTATCAGTGGCAAGTTATAAGGACAAGGCCAGCCAAAACAGCCAGAGTTTTCAACCTCGGCGCAGTAACCGTGCTACCAAATCAAGTAGAGTTGTTACATAAAAAATTTGATGGTTTATATGGTTCTTCGCAGGCACATCCAGTTATGCAGTATGGCACAAGTGGAGGAGTAGCGAATCTTGAGTACCCACCTTACGGACAGGGCATGGAAAGCGAACAAATGAACTATATGGGTAATAATTTCTGATCTAACAATACCCCTTATAGTAATACTTATAATCCAGGTTGGAAGAACCACCCTAATTTCTCATAGGGTGGTCAAGGAAATCAAAGACAACAACCATCCCAAAACTTCCAACAACAGCCCTACCCACAGGAAAAGAAGCCAAACCTCGAGGAGATGCTGAAAAAATTCATAGCAGCCACAAAAACACATTTTCAGAATACTGAGACAACCCTTAAAAATCAACTTGAGACATCGACACAGGAGCTCAAGGATCAAATCGGGCAACTTGCTAAGCAGATCTCTAAGAGACCAGAGGGAAGATTACCGAGCAACACCGAGATTAACCCAAAGGAGCAAATTCAAGCAATAACAGCTCAGGATAGTGAAGGGCTAGACGAGCCCAATTTAAGAAAAGGGAATGTGGAAGAAGAAGGTAAGGTTGAGGTAAAACCAAAATAGGTAATCAAAGAGTACAAACCTCGCATACCATATCCCGAAGCAAAAACGAAAGATGACATAGAGGAACAGTTTGGTAAGTTTCTTAAACTTTTAAAGAAATTACATATTAGCTTACTATTTCTTGATGCTCTTTTGCAGATGCCAGATTCTAGGAAATTTTTAAAGAAGCTATTGAAAAATAAGCGAAAGATAGACAAGGAATCACATGTGGAACTAAATGCAGTGTGCTCAGCAATGTTGCAAAATAAACTACCACGAAAATTAAAAGATCCAGGGAGTTTTACAATTCCATGCTTAATTAGTAGTCTATCTATTGATAATGCGTTAGCTGATTTAGGGGAAAGCATAAATGTCATGCCTTATAAAATGTTTAAACAACTAGGTTTGGGGAAGCCCAAACAAACTAGGATGAGCATTCAATTAGCTGATAAAACTATTAGAATTCCTAGGGGTATAATCGAAGATGTACTCCTGAAAATTGATAAATTTGTATTCCTAGTAGACTTCATCGTTTTAGACATGGATGAGGACAATACGATCCCCCTAATTTTAGGAAGACTATTCTTGGCAACTGCCAGAACCAAAATTGATGTCGACGCAGGTGAACTCATACTCTGTGTAGGTGACGAGATAGTCACTCTTTAAGCTCTCGATTCAGCAAGGACATCAAATAATCAAGGTGAGAAAGTAAATTCTATTGATAACCACTTGGATAACCTTTCTTTTCAGAAAGCACCACAGCAGAACATAACTAAAACCGATCCTAGACCTCGTGCCAACAAAGAAATAACTCATGAGGAACAAGGGATTCAGATCGATGAACTGGAAGAGTGTAAGATGCATCTCAAAGAAAAACTAGGGATACATGAAACAGAACCAAAGCCACTCTACGAGACAGACAAGTTCAAAATTGGGGATGAGGTATTGTTAGATAAAGTAGACCCACGAATACCTCCCCCTGATCCTAACACAAGCAAAGAAATCCCTTTTAAGGTGGTCAATGTTTTCCCTTACGAAACAGTCGAGGTAAGCAACCCTATTTTTGCCACTTTGAAAATAAACGCTACTCGTCTCACACTTTAACATGATAATGAAACTACTAGCATGAGGAAGGACTTTCAACTCCTCAAACCACCATGAATATACGAATGAGAGGTAAGTCTAGCTTAAGACTATAAACGAGCACTTCTCGGGAGGCAACTCGAGTACTAACCCCATTAACTTTTATATTTTTTTATCTTATTTATTTTATTTTAATCTTTCCTTATAGCACCTAATTGTAAACTAACCAAAAGTACAGAATTTCAAGCCACACGGCCTTGCACACGGCCGTAGCTGTGGCCGTGCGGATACCTCGAATCTCTATTTTGACATGGTAGAGATGGTAAGAGTCAGAATGAATCCATCTTCAAGTCACGGATTCCAACTACCACGGCACGGTCGTGCGATGCGGCCGTGGTCAACACTGTTAGATCATACACGGGCGTGGAGACCAGAAAATGGGCGTGGGAGAAGTGAACAAAGCACAACACGACCGCGCGATACGGCCGTGTGACACAACACGCCCACGGTACACGGGTGTAGGGACGTACAAGACCTGAAAATTCTATTTAACCCCTCATTTTCTTTTTACCTACTTCCCATCTCCTTTTTTCCATCTCATACTTTAGATATCCCCCTTCCCACACTTTTTCTTCTTTAGCTATTACCCAAACCCTTGAGCTACACCACATCTATGACAAAGAAGCGGAAGCATCCGGGTGCAGTCTCCCTTTGTGAGACGATCTATATAAGTTCATGCCGGCTGCTTCATCCACTCGACAAGCCAAGGACCTTTGAGCCCATTTAATTTTTCTTCTTCTTTACTCTTCTCCTTTATTTTCCTCCTCTTTGACTATCTTATGCTTATATTAGTTTATTTTATCTTAGTTTCTTTGATTTAGGTTCTAAAGGCTGCTACAGAATCACACCAGAACCACGACCACCACCCCATTATAGCCTTAGAAGTCACACCCACCTCGCGAACCATCCAACATTAAGGACTCTTCGGTCCATTCATCTTTCATTTTAATTTTATTCACATTTCTATTTTCTTTCTCTTTATCCTTCTTATCTTTAAATATATATTTCATTTATTTTAAATGTGTCTTAATATTTCTTGGCTAATTCTCTACGAGCTTCCCAATTTCTTCATCTAGTGCAGAGCTCGGTAGTAGCCACCATAGCTGGGGACTCCCAACTCAAGGAAACCATCCAAATTCAAGAAGTTTCAGCTCTCCTTCTCTCTTAAATTTCATATACATCTTTGTACATTGAGGGCAATGTACATCTTAAGTGTGGGGGGTGAATATTTATTCCGAGAAAGTGCCTAACTTTCTTCATCATTCTCAAATCCCTGAATTATGCAATGGATGATATCTTGTCTTTAAGTAATTTTTTTTATTATGATTAGAATGAAATATCCTTTAATTTATGATGGTTATTGATATGTTTTGGATTAAGTCATTGATAATTGTGCGTTGATAATTAAACTTTAAGATACTAGAGAGTCAAGCATGATAAGTCTATTTTTCAAAATTAAAAATTTTTCTAGGTTGTTGACCTGAATTTGAATATTACTTTGAAGTTTGAAATTTACAAGGTTGACATCAAAATACCCATAATTTTTGTGAGCTTTTGAGCCCTTTAGAGCATATATTCGTTTTCTTGCTCACTTTATTGATTATGAGGGTGGCAATATTGATCTATTATTCTAAAACTTGTATTGATTATACATGTCGAGACCACACCTTTGATTTGATATACAGAGATGATAAAGGCACCTAGGTTTTAACCCACTCACTCCACTAAAAGCCTACCTTCATAATTAACCCCTAATGAACCCCGTTTAATCCTAACAACCCTTTTTATTGACTCACCTACCAATATTAACCCAAAACCCTTTGTATTTGTTATCACCATCCTTCTTGACTACCCTTATATCGAGATTTGATTTGATCTGTTGCCTAACTATGATATTTATTTCAGTAGTTAAATTCATCCTTTATTATGTAATGACTTGTTCTAAAAAAAACGAAGTATATTCAGTATTTGTTTTATGAAATTGAGCTTATACGAAAAAGTCCAAATCTTAAAGAAAAAAAGCTCGTATTATTAGTTTTCAATTGAGATAATTATTTAGGATTATTTCATTATTCTAGTTAGGTAAATTGTTAGGTCAATCTCGATTCTAACCTTCTAATTTAGCATATATCCATACCCTTAACCTAAGCCCCGTTACAACCCTGTAAAGACCTTTTGATTTGTGTATCATCTCATATTATAGTGGTGGAGATTTGATTTTCATGCAAGCCTATGAGATTAACTCTTCATGTTTGACTTTTGAGTGCTTAATTTTGAACCTTAAACACTTTGAGTGAGGATGTCAATTCTTGTCGATTTTGAATCAGAGGTAATTATTTAGGTAAGAGGAAACACCTAACATTTTTGGGCCATAAATGTATGACTTTGATTGTTTGAATATTTAGGACTCTTTAAAATAAATTATCCATGTATGAATTATCTATGAATTATGATGAAACATTATTGATGAATATTATGAATCGAGGAAGTTCGTTTTAAATGTAAGTTGGGAATTTTGCTTAAGGACAAGCAAAAGCTTAAGTGTGGGGGTATTTGATAAACCGTAAAAGTAACATATTTTATGCCCACATTTAGCATGCTTTTGGATGATTTAAGCCTTAAATTATGTAATTTGGTGCTTTTAATCCTTTGTTTTCATGTTTTATACTCAGAAGAGCACCGGATGACTAAAAGAACAAAAAACGGACCCAAAACAGAGTAAATAGGCCATATCACGAAATCCACACAGCCTAGGCCCAAGACCACACGGTCGTGCCTCATTCAACAGCCTCGAACACGGCCTGGCCACGAGTTACATAGGCGTGTGCCATAGCCGTGTCTCTGTTGTGAGAAAGAAGAGTTTCACTCGGATTAGGATACTTAAGGGCGAAGAAACACATTCCGAAGCCTATATAAACACCCTAAGTATAACCTAAAAAGGGGGAACCCAAGGCTTTAGTCAAAGGGCGTCCAGCTAGGCCAAAGAGGGCAGATTTGTGGGGATTTACTCGAAGATAGCCAGTAGATTAATCTCAAGAAGCTGGAATCATACTCAAGACGGAGGATCTCTTCATCAATTCCTTCAGGGGGTTTTAGGGATTTTCTTATGTTTTGTTTTATCTTTTCTTTTGAGATGTATTCTATTATTATTATGAACTAAACCCTCAGATACCTGAGGGGGATGAAACCTAAGATGAATCTTGTTATCGTTTGCTAAACTATATGATAAATATTTGACTTGTTCTTAATTATGTGTTCTTAATTCTTGTGTTGATATTTTCGGGATATTAATTCAAGTGTGATGTGCTTAGGTAGAGGAGCAAAAGTCCCTGCCTAAGAGTAGATCTAGCATAATTAAGCGGAGTTGATCACGTGCCTAGAGATAAGGTGACGAGATTTTGCTGGATTAGGGTGAAACCTAATATGAGAGTCCATAGATCCAGTTAATGCAATTCTAGGGGTTTTAATTAGAAGGAGATTTCAATTAATCAACTTAGGGTTAGACGTTAGTCGCCTCGAGAGAGGGATTAATATAACTTAGGAAATCTTATGAATCAAGTCAAATGAATAAATCGTCTGGTTCAGAGTTAGATAACAAGTGAAGTCTAGGTAGATTCTTCCTTGGGTGTCGTCTTAATCAATTGGTTTTTCCTCAAAGTTATTTTCCCAATTTCATTCTTCTTTGTCTTAGAGTCTTTAGTTTAGTTTAGTAGATAGTTAATTTTAGATTAGATAAAAATCCACTTAATTCTTAGGCTAAATAATAAAAGGAGAGTCATTATTAGTAATTTTGGTTCCTTTGGGTTCAACATTCCGATCTTGCCTGAACTATACTACTGTTCGATAGGTGCGCTTACCTCAAATCATTGTCATAGTTAGTTTCCAGGTTCGATCATTCTTTTTATAAAATTTTTAAGACTTTGACATCACATAAAACAATGATTAGAGGAACACAAACCATCAATCTTTTTATTTAGCATCTCTACCTGATTTGATAGTATGGTTACTATGTCGAGGTTGAAAACTCTGGCTGCTTTTGCTGGCTTTGTCCTTGTAACTTGCCACTGATAGTTATTCAATGACATCTCCTCTATAAACTCGTAGGCTGCTTCAGGAGTTTTGTTATTCAGAGTTACGCCGGCGGCTGAATCGATTATTTACCTTGTTGAAGGGTTCACACCGTTGTAGGAAGTTTGGACCTGTAGCCACAAGGGTAATCCGTGGTGTGGGCATCTCATCAACAAATCTTTGTATCTCCCCCATGCATCATGAAGTGTCTCCAAATCCATATGCACAAAAGAAGAGATATCATTCCTTAACTTGGCTGTTTTGGCTAGTGGAAAATATTTTAATAAAAATTTCTCGGTCATTTGATCCCGTGTAGTGATTGACCCTCGTGGAAGAGAATGCAACCACTATTTGGCTTTATTCTTCAAGGAGAAGGGAAATAACCGAAGACGGATGGCATCATCAGTAACGCCATTTATTTTGAAGGTGTCACAAAATTCTAGGAAATTCGCCAAGTGATTATTTGGATCTTCATCCTACAAACCATCAAACTAAACAAATTACTGTATCATCTGAATCGTGTTAGGTTTCAGTTCAAAATTATTTGCAGCAATAGCAGGTCTAATGATACTTGACTCAGTTCCTGTTAAATTAGGTTTAGCATAATCATACATAGTTTGAAGAGCATGATTTTCGGCCATCTCTAGAGGTGGCAGATTGTTTTCAGCCATATCTTCGGTAGTATTAACTTCGTCTTCTTGCTCTTCTTGTATGTAGTTTAAGCTTCGCCTTATCTCTCTACGATTTCTGCGAACTGTACCTTCAATATCACTTTTGTAAATTAGTGGTCCTGTTGGGTTCCTTCTAGTCATAAACTAGAGGTACCTGAATGGAGTAAAAGAACAAAAATTAGCAAAAATAAAAAACAAAGTAAGAAATTGCAGAAAATAAAAAATGGCTAAAGTAATAAAAATTGAGCTTTCTTAATATTTTGGTTCCTCGGCAACGGCGTCAAAAACTTGATGTGAGCTATCAGAGTCTTAAAATTTATATAAAGAATGATCGAACCTGGAAACTAACTATGACAACGAGTAAGGCAAGCGCACCAATCAAACAGTAGTGTAGCTTAGTGGCAAGACCGGATTGTCGAACCAAAGGGAACCTGAAGTACTAATACTAACTTTCTTTTTATTATTTAGCCTAAGAATTAAAGGAATTTTTATCTAATCTAAAATTAACTAACAACTAAGCTAAAGATACAAAGATAAAGAGAATGAATTTGGGAAAATACTTTGGGAAAAACCAATTGATTAAGACAATACCCAAGGAAGAATCCACTTAGACTTCACTTGTTATCTAACTCTGAACCAGACGATGTATTCACTTGAATTGATCCGTAGGATTCCCTTAGTTATATTAATACCTCCATCGAGGCTACTAATGTCTAACCCTAGGTTGATTAATTGAAATCTCTTTCTAATTAAAACCCCTAGAATTGCATTAACTCGATCTATGGACTCCCATATTAGGTTTCACCCTAATCCGGCACAATCTCGTCACCCTATGTCTAGGCGTGCGATCAAATCCGCTTAATTATGCTAGATCTACTCTTAGGTAGGGAATTTTGCTCCTCCACCTAAGCACATCACACTTGAATTAATACCCCGAAAATATCAAAACAAGAATTAAGAACACAATTAAGAAAAAAACAAGTATTTATCATACAGTTCAGTAAACGATAACAAGATTAATCTTAGGTTTCATCCCCCTCAAGTATATGAGGGTTTAGATCATAATCATAAAAGAATACATCTCAGAAGAAAAGATAAAACAAAACATAAGAAAGACCCTAAAACTCCCTGAAGGAATTGAAGAGAGATCCTCCGTCTTGAGTATGGCTTCAGCTTCTTGAGATGAATCAATTGGCTTTCTTCGAGTAAATTCCACAATTTTGACCCCTCTGGCTTTAAGGTGTATATATAAGCTCTTGGAATGTGTTTCTTTGCCTCTAAGTATCCTAATCCGAGTAAAATTCCTCTTTCTCACGTCAGTGACACGCCCATGGCACACGCCCGTGTGAATCGTGGTCAGGCCGTGTTCGAGTCTATTAATGAGGCACGACCGTGTGGTCTTGGGCCCAGGCCATGTTGATTTCGTGTTATGGCCCATTTACTCCTTTTTGGGCCCGTTTCTCGTTCTTTTCATCCTCCTATGCTCTCCTGAGTGTAAAAGATGAAATTAAAGAATTAAGAGCACCAAATTACATAACTCAAGGAATAAATCATCAAAAAGCATGCTAAATGTGGGCTTAAAATATGTTACTATTACGGTTTATCAAGGAGGGAACTCTAAGAAAGCTGAAGAAAGTAGAGGAGGGAAGAAGCAAAATCGAAATAGTAAACAATGGGGAAGCCACGACAAGAAGCAGAGAGAAAAGGCAACAAAAGCCAATATCTGGCACCTACGGCATAAAGAACCAAAACGCAAAAGAAAAAGAGCATACAAAATCGAAAGTTTGAGAAAATAGCAGCTCAGCCGAGAATTCCTGTGTACCTACTATGCAATTTCGGCACAACTCTACTACACTTCAAATTCCACTTTTTCCTCTCCTAAATCTCTCCCAAAATCCCTCTTGAACCTTTCCATGACCAGTTCAAACCATCTTGCAGAGTTTCAATCAAACTCTACTACTCATACAGCGAGAATGTAAAATAAATACTCCTTTGCGCATCATGAGACTCAAACTTGAACTCCCTTGCAGCCTTAAACACGCAAATGCCACTGGACTACAAACTCAAATTGTGTCATAATTCCGCCATAATTTCTTTTAAAGCCTACATGCTAACACCAAGGTTCACTTAAGAGAAAACCAAAATTTTGCAAAAAGCCAGGGCTTGAACCTAGGACTTCTCAGACACTTCCAAACACTCCTAAATCACTTAACCCTCAAAGAAAACAATAAATTGTGTCATTTTCTTGCACACATAAACTTTTATGTGTTCCCACGCTCAAGACCTATTTCCTTCTAAGCCTAAATTCAGGGTGTTACAAAATGAGTTAATTTTGTCAATCTGTCAACAACAGCCCAGATCGCATCTCTCTTTTTCGGAAATAAGGGTAAACCTGATACGAAATCCATTGTTACTTTATCCCACTTCCACTCAAGAATCATAATAGACTGTAATAAACCTGACGACACTTGATGCTCAGCTTTGACTTGCTGACAAATCAAACATTTCGAAACAAATTTGAATATATCATGTTTCATGCTGTGCCAACAAAAAAGTTGTTTCAAATCATTATACATTTTCATGCTTCCCGGATGTACTGATAAACAACTACTGTGTGCTTCATTTAGAATCTTCTAGATGAGCTCAAAATTTCTTGGTACACATATTCTATCACAAAACATCAGGCAGTCATCAGGCCCTATTTGAAACTCTGAATCAGAAGTCGACTCACACTGAGCTTGTTTTGCTTGCAAATCATTATCAAATATTTGAGCCTCACAAATCTACTGTAGAAATAACGGTCTCGCTTTCAACTCAACTACTATCGAACCGTCGTCAGACAAAGCTAATTGTGTGTTCAAAGCACGTAAAGCAAATAAGGACTTTCTGCTCAAAGCATCAACTACATTAGCTTTCCCCGGAAGATAGTCAATCACTAATTCATATTCTTTTAACAATTCTAACCATCTTCGCTGTCGCAGATTCAAATCTTTCTGAGTCATCAAATATTTCAAACTTTTGTGGTCGGTATAAACATGGCATTTCTCACCAAACAAATAATGACACCAAATTTTCAATGCGAACACTATCATGGCTAACTCTAGATCATACGTTGGATAATTCTTTTTATGCTACTTCAACTATCTTGAGGCATAAGCTATAACTTTGCCTTCCTGCATCAAGACAATAACTTTGCCTTCCTGCATCAAGACACAACCTAAGCCATTTAACGATGTATCATTGAAAACTACGAATTATTTACCCGACTTAGGCTGAACCAACATTGGTGCTTCTATCAATAATGCTTTCAACTGCTCGAAGCTCTGCTGACACTTTTCTGACCACTCAAATTTAACATCTTTTTGAACCAATCATGTCATCGGTGTCGCAATCATCGAAAAGCCTTTCACAATCGTATATAATAGCCGGCTAGTACCAGAAAACTACGAACTTCGGATACATTTCTCGGAAGCTTTCAATCTATAATCGCAGAAATTTTGCTCGGGTCAACTCGGATACCTGCGGCTGAAACTATATGTCCCAGAAAACCAACCTCTCGTAGCCAAAACTCACATTTGCTAAAATTTGCAAACAATTGTTTATCTCTCAAAGTTTGTAACACGATTTGAAACACCCCAAACCCGGCCCACGAGCCTCGACCGGATCTGGCATGCTCCTGGAGTAAAACATTTCAAAAGCTTGTTTGTTAAGTTGGAAAATTTGAACATTTTGAAGAGAAATCGGTTTGTGTTGTGATTGAATTGCAAACGGTGTTGTGCTTGAAGTCTAGATTTTATTAAAACTTTATTATTATATTTCAAAACTATAGGTTAAAAGAAATGCCGAGTTGTTTTAGATTTTACCATTAAATTAAAAATCGTTGGTGTTTAAGTGTCAAAACATTTAAAATTCATTTTGAAGAAAACGTTATTAAATCTTGATTTAGTATTAATCGTATCATAATAAAACAAATAAAATGCATGCATAAAACAGTCTAATAGTAATGGCCTTATTACATCAAAGCAAAACCCGAAATAAATCCAAAATCTAACTATAAAGTCTCAAAATAAAATAAATGCTGAGCTGAGCATTGGCCACCACTAAGTTCCTGCCGACCCGGTCTATTACTGAGTGTCACCCGCAAAATGTTAGCCCACGAGGGGTGAGTCAAACAGACTCAGTGTGTAACAGCCAACACGAAGTCCCAAATGATTTAGGCATATCAAATCACACATATATATAACAAATATAGATAATGATGCAATCCTGAACCCAAACCTAAATATCCATCCTCTACACATCACCCGTACCTGCCATCACACCGTGGGGATTACTAAATCGACCCTCCATCCGCTACACACCATCGAAGGCAGTCACTGCAGATGACATGCACATCGCCTTTATAAATCATGGCATAGCCACCAGATAATGTGACAAAGTCACCAGATAATAATACGTGACATTAGTCACCACATTCAGATTATGTGACATGAGTCACCAGATAACATGGTAAAAACCACCAGATCACTTCCCCTTTTCCATATCACCCATATGCCCATGCACAATACAAAACATGCAGAAATCATGCCATATACCTTATTCCATGTTCATATCAAATTCATATATGAGTCATATTCATTGCTCGTAAACATTATTAACATAGTAACAAAGGTAAGCGTACCTGAATATTCTGTACCATCGTATGGTACCTTTAGCCACATCTTTCATATTTTCATTAACACATGCACAAAAATTAATACCATAAATCTATTAGGAATCAGTGTAGGGCTACACACCTGGTTCACTAACGTGTTCACCAAAATCCCGAAAGTCTTATCGAATCAGATTGTACTCCTCCCTAAAAACCAATGTCAGAATCGGCTAATCACTTAACACTTAATATGGCCTTGGCCGAATATTCATATTCACTTACCTTGCAGATCTAAATCCCAAAAACCACCACTTGCCTATGGAGTTGATGAAATCCCTGCTTATCAACTGTTAGAATCGGCTTTAACACATAAATCTATGAAAATGGCCCTTGGCAGAATACTATACTTGCTTACCTTGAGCATCCAAATCCCGAAAGAATCCTTAGTGTTTCCTTCCTCCGGCTATACATGAAAGAACACGAAATCAAAGGCCCTACTGAGGTTCGGCCATCCCAAATAACCAAGGCCAACCATTCGATTTTGGCCACTAACAGAAAAAGAACCCAAAATCGATTGCTAAGGAAGGAAATACTTACCACCCACGTTGCTTACCATTAATGATCAACTTCCCGAAATCACTTTCCTAGGTTCTACCACATCGAGAAATGGAGTTAGACTCTTAACTTTCTAAGAACCAAAAGAGATAGAAGAAAACGATTAGAAGAGGACCCTTACCCACTATTGAGAATCAGTTGGAGTAGATTTCAGTCAATGACACTTTCGGCTTTGAAGAGAACAAGAGAAGAAAGGAAATGATAAGGAGATTCAAATAAAGGTTCGGCTATGGCTCGCAAATGGAGATGAAATATTCAGCTGTGGTGTTTCTTTAGAGTTTCAAGCAAAGAAAAGAGAAAAAAGAAGATGAATGCTCATTAAAAGGAAATTTCGGCAAAAAGATGGACACTCTCACCAACTAAAATTTGGCACTACCTCCTTCAATACCCCAAAGCCGCACATACACATCCCCTAGAGTCCTATATTCGGCCACTAGCTTCTCCTCCCCCTTATCCCACATTTTCCTCCTATTTTTCCTCTCTTATTTACCCATTCAAAATAATTTGAATAAAACAACAATTATCCTTTGCCCCTAGCCAAATTTCAAAAGGTATTTGACCATATCTAGTGCTTATCTCCTTAGTGTTTTAGTGCCGTCCAACTCCCCTCCTAGCTTGACGGAAAAACACTCCAAAAGTGCTCCTCTTGCTGCTCGAACCTAAGCCCTACTCACTGCTTCTGGCGTCACTTACTAGGGCTTTAAGTGGCGCCTCCTTGCCACTTTAACAAGCCCATTTGTATGTCCAATTTCCCCTATAAATTTCCTTAAGGCTTCACTCGCCTAGCTCCTCTTTAAAACTTAAAATACAATATTTCCTAAGGCATTCACCTATACTCTAAAGTTCTCAAATTTCATAAAACACATTCAAATTACACACAGGCATGCTTCCACATATATTTAAGCAAAATGCACAGCCCAAAATCCTGGATATTACACGATTCTCTAATGCTCATCATGCTCATATTCATCATGAGAGTAAATCAAAATGTCATCAATAAATACAATTACAAATTGGTCTAAGTACGGCCTAAAAATTCGGTTCATCAAGTACATAAATATAGCAAGTGTATTTCTTAGTCCAAAAGGAATAACAAGAAATTCGTAGTGTCCGTACCTTGTTCTAAATGTAACCTTTGGCACAATTGAGTCTTTAACTCGCAACTAGTAATAACCTGATCTCAAATCAATTTTTGAAAACAATTTTGTCCCTTTTAACTGATCAAACAAATCATCTATTTAGGGCAGATGGTATTTATTCTTGATTTTCACTTTGTTGAGCTGTCGATAGTCTATATACATTCTCATCGTGCCATCTTTTTTTTTCACAAATAACACCGGTGCACCCTAGGGAGAAAAACTAGGTAGTGCAAAACCTCTATCCATTACCTCTTGTAACTGAGCTTTCAATTCTTTCAACTCTATCAGAGCCATTCTGTATGGAGTTATCAATATCAACGTTGTTCTCGATACTAATTCATTACCAAACTCAACCTCTCTGATCAGCGACAAAGCCGGTAACTCTTCTGGAAACACGTCTGGATACTCGAAAGCAACTGGTACTAATTCAATCTTTGTTTTTGTCACTTTTGTATCAAGTACATAAGCAAGATAAGCTTCACACCCCTTTCTTACAAATCTCTGAGCTAACATAGACGAGATCACAACTGGCAAACTATTCAGATAATCAGATTCAATTCTAATGGTCTTATTATTTAGACATTTCAGTCCAACTGTCTTTCATCTACAATTCACTATAGCATCATGCATTGTTAGCCAATCCATACACAGAATCACATCAAATTCATCGTGAAACACGCCCATGAGCTTTGACCAGATTTGGTATGTTCCTTGATTAAACCGGTTCAAAATTCTTTTGATCCTTGGGAAAAACTTGTGCGATTCTCAAGAAAATGTTGTTTGGGTTGGGCTTGTTTTGAAAACCAATTTAATAAGTAAAAATGTCGTAACAAAGCAAATAGAACAGAAAATAACATAGTTCAGTGGAGGCCTTATTACATTAATTAAAAACCCAAAATAAAATAATGAAATACTTAGATGAAATAAATTGTCCAAATCAGATAAAACTTCAAGCTGAGCATGGCCACCACAAGTTCTGCCGTCCCGGTCCATCACTGCTCATCACCTGAAACATGTTCCCACAACGGGGTGAGTCAACAAACTCAATGTGTAACCAACACAAAAATTTAATAGATCAGGCATACCGTATCATATCACATGCATATTCATATACAGATAAAATAATGATGCAACCCGAACCCAAACCTAGTTGCCATCCGCTACACCTCCCCGTACCAACCTGCACACCGTGGGGACTACTAAGTTAACCCTCCATCCGCTACACACCATCGAAGGCAGTCACTGCAGTCGACGTGTTCATCGCCCATATAAATTTTGTGGCATAGCCACCAGATTAAATAATTGTGTCATGAGACACCACATTCAGATAATGTAACTGAAGTTACCACATTCAGATAATGTGACCGAAGTCACCACATTCAAATAGTGAGACCGAAGTCACCACATTTACTTCCCCCTTTTTCATATAACCCGAATGCCCCATATTATTCATATCATGCATATCGTACTTAAATTCACATTCATGTCACTTTTCACATGTTAAATATAACATATTTCGTCCTAGTAGGAGTAGGAAACGTACCTGAGTACTTTGTACCGTAGCACGGTACCTTAGCCATATTCTTATATTTTCAGATTAAAACATATATTAAGTTAAAGCCACGAATCTATCAAGATTGGTGTAGGGTACACACCTGATTTGCTTAACAACTTCACTGAAAATCCCGAAATCTGATCTACTGCCTTAGATCTCAAGTTCCTATATTTGATTAATCATTTACTAATTTAATAAAAAGCCATTCGGCCATAAATCCAAATCCTAGTAGGATTAGTACACTAAGACTTACCTTGTTGCCGATTTGAATTAAGAATCAAGTGCCGGAAACTTCGTATTCCTCCTCTTTGAAATCGGCTAAACACTAGATTACTCCACGGGTTAGTTTTTGGCTTTTGAGAAGATAGTAAATAAATCTATATATATCAAAATAGGCCTTGGCGGAATTTACTTTGGTACTTACCTTCTAAATCTTGAATCCCGAAAAGTATCCTTGCCTCCCTAGGGATGTCGAAATTCCTATAATCATGTGCTAGATTTAATCTAACATTAAAACTTAAAACATAGCCTTTGGCCGAATCTTATAGTTTCTTACCTTAGATCTTTATGAATCTCGAAATATTCCTCCTTTTAGTCGACAGTTGCTGAACCCCGAAACACTCCTTATAATTTCGGCCACCAAAATAATAATAATAATATTAGATCCTATGTTTCGGCTTAAAGAAGAGAATAAATCAATAACCACAAGATTCTTACCTTTAGTATTGAATTCGACAGATCTCTCCTGACACCACTTCAGAGATTCGGTTTAGAAACTTGATGAACAATCGGCTGTGAGCCCTCTAGGTATTCGGTTTCAAAGATGAAGGAAGAGAGAAATATTAGGCTTTAGAAAGAATCGGTACTGATGGAATTTGAAAGGAGTTTCGGCTAGAACATAAGGTGTATTTTCGGCTTGGAGAAAGAAAAGAGAAGAGAGGATTTTTGCTAGGAGAATTTCGGCAGAGAGAATGAATGAATGAATGGCCTAATTCTCCTCCTTGTGCCGAAATTACTAGGCCAAGAGTCCTTTGCTTGGCCACCACTCTTCCTTATTTGATAACTTTATCTCCTTAATTTAAAATCATTAAAGAATAATCCTTATTATCTCTTGAAAATAATCCAAATTAAATCCTTTATTTATCCCTTAATTAGCCGAATTTTAAAGAGAATAA
The DNA here is from genome assembly GCA_025503065.1 of Gossypium bickii. Taxonomy (NCBI): domain Eukaryota; kingdom Viridiplantae; phylum Streptophyta; class Magnoliopsida; order Malvales; family Malvaceae; genus Gossypium; species Gossypium bickii. The sequence goes on along the minus strand of CP106710.1, from coordinate 104,938,383 downwards.
AACTCCTCTTTTGCAAGCCCTGTGCCGTCCACCTCTGTGCTTCTAGAAGCAAAAATAAAACTTCTTTTATTTGCTTCCCATGTGACTCGAACTCAGGCTCAATACCCTTGTATGTGGCGCCATTTCCAGAGGCCCTAAGTGGCATCTCCAGGCCACTTTTCCAAGCCTGTTTGTGTGTCAAATTTCACATACTTTTTCTCTTAAGACCACCTTGCCTTAGTTTCCCCTTTTTAAACTTTAAAACTTAACATTTCTATGACATTTCCTTACATTTCCAAGTTTCCAAAAATTTTCGTTTGCCTCTTTAAACTTGACATTTCCTTACATTTCCAAGTTTCCAGAAATGTTCACTTTTCTCTTTTGAATCATTTCTAAATCATTTCCTTACATTTCCAGGTTTCCAAAAATGTTCAAAATACTTTCATAACACATAAGACATATCATTTCGTACAATTAAACCGAAAATGCATAGGCCCTTTTTAGGATGTTACAGTTCTACCCCCCTTAAAATAATTTCGTCCTCGAAATTTCCTAACTAAAATAATTGAGGGTATTGCTGACGTATTGTCTCTTCTGGCTCCCACGAAGCTTCCTCCTATCCATGGTTGCACCGTAATACTTTGACTAGAGTAACCGACTTCTCCGTAGCACTTTCACATCTCGTTCCAATATCTGAATCTGCTCTTCCTCGTAGGATAGGTCCGGCCTTAGCTCCACTTGTTCAACTGGTACAACATGAGACGGATATGATTGATAACGACGTAGCATGGATACATGGAATACGTCGTGCATTTGCTGCAACTCTGGTGGCAACTCCAATTGGTATGCCACTGGTCCAACTCGCTTCAGTACTCGATAGGGCCCTATAAACCTTGGGCTTAACTTCCCTTTGCGACCAAACCTCATCACCTTCTTCCAAGGTGAGACCTTCAGAAACACTTGGTCTCCCACTTCAAACTCTATTTCCTTCCGTTTAAGGTCTGCGCGACGACTTACGCCGCCGTCGAGGCTTCCTTTAATCGTGTCCCGAATTGTTTCAACCTTCTCTTCTGGGCCGCCACTAACTGGACCCAAAACTCGGCGTTCTCCTAACTCAGTCCAACAAGTAGGAGTTCGACACATCCGACCATACAATGCTTCATATGGTGCCATCCGAAGGCTAGCCTGATAGCTGTTGTTATAGGCAAATTCAGCTAAAGGTAAGTAATCTTCCCAACTTCCTCATCAATCCATCACACAGCCTCTCAACATATCCTCTAACACTTGTATAACCCGTTCAGACTGCCCATCTGATTGTGGATGAAAAGCCGTAGTGAAGTCCAACTTAGTGCCTATAACTTGATGAAGTGCCTTCCAAAATCGAGACGTAAACCTTGGGTCTCTATCGGAGATGATCGATACCGGTACTCCATGTAACCTTACAATTTCCGCCACATATAACTTGGCTAAACTTCTGAAGAGAATAATCAACTCTTACCGGGATGAAGTGCCGGACTTAGTTAAACGGTCCACTATTACCCATACCGAATCCTTCTTAGTAGGCGTAAGGGGAAGCCCACTAATGAAGTCCATGGTAATTTTTTCCCACTTCCACTGCGGAATCTCGATTGGTCAGAGCAATCCGGTGGAACTTGGTGTTCATTTTTAACTTATCGACACGCCGACATTTTCCTATGAATTCAATAACTTCCTGTTTAAGTTCAGGGCACCAAAATTGTTCTCTTAGATCCCTGTATAACTTAGTGCCTCCGGGATGCATAGCATAAGGGCTACTATGCGCCTCCCGAAGAATCCTTTGTCTTAACTCCTTGTCTCTTGGCCTACAGACCTTTCCTTTGTAGCACAACACTCCTTCATCACTAACGCCATAATCCTTTAATTCTCCATTCTGTACTTGCTGTAACTTAGCACTTAGGTCCTTATCAGCCAACTGTCCCCTTTTCACCTTATTCAGCCAGGTGGGCTTGACTTGCAACTCTGCCAACAGGCTTCCATCATCATACAAGCTCAAGTGAGCGAACATAGCCCTTAGATCCGACACAACCTTCCGACTTAGGGCATCAGCTACCACATTCGCCTTGCCCGGGTGGTATTCTATCGAGCAATCATAATCCTTGAATAATTCCACCCACCTTCGCTGCCTCAAGTTCAACTCCTTCTGAGTCAACAAATACTTAAGGCTCTTGTGGTCTTTGTAGATTATCGACCTTTCTCCATAAAGGTAGTGCCTCCAAACCTTAAGAGCGAAAACCACTGCGGCCAATTCCAAGTCATGGGTTGGGTAATTAACCTCATACGGCCTTAACTGCCGAGATGCATAAGCGACTACTTTTCTATCTTGCATTAGGACACATCCTAATCCCATATGCGAAGCGTCACAGTACACCACAAAATCCTTCCCCGCCTCCAAATTGAATTAACACTGGAGCTCCACAACACCTTCTTAAGCTTTTCAAAGCTCTCCTGTTGCTTATCCATCCATTCAAAGGGTACTTCCTTCCTTAATAACTTTGTCAAAGGCGCGGCTATTGACGAGAACCCTTCCATGAACCTTCTGTAATAGCCTGCCAATCCTAAGAAACTTCGGATCTCTGCCACGGACCTAGGTGGTTTCCAATCCAACATCGCTTCGATCTTCCTAGGATCCACTCTTATTCCTCTCGCGGATACCACATGCCCTAAGAATGCCACCTCCTTAAGCCAAAATTCACACTTGCTGAATTTGGCATAGAGCTTCTTCTCCCTTAATACTTGTAACACTATCCGTAGGTGCTCATCATGCTCCTCCTCCGACTTCGAATAGACAAGAATGTCATCGATAAACACGACAACAAACCTATCCAAGTAGGGTTGGAAAACCCGGTTCATCATATCCATGAACGCGGCTGGAGCGTTCGTCAATCCAAATGGCATTACTACAAACTCATAATGGCCGTATCTTGTCCTAAAAACGGTCTTATGGATATCTGCCTCCTTCACCTTCAACTGATGATATCCCGACCTTAAGTCTATCTTCGAGAATACTGCGGCCCCCTTCAGCCGATCAAACAAGTCATCGATCCTTGGCAAAGGATACTTGTTCTTAATGGTCAGCTTATTCAACTGACGGTAATCTATGCACATCCGCATAGTTCTGTCCTTCTTCTTTACAAATAGGACCGGTGCTCCCTATGGAGACACACTGGGTCGAATGAACCCCCGATCCAACAACTCTTGGATTTGAGCCTTGAGCTCAACCAACTCCTTTGGCGCCATACGATAAGGAGTGATTGACACAGGAGCTGTTCCCGGCAGTAAGTCTATTCCAAATTCCACCTCTCTATCTGGGGATATTCCTGGTAATTCCTCTGGGAACACATCTACGAAGTCCCTTACCGTTCTAACTCCATTGACACCTTCTTCTTTTCCATCTAACGCACTTACGAAGGCTAAAAATGCCTTGCACCCTTTCCTAACCATTTTCTCACCTTTTTAATAAAACTACGTTAGATGTGTAGTTTCTTCTTTCTCCGATCATTACTACTATTTCATCCTCCGGGGTCCTTAGTTCCATTCGTTTAGCCGCACAATCCAACACGGCCCGGTGCTCTACTAGCCAGTCCATTCCAAGTATGAGTTCAAACTCCCCAAAAGGTAGTTCCATTAAATCAGCCCGAAAGTTCACTCCCTGAATCTCTAAAGGTACACTCCGAAAGATCTTATCCACCACTACAGTTTGGCCTAATGGGCTTACTACGATCATCCGCCTATCGAAAGTTCGAGTCTAGGCCTAGTGTTTCCACTACACTACATGCAACATAAGAATGGGTCGAGCCCACGTCAATCAGAGCAAAATAGGGCTTGCCATAAATAAAGAACGTACCGGTTAAAACATCCGGCTTGTCTCCATCCTCCCTACGGCGAACCGCATAAACCAAACCCGTTTGCCTTGCCTCAGCATTAGCAGCACCTCTGCCCTGTGTTCCATGTCCTCTGCTAGTACCATTACCTCTGGTATTCGAACCACGACCTCGTTGAGGCTGCTGTCTGCCTCTACCAGCCTGGCTAACATTCTGAGCTGCTGATCGACTTTCATCCGGTTTCTTAGGACAATCCTTGAGCATATGGTCCTTGGACCCACACCTAAAACATCCTCCCGTCTTTTTCCAGCACTCCCCTAAGTGCTTCTTTCCACAATACTCACAAAGACGATACTGCCATCCTGTACCAGCTTGCTGACCTCGCGGCCCATCAACTCTAGGCCTCTTTTGAACCTTCCCAGACGACCCAAAACCTCTTTTTGGCCTAATCCGATCCATAGTGTGCTTTGTAGCATCCTTAATTCCCTCGGCCACCTTGGCCTTTTCTACTAAAGCAGAAAATTCACGCTCCTGATGCGGTGCTATCAATAATCTCAAATCATCCCTTAGTCCGTCCTCAAAACGGACACAGCGCTCATGCTCAGTTGCCACTACTCCTTGAGCATACCGGCTCAACCTCAGAAATTCAGCCTCATATTCCGCAACGGACTTGTTTCCTTGAACCAGCCCAAGAAATGCCTTCCTTTGCTCATCCGTATACCTGGTTCCAACATACTTCTTTTGATAGCTTCCTTAACATAGTCCCAGGTCAGATCCTTCGCTGTGGCACCATCCCGAACAGTTAACCACCATTGATACGCTTCATCGCAGAATAAAGGTGCCACCATTCCTTTTAACTTCTCCTCGTGGTCGAGTCAAGCTCATCCATGATGCACTCGTTGCTTCCAACGAAGACTCGGTGCATCGGGTGCCACACCGATACTCCACGAAACATTTCGGCTCCATTAGCTCGGAGCCGTTCGAGCACTGCACTTTCAATTTCTCGAATTTCCTCCCCGCACGACCACCAACTCCAAAACTCGCAAAGATAGCCGCGACACAAAGATCATCCCCGTCCGAGCTTGCTGCTCAACACCAACAGCTGGGGGTGGTGGTGGCGGTGGTATCTCATTGTCAGACCCTTGACCCGATCTAACGGGTTCCGACACGGTCATCCTTCCTCTACCTCGTCCACGACGACCACGTCCTCTAGAGCTCATTTCTAACGTCGTGATCTGATTAAGAAGTTTTATGAATTAGTCTTTGTTTCACTTGATTACCCGCGAGGAAGTTTTATGAAAAGAATTTGAGGAGTGGTTCTTTCGTATTCATACATACACACAGTCTTTTCATTCATACATCCATCAACCAATTATGAACTTTCGTTCATTCAGAGAAACGTTGTAGTTTTCATTGTTGTTGTTTCTCCACTACCCAGGGGCATTTTCATAATTTTGTCCAAAAAAAAAGTTCCTTGGTGATTTTGTCAAAAAGTATTTTGGAAATTTTGAATTTTCGGGGTATTTTGGAAAATTTTGAAATCCGGGGGTATTTCGGTAATTTTTCACGAACTGGGATAAATTCATAAAATCTAATAAATCAGGGATATTTTAAAAGTTACAAAACTTTGAGGGTTCTTTTTGAGAATTGTTCTTTCCAAAACGGTGATGTTGCAAAAATTTTTGGAAATCAGGGTCATCTTGGTAATTTTTGTAAGTTAGGGGCAATTTTATAATTTTCCAAAATCAAGGTATTTTGATATTTTGCGGATTAGGGTTTTTGAGCATTTATAAAATAATGAAGTTTTGATTAAAACTATGGGTATTTCATAAATCAAGGGCATTTTTGTAATTTACCACTAGGGGTATTTTTGTAATTTCATAAATCAAAAATTTTTCGGAAAATTTTGTAAGGATTGTTTTCACAAATTTAAAAGAAAGTTTTAAGAGTTTTTTTTTAAACTAGGGTTTTGTTGTTTTTATAAAAACACAGCTATTTCCCTTTCGGGTTTTAGTTATTGTGTTTAGCCTATGACCGAGTCCTCTTGGTCAGGGTGAACCAAAGCTACGCACCAGGCAGGATTCGAGTGGAGAGGAGGTGAGCCACGCGAACTGCTTAAATACCAAGCTCCCACCGAAACCATTCCTAGACATGCGCACAGAGGTTGCCACACCCACTGAGCCCTCTGGGTTAGGGTGAACCGAAGCTACGCACCAGGTAGGATTCCTGTGAAGAGGAGGTAAGTCACTAGGATCGCTTAAATACTGTGTGCTCTTGGGATCCAATCCTAGACATGCGCATGGGGTTACCACACCCTAACTCTCGGTGACTTAGCCATAGGTTTGTTTAATGGAATTAAGTCTTATGTGTTGTGTTTGAGTAGACTAGTCCTAGGGTTCAAGTTCCTATCATGCTATTCTACGTTCCATTCCTTTTCTACCCTTCCATAATTCACATAATCACACAGATGGTTAGGGGTACTTACCTGGTGGATCATGGCCTGAGACTTAGGTGCCATGCCGTAAAAACCCGCTTATTTTCGTAAATACTTCCATAAAACTCATTTGGCTCGATTGGAAAACTTTTTGGGCCTTAGCCCACAAAGCCGAGAGTTTAAAAGCGGGCTCGATAATCAAACTAAAACACCCCAAACCCGCCCACGAGCTTTGACCAGATTTGGTATGTTCCTTGATTAAACCGGTTCAAAATTCTTTTGATCCTTGGGAAAAACTTGGGCGATTCTCAAGAAAATGTTGTCTGGGTTGGGCTTGTTTTGAAAACCAATTTATCTTGTGTTGAAATCCATTTATTTAAGGTGACAAAATATTTAAAGTTTATTTTAACGTAAATTTACTAAATTTTTAATAAGTAAAAATATCGTAACAAAGCAAATAGAACAGAAAATAACATAGTTCAGTGGAGGCCTTATTACATCAATTAAAAACCTAAAATAAAATAATGAAATACTTAGATGAAATAAATTGTCCAAATTAAATAAAACTTCAAGCTGAGCATGGCCACCACAAGTTCTGCCGTCCCGGTCCATCACTGCTCATCACCTGAAACATGTTCCCACAACGGGGTGAGTCAACAGACTCAATGTGTAACCAACACAAAAATTCAATAGATCAGGCATGCCGTATCATATCACATGCATATTCATATACAGATAAAATAATGATGCAACCCGAACCCAAACCTAGTTGCCATCCGCTGCACATCCCCATACCAACCTGCACACCGTGGGGACTACTAAGTCAACCCTCCATCCGCTACACACCATCGAAGGCAGTCACTACAATCGACGTGCTCATCGCCCATATAAATTTCGTGGCATAGCCACCAGATTAAATAATTGTGTCATGAGACACCACATTCAGATAATGTAACCGAAGTTACCACATTCAGATAATATGACCGAAGTCACCACATTCAAATAGTGAGACCGAAGTCACCACATTCACTTCCCCTTTTTCATATAACCCGAATGCCCCATATTATTCATATCATGCATATCATACTTAAATTCACATTCATGTCACTTTTCACATGTTAAATATAACATATTTCGTAATCCTAGTAGGAGTAGGAAACGCACTCGAGTACTTTGTACAAAGAGTACTGCACCTTAGCCATATTCTTATATTTTGATTAAAACATATATTAAGTTAAAGCCATGAATCTATCAAGATTGGTGTAGGATACACACCGATTTGCTTAACAACTTCAATCGAAAATACCAAATCGATCTCATCGCCTTAGATCTCAAGTTCCTACATCTGATTAATCACTTACTAATTTAATAAAAAGCCATTCGGCCATAAATCCAAATCCTAGTAGGATTAGTACACTAAGACTTACCTTGTTGCCGATTTGAATTAAGAATCAAGTGCCGGAAACTTCGTATTCCTCCCCTTTGAAATCGGCTAAACCCTAGATTACTCCACGGGTTAGTTTTCGGCTTTTGAGAAGATAGTAAATAGATCTATATATATCAAAATAGGCCTTCGCCGAATTTACTTTGGTACTTACCTTCGAAATCTTGAATCCCGAAAAGTATCCTTGCCTCCCTAGGGATGTCGAAATTCCTATAATCATGTGTTAGATTTAATCTAACATTAAAACTTAAAACATGGTCTTTGGCCGAATCTTATAGTTTCTTACCTTAGATCTTTATGAATCCCGAAATATTCCTCCTTTTAGTCGACAGTTGCTGAACCCCGAAACACTCCTTATAATTTCGGCCACAAAAATAATAATAATATTAGATCCTATGTTTTGGCTTAAAGAAGAGAATAAATCGATAACCACAAGATTCTTACCTTTAGTATTGAATTCGACAGATCTCTCCTGACACCACTTCAGAGATTCGGTTTAGAAACTTGATGAACAATCGGCTGTGAGCCCTCTAGGTATTCGGTTTCAAAGATGAAGGAAGAGAGAAATATTAGGCTTTAGAAAGAATCGGTTCTGATGGAATTTGAAAGGAGTTTTGGCTAGAACATAAGGTGTATTTTCGGCTTGGAGAAAGAAAAGAGAAGAGAGGATTTTTGCTAGGAGAATTTCGGCAGAGAGAATGAATGAATGAATGGCCTAATTCTCCTCCTTGTGCCGAAATTACTAGGCCAAGAGTCCTTTGCTTGGCCACCACTCTTCCTTATTTGATAACTTTATCTCCATAATTTAAAATAATTAAAGAATAATCCTTATTATCTCTTGAAAATAATCCAAATTAAATCCTTTATTTATCCCCTAATTAGCCGAATTTTAAAGAGAATAAAACTCCTCTTTTGCAAGCCTTGTGCCGTCCACCTCTGTTCTTCTAGAAGCAAAAATAAAACTTCTTTTATTTGCTTCCCATGTGACTCGAACTCAGGCCCAATACCCTTGTATGTGGCGCCATTTCTAGAGGCCCTAAGTGGCATCTCCAGGCCACTTTTCCAAGCCTGTTTGTGTGTCAAATTTCACATACTTTTTCTCTTAAGACCACCTTGCCTTAGTTTCCCCTTTTTAAACTTTAAAACTTAACATTTCTATGACATTTCCTTACATTTCTAAGTTTCCAAAAATTTTCGTTTGCCTCTTTAAACTTGACATTTCCTTACATTTCCAAGTTTCCAGAAATGTTCACTTTCCTCTTTTGAATCATTTCTAAATCATTTCCTTACATTTCCAGGTTTCCAAAAATGTTCACTTAAAACTTAACATTTCCATACATTTCTAGGTTTCCAAAAATGTTCAAAATACTTTCATAACACATAAGACATATCATTTCGCACAATTAAATCGAAAATACATAGGCCCTTTTCAGGATGTTACAAATCGAATGGAAACAACATCAGATTAGCCGAAAAATAGATATCCCGATACATTAATGGACAATTCTTGCAGACTTTGTCAACAAAAACACATTTGCCTAAGAGGTTCGATACTCTAATCACAAATTCAGTAGACTCTATAGGCAAAGTCTTACTAGATACTAAATTCATACATATATAAGAATGAGTTGACCTTGGATCTATTAATGCAATCACATTAGTATCATAGATAGTGAAAGTACCAGTGATAACATCTGGAGATGAAGCTTCTTCGTGAGCCCAAATAGTGTAGGCTCTAGCAGGTGCTCTGGCCTCGGATCTCACAGCAGTATCTCGTGTCACACTTCTACCACCACTCATATTTCTAACGTTATGAAATGGTATTCCACTCGCAGTCGTGTTGTTTTGTCTTGCACTCTGAGATTTATCTTTCTCATCTAACTTAGGATAATCTCGGATGAAGTGTTCGTGTGAACCACATATAAAACAAGCTTTATCATTCAGTCTACACTCTTCAAAATGTCGTTTCCCACATGGTCCACATTCAGGTTTGCTCGGTCAAACATTACCCACACTTGCCACTGACATAGTTGGAGCTTTTGAACCCGTAAATTGCTTCCCACGATCTCTATTAGAGTACTCTATTGGTGCATTTGATTGACTATATGAATCTCGGGATTTCTTTGATGAAGACCGATGGGGTTTATTCATCAATCTCTTTCTCGAATCATTGGCTTCCAAATCAGCCTTTCTCTTTTCTTTGCCCAATTCTTCAGCTTTGCAAGCACGTTCGACTAACACAATGAAGTCTTTTAAATCCTATATCTCGACTAGAAGTTTAATGTCTTCGTTCAGCCCATCAAAAAACTACTTGCACATTATATCTTCAGTTGAAACATACTCTCAGGCATATTTACCTAGCCGTACAAATTCTTTCGTACTCGGTTACAGTCATACGACCCTTTTTCAATTCTAGAAATTCTTTATGCTTTTGATCGAGAAACCGTTGACTAATTTACTTTTTTGAAACTTGGTCTGATATAATTCCTAGGTCACTCGCTCTCTCGGCACTACCGACACTAAAGTATTCCACCAATGATACGGAGAGTCTCTCAGAAGAGAAATAGCGCACTTTAAGCATTTAGCTGGCGTACACGAAAGTTCATTAAACACTCGGATAGTATTTTCAAGCCAGAACTCAGCTCTCTCAGGGTCATCATCAACATTAGCCCTAAACTCTTCAGCCCCGTGTTTACAAATCTTATCAAGTGGGGCTTATTCAATCTTAAAAGCTTGACTCCTTGAGGAGCTACAGGTATAGTTTGAGGAATAGAAGGGGGTGGAGGTTGTTGAGCAGCCAGATTTGTCCAGACGTATTCAGTGCACCACTCATTCATCTTCTGGAAAAAGGCTTCTTTAGGCTCACCTCCGTGACTACTAGACACGGGTCTAGATTCGGAAGCCGTTGTCCCTTGAGCGGGAGTGGGCGCATTACTATCTACATCATCAGCTATCACTTGTTCGAGATCCATTACTATACAAAAACACAAGCCAAGCTGTCAGGAATCATTACACTATCACAGGTTATATATGGCATATATAGCTAGACTCTTACTCGTGCTACGTTAGTCCTAGAATCAACTAAACTGAAGCTCTGATACCAATAAATATAACACCCCTCACCCTTATTCAACGCCAGAATAAGATTACGAGATATTACTGATCAATACATATCATTTAACATACATATCTCATACATTTCTGCATTCAAACTCAATATCATTTAATCACAATCACATTGTCCCTTATAAGGGCCTACGAGGCCTTAAACATACTTTAGAACAGGTTCAGGACAAAGTCAAAATCATACGAAACTTCTGGAAACTTAGAAATTTTTTATGTAAACCAAGGTCACACGTTAGTGTGAACAGACTGTGTGCCTCACACGACTAGTAGACACGCCTGTGTCTCAAGCCGTGTGAAAATAGGGCATACATACTGACTTTGTAACGCCCCTAACTTGTATCCGTCGCTGGAATTAGGGTTAAAGGTGTTACCGAATATATCAAAAACTTTTACAGACATTTCATACAACCATTCATCAATTGCAATCAAAGTGTCCCTTATATAGGTCAACAAGACCTTAATCATGCTTAATATGGGGCCAGAACTGAACCGAACATATACGAAAATTCTCAAAAATTTAAAACTTTTTTAAAACTGTTAAGGTCACAAGCCCGTGTGCCATGGCCGTGTAGGCATAACAGACCACTTGCAAGGTCGAAATGCTACCCACACAAGGTTCAATCCCTATAAGCAATTTTTCCAATTCATTTCATGGACATTTGGCAACCAAAAGCATATCCAATTAATCATCAAATCTCCACATACAATTACAATTCCAAACATGCCAATTTGTATGATAAACCGTAAAGTAACATATTTTAATCTGACATTTAGTATGATTTTGGATGATTTATCCCTCGATTTATGTAAAAAGGTGCTCTTAATCCTTTCTTTTCATGTCTTATACTCAGGAAAGCACCCGAGGATGAAAAGAATGAAAAACGGGCCTAAAATAGACCAAATTGGGACAATGAGGAATTTGACACGGCCTGGACATAAGCCCACACGGCCGTACAATGTCAATCTACTAGAACACGGCCTGATCTCAATTCACACGGTCGTGCCTCATTAAAAGTCCAAACACGGCCTGGCCACGATTCACACAGGCGTGTGCCATGACCATGTCCCTGTCACTGGAAAGAGAAATTTCATTCGAGAAAAGATACTTAGAGGCAAAGAAACACATTCCAAAGCCTATTCAACCACCCTAGCAGGAATTCTACTTAAATTAGGAAACTTAGGGACCAAGTAAAGCATCACAAAGTCTATATAAACACCTAAGGGGGAACTTGAAAAAGGGAGTTCGACAGAAGCCAAAACAGGGAGTCGAGCTAGGCCAAAGAGCCAAGCCGGAAAGGATAGAATTGTGGGAATCGATCGAAGTTAGTCAGTTGATCCATCCCAATAAGTCGGAATTATACTCAAGACGGTGAAATTTTCCTTCAATTCCTTCAGGAAGTTTTAGGGATTTCTTATGTTTTGTTTTATCTTTTCTCTTGACATGTTTTCTTTCTTAGTTATGAACTAAACCCCTCAGATACTTGAATGGGATGAAATCTAGATGAATCTTGTTATTTGATTTCTGAATTTTATGATAATTACTTAGTTTGTTCTTAATTACGCATGCTTAATCCAAATCTGATGTGCTTAGGTGGAGGAGGAATAGACCCTGCTTAAGAGTAGATCTAGCATAATTAAGCGGAGTTGATCGAACGCTTAGAGATAGGGTTACAAGATTTTTCCGGATTAGGTTGAAACCTAATATGGGAATCCATAGATCGATTTACTGCTATTCTAGGGGGTTATTATAAGAGAACGAGAGTTCCACTAATTAACCTAGTGTTAGACGTTATTCACCTCGAGAGAGGGTTTAATATACGTTAGGGAGTCCTACGGATCAAGCTAAGTAAATAAATCATATAATTCAGGGTTAGATAACAAGTGAAGTCTAGGTGGATTCTTCCTGAAGGTATCATTGTGATCAATTGAGTCTTTCTTCAAGTTATTTCCCAATTCACTCTTTTTGTCTTTGTGTCCTTAGCTTAGTCGTCGTTAATTTAGATTAAAACAACTTCACTTTATTTTTAAGGCTAAATAATAAAAAGAAAGTTAGTATTAGTACTTTTAGTTCCTTTGGGTTCGACAATCCGATCTTGCCTAAGCTATACTACTGTTCAATAGGTACACTTGCCTTTAACCGTTGTCAGAGTTAGTTTCCAGGTTCGATCACTCTTTTATAAATTTTAAAGCTCTGATTTCAACGATCAAGTTTTTGGCGCCGTTGCCGGGGAACTAAAATATTAATAATGCTCTATTTTTATTACTTTAGCCATTTTTTTAATTTATTTTTTATTATTATTAGTTTCATTTTTTTTACTTTGTTAATTTTTCTTTTATTTGCTTTGACAGGTAATTTTAGTTTATAGAGGAGATGGCACTAAATAAGTATCAGCGACAAGTTATGAGGACAACGCCAACAAAACCCGCTAGTGTCTTCAACCTCGACGTGGTCACTAGGTTATCTAACCAGCTAGAGATGATGAATAAAAAGATGGATGGTTTGTATAGTCTCTCACAGGTACACCTAGCAATGCAATATGATTCGAATCTAGGAGGCTTGGTGAATCCTGAGTACCCACCTTACGGATATGGCATGGAAAACGAGCAAGTTCACTATACGGGTAACTATTCTAGACCTCAAAATAATGACTATAGTGACACTTATAACGCAGGTTGGAGTTACCATCCCAATTTCTCGTGGGATGATCAAAATAGCCAAAGACTGGAACTTCCTTCAAACCTTCAACAACCACCTCACCAACAAGAAGAGGAGTCGCAGCTTGAAGAGATGCTGACAAAAGTCATGGTAGCCATAAAAAACCGCTTCCAAGATATTGAGAAAACACTTAAAAGCAACGAGAACCGAGTCAGGGAACTTACTAAATCAGTCAAGGAAGTCACTAATGCAATCAAACAAATTGCAAAGGTAATATCAGAAATACCACAAGGAAGCTTGCCAAGCAATACTAAAACTAAGCCAAGAGAGCAAAATCAAGCCATTTATGATAGTGAAGAGTTAGACGAACCAAACCCTAGGGAAGAACCTGTGGTAAGTGAAGGTAAGGCTAAGGTGTGCCATGATTTACCAAAACCGGTAATTACAGAGTACCAACCTCGTGTGCCATATCCCGATTCAATAAAGAAAGACCACACAGAGGAAGAATCCGGTGAACTCACACTTCGTGAAGACGACGAAACAATCACTCTTCAAGCTCTTGACTCAGCTAGGACATCAAGTAATAAAGGTACGAACGTTAATTCTATTGATAATTATTTGGTTCAACCTTCTTTATAGGAAGCATCGCGAAATCACTTAGCTGAGCTAGATCATAGACCTCGTGCTAACAAAGAAGAAATACCTAAGGAACAAAGCCTTAGGGTTGACAAACTAAAAGAGGAGGAAACACAAATCAAAGAGGAACAGGAACCGCACGAAGTGAAACCGAAGGAGATCCCAAACAAGTTGATAGGAACAACAAATCACTTCAAAATAGGGGATCAGGTATTGTTGAATAAGGAAGACCCTCAAATCACCAATTCAGACCTCAATGAAAACGAAGAAATCACTTTTGAGGTACTTAATGTCTTCCTATACGGCAAAGTCGAGGTAAGCAATCCTAAATTCTACACTTTTGAGGTAAACATTACTCGACTTAAACTCTATATCCATAACCGAATTGATCGCATGAAAAAGGATTTTCACCTCCTCAAACCACCTTGACCATACAAATAAGAGGTAAAGTCTAGCTTAAGACTATAAACGAGCGCTTCTCGGGAGGCAACCCGAGCACTAACCCTACTAATTAGTTTAGTTAATTTCTTTTCATATTTAGGCACAGGTTTCCATACCCACACGGCCTTGCACACGGTCGTGGCTGTGGCCGTGTGAACACCACGGGTCGGCACAAGGGCGTGGATCGTATAATTATTTACTTTTATTTTTACTTTTATTTTTATTTTTATTTTTATTCTTATCTTTATTTTTTATTCTTTTATTTTTTTATCTTCTTTATTTTTTCCTTTTTATGTCATTTAGATTTAGCTTCGGACACAATAAAATTCAACTGGCTGTTTCGAGGATTCAATTTCAAACGGTTCGAGACGTTTCCCCACGCTCACCTCCAATCCTATCTGGTTTCTTTTCATTGACGTCATCCAAAATCCAGAAAGTTTCACATCTCTCCCTATCTTTTGATTTTCTCACTACATTGTCATATTATCTATCTTTGTACATTGAGGGCAATGTACATCTTAAGTGTGGGGGGGTTAACTATAGTATCATTTGAAAATCCCTGGATTATACCTTGATCTTAAAGTAAGTTTCTCATATTATGATTTGAATGAAATTTTCTTTGATTTATGATTTCTATTGATATGTTTTATATTAAGTCATTGATAATTGTGCATTGATGATTAAATTTGAAGAATATTAGGGAATCAAGCGTGATAAGTCTATTTTTCAAAAAAATTAAAATTTTTAGGTTGTTAACTTGAATTTGAATATTACTTGAAATTTGAAATCTATAAGGTTGATGTCAAAAATACCCATAATTTTTGTGAGATTTTGAGCCTTATAGAGCATACATTCTTTTTCATGCTCACTTTATTGATTATGAGTGTGTCAACTATGAACTATTATTCTAGAACTTGCCTTGATTATACATGTTGAGACCCCAGTTATGATTTGATATACCGAGATGATAAAGGCACCTAGGTTTTAACCCACTTACTCCACTAAAAAGCCTACCTTCATAATGAACCCTTAGTGAACCCCGTTGATCCTAACAACCTTTTTCATTGACTCACCTACTAATAAACCAAAACCCTTTGTATTTGTTATCACCCTTCCTTTTGACTACCCTTTAATTGAGATATGATTTGATTAAGTTTTTATTATTATAAGTTGGAATTATCTTTACTTAGTTTGTTCTTAAAAAAGAAAATCATCAAATCAAAGTATATTCAGTATTATGGAGAGCGAGCTTATACAATTAAGTTCAAATTATCAAAAGAAAAAGTTCGTATTAGTAGGTTTATTATTATTTTCAGTTGATGTAACTATTATCTCAGAAATGTTTAGGTAGGTGCTTGTCAATTCAATCTTGATTCTAACCATCTAATTCAGCTTTTATCCACACCTTTAACCCTAGCCCCGTTACAACCCTATTAAAACCTTTTGATCGGGTTGTCATCTTATTTTACAGTGGTGGAGATTTGATTTTTAGGCAAGCCTATGGGATTAACTTTTCATGTTTAGTTTATTGAGTGCTTAATTTTGAACCTTAAACCCTTTTTAAGTGATTTGAGTGAATCTTTTGTGAGGATGTCGATCCTTGTAAATTTTGAATTAAAAGTAATTATTTAGATGAAGGGAAACACCTCTGTTTTCGTGCTACAAATGTATGACTTATCTTGTTTGAATCTTTAGGACTCTTTGAATTGAATTATCCACATATAAATTATCTATGAATTAGGATAAGACATTATTGATAGGAATTATGGATCATGGAAAGTTCGTTTTAATTGTAAGTTAAGAATTTTGTTTAGGACAAGCAAAAGCTTAAGTGTGGGGGTATTTGATAAACCGTAAAAGTAACATGTTTTAATCCCACATTTAGTATGCTTTTGGATGATTTATCCCTCAATTTATGTAAAAAGGTGCTCTTAATCCTTTCCTTTCATGTCTTATACTCAGGAAAGCACCCGAGGATGAAAAGAACGAAAAATGGGCCTAAAACGGACCAAATCGGGCCAAGGAGAAAATCGACACGGCCTGGACTTAAGCCCATACGGCCGTGCAACGTCAATCTACTAGAACATGGCCTGATCTTGACTCATACGGCCGTGCCTCATTAAAAGTCCAAACACGACCTGGCCACGATTCACACGGGCGTGTGCCATGGCCGTGTCCCTGACGCTGGAAACTTAGGGGCCAAGTAAAGCATCACAAAGTCTGTATAAACACCCAGGGGGGCAACTTGAAAAAGGGAGTTCGGCAGAAGCCGAAACAGGGAGTCGAGCTAGGCCAAGGAGCCAAGCTGGAAAGGACAGAATTGTGGGAATCGCTTGAAGTTAGCCAGTTGATCCATCCCAAGAAGCCGGAATTATACTCAAGACAACGGAATTTTCCTTCAATTCCTTCAGGGAGTTTTAGGGATTTCTTAAGTTTTGTTTTATATTTTCTCTTGAGATGTTTTCTTTCTTAGTTATGACTCAGATGCCTGAAGGGGATGAGACCTAGATGAATCTTGTTATTTGATTTCTGAATTTTATGATAATTACTTGGTTTGTTCTTAATTATGCATGCTTAATCCAAATCGGATGTGCTTAGGTGGAGGAGGAATAGACCCTGCTTAAGAGTAGATCTAGCATAATTAAGCGGAGTTGATCGAACGTCTGGAGATAGGGTTACGATATTTTGTCGGATTAGGGTGAAACCTAATATGGGAATCCATAGATCGATTTACTACTATTCCAGGGGGTTATTATAAGAGAACGAGAGTTCCACTAATTAAACATATATCAAAAGTACAGAAAATAATATTAAAATATTATTCTAACTCACATTTGTGGCCCTGAAACCACTGTTCCGACTAAGGTCTAAACCGGACTGTTACAATTCTCCCCTCTTAGGGATTTTCGTCCCCGAAAATCTTACCATTAAACAAGTTCAGAGATTGCTGTCTCATTGAATCTTCAGGCTCCCATATAGTCTCTTCCACTCCATGTCAATGCTATAACACTTTTACTAACGCAATTTTGTTTCTTAAATCTTTCACTTCACGAGCTAAGATACAGATCGGTTCCTCCTCATAAGTCATATCGGATCGGATTTCAATTTCAAATAGAGTAATCACATGTGACGGATCAGATCTGTATCGACGGGGCATCGAAACATGAAATACATTATGAATCTTTTCTAACTTGGAGGACAACAACAATCTGTACGCAACAGGTCTAACACACTCAATGATCTCATATGGCCCTATAAATCTCGGACTCAATTTGCCTTTATATTCGAATCGGAGTACTTTCTTCCACGGAGACACTTTCAGAAACACTTTGTCACTGATTTCAAACTCAATATCTTTTCTTTTCAAGTCTGCATAGGACTTCTGACGATCAGACGCTGCTTTCAAACTATCTCGAATTACTTTTACTTTCTGTTTAGTTTCTTTTATCAAGTCAACCCCGTGTATCTTACTTTCACTGAGCTCGGTCTAATATAGAGGTGTTTGACATTTTCGTCTGTACAAAGCTTCATAAGGTGCCATTCTAATGCTCGACTGAAAACTGTTGTTATATGCAAATTCAATCAATGGCAGGTACTGTTCCCACGTACCGTCAAACTTAATAATGCAACATCTCAACATATCCTTGAGAGTTTGAATGATCCGATCAGATTGACCATTTATTTGCGGATGAAAAGCTGCACTGAAATGCAATTTTGTGCCTAAAGCTTCTTGTAATTTTTTCCAGAATCGCGATGTAAACCTCGGATCTCTGTCTAACACAATGGATAGTGGTACTTCGTGCAATCTCGCAATCTTAAAATATAAAGCTCAGCTAATCTATCAAGTGAGTAATCAGATCGTACTGGAATAAAATGGGCAGATTTCATCAATCAATCAACTACAACCCAAATCGCATCTTTCTTTCTCGGAGTTAGAGGCAATTCCGTAACAAAATCCATTGTTACTCTATCCCATTTCCACTTAGGAATCAAAATCAGTTGTAGCAACCCAGACGAAACTTGATGTTCGGCTTTAACTTGCTGACAGACTAAACACTTCGAAACAAAATCAGATATGTCTTTTTTCATTCCAGACCACCAATAGTGTTGCTTCAAATCATGATACATTTTAGTGCTTCCCAGATGAACAGATAGTCGACTATTATGAGCTTCACTCAAAATCAACTGAATTAACTCTGAGTTTTTCGGAACACAAATTCGATCTTGGAATCTTAAACAATCCTTATTATAAACTCAAAATTCAGAATCAGAGTTCGAACCACACTGAGCTCGTCTCGCTATTATTTCATTGTCAATTTTCTGAGCATCACATACCTGCTGTAAAAACAATGGTTTTACTTTCAATTCAGCCATTACTAAACTATTATCAGATAGATCTAATTAAGCATTCAGAGTACGTAATGCAAACAGTGATTTCTGACTTAAAGCATCAGCTACAACATTTACTTTACCTGGATGATAATCAATTACAAGTTCATAATCTTTTAATAACTCTAACCATCTTCTCTGTTGTAGATTCAAATCTTTCTGAGTCATCAGATATTTTAGACTTTTATGATTAGAAAACACGTGACATTTCTCACCAAACAAATAATGACGCCATATCTTTAATGCGAATACAATCGCAGCTAACTCAAGGTCGTGTGTCGGATAATTCTTTTCATGCGACTTTAGTTGTCTCGAGGCATAAGCTAAAACTTTTCCTTCTTGCATCAAAACACATCCCAGACCATTTAATGAAGCATCACTGTAAATTACAAACTCTTTGCCTGACTCTGGCTGTACCAAAACTAGAGATTTAGTCAAAAGGGCTTTCAACTGATCAAAACTTTTCTAACATCTATTGGACCATTCAAACCTAACATCTTTCTGAAGCAATTTGGTTAACGGAGTAGCTATCGTCGAAAATCCTTTTACAAACCGACAATAATAATCAACGAGTCCCAAAAAGCTACAAACTTCAGACACATTTTTCGAAGGTTTCCATTCAAGAATAGCAGAAATTTTACTCGGGTCGACTCTTATTCCAGATGCGGATACAATATGTCCTAGAAAACTGACTTCACACAACCAGAATTCACATTTGTTGAATTTCACATACAATTGCTTTTCTCGCAAAGTTTGGAACACAATCCTTAGATTCTCAGCATGCTCAGTCTCATTTTGTGAATAAATCAAAATGTCATCAATAAATACAACAACACATCAATCTAGGTATGGTCTAAAAATTCTATTCATCAGATCCATAAAAACAGTAGGAGCATTTGTTAGTCCAAAAGGCATAACTAAAAACTATAATGCATGTACCCCATACTGAAAGTGTAACACCCCAAACCTGGCCCACAAGCCTTGACCGGATCTGGTATGTCACGGAGTAAAAACATTTTTGAAAGATTCGGATTCACGGTGGAAATCTAAAAATTATTGCTGAATTTGTAAAATGGTGTTTGCTAAAACTAAGATAGGTTGGTTTGATAAACACGATTGAGTTGAAAACTTTTTCTTTTCCTTTGAAACCATTTGATCATTTAGATTTTTAGAAATGTCGGGGTTATTGATAACTTGGTAAAATTGGCTACCCGATGGTAACGTCTTGGAAACGTGTACGAGTACTTATTTTGAAAATGTTGCTTTTACCGATTTGCTTAACAGCTTATAGGTTCGTTAGAAATAAGGTAAAAACTACGACTTAATCATACGAATAATAATAAAAATAATAAGCGGCCATATTACAACCCAATCGAATTTAGCAAATAATAAACTTTAATGGTACGAAATAAAACTTCAAAAACCGAGGAACAAGCATGGCCACCTCGAGTCCTCTCCGGCTCCGTCTCCGTGATCGACTCACCTGAAAAGATAGGGAAAGGGGGTGAGTCACCAAGACTCAGTACGTAGTTAATACACATGTCATCCACATACGGGCTTAGCCCATATCCACACAGTTCATACACAAGATATTAGTATGACATGCAATTATGCAACCCAACCTAGCCATCCATGCTCCTTTTTCTACCCCATGTGGTACCAAACCACTGGTGGTGCCAAACCACTGGTGACTTAAAGTCACGATATCCGTCAATACGTGTGGTGCCAAACTACTGGTGGTGCCAAACCACTGGTGACCCGAAGTCACAATCAAATGATGGGGCCAACCCATCGTGTGATACCAAATCACTGGCGTCAATCCCATATCTCATAGTGGGGCCAACCCACGGTGGTACTAAGCCACAGGGACGAGACGCTATGAGGTGCCAAACCTCTGGAGGTACCAAACCTCTGGTGATCATAGTCACAATGTGTTACCAAAACACTGGTGTCTGTCGACACGAATATCACTGCCCCCTCCACTCATTTATCCTACATCATCATGCTCACCTAACAAGTATCATGATCCCATATATCATGCATTTGTATATAGCATAACATTTGATAGCATATGATGGCGTACACAACATATATCATAGATCGAGTATTAGGGGACTTACCCGAAAACCAAGCTTATGCCCACTAGGCAAAGTTACCACATGAGAGGTTATAAATATCATTAAATAACAATTTATACTAATAAAGTGTGTAGGAGCTTACACACTCGATTAAATGATCACCCACCTTGGGTATCCAACATCTTAGCCCTTATTTCGGCTAACATGCCCAACATATACATATACAAATAACACATATAAACAAGCAAGAGAACAGTGCGATAACTACGCACCTGATCACAAACAGCGTTATGCCCTCAATCCCGAAGCTATCCCTAAGCGATACTACGGCTACTTGCCTACGCTGTTGTTCGGATACTGGCCCACACCCCGTTGGCCAATCTCGCACTGCCGAGACTGCTCTCCTTTTAAACTTTGGGATAGGGGCTACCCCTTTATCTTCTTGACTAATATTTGCGTCCATCGGTACACTTAATCAGATCAAACAGTTAATCACCCAAGTCATAAATCTAAGTATCAAATCTTACTAAATATTTCTTACCAACAAGCCGAAATCCCGGAAGCTTTCTTAATACTTGACGATTTTGCCCCTCACTGAAGCCCGAGAACTAAAACTTGACCTTTGAGTAGTCGAAAATCCTAGCTTTTTTCCAAGTCCCAAATGATTTGCTTGCCTTGGTAGTTACCAATATTCCTTGAATAGCCGAAACCAACAGGCTCCTTTAATACTCTCACTATTATTGCTTGAAAAGATTAAGAGGAAGTAGTCACGGCACCACCTTCAATAAGGATTCGGCAATAGTGCCTAGCATGTTCGGCTAGCAACAATGAAAGGAAACCATGCAAGTACATAAGCTAGTCGAGAGTTTCCTAGCTCCTTCTAAAATCAAAGCTCGAATGTTGCCCTCTCTCGGTCAAGAGCAAAAAGGAAAGAAAGAGCAAGCAAAAACCAAAACAATGGCTACCTCTCTCGCTATTCCTTCCAAACCGCAGCTCAGTCTCTCTTTCTTTCTCCCATTTTCGGCTAAGACAAAAATGAAAAGGGAAACAAAACAAAGGTTTTTGGCCAAGCTTTCCTCAAACCCAAGGCTGGAATGAAGGTCTCTAAGGAGTTTACCATTCGGCCATGCACCAAAATGTCAAGAAAGGAAGAACCAAAAATCAAATTTCGGCCATGCTTGTGCAATATTCAAACCGACCATGCTACCCTCTTTTTCCCATACAATAAAAATTATTAAAACAAAAGAAAATACCAACCCATGCCGCACATGCTCTCATTTCCATCCTCATTGTGATAAACAAATCCATTGTTTAATCTACCCCCCCATACTACCTCCTTTTCTATACATAAAATATTATTAATAAAAATAATAATAATAACAATAACAAATATAAAACTATTACCCCGTACTTATAAAAATAATAAAATACAAACAACTCATCCTCCAAATAAAAATAACACTCCCATCACCTTGCTATAAAATAATAATAATAATATATATATATCAACTTCCCATCACCATTTATAATAAAATAAAAACCAAACTAATCCCTATATATACCTCACGCATATACCAATAATAAAAGTTAAAATAATAGTAATAATACTAATAAAATGAAACCCATGCTTGCTTAAACTAATAAAAATAATAATAAAAAAATAATAATAATATACAAGCAAACAAAACTATTTCCCCTCATAAAATAAACTAGAAAAATATAACCCATACATCATTAAAATAGTAAAAATGACCAGCCCCATACATCATTAGCAGAGAGGTAAATTAATAATAATAATAATAAAATAAAATAAAACAACATAAGGGTAACAAGCATGCGTGCATGCCTCTTCCCCAAAAACTGCATGCGCGTAAGGGCCATGCAGGACACCCATCTCACGCCTGAAAAAAGGCCAAAAAGAACATCCGGTATTTGTCCCTGTGTCTCGAACCCGAGACCTGGAGAGGACTCTCGAATGCCTCAGCCACTCGGCCACCCTAACTTTCCTGTCATAAACGTATCAAAATTTCCTTTTAACCCTTCTTTCCTTGGCTCCCTTGAGCTTTAACGCCAAGCAAAACAATAAAACATTCGCGCGCTCCATGGGGACTCGAACCCCGACCTCGAGAGCTCTCCCGCACGCTAGGGCCCTAGCCACCTCTCCCACCTGGACTTTCATGTCCAAATATGCACACAAAAACCCTTTAAAGCCTCCTTCGACACTAACGCCCTTTTGCAATAAAAATAAAAACTTATGCCATGCCCAATACTCGAACCCTTGACCTGATTAGCGCCAATGCAAAGCCTTAAATGGCACACTAAAACCACTTTACCAGGGCATTTTATATGCCATAACTTACCAAAATTTATTCTTAAGGCCTCCATCACCCAATTTTCACTTTTGACCCAAAATTTTCAAAATTTCCAAAATAGTCCCTTTTTATCCTCGAGCCTTAATAACCCCTAAAACACATGAAAACAAATCTTAAGGCCTATTAACACTTAAGATATGCTTCAAACACACAGCCCCTATTTTAGGATATTACAAATCTACCCCCCTTAAAACAATTTCGTCCTCGAAATTGCTTACTAACGAACATCCATTCATTCCAATTCACCGCACCACGCGTATGCTGTGCACTCTGATTCTACAAAACTAACACATTCCTTATATACTATCTCGAGATTCACATTCAAGGTTCCATACTCTACTAGCATACAACCACGAACTATCTTACCTTCTAAGCACAGTTTCTAAGTTCACATCCAATGTTCAAGCACTTCACCAATAGTACAAGTATGAACCGATCTTATAAAACTCAAACAATAAAAGACATTCCATACAAGAAACTCACCTGCTATCACATCCTCGGTTGCCTCGCATCTAAACCTTTAGCATCTCAGCTTGAAGTTCCACGTCCTTGACTTCGCGCCTTATCCATCACTTGAGGACAGTCTTTAATCAAGTGAGACTTAGATTTACACCTAAAACATCTTCGATTCCGGTTCCAACACTCGCCGTCATGATACCTCCCACACTGAGCACACGAACAGCTCCAATTTCCCGTAGTTGGCTTAGTCAGACGAGCAAAATTTTCAATCCTCGGTCTTTTTTGAAGACCCCCAGGTGATTCAAACGGTCCAAAATTTCTCCTATCCCGGTTCCTATCCTTATCTCTGTTTTGTCTCATCGAATCCTTAATCCCTTCGGCTACCTTAGCTTTTTCGACCAACACCGCGAACTCCCGTTCCTGATGAGGAGCTATCAATAATCTTGGGTCGTCCCTTAATCCATCCTCAAATCGGACACATCGTTCATGCTCCGTAGCCACCACTCCTCGAGCATATCGGCTTAACCTTAGGAATTCAGCCTCGTATTCCGCCACGGACTTGTTCCCTTGAACCAGCCCCAGAAATGCCTTCCTCTGAGCATCAAAGTTGTAAATATCGACATACTTCTTCTGGTATGCCGTCTTGACATACTCCCAAGTGAGGTCGTCAGCTGTGATACTATCCCGAACCGTGAGCCACCATTGATACGCCTCGTCGCGAAGTAGCGCCACCATTCCTTTCACTTTTTCCTCAGGGCTCAGATCGAGCTCATCCATAATTCGCTCGGTTGCTTCCAACCAATATTCAGCCGTACTAGGTGCCACGCCGGATACACCACGGAACAACTCCGCTCCATTAGCTCGAAGTCACTCGAGAACAGATTTTCGAGCTCTCGTAATTCCTCCCGCTCCAGCCACCATCTCTAAAACTCGCAGCACCGCCCGAGATACAGCATCATCCCCCAACTGATCTTGCCGCTCATTGCCGAAGACTGGTGGTGGAGGTGGTACCTTATTATCAGGCCCTTGACCCGATCTAACAGGTTTCGAAACGGTCATTCCGCCTCGACCACGTCCTCTAGAACTCATCTCTTATCGCGCAATCTGACTTAAAAGTTTTATGCAATAGAAAATGTGTTCCACTGATTAATCGCGAACAATTTTATGAAAGTATTTAGAAGTGGTTCTTTCGATCACACAAAGGTTCAATTCAAGTTCACTATTCTAATACAGAGAGTCGCATTCATGCTCATAAATAGAGACATATTCATATCACCTCAACAGTCAAAGGTACTTACCCGAGCGGATCGGTGCCGGAGACTCGGTGCCATGCTGTTTAAAACAAAACCATTTTCATAATAGTTCTCAAAAGTCTATCAAGAAAACATTTTTGGGCCTTGAGCCCCCACAGCCGAGTTTTGAACTGGGCTCTGATACCAACTTGTAACACCCCAAACCCGGCCCACAAGCCTTGACCGGATCTAGTATGTCACGGAGTAAAAACATTTTTGAAAGATTCGGATTCACAGTGGAAATCTAAAAATTATTGCTGAATTTGTAAAACGGTGTTTGCTAAAACTAAGATAGGTTGGTTTGATAAACACGATTGAGTTGAAAACTTTTTCTTTTCCTTTGAAACCATTTGATCATTTAGATTTTTAGAAATGTCGGGGTTATTGATAACTTGGTAAAATTGGCTACCCGATGGTAACGTCTTTGGAAGCGTATCAGTACTTATTTTGAAAATGTTGCTTTTACCGATTTGCTTAACAGCTTATAAGTTCGTTAGAAATAAGGTAAAAACTACGACTTAATCATACGAATAATAATAAAAATAATAAGCGGCCATATTACAACCCAATCGAATTTAGCAAATAATAAACTTTAATGGTACGAAATAAAACTTCAAAACCGAGGAACAAGCATGGCCACCTCGAGTCCTCTCCGACTCCGTCTCGCGATCGACTCACCCGAAAAGATAGGGAAGGGGTGAGTCACCAAGACTCGAGACGTAGTTAATACACATGTCCTCCACATACGGGCTTAGCCCATATCCACACAGTTCATACACAAGATATTAGTATGACATGCAATTATGAACCCAAACCAGCCATCCATGCTCCTTTTTCTACCCCATGTGGTACCCAAACCACTGGTGGTGCCAAACCACTGGTGACTTAAAGTCACGATATCCGTCAATACGTGTGGTGCCAAACCACTGGTGGTGCCAAACCACTGGTGACTCGAAGTCACAATCAAATGATGGGGCCAACCCATCGTGTGATACCAAATCACTGGCGTCAATCCCATATCTCATAGTGGGGCCAACCCACGGTGGTACTAAGCCACAGGGACGAGACGCTATGAGGTGCCAAACCTGCGGAGGTACCAAACCTCACGGTGATTGTAGTCACAATGTGTTACCAAAACACGGTGTCCGTCGACACGAACATCACTGCCCCCTCCACTCATTTATCCCACATCATCATGCTCACATAACAAGTATCATGATCCCATATATCATGCATTTGTATATAGCATAACATTTAACAGCATATGATGGCGTACACAACATATATCATAGATCGAGTATTGGGGACTTACAGAAAACCAAGCTTATGCCCACTAGGCAAAGTTACCACATGAGAGGTTATAAATATCATTAAATAACAATTTATACTAATAAAGTGTGTAAGAGCTTACACACTCGATTAAACGATCACCCACCTTGGGTATCCAACATCTTAGCCCTTATTTCGGCTAACATGGCCAACATATACATATACAAATAACACATATAAACAAGCAAGAGAAAACAAGGCGATAACTCACGCTTTGATCGATCACAAACAACGTTATGCCCTCAATCCCGAAGCTATCCCTAAGCGATACTACGGCTACTTGCCTACGCTGTTGTTCGGACGCTGGCCCACACCCCGGTGGCAAATCTCGCACTACCGAGACTGCTCTCCTTTTAAACTTTGGGATAGGGGCTTCCCCTTTATCTTCTTGACTAATATTTGCGTCCATCGGTACACTTAATCAGATCAAACAGTTAATCACCCAAGTCATAAATCTAAGTATCAAATCTTACTAAATATTTCTTACCAACAAGCCGAAATCCCGGAAGCTTTCTTAATACTTGACGATTTTGCCCCTCACTGAAGCCCGAGAACTAAAACTTGACCTTTGAGTAGTCGAAAATCCTAGCTTTTTTCCAAGTCCCAAATGATTTGCTTGCCTTGGTAGTTACTAATATTCCTTGAATAGCCGAAACCAATAGGCTCCTTTAATACTCTCACTATTATTGCTTGAAAAGATTAAGAGGAAGTAGTCACGGCACCACCTTCAATAAGGATTCGGCAATAATGCCTAGCATGTTCGGCTAGCAACAATGAAAGGAAACCATGCAAGTACATAAGCTAGTCGAGAGCTTCCTAGCTCCTTCTAAAATCGAAGCTCGAATATTGCCCTCTCTCGGTCAAGAGCAAAAAGGAAAGAAAGAGCAAGCAAAAACCAAAACAATGGCTACCTCTCTCGCTATTCCTTCTAAACCGCAGCTCAGTCTCTCTTTCTTTCTCCCATTTTCGGCTAAGACAAAAATGAAAAGGGAAACAAAACAAAGGTTTTTGGCCAATCTTTCCTCAAACCCAAGGCCGGAATGAAGGTCTCTAAGGAGTTTACCATTCGGCCATGCACCAAAATGTCAAGAAAGGAAGAACCAAAAATCAAATTTCGGCCATGCTTGTGCAATATTCAAACCGACCATGCTACCCTCTTTTTTCCCATACAATAAAAATTATTAAAACAAAAGAAAATACCAACCCATGCCGCACATGCTCTCATTTCCATCCTCATTGTGATAAACAAATCCATTGTTTAATCTACCCCCCATACTACCTCCTTTTCTATACATAAAATATTATTAATAAAAAAAATAATAATAACAATAACAAATATAAAACTATTACCCCGTACTTATAAAAATAATAAAATACAAACAACTCATCCTCCAAATAAAAATAACACTCCCATCACCTTGCTATAAAATAATAATAATATATATATATCAACTTCCCATCACCATTTATAATAAAATAAAAACCAAACTAATCCCTATATATACCTCACGCATATACCAATAATAAAAGTTAAAATAATAGTAATAATACTAATAAAATGAAACCCATGCTTGCTTAAACTAATAAAAATAATAAAAAAATAATAATAATAATAATATACAAGCAAACAAAACTATATCCCCTCATAAAATAAACTAGAAAAATATAACCCATACATCATTAAAATAGTAAAAATGACCAAATTTCATACATCATTAGCAGTGAGGTAAATTAATAATAATAATAATAAAATAAAATAAAACAACATAAGGGTAACAAGCATGCGTGCATGCCTCTTCCCCAAAAACTGCATGCGCGTAAGGGCCATGCAGGACACCCATCTCACGCCTGAAAAAAGGCCAAAAAGAACATCCAGGCGCTGTCCCCAGGTCTCGAACTCGAGACCTGGAGAGGACTCTCGAATGCCTCAGCCACTCGGCCACCCTAACTTTCCTGTCATAAACGTATCAAAATTTCCTTTTAACCCTTCTTTCCTTGGCTCCCTTGAGCTTTAACGCTGAGCAAAATAATAAAACATTCGCGCGCCTCCATGGGGACTCGAACCCCCGACCTCGAGAGCTCTCCTGCTGCTAGCGTCCTAGCCACCTCTCCCACCTGGACTTTCATGTCCAAATATGCACACAAAAACCCTTTAAAGCCTCCTTCGACACTAACGCCCTTTTGCAACAAAAATAAAAACTTATGCCATGCCCAATACTCAGAACCTCGACTGATTAGCGCTAATCCAAAGCCTTAAGTGGCACACTAAAACCACTTTACCAGGGCATTTTATATGCCATAACTTACCAAAATTTATTCTTAAGGCCTCCATCACCCAATTTTCACTTTTGACCCAAAATTTTCAAAATTTCTAAAATAGTCCCTTTTTATCCTCGAGCCTTAATAACCCCTAAAACACATGAAAACAAATCTTAAGGCCTATTAACACTTAAGATATGCTTCAAACACACAGCCCCTATTTTAGGATATTACAGAAAGTAGTTTTCGGAATGTATGAATCTTTCACTCTTAACTGGTAGTACCCCGATCTCATATCAATCTTAGAAAACACAGTGGCTCCTTTTAGTTGATCAAACAAATCGTCAGTCTTGGGCAACAGATATTTGTTCTTTATGGTTACTTTGTTCAACTGATGATAATCAATGCACATTCTCATCATACCATCTTTCTTTTTCACAAACAGAACAGGAGCACTCCAAGGTGAAAAACTTGGTCTGGAAAACCCTCTATCAGTCAACTCCTGCAACTTTGGCTTTAACTCTTTCAATTCTGTTGATGCCATTCTATACGGAGCTATCGAAATAGGTGTCGTACCGGGCAATAGATCAATACCAAATTCAACTTCATGTATCGGAGGCAAACCTGATAATTCTCTAGGGAATACATCAGAAAATTCACAAACTACTGGCACTGATTCAACTTTCTTTTCAGATACTTTCGAATCAATTACATAAGCAAAGTAGGCTTCATATCCCTTTTTCATATAACTCTGAGCTTTTAATACAGATATCACAGCAGGCAAACCATTCAAATCACTAGACTCAACCCAAACTAGTTCATCATTTGAACATCTCAAATCAATGATCTTTCTATTACAATTGACAACAGCATCATGCAATGTCAACCAATCCATACCCAGAATGATATCAAACTCATCAAATGGTAATAACATCAGATCAGCAAGGAAACAGATATCTTGAAACATTAACAATCAGTTCTTGTATACTTTGTCAACCAGGACACTTTTACCTAAGGGGTTCGATACTTTTATAACAAATTCAATAGACTTTACAGGCAAAGTCTTACTGGATACTAAGTTCATGCGTATATACGAATGAGTAGAACCAGGGTCTATCAATGCAATCACAGAAGTATCATAAAGTGTAAATGTACCCGTTATAACATCTGGAGATGAAGCTTTCTCTCGAGCTCGGATAGCATATGCTCTAGCAAGTGCTTCAGTTTCAGATCTTGCAATAGAATCTTTCGTAGCTCTCTGACTACCACTGATATTTCTTACATTTCGGAAAAGTCTACCTCTTTCTGAAACATTATCAGATCTCGGATTCTGAATCATCTCTGGCTCAACAAACTCTGGGCAGTCACGGATGAAATAATCTAATGATCCACATCTGAAACAAGCTCGGTCATTCAATCTACAACTCCCCAGATGCCTTTTACCATAGTGCTTACATTCAGGTTTCTCAGATTGAACATTTCTAACACTTGCCATTGAAGTTGCTGGAGCTTTGGAGCTTAACTGTGATCTAGCTCGATCTTTATTAGAATGTCCCACATGAGTCCTGGAACGACTTTGTTCATCTCTAAATTTCTTCGAAGCAGACTAAAATGTTTTACCCGAAAATCTCTTTCTCACATCTCTAACTTCAGACTCAGCTTTTCTTTTGTCTTTCCAAAGTGCCTCGGCTTTACATGCTCGATCAACAAGTACCACAAACTCTTTTATCTCTAAAATCCTGACTAGCAAGCGGATGTCTTCATTTAAACCATCTTCAAACCTCTTACACATTATTGCTTCTGATGATACACATTCTCGGGCATACTGACTTAACCTCACAAACTCTCGTTCGTATTCAGTGACAGACATGCGGCCCTGTTTCAATTCCAGAAATTCTTTCCGTTTTTTATCAATGAATCTCTGACTAATGTATTTCTTTCGGAATTCAGACTAAAAGAAATCCCAAGTAATTCGTTCCTTCGGAACAATAGATACTAAAGTTTTCCACCACTGATAAGCCGCATCTCGTAACAGTGAAATAAAACATTTTATACTTTCTGGAAGAAAACTTGTTTAGCTTCTCCCTCTTGACCACTCGTAGCCAGTCTCGAATCAGAGGGCACTACCCCTTGACCGGGAGTAGGCGCATTACTTTCTACATTGTCAACTTCGGCTCTTTTGGGATCCATTACTATACGTAAAACACATTTTACACGTCAGGATTCATCACACTATCACAGTTCAGATATATGGCATGTATAGCTAGACTCTGGCACGTTACGTTAGTCTGAGAATCGACTAAACCGTAGCTCTGATACCAATCAAATGTAACACCCCTAACTCATATCTGGCATCAGAATTAGGGTTAAGGGCATTATGGATAGATCAGAAACTTTTACAGACATTTCATACAATCATTCATCAATTGCAATCAAAGTGTCCATTATATAAGTCAACGAGACCTTAATCATGCTTTAATGTGCGGCCGGGACTAAACCGAAAATATATGAAAATTCTAAAAAATTTAAAACTTTTTCAAAACTGTTAAGGTTACACGCCCATGTGACTAGGCCGTGTGCCTCCCACGGCTACTGGACACACCCATGTGTCCTGGCCGTGCCAAATTAGGGCAGGTATATTGACTTATCCACACGGTCACCAGACACACCCGTGTGCTATGACCGTATACTCTTAGGCTAAATACTATCTTATTCACATGGCTACTAGGCATGTCCATTTGCCAGGGCCATGCACACTTGGGCTGGCTACTGACTTAATCACACGACTACTAGGCACACCCGTGTGCCATGCCCGTGTAGGCAAAGCAGGCCACTTGCAAGGCCGAAATGCCAACCACACAAGGACCAATCCCTACAAGCAATTTTACCAATTCATTTCATGCACATTTGGCAACCAAAAGCATATCCAATTAATCATCAAATCTCCATATACAATTACAATTCCAAACATGCCAATTTGTACAACTAAACACATATGCATTCAAGCATGATTCATCCACATTTACCTTTCATATATCCCTTCCTTTGATCAATCTTGCATACTCACATTTCATCCTTATACTTATCATAAACTTGACCATTTCATAGTTACCAAACCATACCAAATCATATTCCATATTTCATATTTACCCATGCATATTATCAACACTTATGTAGCCACATCTCATGGCTAATTGTACACTTTTCAACCATAATCCAAAACAACTAGTCTACACATGCCATATTTAGCTATATACACATTTCAAAAGTACCAAAATGAGTATGGGTAGTGTGATGACGATCCTCGACGGTCCCCGAGCCTTTAGTAGCTTTGACGATCTATAAAACAGAGCAAACATACACACAAAGTAAGCTTTCAAAAGCTTAGTAAGCCATATACAAATAAACTTAACATAGAGGCAATCAAGACATATAATCAATATGAGTTTACTATTAACTCAATTTCATAATCATCATTCTCATTGGCACATTTACTTAGCCATTCATCTTTCAATCTTACATATCACCACATACTTTATTAGCTCATAGTTTTTCCATTCATATAACACACTTACATT
This sequence comes from Gossypium bickii, assembly GCA_025503065.1. Classification (NCBI taxonomy): domain Eukaryota; kingdom Viridiplantae; phylum Streptophyta; class Magnoliopsida; order Malvales; family Malvaceae; genus Gossypium; species Gossypium bickii. The sequence goes on along the minus strand of CP106710.1, from coordinate 104,906,051 downwards.
CTCATATTCAAATACATAATTCGACTAGGTAAGTTTAAGAAAATACTTACCTTCATAAACACACAATGTGTACTTATCAAACGTACCTGAACAGATGTACTAATCGCATATTCATTCATTTCTCGGACTTACCCGTTGAACCATTTGGACTCTAATAGGATACATAGAGTGCTCGGAATAGTCATACAATGCCAACGTCCCAGATGTGGTCATACATGTAATCAGATATCGATGCCACTGTCCCAGACAGGGTCTTACACGAATCGTTACGATGCCAATGTCCCGGACATAGTGTTACACGAAAATCTCATATCAATGCCAACGTCCCAGATGTGGTCTTATATGAAATATCAAATCAATGCCAACGTCCCAGACGTGGTCTTACATGATATCACATAACAGATCTATTCATAGGTTCGTACGGGGCTTCTTGGATGTTAGCAAAGTTTCGATCTTATCTTGGTTTTCATATATACAACATCTCATAAGAATTCAACATTATCAATAGTCAAGTGAACATTCATAATTCATTACAGATACATTTATTTATATATTGACTTACCTCAGATTCAGATATTCGTTCGAACTCGATTATTCGACTACTTTCGCCTTCCCACGATCTAAGTCCGTTTTCTTCGGTTCTTGATCTATACAAATTAAAATTTAACCCTTCCATTCATTAACTTATTCAATTCAATTCAAAAACATACATTTAGGGCTATTTGCAACTTAGCCCTCACATTTGCGTATTTTATCAATTTAGTCCATTTTTCTCAAAACATCAAATATACACAATTTGTTCACATACATGCTTAGCCGAAACTTCCTAAGGACCATACAAGTACATATTTTTCATCAAATTCACAATTTATTCCCTCAAATAATCATTTTCTCAATTTAGCCCTAATTAGCTAAATTCATCAAAAATTCAAGAACAAAACATGTTCATTTAACACATATCTTTCATTAAACATCTAAACTCATCACAAAACTCATCATTTCATCAATGGCACATTTCATAAACATCATTAATTCTTCAAATTACAACATGGGCTCGATAGTAGACTACGCAACAATCTCAAAAACATAAAAATCATCAAAATCCAAAGTTAAAACATACCTAAATTTGACCACAAGAGTGTCGAAACCTAGCATGGCTTATTCCTTTCTTTCCTTTGCTAATTTCAGCTAGAATAAGATGATAACTATCATCTTTCAATTGTTTCTTTTAATCCTATTATTAATCAAATTACAAAATTATCCGTTCAACTAATAATTAAAAACAAACATACAATAAGGAGATATTTGTCCTTTGTTCATCCACTAACTAATTAGTGGTTTAATTGCCTCATAAGGCCTCTTCTTTTAATAGCCACATCACTTAGGTTCTTTAACATATAGCATGCAATTTTTTTATTTAATGCAATTTAATCCTTTTATCAAATTAAACTCACAGACAGACAAATTAACTTCCAAAACTTTAGTACATGCTTAATCATATATCAAGAGCACAGAAAATAATATTAAAATATTATTCTAAATCAGATTTGTGGCCCCGAAACCACTATTCCGACTAAGATCTAAATCGAACTGCTACAGACTTGGGTCATACGGCCGACCACACGCCTGTGTTCTAGCCCGTGTACCCTTTGAAGTGGCCACACACGTTCATGTGCCAAGCCGTGTGCTAGGTCATGCCAAAACTGTAGGGTATACTGACTTATGCAACACTGCCAAGTCACACACACGTGTGCTAGGCCGTGTGCCATTGAGGGGGTATACTGACTTGTACCACACGGCCAGTCACACGCCTGTGTGTGAGACCGTGTGGAGCATACTTACTTTAATTTAATTTCAACACCAAGGAACACATGGTCGTGTAACATGACTGTGTGTCATACACGGCTGAGACACACACACGTGTCTCTCCCCGTGTGGACAAAAATAGGCCATTTGCAAAGCCAATATGCCACCCCATTTTGCACATACCTGCATAAGTATAAATGATACCATTTTAAGACACAAATATGCAGCCAAATCAATCCCAATTCATGCACATTTCATGCTATACAATTACAACCATTTCACTTGCTCAAATATAACCGAAACAATATGGTTCATTTAATTCACATATATGATTCAATAAAACCATACAAAATATGCATTATCAATTTAACCTTTTTCATTCATTATAGGTTAATATACCTAATTCAAAACAAAGTCATTCGCACATCTTTCTACATTAACCAAATCATCATCACAAGTCAACTTAAAAGGCCCAAAATACATATGCATCAAGCATATCAAAATGGCTCAAGCCTATACATGCCATATACCATATTTACACAACTCAAAGTACCAAATAGATGTCCGATAGTGCGGTGAAGTTCCAAACGATCCCCAGTTTCGAGTTAGCTTCGATTAACTATAAAACATAGAAGAAATTAAATAGAGTAAGCTATAAAGCTTAGTAAGTTCGTATGTAAATATGAAATAATCTCAACATTTATTAGCATTTTCAAAATGAATAACATAATTAGCATTTAGAGTATTAATCAACGAGTTAACATATAGTTAAACCACATCATAACTCATAGGTCCTCAACATCTTCTAACACATTACTTGAGCAGTTTTTTGTACATACCTGTATCGATACTTATCTATCTCTTGACAATTCTCTTATCAAACCACTTTGGCTTATAAATACTTATGATACAAATTCATCGATTTTCTGATGCCACAGTCCAACTATGGTCTTATACGTACATTGCCAAGGCCCTGTCGTGGTATTACATTTATATGCCATAACCTGATTATGGTCTTATTTTTCGATTCGCCATAGCCCAGCTATGGTCATATTCTGCAACTCATATGCTTAAACCATACATTTAGATTCAATATTTCCAAATTTAACTAATAGAATACATACAATCTCAATTCTATCCATAAATTAAATAATTGCCCAATTAAGTTCAATTATACGAACTTACCTCATATACAGAAATGACGGATCGAGTCGACTACTCAATAACCATGCTTTTCCCCAGATCTAAATCTGAATTCTTTCTTTCTTGATCTATATGAATTCAAAATTAACTTATTCAACCACATATTCTTTCAATTTAGTTCATATCACACTTCAAAGCACTTTTACACTTTTGCCCCAAGTATTTTACAACTTTTACAATTTAGTCCTTATTTCACAAAAAATAATATTCACATTCTATATTTTACATTTATTTCACATTTCAACCACTCAATTTGCATTTTTTTCACAATTTAATCCCTATTATGCATTTTCATCAAAAATCACTTAACAAAACATGTAAAACTATCATCAAACTTTCATATTTCATCATTAAACTTTAAAGAACACATAGATTCAACAATGGAAATTCTCAAAATCTTTAACAGCTTCGATATGAAAGGTACGAGCTAGCTAGAATACGAAGCAACGATCACAAAAACATATAAATCATTAAAAACGGGACAAAATACATACCTAATTGCAAAGATTGAAGTTTTCGAATCCCTAACCCTATTTTTACTTGAAAAATCGGTTGAAGATGATAAAAGATGATGAAAATTTGGCTTTGTTTAATTTAATTAACCATTAATAAACAATTTACTTATTTAACCTTTAAAACATTTAATAATTACACCAAATGTCATGCCACTATAATCCACTATCAAACTAATGGCCTATTTACCACTTAAGGACCTTAAGTTTAAGGCTCTATAGCTATTAGACACCTTTAGCTAATAGAAGACACATCTGCATTTTACGCGATTTAGTCCTTTTTATCAAATTGACCATTTAAACGATAAAATTTCTTGACGAAATTTTTACACAATCACTCAATCATGCTGTAGACATTAAAATAATAATAAAAGAAATATTTTAACCTCGGATTTATGGTCCCAAAACCATAGTTTTGATTTGACCAAAAATAGGCTGTTACACCGAGTATCAATACTTGAGATAATGTATCGATACTAAATCTCTATTCTAACTTCCTGCACATTTAAAAACATAAAGGTATCGAGTTTAAATCCTGAATATCAATACCTCTTCCCCTAAACATTAGAATGCAACAGACATATGCAATGAACTCACTCCAAAACAAATTCTAAGCATCATGCATTACTTACTTCGATAAATTATCATCCACAGGCTAAATTAGACAGTTCAAATCATCTAAACGAGTCCAATCAAGATACATCAAGCCATCACAAAGCTCATGAACTTAAGCAAACATATAAACTCACAAACTTCCAAAACAAAATAACAAAGTCGGTAAATTTTCCAAACATGTCATGGCACTAAACCAATCTACCACATTGTCTTATTTCCCAGTACGAAATAACTGAAAGTACACCTACGAGAACATATGAATCTTCCTTTGATCACTCCCTTAGAAACCACACCGTCCACATTGTGTCGTCACTAATCTGCATATATTGAAATGACTGGGTGAGCTTTAACAAGCTTAGTGAATGCAAATAATTTCCAGAACATAAACATATCATCATGCAACACAGCCAATCATTTACACACAAGTACCTCATTCTTAAGTCTAGCATCATATAATATTAAACCATGCATCGTCAAAAAGGTCATTCTCATAACGCATACATACTCACTTAAGCATAGAACATATTCCACATAATCACATAAAATAAGATAAATTGGGATAAGATGGCACTTGCGCTATGAAATGTAACACCCCCAGACCCGGCCCAGACGTTTCGACCGAATCCAGTATGTCACATCAAAGGCATAATTCAAAAATGATTTTGCTAAGTTAAAATTTTAAGGCCTAAAAGCCCAAAATACTTGAATCTTGCTAAGTAATGATAAGAGCCCATGTTTAAATTTAAGAAATTTATCCAGGTTCAATAATTAAGTAAACAGTTGAAACAAAAACAACAAAACTCAAAATCTAAAGTCAAGTCGGAGAATACATGGCCTTATTACAATGCAACAGAAACAAAGTAATTAAAATTAAGTCTTTCAAACTAATTAAAAACTACTTGCAGTGTGGCCACCTCCGAGTCCTCTTCCACGTCGAGTCATCTACTAAGGATCACTTGAAACATTTAATAAAAAGGGTGTGAGTTTTGAAACTCAGTGTGTACGACCCTTGGTAATCCAATCAACATATAATTATTACATTGGGCCTAAGCCCTATCAAAAATGGTGGTCTTGGGCTTTAACCCACAATGACCTCATATCACATCAGTATCACATGAATGCAATGCACCTATCCCAAATCCAACCCTGCACTCCATTTCCTTCCAACCCTACACTCCTGTGGGGATTTAAATACCAACCCACCCATCCCTACACTCCAAAGGTAACACCAACAGTGGCATTACTCAACATTGCAGCAAGGCTGCTAAGCATATAATGGGCTTAAAGCCACCGGTGGATCCACGGTCGTCAAGCGACTAAGCGATCCTCACATATCTTCCTCCATATCATCAAACCCACTAAAATGCAACATATATTTCATGAATGCAACATACACAATTTCACACATTAAGCACTCAGGAGTATTTTAGTCATTTCACTACCCAAGGGTATTTTCGTAAATTTACCCTACAGGGGTATTTAGGTAATTTTGCAAAATAGGGGTATTTTTGAAATTTTGCAAATTGGGGATGTTTTGGTAATTCTGCAAATTAAGGGTATTATGGTATTTTACAATTCAGGGGTATTTTAGTAATTTTGCAAATCTAAGTATATGTTGGTAATTTTCAGACTAAGGGTATTTTGGTAATTTTCAAATCAGGGGTATTTTGGTCCCTCTCGGGTTTTAGTTATGAACTTTGGCCCATTAACATGTCCTTGCGGCTAAAGTGAACATATACTATGCATCAGGTAGGATTCCAGAGAAGAGGAGGTGGGTCACTAGGACCGCTTAAATACCAAGCTCTCCCTAGATCCAATCCTAGACATGCATATGCCCGTTGCCACACTCTAACCCAGCGACTTGTCCCCAGACATGTTTAATTATTAGATTAAGTCTTATGCGGTTTAAGAGTTGTTCAGAACTAGGCCTAAAGTCTATTAAACCCTGGCTTACTTTTCTACGTCCCAATAAAGCCCATCAAGCCCATTTCACGTTCATATAACCATTAAGCCCAAATCACATCCTTATGGTCCATTAGGCCCAAATCTCATTCATATGGCCTATTAGGCCCAGAACAATTCCAGATCATGTAACATGCATGGCTAACTCAATTCATATAACCAAATCAATCAATTTCATCAAACTTAGCCTCAGGGCCCACCGGGCCCATTTAGCCACTTTTGGTTTTTCGGCATTGCCAATATCATGTGTGTATTGTTTGTACACACCTGGTTACTAAAACGTGCTATACTATCCTTGGTCTTGAACCTACAACCAACCAACCTTTAATCAATCACCCATACTTAATCAAAATATTTACCAAAAGCCGAAGCCTTACCATAACCTTACCGTGTGCCACCGGGTTCTAATAGCCCTTCCTTAGCTACTAATCACGAGTATCCCCTAGATCTGCACTCACACATACACCATCAAACTTTGAGTAACTCGTAATCCACACAAGTCACCCTTATAGATCATACTCACATTTGGCCATTTACTTAAACCATATTCGAGTTGAGTACACTTACACTTTGCTAACGATCCTTACCACGCTTGCGATCTTTGAACCTTACCCTTATTGATACAAGATTAACGATAATGAGAAGTTAGATAGCCCTTCGACTTTTAACAAAACACACTAAGGGGTTAACTGAATACTTACCGAATCCACTTTTGATCTTGCGGCCTAGATAGCTACTGAACGAGATTCTAATTTAAACCTTGACTGATAGTAGATAACAATCGATTTGTGATGGAGGAAAAGAACAAAGATTTGGCACTAATAGGATTTCGGTAAGAGAAGATGATGATACTTTGGCAATAAAAGAGTTTGGCTATGAGATAATTTGGCAAAAAGGGATTCGGCTATAAGAGATTTCGACAAAAAGGCAAGGTATTTTCGGTTGTGGAAAAATAAGGTTTCGGCAAGGAAAAGAATGGAAAATTCGGCATTACCTAGGACCCCAGATTCGGCACACACACATTTATATAGCCTATATCCGAAACTTAGCTGCCCCTAAAGTCCAATTCGGCACCACTTCATCCACTGCTCATCTCCTAATTTTCATCTATGATATCTCCCTTATCCTTCTCCTAAATTCTCTTTACTGATCACTTCTCCTTAGAGTCCCTCTACACGCCACTTCCAGCCTTCTAGAAGCCTAAAATTAAACTCCAAAATAAAGCTAAGCTAGCACTCGAACCTCAGACCTCCCTGCATGTATATGTCGCCACCTCTTTACACCTTAGTGGCGTCACTTAGCCACTTCACCATAGGCTTCTTTGTGCCATTTTTCACTTATTTTTATTTAAAAGCCTACTACTCACAACCCTGATTCCTTAATTAATTAAATTAATAATCCTCCACCATAAAAATTAAACCAAGAGCTTCTCCAACACACCTAGGCACTCCAAATTCATTTAACCTTTAAAGCTGTCATGTCATTGTCATTTTCTTGCTCATTTAAAAATTTTATGAGACTCAAAGCCCAATACGCCCAATTCTTCTAGGCCTACATTTGGGGCGTTACATGAAACATATTGTGAGCTCTATCATCACACATCAGATACACAGATCTCCATTAGACCACATAGACTCATAGAGTCAAACATATCCCAAAAGTGAAGCATTTAGCTAACACTCACCTTATTATCCCTCACATGTCCTACTGAATGGAGCTTAACTCTCATTCCCTTATCCCCCCAAACATGCCTCAACGCCCAAAACTTCTAAACGTATAAGTGAGTAGTCACAATCCTATGGCATTCCAACTAATCCAATGGTTCCAAGATCGCAAGGCCAAAATATCCGAAAATAACACATATTACTTACCGATTATCCGTGGACTGCCACTGGATATTAACATCTTTTGCAAAACATTAGCATAGTCATATAGCATATTTATTACACATCCACCTCATGTATATGATTCCACTTTACACAATAGTCATTATATTCACATACCATCTTTCATGCACAACAGATAACCACAAAATCACAATATAATTATGGATTCAAGGGAACTTACACTCGAAACTTAGAGTAGGGGTTTAGGCTACATCTAAATTCCCAAATAACCATGACTCGTGTTTACGAGTAGCAATTGCATACACTCACCTCTTTATGCTTTTGCTGAAAAGTTGAAAGCTCAACTAATGCTTCCCTATCTCGTAGCAAGCTCTAACGAATCTGAATTTTTACACATAAAAATCATTTAATAACCACAGTAAAAAAAAAACCCAAAAATTCACTCAAACCAACTAACACACTAGCGTTAAGCTAAGTTCCGATGTAACTTAAATTATTAGCACAACAGACTTTAAATACTAATATATCATTCTATACTCAACCTTTTTGCCTAAAATCAATTTCGTTAATCTAATTAATCATCTATGCCTAATTCGTAACCTTCAAACTAGACAAATCTACTCAATTCATTGTATCAACATATTTCGACATCTTTCAGGCAATTTTCACATAATGCATTAAAACATAAAAAATCATTAACAAAACTTTAAGGTAAGTTTAAAAACCTCTTAATCATGCTAAAACAAGTTGAAAAAGACTTTGAAGCCAAGTTTTAACTCAAAATCCCGAAATCTACCATTAATGGTTCAAATTTTGGCTTTTATTTAAAACATGCTATTTGAGGGCTAATAATTCAGTTTTAGAGTTTAAAAAATAGTAAAAACCAATGTATACATAAATTACTACCTTTTGTTGAAAGAATGGATGAGTTTTGACACAACTTTGAAAAACCCACGTTTGAAGATGATGATGAAATCTATGGAGTTTTGGGTGTTTTTCTTGAAGATTTATGATGGTAAATGACTTAGGAATGATAGGAAATCAATGTATTGTTGTTTAGGAATCAAATATCAATGGAATAGTAAGGAAAAGAATAAGAGGCGACACAAAAAAGATGGGGAGGAAGGTTTAACGTGAAAATTGTAGGCGGAGGGTGGCTTTTGGTTCAATTTTAACAACTAGTCAAATTGCCACATAAATACTCACTATTTTCACTTTGTTACAAATTAGTCCTTCTTCTAAAATTAAAGGTTTCTAGAACAATTTTTCAAAAATTAATTTAATAGCTAAAATGCCATAGTTGAAAACATTATCGAGTACCAACCTTATGAAATTTTGAGCTCGTCTATGCCAAAATTCCTAAAATACCCCTAAAACTCCTAAGCCCTATTTTGGGGTGTTACATGGGTTATGGGGAACTCATGGTCTGCAGCTGAGGAATGGGTAGGAGTTTGCATTGATGAATGAGCATTCCATGTATATGAAATTGGAAAATAGAGTGCTACGATGCCATGTTTTACTGCATGATTGTTATTAAAATGACTGAATGCCACTTTGATTAATCATTTGATTATTCACTCATGCTATGTTTAGACTCACACTGAACTTTTTAAGCTTAACCCCTAGTTTACTCTTTAAAGATAACCCTCAAGACTAAGGTTGGGCATGGCATTTGGAGGTCTCATCACAAATTTTCATACAAAAAAGTATTTGAAACTTTACTTAATTGGTTTATTTTTACATTGTAATATTTAATTAAGTTTGGACTGTGGTGTGGGTGATTTTATTTGGGATTTTTGCAAGAGGGTGAAATGTCATTTTTTAAAGGTTTACCGACAAATTCAACTAAGGTATTTTGTTTTCAGATGACACATCTTTCTAATAAAATTGGACTTACATTATAGATGGCCTAACAAACTGGTGATTTTATTAAAAGTAAAGCAACTAAGCTAAGTTTTCAAAAAATAAAATAATCAAAATAGAAAATTTTAGATCAAACATTTTTACTTGGCCGTTTTGGTGGGTAATGCAACCTTTAGGATTCAACCATAATGTCTAGGCTAAGTTTGGGAGGTTAGAACCCAAGTTGCATGAAGCCATGGTTCGACATATTCTTCTAAGATGACATTATTATGTATTATGTCCTTTTGTCCTTTATATCTAGATTGAACACAAGTCATGGAATAGTAGCACTTGTATAGTCCAATATCTTGTTTCTTGATTCCTAAGTAGATTATGATAAACAAATAGTGTGATATCTCAGATTGACTAATTTAAGCATGGCCATGCATTTTGTAGTCTTACTTGATCAAGAGGCCTAAGATATTTCTCACATTATGTAACACCTCGAATTTGGGCCTAGTAGAATTGAGCCTATTGGGCCTTGGACATGGGAGCATTTAAAATTTTTGAGAACAAGAGAACAACACTAACCAAGTTGTAACGCCCCAAAATCTCGAAACTTTAAATTTCTGTGCACTAAGGTTGGTTTCTGTAAATAGCACATAGAATATTAATTTTAAGGTATTATCGAGATTATTTTAAGTCTTAGAAATAGGGATGACCATAGGGAAAATTTTATTTTTCTTGCTTTAGTGGACCCTAGTCTCAGGCATTAGGCCCCTTAAATAGATTAAGAGGAAATAAGACATAAATGGGCTTGTGGTCCAATGGTAAGTGGCGTCACTTGGGGAGCTATAAGGTGGCGTGTTGTCAGTTGAGGAGATCCAAGGTTAGAGCATTAGGAGTGTTGTTTTTGGAGTGTTTTATTTTGCATAGGTGGACGGCCAGAGTTGTGTTGAATATGAACTCTTGCGTTGGAGTGTTTGAGTGGTAAGGGGAACTGATAATGGAGGGAAATTTGGATAAGGCTAAGGTGTTATCAGGGAGAAAAGTTAGGAGCTGAGAAGTGTGAAGAGTTGGTGCTGTTTTGGGAAGTGGAGAGTGTATAAATTCAGCTTAGGAGGGTATATGAGTGCCGTTTTTGGGTATTTTAGGGGGTATTACGAATTTTCATTGTGGCTTTCGGTATTTGGAGAGTTTTGCAAATAGGTCACTCTTTTTTTTCTTTACCGAATTCCTTTGAATGGTTCCTTAGGTTTTCCATTAGTTTTCTTTTCTCCCCCTCATTCTATTTCTCCCATTGCCGAATTCTTCCATTGCCAAAAAACCATCATTCTTTTTGCCGAAATTCCTATTAGAGTTGTGTTCTTCTTCTTTCTCTGAAAGCCGAAATCTCCTAAAGCCAAATTTCTTTTTGTCGAATTCTCTCTTAGCCAAACCCCTCTATTGCTAATTTGCCAACATCTTCTCTTGCCGAAGTTCCTATTTTTTGCCAAACCCTTGTTGTTTCCTCCATCACAAACCGATTGTGATCTACCATCAGTCAAGGTTAAAAGCTGAATCTCGTTCGGTAGTTATCTAGGCCGTAGGATCTAAGGTTGTATTCGGTAAGTATTCTGTTAACTCCCCTTAGTATGTTTTGTTAAAAGTCAAAGGGCGATCTAATTTTTCATTATTGTTGATCTTGTATTAATAAGGATAAGGTTCAGAGATCGCAAGCGTGTAGGATCATTAGCAAGGGTAAGCATACTCAACTCGGTTATGGTTGAAGTGAATGGCCCAATGTGTGGATGAATTGTGTGGATTACGAGTCACCCGAATTTTGATGGTGTATGTGTGAGTGTAGATCTAGGGAACACTTGTGATTAGGAGCTAAGGAAGGGCTATTAGAACCCGGTGGCACACGGTAAGGTTACGGTAAGGTTTCGGCTTTTGAGTAAATATTTTGATTAAGTATGAATGGTTGATTGAAGGTAGGTTTGTTGTAGGATCAAGGCTAAGGATAGGATAGCACATCGCAGTAACCAGATGTGTACAAACACTACACACACGATATCGGCAATGCCGAAAAGCTGAAAAGTCGAAAGTGGCTAAATGGGCCTAGTGGGCCCTAAGGCTAGGTTTGACGAGTTTATTTGGTCTGGTGCATGAATTGAGTGTGTCAAGCATAATACATGATCTGGAATTGTTTTGGGCCTAACATGCCATAAGGATGTGATTTGGGCCTAATGGGCCGTAAAGATGTAATTTGGGTTTGATTGGATTTATGGGGACGTAGACAAGTATGTTAGGGTTTATCGACTTAAGGCTTAGTTTGAACAACTCTTAAATTTCATAAGACTTAATCTAATTAAACATGTCCATGAACAAGTCACTGGGTTAGAGTGTGGCAACAGACATATGCATGTCTAGGATTGGATCTAGGGAGAGGTTGGTACTTAAGTGGTCCTAGTGGCCCAACTCCTCTTCTCCAGAATCCTACCTGGTGCCTAGTGTGTAACAGCCCGATTTAAGGCCTAGTCGGAATAGTGGTGCGAGGCCACAAATCTGAGATGAATTTATGAGTTTTTAAGGTTTATGCCATGTTTGCATGCTAGTGTGAATGTTTCATGAAGCAATTTTGATAAATTGAGGTTGAATGGTCCAAAAGGACTAAATTACAAAAGTTGCAAAATATGAGTTCCTAGAAGCTTTTTGTATGAAATAGCTTTAGTATATTAATTAAAAGTCCTTAAATAGCAATTTGCCCAAATTATAATTTTTGGACAAAAATAGACATGAGTTATTAAATGGTGATTTTTTTTAGATAAGGGCATTTTGGTCATTTGTCAAATAAATGATTAAAATAGGAGACAAGATGATAAAAAATTCATTCATCTTCTTCCTTGGTGCCGAAAATTTGGGGGACTCCATAGCTAGGGTTCTTCAAATTTTCAAGCTTGCTAGTAAGTTCATCATAGCCCCATTTTTAATATTCTTCGTATTTTTAAAGTTCTCGTATTATGAATTAGCTATTTTTAGCTATAAAATGAGCTAAGATGCATGTTCAAAAATCTACCCATGTATGACATGCTTGTAAAATGATGTTTCATGGAAGATTATGAGAGTTTGATGTTAGATATACATATTTTCCTTAGTGAATTTCATGAAAAATGATAGTATGGACTAATTTGCAATAATTATGAAATTGGTCATACATATTAGAAATAGTGAGAATTGATGATTGTCATAGTAGAGAAAATGAATCAGCTAAGCATGTAGTTTAACAAAGTGGAATGAGAATCATTTTACGAGCCTTGGGGCAAGACTGCAAATATAAGAAAGTTTAGGGGCAAAATAGTAATTTTGCCAAAGTATGATTTAAGAGTCAATTTAGTCAATGTGATTATTAAATGATCTAATTATTATTATAGATCAAGAAAAACGAAGCCCAAATTGAAACCGAGGCAAGAACAAAGTCGAGGACTAAATTGCATATCTACATACATTTTGTATATTGAGGTAAGTTTGTATGATTTATAAGCTTTATGATTTTCATCATTGAATTGTTTAGTATAATGTACACTATTACCATGGAATGTTTAATGTTATGTTAAACAAAGAAATCAATGGGATTAAGCTTGAGAAAGTCCCGATTGAAGATCAATTACCTAGGATACTCGATCTACCACATGAAATGAGAAAGTCCGTATAAGACCAAGCCAAGGCATGGCATCGGCAATCAAGCAAGTTATCATGTAAGTCCAAGACAAGTCTGGGTATTGAAGAGTTATTATGAGATGAAGACCCATATAAGCCCCAGCCAAGGCATGGCATTGGTGAGTCTCCAAGTAAAGTTGTCATGTAAGTCCAAGACAAGTCTTGGCATTGAAAAGTTATCATGTAAGTCCAAGACAAGTCTTGGCATTGAAAAGCTAGCAAGAGATAAAGATCCCATGTAAGTCCAAGCCAGGGCATAGCATTGGTGATAGTAAGAAAGATTTCATGTAAGTCCAAGCCAAGGCTCGGCATTGACCAGTTCATGAGAAAAGATACCAAGTAAGACCATGTCAAGACATGGCAATGGTAAGTTCCCAAGGGAATTCACGAGAAAGACTTCGTATAAGTCCATGTCAAGACATTGGCTCGAAACCAAGATGAGATATTCCATGTAAGACTGTATCTAGGATATGGCTTTGGCATCAAGTTATATGTGGAATGAGATTTAGTATCCTCAGTTTTTCATCGAAATTCATCGGGCAAATAAGTAAAGCTTAAATGAGATAATAAGAAAGTAAGCAAAGCTGTTATCAAGTTAGAAATGAGTATTATTCATATTATGAATGATGAATAAGAGATTATGATTATTATAGTAAAGTATGTTGATCTATGTGATCAAGTGATACAGGTACCTTGTTTACCTCACAAGTATGAGACTAGTAATTATCATGTGATATGTGAGATTCAGTATGAGTAAGTAAGCTTTATAGCTGAAATTTATGATAGCATTGTTTATGTCAAATGGTTTATATTAAGCAAGTATGTTGATATGTGCATTATATGAAAACTTACTAAGCTAAATGCTTACGTCTTTAATTTTTTCTTTCTATGTAGTCCCGCCAAGCTAACTTGTGGATCGTTGAAGTCGGAGCTCGAAGCACACTGCTATTATGGTATATCTAAGTTGTTATATTAAGTATGGCATGTATAGGAAGCATTTCATTTTGAGAATATATTTTAAGAAGAGCCAAAGTATTGGCTATTAAGTTCATTATTCTTTTGTATACGGCTAAGTGATTGGCCAAAATTGACTAAGTATGTATGTTTATTGAGATCAATGAAGAATGTAGTATTGTTCATAAAAGATGTATTTAATTGAGCATGAGTTTGATCTTGATTTCTGGGTGGCAATTGGCTTGGTAAATAGCCTCTAAGTGCTCACACGGTTAGACACACGGGCATGTGTCTAGGCCGTGCGTACCCTGCATCTTTATAATTGAAGTTAGGATAGGCTACGGGCAAATCCCCCGGCCATTTGTTTAAGCCGTGTATGACACACGGTTAGAACATGGGCGTGTGCCCCAGGCCGTGTGATCAAGTCAGTATATCATGGAATAGCACACGGTCTAAGTCCACGGGTATGCCAAGGCCGTGTGAATTTAGTCAGTGTCGACCACGGGTGGAAGACATGTGCATGTAAAAGGGTTACACGGGTGTGTAAAAGGGTTACACGGGCGTGTCCCAAGCCACATGGGCGTGTGACCCCTACTTTCAAGAAAAGTTTTTGATTAAGTTCCGAAAGTTTTCAGATACATGTTTAAGGCCTTGTAGGCCCATGAAATATATGTTTAGATTAAGAAAGAAATTTTTTTAATTCGGAACAAAATTTTACAGCCCGTAAGTGCATGTTAAGAAAGTTCAAGTATAGTAATGTCTCATATCCGGTCTCAGCCTGAGACTTAGGTATGGGGTGTTACATTTAGTGGTATCAGAGCTACGATTTAGTCAGTTCTAGGACTAACGTAGTACGAGCATGAGTCTAGCTATACATGCCATAGGTAAGAATGTTTTCATAATGATAGTTCGACGACTCCTGACGACTTAAATTATGTTTATACATATAGTAAATGGATCCCGAAGGAGTTGTGGTGGATAACGTAAAAAGTAACGCGCTTGCTCCTGCTGAGGGGACGGTGCCAAGCGAGAATGAGAATAGACCTACTACGGTGAGTCAAAGAGGAGGAGAAGAGGCTAGAGAAGCCTTCCTCCATATGATGAACACATGGTATACGGAGTTCGTTCGTACGAACCCGAACGTACAACCCCCTCCACCCCCACCTTACCCACAACCTACTCCAGTAGCCCCTCAAGTAGTAGAGGTGGTAAGAGGAGACAAACCTCCAGTTGATAGGATTAGGAAACATGGGACAGAAGAATGCCGGGCTAGAAAAGATGATGATCCGGAAAAGGTTGAGTTCTGGTTAGAAATACCATCAAAGTATTTAATGAGTTGTCATGCACACCTGAAGAATGCATGAAGTGTGTAGTCTCTCTTTTAAGAGATTCTGCTTACCAACGGTAGAAAACCCTTGTGTCGGTGGTACCAAGGGAAAAGGTCACATGGGAATTTTTCCAAGAAGAGTTTAAGAAGAAGTATATCAGTCAAAGGTTTGTAGACCAGAAAAGGAAGTAATTCCTAGAACTGAAGCAAGGCAAGATGTTAGTGATTGATTATGAGTGTGAGTTTGTATGACTCAGCAAATACGCTCGAGAATGTGTGTCCACTGAGGCCATCATGAGTAAAAGATTTGAAGACGGGTTAAATGAGGACATCAAATTGCTTGTCGCTGTCCTAGAACTGAAGTAATTCGTTGTACTAGTAGAGAGGGCTTGTAAAGCTGAAGGACTAGTAAAGGAGAAGAAAAAGTCAAAAATGGAGTCTCGTAACTCTAGAAAGAGACAGTGGAATAAGTCATTCCAATCTTCACCCAAGAAGTCAAGAGATTTCCCTACCCGATCGGCTACTACCACTAGATTTTCAAGGAAGGACAAGAGTAAACAATACTCAGGGAATAAAGCACAGACTACTTCAGTTACTAGTGTGGGGAACATTCGATCGGATAGACCCGAATGTCCACAGTGTGGCAAACGTCATCTTGGAGAATGCTGAGTGCATGAAAATGCATGTTTTAGATGTGGTTCCCAAGGCCACTATATAAAAGATTGTCTAGAGATGATGAAAGAAGAGAGAACTCAGAACCCAAGATCCAGGAGTATGGTCCGAGGAAGACCTAGAGAAACCCGGGAAGTGGGGCAAGTGGAAGAGGTAACCCTAGAGAGCAGGCCGTGAGACCCAAGGGTAGAGCACCTGCAAGGACTTATGCCATTCGCGCATAATAGTAAAGTTATTACGGGTACCTTTTCTTCTCCTGAGGTTATTACGGGTACCTTTTCTTTTCATAATAGTAAAGATATTGCTTTAATAGATCTCGGATCCATACACTCTTACATCTGCATGAACTTAGTATCCGATTTGAGTATGCCTATAGATTCTACTGAATTTATGATTAAAGTGTCTAATCCTTTAGGCAAGAGTGTGTTAGTCGATGAAGTATGTAAAGATTGTCCATTAATGATTAGAGGTCATTATTTAAAAGCAAATATTATGTTGCTACCATTTGATGAGTTTGACATCATTCTTGGTATGGACTGGTTGACCACCCATGATGTAATAGTTAATTGTGGGAAGAAATACATTGAGATGAGATGTGAGAATGGAGACGCTCTCCATATAGAATCAGATGAACATGGTAGATCACCGGTAATGATTTCTTATATGACGGCACAGAGATACATAAGAAAAAGGTATGAGGCATACTTAGCCTTTGTGATGAACGATAAAGAAACAGAGCTAAAGATTGAGTCAGTATCGATAGTATGTGAGTACGTAGATGTTTTTCCCGAAGAATTACCAGGACTACCACCAGTTAAAGAGGTTGAGTTCAGTATTGAGCTAGCTCCCGGTACTGTATCGATATCTATTGCTCCTTACAGAATGGCTTAAACAGAGTTGAAGGAACTGAGGTCACAGTTGCAAGAGTTGAAAGATAAAGGCTTTGCAAGATCAAGTTGTTCACCATAGGGTGCTCTGGTTTTATTTGTGAAAAAGAAAGATGGCACCATGAGATTGTGCATACATTACCATCAGCTTAATAAAGTGACGGTAAAGAATAAGTACCCATTGCCTAGGATCGATGATTTGTTCGATCAATTAAAAGGAGCCACTATGTTCTCCAAAATAGACTTGAGATCAGGGTGCTACCAGTTGAGAGTAAAGGATTCAGATGTATCCAAGACCGCTTTTTGAACCAGGTATGGACATTATGAATTTTTAGTCATGCCCTTTGGGTTAACCAATGCTCCTGTGGTATTCATGGATTTAATGAACTGTATTTTTAGGTCGTACCTCGACAAGTTTGTATTCGTTTTTATTGATGACATACTGATTTATTCCCGAGATGAGAATGAGCATGTTGAGCACCTAGAGACAGTCTTACAGATTCTACGAGAAAATCGGTTGTATGCCAAGTTCAGTAAAAGTGAGTTTTGGTACAAAGAAGTAGGATTTCTGGGACATATTGGCTCGAGAGATGGAGTCCGAGTAGATCCAAGTAAGATTTCGGCCATAATGGACTGGAAGCCACCGAAGAACATCTCTGAGATTAGAAGTTTTCTAGGCCTAGCCGGCTATTATAGACGATTCGTCAAGGGGTTTTCCATGATTGCAACCCCGATGACTAAATTGTTACAAAAAAATGTAAAGTTTGAGTGGACAGAAAGATGCTAACAAAGTTTTGAGAAATTGAAAGCAATGTTGACAGAAGCTCCAGTTTTAGTACAACCCGAGACAGGGAAAGAATTTGTGATTTACAGTGATGCAATCTTAAATGGATTAGGCTATGTACTCATGCAAGAAGACAAAGTTATTGCTTATGCCTCCAGACAGTTGAAGCCTCATGAGAAGAATTATCCGACGCATGATCTAGAATTAGCTGCCATAGTCTTAGCTTTGAAGATTTAGAGACACCATTTATATGGTGAAAGATGTCAGATTTTTACTGATCACAAAAGTTTGAAGTACTTGATAACGCAGAAAGAGTTGAACTTGAGGCAATGGAGATGGTTAGAGTTGATAAAAGACTATGAGTTAATAACTGACTACCATCCAGGAAGCGAATGTAGTCGCCGATGCTTTAAGCAGGAAGTCCCTATTTGCATTAAGGGCAATGAATTCACAGATGACTTTATCGGACAATGGTTCTATTCTAGCTGATTTGAGAGCTAGACCAATGTTTCTTCAAGAGATCTTTGAGGCTCAGAAAGAAAATAGCGAATTGCAAGTCAAGAGAGCTCAGTGCGAGTCAGATGCTGAATCTAACTTTCGGATTAATTCTGATGGATACTTGATGTTTAGAGATAGAGTTTGTGTACCGAGAAAAGAGGAGCTTATTCAGAGAATTTTGCACGAGGTACATAATGGATGTTTATCTATACATTTGGGTGGTACTAAGATGTATAATGATTTGAAACAACAGTATTCATGGCCGAAAATGAAGAAAGATATTTCAGAGTTTGTTTCGAAGTGCATGATTTGTCAGCAAGTAAAGGCTGAGCACCAAGTACTTTCGGGTTTGCTTCAGCCTATTTTGGTTCCCGAGTGGAAATAGGACCGTATCACTTTGGATTTTGTAATGGGGTTACCGTTATCACCGAGCAAGAAAGATGTTATATGGGTTGTAGTTGATAGACTCACAAAGTCAGCTCATTTCTTACCGGTACGAGTTGATTACTCACTTAATTGTCAAACTTGTATGTGTCAGAAATAGTAAACCTTCATGGAATTCCTTTGTCAATCATATCGGATAGAGATCCAAGATTCACCTCCAGACTTTGGAAGAAGCTGCAAGAGGCCTTGGGTACAAAGTTGAACTTTAGTATGACTTTTCATTCTCAAACTGAGAGTCAGTCGGAGAGATTAATTCAAGTACTCGAGGATATGCTCAGATGTTGTATTCTAGAATTTAAAGGCAGTTGGGAAAAGTTTCTCCCATTGGTAGAATTTACCTGCAATAATAGTTTTCAGTCGAGCATAAAGATGGCGCCTTATGAGGCTCTATATGGGGTAAGTGCAGAACGCCTTTATTTTGGACTGAACTCAAAAAAAGCCAAATTCACGGGGTTGATTTGGTTAAAGAAGCTGAAGAGAAAGTGAAAGTGATACGAAAGTGCTTAAAAGCTGCATCGGACAGATAGAAATCCTATTTGGACTTAAAGAGAAAAGAGATAGAGTATCAAGTCGGGGATAAAGTTTTCCTGAAAGTGTCACCATGGAGAAAAGTTCTCAGATTTGGCCGAAAAGGCAAGTTAAGTCTACGTTTCATTGGACCTTATGAGATTACCGAAAAAGTTGGGCCGGTAGCTTACCGATTGGCTTCACCATCAGAGTTAGAAAAGATACCTGATGTGTTTCACGTGTCAATGTTGAGATGCTACCAATCAGATCCTTCACATGTAATTACCCAGTCAGAGATAGAGATTCATCCCGACATGACTTATGGTGAAGAGCCAGTTAAGATTTTAGCTCGGGAAGTCAAGCAGCTAAGAAATAAAAGTATTCCCTAGTGAAAGTATTGTGGCAAAGGCATGGGATAGAAGAAGCTACATGTGAACTAGAAGAAAACATGAGAAATCAGTACCCAAACCTATTTGCTGGTAAGATTTTCAGGGATGAAAATCTCTAAGGGGGGAGAGTTGTAATAGCCTGATTTAGGGCCTAGTCGGAATAGTGGTACAAGGCCACAAATCCGAGATGAATTTATGAGTTTTTATGGTTTATGCCATGTTTGCATGCTAATGTGAAAGTTTCATGAAACAATTTCGTTAAATTGAGGTTGAATGGTCCAAAAGGACTAAATTGCAAAAGTTGCAAAATATGAGTTCCAAGAAGCTTTTTGTATGAAATAGCTTTAGTATATTAATTAGAAGTCCTTAAATAGCAATTTTCCAAAATTATAATTTTTGGACAAAAAAGGACATGAGTTATTAAATGGTGATTTTTTTAGATAAGGGCATTATGGTCATTTGTCTAATAAATGATTAAAATAGGAAAAAGATGATAAAAATATCATTCATCTTCTTCCTTGGCACCGAAAATTTGGGGGACTCCATAGCTAGGGTTCTTCAATTTTCAAGCTTGCTAGTAAGTTCATCTTAGCCCCGTTTTTAATATTCTTCATATTTTTGAAGTTCTCGTATTATGAATTAGCTATTTTTAGCTATAAAATGAGCTAAGATGCATGTTCAAAAATCTACCCATGAATGACATGCTTGTAAAATGATGTTTCATGGAAGATTATGGGAGTTTGATGTTAGATAAACATCTTTTCCTTAGTGAATTTCATGAAAAGTGATAGTATGGACTAATTTGCAATAATTATGAAATTGGTCAGACATATTAGAAATAGTGAGAATTGATGATTGTCATAGTAGAGAAAATGAATCAGCTAAGCATGTAGTTTAACAAAGTGGAATGAGAATCATTTTACGAGCCTTGGGGCAAAAGTGCAAATATGAGAAAGTTTAGGGGCAAAATAGTAATTTTGCCAAAATATGATTTAAGAGTCAATTTAGTCAATTTGATTATTAAATGATCTAATTATTATTATAGATCAAGAAAAGCTAAGCCCGGATCGAAATCGAGGCAAGAGCAAAGTCGAGGACTAAATTGCATATCTACATACATTTTGTATATTGAGGTAAGTTTGTATGATTTATAAGCTTTATGATTTCCATCATTGAATTGTTTAGTATAACCAACACTATTACCGTGGAATGTTTAATGTTATGTTAAACAAAGAAATCAATGGGATTAAGCATCAGAAAGTCTCGATTGAAGATGAATTACCTAGGATACTTGATCTACCACATGAAATGAGAAAGTCCGTATAAGACCAAGCCAAGGCATGGCAGCGGCAATCAAGCAATTTATCATGTAAGTCCAAGACAAGTCTGGGCATTGAAGAGTTATTATGAGATGAAGACCCATATAAGCCCCAGCCAAGGCATGGCATTGGTGAGTCTCCAAGTAAAGTTGTCATGTAAGTCCAAGACAAGTCTTGGCATTGAAAAGCTAGCAAGAGATAAAGATCCCATGTAAGTCCAAGCCAAGGCATGGCATTGGTGATAACAAGAAAGATTTCATGTAAGTCCAAGCCAAGGCTCGGCATTGACCAGTTCATGAGAAAAGATACCAAGTAAGACCATGTCAAGACATGGCAATGGTAAGTTCTCAAGGGAATTCACGAGAAAGACTTCGTATAAGTCCATGTCAAGACATGGCCTCGAAACCAAGATGAGATATTCTATGTAAGACCATATCTAGGATATGGCTTTGGCATCAAGTTATATGTGAAATGAGATTCAGTATCCTCGGTTATTCATAGAAATTCATCGGGCAAATAAGTAAAGCTTAAATGAGATAATAAGAAAGTTAAGTAAGCAAAGCTATTATCAACTTAGAAATGAGTATTATTCATATTATGAATGATGAATCAGAGATTATAATTATTATAGTAAACTATGCTGATCTATGTGATCAAGTGATACAGGTACCTTGTTTACCTCATACTTATGCTGATCTATGTGATCAAGTGATACAAGTACCTTGTTTACCTCACAAGTATGAGACTAGTAATTATCATGTGATATGTAAGATTCAGTATGAGTAAGTAAGCTTTATAGCTGAAATTTATGATACCATTTTTTATGTCAAATGGTTTATATTAAGCAAGTATGTTGCTATGTGCATTATATGCAAACTTACTAAGCTAAATGCGTACGTCTTTAATTCTTTCTTTCTATGTAGTCCCGCCGAGCTAACTTGTGGATCGTTGAAGTCGGAGCTCGAAGCACACTATCAATCGCTATTTTGGTATAGCTAAGTTGTTTATATTAAGTATGGCATGTATAGGAAGCATTTCATTTTGAGAATATGTTTTAAGAAGAGCCAAAGTATTGGCTATTAAGTTCATTATTCTTTTGTATATGGCTAAGTGATTGGCCAAAATTGACTAAGTACGTATGTTTATTGAGATCAATGAAGCATGTAGTATTGTTCATAAAAGATGTAATAAATTGAGCATGAGTTTGATCTTGATTTCAGGATGGCAATTGGCTTGGTAAATAGCCTCTAAGTGCTCACACGGTTAGACACATGGGCGTGTGTCTAGGCCGTGTGTACCCTGTATCTTTATAATTGAAGTCAGGATAGGCCACGGGCATATCCCATGGCTGTTTGTTTAAGCTGTGTATGACACACGGTTAGAACATGGGCGTGTGCCCCAGGCCGTGTGATCAAGTTAGTATATCAAGGTATAGCACACAGTCTAATTCCACGGGCGTGCCAAAGCCGTGTGAATTTAGTCATTGTCGACCATGGTTGGAAGACATGGGCGTGTAAAAGGGGTACACGGGCGTGTTCCAAGCCACATGAGCGTGTGACCCTTGCTTTCAAGAAAATTTTTCGATTAAGTTTCGAAAGTTTTCAGATACATGTTTAAGGCCTTGTAGGCCCATAAAATGTATGTTTAGATTAAGAAAGAAAAAATTTTAATTCGGAACAAAATTTTACAGCCCGTAAGTGCATGTTAAGAAAGTTCTAGTATAGTAATGTCTCATAACCGGTCTCAGCCTCGGACTTGGGTATGGGGTGTTACATAGTGTCTGTTCACTTTAGCCATGAGGACTTGTTAATGGGCCAAAGTTCATAACTAAAATCTGAGAGGGACCAGAATACCCCTGATTTGGAAATTACTAAAATATCCATAGATTTGTAAAATTACTAAAATACCCCAGATTTGAGAATAACCAAATACCCCTAGATTTGTAAATTACTAAAATACCCTTAGATTTATAAAATTACCAGAATACCCTGGTTTTGAAAATTACCAGAATACCCCTATTTTACAAATTACCAAAATACCCTTGTTTTGCAAAAATTACCAAGACACCCCTATTTTGCCAAATTACCAAAATACCCATGTAGGGTAGAATTACGAAAATACCCCTGGGTAGTGAAATGACGAAAATACCCCTATGTGACGAATATGAGTTTGTGGATGTTACTTATGTGTTTGATGCACTCATATGATATTCTGCTTAGGATGGATATGGGTGGGAATTATGGTACGGAGGAAGATTTGAGGGTCGCATAGTCGCTTGATGACCATGGATCCACCGGAGGCTTTAAGCCCATTATATGATTAGCAGCTTTGCTGTAACATCCCCAAACCCGGCCCATTCACTACGACCGAATCTGGTTATGTTATTGCGGAAAGACGGCTGAAAAACTTCATTAACTTAGCATAATGCATGAAAGAATTCAATTTTGAAAACTATATCAGATATGTGAGTAAAACGAATTCCTCTTACTTAAAACTCATGTAATTTCTTTTGTTGTGTGAAAACATTTTTTAGTTAATAAGAATTTAAAATAACAAAACCATAACCAAGTAATACCAAATAATAAAATGGCCTTTATTACAACCCAATAATTCAAATAAAGTACTTATATCAAAACCAAACATAAAATATTAAATCATCATCTTGGCATAGGCCACCTTGTCCTCTCCGATCCTGGCCCGACCTTTATGCAACACGAAAATGGTTAAAGGAAAAGGTGAGTCACCAAGACTCGGTGTGCCACCCCTTTTTCCCGGATTAGCAAAATATCATATGCAACATAAACATAACCATCATGCATCCAATCAATATGCACCCAATCCTAACCATCCATACACCTTTTCTACCCCGTGTGGTACCAAACCACCTGGTGGTGCCAAACCACTTGGTGACATATAGTCACAATGTGTTACTAAAACTTTGGTGTCCCAAAGACACGATATCCGTCAATGTGGTGCCAAACCCACTGGTGTCCCAAAGACACGTTTGTGATACCAAATCTTTGGTGACCGAAGTCACAAATCCGATGATGGGGCCAACCCATGCGTGTGATACCAAATCACTAGCGACAATCCCGTATCTCTCAAGTGGGGCCAACCCACGGTGGTGTCCAACCACGGGGACGAGTCGCAATGAGGTGCCAAACCTCCGGTGTCCCAAAGACACAAATGTGGTACCAAACCACCGTGGTGATCAAGTCACAATAATCGGGTGATGGGGCCAACCCATCGTGTGATACCAAATCACCGGCGTCAATCCTCAATACCGCTTGTGGGGCCAACCCATCGTGGTGCGAAACCACGGGACGAGGCGAGGTGCCAAACCTCTGGAGGTGCAAAACTCACGGTGACCCAAAGTCAAAAAGTTGTGTTACCAAAACATCGGTGCTCGTCGGCACAAAATATCACTTTGCCCCCTCCTCTCATATCACCCATCATTATACCAACTCATGTATAGCATTCAAATCATGCAAACATGTTTAACGTTGCATCTCATAGCACATACATCATAAATCATGACATCATGTATCAATAATAAGTACTCATAATGAAACGGACTTACGAATCCGTGCACATACCCCATAGGGTATCATATCACTCAACCCATCTTTGTTTCGATTTTACCAATCAATCGGTTTATCAAACATATACAAAGCAAGAAGTGTGTTAGTTTACACACCGTTACTAATACGACTATCAAATCCAGGAGATCAAGATCTAACGCACTAGATCCCCTTCCTTAACACTTTTCGAGCACTAGCCACAACTCGAGATATGCGAGATCAAGCCTTCCCTACAATCGCCAAAACTAAACAACATAATCATGCTAATCAACCTCAAGGGTATAATCGTAATTTTACCTACTAAGGGTATTTTAAGTAAATTCACAAACTGAAATGGCCTTCAGAAGGCCTAATGTCACCACTAGCGACGCAGACTACCATTTTCTGGTCGTGGGACGATTGGGCCTAAAACCCGATTTCGGCCCATTTGGGCCCACACGCTCGTGTGGCCCACCTAGCACAAATCTAGCCATGTATATAAGTTCCACCTAGTCTAGTTCAACATATACTAACCAATCATGCAATTTACTCATATGGGCCCACGGGCCCATTGGGCCCACTTCGGCCCATCGAGGCCCAAGCAGCCCCAACCCACGAGAATACTACTGATGGCCTCAACTATCGCGTCGAAGCCCCACACATGCGCTCACACGCTCGTGTGGCTACTAATGCCGTGTAACCGGCATTTCGGCATTTTGCCGCTCTACAGCTAGAGTAGAGAGTTACACACCTGATAGGACTCTGGGGCTAATCCGCGCTCCGACCACTCTTGTGCCCAAACGCCCTCCAAGATGTGTTTACTCTCCTCCTAGGATGCTCCTTATATAGCTAGCTCTTCACCTTCATTCTTTGTGTCTTTCCGATGTGGGATCCCTTCGTCAGTAGAGTTTAAATTCAACTGAAACTCTTGCCGTCCAATCCGCAAAATAAATACTCCCTTGCTTCTCATGAGATTCGAACCCAGGCTCCCTTGCAACATAATCCACGCCGCTAACCACTTGGCCACAAGCTCCTCTTGTGTCTTAAACCATGCGCAACTAAATATAAACTATGGGCCAAATTCTAAGGTCCAAGCAAAAAGAAACCAAAATGCAAAAGCCAAGACTTGAACCTTGGACCTCCTTCCTTCCTTGTGGCGTCATTCCCTTGTCTCTTATGTGGCGTCACTTTGCCACTACACCACACACTCCACTTGTGTCATTTTTCTCCATATTTTATTCTTAAGGCCTATCTGCCAACTTCCAGGGTTTTTTTCACCTAAAACCAAAATTTCCCCAAAGCCAATATTTGATCCCGGGACTTCATAGAAGCCCTCTAATCTTCCAAAATCACTTATCTAATAAGTCTAACTTGCATTTAAGCCGATCTCTTATTCTCTGAAAATTTAAACGCCACTACGCCTAAGGCCCATTGGGCTCAATTCTCCTAGGCCCAATTTTGGGATGTTACATTTGCTGTAGCGTTAGGTAGTACCGCAACCGGGCTACCTTTGGTGTGTAGAGGATGGGTGGGTTGATTTAGAAATCCCCACAGGTGTGATATGGTTGGAAGGGAAATGGTGTGTGTAGCGGATGGATTTTTGGGGAGGGTTTTGCATTATCTTGTTTGTATATGATACGATACGATATGATATGATATGATATGAGGTCATTGTGGGCTAAGGCCCAAGACCGCCGATTTTGATAGGGCTTAGGCCCAATGTGAATATTTGTATGTGATTTGATTACCAAGGGTTGTACACACTGAGTTCCGAAACTCACACCCTTTTATTTAATGTTTCAGGTGATCCTGAATAGACGGCTCGACGTGGGAGAGGACTCGAAGATGGCCACACTACAAGCTGATCAAATGTTTTATTTTGTTCAAATGAATTTATTTTAAATACTTTGTTTTTCGTTGGATTGTAATAAGGCCATGTAACTCCTAATTGACTTTAGATTTTAGGTTTTATTATTATTGTTTCAACTATCCGCTTAATAAATTTCATAAAATTTCTAAAGTTAACATCTTTTTTGAAATAACTTAACCTATGAATGTTTTCTAAAATATGGGCTTTTCAACGTAACTTAACAAGATACAAGGGTTTTGGGCTTTTGGGCCTTAAATTGTTAAATGGTAAAATTGTTTTGAAGTGTGCCTTTAATGTGACATTTCGGACTCGGGCCTAACTTCTAGGCCGAGTTTGGGGTGTTACACATTATATAGGAGGGAAAAATCCTATCTTAATCACTCTATCCCACTACACAAATTGTTGCACACCCAACATTAAGGTTTATAGTACAACGTTTTTTGGATGTTGGTTGATTGTGTCAAAGCACACGCCTCATGATGCTGGAATAATGATGATCTCAAGTTAAAGATCATGCATATGATTATCACTACGAGAAATGTTTTGACTATTACATAATGATCCAAGAAACATTCTCATGGCGGATCAATCCAATACATTGTTCTTTAAGATGTACTTATGCATTGACTTTGACATCCCTATGTCAATGACAACACTTTGTCATTATTAATCAATTATATATCAATCTCAATGCATAATTATTATCCAAGCCCATAATAATATTTTACTAAGGACATTTAAGAATAATTATATTATTCTTAAGACTTTGTTATGAAACAATTTACTTAATACACATAAATTGAAATTGAAATAATAATGGGAATGACTTTTATTAATAAGCTAGGTGAACAAGTATGTGATTACAATCATCTTATGATTGATTTTTGGGAATACTTCCAACATAGTTAAATTAGCTTATTGAAAAAAAAAAAAGAACTTACTAATTGATTAAAGTAACAAAGAATATCAATTGAAGTTGAAAATGGTAGAAACTAGAGAACTGGTAGTAGGAAGGTGGGAAGAGACATCATTTTTTATGCTTAACATACTAATACCTTAAACCAACATAAAATAAGGTTAATATATTTTGTCTTATTTTTATTTATAATTTCCCAATCTACATGGGAAATCAGCTTTCTCACTTTTTATTATGAGAATCATATTATCATGTTTATGAGAAAGTAACTCTCAAGGGAAAGTTAGATTCCAAAGAAAGTAAATATATTTTGGCATACCAAATTATGGAATCACTTTCCAAAAAATTAAATTCTACGGAAAGTGATTACTATCTATTATACCAAACACTACGAAAAGAAATTATGCGTTTGCTTTGCTTTGATTTCATTTTTATATTTTTAAATATTATAAATTAATATTAAATTTTCATTCCTTAATAATTTATTTTTTATATATACTGATATTGACCGCTGTCAGATGTGCAAACGTCTGGACTGGAAATACTACAATAAAAAGATAAATAGTTAAGCAATAGTGTTTGCAAGTATACGGGTCAAATTGTAAAATAGTAAAGTGTTACAACGAAACACTCTAAGAAGTATTTCGGGGATCGTACCTAATACAGGTTGAATTAAATTAAAACTCATTTTCTACACTAACAGGGCTAAAAAGTAATAACTTAAAACCATAGTACAAAGAACCAAATTAAAATTAAGTGAAATAACATAAATTAAAAAAATTAAAGAAAACAAAATAAAAATCAAAATTAATCTAATTAAGCAAGCAGAAGATTAACTCACTTAAGTGTTCCTAATTAACTTCAGTATTCACGTTTTTTCGAGTTAACTATTAATTAACGAATTATTACCTTTCAGCCTCTAACTAATTTACTAATTGACCAATACTCACTTATCTTTCGACCTCACTTTCTTAATTGGAATAAACTATGATTTACTCGGTAAAATTTTCTTTCGATATCGTTTATCCCAAATTACTTCCTAGGGCCTTCAATCCTAGGTTTAATTGCACATAATTTCAGCCAACTAACTTAGATTCATACCCTAATTTCATCTATTAATTATTCCCACATTTGATCATTAATCTCCTTAAGGAAATAAGCCACTCATGGATTTAGATACAATTTTCCCTAATTTTATATTCATCATGCAAAGCAAAAAATTAAATAGAAAAAAGAGAGTAAAGAAAATGATTCATTTCAATATCAATTTGCACGCGAAAGCTTATATTCCTTTGACAATTGTGAAGAAAATCAAGATTGTAATTGGAAACTAAGAAGGAAATAATAAAAAATGCTTAAATAAAAGAA
Organism: Gossypium bickii; assembly: GCA_025503065.1. Classification (NCBI taxonomy): domain Eukaryota; kingdom Viridiplantae; phylum Streptophyta; class Magnoliopsida; order Malvales; family Malvaceae; genus Gossypium; species Gossypium bickii. The sequence continues at coordinate 104,877,070 of CP106710.1, read as the reverse complement.
TGGATCCAAATCGAACCCAGGTTTAACAAAGGGAAAATTTCTACTTTGTAACATAAAAGGACTAAATATAACTAAAATAAAATCCTAAAACTAAACTAAGTGACTTACGCAACCAAGCTGACCGCCTCCAGATGTATCAACATCTAGAATAATAAATCTGCAAAAAAAAAATATGAAATAAGTGGTATCCGCAAGTATACGGGTTAGGTTGTAATATAGTTACAATGAAGTAAACGAGTACTCCAAGGATCGTACCCAAGGGAGGCGAGAACTAAATTAATCCTAATCTAAACATTAATAGATCTAATTAGTACTTTAAATAAATTATATTATGCTTAAACAGAAAGAGAGATTTTTGGGGTTTTAATAATAATAAAGAAAATGTCATAAATGAAGAAGACTTTGGAAAAAAAAGATTTAAACTGAATCAGATCTAGGCATGTGCGATTAGCTTGCTTTAGTAATCATAACCAACTGTAGTTTCGGGTTTCGATTAAATCAACTAGCCATCACCCAAGTAGGATCTCTCGATCTTCCACTAAACTGACGAGTTGGCAAGAACTATTTATCTCTCGACCTAAAAGTCCAGACCGGTTCGTGGCTAAGGTATTCACGAATAGGTCATACCAATTTTGGGTTAGTTCCCACCTAAATGACTTCCTAGGGTCGTCAAGCCTAGGGTTTAGGTTCTTCCTCTCCCAAATAGCTAATCCTCTTAGAAATGCTACACAACAATTAATTAGTCATACCTCCACTTGTTAATCCCCCATAAGATGATTAGTTTCTCATGAATTTCATAAACACAATAAACTTGATGTGAAAGATATACATGAATAATAAATTAAGAGAAAAGGTTTAAGAGAATCCTAAATTGTATTGAATGAAGTGCAAAATCCACAAAGAGTTGATCGAGTCTACAAATTAGATCTCCAGACAAACACAAAGATAAAAGCTAGAAAGAACCTAAAACCTAAGAAAACAGGAAAAACTATAAATTGAAGTTACAAAAAAAAAAAATTCTCAAGTCTGAAAGTCATCTCTAACAAATGTTAAATGAGCCTATTTATAGATTTAGGTTTGTCTTTGTCCTCAACCATATGTCAGATGATGCTCCTGTATTAAACATTTGATTGTGCAGACCCAAATGCCCCTAGCTCGTAGGTGTTTCTCGTATAGGACTGATGTCGCGACACCCTAGTGCCTGTGTCGCAACATCGAAGGCCGTGTGCTCAGCTTCAAAGTGGTTTTAGGGGTGTATCTCGACATCCCTTGGCTATGCCGCAACACCAAAGCTAGTATTGGAATTCTTGTATTATGCTCCTTATGTTGCAACATCAAAATCCCCGTGTTGCTACACAACTACTAATATTGAGTTTGAATACCTTCTGAAGGTCTCCTACACACTTACTAAGTATATTAGCTCACCTTTAGGCCTCATTCAACCCCTTAGGTCAATAAAAGACTCAATACACTTTTTATTGAATGTAAATAAAACTTGAAAACTCAACTAAACACAATAAAAGTGCTCGTATTCAAGCCCCTTAAGTGCAAAAACTAGTTTAATCTGCTACACTGAATTACAACATATCACAAGCCTTGTAACACCCCAAACCCGACCCATGCGTTATGACCGGATCTGACATGTCACATGAGAAAAACGTGTTAAATCCTTTTTATTCGTACTAAAATAGGTATTATCAAGAAAACAAACTTGATTTGAAACATTTGATAAAACACTACTTATCTCAAAGGTTGATTGATAAATCTATAATTTGAAATAGAGATCCTATAAACTGTGACTTTTGAAAATGTCATTGGTAATTTGAAAGAGAATTTGAGTTAAATTATTTATACGAGTTTTTTATGAAATCCATTTGTTAATAAATTTTGAAAACCGTTATTTATGATTTTAGAAAATCCCCCTTTAAAACAATTTAAGAAAAATAATAAGTACGGCTAAACATAAAACCAAATAAAAATACTCCAGAGGCCTTATTACAACTTTAAAACCCGAAATAATAAAAGCAATGGAATAATACGGAAAAGAAGTTTACTAAGGTCCGAATATAAAGTTCCAAAAGTATGGCCTCCATCGAGTTATTCACGGCCCCAACTCCTCGTCACTGAGCATTACCTACAAGGGTTAAGAAAAAGGGGGAGTGAGTTACAAGAACTCATTGCATAATCCCCTTACCATCATCCACTAGGCCTGAACCCATTTAGTAATAACTTGGGCCTAAGCCCACTCACAAATCAATATTAAAAAAAATGACATGAATGCGTGCAACCCAACCCATCCATCCAACACACCCCCGTACCAGCCCTCACACCTGTGGGGATCAAATCAACCCACCCCGCCAACACACCAATTCGCAGGCAAGTTGCCATTTAATAAAATAATTTGCAGGCCAGTGGCCATTTATAAAATCGCTGTAGTCAAGCTGCTTTTCATAATATCGCTGCAGCCAAGCTGCTTTTTAGAATATCTGTGGCAGTACCACCAGAGTCATAATCACATTTATATAAATATTGTGGCAAAGCCACAAGGCTACACTTCTCTTCATTCCAAATCCCACCCCATGCAGTATGTAAAATGCAACATCTATAATAAGATATCCACATATAATCAACAACCATTCAATCTAGTAATTTATTAAAAGACTCAGCCCATTTAAGCAATTTAACAATTCAGTCCACTAAGGCATTCTAGCAATTCGGTCCATAGGGGCATTTTCGTAATTCGGCATTTCAAAGGATTTAAGCAATTCGGCCCGTTAAGGCATTTTAACAAATCGGCCTATTAAGGGCATTTTCGTAATTCAAAAAAGTTACCCACTAAGGGTAATTCGGTAACCTCGCAACCCAGGGGTATTTCGGTAATTTACCCTCCAAGGGTATTTTGGTAATTCGCAACCCCAGACTTAACTACTAATGTGGGGCAAAAAGATTGAAACTGTCCATCTGCGCCATACTGACTAAATTGACTATAACTCGAGTTAGGAATCTCAAAATTTAGATCCGTAAATTTTCCTTGAAACTAGACTCATATATCTTGGTACTACAAGTTTTCCAGAATTTTTAGCTTAACCATTTAGTACATTTTATTTCTTAAAGTTTGCTTTGTTTCACTAACCAATGGTTTTGACCTCTCTTACCCGAAATTCAGATATCTCACTGTACAGTTTTCATATGCTGCTCCCACTTGTTTCTATTGAAAATAGGCTCACTAAGGAATCTATACATATAAATTATAACTTTAATTCACTTTGTACAATTCTTAATTATTTTTCCAAAATAGATCAGGGAACCACGAAGCCATTCAGAACCAGTCTCACTAAAATTAAAATATCATAATATATAAAATTCCTTTTCCTTTCCGTTTCTTTCATATACAAATAGACACAGTAAGCTTTCATTATATATCTTATTCACTTTCTAATTCCCTTTCTCCTATTTTTCGTGATTTTTCTAAATCATGTCACTGCTGTTGACCAAACTATTTCATTGCGAAAATACGGTTACCACTACGAAGATACGTACGACCGAGTGGTCACGGATGCCGGTTTTTGATTTTTCCATAATTCAATTGAATGATAGAATATTTCATACAAACTTTCAGACAAGTGTGATATTACACACCATTTCAAACATGTATTCGAAAAGTACGGGATTACACACCTTATTCGAAATCCGTAACACGATACTCTTCGCGGCACCTAAAGGTACAATCGGTCTACGTTTAGTCCAAAGCCCAATTTACAACTTCAATCAAGTATTGCGTTTGATTATCAATCTTTATCACTTACCAATAATCCGAGTCCCTTATTACGAGGGATACGTGTTCGATTGGCCCTCCAATAAAGTACTTCGAGACCTACTTACCAACCTTCTCCCAAAAGCCAACAGCTAGAAAGATGATGAGAGTATAAGCTAACACTCTACCGATTTGGCCCACACCAAGAGAACCAAGAAGATGGAAGTAACAAAGAATAGATTTGGCCTTGGTCAAAAGAACATGATGAATATTTGGTTTCAGAAGAGGAAGTAAAAGAGAGACAGGAAGAAAATAATAGAAGAGGAAGAACACTACCTTACAACCACCGAAAACCGGAGAAGGCAAAGAAGCTTCGGCAACCACAAGAACCAAATTTCGGCTATGAGATGAAGTTGATGTTTCGATTAAGGTGTATAAAAGAGAATGTTTGAAAACAAAAGAGTAGAAGTCAATAGGCAAATTGAAGTTTCGGCCAAGAGGAAATGCAATCAAACGAACCAAAATATTTAGAAAGGAAAATGAAATGACCCCCAAAAATGTGAAAATGCAAGGGAGAGCTAGAGAAATTCGTGTAACATCCTGAAAAGGGCCTATGCATTTTCGGTTTAATTGTACGAAATGACATGTTTTATGTGTTATGAATATATTTTGAATATTTTTGGAAACCTGGAAATGTAAGGAAATGATTTAGAAATGATTCAAAAGAGGAAAGTGAACATTTTTGGAAACTTGGAAATGTAAGGAAATGTCAAGTTTAAAGAGGGAAACGAAAATTTTTGGAAACTTGGAAATGTAAGGAAATGTCATAGAAATGTTAAATTTTAAAGTTTAAAAAGGGGAAACTAAGGCAAGGTGGTCTTAAAAGAAAATGTATGTGAATTACGACATACAAATAGTCTTGGTAAAATGGGTACAAGGCATCACTTAGGGCCTAGCAAGTGACGCCATGTTCAAGGAGGAAGGGGCCAAGGTTCGAGTCACATAGGAATCAAAATAAAAGAATTTGTATTTTGCTACGAGGGCAGGGAGTTGGACGGCAGGAAGGCTCTTAAAAGAGGAGTTTTATCCTCGTTAAATTTCGGCTAAATAGGTGGATAAATGAGGGATAATTATTGGTATTTTAATTAAGAAATAATTGAAGGATTATTTCTTTTAATTTTAAATTAATAAGATAAAGCTATCAAATAGAAGAGTGGTGGCCAAGTAAAGGATTCTCTTGGTGATAATTTCGGCTAAGTTAGGAAAAGGGATAGCCGAATTTCACTTAGCCAAATAGCTTCCCTTTTCGTTGATTCTTTTCCTCTTCCAAAGTCCCTCTTTTCTTCTCTTCTCTTCTATTTGTCAAAGCCGAAAGTTTGCTTGTGTTCTAGCCGATTACTCCATTAAATTCAAAAATCAAAAATTCAAGATACCACCATAGCCGATTTCTTTTCTTTTCAGTCCATCAAAAGCCGAATCTTTGAGGGGCTTCAAGCATAGGTGCTGTCAATTTTTTAAAGAAAAGGTAAGATCCAAATATTGGTTTCCATTCTTTCCTTTTGAACTTGCCGAAAACAAGATACTAATATCCTTAATGTGCTTTGCCGAATCTTCAAAGGATCTTTCGGGGATTTGTTTGCCTATTGTCGACTTCAGAAAAGGATCTCTCAGGATTTCAAGTTTTAAGGTAAGCCATAAGGTGAGATTCGGCCAAGACCATGTTTGGTATTCTAGATCTATTCCTTATTTTTTTGTAAAGGCCGAAACTAATTTGTTAAAGTGATTTAAAGCTTGGCCGAATACAAGAAGAGTATAGTAAAGATCTCGAAATTTGGCGTCAAGGTATGTTTTGGGTTATACAATCCTAATAGGATTTGGATTTATGGCCGAATGGCTTGTTATTAAATTTTTAAGTTTGGCCGAATTCAGGAACTTGAGATCTAAGGCAGTAGATCAGATTTCGGGATTTTCAGTAAAGTTGCTAAGTTAATCAGGTGTGTACCCCACACTAATTCTTAATAAGTTTTATGGCTATGTCTAATTAAAATATGTGATATTGAGAATAAGAAAGTGGCTAAGGTACCATGTTATGGTACTAAGTACTCAGGTACGTTTCCTACTCCTACTAGGAATATGAAATATGTTATTTGTAACATGAAAATAAGAATGTGAACTTTGGCATATTAATGCATATTACAAAATGGGGCATATGGGTTATTGAAAGGGGAAGTGAATATGGTGACCTAAGACCATAGTAATCTGAATGCGGTGACCTAAGACCGCGATATCTGAATGTGGTGACCTAAGACCACAAATGCGGTGACCTAAGACTGCGATATGGAGTGTAGCGGAAGGAGGGTCGACTTAGTAGTCCCCACGGTGTACAGGTTGGTACGGGGGAGTGTAGCGGATGGCTTGTTAGGTTTGGGTTTGGGAATGCATCATAATTTGTATGCTATGATATGAATGTGCAATATTTGTTATGCCTGATTCTATTATGATTTAGTGTTGTGTACACATTGAGTCTGTTGACTCACCTCGTTGAGGGACAATGTTTCAGGTGATGAACAGTAATGGACCGGGACGGCAGAACTTGTGGTGGCCATGCTCAACATGAAGTTTTTATTTTTATGGACTATTAATTTTTAAGTACTCCAAATTATTTGGATTTACTTGATGTAATAAGGCCATAAGGCCACAGTGCACTATTTTATTTCTGTTTTTATGTATTATGTTACGAAATTTTTATTAAGTTAAAGATTAAGTAATTTACTTTAAATGTATTCTATATGTTTTATCACCTAAAATTTAAAAGGGTTTTCATTATAAAACGATTTTGTTTTCTACTCGAGCCCAACCCAAAACAATATTTCTTTCAAAACACACTATTTTCCCAATGTAATAAAAGAACTTTGAACCGGTTTACTTTAGGAACATACCAAATCTGGTCAAAGCTCGTGGGCCGAGGTTGGGGTGTTTCAGTTTTGTATCAGAGCCCATTTCAAACTCTCAGCCTGAGGTTTAAGGCCCAAAACGTTTTCAAAGCGAGCCCAAATAAGTTTTATGAAAACATTTTTGGAAATAAGCGGAGTTTTCGGCATGGCACCCAAGTCTCTCGACCATGATTTCACGGTAAGTACCCTTATCCATTGTGTGATTTATATTATGATGTGTAGAAGGGTAGAAATGGAATGGAACGTAGATTAGAATGATAAGCACTTGAACCCTAAGATTAGTTACCCCAACACTTACATAAGACTTAATGCTTAATTAAACAAACCTATGACTAGTCGCCGAGTTAGGGTGTGGCAACCATTGCGCGCATGTCTAGGATTGGTTTCGGTGGGAGTTTGGTACTTAAGCAGTCCGCGTGACTCACCTCCTCTCCATTTGAATCCTACCTGGTGCGTAGCAACGGTTCACCCTAACCATGACGACTTATTCATAGGCTAAACCCAATAACTAAAACCCGAAAGGGACTAACCATATTTTTTTTTCATGGAAACCCTAGTTTTAAAATCCCCAAATTTACCCCTTTGAATAGTAACAATAACTTATTTTTAGAAAGTTTCAAAATATTCCCAATTTATAAAATTACAAAAAAACCCCTAGTGGTATAATTACAAAATTGCCCTTGGTTTATGAAATTCCCAAAATACCCATAGTTTTATCAATATTTCCTTAGTTCATAACAAGTCCAAAAACCCTAATTTGAAAAATATCAAAATATCTTGATTTTGGAAAATTACAAAATTACCTCTAACCTACAAATTACCAAAATGACCCTAATTTCCAAAATTTTTGCAACATCACCGTTGTGGAAAACAAATTCTCAAAAGTAACCCTAAAGTTTTGTAAAATCTACAATACCCCTAATTTGTTGAGATTTACAAATTTACCCTGGTTTATTACCAAAATACCCCTGAGTTTCAAAATTACCGAAATGCCCTCGGATTTTAAAATTTCCAAAAATACCCTGGGAACGCAAAATTACCAAAATACTCTTATTGATAAAATCACCAAGGAACCTTATTTTGAAAAATTACGAACATACACCGGTAGGACAAATTACGAAAATACCCCTGGGATAGGAATAAGGCAAAGAGTGTTCGAATAGTGAATGTGGGTGGTAGATACCACTGAATAAATATGTCTATGTTGATGAATGAATGTGCCTCTATTGAGGAATGAAGGTGTCTGTGTTGATGAATGTGAATGTGATTCTCTGAATTAGAGTAGTGAACTTGAACTGAAACTTTGTGTGATCGAAAGAACTACTTCTAAATATCTTTATTTCATAAAATTGTTCGCGGTTAATATGTGGAACAAAATTCTGATGCATAAAACTTTTTAATCAGATTAAATCGCGGCGTTAGAAATGAGTCCTAGGGGGCGTGAACTTAGAGATTGTGCCTAGGAAGTATGATGGTTCTATTAAGATCAGAGTGTGCAGCATAAGCGTAGTGCGGTGAGTTAAGATGTACGATTATTCGTTAATAAGTAATTTCGAGGACGAAATTATTTTTAAGGAGGGTAGAACTATAACATCCTGAAAAGGGCCTATGCATTTTCGGTTTAATTGTACGAAATGACATGTTTTATGTGTTATGAATATATTTAGAACATTTTTGGAAACCTAGAAATGTATGGAAATGTTAGGTTTAAAAGACGAAAGTGAACATTTTTGGAAACCTGGAAATGTAAGGAAATGATTTAGAAGTGATTCAAAAGAGGAAAGTGAACATTTTTGGAAACTTGGAAATGTAAGGAAATGTCATAGAAATGTTAAGTTTTAAAGTTTAAAAAGGGGAAACTAAGGCAAGGTGGTCTTAAAAGAAAATGTATGTGAATTACGACATACAAATAGCCTTGGTAAAATGGCTACAAGGCATCACTTAGGGCCTAGCAAGTGACGCCATGTTCAAGGAGGAAGGGGCTAAGGTTCGAGTCACATAGGAATCAAAATAAAAGAATTTTTATTTTGCTACGAGGGCAGGGAGTTGGACGGCATGAAGTCTCTTAAAAGAGGAGTTTTATCCTCTTTAAATTTTGGCTAAATAGGTGGATAAATGAGGGATAATTATTGGTATTTTAATTAAGAGTTAATTGAAGGATTATTTCTTTTAATTTTAAATTAATAAGATAAAGCTATCAAATAGAAGAGTGGTGGCCAAGTAAAGGATTCTGTTGGTGATAATTTCGGCTAAGTTAGGAAAAGGGATAGTAGAATTTCACTTAGCCAAATAGCCTCCCTTTTCGTTGATTCTTTTCCTCTTCCAAAGTCCCTCTTTTCTTCTCTTCTCTTCTATTTCTCAAAGCCAAAAGTTTGCTTGTGTTCTAGTCGATTACTCCATTAAATTCAAAAGCTGAGAATTCAAGATACCACTATAGCTGATTTCTTTTCTTTTCAATCCATCAAAAGCCGAATCTTTGAGGGGCTTCAAGCATAGGTGCTGTCGATTTCTTCAAGAAAGGGTAAGATCCAAATATTGGTTTCTATTCTTTCCTTTTGAACTTGCCGAAAACAAGGTACTAATCTCCTTAATGTGCTTTGCCGAATCTTCAAAGGATCTTTTGGGGATTTGTTTGCCTATTGTCGACTTCAGAAAAGGATCTCTCAGGATTTCAAGTTTTCAGGTAAGCCATATGGTGAGATTCGGCCAAGACCATGTTTGGTATTCTAGATCTATTCCTTATTTTTTTGTAAAGGCCGAAACTAATTTGTTAAAGTGATTTAAAGCTTGGCCGAATACAAGAAGAGTATAGTAAAGATCTCGGAATTTGGCGTCAAGGTAAATTTTGGGTTATACAATCCTAATAGGATTTGGATTTATGGCCGAATGGCTTGTTATTAAATTTTTAAGTTTGGCTTAATTCAGGAACTTGAGATCTAAGGCAGTAGATCAGATTTCGGGATTTTCAGTAAAGTTGCTAAGTTAATTAGTTGTGTACCCCACACTAATTCTTAATAAGTTTTATGGCTATGTCTAATTAAAATATGTGATATTGAGAATAAGAAAGTGGCTAAGGTACCATGTTATGGTACTAAGTACTTAGGTACATTTCCTTCTCCTACTAGGAATATGAAATATGTTATTTGTAACATGAGAATAAGAATGTGAACTTTGGCATATTAATGCATATTACAAAATGGGGCATATGGGATATTGAAAGGGGAAATGAATGTGGTGACCTAAGACCACGAACACGGTGACCTAAGACCGTGGTATCTGAATATGGTGACCTAAGACTGCAGTAATCTGAATACGGTGACCTAAGACTGCGATATCTGAATGTGGTGACCTATGACCACAAATGCGGTGACCTAAGACCGCGATATGGAGTGAAGCGGAAGGAGGGTCGACTTAGTAGTCCCCACGATGTACAGGTTGGTACGGGGGAGTGTAGCGGATGGCTTGTTAGGTTTGGGTTTGGGAATGCATCATAATTTGTATGCTATGATATGAATGTGTAATATTTGTTATGCCTGATTCTATTATGATTTAGTGTTGTGTACACATTGAGTCTGTTGACTCACCCCATTGAGGGACCATGTTTCAGGTGATGAACAATAATGGATCGGGACGGCAGAACTTGTGGTGGCCATGCTCAACATGATGTTTTTATTTTTATGGACTATTAATTTTTAAGTACTCCGAATTATTTGCATTTACTTGATGTAATAAGGCCATAAGGCCATAGTGCACTATTTTATTTCTGTTTTTATTTATTATGTTACGAAATTTTTATTAAGTTAAAGATTAAGTAATTTACTTTAAATGTATTCTATATGTTTTATCACCTAAATTTTAAAAGGGTTTTCATTATAAAACTATTTTGTTTTCTACTCGAGCCTAACCCAAAACAATATTTCTTTCAAAACACACTATTTTCCCAAAGTAACAAAAGAACTTTGAACCGGTTTACTTGAGGAACATACCAAATCTGGTCAAAGCTCGTGGGCTGGGTTTGGGGTGTTTCAGTTTGGTATCAGAGCCCATTTCAAACTCTCGGCCTGAGGTTTAAGGCCCAAAACATTTTCAAAGTGAGCCCAAATAAGTTTTATGAAAACATTTTTTGGAAATAAGCAGGTTTCTGGCATGGCACCCAAGTCTCCCACCCGCAGTCCACCAGGTAAGTACCCTTATCCATTGTGTGATTTATATTATGATGTGTAGAAGGGTAGAAATGGAATGGAACGTAGATTAGCATGATAAGCACTTGAACTCTAGGACTAGCTACCCAAACACTTACATAAGACTTAATGCCTAATTAAACAAACCTATGACTAGTCGCGGAGTTAGGGTGTGGCAACCATTGTGCGCATGTCTAGGATTGGTTTCGGTGGGAGTTTGGTACTTAAGCAGTCCGCGTGACTCACCTCCTCTCCACTCGAATCCTACCTGGTGCGTAGCTACGGTTCACTCTAACCATGAGGACTTATTCATAGGCTAAACCCAATAACTAAAACCCGAAAGGGACTAACCATATTTTTTTTTCATGGAAACCCTAGTTTTAAAATCCCCAAATTTACCCCTTTGAATAGTAACAAAAACTTATTTTTAGAAAGTTTCAAAATATTCCCAATTTATAAAATTACAAAAATATCCCTAGTGGTAAAATTACAAAAATGCCCTTGGTTTATGAAATTCCCAAAATTCCCATAGTTTTATCAATATTTCCTTACTTCATAACAAGTCCAAAAACCCTAATTTGAAAAATATCAAAATATCTTGATTTTGGAAAATTACAAAATTGCCCCTAACCTACAAATTACCAAAATGACCCTAATTTCCAAAATTTTTGCAACATCATCGTTGTGGAAAACAAATTCTCAAAAGTAACCCTAAATTTTTGTAAAATCTACAATACCCTTGATTTATTGAGCTTTACAAATTTACCCTGGTTTATTACCAAAATACCCCTGTGTTTCAAAATTATCGAAATGCCCTCGGATTTCAAAATTACCAAAATACCCTTATTGACAAAATCACCAAGAAACCTTATTTTGAAAAATTACGAACATACCCTGGTAGGATAAATTACGTAAATACCCCCAGGATAGGAATAAGGCAAAGAGTGTTCGAATAGTGAATGTGGGTGGTAGATACCACTGAATAAATATGTTTATGTTGATGAATGAATGTGCCTCTATTGAGGAATGAAGGTGTCTCTGTTGATGAATGTGAATGTGATTCTCTGAATTAGAGTAGTGTTTTGGGTTTTTATTTTTTTCGGCAAGGAAGTACAGTGTTGGACGGCACAAGGACTCTGAAGGGATGAGTGTTAGACTTGGTCAAATTCATTTGAAAATTCGACTAAGAGGGAAGATAGGTGTTGACTCATTCAAACATTTTTGAATGAGAGGAGAAGAGGAAAAGTAGGAGAAAAAGAAGGGATTTGAGAAAAGGGGGAGAGTTGGCCGGCCAAGGGACTCTTAGGATGACATTTTCGGCCATGAAGTTGGGGGAGGTAGCTGAATATGCATAAGTTGGTGTTAGGCATCTTTTGTGCGATTTTATTTTTCCCGAAAGCCTTCGTATTCTTTTTCCATTTGAGACTGTAAACCAAAAGAGACTACTCGTGCGCTTTTCTTTTTTGATCATCTTCTTCTCTTCTCTTTTATTTTGCTAAGGCCGAAACTCTTTCATTCTCACCATTACCGCAACTCTCAAAGGTTCCAAACTTCTCTTCTCTTCTCTTTTGTTAAGGCCGAACCTTCCTCTTGTCACCTAAGTTGAATCATATTATCAATCAATCGATTCCCTTATTTGTTTCTTCTTCAAAGCTGATCAACCTTCTATTGTGGCCGAATCTCTCTGTGTTCCAAGCAAAGGTGTTCAATCGATTTCGGTAAGGGTTAACTGTCAGTTGGTTTCTCTTTCTTTTTCCTTTGGTTAGCTGAAATCTAGGAATCTAATCCCTTGTACTTATTTGGCCGAAAACATGAAGGAGATCTTTCGGGATTTTGGAGATCCAAGGTAAGCAAGGCATACCATTCGGCCAAGGGCCACTTCTATTACTTTTAATGCACTAAAGCCAATTCTAACTTAAGCCATGTAAGGATTTCGACAACTACAAGAGCAGACAATAGTTTTCGGATTTAATCGAACAGGTAAGAGGGATATTGATATTCGGCCAAAGGCCATATTCTCTATGTTACCCGATTTGTCATAAAGGGTTATGTAGGTACTCAATCAACTCCTGAAGTAAAAGCTATAAGCTTTAGCATTCTGTCGATCTAGGTAAGCCCTGTTCATTTAAGATCAATATTTTTAGAGTTGTTCACTCAAGTGTGTTTTCCTGATTAAGTTACTCTTATGGAGTCATGTCCTAACCAATCAAAGAAGGGGGTTGGAAACATAGTTCCTATCCCTAGATTCAAGAAGCGGACGGTGTCAGCCGTACGTGATTGGCCACCGGGTTGTGGGCCAGCATCGGAAAGGGATAAGCAGATCGTTGTTATCCCTGCTAGAGAGAGTGTCGGTATCGAGAGTGTCATTCTCGGTGTTATCAGGTGTGTAACCCCACACTAATTTCTCGATAGATTAATAGTATTAATGTTAAACATGTGGTAATAAGAAATATGAACAAACATGGCTAAGGGTACCATTCAGTGGTACAGTGTATTCAGGTACGTTACCCCTTAACAATCCGTTAATAATGTTTGCAAACATTGATATGAAAATATGTGTAATTTCGTTATGGCTTTGGGGTAAGGCATACTACATGATATCTGTATGTTTTGTATGATGCATGGGCATATGGGCGATAATGATAAAGGGGAAGTGTTCTGGTGGTTTTACCACATTATCCGGTGGCTTATGTCACATATTATGAATCCGGTAACTCTGTCACATTATCTGGTGGCTATGCCACATTATAAGGGCGATGTGCAGTTGACTGCAGCGACTGCCTTCGAGGGTGTGTAGCGAATGGAGGGTCGAGTTAGTAATCCCCACGGTGTGATTGGCAGGTACGGATGGTGTGTAGAGATTGGATACCTAGGAGGGTTCAGGATTGCATTTTCATTCTTATAAGTACATGTGATTTAATATGCTATGGTTCGATATGCTATGTTATGGGCTTATGGCCGAATATGACTAAAGAATGGGCTTTGCCGGAATGTTTAAGATTAAGACTATGATCGGTTGGGTTTTGGTGTAGCTGTTACACATTGAGTCTGTTGACTCACCCTTCGTGGGCTAACTTTTTGCAGGTGATGCATAGTATTATGGATTTGGTCAGCGAGGACTACAGGGTGGCCATGCTCAGCGTTTTTGGGTTTTCGAATGGTTGAATTTTGCATTATATTAGCATACTTTTCTTTCGGGATTTATTTGGTATTTTAAAATTTGTTTAACAACTTCAAATGTTTAAGTTTGTTTAAGCTGTCAAGCAAAGGCCACTATTTAATTGTTTAAGTTTTATGTTTTAAAGTTTTATTTCCATGGGAAAATCAGCAAATGATTAACTAAATATTTTCTTTAACAACTTCAAATGTTTTGTCACCTAATCAATTCACGGTTTTTCAACCTAATGAGTTTTTTTTTTAATTCGGCAAATCTTTTGATTGTGGAAATTGAAAGAAATGTTTTTAAGCTATTACAAACTTGAATGACAAACACGGTTTTCAACTTGACAGAAACACAAATCTGATTTTAAAACCACCTTATTTCTCAAGATGATAAAACCAGATTTAGCTAAGATTTACTCAAGGAACATGTCAGATCCGGTCGGGGCTTGTGGGCCGGGTTTTGGGTGTTTCATCCTCCTTACCATATTCCTTAGCCATCTTTCCAAAAATTAAAAAGTCCTCATTACCATAATTACCACCATGACCGACACATGGAAGAGAAGCACAAAAATTAGTCCAAAATGCAATAGATGGGATTCGAACCTCCGACCATTAGTACACTCCACACGCCACTTTCCACATTTACCAATAGACTCCTTGTGCTAGCAAAATGCACACTTATTTCCTTAAGCATTGATGCCACATACCTTCTATCCTTAAAGTGGTTAACCACAAAAATTTTCTTATAGCCTAACTTGAACCTGGAAGTTCTTGGAACTCTGTAACTTTCCAAAATTACCTTCCTAATAAGTCCAACTTAAAATAATGTCGTTCTTTTGTTCTCAAAGATTCTAAACACACCTACGCCCAAGGCCTAATGGACCCCAATCCTACTAGGCCCAATTTTGGGTCATTACAAGCCTTCCAAAGTGAGGCTAAACACCTCTATTTATAGACAAAATGTTTTAACCTAACTAGGTTAATTAATATCCCCAAAATTGATTAAGCTGCATTATGCAGACCAAAACACCATCGACCTAAAATCCCAGTTCGTCATATGGTGTCACAACACCACAGGACCGGTGTTGCGGCATTGCCTTTTGACCTATCTTCAAATGTAATAGTTAATTCGGGTCAATCCGCACTTAAGAAGTTTGTTTTCTAGTCAATTTAGTATTTAATTTTGTATTTTTAGCATTTAGGACTTACGAATAAAAGTTAATAAGTGTTTTTAACACATTTTTGAGTGTTGATGACCTATTAGGCTGACACTAGCATTAGGTAGGTTTAATTTGGATATTTAAGGATGCAACAGGCTTAATTTTAGACCCAATTAACGTAGGAACTTGGGGCTAGTGATGCACAAGCTTCCCAAATAGTGAAAGCATAAGAAAAATGTTCAAAGACACAAAATGCCTTACATGGTACAACACACAATGTCTGTGGCACGACACACAATATCTGTATTGCAACACGCACCCTGTGTTGAGCCATAGCCTCAGTGTGGGTTACAAGCAAGGATGATGTCGACAATCGTATTTTGGAAGATTCTCGAATATTTTTTTCTTACTTGCACCCAAAGTATTAGGGGAATATCAGGCATAAAGTGCATATCTTTCATCCTAAAAATAAGAGGCTTCTATACACAAATTAGTGTATCAAGAATCAATCCATTTGTCAAATACTTCTTCAGTTCATTAGTCTTAGTTTTAGTTTTCTTTTATTCTTTCATAGTTGGAAGATCCTATTCTAATGTGAAGAGATTTGTGTGTGAAGATTGCTTCAGATCTGCTCTTCAATATAATTATTCATGAGCATTCTGTTATCTCTTCTCTTCTTTTCTATTCTTTTATTTATCTCTCATTAATTTGGCCAATTAATGTTTGTATGAATAATTGAATAGATTATTATGCTTTATTCATATCTTTCATGATACATTTATTGAATTGATTAACTCATTAAGTCAATTAATTAACAAAAAGAATAAGGGTTCATAATAGGATTAGTTCGTATAGGTTACGTGTTCCTAAACCCTAGGCTTGATAACACTAGAAAGTAACCATAAGGAGACAAGGTCGGGAGACAAGTCGAGCTGAGTAAATTTTAGTTTATCCTGGAAGGAAAAGTGAGGTCGGGAGATAAGCAAGTATTCACCGACTAATTAATTAGTAAAGGCTAAAGGTAATACTAATTAATTAATAGCTCATTCACATTAAAACTCCAATTCTAAAATTATTTAATCTTCTATTTATTAATTAGGGATTTAATCGATCATAAGCAAGATGCTCGCATTGCCAACACTAGGAATAGGAAAGTCCATTAGGTTAGTTAATTTGGATTAACACTACTAATTCGTAACTCAATTAGATTAGTAATTATGTTTGTAATTGATTTAATGATAGTTTCTCGAATCTACAATCCCTAGGGTACGATCCTCGAAATACTACTTAGTGTTTCGTTGTACACTTTAATATATTACAATTTGACCCGTACAGTTCCGAACAATGCCATTCTTAATTCTTAAATTTTTGGTGTCATATTTTATTATAAACGATAACTAGTTTATAGGCAGTCACCTTTTGAGAGTGAATTCTTTGGCTTCGAAGTTTGGTGTTGCGATAACACATGCTGGTTTCACGATGCTGTTGTCGTCTTCATATTTTTAACCCAAAAATAGCGTCCTGCACCCCCAATTAACTCATTAGTTCATTATTAGGCCTGTATTGGCTTGTTAGATCATCACATGGCTAAAAATTACGTAAAAATGTGTCACATCCCAAAATCGGCCTAGTGGTTTTGGGTTCGTAGAATTGGGTCATTAAATCTTGAGTCAAATTTTGGAGAATAGGATCGTAGATGAGTAATTTAAGTATGTGAGTAGCATAATTAGGTTTTTATTTTATTTGTTAGCTCAAAACAAAATTCAATTTAGAGGTTTAATTTAAAAGAAAAAGGGGTTTAAATTTATTAAAAACCTAATTAAAAAGAAGGAAAATTTAGGAGAGACCAAAAGGGGAAATTGCCCAATTTTTGTAAATTGGCTTTCAAATTACAACCACTCATGTCTTCTCCTCCCTATTATCGTCATTCAAAAACAAAATTCTCTTAAACCCAAATCCTCTATTTTTCTCTCTAATTGACTTAACCTTTGTGGTTTTCTAATCTCCCAAACTTTGAAATCTCTTTCAATTTCAAAGAAAACCACCTAAAACATTATCAATTTCCTCATACGATTTCAAAGAGAATATTCTGAAAATCAACCTTTCGTTCTTCTTCTCAATCGAGGTAAAGTTTTATTTTCTTATTAAGTTTTGATATATTCTAGCTTCTTAAATCAAGTTTTGATTCGTTGTAAAAAGAATTTTAAGTTTTAGTCAAAATTGGAATCTTTAATGGTGGAATTTGGGTTTTTCAATTGGACCATTGTTTTTAAGTGTTTTTCAACTTGTTTTGATAATATTAGAAGGTGTTTAAACTCATTTAAAACTTTCACTAAAAAATTTGAAGGTTATGTTGAGATTTCATTAAAAATAGCCATGGATGTCGAAATTTTCGAAACCATAAGTCTGAGGAGTTTTGGGCATTGTTAGAATTGAGAATCATTCTCTAATGAGTAATTAGATCTGTAGAATTTTATTTTAAGCTATAGGAATAAGTTTGGATTATGAAATTTGAGTTTCGGCCAATCTGGTCAAAATTTTTAGTTTTAAGAAGAGCTAGTTTTAGACCTGCATTTTTTGTTTGAATTAAGATGTGTTTGGCTATTAATTGCTTGTATATATTGTGTGGTTATATGTGTGAAGTTTTTGAACCATTATAACCCTCTTCAAGTAAGACGAAAGGAATGGAAAAGTTAGTTTGAGCTTTCAGCTGTCAAGCAAAAGCATGAACAATGAGTGTTTTGGAGTCACTTCTTGTAGACATGATTCATAAAGTTAAACGGGAGATAAGGAGTAGCCTAAACCCCTATCCTAATTTTGAGAGTAAGCCTTTCTACTTCATTTTTTTTTTGAACTGTTATGAATATGTGTAGTAAGTTGTGGTAATTGATATAACAAAGCAGTATGTAATATGTGAATTGTTTTAGTATGTGTTACATGATCTAATGAGATTATGGCTCATTGAGAATTGTGGTTGCACCTGTAATTACATCAATTGTGAGTATGATAAGCATGTTATGTGATAGAGATAATGTTGTGTATTTGATAATCAATAATAGAGGCTGTATGCATTAAAATGGTGAGTAAAGACGTGTGTAACAGTGGATATTTTGGCCCTGTGATCTTTTGAAACCATTGGATATAGATGGCATGCCATAGGACTTGGAGAAATAAAAGAATATGAGCTAAACACCATTCACACTAAACACCATTCACTAGGATAAGGTGGTGTGTTGGAGAGCAATAGCTTGATGCTACGCTTATAGGATATGTTAGACTTTTTGAGTCATTGGTATGTTGGAGATCCATGTATCCGATGTGTGGTGATAGAGCCCACTCTTAAGTTTCATACTCTCAAGTGGCCAATTTATCATGAATGATTTGTTTTACATAAATGTTGTATGTAAGTGCATGAGAAATGAAAGCTAGTTTAATATGATGGAAGCCATGGTTTGGGAATTTCAGAGGATTACTGGTGCCAACCCTGCTCCTACACCTGCCAGCCCTGCACCTGCCAATTAGGAACTACCACTTGAACATCTGCGAGCGTTGGATGATAAAAAGTTTACTACACTGAAAGGAGCTGATCCGACGGTAGAAGAATATTGGCTCAAAAGTTTTGAGAGGATCCTCAATTAGATGTCCTATACTCACAAGGAGAAGATAGGTTGTATCGTGTCCTTACTGGATGAAGAAGCTCACCATTGGTGGAATACGGTGAAGAGCAGATCGGTTGACTTGGGATTGTTTTCATGAAGCGTTTAAAAGGAAATTTATGGCTGAGCAGTATGTGTGTAACACCCCTAACCTGTATTCATCATCAAAATAAGGTTACGAAGCATTACTGGACTTATAACACAAATAAACATACATTTCTCATACATTTTTCATAACTAAATAATAATCATTCATTATCAAACACATTGTCCCTAATACGAGCCTACGAGGCTCAAATCAAGCATTAGAAGTGGTTCGAGACTAAATCGATAACTCGGGAAATGTTTGGAAAACCTAGAAAATTTTTCAAAATACAAGAGACACACGCCCATGTCACAAGCCATATGGATATTTGAAATGGGATTACATGATCGTGTCCCAGCCCGTGTCTGACCCCGTGTAACTCTTTAACTTGGGTCACACGACCAAAACACACGCCCGTGTGACTAGCTCATGTGCCTTTCGAAATGGCCACACAATCTCGTGTGCCAGGCCGTGTGCTAAGCCGTGCCAAAACTGTAGGGTACATTGACTTATGCTACACGGCCAAGTCACACGCCCATGCGCTGGGCCATGTGTGGTATATTGACTTGTTTTCTAATTAAACACCAAGGGACACAGGGCAGTGTAACCTAACGTGTGTCACACATAGCTGAGACACACGTCCGTGTCTCTGCCTGTATGGACAAAAATAGGCTATTTACCAAGCCATCTTGCTCACCCAATTTACATTCACCTACAAAAATAAAATGAATATAACAATACATAATTAGGCATTCAAACCAATCTCAAGCAAGTATAATTCATGCTATGTAACACCCTAAACCCGGCCCAGACGTTATGGCCGAATCTGGCGATATCACATTGAAGTGTTTTTCGAAAACATCGTTTCTTTAGAAAATCCATGCTTACTATTAAACCTCGTTTATTTATCTTAACAAAATTTTAAGGTTTCTTGTTCTTTCAAAACTTAAGTTATTTAGTAGAATGTTGATCATATTAGTTTGTCACTATATTTTAAAACCAATGTAACACCCCAACCCGGCCTAGAAGTTAGGCTCAAATCTGGCGTGTCACATTGAAGAGTTTTTCGAAAACCATGCTTTCATTAGAAACCCTTCTTAAAGAATTTAAGACTTTCTACCATGTAAAACCTCAAATTTTGTTTGCTTATCTTCAAAATATAGTTTATTAAAAGTCATTCTCTTGCAAAAACATAATTACTTTCAAAACCTTATTTGTTGTGAAAGTTTGACTCAAACATTTGTGAATACGTGATATTTTGAAAACAGTGGTTATAGTTTTAAAAACCCGTGTTTAATAGACCGGCAGTTTGTAATTTAAAGAAATACCAAATAAAAGTTAAAAAAGAAAAAACCCAATAGCCTTACTACAAAATTTATTAACCCAATAATTTAAAATAACTAAATTAAACTAAAATCGCTATGTTTAGTCTTTAAACCATATCCGACGTGTGGCCACCTCCGAGTCCTCTGTAGTTCCAAATCCTCTAAGGCTGGGGATTACCTGCATGGTTAAAAGAAAGGGGTGAGTTACGAGAACTCAGTGTGTAACCCCTTGATACGGTCACAGTCTGGGCCTAAGCCCTATTCGGTAACAGTCTAGGCCTAAGCCCTATTTGGTAACAATCTGGGCCTAAGCCCCAAAATCATATGAATGCAATGAACATGTACCCAACCCATACCATCCAGACTCTCCACCCGTACCAACCAATCTCTCCATGTGGGGACCATGTCGACCCACCCAGCCAAACTCTCCAATAATGCAGCCTAGCTGCTAATAACGATATACGTGGCTGAGCCACTAAAATAAGAATATGTGGCGATGCCACTATAACGGTATATGGCGGTGCCACTAGAACGGTATGTGGCGATGCTCTGGAACGGTATGTGGCGATGCCACTAGAACGGTACTTCCTCCAATCAACAAACCCAACCCAATGCAATATGTTATGTATGCAGTGTATTACGATCATATACAGATATATAAAAATCACATAAGCAATATTTAAACTACCACTAAGGGTATCACGGTCATTTTGTCGTTTAGGGGTAAAATAGTAATTTCACCCCTTGGGGGTATTTCAGTAATTTTACCCTTCAAGGGTATTTTAGTAATTTACCCACTAAGGGTATTTCAGTAATTTACCCACTAAGGGTATTTCGGTAATTTACCCTTCGAACAACCTT
This sequence comes from Gossypium bickii, assembly GCA_025503065.1. Classification (NCBI taxonomy): domain Eukaryota; kingdom Viridiplantae; phylum Streptophyta; class Magnoliopsida; order Malvales; family Malvaceae; genus Gossypium; species Gossypium bickii. The sequence goes on along the minus strand of CP106710.1, from coordinate 104,855,932 downwards.
CCCGAAGGCCGACGATCACCTCGAGCGACACAGGTTCCATTTTTAGTCAAAACGGTGCAATTGGGCCTAAAGTCCCATTTTGGCCTAAATGGGCCCACATGCTTGTGTGGCCCACTCAGCCCACTTCCGGTCACGGTTTTGTGGACATCACAGCCGTATCTATTATCCGGCGCTTACTCTGGATTTCGCCCCTGTGGACCCATTAGCCTATTTGGCCTACTTAGCCCACTTCGGCTCAACAAGGCCAGGAATGGTTTCGTGGCACTCCCAACAATCTATCGCCATCACTAGTGGCTCAATTTATCTCTATGAGCGCTCGTACGCTCGAATGATCTCAGTTGCCGATACTCCAACTTTTTGGTATTTCAGATTTTGGCCGATTCACAGAACTTCGCATAACAGAACAAGCAAGGGTGTGAGAGTACACACCGTATCCCGTAGAGTACTAAATAATCACAAGCGCCTTCACCTATAAAAAACATAACACACAATTAACACAATTAGCAAAACAATTGGGAGATCTCTATTCCAAACACCTAACTATGAGATTTATTACCACTGACCTTCACTAGAACAATCAACTATGATTTGCCTAGTTAAACCAAAGTTTGATGCCGACACCCTTCCGCATCCAGGTGAAAAGTCTCGAACCGCTGACACCCTACGCCTCTTAAACTTGGGAGTGGAGGCTATGAACACAGTCTCGACTGGCACCTTTGTCGCCCCCTATGGCTAGAATCCCCTTTGCTCATCAAGGACACGATCTTATAGAACTAGAGTCAAAACAAATGCTGATACCAATCTGAAGCTAATCCGTGCTCCAAACACTCCTATTCCCAAATGCTAACCAAGGAATCCTTACTCTCCTTATAGATTGCTTTATTTAAAGCCAGCTTCTCACCTTCCCTCATGCTAGCTTCCCGATGTGAGATCCCTCCTTCAGCAGAGTTTAATTCCAACACAACCACCTGTGGTCCCAACTTAGCAAAATAAATATCCCTTTTTGCTTGCAATGAGACTCGAACCCTTGCCCTCTCCTATGCTCCAAACGCTACATGCCACCACAACACAAGCTCCTTTTGTGACTTAAAACATGCACAACTAAATATAAGTCTATGGGCCAAAGTCTAAGTTCATTTAAAAGGAAATCAAAATGAATTGGAAGCGCCAAGACTTGAACTCAAGCTCTCCCTTACACCCTTAATGACGCCTTGCCAGTAGACCACATGTTTTCTTGTGTCAGGTTTTTCCACATTTTATTCTTAAAGCCTACTTACTTACTCCCAGGGTTTTATTCACCTAAAACCAAAATTTTCCTAAAGCCCAGGTTTGAACCCGGGACTTCATGGAAGCCCCCTACCCTTCCAAAATCATTCACGTAATAGGTCTAACTTGCATTAGTGTCGTTCTCTTATTCTAAAAAAATTTAAAGCTCCCGTGCCCAAGACCCAATAGGCCCAATTCTTCTAGGCCCAAAAATTTGGGGCGTTACAACCAAGTTTGATGCGAAAGCTTTTATTATAAACTACGAAAATGTGGTGTTTTTAAAACCAATTATCTTTTGGAAAATCGTGTTCTACTACTAATCAAATGTAAATTAAAATAAGTAAAATCCCCAAATTAAAAGTTAAAAATTAAAGAGGCCTTATTACATAACAAAAACTGAAATTAAATTTATAGGAAATAAACTCAAATATATAAATAAGTGCGGTTGAGTGGCCACCTCTGAATCCCTCGCAGCACTAATCCGCCTAAGACTGGAGATTACCTGTATAGATAAACAGAGAGGTGAGTTTACGAAAACTCAGTGTGTAACCCCATGCACATAAACAGCCAATCATGCCTTTAGGCAGCAAATGCAGTCTAAGCCTAAGCCAAGTCAATATGATTCGATTTAGTTGGGCCTTAGCCCATTCTGATACAAGATCAATCGGTGTGGGCCTTAGCCCATAACAGTATTAGTATCAGTGTGGGCCTTAGCCCATAATAGTATCAGTAACAATTTAAGCATGCAATCAGAAATCCTACTCATCCAGCCTCTATACTCCACTCCGTTCAGCCCAACACTCTATGTGGGGATAAAATCACCCACCCATCCCTACACTCAAAAAATTAGCATTAGTTGCGGCACTAAACAGTATTTGTAACAGAGCTGCCACTACAGTACACTTCCTCCAATCATAATAATCCCATCCCATGCAACATATCACACATGGATGCAACATACATATATATATCACGACATGCTCATATACGATCATACATAACATAGGGGCATAATAGTCATTTTTTGAGTTAGGGGTTTAGGTGTACTTAGCAACCCATCAGTAGGTCCACAGTCGTCTTAGGCGACCCGTGCAACCTTTACAGTCAAACAGTCCAAATGGGCCCAAGGCCCATAATGCGAGCCCATGTGGGCCCACAAGCCCGTGTGGCCCACATAGCCCAGAATTGGTCTCAGCCATGTAAATCACACAGCTCAGCCCAATATTCTCTATACGCTCATGTGGTTTACCCGTGTGGGGCCCAAAATAGCCCAAGCCCACAAAATCGCTTATGGTAGCGTCATTAGTCTAATGCCCACGTTTTATGCGTTCGATTCACCACACGAGCGAGGGCACGCTCGTTTAGCGTTAATTTCTATACTTTTTCTGATTTATGATTTGGCAGTGTTTACACACCTGGTTTCGATTTGTCATGAGCAGTCGCTCAAGTACTCAGCAACCTACATTTGGTCAATCAAACACCACCATCAGTTCTACTTTACGGTTAATAAGAAACTCGAAATCAACAATCCATTCCTACAGTAGCGTTACCTTCAATCGAACCACGGTGATTCCCCATGAATCTTTGTTTTCAACGGTTGATTAGGAGTTTCCAGAGTCTTTCCTTAACTGCCATACAATTGTTATCAGTTAACACCTAAGGCAGAAGAAGAATGGGAACTATGATTCTTTTATAGAACTTACCAAAAGAGACAAGAGAACCGATTAGAGGAAGGATTCGACACTAACACAGCCTTTCACCTTTGATTTATTGCTGTCAAACACAACCCCACTTTAGTAACTCAAAACCCAAAAGTTCAAGTGCCATGCTTACTTACCGAAAAGAAAGGAGTCAATTGGCAGAAGAAGAGGACTAGTTTTGGCAGTAATCAAAACTGAAAATTGGCAGCACCACACTTGAGGGAGAAGAGAGAAACGAAATTGAATGAGGCAACTAAGGTCTATTCGGCCAACACAGGGGAAAGAAGAAAAGAAGAGATGAAAAGAAAAGAAAGATGCATTCGACCAAGGAGAAAGATTGACAAAAACTGCAATAGAAGAAAGTGCAAACACTCTTATCACATTCGGCTAAAGAAAGAAAACAATGCAAAAGCCAAAAATGGGAAAAGATAAATTTCGGCAGAAAGCACAACATTTACGAAGCAAAATCGAAACTGAGAATCCCCCTCTAGCAGAATTCTTGAGTGCCAGAGTCCACTTTCAGCACACTTCTACCTCTCCCCTCACTTACCTTGATTTCCTTCTAAAATCCCTCCTCAAATCTCTCCACTTGATCACACTTCCCTCCAACCATTCAATTCAAATTCACCCCAACCACTTCAGTGTTTCAATCAAGCTCCATCACATCCCATAGCACAGCAACAAAATAAATACTCCCTTACCACTACCAAGATTCGAACCTCAGTCCTCTGGCCTAGAAAACACGCCACTTACCCCCTAGACCAGCAGGCTTTTTGTGTCTTGTTATACACACAATTATTTAGAAGCCTACTAACCAAAAGCAAGGGTTTTATCCCCCCAAAACCCAAATTTTGCACAAGCCCAAGCTCAAACCCAAGACTTCTCAGACACTCCCAAACACACCCAAATCACTTACCCACTAAAGTAGATAGGTATTTATGTTAAAAACATGAAAAAATAATTACGTAAGTGTTGGGGCATTACATGCTAATTCCATACCATTAACCACAAAACACACAAGTATCCCAATAAGCCATTCACTTCATAACAATTTCACATTCTCAAATCACCTAAATGGTCACTTTCAATTATGACTATTTTGCCTAAAACCACAAGCATTCCATATCTCCAAATTTCAACCATTTGATATTCAAAATGCCAATTCACAACAAACATCACATAGCAAATATCAACCACATAACAAAAGGCCATTTGTGCATATATATACATCACCAAGTATACCAAAATAAGCCAAGTCACATGGCTGTGCACATAACTAATCATTCATCATTTACAAGCCAAATCAAATGGCTCAATCCAACTAACATATATACCAAAATGACCAAAACTCCTATACATGCCATATAACCAAATACTTAAGTTCAAAAGTACCAAACTGATAGCTTGATAGTGTGATGAGATCTCCGACGATTCCTAAATCTAAGCAAGCTTTGATATTCACTATAAACACAGAAAAGTAAACAAAGTAAGCTATAAAGCTTAGTAAGTTCGTATAGTAATAAACTCAACTTACCATATATACACAATTTAAGTAATTAAACAAATCATAATCTGACTCATATTGATCCACAAACCTATCACATATTCATTTTCAAGGTTAGATATAAATTTCAAAAGGTTCTTCGATTCAATGCTTGTATCGTTCATGTACATACCTGTACCAACTTGTATCAATCTTAAACTCATCCATATGTTTGATATACCCGTTGAACCATTTGGAATAATATCAGATACTCAGGAATCTCACATCCTAAATGCCAATACATAGGCAAAGCTATCTTAATCTCATATCTCATATAATGCTCACTCTCGAGCTATCAACGGGTCTACTCACACAAGCTGACGGTCATGACGTAGCTACATGGTGGTGTTTACATAAGCTGACGAGAATCTGCAACACATGTCAGATGACTCAGCCATCGGTAGGACGTACGGACCAGCACCCAAACACATAACCCCTAATGACATGTCATTTGTATCCTAATCTATTCCTAAGGTTCAATCGGGATTTCACATTGCCGAATCTTCGTCGAACATATTTGTAAGGTCATATTCACAATTAAATTCAATAATAAAGCATTTAAAACACAATGACATTAATGCTTATTAACATACAAACTTACCTCGATTCACAAAAAAAACCACGAAATGGATTGACTAGTCTAATACTTTATTTTCCCCGAATCAAGATTCGAACCTCACTTTTCATGATCTATATAATATCAAATTTAGCTTATCCAATTATTCTTCTATCCAATTTAGCCTAAAAATTACATTCTGGCAAAATTATACTTTTACCCCTAATATTTCAACATCTTTATAATCTAGTCCTTAGCTCATAAAAATAGAAATTCATGCAATTAGATCCCTACCCATGCTAGCCAAATTTCCCTCATTAACCTAAAAGCCCATATTTTTCATTTATTTTACAATTTAACCACAAAATTTTCAAAATTCACAAATAAATCCCTAAATGACAATTTTATCAAAAATCTCTTAACAAATGTTATTTATCTAACAACAACCATTTATTTTCTATCATCAAACATCAAAATATATCTATATTCATCAATGGTAAAAACCTAAGCCTTTAATATTTTTGCAAATTAGTCCCTAGGCTACCTAGATTAAGCTACAACAATCTCAAAAACATAGAAATCATTAAAAACAGGACAAAAGCCATACCTAAATGGACAATAGAAGCTTGGCGAATGAAGAAAACTAAATAGCTTGTTTTTCTACTTCAATTTTCAGTGAAGACACTTTAGGGAAGATGAGAAAATTTTTGTTTTTATTTAATTAACCTTTATTTACTAAATACCAAAATTAACCTTAAGAATTATCACAAATTTCAAAATTTACCGAGCCATTATCATCCACTAACATGTTAATGGGCTATTTACCACATAAGTACCTCCACGTTAAGGTTCTATAGCTATTAGACACCTTTAGCTAATAGAACTCAAGTTTTACACTTTGCGCGATTTAGTCCTTTTTATCAAATTGAGCACTCAAACAATAAAATTTATTAATGAAATTTTCAAACAACCATACTATCATGATGTGGACCTAAAAAATAATAATAAAATAATTATTTTAACCTCAAATTTGTGGTCTCAAAACCACTGTTCTGATTCGACTAAAAACGTGTTGTTACAATGTGGAAGCCCATAAACGGGAATTTTTGGACCCGGTTCAAGGTAGTTTGACTGTGGCTGATTATGAAATGATGTTTGTATGACTCAGTCAGTACACTACTGAGATGGTTCATACTGAGAGGAACGGATACAAGAGGTTTTGTATTGGGCTTAATTGAGAGATTCGAGTTTACATGGTACCTCAAAATACTGAATTGTTCGATGAGTTTGTTGAGAAAGCCAAAGTTGTTGAGGAAGCTTTCACTGAGTCGCCATGCTAAGTAGTGGCTGAATCGAGGAAAGGAACTTCTGATAGTTTTGGTGCATCTGGAAAATTGTGTAAGAGTGGGCATGATACTCAAGGTTTTGTAGGAGTGCATGACACGAGTTTTGACCAAGTCAGTCTAGCCAACAGAATAGTTTTATAGATAGTTCTGGTGGATCGTCGAGTGGTTCTAGATGCTCGTTTTATGTGCACTATGAGCATAGGCATCCTGGAGAGTGCTGAAAATTGATAGGAGGGTGTTTCAAGAGTGGCTCTAAAGAACACATGTTGGGGGATTGTTTGAATAGAGTCGAGGTTTGATAGATTCAGAATTTTGCACCTACACCTGTACCTGCTAGAATCTGTGGTTGAGGTAGAGGTGGTAATGAGAGACAAGTTCTCAAGTGGGTTGTTGCCCATACCATTGCTACTCAGGTTGATACCAGACGACTAGCTTGAGTATATGTTGTTAAGGAGCCGCAGAATCAAGATTCGATCATCAAGATTGTGGGTATTTTTGTGTTGTAATCAATCCTTTTATTCTCATTGGTAGATTTTGGTTCTCCTATTTCATAAATTTTGAGCGATTTAGCTACTTAGTGGAGAATCCTGATAGAGACCATTGAGTTAGGAACAACGAGTACGAGTCCTTTAGACGAGAGTATCATAGTGAATAGAGGAAACTATTAGTGAACTTACTGAAGAACAGCCTTGGTAGTGAATAGAATCTTCAAGAAAAGTCGTAGGAAGTTAAATAGAATAGGAACTAGAGTTGAGCAATGAAAGCATTGTGGTTTGTGTAAAAGTAGAAAAGCATATTTTATGGTTAAGCAAATAACGTGTCATTAAGAAAATTTTGAGGACGAATTTTTTTAGAGGGGGAAACCGGCCTAGTAGTTTTGGGTTAGTAGAACAGGTCATTAAAGTGAGGGTTAAGTCAAATTTCAAAAAATAAGGTTGTAGATGAGTATTTTGAGTAAGTGAGTAACATAATCAGTTTTTTATTTTATTTGTTAGCTCAAAACAAAATTCAATTTTTAGGTTTAATTTGGAAAAAAGATGGGTTTTAATTGATATAGAACCTAATTGGAAAAAAGGGGAAAATTAGGAGCGATCAAAAGGGCAAATTGCCCAATTTATGTAAATTGGATTTCAAATTACAGCCACTCACGTTTTCTCCTCCACATTGTTGTCATTCAAAAATAAAATTCTCTTAAACCCAAATTCCCGAATTTTCTCCCTAATTGGCTTAACCTTTTTGGTTTTCTCATCTCCCAAACTCCGATATCTCTCTCAATTTTTAAGAAAACCCCCAAAACATTATCAATTTCCTCATACATTTTCCAAGTGAATTTTTTGAAGATCAACCTTCCGTTCATTCTTCTTCTCAATCGAGGTAAATATTTGTTTTCTTATTAAGTTTTGATATATTCTAGCTTCTTAAATCAAGTTTTGATTCGTCATAAAAAAAATTTCATGTTCTAGCCAAATTTGGGATCTTTAACGGTGGAATCCAAGTTTTCCATTTAAACTATTGTTTCTAAGTGTTTTTCAACTTGTTTTGATGAGATTATAAGGTTTTTAAAGTCTTTTAAAACTTTCACTAAAAGATTTGAAAGTTATGTTGAGTTTTCATTAAAAATAGCAATGGATGACAAAATTTTTAGAACCATAAGTCTGAGGCGTTTTGTGTAACACCCCTAATCCATATCCGTCTCCGGATTAGGGATACGAGACATTACTATAACAATTACCAAGACATAGCACTCCATCCAACTAACACATGATAAATTCATATCATTTCATGCTATCACAAATGAATATATATATTTTATCAGGTCTTAATACAACAACTTGCATTATAAGAATCACATGGTCATTCAAAAAAAAAAAACAATGGCCGAATAAGCATATAATGTTTAAACATTTATTTCATTTCTATTATCAACGATACATTCAAAGATACACTATTATTATTAAACATATAATACATTAGTTTCTCTATTTATAGACATGCATGCTCACTATAGCAATATCATATATGAAAAATCCCATGAACACCAAATAAAACCTAATAGTCACTTACATATTTGATCCAATAAAATTTCAAAGCATTCCTTACATATGTAATAATTGTAATCACCTATTTAGAACATACCATTTTCAAATTCAACTCATGCACAAATATGTCATGTACATCTTTATTACTTACTATTGTACACTGAATCCCTATAGCTAAATGTACTAGTAATTTGCCATTATAAATACATGCATATATATAATGTATATTCATCAACTGGCTGCACATATAAACTATGAAACAATATACAACTTGAATATATATTTAAACCGAATGTACATTATCAAAGCATTATCTTAGTCCAAAATACCATAAACCACCAAAACAAACTATACTTATTATATATATGCACAATGGCCGAATATAAGCTAACTAAAACTTCCACAACTCATGCACAACCATGACATAAACATCTACACCATTTGACCATTTAAAACCATATGTCTCAATGCCAAACTAGCAAAGGAGATAGCCATATTCGCATGGCTTTTAATATATACACAAGAACCAAAATGCATGTCTCAAAACCTAGTTTAGCCTATACATGCCTTTAGTCCAAAACCAAACCCAAAAAGGTACCAAAATAGATTGATAGTGTGGATGACTTTTCTGACGATCCTCTGAGCTCGTAGCTTGATCAAGATCTATAAAACAGAACAACAATCACACGGAGTAAGCTAACTTAGCTTAGTAACCTTTAAGCAAAGATAACTATTTAATCAAACATTTAAACATCTAAACAATCCTTTTTATAGCCTTAATATAAGTTCTTAGCAGAATCATGCCTTCATGGCTGAATATCCACATCCTTACCAAGTAATTTGATTATCACATATCAATTTCATATAATTAGGGACGTTCCCGTATACAACAAATGAATTAGATACCAAGTATATACTTACCACACATAACCGAATATACACATGTAATAGTATCCTTTAATATTCACTTGTATACAATTATATCATCTATATAATATTATTTTATCCACATCTATAAGGCCAAATATGCAAAAGTACATTGTTAATTTACTAGTTCAATATACATTATATGTATATTTACCCTTTTTGACCGAAACTACTTGATACATCCAAATCAAATTTCCATATCACATACACAACATTTATAAGGCCGGACACTCTAAATAGGATTTCACAAATATACCTTAATTGTATCAAAACCAAATAGCATCAATCGTAATATATTAACTTATCTTATTTCGTACAACCAATATGCTTTCGTGTACCTGAACAAATAGCTCATTTATCGTACTCAAAGTTTCACAACTATAACAATTAGTTAAAACCCGCACTTACGAAAAATCACCGGCATAAAGCCTGCTAGGCATAAAGCCTGAAACATACGCACTGGCACTAAGCCTACTAAACCCGAGGTTTGAAATTTATTCACCAGCATTTAGCCTGCTAGGCATATAAGCCTGATACACTTCACCAGCACAAGGCTTACTAGGCTTGAAGCTCGATACACTTATAAATAAACCATATCATACACAGTACACATTTCCAATATCACATTTCACACCTAGCACATGTTACTTTCGCATATCCACTTCAATTATATATAACTACAATTCACTACTAAAATCACTCATCATATTCGGTTTAAGCATATTTCACACTTACAAATTCATAATTCAAAATGTAGTCAATATTAGCGATATTAATTTGCTTAAAGACTTACCTCGGATATCGTTGGACGTCGAGTACCGGCTATTCGTCAACTTTCGCCTTTCCCCGATCCAAGTCCGTTTTTCTTTGTTCTTGAACTACATACATTAAATTTGAGCTCATTCAAACACATTTCATTTCAATTTAATCCCAAAACACATAATTAGGTAAATTACCATTTTACCCCTAACATTTACAACTTTTACATTTTAGTCCTATTTGTACAAAACACAAAATATACCAAATTTAGTTACACACATCAAAGGCCGAATGCTCCTAGGCTTCATACATGAATATGTATTTCATTTGTTTCATGTTTTAGTCCTTCAAGAATTTATTTTTTTCAAATTAGTCCCTAACACTCAATTTTACCAAAATTTCTAATTCCAAACATGAAGATTTAAAACATACTATTAACAATCTACCATCAAACATCACATATCATGGTTATACATCAATGGCCGAATCCTTAATATGTATCAAACTCAAAAATTTCAACATGGGTTGTATAGCATTCAAAGCAACGATTCCAAAAATGTAAAAATTATTAAACACTAAGCAAAATACATACCCCAAATTGAGCTCCCTAATGCCGAAATTCAAGCTTCAAAAATGGAGTTTATTACCTTCCCACATTCGGCCAAGAAGATGAACAAAGGTATGCTCTCTTTCCTTCCACTTTGTTTCATTTTTTTATGACTTAAATTAAAAGAAACATTTATTTACTTATTACTAATATAACATATTATTATAATAACAAACTTTTATCTAATTTATCACATGTTGCCGTCCACTTCCCCAAATAGTGGCTAAATTGCCACATAAGCCCTTAACACTTAAAAGCCACACTAATTTAGCCATTAATCAAATAAAAAGCCACTTTTACAAATTATGCAATTTAGTCCTTTAGTTAAATTAAACACACAGACAAGCAAATTAATTCACAGAAATTTTAACACATGCTAATTCATGATCATCAACACAGAAAATAATATTAAAAATTTATTCGAACTCGGATTTGTGGTCCCGAAACCACTGTTCTGATTAGGGTCAACTTTGGACTGTTACATTTTGGGCATTTTTTAGAGTTGAGAATCATTCTCTAATGAGTAATTAGATATTTAGAATTCATTTTAAGTGATAGGAATAAGTTTGGATTAACAAATTTTAGTTTCAGCGAATCTAGTCAATAGTTTTAGTTTTAAGAAGAGCTAGTTTTAAACCTACATTTTTGAATTAAGACGTGTTTTGGTTATTAATTGCTTGTATATGTTGTGTGGTTATATGTATGAACTTTTAGAACTATTGGAACCCTCTTTGAGCAAGGCGAAAGGCAAGAAAAAGTTAGTTTGACCTTTCGGCTATCAAGCGAAAGCACGAACGATGAGTGTTTTGGAGTCGTTGCTTGTAGGCACGATTCATAAGGTTAAACGGGAGCTTAAGAGTAGCCTAAAACCCTATCCTAAGTTCCGAGAGTAATTCTTTCTATTCAATTTGCTTCTTTTTGAATTGTTATGAATATGTGTAGTCAGTTATGCTAATTGACAGAACAAAATAATATGTAATATATGAATTATTTTAGTATGTGTTACGTGATCTAATGAGATTGTGGCTCATTGAGCATTGTGGTTGTACTTGTAAGTACATAAATTGTGAGTATGATAAGCATGTTACATGATGGAGATAATGTTATGTATTTGATGATCAATGAAAAAGGTTGTGTGCATTAAAATGGTAAGTAAAAATGTGTGTAACAATGGATATTTTGGCCTTGTGATCTTTTGAATGTTGAGAACGTCGATACGTCCCGTGGCATAGTAGAAAAATTATTCCACAACCATGGATCAATGTATGATGAATGAAACGGGTTGGAATAGGGTTGAAGGTATACCTTGTCATATGAAAAAAAATGAAAGCATGCTGCTTATTCGATGTCGATTCTGAGTCACAACGAAAAATGTCCCGGCCTCTACGTAGTCCACCTAGTCAACCACGAACAAAAAAAAAAACTCTTTGAAAAATTTCAGAGAGAATTCAAAGACGGCTGCTGGACCTTATTCTTTTTCTTGGTAACCCTAACACACTAAGAGGTTCATTTCCCTTTTTCTATTCTCTTTGATATCATATCTTAGAAAATAAAAATGGGATTATTACCTTATTATTAGAGAAACAAATGGAAAGTTAGGAAAAACGATTATATTCTTTCCAAAAGAATATCATTTTCCATGTCCTTTTATATTTTGACAGAAATTATTATAATTGTTTATATTAATAATATCAGAAATATATATAATTAATATTTTGTATGAATCAAATTCATATATTACTTTTATCTATGTTCTCTAATTGTGTACAAAATTTTTTACATATATTATGTTTAATATTTAACTATCAATTTAAATTAATTGAACAATTAATTTAATTCATGTGACAGCTAAATACAATACCAAATGTATTTGGATTATATTCGCTTTAACTATAGGGTGTGACCCTGTAGGCACTTATAACGTTGGTAGTAATACTAGAGTGTTTCTAACATTACAATCAATGATTGACATCTAACAATGAATCATTTTTACCCAAGTTACAAGAAGTCATGATTCGACATAACATTTCTGTGATAATATTTTCATGTATTATATCATTTTATCCTTACTATCTAAATTGGACACAATTCATGGAATAGTCACACTTGTATAGTCCAATCTCATATTTCTTGATTTTCTAAGTAGACTACAATAAACAAATAAGTGTGATATCTCATATCAACTTATTTGAGCATTGTCATGCATTTATAGACTCACTCCATCAAGAGACCTAAAATATTGCTCCCATTATGTAGAAAGGACAAATCCAATATTGATCATCCATATCCCACTACATGGCTTGTGGTATATCCAACATCAGGCTTTATAGTACAACCTATTACGGTAGACGTTTGAGTATATCAAAATATACGACTCACGATGTGTAACAACCTAAAACCGAGGCTATTTGTGATTGAATGATTATTTCGTGGGTTTGAATTGCTATAGTATTAATTATGGGAATATAATGCTTAGTTAAAAGTCTTGAGTTCGCTCGGAATAGTAGAAAATATTATTTATAAGCTTTAAGGGAAGGGAGCCTTATTAGTTAGGGGTTACAAGAATAAATGTGGATTTTTGGACACTAACAAAGCTTTGGAAAAGTGGCAAAGAGGAGGGCCACTTGGGAGCTGGAAGTGACGCCACTTTGAGCAAGGGAGAGCTTGGGTTCGAGTCGCGAAATTCCCTTTTTGCTCTTTTATATGGATGGCATAGGGGAGAGAGTTTTTCTCTCTTTAAATTCTTTTAAAGATAAAGGATAATAAGGATATTACCAGGATTAAATAGAATTATTATTTGATTATTATTATGGGATTAATTCAAGTTATTTTGAATTAAATTAAACAAGTGGCTTAGAGTGAATTAGGGAGATTAAGTGAATTTTGAACTCCTCAAGTGGAGTGGACGGCAAGTATAGGGAGTCTAGTGCCGAATTCCCTTAGTTCCTTCTCTTAATTTTCGGCTAGCCTCCATTAATCCCTATCTCATCTTTTATTTTCTTTCTCTCACACTTTTTGGCCGAATTCTCTACATCACCACCTTCAATCTATTTTCTTTCCCTTCTTTCTTAGAACCGAAACTCCACCTCCCTTCTTCTCCATTATTTTCTTTCCCCATTAGCCGAATCTACTCTCTGACTTGGGCTGAAAATTCTTTCTCTTATTAACTCTTCCTGGCCGAATATCAAAGCAAGGTGTTCTCCTCTATCTTTTTCTCCAATCGGTTGATAAGGTAAGTAATGGCCGAATGTCTATCTCCTCTTTTCCCCTCTTCTCTGTCGACATCTAGGAAAGAAAGAGCCAATTTCGGGCATTTAATAGTAAGGGTGTTAATACTCTTTTGAAACTGATTTGTTATAGGCCCTTGGAAGTTGGAAGCAAGCAAGTGAGCCATCATCATTTGTCAAATCGATTTTTGGTAAGGTGGTAAGGACCTTTGCTTATTTAATATTAGATTAATTAAGAAGGCTAATAATAGTGATGATGGCCGATTGTAGGAAGTGGAGGAGAATCTTATATCAGTGTTGAAGTTAGTACTCAAAGGCGGTAAGGTAAGGATTCGGGTTCGCAAGATGACCCTTGATTTATTTTGGTTTGGCGAATAGGCCATAGTACTAACTCCCATGTTTGGGCGAATATAGGGACAAAGAAAAGCTTGTGTGGCCGATTTGTCTATTCGGGTTTAAGACTATCGTCGACATCAGGTGTGTACATACACACTTATAACAATTAATAAAACTGTGTTAAACACATATTGTATGTAAATCTGTCTTATGTAGATATGGATTTAGTACATAACAAGATACAAACAAGGACCCGGTAAGTCTCTGTTTGTATGAGATTATTATAATGCTTTTGGGAAGCATGGTTTACTTAATACATGTGATAAATGTATGAACTCTCTGTTATGATTTATTTAATATGGGTTGATGAGAGAGAGAGGCGTACTACTATTAGTGTCGAGCGGACACCAAGTGTTTTGGTAACACACTGCGTGACTACGGTCACCGAGAGGTTTGGTACCTCAGGAGGTTTGGCACCTCATAGCGTGCCTCGCCCCGGTGGCTTAGCACCACGGTGGGTTGGCCCCTAGATGATAATACGGGATTAGCGCCGGTGATTTGGTATCACACCATGGGTTGGCCCCATCAACCGATTTGTGTCTTCGGACACCGTGAGGTTTGGCACCTCGGTGATTTGGCATCACCTCTGTGACTATACGTCACCGGTGGTTTGGCACCGCTTGATGGTTTAGTACCACAACCGGGTAGACAGAGCGTTTGGTTGGCTAGGTTGGGTACATAACCTTATGCATGTTGATTGTTATAATTTGTGTATGAAATTGGTTTAAAGCAGGGGAAGGGTTACATCTTTGAGTCTTGGTGACTCACCTCTACTCTATTTTTTTGGGTGACACGTAGCTCGCGGATATGGAGTAGGAGGGACTCGAGGTGGCCATGCGGTGGACATATGATTTAAATGAACTTTAAATTTTAGTTTATTTTATTTTTATTGTTGGATTTATTTTCATCAAATTGTAATAAGGCCTCCTAGTACTTTATTTTATGCTGAATATTCGTTTTAACTATTTATTTATAAAATGAGTTCACCTAGTTTCTAAAAGCAATCGTAAAAGTTTTAAATTACCATCGGGTACCTCTAAAATATATTCTTAACTTGACTTAACAAATATTTTCAAAGTAAGATCTAAATAAGGGTTTTACACAACTCAAAGGTTTGAACAAACTGACTACTTTTTACTAAAAAGACAATTTAGTTTTAAAATTCTCCAAGTATTTCCTAAGTAGCAAACCAAATTCGGTCACAACGTTTGGGCCGGGTTTGGGTTGTTACAAATTGGTATCAGAGCCCAGTTCAAAGCTCGGCTCTGGGGGCCCAAGGCCCAAAAATGTTTTGGTAGGCCTTTTGAATTATTTTTGGGTTTTTAAGCAGCATGGCCCGAGTCTCCGGCACCGATCCGCCCAGGTAAGTACTTCTAAACCTCTTTGTGAATTATTCTCTGTAGAAGGGTAGGAAGCATGGAACGTAGATAGACTTATAGGAACTTGAACCTTAGGGTTAGACTACTTGAACACACAAACGAAACATAAGACTTAAGGAACTAAACCAACCTATGACTTAGTCACTGAGCTAGGGTGTGGTAACCCCTGTACGCATGTCTAGGAGTGGATCTGGAAGAGCCTGGTATTTAAGCAGTCCTCGTGACTCACCTCCTCTTCGCAGGTATCCTACCTGGTGCGTAGCTTTGGTTCACCCTAACTCAGAGGGTTCAGTGGTGTGGCAACCTCTGTGCGCATGTCTAGAAAGGTTCGGTGAGAGCTTGGTATTTAAGCAGTCCGCGTGACTCACCTCCTCTTCACTCGAATCCTACCTGGTGCGTAGCTTTGGTTCACCCTGACCAAGAGGGCTCGGTCATAGGCTAAACATAACGATTAAAACCCGAAAGGGAACTAGCCATGTTTTTGGGAAAAAAAAAAAAGAAACAACAAAACCCTAGTTTTTCAAAACTTTTAAATCACTCTTTCAAATTTGAGAACAACCATTTTTACAATGTTTTCCCCAAAAAACTTGATTTGTGAAAAATTACAGAGATGCCCTTAGGGGGTAAAATTACTAAAATACCCTTGGTTCATAAATTTCAACTCAATGGTTTTGCCCGAAAATTTCATTATTTTATCAAAATCCAACAACTCTACTTTGATTATCATCAATAAAATACTTTGGTTTGGAAAATTACGAAAACACCCACAACTTGCAAAATTACCGAAATGACACTGGTTTTGAATCTTTACAAACATCACCTCTTAAAAAGGAAAACTTTCAAAAAGGGAACCCTCCGAGTTTTACAACGGTTAAAAACATCTCTGAGTTTCAAAATTTCAAAATTTCCCCTGATTGACAAAATTACCAAAATACCCCTGGTTTCCAAATGTTGCCATATTTTTAAATTTTGCAAATTTACAGAAACACACTCTAGTTTTGGGAATTACAAAGTGACCTACTTTATTAAAGTTTTGAATTCCCTCAGATTTTATTACGAAAATACCCCTGTAGGAAAATAACGAAAATACCCCTGGGATAAAAACGGACAGAAATGTCCAAGGAGTGAATAAGTAGGGAAAGTATTAGGGAATGGATGTATTCTTTTGGGTGAACTAGGATAAAAGACTTGAAATCTTGTTTGCTCGAAAGAATCCCTAACTAAACTTTCTTCATAAAATTTCCTCATGAATAATCAAGTGGAACAAGTACTAATCCATAAAATTTTCTTAACCAGATTAAAGCGCGATGAGTTAGAATGAGCTCTAGAGGACGTGGGACGCCGTGGGACGCGGTAGGGGTAGGATGACGATGTTCGAACCCGTTAGGTCGGGTCGTGGTTACGAGAATGAAGTATCGCCACCACCACCCCCAACTTTTGAGGCGAGGATCGAGGATCGGATCGGGGTGAGCGAAGATCGCAAGTCGTGTTGCGAGTCCTGGAGTTGGTGGATAGGGCCGGTGGGAATTTGGGAGCTCAGAAATCTGTCCCCGAGCGAATTTGATCTAACAAAGCTGAGGTATTCCGGGGTGTGTCGGGAGTGGCACCTAGTGCGGCAGAGTACTAGCTAGAATCTACAGAAAGGATTATGGACGACCTTGACCTGTCTAACGAGGAGAAATTGAAAGGAGCGGTGTCGCTTCTGATGGATGAAGCGTATCAGTGGTGGCTCACGGTCCGAGATGGAGCCGCGGCAGATGATCTCACGTGGGATTACTTCAAAACTGCTTTTTAGAAGAAGTACGTGGGCACCAGCTATACAGATGCTCAGAGGAAAGCCTTTTTGGGATTGGTTCAGGGAAATAAGACGGTGTCTGAATATGAAGCGGAATTTCTGAGGCACAGCCGCTATGCTAGAGGCATCGTGGCTACCGAACATGAGCGCTGTGTCTGCTTTGAGGACGGGCTTAGAGACGAGTTAAGGTTACTGATTGCCCCACAGCAGGTTCATGAGTATTCGTCTCTGGTAGAAAAGGCTAAGGTAGCCAAATGTGTCAAGGAATCTGTGAGGCAAAGCTATGATAGGAATAAACAGAAGAGAAGCTTTGGGTCGTCTGGATCTAGTGGTAGTGTTCAGAAAAAGGCTAGGCAGAGTGGGCCAAGTCAGGCAGCGAGGCCCATGGGTACTATTCAGAGACCGGCTCAGTGTAACCGTTGTAGAAAAACCCATTGGGGAGGTTGTTGGACTGGTGAGAGGGGTTGCTTCGAATGTGGGTCTTTAGATCACCGTGTGAGGGATTGTCCCCGGAGCGAGCTCGGAGAATCGATCGAGAGGCGTAAGCCGTACTCAGAATAGAAATATGGGACCACAGAGAGGTCGCAGTAACGGTAGAGGCGGTAATGGTCCTAACCGAGGTCGTGGAATTCAGGGTAGGGGTGCAGGCAACATAGAGGCTAGGCAGCCTAGCTTAGTCTATGCAGCGAGGCGTCGCGAGGAGGGTGACGCATCGGATGTCATAACCGGTATGTTTTTAATTTTCGGTCTCCCTTATGTTGCATTAATTGATGTGGGTTTGACGCACTCATACGTTGCTAGTAGTGTAGTAGAGACTATGAACCTAGACTCAAAGCGCTTCTAGGAGATGATCGTAATTAGCCCCTTCGAGGCCATTCTGTAGTCGTGAACAAGCTTTATAGGGATGTACCCCTAGAACAACAAGGGGTCGTATTTGTAGCTGATCTGATGGAACTGCCGTTTGGGGAGTTTGATTTGATCCTTGGAATGGATTGGTTGGTTAAGTATCAGGCGAGATTGGATTGCGCGGCTAAGCGCATGGTTCTTAAGAGGGCTGAGGGTGATGAAGTGACTATGATTGGTAATAGAAGGAATTACCTATCCAATGTGGTGTCGGCCTTGAAGGCTGAGAAGATGGTCAGAAAAGGGTGCGAGGCGTATTTGGTTCACATTTGTGCCTTGGAAGCTAAAGAGTCAGAAGTGGAGAAGGTCCGAACGGTTGGGGAATTCGCTGATGTGTTCCCAGAAGAACTTAAGGTCCGCCTCGGGACCGGGAAGTTGAATTTGGTATAGACTTACTGGAGGCGGCTTTTGTGTCTATAGCACCGTACCGAATGGCACCAAAGGAATTGGTGGAGCTAAAGGCTCAAATTCAGGAGCTCTTGGATAGAGGGTTTATCCGACCCAGTATATCTACGTGGGGAGCACCTGTGCTATTTGTCAAAAAGAAGGACGGTTCGATGTGGATGTGTATCGACTACCGTCAAATAAACAAGTTAACGATCAAAAACAAGTATCCGTTGCCTCGGATTGATGACTTGTTCGATCAACTGAAGGGTGCCTCAGTATTCTCAAAGATAGACCTTAGGTCGGGCTATCATCAACTTAAGGTGAAGGAGGTTGATGTGCACAAGACGGCATTCCGAACAAGGTATGGGCATTACGAGTTTCTGGTAATGCCATTTGGATTGACCAACGCACCGGCGGCGTTCATGGATTTAATGAATAGGGTATTTTAGCAGTACTTGGATCAATTTATCATTGTGTTCATGGACGACATATTGGTTTATTCAAAGATGGAGGAGGAGCATGACAGGCATTTACGTATAGTTCTACAAGTGTTGAGGGAGAAGCAGTTATACGCCAAATTCAGTAAGTGCGAATTTTGGCTAAGGGAGGTGGCTTTCTTAGGTCACGTAGTGTCGATTGAAGGGATCAGAGTAGACCCTCGCAAGGTTTAAGCGGTGTTGGATTGGAAATCGCCTAGGTTGGTGGCTGAAATACGAAGTTTTCTGGGTCTAGCGGGGTACTATCGGAGATTTGTGGAAGGTTTCTCTCTAATAGCAGCGCCATTGACAAAGTTACTAAGAAAGGGAGTTCCTTTTGTATGGTCGGAGAAGCAATAGGAAAGTTTTGAGAAGCTAAGGAAGATTCTGACGGAAGCTCCGGTGTTGGTACAGCCTGAGGCAGGGAAGTTATTCACGGTCTATTGTGATGCATCCCATACTGGGTTGGGATGTGTGTTGATGCAGGAAGGGAAGGTAGTAGCCTATGTATCCCGTCAGTTAAGACCGCATGAGGTTAACTACCCGACGCATGACTTGGAGTTAGCAGCAGTTGTTTTCGCTTTGAAGATATGGAGACATTACCTATATGGGAGAAGTCGGTAGTCTACACGGATCACAAGAGCCTAAGGTATCTCTTGACTCAGAAGGACTTGAACCTAAGGCAGCGTCGATGGATTGAACTGTTGAAGGACTACGACTGTTCAATCGAGTATCATCCGGGTAAGGCTAATGTGATGGCTGACGCGTTGAGCCGGAAGGTCGTGGATGCACTTAAGAGCGATGTTTGCTCGTCGAGTGCAGTATGACGATGGAAGCCTTTTAGCGAGCTTCAAGTTAGCCAACTTGGGTCGAGGAGATTAAGGAAAAGCGTTAGTAGACGAAGGGTTGAGTGCTAAGAGGGTACAAGTTCGGGATTGTGGATTAGAAAGTACAGATGCATGTCAGGGATGGAGTGCTATGTTTTCAAGGGCGAGCTTTGTATGCAGAGGATGCGAGAATTAAGGCGGAGAATTCTCCAAGATGCATATAGCAGCCCATACGCTATGCATCCGGGAGGAAGCAAGATGTATGGAGATCTACGAGAAAGATTAGTGGCGGGGTTGAAGCGTGAGGTAACCGAGAGTTTGTGGGGAAGTGTCCGGCGTGTCGCCAAGTTAAGGGTGAACATCGATTACCATCGGGACTACTTCAGCCGGTGAAGATCCCTCAATGGAAATGGGAAGGGATTACTATGGATTTTGTCAGTGGGCTACCCCTGACGCCCAGCAAAAAGGATGCAGTTTGGGTGATTGTGGACCGTCTGACTAAGTTAGCTCACTTCATACCGGTAAGGGTAGATTTTCCTCTTTAGAAGCTAGCTAAGCTGTATGTGGCTGAGATAGTAAGATTGCATGGTGTGCCCGTGTCAATTATCTCGGATAGGGATCCGAGGTTCACGTCAAAGTTCTGGAAAGCATTGCATCAGGCTTTGGGTACACGATTGGATTTCAGTACAGCTTTCCACCCACAGTCAGACGGGCAGTTGGATAGGGTTATACAGATCTTAGAGGATATGCTGAGGGGTTGTGTCTTGGATTTTCGGGGTAGTTGGGAGGAATTTCTACCATTAGCAGAGTTCGCCTACAACAATAGCTATCAGGCGAGTATTCAGATGGCACCATACGAAGCATTGTATGGACGGAAATGCCGTACTCCTACATGTTGGACGGAGTTGGGAGAACGACAAGTCTTGGGATCGAAATTGGTTACAGAAACTGAGGACAAAGTTAAGGTGATTCGGGCTCGTCTTAAGGAAGCGTCGAGATAGATGTAAGTCTCTTGCCGCCACGAAGCGCAAGGAAATGGAGTATGAGGTAGGAGACAAGGTTTTTCTTAAGGTGTCACCTTGGAAAAAAAGTGTTGAGATTTGGGCGAAAAGGAAGCTAAGCCCAAGGTTCATTGGCCCATATCTGATGTTGAAGCGAGTGGGGATGGTAGCTTATCACCGAGCCGTACGGAGTTGAATGATTCATGATGTTTTCCATGTGTCGATGCTTAAGCGATATCGGTCAGACCCGTCGTACGTTGTGCCAGTAGCGGAGATTGAGGTCAACTCCGATCTATCTTTCGAAGAAGAACCAGTTCAGATCTTGGATCGAGATATGAAGGTGTTGCGTAAGAAGTCAGTGCCCTTAGTAAAAGTGCTATGGTGGAACCATGGTGCAGAGGAAGCTACGTGGGAACCCGAGGATGTGATGCGGCAGCAATACCCCCACCTCTTCTAACCAGGTAATTTCGAGGACGAAATTCTTTTTAAGGGGGGTAGAACTATAACAT
Organism: Gossypium bickii; assembly: GCA_025503065.1. Classification (NCBI taxonomy): domain Eukaryota; kingdom Viridiplantae; phylum Streptophyta; class Magnoliopsida; order Malvales; family Malvaceae; genus Gossypium; species Gossypium bickii. Next base: position 104,834,289 of record CP106710.1, on the reverse strand, counting down.
CCTAAAACCGGGGCTATTTGTGATTGAATGATTATTTCGTGGGTTTGAATTGCTATAGTATTAATTATGGGAATATATGCTTAGTTAAAAGTCTTGAGTTGGCTCAGAATAGTAGAAAATATTATTTATAAGCTTTAAGGGAAGGGAGCCTTATTAGTTAGGGGTTACAAGAATAAATGTGGATTTTTGGACACTAACAAAGCTTTGGAAAAGTGGCAAAGAGGAGGGCCACTTGGGAGCTGGAAGTGACGCCACTTTGAGCAAGGGAGAGCTTGGGTTCGAGTCGCGAAATTCCCTTTTTGCTCTTTTATATGGATGGCATAGGGGAGAGAGTTTTTCTCTCTTTAAATTCTTTTAAAGATAAAGGATAATAAGGATATTACGAGATTAAATAGGATTATTATTTGATTATTATTATGGGATTAATTCAAGTTATTTTGAATTAAATTAAACAAGTGGCTTAGAGTGAATTAGGAGATTAAGTGAATTTTGAACTCCTCAAGTGGAGTGGACGGCAAGTATAGGGAGTCTAGTGCCGAATTCCCTTAGTTCCTTCTCTTAATTTTCGGCTAGCCTCCATTAATCCCTATCTCATCTTTTATTTTCTTTCTCTCACACTTTTTGGCCGAATTCTCTACATCACCACCTTCAATCTATTTTCTTTCCCTTCTTTCTTAACCGAAACTCCACCTCCTTCTTCTCCATTATTTTCTTTCCCATTAGCCGAATCTACTCTCTCGACTTGGGTAGAAAATTCTTTCTCTTATTAACTCTTCCTGGCCGAATATCAAAGCAAGGTGTTCTCCTCTATCTTTTTCTCCAATCGGTTGATAAGGTAAGTAATGGCCGAATGTCTATCTCCACTTTTCCCCTCTTCTCTGTCGACATCTAGGAAAGAAAGAGCCAATTTCGGGCATTTAATAGTAAGGGTGTTAATACTCTTTTGAAACTGATTTGTTATAGGCCTTCGGAAGTTGGAAGCAAGCAAGTGAGCCATCATCATTTGTCAAATCGATTTTTGGTAAGGTGGTAAGGACCTTTGCTTATTTAATATTAGATTAAGCCGAAGGCTAATAATAGTGATGATGGCCGATTGTAGGAAGTGGAGCAGAATCTTATATCAGGTGCTGAAGTTAGTACTCAAAGGGTAAAGGTAAGGATTCGGGTTCGCAAGATGACCCTTCAGATTTATTTTGGTTTAGCCGAATAGGCCATAGTACTAACTCCCATGTTTGGGCGAATATAGGGACAAAGAAAAGCTTGTGTGGCCGATTTGTCTATTCGGGTTTAGGACTATCGTCGACATCAGGTGTGTACATACACACTTATAACAATTAATAAAAGCGTGTTAAACACATATTGTATGTAAATCGTCTTATGTAGATACGGATTTAGTACTTAACTGCAGTACAAGCAAGGACCCGGTAAGTCTCTGTTTGTATGAGATTATTATAATGCTTTTGGGAAGCATGGTTTACTTAATACATGTGATAAATGTATGAACTCTGTTATGACTATTTAATATGGGTTGATGAGAGGATGGGGCAGTACTATTAGTGTCGACGGACACCAGTGTTTTGGTAACACACTGTGACTACGGTCACCAGAGGTTTGGTACCTCCAGAGGTTTGGCACCTCATAGCGTCTCGTCCCAGTAGCTTAGCACCACAGTGGTTTGGCCCCACAAATGATAATACAGGATTGATGCCAGTGATTTGGTATCACACGATGGGTTGGCCCCATCAACTGATTTGTGTCTTCGGACACCAGAGGTTTGGCACCTCTAGTGATTTGGCATCACATCTGTGACTATACGTCACCAGTGGTTTGGCACCACCAGTGGTTTGGTACCACAACGAGGTAGACAGAGGCGTTTGGTTGGCTAGGTTGGGTACATAACCTTATGCATGCTGATTGTTATAATTTGTGTATGATATTGGTTTAAACCGGGGGAAGGGTTACATACTGAGTCTTGGTGACTCACCTTCTCCTCTATTTTTTTCAAGTGACACGTAGCTCGCGGATATGGAGCCGGAGGGGCTCGAGGTGGCCATGCAGTGGACATATGATTTAAATGAACTTTAAATTTTAGTTTATTTTATTTTTATTGTTGGATTTATTTTCATCAAATTGTAATAAGGCCTCCTAGTACTTTATTTTATGCTGAATATTCGTTTTAACTATTTATTTATAAAATGAGTTCACCTGGTTTCTAAAAGCAATCGTAAAAGTTTTAAAGTGCCATCGGGTACCTCTAAAATATATTCTTAACTTGACTTAACAAATATTTTCAAAGTAAGATCTAAATAAGGGTTTTACACAACTCAAAGGTTTGAACAAACTGACTACTTTTTACTAAAAAGACAATTTAGTTTTAAAATTCTCCAAGTATTTCCTAAGTAGCAAACCAAATTCGGTCACAATGTTTGGGCCGGGTTTGGGTTGTTACACGATGTTAGGACAATGATGATCTCAAGTCTGAGGATCATATACATAGTTATTAGTATGAGTAATATTATGACTATTACATAATAATCCAAGAAACATACTCATAAGGGGTTAGTCCAATATGTTGTTCTCTGACACGAACTCATGTCTTGATTTTGACATCCCTATGTCAATGACAACTTTTTGGCATCAATTAACTACACACTAGTCTCAATGCATTATTGTTGTCCAAGCCCACAATAATACTTGACTAAGAACCTTTTAAGAATAATCATATTTTATTAGAACCTTTTACAATTTAGTTTATTTATATACACAGAAAAAGAAACTGAAAAAATAATGGCAATACCTTATAATAATAAACAAGGTAAAAAAAAAATGTAATTACAATTATCTCATAATTGGTCTTTGGGCATACTATAACATTGAAACTATTGGATATAGATGGCATGCCATAGGATTTGTGAGTACTCACCCTTGTGTTATGATTTGGAGCATTGAGGCCCAGGAAAAATTGGAAAAATAGGGGAATGCGAGCTAAGCTCCATTCACCAGGATAAGTTGGTATATTGGATAGTGATAACTTGATGCTACGTTTATGGGATATGTTAGACTCTATGAGTCATTGGTGTGCTGGAGATCTGTGTATCTGATGCATGGTCATAGAGCTCACTCTTAAATTTCATAGTCTCAAGTGGCCAATTTATTGTGAATGCTTTTGTATATATAAATGTTGTATGTATGTGCATGAGAAATGAAAGCTAGTTTAATAAGGTTAATGAAACATGATTATAGTAAATATCTTATTATGAATGTACTTGTATATGCCCATGATTTAACCTATGTTGATGTGCATGCTTGTGGTAAATTCGGATACATTCACTGAGCTTGTTTAAACTCACACACCTCACTAAATCTTTTCAGACTAGCAGCATTCTCGGTGTGAGTAATGTGACCAATGAAATGGTCTAAGATAGGCAATAAGTTTGACTAGGTGGCTTTATAATTATTTTAGACATTTGAAATAAGGGCAATATGGGTGAGAACTTCGACTTGTTATTATTATGTTTTTGTTGCTTTATTATGATTTTGGACTTCTATAGTTTTGGTTTATTACTATCATTGTTATATTAATGCTATTACGATTTTGGACTTTGTTTATGGGTATTTGGATGTCTGAGTCTGTGTGTTGGAATGCATGTGAGAAAGATATATTGTTTAAGCATGAATACTTCTCTATTTTACTGTGTTTTTGTTGATTTGTATAGAGGTATCGATACTCAAGGCATAAATATTGATACCTCGATGTTGAAATGTATGTGCAGGAAAATAGTAGCTCAATTTGGTATCGATACCCTTTCACGAGTATCAATAGCTGGGGTAAATGTAACAACCCGTTTTTAGTTAAATCAAAATAGTGGTTTCAGAACCACAAATCCAATGTCAAAAAATTAATTCAATATTATTTTTGGTATTTACAACATGTTATTTGATACGTGAGAAAATTTCGTGAGCTAATTTTATCATTTAATTCCTCAATTTGAGAAAAATGACTAAATCGAGTAAAATGCAAAAGTTGCATTCAACTTGTTAAAGGTGTTAAATAGTTATGGTTTATTAAAGTAAAGGTCCTTATGTTATAATTAAACCATCTCTAGTGTAAGTGGACATATATGGACATGTATTAAGGTATTTTGATGGTTACTAATTAAGGTTAAAAATGTAATTTAATTAATTAAGTTAAAATAAATAAAACAAAATGAAACCATTATCTAATATCATCATCTTCAACTATGTATAGAAAAGGAGAAAACCATTTTAGGGCTTGTGATATTCGTCCATTTCATTGCTCAATTGTAAGTCTATTTTAACTCGATTTTTTATGATTTCTATGTTTTTGTAATCGTTGCAGCTCAATCTAGCTAGCCCGTACCTTCGATTTCAAAACTATTAACAATTGTGAGAGTTTCCATTGATGTATATATGTGTTCTTGGATGTTTGATGTTTAAATATGAATATTTGTTACGAATTATATAAGTTTTCTTAAGTGATTTTTATTGAAATTACAAAATAGGGATTAAATTGAGAAAAGTGTAAAGTTAGTGGTTCAAATGTGAAATAAATGCAAATTATGGCTGCTAGAGGGATTATGGTAATTTGGCTAGCATGGGTTAGTCTTGAATTTCATTAATTTTTTATTTTTGTGAAATAAGGACTAAATTGTAAAAATATGAATCTTTAGGAGAAAAAGTGTAAACATGTCAAAATGTGTGTTTTGGATTAAATTGAATAAAGTAGTGATTGAATAAGCTGAAATCAATATTATATAGATCAAGGAAAGCGGAATTCGGACCTAGATTGGGGAAAAACTAAAGTTATCGACTAAACAGCTCGATTCGCTGTTTTAGCATACGAGGTAAGTTCGTACTTGATAAACATTGTTACAGTTATGCTTTTAATTCTTTGATATTGCATAAATTGTATACATGAGACTATGGTCATGTTCGATGATAAATCGACTATGTTTAGCACTTAGTGTGTGATTCGAGATAGCTTCGGCTATTTATGGCACTTAATGTGCGATTTGGAATAGCTTCGGCTATATATGGCACTTAGTATGTGAGACTGAGATAGCTTCGGCTATGTAAGGAACTGGTCATCTTGGAAGATGGCAAGAAAGGTATGATTAATGGACAACGAATACTGAACCCCATCATGAAGGACGTGGTAAAGAAAGAAATCATTAATTGGTTCGATGCGGGTATAATTTACCCCATCTCAAATAGTTCATGGGTAAGTTCAGTCCAGTGCGTGCCAAAGAAATGAGGTATTACGGTTGTTGAGAACGAGAATAATGGGTTGATAGCAACTAGAATAATTACAGGATGGAGAATTTGCATTGATTACCAGAAGCTGAATAAGGCAACTAGGAAATATTATTTTCCTTTACCGTTCTTGGACTAGATGCTGGATAGACTCAAGGGGCGAGAATATTACTATTTTCTCAATGGATACTCGGGGTATAATTATATTTCATTAGTGCTAGAAGATCAACAGAAGACAACATTCATATGCCCGTACGGTACATTTGCATTTAGATGCATGCCATTTGGTTTTTGTAATGCACCTGCTACATTTAAAAGATGCATGATGTCTATTTTTACTAATATGGTTGAGAAATATTTGGAAGTGTTTATGGATAATTTTCCAGTATTTGGAGATACATATGATGATTTCTTAGCTAATCTAGCCAAGGTACTAAGCTGATGCAAGGAAACAAACCTTGTACTCAACTGGGAAAAGTGCCATTTCATGGTAAGAGAAGGTATGGTTCTAGGACATCGGATAACGAGACATGGAATCGAGGTAGATAAAGCAAAGGTAGATGTTATTGAGAAACTCCCACCTCAAACATCTGCAAAGTTTGGAACTCGAGTAACCATTTCAACCATATTAATGATTATTTGTTATTGACTTTTTGCAGAATTAGAACTTAGAATATTTTAATTACTAATTTGTTCTAAGAACTCTAATTGAACTCCTGCCTTTTTCACTATAAATTCTACCAACCTTCTCCATCATTCACCATCCATCAAACCAACCTCCATTCATCCGTTCCACTGTTGATCCTAGCATCCAAAAACCACCAAGTGCCGCAGCTCCTAACCACTAGTAGTAGCACCACCTCCACGCCCCATTCACCAAAGACTCTCACGATGACTCATGAAATACAATACATGCACCCAACAGCTCACCCCGCATGCTGCTACTACTGCTCAAGCCTGACAGCTCCCATGCACCTGCCTGCATGCACCTGCCTACACGCACCTGCCTGCACGTACCTGCCTCTATCGCACCATGCTGCCACTATTTTCTACCCAGCCCGCGCATCTACTCATGCCAAGGTCGTGCGCTGCTGCCATTCCTTCCTTGTGCCATGCACACCTTTGCACAAACCAAACACTTTTGCACAACACTTTCACCACATCCCTTCAAACCATCCCTCAATTAAATTCTTTTTTCTTCTAATTTTATTTATTGAGTTCTTAATTTCTATATAAAGGTGGTAAGAAAATTTTTCTCCTAAATTTTTAATTTTATTTAATTATTTAATTTTTCAATTTATTGAATTGTTTATATTTTATACTAATAAAAATTTTTGAGAAAGTATTTGTTTCCATCTTATGTTCAGGTTAATCATGCCTTGCAAAAGAACTCGTGCCTCTGTCAAAACTGATGAATTACAAAAAAAATTTCACTGTGAAGAAGCCAAAGCAAGATACAAAAGCGTTTTCAAGAATCAACAAATGTACCCTAAAAAAGGCTTTACACTAAAAGAAAGCAATTATATCAATTTCATGGCATGCATTTGATGAATTGTTGAAGCTATCAACTAGGAATTGTTTTGTGAGAAAAGACCGAGTGTAGATGAGGAATTAGTTCATGAATTTTATGCAAATTTAACTTCAAATGAATTAGCGGAAGTTTCTGTCCAAGGAATCAAGGTACCAATAACCTCAAATGCTATTAATGAATTCTTTGAATTACCTGATTTTGAAGACGACGAATATTCTTCCTTGATTAGAAATATTGAGGCTAAAAATTTGTAAGAAATTCTCGAGGAAATTATAGTTCCATGTTCTAAGTGGACTGTGTCAAAGCAAGGAATTCAAACTTTTCGCAGAGAATATTTGACACAATGTAACAACCCGAATTTGGGCCTAGTAGGTTGGGCCTATTGGACCTTGAGCATAGAAGCATTTTAAAATTTTTGAGAACAAGAGAACGACATTATTTCAAGTTGGACTTATTAGAAAGGTGATTTTGGAAAGTTACGAGGTTTCTGGGAAGTTCCGGGATCAAGTTAGGCTATAGGTAAATTTTTGTGTTTAAGCACTTTAAGGAGAGAAGGTAAGTGGCATCGTGACTTAAGGTAATAAGGGTGTATTTTGCGAGCATAAATGAGCATATGGCAAGGAGGTTGTGGCGTCAAGTGGAGAGCATGGAGGGAATGAGTTCGAATCCCATCTTGTGCAATTTTTGGATTTATTTTTGTGCTTTTCTTCCATGTGTCGGTCATGGCTTTAATAAGGTAAGGAAGACATTTTAATTTGGGAAAGATGACTAAGGATTATGGTAAGGAGGAAAGCAAGGGAAAAGTAAGGAAAGAAATGAAGGAAAAAGGTAAGAGAAGGGAACATGTTGGCCTATTATGTGGAGGATGTTTTGGAAAGATTATTTTGGGTCAACATTCATCTTTTGGTAAAGATGATACATGGTTTGGGAGGTGTGTTTAAGGAGCATATTCGGCCATTAGTATGTGAGTGTGTCGAAAGTTGTTGGCATTTTTGTGCATTTTGAAGACTTTTACTTCAAGCTTTTTGGGTTATTTTCTCTCAACTTGTGTTGTCAAATTTATTCGTTATATTTATTTCTATTCTCAATCCTTTCTTCAGTCTTCTTTTTCCTTCAACCCATAGTCGAAACATCAACTTCATCTCATAGTCGAAACTTGGTTTTTGTGGTTACCGAAGCTTCTTTGCCTTCTCGGGTTTTCGGTGGTTGCAAGGTAGTGTTCTTCCTCTTCTTTTATTTTCTTATTGTTTCTTTTTTACCCCCTCTTCTAAAAACAATTATTCACCCTGTTCTTTTAACCAAGGCCGAATCTATTCCTTGCTACTTCCATCTTCTTGGTTCTCTTGGTGTGGGCCGAATCAGTAGAGTGTTAGCTTACACTCTTGTCATATTTCTAGCCTTTGGCTTTCGGAAGAGGGTTGGTAAGTAGAGTCTCGAAGTACTTTATCGGAGGGCCAATTGATCACCTATCCCTCATAATAAGAGACTCGGATTGTTGGTAAGTGATATAGATTGTTAATCAATCGCAATACTTGGTTGAAGTTGTAAATTGAGGTTTGGACTAATTGTTGACCGATTGTACCTTTAGGTGCCGCAGAGAGTATCGTGTTACAGATTTCGAATAAGGTGTGTAATCCCGTACCCTTCCAAATACATGTTTGAAATGGTGTGTAATCTCATAACTCTTCGAAGGTTGCATGAAATGTTCTATGATTCGGTTGAAAGACAAAAAGTCAAAAATCGGCATCTGTGACCACTCGGGCGTGCGTATGTTCATAGTAGTAACCATATTTTGCAATGAAACAGTTTGGTCAGCAGCAGGGATGTGATTTTGAAAAATCAGAAAAAATAGGAGAAAGGGAATTAGAAAGTGAATAAGATATCGAATTAAATCTTACTATGTCTATATTTATATGAAAGAAACAGAGGAGGAAGAAGAATTTTATATTCTGTGATATTTTAATTTTAGTGAGACTGGTTCTGATTGACATTTTGGTTCCCTATTCTATCCTGAAAAAATCGTTTCAAATTGTACAATGTGAATTATGAGTTATAAGTTATATGTATAGATTCCTTAGTGAGCTTATTTTCAATAGAAACAAGTGGAAGCAACATATGAAAACTGCACAGTGAGATATTTGAAATTAGGGTAAGAGAGGTTAGAACCGTTGGTCAGTGAATCAAGGGAAAATTTAAGGAATAAATTGTACTAAATGGTTAAGCCAAAAATTCTGGAAAACTTGTAGTAAGATGATATATGAGTCTAATTTCAAGGAAAATTTACGGATCTAAATTTCAAGTTTCCTAACTCGAGCTATAGTCAGTTTAGTCAGTATGATGCAGATGGATAGTTTCAATTTTTATGCCCCAAATTAGTAGTTAAGTTTGGGGTTGTGAAATTACGAAAATATCCTTAGAGGGTAAATTATCGAAATACCCCTAGGTTGCGAGATTACCAAATTACCCTTAGTGGGTAAAATTACCGAATTACAAAAATACCCCTATGGGCCGAATTACAGAAATGCCCTTAAAGGGCCGATTTGTTAGAATGCCTTAGTAGGCCGAATTGCAAAGTGCTATAATGGGCCGATTTATCGTAACAAATATCTGGATTAATGATTCTTGTTTATATTTGTGGATATTATGTTTTATTACGTATGTTGCATTTACATAATTTGCATGGGATGGGAAAATGTTGAAGAGAAGTGTAGCCTGGTGGCTCTGCCACAAATTCTGATAATGGCTATGTGCCTAACATATGAATTAATGACTCTATGTCAATCATATTTACCCAAGGCTGTGTGCCAGTTATATTACCGTATATGATATTCTGGTGGCTCTGCCACAATCTGTATAATGGCTATGCCACACTTAATTATGACTATGGTGGCTCAGCCACAAATATATTATAAATGGCAACTTGCCTGCGATTGATGTTTTTGGCGGGGTGGGTTGACTTGATCCCCACAGGTGTGATGGGATGGTACGGGTGGTGTGTAGCGGATGGATTACTAGGATGGGTTGGGTTGCATACATTCATACATGTCATATAAATATTATTATGTAAATGGGCTTACGCCCAAGTTATTGCTATATGGATTCAAGCCCAGTGGATGACGGTAAGCGGATTATACGCTGAGTTCTTGTAACTCACTCCCCCTTTTTCTTAACCTTTGTAGGTAATGCTCAGTGATGTGGAGTTGGGCCATGGATGACTTGGTGGAAGCCATACTTCAGAAATGGTGTTTTATTTTAAACTTTAGATTTCTATTTCTGTTCACTTTACTATTTTGGGTTTTTATGTTGTAATAAGGCCTCTGGAGTATTTTATTATTTGCTTTATGTTTGGTATACTTATTATCTTGCTTATATTGTTTTAAATGAGAATTTTTCTAAAAAAATAAATAATGGTTTCCAAAATTGATTAGTAAATGGATTTTATAGAAAACTTTTACAAATGATTTAACTCGGATTCTCTTTCAAAATTATCTATGACATTTTCAAAAGTCACTGTTTTAAAGCTCACTACCTCGATTTTCGACTCATCAAATGATCTTTCAAAATGTATTTTATCAAATATTTGCATATTTACTTAAACACAACCATGTAACGCCTATTTTAGTAAGAATAACACGATGTTTTACGCTTTCTTCACGTGACATGTCAGATCCGGTCATACAACATGAGCCAGGTTTGGGGTGTTACACACAACTAGCGAAGGTATGTTCTATTTCATTCGATTCAGCCTTATGCCTATTTCACATAGGACTACAAATTCATTAGAGTGAATGGTCTTATTATACTCGATTTAATTGCAAAGACCATTGATGTGGGAAAAATCATTTTGAGAGAAATGCGAAATTGTGCCGCTAGACACTCTGGACCAGCTTACTTTCCATTTACTATAAGAATTTTGTGCTTGGAAGCTAAAATTCTTACAAACGTAAAGAAGACATGTTATAGCTAGGGCACAATCACCTCTACCGAATAGTGGGAGACTCTATTCTATAGCAACGAGTTGAAGAGAGTGAGGATTCCAAAGAAGAAGAAGAACCCATAGAGATCTAACCAATACAGTCAGCTGAAATCCCTGATAATGTAGAACCAATGGAACCAGTAACTAAACCTGGCATGGCAACCTCAACATTCAGAACTCAATCGTTTCGCCCAGATCTTCGAGATGATATGTCAAAATTGATGGGCATAGTGCAACATATGCAGTGGCAACAACAAGCTTACTGGAGATATTCAAAAATACGGGATGACTCAATGAGAAGCGCTCTTACAAAAATATTCAATGACCTATTTATTTTTGTGTATGAGTTTCCAGATTTTATATTTGTACCATGGAGTCCACTATCGAAGAAGGAACGAAGCTATTAATGCAAAAACAAATATGATAGAGCAAAAGATGAGTCAGATTGTAACATCCGGGATTTTAGGGGGCTCTACATTTACTTTGTATCGGTGTGCTTGGTATGCAATGTATGGTGTTTGAGTGTGTTTGGGGTTCCCGGGAAGGCTCAGGGTTGAGTAGAAGCCTTGGTAAAATTTCAAGTTTTGGTACTTTAAAAGAGGGAAACTGGTTGGGTCAGGCTTTAAAAGTTTTTACTCGTGTTTGATGGCACACGAAATGCAGTATTAGGGTGGTAAGGAGACGCCACCTAGCATGCATGAAGGTGGCGTCACAAGGGAAGCTGAGGGAGAGGGATTGAATCTCTCAAGTAGCGCAAGGGAGCATTATTTTTTTCGGCTCAGGCAAGGGAGGTGGTTGGATGGTAATCAAACTCTGGAGGAGAGAGGGAAGACTTGGTCAAGATATTCAAATAAGTGGTGGAGAGCTATTTGGGGAGTTGAAATAATTCAAACTAAATCGAATGAGTGGAGAAGAGGGATTGTAGGAGAGAATCAAGGGGGAAGCATGGGGAGTGGGGTGAGTAGTGTGTTAGCCGAAATTTTGAGTAGTCTAGGGGGTGGATATTCGGTTTTGATGAAGGTTATAGGTGCCGAAACTTTGGTAGGTTTTTAGCAAATTGTGTGTGCTAAGGGTTCCACTTTCAGTCTTTGTTAGTGTACTCATCTTTGAGCACTTTTTCCTACTCTGTTTGCCGAAATTTCTGAAGCTGCTATTTGGGCATTTCCTATAATATCCTAAAAATTAGAGTATCATCTTGTTATTTGTGTTGGCTCGGGTATGAATTTTGTGTGTTTAGCATAGTCTTGTGAAGGCTTGATTTTATTTATGAAGCTAGAATAATTCTTAGTATTAAGAATTATGTGAAGTGGATTAGGTGAACTTGACACTTAAGTTAATTTAAGTGTTAAATTTAGCACAAGAGGAGCTAGTGGCAAGATGGTTATGGCGCTTGAAGGGTTGCTTAAGGGAAATGGTTCGAGTTGCATGGATTGCATTTGGAAGACTTTATTTTTATGCATCCTAACATTAAGTGTCGGCCAAGCTCTAATTATGGAAGGTTGGACTTTCAATTTTTATGGCAAGTTGAATATTAGTTTAGGAAAGCTTGTATTTTGGGATAAGAATCTTAAGATTTATGGAAGGATGGGGGACAAAGGGCTTGGATGATGAAGAGTGTTTTGGAGACTATTCTAAGGCCATTAGTCTATGAATGTGGACGGCATGTGTGGCTAGGGGGTGGCCGAATGTTGATAGGAAGTTGGGGGGGAATTGGTTGGCCAATTTTAGCATTTTGTGCACCATTTGGCATTTTTTCTTTTCCTCTCCAAAATTTTGCTCCTTAGCCGAATGTACCTTGGACATTAGGTGCAATTTTGTTTTTGTTTTAGCTCTCATTTTTGTTTGAACCAAATTCTAATCTCTTCCTCTCATTTCTCTTTTGAAACCGAAACCACATTTAGCACTTTATGCTCTTCTCTTTTTCGGCAAACTAGGTGTTTGGCCGAACCTCTTTCTCCCATATCTCTTTTTCTTTCACCTCCTATTTGTTCAAAACAATATCTTTCTTTTCCTTCTTTTTGGCTGAACCTTTTTATTCCCCAATTCTCTTTTCTTTTCTTCCATTGTTTGCTCAAGCCGAAACCTCCTTCTCCTATTTTCATTTCCACTTTTCCTTTCTCTTTCTCCACCCTAACCGAATTCATTTGATTGTCTTCTATCCACCATAGCCGAATCTTCTTTACTTCTTTTTGATTGTCTTGGCCGAATATCATCAAGGGTAGATTTTCTAAGTGTTCATCTATAATCGGTTTTGGAAGATAGGTAAGTGTCTTGGCCAAATTTCTTTCCTATTTTCTCTATTAATTCTCATGAGGGCAAAAGCCAAATTTTGAGTATGTGATAGTAAGATTCTAACCATAGGAACTTATTTCTTTTAGGCTCTTCGGATTTTGGAAGCAATCGATTTTGGTAAGTCAAGTGGTAAGGTTTATGTTGGTTCTTTATTCTTTAAATGGATGCAAAGCCGAAGGCTATGGTGAATAAGGCTTGTTGTTGGCTGAATGGTCTATGGTAATGATCTAAGTATTGGCTGAATGTAGGGCAAGGAAATCTAGTGCGATAGATCGGGTCTTCAGGATTTAGTGATTTCGCTATTATCAGGTGTGTACCTTACACACTTTATAACTCGGTAATGTATATACGTAAATATACTAATCATGTTATTAAAGCCGAAAATTGTGAAATCTTGATATGATACCTTGATGGATATGAGCAAGGATCCGGGTAAGTCCGTTTCATTATGATGTTGTTATATGTTGATTGGTATCATGATCTATGATATATATATATATATATATATATGTTATATGTTCATATCAAGCATGATGGCATGATTTACACTAGTAATACATGAGTTTGGGTGATATGAGAGGAGGGGGAAGGATTTGATATCTGTGTCTTTGGGACACCAGAGGTTTGGCACCTCCAGTGGTTTGGTACCACATTTATTTCGTGTCTTTGGGACACCAGAGGTTTGGCACCTCATAGCGACTCGTCCCAGTGGCTTAGTACCACCGTGGGTTGGCCCCACTTTTGATATATTGGGATCGTCGCCAGTGATTCGGTATCACACGTGGGTTGGCCCCACAGATGAATTATTCATGACTTTGGGTCACCAGTGGTTTGGCACCACATTATTGGATATCGTGACTTTGGGTCACCAGTGGTTTGGCACCACCAGTGGTTTGGTACCACACCGAGTAGAAAATGAGTTATGGATGGCTAGGTTGGGTGCATTATATATATATTTTGCTTGGTTATGAATTGTGTAAGAATATTGCATTAACCGGGGGAAGGATTTATGCACTGAGTCTTGGTGACTCACCTTCTCCCTTATCTTTTCAGGTGATTCGTAGATTACGGATGAGGAGCCGGATGAACTCGAGGAGGCCATGCAGTAAAAATTTGATTTTATAAGAACTTCGATTTGGGTACTTTATTTTATCTTAATTTGGTTTATATCTTTATGTGGATTTGTAATAAGGCCTCTTTAATTATGTTTTTGGATTATTATATGCTTTGAACTTGCTTTAAATATGGCTAAATAATCATAATGGTTGAATTATAATTGAGCCCAAAGTTTTCTAAATTATAAAAACGCAATAGTTTTCAAAATCTTACCATCGGGTAATATAAATCGTTTGATAGTAAAATTACAACTTAAGTGTTTTCGACAACTTAAATGTTTTACAAATTGAAATTTCTACACTCAAATGCAAACGGTTTTCAAAGTAATAATTCGGGTTTTTCTTAAAATGACAAAAAAAATGTTTTCTAAACTATGGATTGTCAGCTCAGTTTTAAAAGATTTACTTAGGAGATTTTAAAAGTAAACTATCATGCACCTATTTTTTTAAAATTTAATTGGTAACTCAATTTTCTTCAAAGCGTTTTCCTCTGTGGCATGCCAGATTTGGTCATGGCACATTAACCGGGTTTGGGGTGTTACAAATTGGTTTCAGAGCCAAGTTCAAAAGCTCGACTGTGGGCCTGAGGCCCAAAATGATTTAAAAGTATGGTCTTAAAATGTTTTTGTTTAAAATTATGTGATTTGAAACGCATGGCACTGAGTTTCCGACACCAATCCGCCTGGGTAAGTACTTCAAACTGTTGATTTTGATGATATGATGATGATAGTATGACTATATAGTAGTAGGAACTACTCTAAAGACTCAAAATTATAGGTTGGATGTACTCGCGAAACAACCTCTTATTAAAACTTTTCATAAGACTGTGCTTTAAATATAGCGGAATAATGACTAATGCATAAAACTTTTAAATCAGATAAGTTGAGACTTTAGAGATGAGTACTCGAGGTCGGGGTCGTATTACTCGTGGACGCGGTCGGGGGGAGGATGGATGTGTCTGAGCCAGTGAGGTCTGGTCAAGGATCAGAGAATGAGGTACCCCCACCCCCACCACCAGCGGTTGGAGTTGAGCATCAGGATCAAACGGGGGATGACGCAGTGTCTCAGGCGATGCTGCGAGTTCTTGAGAGGGTAACTGGAATAGGTGGAGGCGCGGGAGTTCAGAAATCTGTACCTGAGCGACTCCAAGCCAATGGAGCTGAGGTATTTCGAGGTGTTTCGGGTGTGGCTCCCATTACAGCCGAGTATTGGTTAGAGGCGACGAAACGAATCATGGATGACTTGGATCTGAATGCTGAGGAAAAGCTGAAAGGGATAGTATCGCTTCTTCGGGATGAGTCATATCAATGGTGGCTCACAGTGAGGAATAGTGCTGCAGTGGAGGATCTCACTTGGGATTATTTTAAGGCAGCGTATCAGAAGAAATATGTTGGGTCGAGTTACATTGATGCGCAGCGTAAGGCATTTCTGAGTTTGGTCCAAGGGAGTAAATCCGTATCCGAATATGAGGCAGAATTCATAAGATTGAGCCGGTATGCTGAAGGTATCGTGGCTTCGGAGCACGAGCGATGTGTCCGGTTCGAAGATGGATTGAGGGATGAGCTGAGGTTGCTGATTGCTCCACATCAGGAGCGAGAGTTTGCTGCGTTGGTTGAAAAGACTAAGATAGCTGAAGGGATAAAGGAATCTGTAAGGCAGAGTCACGACAGGAATAAGCATAAGAGAGGTTTTGGATCATCTGGGTCAGCCGGTAATTCTCAGAAGAGGGTTAGGCAGAGTGGGCTGAATCAATCTGGAAGGCCTGTTACTGCTAATCAGGGTCCAGCACAGTGTAACCGATGTGGAAAATTTCATTGAGGCGAATGTTGGACCGGAGGGAAAAGATGTTTTGAGTGTGGCTCGCTGGATCATCGTATGAGGGACTGTCCACGTAAGTTAGCTAGGAATCAATCTGAGGGTCAAGGTCGTGCTCAGTTCAGAAAGGAGGGACCATCACCACAGAGAGGTCGTGGTAATGGTAGAGGAGGTAATGGTTCTGGTCGAGGCTGCGGAGCATCGGGCAGAGGTGCAAGTAACATTGAGGCAAGACGACTGGTGCGGTGTATACAAATGAGGCGTCGAGAAGAGGCGGCGCTTGCCGGACGTCATAACCGGTACGTTCTTAATCTTTGGTGCACCATACACTGCCTTGATAGATGTGGGTTCGACGCATTCGTATGTTGCTAGTAGCATGAACTTAGACTCTAAGACTACTTCTAGGAGGATGACAGTACTTAGCCCTCCAGGTCACTCTGTAGAAGTAAATAAACTGTATAGGGAGGTACCCCTAGAACTCCAAGGGGTAGTGTTTGTAGCTGATCTGATGGAACTGCCGTTTGGGGAGTTCGATCTGATTCTTGGGATGGACTGGTTGGTTAAGTACCAGGCAAGTTTGGATTGCACTGTTAAGTGCATGGTTTTGAAGACAGCTGAGGGTAAAGAGGTGGTTATGATAAGTAATAGAAGAGATTATCTATCTAACGTGGTATCTGCGTTGAAAGCTGTGAAGATGGTCAAGAAGGGCTGTGAGGCGTATGTAGTCCATGTATGTGCTTTGGAGGCTAAGGAGTCAACAGTAGGAATGTTCGAATGGTAAAGGAATATGTTGACGTATTTCCAGAAGAACTTCTGGGACTGCCTCTGGATCATGAAGTTGAATTTGGTATAGATCTATTACCCGGAACTGCGCCAGTGTCTATCACTCCTTATAGAATGGCACCGAAGGAATTGGTGGAATTAAAGGCTCAAATTCAGGAGTTATTGGATCGAGGTTTTATCCGACCAAGTGTTTCTCCTTGGGGAGCGCCGGTACTTTTTGTCAAGAAGAAGGATGGTACGATGCGGATGTGTATAGACTACAGCCAGTTGAATAAGCTGACGATCAAAAACAAGTATCCATTGCCGAGGATAGATGACTTGTTTGATCAGCTTAAAGGGGCAGCGGGTTTCTCCAAGATTGATTTAAGGTCTAGGTATCATCAGCTAAAGGTAAAAGAGGCTGATATCCATAAGACTGCATTTCGCACTTGGTATGGGCACTACGAGTTTCTGGTAATGCTGTTTGGGTTGACTAACGCGCCGGCAGCATTCATGGATATGATGAATCGGGTATTCCAGCAGTTTTTGTATAAGTTTGTCGTGGTATTTATAGACGATATTTTGGTATACTCCAAGTCAGAGGAGGAGCATGATGTGCATTCGCGAATAGTGTTACAGATTCTGAGGGAAAAACAGCTTTATGCTAAATTTAGTAAGTGCGAATTCTGGCTTAGGGAGGTGACTTTCTTGGGTCACGTAGTATCAGCTGAGGGGATTAGAGTGGATCCTCGAAAGATTGAAGCAGTGTTGGATTGGAAGCGCCTAAGTCAGTGGCTGAGATTCGGAGTTTTCTAGGTCTGGCAGGGTATTATCGAAGATTTGTGAAAGGATTTTCTTTGATCGCAGCACCAATGACCAAGATGTTGAGGAAAGGAGTTCCATTTGTGTGGACTGAGAAGCAACAAGAAAGTTTAGACAAGTTGAAGAAGATTCTAACTGAAGCTCCGGTTTTGATTCAACCTAAGGTAGGCAAGGAATTCACGGTTTACTGTGATGCATCACATACTGGCTTGGGATGTGTGCTGATGCAGGAAGGGAAGGTAGTGGCTTATGCATCTCGACAGTTGAGACCACATGAAGTTAACTATCCGACGCATGATTTGGAATTAGCTGCAGTGGTTTTTGCTTTGAAAATTTGGAGACACTATTTGTACGGAGAAAAGTCGATAGTCTACACGGATCACAAGAGTCTTAAGTATCTTTTGACTCAGAAGGATTTGAACTTGAGGCAGCGTAGATGGATTGAGTTGTTGAAGGACTACGACTATTCGATTGAGTATCATCCGGGCAAGGTTAACGTAGTGGCAGACGCGTTGAGCCGTAAGGTTGTATTAGACTTAAGATCGATGTTTGCTCGTCTTAGCTTATATGATGATGGGAGTCTTTTTGGCAGAATTGCAAGTCAAGCTGACTTGGTTAGAGCAGATCAAGAAGAAACAATTAGAGGATGATGGTTTGAATGATCGGAGGTTACAGGTTTAGAATGGTAGTTTAGAAGATTATAGTTTGTCCAGTGATGGAGTATTGTATTTTCAAGGGAGAGCTTGTATGTCGAAGGATGTTGAATTGAGGCAAAAGATTCTTCGGGACGCACATAGCAGCCCATACGCTATGCATCCTAGAGGTAACAAGATGTATCAAGATTTAAGAGAAGCGATTTTGGTGGCAGTGCAGGCGGGAGGTGGCGAGTTTGTAGGTAAATGTCTGACGTGTCAGCAGGTCAAGGCTGAACATCAGTTGCCGTCCGGGTTACTTCAGCCGGTGAAGATTCCACAGTGGAAGTGGGAGAGGATCGCTACAGACTTTGTCAGTGGATTACCTCTTACACCTAGTAAGAAGGACTCAGTTTGGGTGATTGTGGATCGTTTGACTAAGTCAGCTCATTTTATTCCGGTAAGGGTGGATTACTCGCTTCAGAAGTTAGCTAAGTTGTATGTGGCGGAGATAGTGAGGTTGCACGGTGTACCAGTGTCGATCATCTCGGACAGAGATCCTAGATTTACGTCGAGGTTTTGGAGAGCGTTACATCAAGCTTTGGGTACGCAGTTGGATTTCAGTACGGCATTTCATCCACAGTCTGACGGGCAGTCGGAAAGAGTTATACAGATTTTAGAGGATATGTTGAGAGGTTGTGTTTTGGATTTCAGAGGTAGCTGGGAAGAGTTTTTACCATTAGATGAGTTCGCTTACAACAATAGTTATCAAGCAAGCATTAAGATGGCACTATATGAGGCGTTGTATAGTAGGAGGTGTCGCACACCTACATGCTGGACAGAGTTGGGTGAGCATCAGATGTTAGGACCAGAGTTGGTTGCAGAAACTGAGGATAAGGTGAAGTTGATTCAAGCTCGGTTGAAGGAAGCTTCGGATAGGCAGAAGTCTTATGCTGATCTCAAGCGGAGGGATATAGAGTTTGCCGTGGGTGACAAGGTCTTTCTGAAGGTCTCGCCATAGAAGAAAGTGTTAAGATTTGGGAGAAAAGGCAAGTTAAGTCCAAGGTTTATTGGGCCGTATAAGGCGTTGAGACGAGTGGGGCTAGTAGCCTATCAGCTCGAGTTGCCAGCAGAGCTGAGTCAGATTCATGATGTGTTCCATGTCTCCATGCTTAGATGCTATCGTTCTGATCCATCGCATGTTGTGGCAGTAGAGGAAATAGAGGTGAGTCCAGATTTGACGATAGAAGAAGAACACGTGTGCGATTCTAGGTCGAGATGTGAAAGTTTTTGCGTGGAAGCGGTTCCTTTAGTGAAGGTTTTATGGCAGAACCATGGCGTAGAAGAAGCTACGTGGGAACCGGAGGATGCGATGAGGCAGCAGTTCCCTCAACTCTTTGGATCAGGTAATTTCGAGGACGAAATTTTCTTAAGGGGGTAGAATTGTAATATCCCAAAAATTAGACTATCATCTTGTTATTTGTGTTGGCTCGGGTATGAATTTTGTGTGTTTAGCATAGTCTTGTGAAGGCTTGATTTTATTTATGAAGCTAGAATAATTCTTAGTATTAAGAATTATGTGAAGTGGATTAGGTGAACTTGACACTTAAGTTAATTTAAGTGTTAAATTTAGCACAAGAGGAGTTAGTGGCAAGATGGTTATGGCGCTTGAAGGGTTGCTTAAGGGAAGTGGTTCAAGTTGCATGGATTGTATTCGGAAGACTTTATTTTTATGCATCCTAACATTAAGTGTCGGCCAAGCTCTAATTATGGAAGGTTGGACTTTCAATTTTTATGGCAAGTTGAATATTAGTCTAGGAAAGCTTGTATTTTGGGACAAGAATCTTAAGATTTATGGAAGGATGGGGGGACAAAGGGCTTCGATGATGGAGAGTGTTTTGGAAACTATTCTAAGGCCATTAGTCCATGAATGTGGACGGCATGTGTGGCTAGGGGGTGGCCGAATGTTGATAGGAAGTTGGGGGGAATTGGTTGGCCAATTTTAGCATTTTGTGCACCATTTGGCATTTTTTCTTTTCCTCTCCAAAATTTTCTTCTTTAGCCGAATGTGCCTTGGACATTAGGTGCAATTTTGTTTTTGTTTTAGCTCTTATTTTTGTTTGAACCAAATTCTAATCTCTTCCTGTCATTTCTCTTTTGAAACCGAAACCACATTGAGCACTTTATGCTCTTCTCTTTTTCGGCAAACTAGGTGTTTGGCCGAATCTCTTTCTCCCATATCTCTTTTTCTTTCACCTCCTATTTGTTCAAAACAATATCTTTCTTTTCCTTCTTTTTGGCCGAACCTTTTTCTTCCCCAATTCTCTTTTCTTTTCTTCCATTGTTTGCTCAAGCCGAAACCTCCTTCTCCTATTTTCATTTCCACTTTTCCTTTCTCTTTCTCCACCCTAACTGAATTCATTTGATTGTCTTCTATCCACCACAGCCAAATCTTCTTTACTTCTTTTTGATTGTCTTGGCCGAATATCATCAAGGGTAGATTTTCTAAGTGTTCATCTAGAATCGGTTTTGGAAGATAGGTAAGTGTCTTGGCCGAATTTCTTTCCTATTTTCTCTATTGATTCTCATGAGGGCAAAAGCCAAATTTTGGGTATGTGATAGTAAGATTCTAACCATAGGAACTTATTTCTTTCAGGCTCTTCAGATTTTGGAAGCAATCGATTTTGGTAAGTCAAGTGGTAAGGTTTATGTTGGTTCTTTATTCTTTAAATGGATGTAAAGCCGAAGGCTATGGTGAATAAGGCTTGTTGTTGGCCGAATGGTCTATGGTAATGATCTAAGTATTGGCCGAATGTAGGGCAAGGAAATCTAGTGCGGTAGATCGGGTCTTCGGGATTTAGTGATTTCGCTATTATCAGGTGTGTACCTTACACACTTTATAACTCGGTAATGTATATACGTAAATATACTAATCATGTTATTAAAGCTGTAACACCCTGGTTTTAGGGGTTGGATTTCTGGTGCTTAGCTCGGGTGTTGGCACACTTCAGTGTGTGTTTGGGTAAGTTTTAGGGGTCCTGAGAACCCTAGGTGGTGGTAGGTTGCCTTAGAAAATGTTTCAGTTTTAGGGGCTAAAAGGGGGAGCTTGGATAGAGGGGGCCTTAAGAGAATTTTTGGTGGAAATATGGCACAAAGATAGGCTTGGCAAAGTGGTAGGAAGGCGCCACTTTAGAGCTTGGAAGGTGACGCCATTTGCAGGAGGAAGGGTCTCATGTTCGATTCGCGGAAGCAGCAGATGGGCATTGTTTTTGCGTCATCTTGGTGGGGTGGATGGACGGTTTGAAAGGCTTAAAAGGTGGAGAAGACTTGGTCATCTTTTTTTTGAATTTGGCTAGTTAGGTTTGACTTTTTCAAAGCTTTTGAATGGGTGGAAGGAGGTATTTTAGGAGAATTTTGAGGATTATTTTTGGGGGTTGGAGCTTGGCCTTTTAGTATAAATAGGGGAGGTGCTCATTATTCATTCACCATTTGCCTTCTCTCCTTGCCGAATTTTGGTTTCCCATTTCCTTGGTTGCCAAACCTTTTTCTCCAAAGCTTGTTATTCTTCTTCTCTCATTTTTTTTTCCAAGTGGCGAACCCTTCACTCTCCCTATTTCCCTTCCTTTTCACTTCAAAACCAGAAAGTACACCCCACACCTTTCTTTCTCCTCTCTTTGGCCGAAACCATGTTTCTCTACCCTTGATTTAATAGCCGAATCTACATCCATCACCCCTTTGCCGAATTTCTTTCTCTCAACTTGATAGCACTTGGGCCGAATGTTAGCTTAGATCTCTTCGGGTTCCGTGGCTGAGATACTCTGAAGTTTTAGTGGTTAGCCAAGCCTCCGTTTGTAGCAGTCGGTTTGATCAAGTGGAGGTAAGGTTATTTTTTAAGATTAAGTACTTAAGTGGTGTTTTGGGGGTTAACCTGTTTACCTGATTAAGTTTTTTTATGGAGGCCACAACCAGTCAGAGTGGGCAAGGGAAGGTCTCTATTCAAGTTCAAGAAAAGAGCGGTTTAGTGATTCGGGATTGGCCACGGGGGTGTGGGCGTGGCGAGGAGATAGCTATAGGCGAGATAGCGGTAGTTTCGCTAGTTGATAGCGTCGGGATCGAGGGTTTAGAGCTCCAGGTTATAAGGTGTAGTTAAACCATTGTTTTAGGGATTTGAATATATATCGCTTATGTTGTATGATGCTAATAAGTGCAATTAAATGTGAAAATGGTACCTTTAAAGGGTATAGCGATGATCGAGTTAGTATCGGACCTGTTGCAATGTGATTATTTGTTTGTGAGTATGTTTATGGATATTAATAAGCATGTGCATGCATTATCACGATTATATTTTATGTGGCATGAGCATGGGTGGGTTATGAAAAGAAGATACGGGTGTACTTGAGTACGTGGTTGATGTCAGCTTTGTGCTACATCGTGGATTGGCGCTGACTGAGGTCACGTTGTGGATCTTTGCGATTTAGTTCGCGTGGTTACCTTGATTGATATCGGCTTATGCCATATCGTGGCTTGATGGATTGCTGTGTGCTCCATCGTGGTTTGATGTTAGCTATATGCTACATCGTGGATGGCATTGGTTGCCTTTTTGGGGAAAAGGAGAGGGTGACTTGATAGTCCCCGGTGTGTGTGGTAAATTTGGATAAGGGGTGTGTAGCGGATGGACCCTAGGTTTGGGTGGGTTTCATGATTGCATTATTCCGTTTATGAAATAATATGAAAATGGGCCAAGCCCAATGAATAGGTATGTTTTGGGAACATACGTGGACATGGGCCAAACCCAGTGGTCAGTGGACTAATGTGAAAAGGGCCTAGCCAAAGAATTGTTATAATTTGAAGGTAGGCCAAGCCTGCATTGTGGTAATGTCTAATAATTATACTTGCATGTTGCATTTGATAGTTGGGATGTTATGTGGTTAGCATGTGGGTGGATTTCGATGGTTTGGTTACACATCGAGTCTGTATGACTCACCCAACTTTTTAAGCATCGCAGTGACACGTCGATCGGACCGGGTTGGAATGGACACATGGTGGCCCATGCGAGAAGAAGAGATTAAATGTTTTAGGCTTACTTTAAGTATTTGGGTTTAAATGGAATATGTAATAAAGGCCTTTTGACTCTTATTTATTTTTGTTATTATTTTATTAGTATTTATTATGATTTGAAGAATTTGAAACACTTTGTGAAGATGATTATATTTTTCCAACCTACTTATTCAATTTGGCTTGGGTATATTAATCTTTTAGTATGAGTATATTTTAATAACAAAGTTTTAATCATAAGTTTAAATAAACATGGATTTTTAAAAGTTAGCAAGTTTTAAATTTTTCTAAGTTAAATAGATTTTCCATCGACTTTTCCGCACTAACATAACCGTATTCGGTCGTAGTGAATGGGCGGGTTTGGGGATGTTCTGATTTTATATCGAGCCAAGTTCAAAACTCGGCTTTGAGGGTTTTGGGCAAAGCAGTTTTCAAAATGGACTTTTGAAAAAATGGGCTTTTATAAAAGGTTTTCTGGATATTTTGGCATGGCACCTGTACCTCAGACCGAAGTTCACGGTAAGTACTTGAACTTTGGAAGTAATTTGTTATTATGAACTGTTATGGGCTTAGTTGGGCTCGTAGTTTAGAATATTAAGGCTATTGGACCTAGGATTAGTCTACTCAAACACTTGCATAAAACTTAAAGCTCTTAAACAAACTCGTGAAGTAAGTCACATGAGTTAAGGTGTGGTAACCATCAGACGCATGTCTAGGAGTGGTATTCAGAAGAGCTTGGTATTTAAGCGATCCTAGCGACTCACCTCCTCTTTACTCGAATCCTCACAGTGCGTAGCTACGGTTCACCTTAACCAAGAGGACTTGTTCACAGGCTGAACTAATTATTAAAACCCGAAAGGGAATTAGCCTTGTTGTTTTCTAAATTCCCTGTTTTTAAATTTTCAAATTTACCCCTCTGGTTTGTGAAACCTTAAATCTGATTTTGAAGGACGTTTTTCTTTCGATTTACAAAATTACCAAAATGCCCTTAGTGGCAAAATTACCAAAATGCCCCTGTATTGCAAAATTATTGTACTACCCTCAAATTTTGATAAAATGCTCTTTACCTTGCAAAATACTAAAATCCGAGTTTTCAAAATATTAGGATACTCTGACTTGTGGAAATTTACGAAAAATACCTGGTTGACAAAATTAAGAAATGCCCTTGGTTTCTAAATTTTCAAATTTCTCTCAACTTCTATTGAAATATTCCTACTTTACTAAATATCGAGAAAATTCTATTTTGTAAAATGTGGTGATATTTTGATTTTGAGAATTTACTGAAAATGCCCATGATTTCCAAAATTACTTAAAATGACCTACTTTTCAAAATTTTTGCAACACACTTCGTTTGAGAAACAAAATTTTCAAGATGACTCTTGAGATTTGCAAATTTTGAAAAATCTCTAAGTTGGAAAAACTATTTTCAAAATTGACCCTGAGTTATTACCGAAATATCTCTTTAGGAAAAATGACGAAATTACCCCAGGTAGGAAAAGGAAACTTGATTGCTCGAAAGAACTACTCTCTAACCTTCATTGCATAAAATTGCTCGTGGATAAAACAGTGAAACAATAATTTCTAATCCATAAAACTTTCTAAACAGATTAAATCGAAGCGCTAGAGATGAGTTCTAGGGGACGCGGTAGAGGTAGAATGACAGCTTCGGAACCAGTAGGGTCTGGCTATGGTTCAGAAAGCGAAGTGCCGCCAGCGGTGGATGTAGAGGAACAAGATCCGATAAGTGAAGAGGATGCAGTGTCGCAGGCTATGTTACGCGTGCTTCAGCAAGTGGCAAGAGCTAGTAGGGGAAATGGAGCTCGGAAGTCAGTGTCCGAGAGACTTAGGTCGAACGGGGCTGAAGTTTTTAGAGGAGTGTCGGGAACGGCTCCGAACGTAGATGAGTATTGGCTAGAAGGAGTCGAGAGAATTATGGACGACTTGGATTGTGCCCCAGAGGAAAAGTTGAAAGGTGCTGTTTCGCTACTACGGGACGAGGCTTATCGATGGTGGCTCACTGTCAAACAAGGTGTACTGGCAGATCGATTGGATTGGGATTACTTTAAGGAAAAGTTTGAAGGAAAATACGTTGGAGCAAGCTACTTAGATGCGCAAAGGAAGGCGTTTCTAAATCTGGTGCAAGGAAATAAGTCGATAGCGGAATACGAAGCAGAATTTGTACGGCTAAGTCAGTATGCTAAGGGAATTGTGGCCACTGACTATGAGAGGTGCGTCCGGTTTGAAGACGGATTGCGAGATGAACTTCGAGTGCTGATCGCTCCGCAGAGGGAAAGAGATTTCGCGGTGCTAGTGGAGAAAGCTCGTATAGCCGAAGAAGTTAAGAGGACGGTAAGGGAAAACCGAGGAAAGAATAGGAACGAGAATAAGAGAAGGCTTGAGCCGCCAAAGATCGCTTGGAGATGCTCGTAAAAGACCAAGAGTTGGGAATACGGTACATACACCCGTGCCAGTTGCTGAGAATCGGAATTGTCTCTGTGCTCGATGTGGAAGACCTCACACAGGAGAGTGTTGGGGGAATAGTAAAACATGCTTTCGGTGCGGATCTAAGGCACATCTGGTTAAGAACTGTCCTCGATCAACGAGGGGTCATGGTTCAAGCCATGGAGGGAATGGTTCCAGTCAGAATCAACCAAGGAGGTGATATTGGGTAAGCTCCTCTGCTTTGGTGCATGTTTTAAATGCTTTGCTTGCTTGTGGGAATAGCTCTTTTCTCGAGTTCTGTGTGAATTTTGAGTGCGAACTTAGAGGTTATGATTGGGAAGTATGTTAGCTCTTTAAGATAAGAGTCTTGTGACCATAGCGTAGCGGGAGGAATT
Source organism: Gossypium bickii (assembly GCA_025503065.1). Taxonomy (NCBI): domain Eukaryota; kingdom Viridiplantae; phylum Streptophyta; class Magnoliopsida; order Malvales; family Malvaceae; genus Gossypium; species Gossypium bickii. The sequence continues at coordinate 104,808,178 of CP106710.1, read as the reverse complement.
GGACTGTTAGTTTAGTAATTTTGGGACGAAATTATTTTAAGGAGGGTAGAATTGTAACACCTGGTTTTAGGGGTTGGATTTACGGTGCTTAGCTCGGGTGTTGGCACACTTGGTGTGTGTTTGGGTAAGTTTTAGGGTCCCGAGAACCCTAGGTGGTGGTAGGTTGCCTTAGAAAATGTTTTGATTTTAGGGGCTAAAAGGGGAGCTTGGATAGAGGGGCCTTAAGAGAATTTTTGGTGGAAATATGGCACAAAGATAGGCTTGGCAAAGTGGTAGGAAGCGCCACTTTAGAGCTTGGAAAGGTGACGCCATTTGCAGGAGGAAGGGTCTCATGTTCGATTCATGGGAAGCAATGAGATGGGCATTGTTTTTTTGCGTCATCTTGGTGGGGTGGATGGACGGTTTGAAAGGCTTAAAAGGTGGAGAAGACTTGGTCATCTTTTTTTGAATTTGGCTAGTTAGGTTTGACTTTTTCAAAGCTTTTTGAATGGGTGGAAGGGAGGTATTTTAGGAGAATTTTGAGGATTATTTTTGGGGGGTTGGAGCTTGGCCTTTTAGTATAAATAGGGGGGGAGGTGCTCATTATTCATTCACCATTTGCCTTCTCTCCCTTGCCGAATTTTGGTTCCCCATTTCCTTGGTTGCCGAAACCTTTTTCTCCAAAGCTTGTTATTCTTCTTCTCTCACATTTTTTTTCCAAGTGGCCGAACCCTTCACTCTCCCTATTTCCCTTCCTTTTCACTTCAAAACCGAAAGTACACCCCACACCTTTCTTTCTCCTCTCTTTGGCCGAAACCACTGTTCTCTACCCCTTGATTTAATAGCCGAATCTACATCCATCACCCCTTTGCCGAATTTCTTTCTCTCAACTTGATAGCACTTGGGCCGAATGTTAGCTTAGATCTCTTCGGGTTCCGTGGCTGAGATACTCTGAAGTTTTAGTGGTTAGCCAAGCCTCCGTTTGTAGCAGTCGGTTTGATCAAGTGGAGGTAAGGTTATTTTTTTAAGATTAAGTACTTAAGTGGTGTTTTGGGGGTTAACCTGTTTACCTGATTAAGTTTTTTATGGAGGCCACAACCAGTCAGAGTGGGCAAGGGAAGGTCTCTATTCCGAAGTTCAAGAAAAGAGCGGATTTCAGCAGTTCGGGATTGGCCACCGGGGTGTGGGCATGGTGGCGGGGGAGATAGCTATAGGCGGATAGCGGTAGTTTCGCTTAGTTGATAGCGTCGGGATCGAGGGTTTAGAGCTCCAGGTTATAAGGTGTGTAGTTAAACCATTGTTTCCGGATTTGAAATATATCCGCTTATGTTGTATGATGCTAATAAGTGCAATTAAATGTGAAAATGGTACCCTTAAGGGGTATAGCGATGATCAGGTTAGTATCGGACCTGTTGCAATGTGATTATTTGTTTGTGAGTATGTTTATGGATATTAATAAGCATGTGCATGCATTATCACGATTATATTTTATGTGGCATGAGCATGGGTGGGTTATGAAAAGAAGGTACGGGTGTACTTCGAGTACGTGGTTGATGTCAGCTTTGTGCTACATCGTGGATTGGCGCTGACTGAGGTCGCGTTGTGGATCTTTGCGATTTAGTTCGCGTGGTTACCTTGATTGATATCGGCTTATGCCATATCGTGGCTTGATGGATTGCTGTGTGCTCCATCGTGGTTTGATGTTAGCTATATGCTACATCGTGGATGGCATTGGTTGCCTTTTTGGAGGGAAAAGGAGAGGGTGACTTGATAGTCCCCTGGTGTGTGGTAGGCTGGATAAGGGGGTGTGTAGCGGATGGACCCTAGGTTTGGGTGGGTTTCATGATTGCATTATTCCGTTTATGAAATAATATGAAAATGGGCCAAGCCCAATGAATAGGTATGTTTTGGGAACATACGTGGACATGGGCCAAACCCAGTGGTCAGTGGACTAATGTGAAAAGGGCCTAGCCAAAGAATTGTATATAATTTGAAGGTAGGCCAAGCCTGCATTGTGGTAATGTCTAATATTTATACTTGCATGTTGCATTTGATAGTTGGGATGTTATGTGGTTAGCATGTGGGTGGATTTCGATGGTTTGGTTACACACTGAGTCTGTATGACTCACCCAACTTTTTAAGCATCGCAGGTGACACGTCGATCGGACCGGGTTGGAATGGACACATGGTGGCCCATGCAGAAGAAGAGATTAAATGTTTTAGGCTTACTTTAAGTATTTGGGTTTAAATGGAATATGTAATAAAGGCCTTTTGACTCTTATTTATTTTTGTTATTATTTTATTAGTATTTATTATGATTTGAAGAATTTGAAACACTTTGTGAAGATGATTATATTTTTCCAACCTACTTATTCAATTTGGCTTGGGTATATTAATCTTTTAGTATGAGTATATTTTAATAACAAAGTTTTAATCATAAGTTTAAATAAACATGGATTTTTAAAAGTTAGCAAGTTTTAAATTTTTCTAAGTTAAATAGATTTTCCACCGACTTTTCCGCACTAACATAACCGATTGATTCGTAGTGAATGGGCCAGGTTTGGGGATGTTACAAAAGCCAAAAATTGTGAAATCTTGATATGATTCCTTGATGGATATGAGCAAGGATCCGGGTAAGTCCGTTTCGTTATGATGTTGTTATATGTTGATTGGTATCATGATCTATGATATATATATATATATATATATATATATATATATATATATATATATATATGTTATATGTTCATATCAAGCATGATGGCATGATTTACACTAGTAATACATGAGTTTGGGTGATATGAGAGGAGGGGGAAGGATTTGATATCCGTGTCTTTGGAACACCAGAGGTTTGGCACCTCCAGTGGTTTGGTACCACATTTATTTCGTGTCTTTGGGACACCAGAGGTTTGGCATCTCATAGCGACTCGTCCCAGTGGCTTAGTACCACCGTGGGTTGGCCTCACTTTTGATATTTTGGGATCGTCCCCAGCGATTTGGTATCACACGTGGGTTGGCCCCACAGATGGATTATTCGTGACTTTGGGTCACCAGTGGTTTGGCACCACCAGTGGTTTGGTGCCACACGGGGTAGAAAAGGAGTTATGGATGGCTAGGTTGGGTGCATTATATATATATTTTGCTCAGTTATGAATTGTGTAAGAATGTTGCATTAACCAGGGGAAGGATTTATGCACTGAGTCTTGGTGACTCACCTTCTCCCTTATCTTTTCAGGTGATTCGTAGATCGCGGATGAGGAGCCGGATGAACTCGAGGAAGCCATGCAGTAAAAAATTGGTTTATAAGAACTTCGATTTGGGTACTTTATTTTATCTTAATTTGGTTTATATCTTTATGTGGATTTGTAATAAGGCCTCTTTAATTATGTTTTTGGATTATTATATGCTTTGAACTTGCTTTAAATATGGCTAAATAATCATCATGGTTGAATTATAATTGAGCCCAAAGTTTTCTAAATTATAAAAATGCAATAGTTTTCAAAATCTTACCATCGGGTAATATAAATCGTTTGATAGTAAAATTACAACTTAAGTGTTTTCGACAACTTAAATGTTTTACAAATTGAAATTTCTACACTCAAATGCAAACGGTTTTCAAAGTAATAATTCGGGTTTTTCTTAAAATGACAAAAAAAAATGTTTTCTAAACTATGGATTGTCAACTTAGTTTTAAAGGATTTACTTACGGGATTTTAAAAGTAAACTATCATGCACCTATTTTTCTAAAATTTAATTGGTAACTCAATTTTCTTCAAAACGTTTTCCTCTGTGGCATGCCAGATTTGGTCATGGCGTATTGACCGGGTTTGGGGTGTTACATTTCCTCTTTTGGTGAGACGAACCTAATAGGCATTCTTTTTCTTCTATTTTCTCCTATTTTTCTCGATGGCTTCATTTTTCTCCAAGCTGTCAACCTTTTGCCGATTTCTCACAAGCTTCTCTTCTTTTTCTCTTGTTTTGTTTTTCTCTTTTACTCAAAGCCGTAGCACCTATTGTTCTTTTCTTTCTTTTTCGTAATTCATATTTCTTCTTTTTGTTCTCCATAGCCGAAAACCCACCTCTCATTTCCTTTCTTGGGATTCTTTTGTTTGTTAATCACTAAAGCCCAATTTCATACCCCATTTCTTTTCTCTTGACCGAATCATTATCCTTTGTTACTCCTTCTCTTTGATTTCTTTTCTGTTTTAGCCGAACTTGCTCTCTTCTGTCGATTTCCTGATAGCCGATCATAAACTTCTAAGTGATACAGTCTTGTTCGGTAAGAGATCTTCTTCGCTTTCCTTATCATTTTCATTTTTCTTTTGTTTGTTGGGGCTAATCTAAGGCACTGACTCATATTCATGGGCGTTGGTCAGTGGTAGAAGGGCGTATCTCCATCATATCTTCTCTGAGGGGCCTACTTCCAAGAGGGTGTTGGTAAGTGTTGTGGCCGAATAGGCTATATGAGGATTCTATTTGTTTTGTTGGCCGAAAGGGTCACTTCCTTGGATTCAATCCTTCTTGGAGAACCAATTCTTATATGGTATTGTTATAGGTACTCAATCGATCTCATAACCAAAGCCGGAAGCTTTCTGTATTTTGTTGAACTAGGTAAATAATCTTTTCGTTTGAGTGTGTGTTCTCATATCCATATTCTTCAATGCCTTAACCTGGTCTTCTGACCAAGATCTGTTTCATGGAACCAAATCCTAGCCAAACAAATGAGGGGGTTGGACTCGCAGTCCCTACTCCTAAGTTCAAGAAGCGAGCGATGTCAGCTGTTCGTGACTGGCCATCGGGTTGTGGGCCGGCTTCGGAGAGGGATAAATAGATCGCTGTGATCCCTGTGAGTGAAGGTGTTAGCGAGATCGATAGTATAGTTCTTCGTGTTTACAGGTGTGTAATTTCTACACCTTCTCTATGACTTTAATTTGATTAAGTATGTTGGTTGGTAAGCTGAAAGAGCAGTAATAACAATTGTATACCCTTAAAGGGTAAAGATTGTGGCACCAGGTACGTTCATTCTCTGAGTATGTTGAATGATAATGGTTGTGAATAGGGTTAAAAGCCAGATGGTAAGTTGATGGGCTAGGCCCAGTGATGGTGTAGGAAATTGCACACTGAGTCTCTTGACTCACCCTCGTTGATTAACATTTTTGCAGGAGACAAATAGTGCTGTGAACCGGGCCGGAGAGGACTACGAGGTGGCCATGCACGGTTTTCTTACTTTCCAATTAGAACTTTGTTATCATTAAATGTTCGGGATTTTACATTGTAATGAGGCCACTATTAATCTGCTTTAAATATTCGTTTTAAAGTTTTAGACGCGTTACACATTAGATAATTAATATGATGTTTCCTTCAAACGCGAACAAAGTTTTTCCATTCAACTTAATTAACGATTTTCAACTGTAAGTGGACTTTCTTTCGGTAATTTTTCTAGCCTCATGAGATGTATTAGCAAGTGTTTTCAAAAGTCACCTAAGCACTGAGATCAGCTCAATTAGGGGTCTACCTTAAATGAACAACAAACTCTCATTTGAATCACTACACTATTAATAATAACTTGATGTTTTTCTGATGTGCACGATATTTTATAAAGCTCCTTTTCTGTGACATGCCAGATCCGATCGTGGTGTTTGGGCTGGGTTTGGGGTGTTACACAGATCCTGAGGGATCTACAAATAAATAAGAAATGGGGGATCTTTACCTTATATTATTTTCTTTCCTAGGTTATTTTAGGATTAGGATCTATTAGGATTTTCAATTTATTTCATAATAAAATAAAAATGAACAAGTTCTAATATAAGAAGTGTCGCAATAGATATGTACATGTCTAGGATTGGATTTAAAAAGAGCCTGGCACTTGAACAGTCAAATTGACTCACCTCATCTTTTCTAGAATCCTACCTAGTATATAATATCTATTTACTTCTAACAATGAGGACATTGTTCATCTTAAGTAGGGGGACCGAAAAATTAAAATTATGTCCTCTCGAAATAAAATTTTCTTTTATTTATGATTAGGTTATATTTTGTTCAAAAAATATGAAATTTTGTTAAGTATGCTAAACTTCAGTATGAATAAAGTTATATTATTTCAATAATTGTTATGTTAGTTGAATTATGACACTAATGCACTCTTAATAAAGTGTGTAAATCCTACCATAAAACTTTTAGTTCCTTAAGAAAGTTAGGCATGCATGAAGGTTTAAGTCTATAGAATTGACTTAGTAATTTCTCGAGGCGAAATCCGAGGAAGCATGGAATGTTGAAAACGATTTAGGCAAACCTTTGTTTGCGCCGTTTGAGCCTTTCAAGCCAAACTTAATAAATTCTTATCCTTTGAAACCCAACTTTAAGACTATATGGCCTTATTTTATTTGAACCTTTGCAATATTTAGCCATCACTTTTCTCTTAATTTGTCTCAAACACTAGACTCGGTACTGTTCAGAATATTCTTTGAAAATAAGTTTAAGGGAGTTGAAAAGAAGTATCAAATGCTCAAAAAAATTGTAGTGCATACATCAAAATACTTGTGAAAAAGATAGAAAAAAAGAAACAAAAAGAAAAGAAAAGAAAAGAAAAAGAAAAAGAAACATATGTACTTGAAAGAAAATAGATGTACAAAAGAGCATGTGAAAGCAAAATGAGTTGGTGTATTAAAGGTAATTATTCTAAAGGTCTGATTCAAGCTGAGCGTCGGGTTTTTAGCCTAAAATTATCTATCTTTTAACTACCCTAGCCTAGCCACGTTACAACCTATTTAAAAGACCTATTGACTTAGGTTCCTATGTTACCTACATTAGTGGAGAGAAATTACTATGCTCAACATATGAAGGCATAAATTAACTTTAATGATTGCAGTATAATCTTAAATAAGGGAATAAAATCCAATTGGTAGGGATTTAACATGTTTTTTTTTATTGAGAAAGCATTTAGTCTATTTTTGCTATCATAATGATAATTGAGATTAATTTGAACGATATGCATACTTAAGTCGCATAAATCTTAAATTTTTTATTCTTGAGCATAAGTATACTAAATTCATAATTTTGGGAAGAATGTTTTTCTGAAGGAATTTTCAAAAGTGTTTCCAACAAATTCTTTTCAATTTGTGCATTACTCAGGACGAGCAATGAATTAAGTTTGGGGGTATGGAAACACAAAAATATATAGACTTTTTCATGCCCTTTTTAACCCAAATTCATGTAGTTTCGGTGTAATTCTTGTCGAAAATTATATAATAATTTTAAAATAATTAAATTCTACTTAAATTATTAACATGATGAATTTTAATTAATTTTATAATCAATTTTGATTATTTTTTATTTTTTTTTGCCAGATTCGCTCAAAGGGCGAAAAATGGGTCGACAGACAATACTAGAAGCACAAAATTTGATTATCACTTGTAATTTTATTACCCAACGCATGATTTAGAATTGGCCGCTATTGTTTTCGCATTGAAAATTTGGTGACATCATTTGTACGGTGAGAAGTGTCACATCTTTACCAATAACAAAAGCTTAAAGTATATACTGACTCAGAAAGATCTGAATTTGCGACAACGAAGATGGCTTGAGTTACTGAAAGACTATGAGCTACTGATTGATTATCATCTGGGGAAAGTGATTGTAGTCGCGGATACTCTGAGTAGAAAACTATTATTTACTTTGCGAACGATGAATACTCAGTTACCCTTATCTTATGATGGTTCGATTCTAGCAGAGTTAAAAGCTAAACCGGTTTTTTTGCAACAAATTTGTTAAGCTCAAAAGTTTGATAACGAGTTACAAGCTAAAAGATTGCAATGTGAATTGACTAGTGATTCAGACTATCAGATTGGATTCGATGATTGTTTATTGTTCTGAGGTAGAGTTTGCATACCGAGAAATCCAGAGCTTATACAGAAAATTTTGAATGAAGCACACAGTAGTTGTCTTTCTGTTCACACAGTGAGTTCTAAAATGTACAATGATTTGAAACAGTTGTATTAGTGGTCGGGTATGAAACGAGACACTTAAGAGTTTGTATCGAAGTGTTGGATTTGTCAACAAGTCAAAGCTAAACATCAAGTACCTTCGGGATTACTATAGCCTGAAATGGTACCAGAATGGAAATGGGATAGAATTACGATGGATTTCGTATCAGGATTACCCTTGTCTCCGAATAAGAAAGATGTTATTTGGGTTGTCGTAGATCGACAAATGAAATCAACACATTTTATTTCAGTACGTACAGATTATTCACTTGATAAATCAGTTGAGTTGTACATTGCTGAGATAGTTAGATTGCACGAGGTTCCAGTTTTGATTATTTTGGATAGAGATCCCAGGTTTATGTCCCGATTTTGGAAGAAGTTGCAAGAAGCTATGGGTACAATGTTGAACTTTAGTACTGCATTTCATCCTCAAATTGACGGTCAGACTGAGAGAGTAATTTAGATACTCGAAGATATGCTTCATTGTTGTGTTTTAGAGTTTGAAGGCAACTGGGAGAAATATTTATCATTGGTTGAATTCGTGTATAACAACATTTTTCAATTGAGCATAAAGATGGCACCATACGAAGCTTTATATGGTCGCAAATGCCGAACTCCATTATTTTGGACTGAGCTTAGTGAGAAAAAGTTCACGAGGTTGACTTGATCTGAGAAGCTAAATATAAAGTGAAAGTAATCCGTGATAGTTTAAAAGCAACTACAGATCGATAGAAATCGTATGCGGATTTGGAATGAAAAGACATTGAATTTCAGATCGGCGACAAAGTATTTCTGAAAGTATCTCCATAGAAGAAAATTCTTCGTTTTGGTCGCAAAAGCAAATTGAGTCCGCTTTTCATCGAACCGTATGAGATTATTGAACGAATAAGGCCAGTGGCATATCGATTAGCTTTACCGTTAGAGTTAGAAAAGATCCACAATGTTTTTTCATGTGTCAATGTTGCATCGTTATAGATCAGATCCATCACGCATAATTTCTCCGGCAGATATTGAGATTCAACCTGATATGACATACAACGAAGAACTGATCAGAATTTTAGCTCGAGAGATTAAACAGTTAAGAAATAAATGCATAGATTTGGTGAAAATTTTGAGGCAACGACACGGTGTCGAAGATGTAACGCCCTGAATTAGAAGAATTGGGCCTTGGGCTTGGGAGTGCCTAAAATTCTTGAGAGCAAGGTAACGACACAAATGCATGTTAGTACTGCTGGGTTAGCAATATTGGAGTGTTTGTGGTCTTGGAGAAGTCTGGGTTCAAACCTGGGCTTTAGAAAATTTTTTGTTTTTGGTGAATTAAAACCTAGATGTTAGCTTAAAGGGTTTATATATTAAGTTGTGTTGTTTTAGGACACAAGTGAGCTTGTGTTATGGTGGCAAGTGGCATGTTGAGCATGCATGGGGGAGGGGGTTTGAATCCCATGGCATGCAAGTGGGAGGTTTTATTTTTCATCTCTGTGGCATGAGAGGTAGAGTTTGATTCAAACTCTACAGATGAGGTTGGAGACTTGGTTATTAAGTTTGAATGGGGGTTATGGAGTGAATCAAGGAGCAATCAGTGGAGATTTTTAGGGAATTTGAATGAGAAGGAAGTCTTGGCCTAATGGAAGAGCTTGAGTAGAGGGATTTCAGGCAAAGGGGTTTCATGTAACACCCCAAACCCGGTCCAAACACCATGACCGAATCTGGTATGTTACGGGGAACAACTTGTTTGAAAGTTACGAGTTTGCACTAAATAGATTTGATAAAACTCTGTTCCGTTCGGAAAACAAGTTGTTTAATATCGTTACTAAAACATTTAGACTGAGTAAAAATTTGATTTCAAGTTTGTGGACGATAGGTTCTCATTTATTTATAAAATCAGTGTGATACCCGATGGTATAGTTGAAAACATATCGTTAAAATTTTGAAATCGTTGTCATTTCAAGTTTTAGCAAATTAACCCAATTATTTTGTTAAAGCATATTAAAATCTAACTTAAAACATAAACATCATAAGGCATAATTTAAAGGCCTTTACAAATCCGAAATAAAACCCAACTGAAAGTAAATAACTAAAGTACCCAAAATGTAATGTCTGAGTAAAACTTTTTATTCAGCATGGCATGAGCACCCCGAGTCCATCCCGGCTCCAATCCGCGTCTAAGTGTCACCTGAAATGTCAAAGAAGAGGGTGAGTCGAATGACTCAGTGTATAAATCCCGCTCCCAATGAAACAACATGCTAACACACATCATACATAGTAACACAATTAATGCAACCCGGTCCTAACCATCCGTATCTCCTTTTCTACCCTGTGTGGTACCAAACCACTGGTGGTGCCAAACCACTGGTGACCCAAAGTCACGATATCCATAAGTGTGGTGCCAAACCACCACCGTGACCCAAAGTCACGAATAATCTGATGATGGGGCCAACCCATCGCGTGATACCAAATCACTAGCGACAATCCCGTATCTCTCGAGTGGGGTCAACCCACGGTGGTGTCAAACCACAGGGACGAGTCGCAATGAGGTGCCAAACCTCTGGTGTCCCAAAGACACAATGTGGTACCAAACCACTGGTGACCGTAGTCACGATAATCGAGTGATGGGGCCAACCCATCGTGTGATACCAAATCACTGGCGTCAATCCCGTATAATCAACTGTGGGGCCAACCCAACGCGGTACTAAGCCACTGGGACGAGACGCTGAGGTGCCAAACCTCTGGTGACCCAAAGTCACAGTGTCCCAAAGACACGGATATCATATCCCCCTCCTCTCAAATCACCCAATAACATATCATATTAATGCAAATGCTATAATCGTGCAATCATGCTATCATACTCAAATGGCATCTCATAGTAATCACATAAATCATGATATCACATATATCACTACAGATCTCATAAAAAAACGGACTTACCCGCATCCGTGCACATACCCCATTTGGGTACCAATTCCATCAACCATATTGTCTCACTTTATACAAAATAGGTTATTATTAACATATTACTAGGAAATCGGTGTGTTAGTTTACACACCGGTAATTACTGAGTCTAAAGATCCCAACGAAACGATCTAAGTCCCACGAATCGACTCTATAACAATCGGCCAACATAGAGTTAGGCACTAAGACCATTCGGCCAACACCATTTAGACCAAAAAGGGTTTGTCGAAACACCCTTACCTTACCTTGCAAACGTTTGGTTTGATTTCTTATCAAACCCAAACCACAAAGTTTCTCCTTCCAACAATCGGCTACACCTAAAAGAAAGAACCATTAATCCCTTGCAACATATCTTAACGGAAGCAACCAAGTGATCTAACAACCCAATACTTACCACCCTTACCAAGCGGTTAATCCAAGAACGGAGGCTCCACTTGATTGAACCCAAAAATCCGGATGGCCTATAAATAAAAAAACGGTTTCAACACCCAAGGATTAACTCTTAAAAACACAACCCAAAATCGGCAAAGACTAAAAAGGAGGGGAAATGACCATTCGGTCAAACCCTTACCAATTCCAAACGATCGAAGCAAGACCCCAACACTCCACCGATATTCGGCCAAGGGAGACTACTAGGAGAGGAGAGATTCGGCCTAAGTGTTTAACACACACTTCTATACAATTCTTAGCGAAAAAGAAAAGAAAGAGAATGGAAGATGGAAATATAGGTTCTGGCACAAAATAAATGGGAAAAAGAGTGGAAAAATCTGGCTTCACAAATGAACCAAGGAAAAAGAGGATGAAGAGGAGAATATTCGGCTACCAAATGGACACCAAAGATCAAAGATGTTTTGGCTAGATTTAGGAGTGTGGTATTTTTGGTTCAAGAAGTGAAAAGAAAGATGAGAGAATTCTTTAGAATTTCGGCTTTGGTTTGTCAAAAGAAAGAATTTGGTTTAGTCTCCTAATGGCCGAATATGCATCAAATTCCAAAAGGAAAATTCGCCTACTCACTCCTCACTTCCCAAAACCGCCACCCTCTCCACAACTCCCCAACATTGGCCAAATCCCCCAAACACTCCACTCCCCACATTCAAACAACAAGACCAAGTCTTCCTCCTACAATTACTCTCCACCAACCGTTTGAATGGTTTGACTTGGTCCAAGGGGGAATTTGAACTCCATCCAACTCCTCCCTCCTATGCCGTCAAAAAGAAGCCAAAAGTGGGGATTTTCGTTGCTTGAACCCAAGACCTCCCCTTGCACATGACGCCAAACCAAGCTCCAAGTGGCGCAAGCTCGCCACTTTGTTAGCTCGCTTGTTATTCTCAAAAATACCAATTAAAAATACATATGGCCCAACTCCTTGACTCCTCTCAAGTAAAGCCAAAAATTAAAATTTTCCTACCCTACTCAGGCACACTTCTAGCCTACAATTAAGCCCGAATCACACAAACAACAACTTAACAAACTAACACATGCAAAATCATGCAACCACAACATAACCCCTAACCGGGATATTACAGCTCTACCCCTTTAAAAATAATTTGGCCCCGAAATTACCTAATCAAAAGAGTTGCGGGTGTTTCTTTGTCTCATCATATCTCTCGGGTTCCCACGTGGCTTCTTCCACGCCATGATTCCGCCAAAGTACCTTAACCAAAGGCACAGACTTCCTACGCAGAATCTTCACATCCCGATCAAGAATCTGCACTGGTTCTTCCTCTATGGTCATATCTGGGTTCACCTCGATCTCTTCTTGCCACCACATGTGATGGGTCTGAACGATAACGCCGAAGCATCGACACGTGAAATACGTCGTGGATCTGACTCAACTCTGCTGGCAACTCAAGCTGATACGCTACTGGTCCCACTCGTCTCGATTACCTTATATACGCCCAATGAACCTCGGACTTAACTTGCCTTTTTACGCCAAACCTCGTATTTTCTTCCATGGCGAGACCTTCAAGAATACCTGATCTTCCACAGCGAACTCTATATCTCTTCGCTTAAGATCGGCATAAGACTTTTGCCGGTCCGAAGCTTCCTTCAAATGAGCCTGGATCAACCTAACCTTGTCCTCGGTCTCAGCAACCAACTCGGGTCCCAACAACTGACGTTCACCTAACTCTGTCCAACATGTAGGTGAGCGACACTTCCTACCATACAGCGCCTCATATGGTGCCATTTTGATGCTTGCTTGGTAACTGTTGTTGTATGCAAATTTGGCCAACGGCAGAAACTCTTCCCAACTACCTCTGAAGTCTAGGACACAACCTCTCAGCATATCCTCCAAGATCTGAATAACCCTTTCTGATTGCCCGTCCGACTGCGGGTGAAAAGCTGTGCTAAAATCCAAACGAGTACCCAGAGCCTGATGCAATGCTCTCCAAAACCTCGGCGTAAATCTGGGATCCCAATCCGAGATAATCGAAACTGGTACACCGTGCAGCCTCACTATCTCTGACACATAAAGTTTCGCCAACCTCTGAAGTGAATAATTCACTCTCACTGGAATGAAATGGGCTGACTTAGTCAAACGGTCCACAATAACCCAAACTGAATCTTTCTTGCTTGGCGTAAGCGGTAAACCACTGACGAAATCCATAGTTATTCTTTCCCACTTCCACTGAGGAATCTTCAACGGCTAAAGCAACTCGCGCAAGAAGCGATGTTCAGCCTTGACCTGTTGACAAGTCAGACACTTACCAACAAATTCGGTCACCTCTTTCTTCAAGCCAGGCCACCAAAACTGCTCTCTAAGATCCCTATACATCTTGCTACCTCCAGGATGCATAGCATAAGGACTGCTATGTGCGTCCTGAAGAATCATCTGTCTTAGCTCAACATCTTTAGGCATACAAGCCTTTCCTTGGAAACACAGGACCTCCTCGCTAGACAAGTCAGTAACCTCTAAACCACCATCTCGCACTTGCAACCTTTGCGCACTCGTAACCTCGTCCTCTAATCTGTTTCTCTACGACCGCTCTCAACCCAAGTAGGCCTAACTTGCAACTCTGCTGAACGCTTCGTCGCCGTCATCATGGACTCAAATGGGCAACAAAGTGCTCTTAAGTCCGAAACAACCTTACGGCTCAACGCGTGCGCCACCACGTTAGCCTTGCCGGATGATACTCGATCGAGCGATCGTAATCCTTGAGCAACTCAACCCATCTACGCCGCCTCAAATTCAGATCCTTCTGAGTCAAGAGATACTTCAGACTCTTATGATCTGTGTAGACTATTGATCTCTCACCGTACAAGTAATGCCTCCAGATTTTTAGAGCGAAGACTACAGCTGCTAGCTCTAAATCGTGCGTCGGATAGTTGACCTCGTGTGGCCTCAGCTGCCGAGAAGCGTAAGCCACCACCTTACCCTCCTGCATCAGCACACAACCCAATCCTGTATGTGATGCGTCGCGAAGACACGGTGAATTCCTTACCAAACCTCAAAGTTGAATTAAAGCAGAGCTTGATCAAGATCTTCTTTAACTTATCAAAACTCTCCTGCTGTTTCTCAGTCCAAACGAACGGAACTCCTTTCCTTAACAGCTTAGTCATCGGTGCGGCGATCAACGAGAAACCCTCTACAAATCTTCGGTAGTATCCTGCCAAACCCAGAAAACTCCGAATCTCCGCCACTGACTTAGGAGGCTTCCAGTCCAAAACTGCCTCAACCTTTCGAGGATCTACTCTAATCCCCTCAGCTTATACTACATGTCCCAAAAACGTCACTTCCCTAAGCCAGAACTCGCACTTACTGAACTTAGCATAAAGTTACTTCTCCCTCAAAATCTGCAACACCACCCTCAAGTGTGCATCATGCTCTTCTTTCGATACTCGAATATACCAAGATATCGTTAATAAAAACCACGACATTTAAAGCGGGTCGTGTGTAATCGCTGAAACACCCTATTCATCATGTCCATAAAAGTCGCCGAGGGCGTTAGTCACCAACGGCATTACGAGAATTCGTAGTGCCCGCATCGAAGTCTCGAAACTTATTTGTCTTGTGGATATCCGCTTCCTTAACCTTCAACCGATGATACCCGGACCTCAAATCGATCTTTGAAAACACAGAGGCGCACTCCTTCGGTGATCAAACAAGTCATCTATCCGTGGTAACGGATACTTGTTTTTAATCGTCGACTTGTTCGATTGGCATGTAGTCTATACACATCCACATCGTACCGTCCTTCTTCTTGACGAAAAGTACCGGCGCTCCCCAAGGTGAAACACTTGGCTTGATAAAGCCTCGGTCCAACAGCTCCTGAATTTGAGCCTTAAGCTCTACCAATTCCTTTGGCGCCATCCTATATGGAGCAATAGACACTGGCGCAGTCCCTGGTAACAGATCTATCCCGAACTCTACCTCACGATCCGGTGGCAAACCCGGGAGCTCCTCTGGAAACACATCCACAAATTCCTTAACTGTTCGCACCTTCTCTACAGCAGATTCCTTAGCCTCCAAAGCATACACATGAACCACATACGCTTCACAGCCCTTTCTGACCATCTTTACAGCTTTTAATGCAGATACCACATTGGATAAGTAATCTCTCCTATTACCTATCATAATCACCTCATCACCCTTATCCGTCGTTAAAACCATGCGCTTAGCCGCGCAATCCACCTTGGCCTGGTACTTAACCAACCAGTCCATCCCAAGAATCAGATCGAACTCCCCAAACGGCAGTTCCATCAGATCAGCAGCAAACACTACCCCTTGGAGTTCTAGGGGTACATCTTTATACAGCTTATCTACCACTACAGAGTGACCTAGAGGGCTAAGTACAGTCATCTGTCTAGAAGATATCTCAGAATCTAAGTCCATGGTCTCCACTATACTACTAGCAACATAAGAATGCGTGGAACCCAAATCAATCAAAGCAGTATAGGGAGAACCAAAAATCAAAAAGCGTCTGCGGTGATGACGTCCCAGTGCGTCGCCTCCTCTCGGTGCCTCGCAAAGATACACCAACCCAGCCGCCGTGCCTCGGAACTACTCCTGCACCTCGCGCCGGTGCACCACGGCCTCTACCAAATCCATTACCACCTCTCGCCATTACCACGGCCCCTCTGCGGTGGCGGTCCATTACCTCTCGAATCGACACGCCCGACTCTCGGATGAATCCCTAGCCAACTTACGCGGACGGTCCCTCTCACGGTGATCTAGAGAACCTCACTCAAATAAACCCTTTCCTCCCCAAAGCCAACCTCCCAATGGGATTTCCCACACCGATTACATGCGGCGGTCCTCGCTAGCAAAGAACAAACCTAGCGGTGATTCGCCCACTCGGTCTAGCCTTTCTCTGCGGATTACCCGGCGATCCGTAAGACCCAAAGCTCCTCTTATGACGGTTCCTATCGATTTTGTCTCACGGATTCCTTAACACCTCGGCCACTTTGGCCTTCTCAACCAAGACGGCAAACTCACGCGCCCCGCTGTGGAGCAATCATGAGCTCTCGGCTCGTCTCTCAGGCCATCCTCGAAACGAACACACCTCTCGTGCTCTGTCGCCACAATACCCCTAGCATACCGACTAAGCTTCAAGAACTCAGCCTCATACTCAGAAACAGACTTACTCCCC
This sequence comes from Gossypium bickii, assembly GCA_025503065.1. Lineage (NCBI taxonomy): Eukaryota > Viridiplantae > Streptophyta > Magnoliopsida > Malvales > Malvaceae > Gossypium > Gossypium bickii. The sequence continues at coordinate 104,791,677 of CP106710.1, read as the reverse complement.
TGAACAAGCCTCAAGAATGCCTTCCTCTGGGAGTCAATATAAGTAGCTCCAATGTATTTCTTTTGATATGCAGCCTTGAAATAGTCCCATGTCAAATCCTCTACTGCTACACTGTCCCGAACCGTGAGCCACCACTGGTATGACTCATCCCGAAGAAGCGATACAATCCCCTTAAGCTTCTCCTCAGCAGATAGGTCCAGATCATCCATGATCCGCTCTGTCGCCTCCAGCCAATATTCAGCAGTGCTGGGAGCAACACCAGAAACACCTCGAAAGAATTCAGCCCCATTTGCTCTCCTGAGTCGCTCGAGCGCGATTTGCGAGCTCCTCCTCCGCCTATCCCAGCTACCCTTTCCAAAACTCGCAGCATCGCCTGTGACACTGCGTCCTCCCAGTTTGATCCTGAAACTCACCACCTCCAGCTGGTGGTGCCGGTATCTCACTTTTCGACTCTCGACCGGATCCTACGGGGTCGTAAAGCGTCATCCTACCTCGACCTCGACCACGAGTATTACGACCACGCCCACCTCGAGTACTCATGACTAAACGCTCACGTCTACGATTACAAAGATTTTTATGCATTAGTATCGTTCCACTTTCTTAACCGCAAAAGAAATTTTATGGATGGGGTTTAATCGGGGGTTTCTTCGAGCAACCAAGGTTTCAATCTTCTATCCTAATTCACCCAAAAGAGTTCATACATCCATTCCTTAACCCTTTCCATACCTATTCACTCTTCTGGACATTCTTTGCCATTTCTAGCCCAAGAGGTATTTAGTCATTTTCCTACTGGAGGGTAATAAAAATATTTTAAAACTTTCAGTAAAACCGGTCACTTGAAATTTTCAAAATTGGAGGGTGTTTTTGAAAATGTTGTAAAATACTTTGTTTTGGAAACCGGGGTATTTTAGTAATTTTTACAAACCGAGGCGTATGCGTAAATTTCCAAAATCCAAATTTTGGTTGATACTTTGCAAAGCAGAGCTTTTGAAGTTTGTAACATCAGTGAAATTTTGAGCAAAAATCATTGAGTTGATATTTTATGAACCAGGGCATTTTAGTAAATTTTACCCTTAAGGGCATTTTTGTAATTTCTCACAAATCAAGTTTTCGAGAAAATTGTTGTAAAAGTGGCGTTCTCGATTTTGAAAGAGTGTATTGCAAGAGTTTGAAAACATTAGGGTTGTTGTTTCATTGTTTTTTGAAAATATGGCTAATTCCCTTTCGAGTTTTAATCATTAGGTTAAAGCCTATGGCCGAGAGCCTTCTTGGTCAGGGTGAACCAAAGCTACGCACTAGGTGGGATACCTGCGAAGAGGAGGTGAATCACGAGGACTGCTTAAATACCAAGCTCTTCCGGATCCTATCCTAGACATGCGCACCAAGGTTACCACACCTTAACTCGGCGACTTACTTCACAGGTTTGTTTAAGAGTTTTAAGTTTTATGCATATGTTTGAGTAGACTAATCCTAAGGTCCAATAGCCCTAAAAACTAATCTACGAGCCCAAATAAACCTATAATAATACACATAAACAAAACACTTCAAAAGTTCGAAGTACTTACAGCGGACTCGGGTAGGAGACACAGGTGCCATGCCAGAATAACCTGAAAACCTTTTTATAAAAGCCCACATTCCAAAACCCATTTTGAAAACTGTTTCGGGCCCAACCCTCAAAGCCGAGTTTTGAACCGGGAATAGATTTTCCACTGTCTTTTTCGCACTAACATAACCAGATTCGGTCATAGTGAATGGGCCGGGTTTGGGGATGTTACATTTCATTTGTTCATTTTCGGTAGCTTTGTGTGAGGATAAAAACCGAAAACCTCTCTGTAATTTCGGGTTTTCTATTTTTCATTTCTAGATTTACTTTTTTCGTGGCATCTTGTGCAACATTTTTGACCATTCAGGTCTTTCTTCCTTCTACTTTTTTTTTTCTCTCAACTGTCATTCATTTTTGTCAAACACAATACCAATTGCCAATTGCCGAATTCTTCACTGAAGCCTACCTTTCTTCTCCACATCTTTCTCTCTGCCGAATCTGATTCACCTTCTTCTTCTCTTGGTTTTCTCCTTTGGCCAAATCTAACTCCTTGTCTCTCTTGATTCCCTCAGCCGATTAGTTTCTTTCCCTTATGGAGCCAACCTCTTTCAAGTGGCCGATTGTTGCTTTATTCTGTCGTTTCTATTGACTAATTTTGGTAAGTATTCCTTGTCCCTATTCGGTTCTTGGTCCCCTTTTTGATGGCTCTTCGCTGACAAAGCCGAATGATTCAGTTTAAGGTTGCTAACTCTTAGACCTTTCTCTTGTGTTGGATTCTTTTAATTAATGCAGCATTTCTGTAGGATAGGGGTATAGACATCTTCGGTTAGCATCATAAGTGGGTTGGATAGCATTCTTGGGGGAAGGTGAGTACCAATTTCATGCTCGTTGGGATTAAACGTTAGTATTAGATATTGATATTAACCGAAGGAAAAACATTGATGGATGTAGGTTTGGCGTTCGTGGGTTGCTTGTACGAGCTATGAAAAAAGGTGTGTAATCGTACACCCAATGTTGTTTCTGTCAAAATGATGGATGAAGGGGTGTATTCACACCCCTACTAAATTGTGAATCAGCAAATGCAGAAAAGCTGAAAAGCAGAAACTTCGGCATCTGAGGGCTCACGAGCGTGTGAATGCTCGTAAGGACAAATCGAGCCACAACTGTTGGAGATAGACTGTAGAGGCCGCCACGAACGTTCTCGTGGGCTTAGGTCGTAATGGGCCTTGTAAGGCCGGATGGGCCATGTGGGCCCAATGGGCTCATGGGCCCCACATGGGTAAAATTCACGGTAAGCAAATAATAATTGATTGGGCAGCAAAATTTGTATAGCTGTAACGAAATTTGGGCTGAACGGGCCACACGAGCTTGTGGGCCCACTTGAGCTGAGTTTTGGGCCTTAGGCCCAATTACACTGTGTTGGCCATATAAGTTATCCGAGTCGTTTGAGACGACGGTAGGCCTTTGTAAAGGTCGTATACTGTACCGAGACCCCTAGGGAGTAAAATTACCAAAATACCCTCAAAGGTAAATTTACCAAAATACCCTTGAAGGGTAAAATTACAGAAATACCACCGATTTGCAAAAATTACTAAAATACCCCCAACTTGTGAAATTATCGAAATACCCTCAATTTGTGAAATTATCGAAATGTCCCCAATTTGCAAAATTGTCGAAATACCACCGGTTTATAAAATTACCGAAATACCTCCAATTTGCAAAATTACTAAAATACCCCCGATTTGTAAAATTATCGAAATACCCTAATTTGCAAAATTACAAAAATATCCTCGGTTTGAAAAATTACTGAAATACCCCTATAGGGTAGAATTACCGAAATACCCCTGTAGGGTAGAATTACTGAAATACCCCTAAAAGATAGGATTATCGAAATACCCTTATAGGGTAAAATGATTGTTTTGCCCTCGTGGATAAATGATTGTTTATGTTATGTTTCAGCTGACTTGAGCTATGATTTGTCTGTCTTTCTTGAGTATGCCATGTGGTTTATATATATGTGCTTTGCATACATGACATACTACATGGGATTGGGATTTTGTAATTGGAGGAAGTGATTGATCTGTTAGGGTCACACAGGTCGCCCGAGACGACTGTGGACCCACCGATTTGATTGTTATGGTTGCATGGGTCGCCCGAGACGGCTATTGACCCATCGATTTGATTGTAATTATCGCACGGGTCGCCCAAGACGACTGTGGACCTACCGATGACTTTAAGCCGCTTATATTCTAGCAGCTCTACTGTGATATCGGTTAGTGCCGGAACCGGTGCTAATATTGGAGTGCTTGCTGGGTGGGTCGATTTTATCCCCACATGGTGTGTTGGTTGGTACGGGTGGTGTGCTGGTTGGATATGGGTGGGGTGCATTTGTACACTATTGCATTTTTGTTTATGAGATCCGATACTGATATGGGCTAGGCCCAAGCGATTCTGTTATGGGCCGAGACCCAAACGATTTTACGATGGGCTTAGGCCCACTGAAACTGTACCATGAGTGAATAGGGCTCAGACCCAGACTGCTTCGAGTTCTATCTATTTGACTGACTATTTTTATATTAGGGGATTACACACTGAGTTTTTGTAAACTCGCCCTGTTTTTAACTGTGCAGGCAATCCCTAGCCTTAGACGGATCGGCGCTGTGTGGGACTCGGAGATGGCCACACAACTGCTTATTTTTTTCCATTAAGCTATTCATAAGTACTTTGCTTTGGTTTGGTTTGTAATAAGGCCTCTTAAAGTTTTCAAATTTTAAATTTTAGGTTTGGTTTTATTTTAACTTATATCTGTTAGAAGTAAATCGTGGTTTTTCCAAAATGATTACTGTTTTCAAAACACTATGTTACAACTACTATTTTCTGTTATCAAGTTTCTGCAATGTTTTAAAAAAACTTCCGCAGTTGAAGGATATTTTGAAGGAAATCAATAACGTTTTAAAAGTGAACAAACCTTTTTCAACGAACCCCGTTTTGAAAATAAACGAACGCAAGTTGAAGCTTTACACAAGTTTTAAATGCCAAGAAGTTTTTAAATTTTAAGAAGGGTTTTCAACGAAAACATAGTTTTCGAAAAACACTTTAATGTGAAACGCTAGATTCAGGCCTAACTTCTAGGCCGGGTTTGGCGTGTTACAGAAGAAGCTACGTGGGAGCCTGGGGAAGCTATGAGAAAATAGTACCCTAACCTTTTTGTTGGTAAGATTTTCGGGGACGAAAATCGCTAATGGGGGAGAGTTGTAACAGCTTGTTTTTAGTCAAATCGAAACAGTGGTTTTGAGACCACAAATTCAAAGTCAAAATAATTATTTTATTGTTTACAACATGATAATATGACGGTGTGAAAATATCGTTAAGAAATTTTATCGTTTGGATGCTCAATTCAGTAAAAAAGACTAAATCACGTAAAGTGTAAAACTTATGTTCTATTAGCTAAAGGTATTAAATAGCTATGGAATATTAAAGTGAAGGTCCTTATGTTGTAATTAGACCATTATTAAGCTGGGTGGACATTTATGGGCTCATTATTAGATGTTTTAATGGTTTATTATTAAGGTTAAATTGGTAATTGTTAAATACATGTTAATTAAATAAAACAAACAAAAATTAAATGCTTTCGTCTTCATATTTTGCCAAAATTGAAGAGAAGAAAAAGCCATTTCTAGAGTTTAAAGCTTCGGTCAATTGCTAGCCTAATTGTCAGTTCGTTTTTGTCCCGTTTTTAATGATTTCTATGTTTTTGAGATCGTTACAGGTTAATCTAGCTAGCCCAGGGACTAATTTGCAAAAATGTTAAAGGTTTAGAGTTTTTCATTAATGAATAAGCATGTATTTTGATGATTAATGATATATTATGAATGTTTAATGATAGTTATACAAGTTCTGTTAAATGATTTTTAGTGAAAATGCAAGTTAGGGGTTTATTTGTGAAATGTGGAAATTTATTGTTAAAATGTGAAATAAATGGAAAATATGGGCTGCTAGGGACTTAGTTCTAATTCAGCTAGCATGGGTTGTGGTTGAATCGCATTAAATTGTGTTTTTATGAAATAAGGACTAAATTGTAAAAATGTGGAATATTAAGGGAAAATGTGTAAAAGTGCTTTAAAATGTGATATAGACTAAATTGAATAGAGAGATAGTTAAATAAGTTAATTTTGATTAAATATAGATCAAGAAAAGTGAAACTCGCATCTAGATTGAGGGAAAAACAAAGTTCTCGACTAATCGAACAGTTTTGTCGTTTTTACATCCAAGGTAAGTTCGTATGTAATAAGCATTGTTATAATTATGTTTTTAATGCTTTGATATTGTATGAATTGTACAGACACGTTCGATGAAGATTCGAGAAGTGTGAAATCTCAGTTGAACCTTAGGAATAGATTAGGCTATGAATGACATGTCATTAGGGCTTATTGTGATTATGTAATCTAGGTGCTGGGTATACCGACATGTGTTGCCGTTACTTGATAGCTTGTGTGAGCAGCACCGTGTAGCTACGTTTTAACCTATAGCTTGTGTGAGCAGGCCCGTTGATAGCTCAAGAGTGAGCATATATGTGATATGAGATTGAGATAGCATTGACTATATATGTGGCACTTCTGAGTATTCAATAGTATTCTGAATGGTTCAACGGGTAAATGAAAGACATGGTTGAGTATGAGATTGATATGAGATAGTATAGGAATGTACATGATTCGTATAAGATTTAAATCGAAGTGAATTGTGAAGATCACATATAATCTTATGATTGAATAAGTGAAAGGTTTGTTAGTTAATATCAGTACATGATGATATATTCAATTTGTTGAATTGTGTATCTATGATTATATTGAGTTTATTACATATGAGCTTACTAACCTATAAAGCTTACTTTGTTTATTTTTCCATGTTTTATAGTGATTTCAAAGCTAGCTCAGATTCGGGGATCGTTAGAGACTACGTTACACTATCCTACTATCACTTTGGTATTACTGAGTTTATGTTTTGAGTATATGGCATGTATGGGGACTTTGATCATTTTGGTTTTGTGTTGGTAATGAATTTAGCCATTTGAATTGGCTTGTAAATGTTTAAGTTTGGTATTGTATAGAGTCATGAAAGTTAACTTAATTTGGTTGGTTTGATTTTGTATATATTTGTGCATATGGTTCTTATTATGTGCTTGGTTGATACTTATGTGATGCTTGACCGTAATAGGTATAATGAGAATCAAATGGTTAAGTTGTAGATATTGGTATACTTGTGAAATTAGGCTAAATAATGCATTTTTGAGTTTGGTCATTTTTTATATTTGAGTAAGTAAAGTTTGGTAGGAATTTGGATGGCATATTAAGTATTTATTTTTTGTATTGATTGGTATTGGAAATGGTATAAAATATGCTTGAGTGACGTTTATTGAATGCCTATTATATGCTATGTTTTGTGCCAATTGAGTTTGATGTAGGCGTGCACAAGTTTTGGTGGCAAAATGGCTTGGTAAATAGCCTATTTTTGTCCACACAGGCGTGTGTCTCAACAGTGTGTGACACACGGTCATGTACACGGCTATGTGTCTCCTAGTGGTGAAATTAAAACCAAATCAGTGTGCTCCACACGGCCTCACACACGAGTGAGTGACTTGGCCGTGTGGCATAAGTCAGTATCCCCTACAGATTTGACACGGCCTATCACACGGCCTAGCACACAGGCTTGTATGGCCATTTTTAAGGGCACACGGGCGTGTGTGTTAGTCGTGTGACCCAAGTCAGAAAGTTACAAGAGGTTGGACACGAGCTGGGACACAACCATTCGCTTCCATTTCGAATGTCCACAAGCCCTGTGACACGGGCATGTATTTGAAAGTGTGAGACATACGGCCAGGCTACACGGGCGTGTGTCCCCTATTTCTGAGAAAATTTTCTAAGTTTCTAAGAGTTTCCAAAGTTATCGGTTTAGTCCTGAACCACTCCCAAAGCATGTTTAGAGCCTCGTAGGTGCTCATATTATGGACAATGTGATTGAAGTAAATGGCATTTTCTATGAATTTGAGAAATGTATGTGAAATGTTTGAATATTGTGTTATAAGTCCGGTGATGCTCCGAAGCCCTATTCCAGCATTGAATACGGGTGAGGGGTGTTACAAAGATTGTTACCTCACTTAATCTTTTATGTGCTTATGAAGATTGATTAATTGTTTGAATAGACATTGGAAAATGGTCAAAAGATTAGTTAATTTAATAAGTATGTATGACCAGTAGTTAGCAAATTACCAAGTTGCCGTGAATTTATTCATAACAACTTGAACATGAGTTTAGTAATTCTAAGTTAAGAAATGTAATTAATATAACACAATTATATCATCTTGATTAAAATCATCTTTTGAAATCGTGCATTGGAACTTTTATTTTTATTTTATTTATTTTACATAGTTAAATTAAGTTTTTAATCACTTCTTTAAAATCAAAATATTTTTCTTCACCAAAGTGTTTTTAATTGCATTCATAAACAATTCTTTTCATAGTCCTTGTGGGTATGATAAGTCGACATTTACTTGTCACTTTATTACTTGTTGCGATTGTTTACACTTGCACATTTCCATCGTTTCACCTTCTGTAACACCCCTCACCTTATTCAACGCCAGAATAGGGTTTCGGAGCATTACTGGACTTATAAAACAATTAAACATTCATTTCACATGCAATTTCCAAAATTTTTGCAATAATCATTTAAACTCAATCACATCATCCTTATTATGAGCCTACGAGGCCCAAAACATGCATTCGGGAAGGTTCGAGACTAAACCGATAACTCAGGAAATTTTTACAAAACTTAGAAAATTTTCCAAAATATAGGGGTCACACGCACGGCCAAAGACACGCCCGTGTCACAGGCCGTGTGGACATTCGAAATGGGATCAACAGGCCATGTCCTAGCCCGTGTCCGACCCGTGTAACTCTCTAACTTGGGTCTCATGGCCACCACACACGCTCGTGTGGCCAACCCGTGTACCCTAAAAATGGCCACACACGCTCGTGTACCAGGCCGTGTGCTAGGCCATGCCAAACCTATAGGGTATACTAACTTATTCCACAGGGCCAAGTCACATGCCCGTGTGTGAGGCCGTGTAGAGCATACTGAATTGATTTTATTTCAACACTAGGGGACACACAACTATGTAACCTGACCATGCGTCACACACGACTGAGACACACGCCCGTGTCTCTACCCGCGTGGACAAAAATAGGCTATTTACCAAGCCATTTTGTCACCCAATTTACATCTACCTACACCAAACTCAAATGGCACAAAACATAGCATAATATACACATTCAATCAACCTCAACCAAGCATATTTCATACCATTTCCAACACAAACTAATACAAGATATACACTCTCACATTGCCATCCAATTTATACCCATTTCACTTTCTTAAATCATCAATATGGTCATTTTCCTAAACATGCATTATTTGCCTAGATGCACTAACTTACCAATAATCGAAACTCCACCATTTGATATCCATATTACCTATTTTCAACTAGCAATATATATCTATCATCAATCACATACACAAGCTATATGCACATTTATATATACATCCAAAATAATCAAAATAAGCCAACTTCCATGGCTAAATACAAAACCAAAACATTAACTTTTATAAGCCATTACAATTGGCTAAATTCATAGTTAACACATATGTACCAAAATAACCAAACTCCTATACATGCCATATACTTAAAATACTTAAGGTTAAAAGTACCAAAGTGATAGTAGGATAGTGTGAAGCGATCTCCGACGAACCTCGAATCCGAGCTAGCTTTGAAATCACTATAAAACACGGAAAAATAAACAGAGTAAGCTTTATAGCTTAGTAAGCTCATATGATTAATAAGTATAATTTGCCAACTCATTCACAATTAAAAGAACATAAGTTAATATAAATAATACATTCAATTCAACAATTTGCACATTGCCATAATTCTATGTATCATGTATAATTTCATCAACTTTCACTTACTTTTCATATAAACTTATCAATTATCACTTACTTGCCAAACTATCACGAGTACCTAAACTGATCCTTATCATTGCTTACATTCTCGTACCATCATCTTTTTTCGTCGAACCATTTAGAATAATATCAGATACTCAAGAATCTTGCACTGAAGTGCCGCATACATAGCCAAAGTTATCTCAATCTCATATCAAATATATGCTCACTCTTGAGCTATCAATGGGCCTGCTCACACAAGCTGTCGGTCAAGACATAGCTACACGATGCTGCTCACACAAACTGTCAAGTACCTGCAACACATGCCGGTATACTCAGCCACCGGTAGGACGTACAGGACCAGCACCCAAATCACATAATCATAGTAACCCCTAATGACATGTCACTAGCATCCTATCAATTCCTAAGGTTCAATCGGGATTCTCGCTTTGTCAATAAATTTTGCAATGTCGTAATATCACAATTATAATATTTAAGCATATAAACACATATAACATTAAGCTTATTAATCATACAAACTTACTTCGATCGTAAAATCGATGAAATGGATCTACTAGTCAATTACTTTATTTTTCCCCCAATCTAGATCCGAACTTCATTTTTCTTGATCTATGTAATGTCAAATTTAGCTTATTTAATCATTTCTCTATTCAATTTAATCCACATTTCACATTATGGCAAAATTACACTTTTTCCCCTAATATTTCAATTTCTTTACAAATTAGTCCTTATCTCATAAAAACACAATTTCATGCAATTCCACTTAAACCCATGCTAGGCGAATTACAAATAGGTCCCTAATAGCCCATATTTTCCATTTATTTCACATTTTAACCACAAAGCTTTCACATTTCACAATTTAATCCCTAATTTTCATTTTCACTAAAAATCACTTAACAAAACTTGTATAACTATCTTCAAACATTCATAATATATCATTTAAAGCTCATACATATTCATCAATGACAACACGATAAACCTTAAAAAGTTTTGCAAAATAGTCCCTAGGCTAGCTAGGTTAAGTTGTAACGATATCAAAAATGTAAAAATCATTAAAAACGGGACAAAATACACTCACCAATTGAGCTTTCAAAGTAGCCAAACCCTAGCTCATTCCCATGGTTTTTAATCTTTGATAATTTAGTTGAAGAATTGATAATGGAAGATGATACAAAATTTTGTTTTATTATAATTAACCTTTAATACGTAATTTACATATTTAACCTTTAAAAAATTTAATATTTACACCAAAAACCTAAGACACTATCATCCACCACCTCTCAAGTGGGTTAATTACTACATAAGGACATCTAATTTAAGATTCTATAGCCATTTGATACCTTTAACTATTAGAACATCACTTTTACATTTTACGCGATTAAGTCCTTTTTATCAAATTAAGTATTCAAATTAAGTATTCACACAATTATTCTATCATACTGTAAACATTAAAATATTAATAGATTAATTATTTTGAATTTGGATTTGTGGTCCCGAAACCACTATTCTGATTTGACTAAAAATGAGCTGTTACACCTTCCTCTTTAATTTTGAGGTTTAAAACAAATAGCAACGTCTCTCTCTGGAAGAAAATTCTAAAACCTCTTATTTTGTTGAGAAGTTTGCCTCCTGACAAGTAAGTTCCCCAATTTTTCTTGTTGATAACACAAATCTGTAAGTATGCATGAAGAAATGATGTTACGTATGGGTTAAAAAGTGATGATAAAGGTTGCTCGAATGAGTTCTAATGAAATGTTTCTATCTGTAGAGGAAAAACAAGGCTGTAGTGTTTGGCTAGCCAAAGGATCTATAGTCAAGTTGACGACGTTACAAGGAAAGGTTAAATCTGAAGTTTAAGCTTCCTTTGAGGCTAATAGGTGAGTCTCTGAACTGACTTTTACTTGCACGTTTACATGATAGTCTTGTCTATTTTGAAAGGCTAATCTATAGAATGAAAATGTAAGATATGCAAGTGTGATGCTTAAAGATGATGTGCCTCCCTTTTGAAGAAAGAATGAGCTTGATGATATGTTTCATTTATGAAGAAAGTATGTATACACATGAATGTGTCTGAAAGTATGATTCTGTAATGAAAAGTCTCTGTATAAAGTTCAAGTTCATGAGTTACATGTCTGAAAATGTGAATCCATTAGTGTGAAGAATTCTGAAAGCATAAGTCTATTAAGTATGAGTTTGCATAAAGAGTCTACTTGCGTGTGAGGGTTCGTCGGGGACAATAAACACAAATTCTTATATGAATGTCCATGGCAATGGCAAGAAGACCATATAGAGTAAGACCTAGTTTGGAACTATGACATCATGTAGAATATGAAGACTACATGGTGTAAGACCTAGTCTGGGACTATGGCATCATGTGGGGAAAGAAGATAAAGGACGGTTGGGCAAGTACCAAGCGATGAGGAGCAAACCTCAAGACTTTGAGTTTAGGCAAATCCCTATTGTCAAAAATGCCATTTACTGAAATGTTGAAGCCTTTATGATTGTTCTCAAATATGTGGAAGCCTTTGTGGCTGTTCTCTAATAAGTGGAAGCCTCTGTGGCTGTTCTTTATTATACGTGAGCATTTACGATGATATCTATTATATGGAGCCTTAGTGTCCGACTCTGTGAATGCGCCCTCATGGCGAATTATGTTAAAGTATATGCCTTTGTAGCTAATTTTGTTCCATGAAAGCCTTCGAGGTTGTATTTGTTAAATGCACTCTCTGGCAGGGTCTGTCAAAGTGGATGCCTTTGTTACCATATATCTATATGGATGCCTCTATGGCTATCTTGTCTATGTGTTTGGACACCCTTGTGGCTATCTAATGTGAGTAAGAACCTTTGTGGCTACCTAAAGTTATGTGGATGCCTTCATGGCTATCTATAGTTAGGATGGCGCCTCTATCATCATCTATGGTAATAGAAGGAATTATGTGGTTATTTCAAAGGAAGAACATGCCTTCATGGTCATCTAGTAAAGGAAATCTTTGTGACGAACTCTATTAACGAAGTACCAACACGACGAAGTTTGAGTAAATGACTCTCTAAAGGAAAAGTAAAGGTAAGGTATCTAATGAACTATGTTAGAAAGATTCCAAATGTTAAGGATGAGGTGACTCTATATAAGTGAAAAGGGAAAATGGTCAATAAGGTGAAAAGGGCCAGAATAAAATATTTGGCGAACACGAGAAGAGTACAGACCCGATATAGATTAGAGGATTCAAAAGTAATGAATGATGCATGTAGTAAGCTCTTAAGAAAGTCTAAGTTGATTACATATGAATTGCACCATAAGGAATAGTAGACTAAAATACCCACTAAATGAGGACATAGGCCAAAGAATATGTAGAGTGTTCAGTATGCTACGACATAATGAAATAGGTAGTAGAGATTTACTAAGTTCTCAAGAACTTACATAAGTTATTTCCTATTTCAGGTTGCAAAGAATCTCATGTGGAGGGACAATGCGAAGTTTACACCAGTAGAGCGGCAACTTGTGCTGATATGCATACAGAGAAGAGAAGTTTACGAGAGAGAAGTCTACTCAAATAATGGAATAATAAGTCATAGCCTATGCCAAGAAAGGCTATAAAAGTACAAGTCATGCAGAAAGTTATATGGCGAAGTCAAATCTGCATTTAAGATGTCAAAGGTGAAAAGTTTTATGTCTTTAGTAAAAGCAAGACGTATTCAATGAGTATCGTAGTTTATTTATTATGAATGTAAATGTGAAACATACATTGTACGTAAAGATATTCTTAATGAAATACTTGAGGAAATTTAGAGCAAGAGTTAAAGAAATTTTATTAAGCCACCATCAGAATATGTACATAGGCGAGTCGAGAGAAAATCTAGATTACATCTATCTTAGGAAGTAACACCCAATACTCGAATCTAGATGATCGGGTCGGGTGGAATGTGTTACATCTTTAGGCCACCATAAGTGGAAAGAAAGCGGACCAGGAAGCCTAAAGACTTATCTAAGTCTAAAAGCGTATTCTGCAGTAAGAAAAGGTAGTTCAAGGCAAACTCCAAAGACTAGAAAGAATACCTAGGTACCAAAGGCAAAGGTATGGAACTCTTTATAATAGAAACTTGTACAGTAGAGGATTCGATAGACCACTGGGTCATTGATTCAAGAGCCATTAATCATGTTTGTGTTTTTGTAAATGGGTTGGGGGAGAAGAAAGATCTTAGAGATAAGAACTTATCGTTGCAAACCAAGGACGGGACAAGTGTGGCAACTAAAGTAGTGGGAGATGTACATCTTTATTTTGATAATTTTAATAAGATTAGTTTAAGAGACATTTTCTATATACCAAATTTCAAAAGAAAATTAACTTCTATTGCATGTTTATATCAAGATGGCTTGACCGTGACTTTTAATAATGGAATTGCAATATTTAAAAATTGCAATCTTATCTTTAATGGATGGATGTCAAATAATTTCTATTTTATCAAACTAAATATTTACACATTACTTAATACTGATATATCGAATAAAAGACTTGAAAATTCTCACTCTAGTGAGGCTGATCTGTCATAATTTGATGTAGTTTATTAAACTAGTTTTCGCATTTGAAGAGCTTGAACACAAGTATTTTTGTTAGGTTTTAGTTAAGTTTTCACAAGTTTGCTTAAATTCAATAAATTGTTTTTTTAGTCTTTATTGACTTTAGGGATAGAATGAGGCCTAAGGTTGAGCTAATATGCTTTGTGAGTGTGTAAGAGACCATTTGAAGGTGGTGTGTTAACTCTATACCAGTTACAGTGTTGCAACATAGAGAGTTGGACGTCACAACATAGGGAGAAAAATAGAAGAATTTTAAGATTGCCTTTGGTGTCGCAACACAAACTGAGGATGTCGCGACATACCCCTAAAGATTAGCATACTACCTTCAATATCACGACATCGACTCTATATGGAAAATAATTACGAGCCAAAGGCATTTTGGTGCGCACAATCTAACATTAAGCACGAAAGCGACAGCTAACGTAGGGTTAAGGACGACGGCCACTTTAATTCTATAAATAGGCTTATTTAAACATGTTATGGACAACTTTTGATATTTTACAATTTTCTACACAGTCTAAGTCTTTAATTTTTCTTCCTTTTCTTATTGTTTATGAATATTTCAATTTTGTTATTTGCTTTCGTTGGTAGATCCAATCTGTGGAAATTAATCAACTCTGTGTGGATTCAACATTATCTTTAATATGATTCAGGCTTCTCTTAGACCTTATTCTCTTGATTTGTTATTCATGTCTATTTTCTAAATCAAATTTATCATGTTTACAAGATCCATGAGGAACTAATCCTTTTATGGGGGATTCGCGAGTGGTGATATGATTAATTAATTTTTGTGTAGGGTTTCCTTAACCGATCAGTTGTTCAAGAGAGGAAGAACTCAAATCCTAGACTTGACGACTTTAGGAAGTTAGCTAGGTGGGAATTAACCCAAATTGGTATGGCCTATCCATGAACACCTTAGCCATGAACTGGTCTAGACTATGAGGTCGAGCGATAACTAGTTCTTGTCGACTCATTAGTCTTGTGGAAGATCGAGAGATCCTGTTAGGGTAACGACTAGTTGATTGAATAAGAAACCTGAAGCGACAATTAGTTATGATTGCCAAAGCGAGCTTATCACCCATGCTCAGATTTGACATTGCTTACTCATTGATTTCCCAACGTTTCTTTAATTATGCTATTGTCTTTATTATTATGAAAATCCCAAAAATCTCTATTTATGTTTATTCGTAATATAATTTATTTAATGTACTTATTAGATCTATTTGTGTTTAGATTAAATATTGATTTTGTAATATCCCGGAATTATGGCTTATGCATTTGTGCTTAAATTATGTGAACTAGCATGTCTTATGTGTTATGGATGGGTTATGTGAATTTTTAGAACCTTGGAACGTAGGGAAATGCCTTAGAAATTATTAGATTTTTAAATCTAGAAAAGGGAGCTAGGCCTGATAGGTCTTAAGAGAAAATGTAGGGGAGATATGACACACAAATGGGCTTGGAAAAGTGGCTTGGAGGTGCCACTTAAGGCCTCTGGAAATGACGCCACAAGCAGAAGTAAGTGGGCCAGGGTTAGAGTCACAAGGGAAGCAAATAGAGTTTTTATTTTTGCTGCAAAGTGAGCAGTAGTGGATGGCACCAAGGCACTAGGGAGATGAGTTTAATTCTCTCTAAAATTCGGCCAAGATAAGAGTTAAATATGGGATTATTTTTATTAAATTTTAAATGAGGAGATAAAGAGAAAAACAAGGGATATGATAGTGTTGGCTGAATAGGGGACTCTAGGCTTAGTAATTTCGGCAGAAAGGGGGAAACAAGGCCATTCTTCATTCTTTCTTTCTCCTTTTCTCTCTGTCGAATTCTCTAGTGCATCTCCTCTTCTCCTGTTAGTTTGCCAAAGCCGAAAACTCAAGCAAAGTCTCCTCATAGCTGATTCTTCCTAAGGCTTCACACTTTTTCTTTTTCTCTCCCTTGTTGAAGCCAAAACCTTCTAAGTGTTCTTCAAAACCCGAAATCAATCTAGCCTATAGCCGAATCTCTCAAGTGATGTCAGGAAGGAATACTGCCGATCTCCACGTTAAAGGTAAGACTGAATGATATTCAATTTCCATTCCTTTTCCTTTTAGACTTGCCAAAATCTAAGGACTAATCCATTATTGTTTTTGGCCGAAATTGTGGAAGACCTTTCGGGATTTGTTTGCTATTGTTGTCTACAAGAGAGAAGGGGTCTTTCGAAACTTTTAAGATCTAAGGTGAGGCATGTATTAGGCCAAGGGCCATTCATTATGATTCAAAGGGCCATTCATTATGATTCAATGATAGAAATTGATCTAACATATGCCATGGTGATTTCGACAGATATCCCTAGTCAAGTGGTTGTTTTCGAGAATTAAGATTCACAAGGTAAGTGAATCTGATATTCGGCCAAGGCCTTATTTAGCAACTTAGATCTGTTTCTTATGATTTTCAAAAGCCGAACAAACCAAGCCTAGTGATTTAGTGCTAGCCGATTTCAAGGAAGGAATACTACAAATTTCGAGATTTGATTAATAATCAAATCGGTGAGCGAGGTAAGGATTTAAGTGTGATAACCCTTCGGGATTTGGTTTTATAGCCGAATGGCTTTGGACTAACATGTTAGGGTTGGCCGAATATAGGAATTGAAGATCTAAAGTGTTAGATCGGGTTGTTCGGGATTTCAGTAAACTCGCTAAATATACCAGGTGTGTACCCCACACTATTTCTCGATAGATGTATGGTCATGTTTTATTTAATATGTTAATAATGTGAAAAATATGGCTAAGGTACCATGCTATGGTACAAAGTACTCAGGTACGTTTTCCACTCCTAGTATGAGTATAATATGATCTGTATGGCATATGTGAAACCATAAGAATGTGAAATAGGAATAAGGCATGATATTGCATGATATGTATGACATGGGGCATATGGGTGATTATGAAAGGGGAAGTGAATGTGGTGGTTTTATACCACAATATCTGAATGTGGTGACTCATGTCACAAATATTTTATCTGGTGGCTATGCCACGAATTTTATAAGGGCGATGAGCACGTCGACTGCAGCGACTGCCTTCGATGATGTATAACGGATGGAGGGTTGACTTAGAAGTCCCCACGGTATGATGGTTGGTGCGGGTGATGTGTAGCGGATGGCATCTAGGTTTGGGTTCGGGTTTGCATCACTACTTTTATCTGCTGTATATGTTTGTATGATATGATATGACATGCCTGAATCGATGAGTTTTAGTGTTGGTTGTATACACTGAGTCTATATGACTCACCCCGTTGTGGGAATATTTTTCAGGTGACGATCAGTAATGGACCGGGTCGGCAGGAGCTTTGTGGTGGCCATGCTCAGCTTGAAATTTATTTAATTTTGGACTTTTACATTTTAAGTACTTGGATTTATTTTGGTATTGTTTTCGTTTGTAATAAGGCCATAGTATTAACTGTTTTATGCATGCTTTTTATTTGAATTTATTATGTTACGAATTTTTATCAAATTAAAGATTAAGTAATTTTATTTTAAAAATAAACTTTAAATGTTTTGGACACCCTAAAGCAAATGGTTTTCAATGTAAGATAAACTTGTTTCCAACTCGAGCCCAACACAAAGTAAACTTTCTTTCAAAACCATCTGAATTTTCCAAAGTAATCAAGAAGTTTTTAACCGTTTTACTCGAGGAACATACCAGATCCGGTCAAGGCTCGTGGGCCGGGTTTAGAGTGTTTCAGCTTGGTATTAGAGGCCACTTTTAAACTCTCGGCCTAGGGTTTAAAGCCCATAACGTTTTTAAAATAATGCCCAAGCAAGTTTTGTGAAAAACTTTTATGAAAAGAGCAGGTTTTCAGGCATGGCACCCAAGTCTCTGACCCGAAGTCCACCAGGTAAGTACTACTAACCATTGTCTGAATTCTAGTATGACTTGTAGAAGGGTAGAAATGGAACGTAGATTAGTAAGTACTTGAACCCTAGGACTAGTGTACCCCAACAATTACATAAGACTTAATGCCTAATTAAACAAACCTGTGCACTAAGTCGCCGAGTTAGGGTGTGGCAACCTTTGTGCGCATGTCTAGGATTGGATCCGGAAGAGCCTGGTACTTAAGCAGTCCTAGTGACTCACCTCCTCTTCGCTGGAATCCTACTTAGTGCGTAGGTACGGTTCACCCTAACCAAGAGGACTCAGTCACAGGCTAAACTCAGTAATTAAAACCCGAAAGGGACTAGCCATATTTTCATGAGAACCCTAGTTTTAAAATCACCAAATTACCCCTTTAAATTGTAGCAAAACCTAGTTTGAAAATTTTTCAAAACATTTTCGATTTACAAAATTACCTAAATACCCCTAGTGGTGAAATTACTAAAATGCCCTTGGTTTCCGAAATTGCCATACTACCCCCGATTTCAATAACATTTTCTGATTTTTGCAAAAATATCCAAAAACTTTATTGTTACAAAATATTAAGGCACATTGATTTGGAAATTTACGAAATTACCCCTGTTTTACAAAATTACCAAAACGACCCCGATTTCCAAAATTTCTACAACAACACCGATTTGGAAAACAAATTCTCAAAAGAACCCCCAAGTTTTGCAAACTTTGAAATACCTTTTGATTTATAAGGATTTTTGGAAGTTACCCCAGTTTATTACCAAAATACCCCTATAGGAAAAATGACGAAAATACCCCTGGGATAGGAATAAAGACAAAGATGTTAGGATAATGAATGTGTGTGGTAGATACTACTGAATGAATGTTTGGATGAATGTGCTTCTCTGAATTAGGATAGAGAACTTGAAACTATGATTGATCGAAAGAACTACTCATAAACTTCTTTCATAAAAATTTCTTCGTGGATAATCAGTGGAACATATACTAATGCATAAAAATTTCTAAATCAGACTAAAGCGCGAGCGTAGAAATAAGCTCTAGGGGACGTGGTCGTAACGTACGAGGACGCGGTAAAGGCAGAATGACCTTGTCGGAACCCGATAGATAGGGTCAAGGATCCGAGAATGAGGTAGCACCACCCCCACCACCAGCTATTGGTGTTGAGCAGCAAGATCAGACGGGTGTTGATGCTGTATCGCAGGCTGCGCTACGAGTTCTTGAAATGGTGGCTGAAGCAGGTGGAAATATAGGCGCTCGGAAGTCTGTATCCGAACGACTCCGAGCTAACGGAGCTGAGGTGTTCCGTGGCGTATCTGGTGTGGCACCCAGTACAGCTGAGTATTGGTTGGAAGCAACCGAACGAATCATGGATGAGCTGGATTTGACCTCTGACAAGAAACTGAAAGGAATGGTGGCACTGTTACGTGATGAAGCATATCAATGGTGGCTCACAGTTCGGGATGGTGCCACCGCTGAGGATCTTACTTGGGAATATGTTAAGGCGGCATATCAGAAGAAGTATGTTGGAACCAGATATACTGATGCACAGAGGAAGGCTTTTCTGGGGCTGGTTCAAGGGAACAAGTCCGTGGCGGAATATGAGGCTGAATTCCTGAGGTTAAGCCGATATGCTCGAGGCGTGGTGGCTACGAAGCATGAGCGATGTGTCCGGTTTGAGGACGGACTAAGGGATGACCTGAGGTTGTTAATAGCCCCACATCAGGAGCGGGAGGTTTCTGCGTTGGTAGAAAAGGCTAAGGTAGCCGTGGGAATTAAGGACTTTGTAAGGCAGAACTCTGATCAGAATAGACCAAAGAGAGGTTTTGGATCATCAAGATCGTCTGGGAATGTGCAGAAGAGGCCTAGAGTTGATGGGCCGCGAGGTCAACAAGTTGGTTTAGGAGGGCAGTATCGTACATGTAATCAATGTGGGAAGATGCATTTAGGAGAGTGTTGGAAGAAGACGGGAGGATGTTTTAAGTGTGGATCTAAGGATCACATGATTAAGGACTATCCCATTAAGATAGATGGGAGTCGCCGGGCGGGACAGGTGTTAAGTGGTAGAGGCGGACGATGACAGACCTCGGCCGAGGTCGTGGTCTGAATGGTAGAGGTAAAAATACTAGAAGAGGACGTGGAACACCTGGCAGAGGCGTTGGTATTGCAAAGGCAAGATAGCTGGGTCTAGTGTACGTAGTTCACCGAAAGGAGGATGGCGACGCGCTGGACGTCATTACCGGCACGTTCCTTGTATTTGGTAAACCTTATATTGCTCTGATTGATGTGGGCTCGACCCATTCCTATGTTGCATGTAGTGTAGTGGAAACACTAGGCATAGCCTCTCGAACTTTACGCTAGGGAGATGATCGTAGTAAGCCCATTAGGCCAAAGCAGTAGTGGTGAATAAAATCTTTCGAGTGTACCTCACAGAGATTCAGGGAGTGAACTTTCCTGCCGACTTAATGGAACTACCCTTCGGAGAATTCTATCTTATACTTGGTATGGACTGGTTAGTGGAGCATCGGGCTGTGTTGGATTGTGCAGCTAAGCGAATGGAGTTAAGGACCCCGGAGGATGAAGTGATAGTCATGATCGGAGAAAGAAGAAACTACTTGTCTAACGTAGTTTCAGCATTAAAGGCTGATAAGATGGTTCGAAAAGGGTGCAAGGCATTTTTAGCCTTCGTTAGTGCATTGGATGCTAAGGAAGGGGGAGTCAATGGAGTAAGGACAGCAAAGGAATTTGAAGATGTGTTTCCGCATGAGTTACCCAGAATACCCCCGGATAGAGAGGTGGAGTTCGAAATTGATTTGCTGCCGGGAACAGCTCCTGTGTCAATTGCCCCGTATAGAATGGCACCAAAGGAGTTGGTTGAGCTCAAGGCTCAAATCCAAGAGTTGCTTGATCGTGGGTTTATTCGACCCAGTGTGTCTCCATGGGGAGCACCGGTCTTGTTTGTGAAGAAGAAGGACCGGATGTGCATAGACTATCGTCAGTTGAATAAACTGACCATCAAGAACAAGTATCCTTTACCAAGGATCGATGACTTGTTCGATCAGTTGAAGGGGGCAGCAGTATTTTCGAAGATAGATCTACGGTCAGGATATCATCAGTTGAAGGTGAAGGAGGCAGATATCCATAAGACGACTTTCCGAACAAGATACAAGCACTATGAGTTCTTAGTGATGCCGTTTGGGTTGACGAACACCCCAGACGCGTTCATGGATATGATGAACCGGGTCTTTCAACCCTACTTAGATAGGTTTGTCGTTGTGTTCATCGACGACATCCTAGTGTACTCCAAGTCTGAGGAGGAACATGATGAGCATCTTTGGATTGTGTTGCAAGTGCTAAGGGAGAAGAAGCTATGCCAAATTTAGCAAGTGTGAATTTTGGTTGAAGGAAGTTGCATTCTTAGGGCATGTGGTATCCGTGGAAGGAATAAGGGTGGATCCTAGGAAGATCGAGGCAGTGCTAGATTGGAAACCACCTAAGTCTGTGGCTGAGGTTTGAAGTTTCTTGGGATTGGCAGGCTACTACAGAAGGTTTGTGGAAGGGTTCTCGTCAATAGCCGCACCTTTGACAAAGTTGTTAAGGAAGAAGGTACCTTTTGTATGGACGAATAAGCAACAAGAGAGCTTTGAGCAGCTTAAGAGGGTTTTGACTGAAGCACCGGTATTAATTCAGCATGAGGCAGGGAAGGATTTTGTGGTGTACTGTGACGCTTCTCATATAGGATTAGGATGTGTATTAATGCAAGACGGGAAAGTAGTCACTTATGCGTCTCGACAATTAAGGCCTCATGAAGTTAACTACCCAACTCACGACTTGGAATTGGCGGCAGTGGTCTTTGCTCTTAAGGTATGGAGGCACTACCTTTATGGTGAAAAGTCGGTGATCTACACAGACCATAAGAGCCTTAAGTATCTATTGACTCAGAAGGAGTTGAACCTGAGACAGCGAAGGTGGGTAGAGTTACTGAAGGACTACGATTGTTCTATAGAGTATCACCCGGGCAAGGCGAATGTAGTGGTAGATGCCTTAAGTCAGAAGGTTGTATCAGATCTGAGGGCGATGTTCGCACATCTGAGTTTGTATGACGACAGAAGTTCGTTGGCAGAATTGCAAGTCAAGCCGACATGGTTGAACGAGGTAAAGGAAAGTCAGTCGGTGGATGAGGACTTAAGTGCTAAGTTACAGCAAGTGCAGAACAGAGAGTTAGAGGATTATGGTGTTAATGACGAGGGAGTACTGTGTTTCAAGGGAAAGGTCTGTATGCCGAAGAATGAGGAATTGAGGCGGAGAATTCTTTAGGAATCACATAGTAGCCCTTACGCTATGCATTCCGAAGGTACCAAGTTGTACAGAGATCTAAGGGAACAATTTTGGTGGGCTGGTCTAAAATGGGAAGTTACAGAATTTATCGGCAAGTGTTTAACGTGTCAACAAGTTAAGGCTAAACACCAAGTTCTGTCAGGATTGCTTCAGCCGATAATGATTCCACAGTGGAAGTGGGAGAGAATCACCATGGACTTCGTTAGTGGGCTTCCCCTTACGCCTACTAAGAAGGACTCGGTATGGGTAATAGTGGATCGATTGACAAAGTCCACACATTTCATCCCAGTACGGGTTGACTATTCTTTGCAGAAGTTGGCAAAATTGTATGTGGCGAAAATTGTAAGGCTGCATGGAGTTCTGGTGTTGATCACCTCAGACTGGGATCCAAGGTTTACGTCTCGGTTTTGGAAAGCTCTACATCAAGCTTTGGGCACCAGATTGGATTTCACTACGGCCTTTCATCCACAATCTTACGGCCAGTCTGAACGAGTAATCCAATTGTTAGAGGATATGTTGAGGGGATGTGTGATGGACTTCAGAGGAAGTTGGGAGGAATATTTGCCTTTAGCAGAGTTAGCCTACAACAACAGCTATCAGGCCAGTATTCAGATGGCACCGTATGAAGTGTTGTACGGTCGGAGGTGTCGAACTCCTACGTGTTGGACTGAGTTAGGGGAAAGTCGAGTTTTGGGTCCAGAGATCATGGCAGAGTCTGAGGAAAAGGTTGAGGTAATTCGGGCACGGTTGAAGGAAGCATTTGATAGGCAAAAGTCGTACGCTGATCTGAAATAGAAGGAGATAGAATTTGCTATAGGAGATCAAGTGTTCCTTAAGGTTTCACCATGGAAGAAAGTGATGAGGTTTGGTCGCAAAGGGAAGTTAAGTCCCAGGTTTATAGGACCATATCGAATATTGAAGTGAATTGGACCAGTGGCATACCAGTTAGAGTTGCCTTTGGAATTGAAGCAGATGCACGACGTATTTCATGTTTCTATGCTACGTCGTTATCGATCGGATCCATCGCATGTGGTTCCAGTTGAAGAGGTGGAGCTAAAGTCAGATTTGTCCTACGAGGAGGAGCCAATTCAGATTTTGGAACGAGATGTGAAAGTGCTACGGAGGAAGACAGTTCCTCTAGTCAAAGTGTTATGGCGTAACCATGGAGCACAGGAAGCGTCGTGGGAGACGGAGGAAGCAATGCGATAGTAATACTCTCACTTATTTGAGCTAGGTAATTTCGAGAATGAAATTATTTTAAGGGGGTAGAACTGTAATATCCCAAAATTATGACTTATGCATTTGTGCTTAAATTATGTGAACTAGCATGTCTTATGTGTTATGGATGGGTTATGTGAATTTTTAGAACCTTGGAATGTAGGGAAATGCCTTAGAAATTATTAGATTTTTAAATCTAGAAAAGGGAGCTAGGCCTGATAGGTCTTAAGAGAAAATGTAGGGGAGATATGACACACAAATGGGCTTGGAAAAGTGGCTTGGAGGCGCCACTTAAGGCCTCTGGAAATGACGCCACAAGCAGGAGTAAGTGGGCCAGGGTTCGAGTCACAAGGGAAGCAAATAGAGTTTTTATTTTTCTTTGTAGAGTGAGCGATGAGTGGGACGGCACCAAGGCACTAGGGAGATGAGTTTAATTCTCTCTAAAATTCGGCCAAGATAAGAGATAAATATGGGATTATTTTTATTAAATTTTAAATGAGGAGATAAAGAGAAAAACAAGGGATATGATAGTGTTGGCTGAATAGGGGACACTAGGCTTAGTAATTTTGGCAGAAAGGGGAAAACAAGGCCATTCATCATTCTTTCTTTCTCCTTTTCTCTCTCCCAAATTCTCTAGTGCATCTCCTCTTCTCCTTTTAGTTTGCCAAAGCCGAAAACTCAAGCAAAGTCTCCTCATAGCCGATTCTTCCTAAGGCTTCACACTTTTTCTTTTTCTCCCCCTTGTTGAAGCTGAAACCTTCTAAGTGTTCTTCAAAAGCCGAAATCAATCTAGCCTATAGCCGAATCTCTAAAGTGGTGTCAGGAAGGAATACTGTCGATCTCTACATTAAAAGTAAGACTGAATGATATTCAATTTCCATTCTTTTTCCTTTTAGACTTGCCGAAATCTAAGGACTAATCCATTATTGTTTTTGGCCGAATTTGTGGAAGACCTTTCGGGATTTGTCTGCTATTGTCGACTACATGGGAGAAGGGGTCTTTCGAAACTTTTAAGATCTAAGGTGAGGCATGTATTCGGCCAAGGGCCATTTATTATGATTCAATGATAGAAATTGATCTAACATATGCCATGGTGATTTCGACAGATATCCCTAGTCAAGTGGTTGTTTTCGGGAATTAAGATTCACAAGGTAAGTGAATTTGATATTCGGCCAAGGCCTTATTTAGCAACTTAGATCTGTTTCTTATGATTTTCAAAAGCTGAACTAACCAAGCCTAGTGATTTAGTGCTAGGCGATTTCAAGGAAGGAATACTACAAATTTCGGGATTTGATTAATAATCAAATCGGCGAATGAAATGTAAGGATTTAAGTGTGATAACCCTTCGGGATTTGGTTTTATAGCCGAATGGCTTTGGACTAACATGTTAGGGTTGGCCGAATATAGGAATTGAAGATCTAAAGTGTTAGATCAGTTTGTTTGGGATATCAGTAAACTCGTTAAATATACCAGGTGTGTACCCCACACTATTTCTCGATAGATGTATGGTCATGTTTTATTTAATATGTTAATAATGTGAAAAATATGGCTAAGGTACCATGCTATGGTACAAAGTACTCAGGTACGTTTTCCACTCCTACTATGAGTATAATATGATCTGTATGGCATATGTGAAACCATAAGAATGTGAAATAGGAATAAGGCATGATATTCCAAGATATGTATGACATGGGGCATATGGGTGATTATGAAAGGGGAAGTGAATGTGGTGGTTTTATACCACAATATCTGAATGTGGTGACTTCGGTCACATTATTTGAATGTGGTGACTCATGTCACAAATATTTTATCTGGTGGCTTTGCCATAAATTTTATAAGGGCGATGAGCACGTCAACTGCAGCGACTGCCTTCGATGATGCGTAGCGGATGGAGGGTTCACTTAGTAGTCCCCACGATGTGATGGTTGGTATAGGTGATGTGTAGCGGATGGCATCTAGGTTTGGGTTCGGGTTTGCATCACTACTTTTATCTGCTGTATATGTTTGTATGATATGATATGACATGCCTGAATCGATAAGTTTTAGTGTTGGTTGTATACACTGAGTCTGTATGACTCAGCCCGTTGTGGGAATATTTTTAAGGTGACGATCAGTAATGGACCGGGTCGGCAGGAGCTTTGTGGTGGCCATGCTCAGCTTGAAGTTTATTTAATTTTGGACTTTTACATTTTAAGTACTTGGATTTATTTTGGTATTGTTTTCATTTGTAATAAGGCCGTAGTATTAACTGTTTTATGCATGCTTTTTATTTGAATTTATTATGTTACGAATTTTTATCAAATTAAAGATTAAGTAAATTTATTTTAAAAATAAACTCTTAATGTTTTGGACACCCTAAAGCAAATGGTTTTCAATGTAAGATAAACTTGTTTCCAACTCGAGCCCAACACAAAGTAAAATTTCTTTTAAAACCATCCGAATTTTCCAAAGTAATCAAGAAGTTTTGAACTGTTTTACTCGAGGAACATACCAAATCCGGTCAAGGCTCGTGGGGCGGGTTTGGGGTGTTTCAGATTTAGTGCTCACCTCTCTTGGGTACTATCCTCAGAGTACTCACCCACTTCGTTTTAACTATATTACAACTTGACCTGTATACTTGTGGATACCATCTATTTAACATATTTTGTGCAGGATTTCTACTCTGGACATTGGTACGTCCGAAGGTGGTCAAGTTCTTGGTGTCGACACCGAGGAGGCACACTATTAAATTAATTTTAATTTTTACATGATAATTATAGATATGATTTTCAACACTTTATATTTACTTATTTATTCATTTTACAGTATTAACATTTTTCTTTTCTTCAAATAATTCCCAGTCTACATACTTGAAAAGAAGAAAGATTCCTATAAGAGAAACTATCAAAACCAATAATGGACAAGTTCAATTACATGTGGACGGATGATGAAATCAATTATAATGATGAAATTTATGAAGAAGGCGTCTATGAAGAATTGGAAATTCAAGAAAAATAGAGACTATTGATGCTAGAGTTAAGCCAACTTAGAGGTGAAATCTCCACAGATCTAAAATATCATGACAATAGCACAAATGTAAGTATAATTTGTCACCTGCCAGAAAAAAATTAGGGTAAAAGCAAATGTGAAATCTTGAGTAGCCAAGAAACCTTAAGTGGTGAGAATAATCTAATGGAACATGGTGAGTTAAAAAAAGAAACAATACTATAAGAAATCCAACATAAAACAATGTCAATAGTAGAATTGGCAATTGACTCAAATGCGGAATTTGTTCTCTTGACAACATCAGGTTCATCAAAATTAAAGGATAAACCACATCAAGATTTAGATGACAAGGTAAGTGTCCTGACTCCATTTCAAACATTCTATGAGATGTTAACTTTTATAGAACCAGTAAAGGAATCACGAAAGCTTTCAAATCCTATTGAAGAAATTGAGAATTGTAAAAAGAAAGACCTATTTAACATGGATTAATTTTGTAAAAAAATCGTCTTTAATCAAGAACCTCAAAAATTTAGTGATCCAAGTAGTTTACAATATTAATCAAGCAAGGGACCCTGTTTATTGATGGAGTTTCTAGTAACTTAGAAGTTACTTGTAACACCTCTAACCCGTATCCATTGTCAGAACAAGGTTACGAACCATTACTAGAGTTTACAGAATAATTTCACGTAATTCATGTCAATTACTATTCATATCTAAAACTAATCATATTGTCCCTTAAATGGACCCTCAAGGCCCAATATAAACATTGGAATCGAGTCGTGACTAAATCGAGAACTAAAAGAATTTTTTACGAAATTTCTAAATTTTTTCCTAGATGCAGGGCATACATGCTCGTATAGTCAAGGGACACTCCCGTGTAACCATAGGACACGCCCATTGTAACACCCCAAACCGGTAACCATCGGTGGTCTAGGGTTAAGAAGCATTACCGGACATAACTGAACATTTACAATCATTTCTCAAACATAAATACATTATCATCATAATATAACAAATCTTATACACAGAGTCCCTTTAAGATGTCTAGGAGACCTTAAACATGCATTTGGAAGGGGTCGAGACTAAACCAAGCACATACAAAATTTTTTCGAAAATTAAACATTTTTCAAAGTTATAGAGGTCACACCCCCGTGTGGGTAGGCCTTGTGTCTCAAACGGCCTCAGACACACCCTTGTGTCCAAGCCGTGGCAAATTAGGGCATACATACTGACTTGTCCACACAGCTGAAGACACACCCATATGCTTGACTCACGGGCAAAACTGACTTAATTCACACGGCCTGTCCCATGCCTGTGTGTCTGGCCCATGCGCGAGTCTAAATTGTTTTAAAATGCAACCTTAAAAGACACGGTCGAGACACATGCTCGTATGCTCAACCGTGTAGGCAAATATAGGCCATTTGCAAGGCCAAATTGCCACCCAAATTTTGGGTCACTCCTACAAGCATCAAGCCATACCAAATTCATATCTCAAATGCATCCAAAACATACATTTTAACCATCATTCCCATCAACCAATTCAAGCATGAAACATACCACTTACATATCACTAAAACATACAAAAATTATCATTCACACAACATCACATATTCACCTTATAACTATCATTTTCACATATCCAAAACACATACAAAAGTCATTTAACTATCAAATCATATCACATGGCAAGAACTATACATCTCAAAAACATTCCATAATCACTAGCCTATACATGCCATATACCAAATATACAACTTCCAAAAGTACCAAAAAGATGGTTGATAGTGTGATTGAGTCGCTGACGATCCTTGGATCCGAGCTAGCTTTAATTGTAAGAGTATGCCCAAAGATCAATCATGAGATGGTTGTAATAACATACTTAATTTACCATGTTTATTAATATAAAGCATTGTCATTATTATTTTAGTTTTTTTTTCCTATGTGTACAAACAAGCTATTTTATAATAATTTCCTGAGAATAATATGATTATTCTTAAAAGATCCTTAGTCAAGTATTATTGTTGACTAGGACAACAATAATGCATTAAGACTAACATGTAGTTGATTGATGATAAAGAGTTGTCATTGATATGGAGTGTCAAAATCAATGCATGAATATGTGTGTTAGAGAACAACATATTGGACTGACCGACAATGAGTATGTTTCTTGGATTATTATCTAATTGTCACAATATTACTCATAGTGATTAATATGTATATGATCCTCAGACTTGAGATCATCATTATCCCAACATCGTGAGTTGTATATTTTGATACAGTCAAACGTACACCGTAACTGGTTGTTCTATAAAGGCTGATGTTGGATATACTACAATCTATGTAGAGGGATATGGTTGATCAATATAGGATAAGTTCCTCCTACATAATGGGAGTAATATCTTAGGCCACTTGATTCAGTGAGACTAGAAATGCATGACCATGCTAAAATAAGTTGATATGAGATGTCATACTAATTTGTATATCATAGTCTACTCAAGATATCAAGAAACATGGGATGAACTATACAAGTGTGACAATTCTATGACTTGTGTCTATTCCAGAGATAAAGGACTAAATGATTAATGCATGAAAGGTTCATCACAAAAGGTTATTTCGAATCATGACTTCTTGTAACTTAGGTAGCAATGATGCATTGCTAGATGCCACTCATTGTTTGTAACATTAGAATCGTTCTAGTATTACTGCTAACGTTACAAGAACCTACAGGGTCACACCCTATGGTTGAAATGAACGAAATAAAACATAGTTGGTATTGTGTTTGGTTGTCACATGAATTAAATTAATTAAAGAATTAATTTAATTGGGCAATCAAATATTAAACATATTATATGTACAAGGATGTTGTACACATAATGAGAACATAGTTCTATTAATATATGAATTTGTTTCGTATATAAATTTAAATAAATATTGTTTATCATAATCCTTGTTATAATTAATGTAATTATAATTTTTGGTTAAAACATTATTATATTTATTTATTTTTAATTATGATTCATAATATATATACCAATTATAAAAAGTAATAAGTGAGTAAGAGAGTTTTTAAGAAACCCTAAAAATTGCTTGTGAGGTCTAGCAGCCGTTAAGCAAAGAAACCTCTAAAACCGTTTTGGAGATTTCTCCCGTTCATCGTCAACTAGTTGGATTACGTAGAAACTGAAATCATAAAAGGTTGAGGCTTGGTTCGATAGTAGATATGAATTCTTGTTGTCGAGGCGTCGCTGTCTACTCAGATTGAAATTTCGATAATTTCGAAACTATTATTTCACCCCGATTCGTTCCTCGCACATGGATCCATGGTTTGGATCGCTGGAATTATTTTTTTTACTGCGCCATAGCGGTATCGACAATCCAACTGTGGTATCAGAGCCACTTGTGTGATACAGACTCGGGTTTAAATACTTGGGTGATGTAATTGTATGAGATGCATGCTTTAATTTTATTACGTTTTCGACTGTTTAAATCGTTTAAGCATAACCTGATAACTATTCCTTTCGATAATTGGTTAAATGTTAATCATGGTGTTGTGGCCTATTCATTTTTATGTTATTACTGTTAACTACAAATCTGTAATGATGCGACGGTGGTATGGCTAGTGGAACAACGGTTGTTCCGATATGAAACCTCAAGGATTAAAATCCTGAAAACACAATTCTATTCATAAAAGTTATCAAATTGTGAGGTTTCATTTGACTGGGGTATACGGTTCATACCGTGGGGCTTCGCCCCGCACCCCTGGCTCGTACCCTTGGTCCATATGCGATTAGTACCGCGGGGGCTCGTCCCGCTTCCTCTGACCGCCTCAGACCCCATCTCCTTACAATATATTTTTTAATAAAAATTAATAAAAAAACTTGGTGGGCTACAAAAGGTTGAAATGATATTTTATAATTCACCTTAGCAGAACATTGAATTATGTATGCTATTTTAGACATGCACGGTGTTTGAAATGCATAGTTATAGCCCGATGACCCATTTGATAAAAGGTTGTATTTTTTTTATAAATATGACCTGCGTGTCGTGCCTTACTACTATTCTCTTGTATTTCTCTTCTCATCTTACTCCCTCGTATGTAAAACGAGTTTCTACATATTGTAATTTCCAAGAGTTGCTGTGGGCTAGACGAGAAGGAAGATGGGACAACTAGTGTGGACCAATAGCTTGTGAAACGGCTTATACCTTTAGGTTTTCTTTTGGTTCTCCCATTGGCTTGGGTTGAACCACCTTAGTTTATGGTTTATAACTATTGCATTTTTTATTGCTTCATTTATTCATATATGAAATGCTATAGATGTGTAAAGCATGCCAATTTTAAATATATGAAAATTTGATAATAATAAACCCCATTAATTGATGAGATCAATTAAAAGACTAAATGCACTAAAGTAGACCATAATTGGTTAGATGCAATAACCTTAATAAAATCCCTCTATTAAAATATTAAGTCAACATGGCCTTCCAATTTTGCCCTCGTTAAGGCCTCGGTCAATACTATGTAGGTTCAGCCAAAGCAAAGTACTAGTATTTATCTTGGTTAAACGCAAAGAATAAACAAGTGATATTCACTGGTTAAAAATTGGTTAATGACTTAACTAGGTTACTCTAATAGGATTAGAAACCTAGAGGCAAGTAAATTGGATAAATCATAAGATGATTAGAACAAGAGTTGTTCACCAAAAATTAGGAGTTACATATGATGTAATTAGCAAATTCTGATTACCTAGATAACCATAGTCTTGAGAGTAAAGCCAAAGCTGACTTAAGAGGAGATGAAATAAGGATCCTTAACCCACTAGAAATACTTTTGAGAAAGTCTTTCCGAAATTAATATACGAGGGTTATTAGTTTTGAAATAAAATAGTGGGAACATCATTTAATAAAGTCTTTTTAATGATTGATATAAACTTGGTAAATTTACTCACACGCATATTTAATTGTTGTAGATATATTATGGCTGGAAACACTAATACACTCTCATTGCGATCGGTCCTTAAGAAAGACAAATTGAATGGTTTGAACTTTCTTGACTGGTTCCGTAATTTGAGGATTGTCCTCAAACAAGAACAGAAATTAAATGTCATTGAACAACCACTTCTTAATGAACCACCCACTAATACCTCGAGGGCTGATAGAGATGCTTACAAGAAGCATCTCGATGACATGGTAGACGTTGGATTTCTTATGCTTGCCACTATGAATCCTGAGCTTCAGAAGTAACATGAGGACATGGTTGCTTATGATATGATCGAGCACTTGAAAGAACTTTATCAAGGGCAAGCACGGCAAGAGAGGTTCGATATCTCTAAGGCCCTATTCCAATGTAAGCTGGCTGAAGGAAGCCCTGTAGGACCTCATGTCCTTAAGATGATTGGCTATATTGAAAGCCTGTCTAAGCTTGGGTTTCCATTGAGCCAAGAGTTGGCCATCGATGTTATTTTGCATCGCGTTCGGATAGCTACTACTGACCGGTTTGTCCTCAATTTCAATATGAATGAAATTGACAAGACTCTGCCACAGTTGCTCAGTATGTTACAAACTGTTGAAGGCAACATGAAAAAGGTTGGACCCAAGCCCATACTGATGGTCTGTAACAACAAGGGCAAGGGAAAGGCCAAAGTTCAGACAAACCCCAAGGGCAAAGGTAGGCCTAAGTGTAACAGACCGAATTTGACCCCAATCAGAACGGTGGTTTCGGGACCAGGAATCTGAGTCCAAAAAAATATTGTTATAGTATATTTTGTGTTCATTTTATGTGAATTAATGTGTGTGAAAGTCTCGTAGAAAAATCTTACTGTTTGTGTGGTTAATTTAGAAAAAGGACTTAATTGCGTAAATCGTAAAAGTTGCTTACTAAAGTGAAAAGTACCCAAGTGTCAATGGCTTTTTAATATGATGCACTAAATGAGCAATTTGTCCACTTTACATGTTAGTGGTCGGCCATGGACAACATTCACCTTTTATTATATTGTTTAGTTATATTATAATAAAGGCTAAAATGGTAATTCATTTATAACTTAATATAAATGATAATAAAACACAAATGAAAGATGAGTGTTCATCTTTTTAGTCTTGACCGAATGCATGCAAAGGGAAAATAAAATAGAAAAGCTTGGTTCGGCCATTTCTTTTGAATCAAATTAAGGTATGTGATTAATTCGGTTGAGCATGATTAAGATTCGGCCATTGATATTGTTATATGATAATTGATGTTTGGTGATTTTAATTTTAAGATAGTATTAAGATTAATAAGTTTTGTATTGAAGTTTTGGTAAAAATTGAGTAAATAGGACTAATTTGTGAAAATAAAATTTTAGAAGGGCTTAATTGCAAAATAAATAAAATGGGAGGGCTTGTAAAGACCCTAGGAATATTCGGCCCTTGTATAGTCTTGACAAATTGTGAGTATTTTGTGTTTTGTGTAATTAGTACCAAAATGCAAAAATGTGAAATAGTAGGGGTAAAATGGTAATTTGCATGTTGATGTGTTTTGGGACTAAATTGATGTGAATTGTACTTGAATAAGCTGAATTTAATTTGTTTTAGATCAAGAGCAAAGAAAAACAGAATTAGATCGGGGAAAGACGAAGGTTCTCGAATAGTCGATTTACACGGTCTATCGACAGCCGAGGTAAGTCCTTAAGTTAAAATATATCAAAGAGTTATTTATGAACATGTTTAATGATATTATTTGATAAATTTGAGTATGAATTTATGTGTTAGCCGATTGTAAAAGTCTTACATTGGATTGGATATGTTTTGTAAATGCAAAATGAATAAGTACATTTGATATGATATGTGAATGTGATTCGGGTATATGATTCATTAGTAATGGTAGTATTGAGAAATGTAAGTTGATGGATTAACTATGTTATTAATGAAATTCAGTAATTTTGTGCATGAATATATGTGATAGCCGAATGTGGGAATAAGGTTGAGTTGAAATGTAATTGTTAAATTTATTAGGAATAAGCTTGTTCAGCTTGAAATGTGAAGTTAAAATGAAGTATATTTGATGTTGCGATTTAGCATTAAGTGATGTGTATAGTGTATTGAATGGATAATTGGGGTGACCTATTTCGGGCTTTGTGCCTAGTGTGCCTTGTGCTTGGTGACCTATTTAGGAGCTTTTGCGCCATGAGCCTTGTGTAACATCTGGAAAGGGCCTATGCATTTTCGGTTTAATTGTACGAAGTGACATGTTTTATGTACTAAGAATAAATTTTGAATATTTTTGGAAACCCAGAAATGAATGAAAATGATTTGGAAATGAGCATTTTTGGAAACCTGAAAATGTATGGAAATGATCTGGAAAATGAACATTTTTGGGAACCTGAAAATGTATGGACATGATTTAGAAATGATTCAAAAGAGGAAAGTGAACATTTCTGGAAACTTGGAAATGTAAGGAAATGATTCAAAAGAGGAAAGTGAACATTTTGGAAACTTGGAAATGTAAGGAAATGTAAAGTTTCTGAGTAGAACAAAATTTTTGGAAACTTAGAAATGACTTAGAAATGTCGAGTTTTAAAGTTTAAAAGAGGAAATTAAGGCAAGGTGGCCTTAAAAGAAAAAGTTGGTGAAATTTGACACACAAACAGGCTTGGAAAAGTGGCCTGAAGATGTCACTTAGGGCCTATAGAAATGGCGCCACATGCAAGGTGATGGGCCTGAGTTCAAGTCATTTGGGAAGCAAATAAAGGAAGTTTTATTTTTTGCTTCCAGAAGCCTGAGGTGGACGGCACAAGCCTTCTAGAAAGGAGGAGTTTTATTTTCATAAATATTTAATTAATATGGTGATAAATAAGGGATAAATAATGGATTTATTTTAGATTATTTTCAAGAGATAAATGAGGAATTATTCTTTAATTAGGAAAATAAGGGAGAAGTGATGGCCAAGTAAGGGACTTTGAGTTTAATAATTTCGGCTAAGGAAGGATAGTTGCTGAATTATCTTTTATTTTAAGTGATAATTAAAGAGATAAAGCTATTAAAATAGAAGAGTGATGGCCAAGTAAAGGATTCTAAGTTAGTAATTTAAATTTATAACAGGAAAGAGAGGCCATTCTGCATTATTTTACTGTTCTTTGAAAGCCTCTGCCGAATTCTCTTCACCAAATCTTCTTCTTCTTTTATTTTTGCCAAGCCAAAATACCTTGTGTTCTAGCCGAATCCTCTATCTTTATTCTTCCTTCTCTTTTCTTTCTAATCCCTTCAAAAGCCGAAAGTTGTGAGATCATCATCTAGCCATAGCCGAATCTCTGAAGGTTGAAGTGAAGGTGCAATCGATTTCTTCAAGTAAGGGTAAGATCTCATTTGGTTTCATCCTTTTTCTTTTAAGATTTGCCGAAATCTAGGACTAAACCCATTAATATCTTGTTGCCGAAACTTTGAAGAGATCTTTCGGGATTTACTAAGTGTCGACTACAAGGAAAGAGAAGTTCTTTTTCAGAAGAAGGTACACCATAGGCCACGTGTTCCCTAGTTATTCGGTGAGTTTTGGATTTAAAATCCACAAGGTAAGTGTCTATAGCATTCGGCCAAGGCCATGTTTGGTAAATGTATGTGTTCATTAATTATTCAAAAGCCGAAAACTAACCAAGTTAATTGATTCAATGTTGGCCGATTGAAGGAAGGTATAGCACAAAGTTTTCGGGATTTGATTAGTAGTGAAATCGACACCAAGGTAAGTTTAAGAATACTAATCCTACTAGGATTTGGATTTATGGCCGAATGGCTTTTTATTAAATTAGTAAGTGATTAATCAAATGTAGGGATTAAGGATCTAAGCGGTCGATCAGATTACGAGATCTCAAGGAATTTGCTAAGCGAATCAGGTGTGTACCCCACACTATCTTTTAATACGATATATGGCTTAAACTTGTTATATGTTCTAATATGAAAATATAAGAATGTGGCTAATGTACCATGTTATGGTACAAAGTACTCAGGTACGTTTCCTACTCCTACTAGAATTACGAAATATGTTATATTTAACATGTGAAAAGTGACATGAATGTGAATTTAAGTATGATATGCATAATATGAATAATATGGGGCATTCGGGTTATATGAGAAAGGGAAGTGAATGTGGTGACTTCGGTCTCATATCTCGAATGTGGTGACTTTGGTCACATTATCTCGAATGTGGTGACTTGGTCACATTATCTCGAATGTGGTAACCGGTTACATTATTCGAATGTGGTGTCTCATGACACAATTATCAGTGGCTATGCCACAAATTTTATATGGGCGATGAGCACGTCATTCGCAATGACGCGCTTCGATGGTGTGTAGCGGATGGAGGGTTGACTTAGTAGTCCCCACGGTGGACCGCGAGCACGGGGTGTGTAGCGGATGGACAATTAGGTTTGGGTTTGGGAATGCATCATAACTTGTATTCATTGTTCTGAATGTGTAACTATTGTATGCCTAAGTCTATTATGATTTAGTGTTGTGTACACATTGAGTCTGTTGACTCACCCCGGTGTGGGAACATTTTTCAGGTGATGATCAGTAATGGACCAGGTCGACAGGAGCTTAAAGGTGGCCATGCACAGCAAGAAATTTTACGATTTGGACTTTTATTTTTACTTAAGTACTTTCAATTATTTGGATTTATTTGATGTAATAAGGCCATAGGGAACTATTTTATTTTACATTTATTTTATTTATTATGTTTACAAATTTTTATCAATTAAAGTTTAAGTAAAATTTCTTTTAAAATAAACCCTAAATGTTTTGTCACCTTAAATAAATGGATTTCAATGTAAGATAAATTGGTTTTCAACACAAGCCCACCCAAACAATATTTTTCTTAAAATTGCATAAGTTTTTCCTAAATAACAAAAGAATTTTGAACCGGTTTACTTGAGGAACATACCAAATCTGGTCAAGGCTCGTGGGCCGGGTTTGGGGTATTTCACCTTGTGCCGGTGACATAGTTCGGGCTTATTGCCTAGCAGGCTTAATGCCGGTGATTAACTTTGGACTTTGAGTTCAGCAGGCCCAGTGCCGGTGAATGTGATTTGAGCTTGGAGTATATGAGAACTGAATTATGATTATATCAAGAAATTTCAGCTTTGAAACATGAAACATAATAATTCGACAGAGAGGTAAGTATTTCATATTCATGTTATTCAAGAAAATAATGAACTAGTATATGAGGAATTGATTGTCTTATACATTGATTTATGATAGATGTGTGTATATATATATACATGTTATATCGTGTGGTAATTGATTCTTAAAATTTTGAATGGATTAAGTCTATTGGATAAACATATGTTATTTACGTATGTCTTTGATATACTTAGTGATTGGTGTGTATGAGTAAGAAAGGTTAAGCTTTCATGTCAAATGCATTAATGACATTCGGTTACCTTGGCTCTATAGGTAAAATTTTGTACCACTTATGTTTGAAATGGTGATAGAAGATGTTAATTTGAATGGTTGGATATATGTTATTTATGTATATGTTTTCTTAAGACTTACCAAGCTAGCAAGCTTACCGTGTGTATGTGTGTATTTGTTTCCCTCTGTTTTATAGATCCGGTTAAGGCTACGAGCTTAAAGGGATCGTCAAGAA
This sequence comes from Gossypium bickii, assembly GCA_025503065.1. Lineage (NCBI taxonomy): Eukaryota > Viridiplantae > Streptophyta > Magnoliopsida > Malvales > Malvaceae > Gossypium > Gossypium bickii. Next base: position 104,754,520 of record CP106710.1, on the reverse strand, counting down.
AGTCATCCACACCATCAACCTATTTTGGTACTCTTAAATTTGGGTTTTCGGTTAAAGGCATGTATAGCAAAGACTATGATTTTGTTAAGATGATAACTTTTGTCTATGTATATATTAGCCATGTGAATATGGCTTATATTTGATGTTAGTTGTAATAGAAATATTCGGCTTATTTAAATGGTCAAATGATGTGCATGGATGAATATTAGTTTTGAATATATATTCGGCCATAGTCTAGATGTATATTGTAGATATAGTTAGATCATGATTGTTGCATTGTATGCATGATTTGGTTCATGGGCTATACATGCATTCCTTACTAAAATCTGGAGAGATTGTAATTATAGAATTCGACTAGTTATATTAACTTGAGTGAATGGTATGCTAATAGTAATAATTTTTGTGATTATTAAATTGTTCATTTTGGCTTTGACTTATTAAATTCAAAATGAGAATTACATTATGGATTATATATATATGTACAGTCATAGTCTTTATGTCTATAATAGGTGCAAATGTGGTTTTGTGAAATAGCATATATATTTAGTAAGTAAGAAACGTTATATATATATAAGTGTTTTATTTATTTATTTATTTATTTTATATATTAAAATCTGTAGAACAGAATTCTGACTTATTTGATAATCTAGTATTTGAAAAAATGTGGTATAGTATTTGTAAGTTAGAATATGTATTGATTTCAGTAAATGAATTTTTGAAAGATATGAACTGTACTTTATGTTCTTATAAGTAATATAAGAATTATAGATTTGCAATGCATGTACCTTATAGACATTTTAGATTCAATTGGATACGTAAATGAATTCATGTGAGCTTTGCTTTAATAAAATAATGAGTTTCGACGAATGCCTACGATGATCTATGTATAGTTCGATAATGCATCATAACTCAAATCCGGCGACGGATATAGGTTAGGGGTGTTACACTAAGCCTGGAAAAGGAAAGGCTGCACTATAACCTAAAGGTGGGGTGTCTAAGGAAGGAAATTGCTTTCATTGTGGTGTGACTAGACATTGGAAGTGAAACTGCCCTATCTATCTTGAGGAAGTTAAGAAGGCCAAAACAAGCGGAACGTCTGCTTCAGGTATTTATGTTATTGATATTAATTTATCAACTACTACTTCTTGGGTATTAGATACTGGTTGTGGTTCTCATATTTGTACTTCTGAACAGGGACTACAAAGGAGTAGGACTTTGGCTAGAGGAGATGTGGACCTGCGAGTTGGAAATGGAGCAAAAGTTACTGCATTAGCTGTGGGAACATATACTTTATCTTTGCCTAGTGGACTTGATTTATGTGTAGAGGATTGTTATTTTGTGCCCAGTTTGACTAAAAACATTATTCCAATTTCTTGTTTAGACAAAATTGGTTTTGAGATCATTATTAAGAATAATTGTTGTTCCTTTTATCTCAATAATGTTTTCTATGGTTCGGCACAATTGATTAATGACCTCTATATTTTAAATCAAATGAATCCCATTTACAACTTAAATACTAAAAGATCTAAAATAAATGACTCAAATCAAACTTATATTTGGCATTGTCGTTTGGGCCACATAAGTGAGAAACACATATCCAAACTCCATAAAGATGGTCTCTTGGATTCATTTGTTTTTGAATAATTTGAAGTATGTAGATCTTGCTTATTGGGAAAAATGACTAAATCTCCTTTTACTGGTAAAAGTGAACGAGCTAGTGATTTATTGGGCCTAATACATTCTGATGTATGTGGACCAATAAATACACAAGCCAGAGGTGGATTTCACTACTTCATTACTTTCACCGATGATTTCAGTAGATATGGGTATGTTTATCTCATGCGCCATAAATCTAAGTCCCTTGAAAGTTCAAGGAATTCAAAAATGAAGTACAAAATCAACTAGGCAAAACTATCAAGTCACTTCGATCTAATCGAGGTGGAGAGTATTTGAGCCTAGAGTTTGATGATCTTTTGAAGGAATGTGGGACTATCTCACAACTTACTCCTTCTGGTACTCCTCAATAGAATGGAGTTTCTAAGAGAAGAAATCAAACTCTTTTAGACATGGTTCGATCCATGATGAGTCATGTTGATCTACCGACTTCCTTCTGGGGACATGCACTTGAGACAGCTGCTTTTACACTAAATCGTGTTCCATCTAAATTAGTTCAAAAGATGCCATATGAGATGTGGACTGGGAAATGTCCCATTATGTTTTTTATGAAAATCTGGGGTTGCGAAGCTTATGTTAAACATCAGACATCTACTAAGCTTGAACCCAAATCTGAAAGGTGTATTTTTGTGGGGTATCCGAAAGAAACCAAAGAATATTATTTCTTTAATCCCACTAAGAACAAAACATTTGTTGCTCAAACTGGTGTCTTCGTAGAGAGAGAATTTATTTCTAGAAAATAAAGTGGGAGAAAGATTGCACTTGAAGAAATTTGAGAATTACAAGATACCACTGAACCAGAGATAGAACAACAGCAAATTCCACAAGAAATTGAGGAACAAGTAACTGCTGTAGAAACACAACCACCACGCAAATCTTTAAGAGAATGCCATGCACCTGGGAGATATGGATTTCTCATTACAACATATGGTAACGTTCTTCTTATAGATCAAGATGAGCCTAAGACTTATCAAGAAGCGGTGACAAGCCCAGACTCTGAGAAATGGCTTGGGGCCATGAGATCTGAGATGGATTACATGTATGAAAACAAGGTATGGACTTTGATTGACGCACCTGAAGGGGTTAAACCTATAGGGTGCAAGTGGGTTTTCAAAGAGAAAACTGTCATGGATGGTAATGTACAAACATACAAGGGGCGATTAGTCGCTAAAGGTTTTCGCCAAATTTATGGTGTTGACTATGATGAAACCTTTTCTCCTATAGCTATGTTTAAATCCATTAGGATCTTGCTCGCCATAGCTGCATTTCATGATTATGAAATCTGGCAGATGGACGTCAAAACAGCTTTCCTTAACGGGAAACTTGAAGAAGATGTGTACATGACACAACTTGAAGGTTTTGTTAATCCAAAGGATCCTAGAAAGATATGTAAGCTACAAAGATCCATTTATGGATTAAAGCAAGCTTCTCGAAGTTGGAATCTTCGTTTTAGCGATGCAATCAAAGAGTTTGGTTTTATCAAAAATGAAGATGAACCATGTGTTTACAAGAAAGTTAGTAAGAGCATTATCACATTCTTGGTACTGTATGTGGATGACATACTTATCATGGGAAATGACATACCTACCTTGCAGTTTATTAAGACTTGGTTAGGAAGTTGTTTTTCTATGAAAGACTTGGGCGAAGCCACTTACATCTTAAGAATCAAGATCTATAGAGATAGACCAAGACGACTATTAGGTCTAAGCCAAAGTACATACATAGATAAAGTACTGAAAAGGTTCAATATGGAAGAATCTAAGAGAGGATTCCTACCTATGAGACATGGTATTTCACTCTCGAAGGAAATGTGTCCTTCAACTCCACAAGAGATGAACACATGAGTAAAATTCCATATGCTTCCGATATTGGATCTATCATGTATGCCATGTTATGTACCCGTCCAGATGTCTCATATTCCTTAAGCATGACGAACAGGTACCAAGTAGATCCCGGTGAAGGTCGCTGGACCACAGTCAAGAATATCCTTAAGTACTTAAGAAGAACTAAGGATACATTCCTAATATATGGAGGTGAGGAAGAGTTAAGTGAAAAAGGTTACACTGATGCCAGCTTCCAAACTGACAAGAACGATTCTCGATCGCAATCAAGTTTTGTGTTTTGCCTTAATGGGAGTTCAAATCAAAGTACAGTAGCCGATTCTACAATAGAGGCCGAATATATTGCAGCCAGTGAGGCAGCAAAAGAAGTGGTTTGGATCAAGAAGTTCATTATTGGACTAGGGGTTGTGCCTAGCATATCAAATGCTATAGAACTCCGATGTGATAACAATGGAGCCATTGCACAAGCTAAAGAACCCAGATCTCACCAGTGATCCAAACATATACTTAGGGGCTACCATCTTATTCGAGAGATTATCGATCGAGGGGATGTACAGATATGCAGAGTACCTACAGATGATAATATTGTTGATCCCCTAACCAAGCATCTGACACAACAGAAGCATGATCGTCACACTAAGTCGCTTGGTATTAGATATATGAGTGATTTGTCTTAGTGCTAGTGGGCGATTGTAAAGTATACCTAAAGATCAATCATGAGATGGTTTTAATAACATACTTGATTTACTATGTTTATTAATTTAAAGCGTTGTCATTATTATTTCAGTTTTTTTTTTCCTGTTTGTACAAATAAGTTGTTTTATAATAATGTCCTGAGAATAATATGATTATTCTTAAAAGATCCTTAGTCAAGCATTATTGTTGACTAGGACAACAATAATGCATTAAGACTAACATGTAGTTGATTGATGATAAAGAGTTGTCATTGATATGGAGTGTCAAAATCAATGCATGAATATGTCTGTTAGAGAACAACATATTGGACTGACCCGCTATAAGCATGTTTCTTGGATTATTATGTAATTGTTACAATAATACTCATAGGGATTAATATGTATACGATCCTCAGACTTGAGATCATCATTATCCCAACATCGTGAGTTGTATATTTTGATACAGTCAAACGTACATCGTAACTGGTTGTTCTATAAAGGTTGATGTTGGATATACTACAATCTATGTAGAGAAATATGGTTGATCAATACAGGATAAGTCCCTCCTACATAATGGGAGTAATATCTTAGGCCACTTGATTGAGTGAGACTAGAAATGCGTGGCCATGCTAAAATAAGTTGATATGAGATGTCATACTAATTTGTATACCACAGTCTACTCAAGATATCAAGAAACATGGGATGGACTATGCAAGTGTGACTATTCCGTGACCTGTGCCCATTCCAGAGATAAAGGACTTAAGGATTAATGCATGAAAGGTTAATTACAAAAGGTTATGTCGAATCATGACTTCTTGTAACTTAGGTAGCAATGATGCATTGCTAGATGCCACTCATTGTTTGTAACATTAGAATCGTTCTAGTATTTCTGCTAACGTTACAAGAACCTACAGGGTCACACCCTATGGTTGAAATGAACGGAATAAAACATAGTTGGTATTTTTTTTTGGTTGTCACATGAATTAAATTAATTAAAGAATTAATTTAATTGGAAAATCAAATATTGAACATATTATATGTACAAGGATGTTGTACACATAATGAGAACATAGTTCTATTAATATATGAATTTGTTTTGTATATAAATTTAAATAAATATAATTTTCCAAAATCCATGTTATAATTAATGTAATTATAATTTTGAGTTAAAACATTATTATATTTATTTATTTTTAATTATGATTCATAATATATATACTAATTATAAAAGGTAATAAGTGAATAAGAGAGTTTTTAAGAAACCATAAAATTGCTTGTGAGGTCTAGCAGCTGTCAAGCAAAGAAACCTCCAAACAATTTTGGAGATTTCTCCTGTTCTTCGTCAACTGGGTGGATTACGTAGAGGTCGAAATCATAAAAGGTTGCGGTTTGGTTCGATAGTAGATCATAATTCTTGTTGCCGAGGCGTCGCTGTCTACTCAGATTGAAATCTCGATAATTTCGAAACCAATATTTCACCCCGCTTCGTTCCTCACACATGGATCCATGGTTTGGATCGCCAGAATTATTTTTTTCTACTGCGCCATAGGGGTACCGGCAATCCAACATTAATGACATTGTAAAACAGAGAAAAAATTCACACAGTAAGCTTAAAAGCTTAGCAAGTTCGTAATATAACACATTTAACTCAACAATTCAAATGCAATATACAATATTAACTATCACATGGTGTAATTCACAATAAAACACAATCTCTTTCATAGTCAATACTCACATGATCATCCATTTATCCCATATACAATATCATCAACCACATAGGTTTCGTACATACCTGTACCACCACTTAATTAACGATCACTTTTTCTACAGAATGCTCAATACAACATTTCGTTCAATCTTCTTTAACCATTTAATTTACTCACACACTTAGTGCCAATTTCTTAACCGAAGCTTTAATATCATCGCACACTTAGTGCCTTTACATTAAACCAAATTTGACTCGGTACCGTACACACAGTGCCAATCAATATAGTCGATGCTTTCTTTATTTTGCACACATAGTGTCGTTTACCACTATATCGATCCTATTTACGCACACTTAGTGCCACATCTCTTCAAACCCTTTATTCACATTACTAACTCAAAAACCACATTTCCATTCATTGCATGATATGTGAACATAAATTTAACAATCCCTATTATACACGAACTTACCTTGGACGTAAAAACAACGATTCAAGTCGATCAATCGAGCCCTTTATTCTTGCCTCGATCTAAGTCTGAATTTCTCTTTTCTTGATCTATACATATTCAAATTTAGATCATTCATTCACCAAGTCATTCAACTTAATCCTAAAACACATATTTTGAGCACTTTACAAAATAGCCCTCATATTTGCATATTTTGACATTTTAGTCCCTATTTCATAAAATCACAAAATACCCATAATTTCATTATACCATGCTTAGGCCGAATCTTCCCCATGTTCATACAAGTCCACATATTTCATTTATTACACATTTTTGTCCTTCAATTTCTCATTTTCACAATTTAGCCCATTTTTAACATTTTTGTGAAAAATCACTTTACAAAACATTAAAATCTATAAACAATTATTCATTATTCATCATCAACTATCATAAAGGTCAAACATTCATCAATGGCATCTTACAAAATCGCCAACAAATTCATAAATTAGGGCATGGGCTAGCTAGAACACAAAGCAACGATCACAAAAACGTAGAAATCATCAAAAATCGAGCTCGAAACATACCTCAAGCAAAGACAACAATGGCCAAAACCTCCAAAGCTCATAAACCCTATTTTCTTTTCTAGTTTCGGTAGAAGATTAACACAAATCCACTAATTCATGTTTTATTATAATTAATATTAACTTAATTATCATTTTACCATTTTATCCCTTGATTAAAACATTATAATTTCATTCATTTAATGGCCATTTATGTCAAAATCCATTATCAATTGTCTAATATCAACATAAGGACCTTTCATTTAATAAGACATGACAATTAAGCACTTTTAACAGCTAGCACACAGCTTTTGCATTTTATGCTATTCAATCCTTTTTCACAAATTAACACATAAACAATAGAATTTTCACGCAGAATTTTCACACATGCTTAATCACATACTGTAAACACTAAGAATAATATTAAAATATTTTTTTGACCTCGAATTTACGGTCTCGAAACCACTATTCCAACTAGGGTCTAAACTAGGCTGTTACAACTCTCCCCCTTAGGGATTTTCGTCCTCAAAAACCTTACCAATGAATAGATTCAGATATTGCTCTCTTATAACATCTTCAGGCTCCCACGTAGCCTCTTCAACTTCATGTTTGTGCCACAACACTTTCACTAAAAAAATTTTCTTATTTCTCAATTCTTTGATCTCAAGTGCCAGAATTCGAATCGATTCTTCTTTATAAGATAAATATGACTGAATCTCAACCTCATTAGAGGCAATCACATGTGATGGATCGGATCTGTATCGTCGAAGCATCGATACGTGAAACACATTATGAATCTTCTCTACCTTAGGTGGCAACAACAATCTATAAGCAACTAGCCCAATACGTTCGATAATCTCATGCGGCCTGATGAACCTCGGACTCAATTTTCCTTTTCTGCCGAATTGAAGTATTTTCTTCCACGGAGACACTTTCAAAAAAACTTTATCACCGATCTCAAATTCAATATCTTTCCATTTCAGATCTGCATAAGACTTCTGACGATCTGACATTGCTTTCAAACTATCACGGATCACATTCACTTTTTGCCCAGTTTCTTTAATTAAATCAACCCCGTGAATCTTATTCTCACTAAGTTCAATCCAATACAATGGAGTTCTGCATTTACGGCCGTAAAAAGCCTTATATGGTGCCATTTTAATGCTTGATTGAAAACTATTATTATACGTGAATTCAATCAACGGCAAATGCTTTTCCCATGTACTTTCAAACTCAAGAATACAACATCTTAACATATCCTCGAGAATCTGAATGATCCGCTCGAATTGACCATCCGTTTGCGGATAAAATGCAGTACTGAAATGCAGCTTCGTACCTAAAGCCTCTTCCAATTTCTTCCAAAACCGCGAAGTAAACCTTGGATCTCTTTCAAATAGAATAGATAATGGTACCCTGTACAATCTTACAATCATCGAAATATACAATTCAACTAACTTAACAAGCAAATAATCTGTTCTCACCAGAATAAAATGAGCTAATTTCGTTAACCTATCAACTATCACCCAAATTGTATCTTTCTTCCTTGACTATAGGGGTAATCCCGACACAAAGTCCATCGTGATTTTCTCTCATTTCCACTCAGGAATCATGATCTGTTGTAACAAACCAGATGGAACCTGATGTTTAGCTTTAACTTGCTGACAAACTAAACACCTTGAAACAAACTCTGAGATATCCCGTTTCATACCATGCCACCAATAAAACTGTCTCAGATCATTATACATTTTAGTACTTCCTAGATGAGCAGACATACGACTACTATGAGTTTCATTCAAAATCAATTGAATCAACTCTAATTTTTTTAGAATACAAATTCGATCTCTGAATCTCAAACAACCATCATCATCAACTCAAAATTTTGAATCAGAATTCAAACCACACTGAGCTCGTTTTGCCATCATCTCAGCATCAATTTTCTAAGCATCACAAATCTGACGTATAAACATTGGTCTCACTTTCAACACAGCCAAAATCGAACCATCATCACACAGATCTATCTGAGTACTCATTGCTCGTAAATCAAATAAAGACTTTCAGCTTAGAGCGTCAGCAACAACATTAGCTTTTACCGGATGATAGTTAATTACTAATTAATAGTCTTTTAGTAATTCCAACAATCTATGCTATCGCAAATTCAATTCTTTCTGAGTCATCAGATATTTTAAACTCTTGTGATCAATATAAATGTGACATTTCTCACAAAATAGATAGTGACGCCAAATCTTCAATGCAAATATAATAGCTGCTAATTCAAGATCGTGTGCTGGGTAGTTCTTTTCATGCGGTTTTAACTGTCTAGAAGCATAGGCCATAACTTTTCCTCCTTGTATCAGCACACAGCCTAAACCATTCAACGGTTCATCACTGTAAACTATGAATTCTTTACCCGATTCAGGTTGAACTAACACGGGTGCCTCTGTCAACAATGCTTTCAACTGTTCAAACTCTGTTGACACTTTTCTAACCATTCAAATTTAACATCTTTCTATAGTAATTTCGTTAATGGAGTTGCAATCATCAAGAAGCCTTTCACAAACCATCTACAATATCCTGCTAGTCCCAGAAAACTACGAACTTCAGACACATTTCTCGGAAGTTTCCAATCTAGTATTTCTGAATTCTTGCTCGGATCAACTCGTATTCTTGCAGCTAATACTATATGTCCCAAAAAACCAACCTCGCGCAACCAGAACTCACATTTACTAAACTTTGCTTACAATTGCTTCTCACGTAGAGTCTATAACACGATCCTCAAATGCTCGGCTTGTTGCGTCTCATCAGAAGAATAGATCGATATGTCATCTATGAACACAACCACAAATCGATCCAAATACTATCTGACGATCCGATTCATCAAATACATAAAAATAGCATGTCCATTAGTAAGTCCGATAGGCATAACCAAAAACTCATAGTATCTGTACCTCGTTCGGAAAGTAGTTTGCGGCACATTAGAGTCTTTAACTCGTAGCTGATAGTAGCCCGATCTAAAATCTATCTTAGAAACTCCTTTCAACTAATCAAACAAATCATCAGTACATGGCAAAGGATATTTATTCTTTATAGTCACCTTATTCAACTATCTGTAGTCAATACACATCCTCATAGTGCCATCTTTCTTTTTCACAAACAACACAGGAGCACCCCAAGGTGAGAAACTCGATTGTGTAAATCCTCTATCTGTCAACTCTTGCAACTAAGACTTCAACTCTTTCAATTCTATCAGTGCCATTCTATACGGAGCTATTGATATAGGAGGTAATCTCGATAGTTCTTCAGGAAACACATCAGGGAATTCACAAACCACAAGCACAAATTCAACTTTCATTTCTATCACTTTTGTATCATCACATATGCAAGATAAGCTTCACATCCCTTTTTTCACGTAATTCAAAGCTTTCATTGAAGATATTATAGCCGGTAGCCCATTCAAATCACTAGATTCAATTCAAACTATCTCACCATTCTGGCTTCTCAAATCAATACTCTTCCGTTTGCAATTCACAATAGCATTATGCAAAGTTAGCCAATCCATACCCAAAATTATATCAAATTCATCAAAGGGTAGTAGCATCAGATTAGCCAAAAAACAAATATCTCGAAACATCAACGGACAATTCTTGCACACTTTGTCAACCAGAACACACTTGCCTAAGGGGTTCGATACTCTAATTACAAATTCAGTAGACTCAACAAGTAACGTCTTACTGGATACGAGGTTCAAACACACATATGAATGAGTAGATCTGAATCTGTCAATGCAATCACATCAGTATCAAAAAGAGTAAAAGTGCTAGTAATGACGTTTGGAGATGACACTTCTTTGCGAGCATGAATAGCTTAAGCTCAGGCAGGTGCTCTCGCCTTTAATCTCACAGCTGTATCCATTGTTCCTCTCTAACTACCACTCACATTTTCGGTGTTTCTGGGTGATCTACCCCTAGCTGTTGTGTTACTCGGCCTCGCACTCTGAACATTATCTTTCTCAGCTAACTCTGGGCAATCCCAAATAAAGTGATCTTGTGATCCATATTTATAACAAGCTCTATTATTATACTTGCCCCAGCAATCACCAATATGATGTCTCCCACATTGTCTACATTCAGGCTTATTGTTTTTAACACTTCCAACACTTGATTCTATTGGAGTTTGAGTTTTAGGACCAGTATTTTGTTTCACACGATCTTTACTCGAATGTCCAAATGAAACATTTAAGCGATTGGTTGCATCTTTGAATCTCTTTGACGATGAGTGATACGACTTATTCATCGACCTTTGCCTCTCGTCTCTAGCTTCTGAATTCGCTTTCTTCTTTTCTAACCTAAGCTCCTCAGCTTGGTAGGCACTTTCAACCAATACTACAAATTCATTCAAATCAAGAATTTCGACCAGAAGTTTAATGTCTTCATTCAATCTTTCGATGAATCGTTTACACATAGTAGTTTCTGTCGAAACACATTCTTGCGCATACTGGCTCAATCTCACAAATTCTCACTCGTATTCTGTAATAGACATACGACCCTGTTTCAACTCAAGTAACTCTTTATGTTTCTGATCTATGAACTGTTGACTGATATATTTCTTCTAGAATTCAGATTGAAAGAAATCACAAGTGATTCTTTCTCTCGGAACCATACATATCAATGTTTTCCACTCAACAATGAAACAACACATTTTAAGCATTCATCGGGAGTACATGATAATTCATCAAACACTCTTACGATATTCTCAAGCCAGAATTTAGCTCGCTCAGCATCATCATCAACTGTGGCTCTAAACTCTCCAGCCCCGTACATTCGAATTTTATCCATAAGTGGTTTACTCAATCGGATCGGATCTATAACTTCTGGCACTACAAGAACTGGCGAGGGTGGAGGTTACTAAGCAGCCAGATTCGTTCGAACAAACTTCGTAAACCACTCACTGATCATTTGGAAGAAGGCTTGTCTAGCCTCTCCCTCGTGACTACTAGAAATCGACCTAGATTTAGCCGGCGCTGTCCCTTGAGCGGGAGTAGGTGCATTACTTTCGACATCGTCAGCTACTGCTTGATCGGGATCCATTTTCTATATAAAAACACATTTTTAACTGTTAGTGATCATCACACTATAACAGGCGTATATATGGCATGTATAGCTAGACTCTCACACGCTATGTTAGTCCTAGAATTGACTAAATCATAGCTCTGATACCAATAAAGTGTAACACCCCTAACCCGTAACCATTGTTGGTCTAGGGTTAAGAAGCGTTACCAGACATAACAGAACATTTACAATCATTTCTCAAACATAAATACATTATCATCATAATATAACAAATCTTATACATAGAGTCCCTTTAAAAGGTCTACGAAACCTTAAACATGCAGTAGGAAGGGGTTGGGAAAAAACCAAACACATACAAATTTTTTTCGAATATCAAATACTTTCCAAAGTTACAAAGGTCACATGCCCGTGTGGGCAGACTGTGCGCCTCACACTGCCTCAGAAACACCCGTGTGTCCAAGCAGTGGCAAAACAGGGCATATATACTGACTTGTCCACAAGGTCGAAGACATGCTCGTGTGCTTGACCCGTGGGCAGCACTGACTTAATTCACACGGCCTATCACACGCCCGTGTGTCGGGCCCGTGTGAGAGTTTGACTTGCTTTGAAATGCAACCTTAAGAGACAGGGGCGAGACACATGCCTGTGTGCTCAACCGTGTGGGAAAATATAGGCCATTTACAAGGCCAAATTGCCACCCAAATTTTAGGTCACTCCTACAAGCATCAAGCAATACCAAATTCATATCTCAAATGCATCCAAAACATACATTTTAACCATCATTCCATCAACCAATTCAGGCATCAAACATACCACTTACATATCACCAAAACATACCCAAATGATCAGTCACACAACATCATATATTCACCTTATAATTATCATTTTCACATGTCCAAATCACATACAAAAGTCATTTATCTATCAAACGATATCACATGGAAAGAACTATACATCTCAAAAACATTCCATCATCACTAGCCTATACATGCCATATACAAAATATACAACTTCCAAAAGTACCAAAATAGATGGCTGATAGTGTGATTGAGTCATTGACGATCCCTGGATCCGAGCTAGCTTTAATGACACTGTAAAACAGAGAAAAACTTCACACAATAAGCTTAAAAGCTTAGTAAGTTCGTAATATAACACATTTAACTCAACAATTCAAATACAATATACAATATTAACTATCACATGGTGTAATTCACAATAAAACACAATCTCATCAATACTCACATGATCATCCATTTATCACATATACAATATCATCAACCACATAGGTTCCGTACATACCTGTACCATCACTTAATTAACGATCACTTTTGCTACTCAATGCTCAATTCTACATTTCGTTCGATCTTCTTTAACCATTCGATTTACTCGCACACTTAGTGCCAATTTCTTAACTGAAGCTTTAATATCATCGCACACTTAGTGCCTTTACATTAAACCAAATTTGACTCAGTATCACACCCATAGTGCCAATCAATATAGTCGATGCTTTCTTTATTTCGCATACATAATGTCGTTCACAACTGTAACGATCCTATTTACGCACACTTAGTGCCACATCTCTTCAAACCCATCATTCACATTACTAACTCAACAACCACATTTCCATTCATTGCATAATATCTGAACATAAATTTAACATTCCATATTATACACGAACTTACCTCGGACTTACAAACAACGATTCAAGTCGATCAATCGAGCACTTTATTCTTGCCTCGATCTAAGTCTGAATTTCTCTTTTCTTGATCTATACACAATCAAATTTAGCTCATTCATTCACCAAGTCAGTCAATTTAATCCTAAAACACATTTTTGAGCATTTTACAAAATAGCCCTCACTTTTACACATTTTGACATTTTAGGCCCTATTTCATAAAATCACATAATACCCATAATTTCATTATACCATGCTAAGGCTGAATCTTCCTCATGTTCATACAAGTCCACATATTTTATTTATTTCACATTTCAGTCCTTGAATTTCTCATTTTCACAATTTAGCCCATTTTTGACATTTTTGTCAAAAATCACTTTATAAAACATTAAAATCTATCAACAATGATTCATTATTCATCATCAACTATCACAAAGCTCAAACATTCATCAATGGCATCTTACAAAATCACCAAAAAATTCATAAATTAGGGCATGGGCTAGCTAGAACACAAAGAAACTATCACAAAACCGTAAAAATCATCAAAACCCGAGCTCAAAACATACCTCAATCAAAGACAACTATGGCCGAAACCTCCAAAGCTCATAAACCAGATTTTCTTTTCTAGTTTCAGTAGAAGATGAACACAAATCCACTAATTCATGTTTTATTCTAATTAATATTAACTTAATTGTCATTTTACCATTTTATCCCTTGATTAAAACATTATAACTTCATTCATTTAATGGCCATTTATGTCAAAATCCACTATCAATGGTCTAATATCAACATAAGGACCTTTCATTTAATAAGACATGACAATTAAGCCCTTTTAACATCTAGCACACAACTTTTGCATTTTATGCGATTAAGTCATTTTTCGCAAATTAACACACAAACGGTAGAATTTTTTCACAGAATTTTCACACATGCTTAATCACATACTGCAAACACTAAAAATAATATTAAATTATTTTTCTGACCTTGGATTTGTGCTCTCGAAACCACTATTCCAACTAGGGTCTAAACTAGGCTGTTACACCTTTGCTGCAGGCCATGTTCAACCCCGTGTAACTCACCGGCTTGTGCCACACGGCTAGCCACACGTCTGTGTGTTAGTCCATGTGGTTAATTTAATTTTCCAAAATTAAGTGCAGGTTTCACAGGACCAAGACACACGCCCGTGTTCTGGGCCGTGTAGCACACACGGTTGAGACACACACCCTTGTCTCTGCCCGTGTGCTCAATTCTGAGCATTTTGTTTCTCAAATTTAAGATGCAAGGGACACATGGCCTAACCACATGCCCATGTGCCAGGCCGTGTGTCACACACGGTCAAGACACACGCCCGTGTCTCTACTTGTGTGGACAAAATAAAGCCATTTCCTAGCTTTATTTCTCACCCAAATTTGCCAATAACCTACACCAAATTTACAAGTATATACCAACCAATTCAATCATTAAATCCAATTCACTTCTAACATCTAATATGATATTTTATCATATGCATTCATGTTTATATTCTTACCCTTGTTTAACTTATAAGTTAAGCATAACTTGATGAGACATACTTAATATACTTAACACATAGTTATTTGCCATGATATAACTTTATAAATATACCAAAACAAATAATTACTAGCCTTTCCAATGGCTAGTTTACAAACAACAATGTCCAAGTTACCTATACATGCCATTATACCAAAATAAGTTTATTATTTATACCAAAAAAAGCTAGTCGATAGTGTGATGATGCTCCAACCGATCTCCAACCTTCGTGAGTTTTTAAGCACTATAAAATAGAGAAAATAAAACGTAGTAAGCATTTGATGCTTAGTAAGTTCGTATAACATGAATTAAAACTTGCCAATCACATTTGTAACAGCCCGGTTTTGGTGCTAGTCAGAACAGTGGTTTTGGGACCGCTAATCCAAGGTTGAAGAAAATTATTTTGATATTATTTTATGTGTTATAGCATGTTTATAAGGATTTATGAAAATTTTGGTGTTTTAATTTTAGCAATTGTATGCTTAATTGTGAAAAAAGACTAAATCGCATAAAGTGCGAAAGTTCTACTATACAAGGTAGAGGTGTCTAATAGCAATAAAATATTAAATTGGAGGTCCTTAAATTGTAATTAGGCCATTAAGAGGGTGTGGACGGCCATAGAGAAAAGGAGACAAGGGTATTAAATTTTGGTCAAATTTTGGTGAAATTAGGGGATAAAAAATGAATAAAATAAGATAAGTAAAAGAGATATCATCTTTCACTATTCATACTTCTTCTCCACCGAAAATTGAAAGGAAAAATAGAGGTTCTTGGAGTTTAAACTTTCAGCCAAGTCATTCTCTTGCAAGTAAGTGATTTTAGGGGTCTTTCTTGATAATTTTTGTACTTTTGGAACCCCCAAAGCTTAAGCTAGCTAATGAGGGTACTATTTTGCTAAATGGTTGAAAGTTTAGGGACTTGTCATGAGAGAGTTTATATTGTTTGCTGAGTTTTTAGGGAAGAAAATGAATGTTAGTGAGTTAAGGAACAACTTTTGTGAAAGGTGTTATCATGAAAACACCTAAATAGGACTTATTTGTAAAGGTTGAAATTGTGTAATAAATGCATGAAATAATTGGTTTTGTGAGTTGTTTTAAGAGAAATAAATGTTCAGTTAGGTTTGTTTAATGAGAAAATGGGATGAAAAATGATTTACGAGCCTAAGGGTAAAATCATAATTTTGCCAAAGTATAAGGGTAAAACAGTCATTTTTGCCTAAGTAGAAATTTTAATGTGTCATGAGTTATAAATGATTGAATGAGTAAATTTTATTATTATAGATCAAGAAGAATGCGGAAACAACCTTGACCAAGGAAAAGGCAAGGTTACGGACTAAGTCGTCGATTAATACATTTTGCACCGAGGTAAGATTATGTGTAAATGGTACATCTTTAATACATAAGTTGTTACTTATTGGTGCACTGTATGAATAAGGTCAATTATGATTGAGATTGATTACAATTGATAGAAAGTCAGTAATTCTTGTATGAACCTAGGAATAGATATTTAAGTGCTGAAAAATATTCGTAATAATTATTTGGTGGGCTATGTGCGGTGCCACCATAATTATCCTTTTTGGTGGGTTGTGTCTGATACCATCTTATTATTTATTCACGATGGGCTATGTGCGATACCATCATTTATATTATCATTTGGTGGGCTATGTGTGAAACCACCGTAATTATTCTTCTTGGTGGGCTATGTGCGATACCACCCTATAATTGACTAAAGGTGGGCTGTGTGCGAAACCACTGGGTACTTAGTATTATTCCGAGGGGTTCATTGAGAATTTGTATAAGTAAATGTTTGTTGCATTGTGGTGATGAGTGCAGTGAATGTGTACAAGCAAATGTGAGCAATATAATTATTATATGCTCCGAATGTGGTAAGAGATGAAATGAGTAAGCATGAATATGGAAATGTGAATTGTTCTTGCTTAGTATGTAATGTCAATGATGGATTAGCATAGGTTATGATGCTTATTGTTTACATGTAAACTTACTAAGCTTAAAGCTTACTCCCTTTCTTTTCCCTTGTTTTATAGTGCCAAAGAGTCGGTTCAGGATATGAAGATAATCTGAAGATCATCCACATTATCAGCTCATCTCAGTATATCTAAACTTAGCATTTTGATCATGGCATGTAAAGGGGCTAGGCTTAATGAAAGTTTATGTTGTTTTGGTCAAGAGAGTTGGCCCTTTTAATGATGAACCCTTTTGTAAATGGCCAAATTTAATGGCTCATTATTATTATTATATATATATAAAGATGAAGTTATTCATGTTTGTGTATGATGTATGATTGGGTGAGTGATTAATGGTTGAATGTGGTTGATGTTGTATGAGTTAGGGTGATAAAAAGAGCTTGGCAAATAGCCTTGTTCTTGTCCACATGGGTAGGCACACGGGTGTGTCTCTAGGTCGTGTGTGACACACGGTCAGTTCCATGAGTGTGTGACCAGGCTGTGTGTCCCCTGTATATTAGTGTTGCAAGTCAGTGTCGACCACGGGCTAGACACACGGGCCTGTGCCCCTTATGAGGTTGCTGACAACATAAACAGAATACCTAGGTTTTCACACACGGGTGAGGACGCGGGTGTGTCTAGACCGTGTGGAGGACATAGGCCAAAGACACGGGCGTGTGCCCGGCCGTGTGAAAACCCTTGTAGGTTCGAAAAGAAAATAAATTTCACACGGGCTAGGAACATGGGCGTGTGTGACCACACGGCCTGCCCACACGGGCGTGTCCCATTTCACTCGGGCGTGTGACCCTGTTAAGGCAAAATTTTCCTAAGTTTATAAAAGTTCCCGGTTGACTTCCAAGATCCAGTGTTTGCATGTTTAAGGCCTTGTAGGCCCATAATGAAGATGTTTTGAATGTGAATGGAAAGTTTTAAGTTGGGTTGAAATTTTATAGCCCAAAGTTGTATGTTCAAGGGAGTTAAGTCCAGTAATGCCTTGTACCCGGTTCCGGCGTTAAGTACGGATAAGGGGTGTTACAACATTTATTAATGTTAAGCATACAATTAACATGCTTTTCATCAATTTGACAAGTTTACCTAAACACATATACTCAATCAAGCAAGTTAGTCATATAATACATTTGTACATCAAATAAGCATTGATGAGCTCATCATATAACCCTTCATCAAATAATTCACAAGCATTTAGGGCATACTTCTATTTATCTCATCATTTTTCTCATGTCGAGAGTTTTATTTGTTGAATTCTTGAAATAGCGATGGATACTCAAATAATACACTCAAGGTGTACAAATCTGTAATCCGTCAATTCATAATTAGGGGTACCCAATAGGGCACTTAATCAAGAAGCACACTCTCGAGCCACATATCAGCATGCTTAGATGAGCCATGTAATCATGTAACAGGACACTTATTCGGGCTAATCAGTAAACTCATAAGAGTTTTAGTATAACTTTACAGCACATGTATTTCACAAAATTCAAAATTTTTCTTCAATTTTTTCAACATTACAATTTAGTCCCTAAATCACAATTTCATTAAAATTCACATTGTAAAAGTTGTTTAGCTATCAAAAACCTTTCATTTTCTACCATAAATTTCAAATTTTTAGCACATTCATTTATGGCAAGATTTCTATACTTTGATCACTTTTCAAATTGATCCCTAATCTAGATAGATTAGGTTATCCCAATTTCAAAAATATAAAAATTACTAGAAACGGGACAAGAATATTTACCCAATTAAGCTTGATTACTTTCCTTTCTCCCTCCTAGGGTTTTCATGCAAATTTAGGGGAAGATGAAAATAAGATGATATTTTCTATTATCATCTTTTTAATTAATTAAATTTCCAATTTAGTCCTTTCACTTTTCTAAATTTATATGGATGAATCATCCAAAAATGCCTACTAAATTTTCATTAATGGTCTAATTACCATATAAGGACCTCAAGTTTTGAATTCCATGGCTATTTGATCCTTCTAGCTACTAGAATTTAACTTTTGCATTTTATGCTATTTAGTCCTTTCCGTAATTAAGCACATAATCGGTAAAACTTTCTTATCAGAATTTTCATATGACACTCCTATCATAATGGAGACCATATAAATCATATTTTGACCACATATTTGTGGTCCCGAAACCACTGTTCTGATTTGTAATAGCCTGTTTTTAGTCAAATAGGAACAGTGGTTTTGGGACCACAAATATGTGGTCAAAATATTTATTTTATTATTTTTTAAGGTCTACATTATGACAATATGATTGTGTTAAAATTTCGCTAAAATGTTTTATAGTTTGAATGGTCAATTTGATAAAAAAGGACTAAATCGCGTAAAGTGTAAAACTTGAGTTCTATTAGCTAAAGGTGTTTAATAGCTATAGAACCTTAAATTGGAGGTCCTTATGTGGTAATTAGAGCATTTTAATTGTGAGCGTACAATTATGTGCATGATTAAGTTATTTTAATGGTTAATATTAAAGGTTAAAAATGTAATACCATAAATTAAAGATAATAAAATATAGAAAACAAGAGAATCACCTTGTTTGTTCATCTTTTCTACCGAAATTAAGGGTGGAAAACTCTATTGAAGGAGCTTTAACATTTGGCTACACTAATCTCTTGCATGTAAGTTCATTTTTATCTCATTTTTAATGATTTCTATGTTTTTGATATCGTTGCAACTTAATCTAGCTAGCCCAGGGACTAATTTGCAAAAATGTTAAAGGTTTAGGGTTTTTTCCAATGATTAATGTTGGTGTATTTTGATGTTTGATTATAGACATTGTATGGTTGTTTTTAGATAAACAACATTTGTAAAGTGATTTTTGACAAAATTGTCATTTAGGGATTAAATTGAGAAATGTTGAAACTTTGTGGTTAAAATGTGAAAAAAAATGTAAAATATGGGTTATTAGGGACTTAATTGAAATTAAGCTAGCATGGTTTAAGTTGAATTTCATGAATTTGTGTTTTTATGAGATAGGGACTAAATTGTAAATATGTTAAAATATTAGGGGAAAAGTGTAAAGTTTCCTTAATGTGTATTTTGGGCTAAATTGAATAGAATGATGTTTGACTTAGTTAAATTTGATTACATTTAGATCAAGAAAAGTAGAATTCGGATTTAGATTGGAGGAAAAATAATATTTTGGACTAGTCGATCCGTTCCGTCGTTTTAGCAATCGAGGTAAGTTCGTATGTATTAAGCACTACTCTATTGTGTTTTAAATGTTTTGATATTGCATAAATTGTGAATAAGGCCTTGCGGACATATTCGACGATGATTCAAAAAATGTGAAATCTCAGTTGAACCTTAGGAATAGATTAGGATACGAATGACATGTCATTAAGGGTTATGTGATTTGGGTGCTGGTCCATACATCTTATCGGTGGCTGAGTTATCCGGCATGTGTTGTGGATTCTCGTCAGCTTGAGTGAGCAGCACCATGTAGCTCTGTCATGACCATCAGCTTGTGTGAGCAAACTCATTGATATCTCGAGAGTGAGCATTATATGTGATATGAGATTGAGATAGCTTCGGCTATGTATTGGCACATAGGGTGCGAGATTCCTGAGTATTTAATAGTATTCGAATGGTTCAATGGGTATATCGAAGATATTAAATGGTGAGAAATAGATACATATTGGTACAGGTATGTACGGAAACTATATAAACATTGAATCTATGAAAGTTATGTACGGAAACTATATAAACATTGAATCTATGAAAGTTGTGAGTTCATAGTTAATATTGTGATTGAATATATGTTAGCATTGTAATTAAAAATTTTATAGTATGTTATGTTTATATTCTTGAATGGTAATTGAATGGTGAGATTTTCTTATTATTGCATATGAGCTTACTAAGCTTTATAGCTTACTTTGTTTATGTTTTCATGTTTTATAGTGAAATCAAATCTAGCTTGGATTTGGAAATCGTCGGAGACCTCATCACACTATCACGCTATCATTTTGGTACTTTTGAGTTATCATTTTGGTTATATGGCATGTATAGGAGCTTTGGTCATTTTGGTATATATATTAGTAATGAATTTAGCCATTTGGATTGGCTTGTAAATGTGTGATGTTTAGTTTTGTAACAGCCCAAGACCCGGCCCAGACGTTATGGCCGAATCCGGTGATGTCACATCAAGGGATAATTCCAAAACATCTTTGCTTAGTTAAAAATTAAGTTTAAGAATTAGAAACCCAACACCCTTGCAACTTGTTAAGTTATAATTAAAGCCCATGTTTTAAGAAAACGTCTATATGTTATAGTTATTTTGAAAACCATAATAAACTTTAGAAATTTATTTAAGTTTAATCATTTGGTAGTTAAAACAATAAAAAAAATAACCCAATTGTAAAGTCACACTTCTAAGTAGCTTGCAGTGTGGCCATCTCCAAGTCCTCTCCCACGTTGAGCCGTCTACTGAGGAGCACCTGAAACATTTAATAAAAGGGTGTGAGTTTCGAAACTCAGTGTGTACGACACTTGGTAATCCAATAAACATGCAATTATCACATTGGGCCTAAGCCCTAACAAAATCGATGGTCTTGGGCCTTAGCTCACAATGACCTCATATCACACCAGTATCACATGAATGCAATGCTCTGATCCCAAATCCAACCCTGCACTCCATTTCTCGTCGAACCCTACACTCCTGTAGGGATATAAATATCAACCCACCCCTACACTACAAAGGAAGCACCAACAGCGGCACTACTCAAACGTTGCAGCAAGGCTGCTAAGCATATAATGGGCTTAAAGCTACCGGTGGATCAACGGTCGTCAAACGACTATGCAACCCTCACATATCTTCCTCCGTAACATCAAACCCACCCAAGTGCAACATATATGTCATCAATGCAACATACATATTTTCACACATTAAGCACTTAGGGGTATTTTCGTCATTTCCCTACCAGGGGTATTTTTGTAAATCTACCCTATAGGGGTATTTTCGTAATTTCTTTCATCTCGGGTTTTAGTTATGAACTTTGGCCCATCAAAAAGTCCTTGCGGCTAAAGTGAACAGACACTATGCACCAGGTAGGATTCCAGAGAAGAGGAGGTGGGCCACTAGGATCGCTTAAGTACCAAGCCCTCCCCAGATCCAATCCTAGACATGCATATGCCCATTGCCACAGTTTAACCTAGCGACTTGTCCATAGACATGTTTGATTATTAAAATAAGTTTTATGCTATTTAACAAGTTATCAGAACTAGGCCAAGAGCCCATTAAAACCCTAGCATGCATTTCTAAAATCCCATAAGGCCCACTAGGCCCATTCATGTCCATATAACCCTTTAAGCTCAATCATGTTTATATAGCCCATTAGGCCCAATCTTATTCAAATCATACAACCATATCAATCCATCATTCCATTTTCACATATCAACTCCTGCCGAATTGGGCCCACGAGCTCGGCAGGCCCATTTAGCCCCTTCAGGCCCGGTCGGCCAAATTGTGGCCCGAGACCATGAGATCGTTCTCTTGGCCCTGGTAATCATATTTGTGTTCCCACTCAAGTGTTCGCACACTCGTGTGGTTGTCGGCGCCAACCTTTCGGCTTTTCAGCTTTTTCAGCATTTTGGGTTTTTCGAGATTTCGTCTTTTGCCAACTGTCATGTGTGAAGTGTATGTACACACCTGGCTAATACGATGTGCTACACTATCCTCAGCCTTAAACCTACAACCAATATCAATTCCTAATCAATACACACTTAACCATAGTATTTACCCAAAAACCGAAGCCTTACCATAACCTTACCGTGTGCCTCCAATTCTAGTAGCCCTTCTTTAGCTACTATTCACAATTATCCCTTAGATCTGCACCCACACAAATACTTTCAAAGATCAAGTGACTCATATTCCTCACAAGTCACCACTATAAGCCATACTTACATTCGGCTACTCACTAATCCACAACTGAAATGAGTACACCTACCTCTTGCTAACGATCATTATCACGCTTGCGATCTTTGAACCCTACCCTTGTTAATACAAGGTTAACGACAAGGGGAAGTTAAACAGTCCTTCGGATTTTAACAAAACATACTAAGGAGGTTGACTGAGTACTTACCAAATCCCACCTTTGACCCTACAGCCTAGATAACTACTGAACGAGATCCGACTTTTAACACTTGATCAACAAATTTGTGATAGAGGAAAAACAATAAAGAATCGGCACAAATAGGGATTTTGGCAAAAGGGATGATGGTGATTCGGTAATGGAAGAAACAGGTTGAGAGGGAGAAAAGAAAATAATGGGAACTCAAAGAACCTTTCAAAAGAATTCGGCACCCCCCTTTTATAGCCAAAGCCAAAACTACCTTTCCCCCAAAGTCCCATTCGACACCAACACATCTACACCTCAATCCCCTATCTTTTCTCTCTTATCTTTACCTTCAATTTCTCTCCTGAACACTGCCTTCCAGAGTCCACTCTAGCGCCACTACCTTTCTTCCATGTGCAAAAATAAAACCCTCAATTCACCACTCCTAAGCCTCAAACCTTGGACCTCTTCACCTAATAGTAATGCCACCTTGTAGCTCCCCAAGTGACACCACCTTGCCACTGGATCATAGGCCCAATTGTGTCCTATTTTCCCCTTAATCTATTTAAGAGGCCTAATACCTGAAACTAGGGTCCCACTAAGGCAAAAATTAAAACTTTCCCTATGGTCTTCCCTATCCCTAAGACTTCAAATAACCCCGATAATACCTTAACATTAATATTCTAAGTGCTACTTATACATGCCAACTTCAGTGCACAGGATTTAGAGTTTCAAGATTTTGGGGCGTTATAGGTTTTGTATATAGCCATAAGAGTTGGCTTATTTTGGTTGATTTGATTGTGCATATATATATATATATATGTAAATGACGTTTATCTTGTGTTGATAATTGCTATGCAAATGATTGTAGTAAATGGTTGACATTTGAGAATCCGTATGCTTATGAGTTTAGGCAAAATGATGCATAATTGGAAGTTTCCACATTCATGATTTGTGAAAGTGAGGTTTGGTATGAAATTGAATGGCATATTGTGGTATTTGTGTGCCTTGTATATGTTGATATTGAAATAGTATGAATTAAACTTATTTGAGATTGGATGAATGCCTATTTATGTCATGTTTGGTGCCATTTGGTTTGGTGTAGGTGTACGCAAATTTGGGTGGCAAGATGGCTGGATAAATAGCCTATTTTTGTCCACACGGGGGTGAGTCTCAGCCATGTGTGACACTTTGTCAGGTGACACGAACATGTGTACCCTGGTTCTCAATTAGAATTCAAGTTTGTATGCTTCACACGGCCCAGCACACAGGCATATGACTTGGCCGTGTGGCATAAATCAGTATACCTTACAGGTTTGGCACGGCCTAGCACACGACTTGCACATGGGCGTGTGAGGCCATTTCGAAGGGTACACGAGCTGGTCACACAGGCGTGTGGTTGGCCATGTGACCCAAGTCAGAGAGTTACATGGGGTTAGACACGGGCTGGGACATGACCATGTGATCCCATTTCGAATGTCCACATGGCCTGTGACACGGGCGTGTCTTTGGCCGTGAGAGACACACGGCCGGGCCACAAGAGCGTATGTCCCCTATATTTTGCAAAATTTTCTAAGTGTTCCAAAAATTTTCTAGGTTATCGATTTAGTCCCGAACCACTCCTAATGCATGTTTTGGGCCTCGTAGGCTCTTATTAGGGACAATGTGAATGATGTTGAATGGTGATTACATGAAATTTGAATATGTATGTGAAATGTATGTTTAATTGTATAATAAGTCCAGTAATGCTCTGTAACTCTATTCCGACGTTGAATACGGGTGAGAGGTGTTACACGATTTCACTGAAAATGGGTTGTTACATTACTTCTAATAAATTTACCCTATTGATAACTAAGCAACTAGAGTTAAGAAAATTGGTACTTGACTAATAAAAATGATAGAAGAAGACTCAATCAAACAACGTAATTATAAAATGTAGGATAAACATATGACTTTAAATTATGATGTAAACTTTGAAAGATCCCTGGTACTGGAAGACTTTTTTGTAAGTCTTACAAGGATTATTAATAATTTTGAGAAGAGGGAAATTAAAGAAGAAAGCAAAACATATCACGAGGGTGTTTCACAGAAACAAAACTATAAGAAGTGTTTAGAACTACGAGGTTACAGAATATTTATACAAGTGGCTAATAACTTCGATCTGCGAAAGGTATTCTCTATGGTAAATGTGGGACCCAAGAATAGGTTCAAAGAGTGACACAAACGATGGAAGGTTGAATGGCACGATAGATTTTGGACAAATACTGATAGAAACAAGATAGGAAGAGCAACCACGGGCACACGAATTGAGCTTATAGATGAATCTAGCAGTAACACTTGACATTTTTACTTGAATTTTAATTTTAAGTATATTATTGTATTTTTTTAACTAACCGATAGTTTAGACTTTAACCTTTGTTAAGTTTTGGTTTAAATAGAAATCAAGACTCTCTAAAAACTAGAATAGTGTCGCAACACGGCAACCTCATGTTGCAACACCACAGCCAAAATCGAAGGAATCGAGAAGACAAACTTGATCTCACGACATAGAACCCCTATGTTGTGACACAGCAGACACTTCCATTAAATTTTCAACATTCCAAGGTTTGTCTCAACATCAAACCCCAATGTTGCGACAATGAAAAATTGACAAGGATGTTGTGACACAAAACCGCTATGCCGCGACATCGCTACAATTTTTTACAGGGTTAACCCCACCCGATTGAACAACCTACCAACTTTTAACTTCATTTTACCTAGATTTCAACCTTCCAAACTCCCTTTTTAACTTCTAACCTCTCTGTTAACCAAACCCTGAAATTCTTTTAACTTCTAAACTCTCTCAAATCATCTAAAAATTCTTCAAAACCTAAGCTCTTCTTCTTATTTTCTCTTCTATTTTGTTGTAATCTTTTCTCATTTTATTTGGTGTAGGTGTGACTATAATCATTAACAAGAGAAGTCATCATAATCTTTGGGAAGGGAACAATAAGACTCCAAAGTCAATGTTAAAAGTTGTAAAACATAAAAAATTATTGTTTCATTGCTTTTGAGATATTATTTGTTGTTTTTAACATTGCTAGGCAAATATGCCTCGTAGGAAAACTAGAAACACCAACATGCACGAAATTTTAATGTTTTTAGATCCTAAAAAATTTTAAAATCCAAATGCCGAGAAATACTTTATCAAATTACAAGGGAAACTTTTATTCATGAACGAGGATGTAAACCATCAATGGTTTTGTGTAATGAGATTTGGGCATTGGTTTTGTACCATCTTTGGGAGCAATTTTCTGTCACTCCTAAAGAAAATGCAGTCATTCTAGTAGTTCAAGAATTATATGCCTCTTTTAGAGATCAAAGATGCAAGGAGACTGTATGATGAAATATGGAAAACCGCTACGGTAAGAGGTAAGGAAGTACGGGTTACTCCTCAAGAAATATGTGAATTTTTTTAGATAACTCTGATTTGAATATGTTTAGAAACATAGAAATGGATGACACTGTAAAATATTTAACTTAATGAAGAGGTGTACGGAACTGTAGACCGGATACTGAGTTACCGACAAGCTTTAATCAAGCAATTTTGTTCCCAGTAGCTTAGATGTGGATGCAACTAATTTGTACTAGAATAACTCCTGCTTTAAATGTCTATAATGTAAATACTTTTCAAGCTATTTTGTTGCATGGTATTCTGCAAAAATATATATATGTGTGTGTCGAAAGATGGATCCATTGATATACGAAGATATGCATTCGTAACCAAAAAGTTGAGGTCTTCTTTACTCACCTTGTGACAGCTCTATGCAGAAAGGCTAAAGTTCCAATGGAGGACCATAAGCAATTCATGAAGCTGACAAAGAGTTTGATCGGAGATTCCCTATACAATATGTTGACATTCAGAGAAAACAAATTACAGATTAGACCAAAGAACAAAGCATATAATGGATGTACTGGCATCATTAAAGAAAGCAACAATAAGAGCTCAGAAAGAAACAACGGTGACACTACTAAAATAGATTGGATGATCCATTGGATGCAGGAAATAGGACCAATAATTCAGGAATTTGTGTGATCAAACAATATCAGAGAACCAAACTACTCGCCAAATTTGGACATATCTAAATTATTCAACACTGGATTCGAGGAGAAAAGGAATGAGGGAGGAGGAGAAGAAGAGGACGAGGCTCTTGAGCTAGATTTTCAAAGGGATGAAGATGATTATGAGATGGTATTCCAGCTGCAATATTCCACACCAAAGGGGCCCATCATACGAAGCCCAACCCAACATGCACCTTCAACAGGTGGGAGCTCCCACCAACGATATGGCTCAGGAAAAAGAAAAGCACTAATGGAAAAGGGGCACTCACCCCATTTTAATGATTCAGACGATGATTAAACTGAATTTTTCAATTTAATTTTTTTAGGATTGTATTAATTTCGTATAATCTTTCTTCTTCCTTTTTACGAGTAGGATTAACAATAGATTTTTGTTTACTTTCCTTTTTTTGTTTTAAAATTTCTATGTAGGAACCTCACATGAAGAAGCACAATAATTTCTAAATTTCAATGATCAAAGGAGGAAGCACCTACCAATAGCTTACGAAACTATCACGATCAATCGAGTAACTTCTCTCCTACTCTTTCAAAGCTACACATTGAGAACAATGTGTTACCTAAAATGTGGGAGGTAGCATAAAAAATTGGTTTCAATTTTAATTTTTTTCTTTTAATTTTTATTTTCAATCATATGCTTGAGCTTGTATAAATACAAGTGATTGATTAGGAGCATGTATACAGGTTTATTGTATTTTCTATAAATTTGGCATTATAGTAGATGATTTTAAATTTTTTATTATTAAGACTATTTTTTCTATATATTACATTGTAAATAAGTATTAAGCAATTGAATGTACCTTATGTATAGGAAATACAGGGAAATGAGCATTCTAGTTTGTATGATAAATTATTGAATTTGTGATTATTTGGTTAATTAAATTTGTGAATATTGAGATACATATGGATGACCTAAGGCATTGTTTGGCATACACCCAGAGCCAAAAAGCTAACCCCATTTATTCATACTATAATTGAGCCAGAAAACACTTCTTGATGAACCTTCACACAAAATTCGAGCAAAAAACATTAGTTTGTATTTACCTTTTTTCTTTGGTCCTGAACTGCACAACTATAGATGTTTGGTCATACGCATTGAGGGTTAAGTAGATACATTATGGTTGAATTTTGCAAACATAAAGCGAAATAGGAAAGATCAGTGTGATAGAGTAATTATAGGTTAGCCAATATGTGTAGGAAAATAAAATTCCAAAAAATAAAAATAAAAAATGAGTAGAAATAGTTCTTGAAAGTACAAGCACTTGTGAATGAGAAATATATTGAAAAATAAGAAGGAAAAGTGACGAAGTCACTGAAAATAGTAAGACTCATTCAGTAGTGCACACAAACTTGTGAGCTAGCCATAATAGCTATGTTATGCTGTGATTTCCAATGTGGAGAAATAAGGAAGGTGAGAGAAGGAGAAATAAGGCAGTGAACGGGTAAGGGTCATTAAGGGGGAAAACAGGGAACAATTCTATGTGTCAAACTATTTTTGTGCTTGAAACTATTTGATGCTTATTGTTCTTAAAATTCATACCTGTCTTAAGCCTTAGAATGTTACAAGCCAAAAAGCTTTATGTGACCTAGGTAGACTTATTTACGAATTGACATCATACTAAATAATTACATTTATGACTATTTGTATTCTACTAGGATAATCAATTTACCTGCATAACCTATTAATGGATCCCTACATTTGGAACCCTTAATGTTTTTATGTTTTGTAATATATTGAACTTTGGTGTTTGATATCAAAAGTGGTGAGTTAGCTATATATAATGCCAAGACTATGTGTGAATATGAAATGCCTAGTCATGTGCTCCAAAGCTAACATTTGTACCAAACTTGTTCAGGGGTCGTATTTTAATTACTGTTTTTGTTTACTTTGCTTGAGGACATGTAATGACCTAAGTGTGGGGGAGTTTGATCTGCTGTAATTCGATGTATCAGATAAAACTAGTTTTCACATTTCAAAAGTTTGAATACAAGCATTTTATTATGTTTTATTTTAGGTTTTAGAATTTCATTTACATTCAACAAAAATTGTATTTTGATTTTTTATTGGCCTTAGGGGCTGAATGAAACCCAAGGGTGAGATATATGCTTTTTGAGTGTGCAGGAGACAAATAGAATGTGTGCCAACTCGATATTGGTTGATGTGTTGTAGAATAGAAGAAATTTAAGACTACCTTCAGTGTCGCAACACATATTGAAAATGTTACGACACACCCCTAAATATACCCTGAAGATGAGCATACTACTTTTGATGTCTCGACATAGGACCTAGTGTGTCGCGACATTGACTCTGGACGAGAAATAATTATGAGCCAAGGGAGTTTTGGTCCACACAATCAAATGTTAAACATGAGAGTGGAAGCTGACCAAGGGTTAAGGATGATGACACTCTAATTCTATAAATAGGCTCATTTAACACATATTTTCAATTTTGTTATTTGCTATCGTTGGGAGATTCGATCTTTGGAACTCAATCAGCTCTGTGTCGATTCGACATTATATTTAATATGATTCAAGTTTCTCCTAAACTTTATTCTTTTCATTTGCTATTCATGTCTATTTTCTATATCAAGTTTATCATGTTTACAAGATCTATGAGGAACTAATCCTTTTATGGGTGAATAACGAGTGGAGGTATGATTAATTAATTGTTGTGTAGGGCTTTCTTAATGAATTAGCTGTTCAGGAGAAGAAGAACTCAAACCTTAGGCTTGATGACCCTAAGAAGTCATCTAGGTGGGAATTAACCCAAAATCAGTATTGCCTACCCATGATGCAACCCACCGAATATATAATGAAAGGAAATGAGCCTAAAGTTTGAAAATTGCTTAGATCCATATATTGACTTAAGCAATTATCCCATTCATGGAATCAAAAATTTGATCATGCAATCAAGACTTTTTTTTTATTTGAGCAAAACGTAGAAGAACCTTGTGTTTACAAACATTTAAGGGACGGAAAGGTCATAATTCTCGTTCTATATGTTGATGACATTTTACTAATTGGGAATGATGTAGGGACATTGACATTTGGTTAAACTATGGTTAACCTAATAGTTTAGCGTGAAGGACTTGACAGAATCTAATTTTGTTCTAGGCATTCGAATCCTAAGGGATCGAAAGAACAAGGCGGCAAGGTATTGGTGCATTATTCTATGACTGATTTGAAGAAAGGAAATCAATCTTCCATATTGGGATTTCATCTTTCTTTAGAGGACAATCCTAAAACAAGGAAAGAAAGAGATAACATGAGAAAGGTTCCTTTATGCTTTGGCAGTAAAAAGTCTCATGTATGCTATGTTATGATCATTCCCAAATATCTATTTTGCTGTGGGATTGGTAAGTTGGTATCAAGCAAATCCAGGACCAAGACACTTGCAAGTAGTTAAGCATATACTCAAGTATTTACAAAGAATGAGGGATTATATTCTTGTGTATTCTAGAGGAGATCTTACTCATATTGATTATACTGATTCTCATTTCTTAAACATTTCGAGATTTGAGGAAATCAACATTGGATTGTGTTTTTGTCCTAAACGGTGGGTCAATAGTGTGAATAAGTGTCAAGTAGTGTTACACTTCTAACTTCACTATGGAGGGTTGAATATGAGATATGGAAAAACTATGGCACCAGGGATATAGCTAGACCTAAAAGAAACCCATGAGGACAAAACACATTGAGAGATATGGTAGTGTTTGACAGAATAATGGATGTAGTAAAAAAACGTATCTGATGACATACCCTGGGGTTTGTTTTACCAAGACTTTACGAGCAAAAGAGTTCTCTAGGAAACATGTGGAGGGGCATAGGAATATGAAACATGACTCATCTACTTCACTAGGGCAAGTAGTAGATTGTTGGATTTGGTTCCATAAGTGTAGTATTTTCGTCTAGGTACGCTTGTAATGTTTTTTGAATTGATTTGTTGTAACACCCCTAACTCGTATCCGTCATCAAAATAAGGTTACAGAGCATTACCAAACTTATCACTAAAGTAATCATACAATTCTCATATCCAAACAAACATCATTCAAATAAAATTATATAGTCCCTAATACGAGCCCTAAAGGCAAAAAACAAGCACTAGAAGTGGTTCGGGACTAAACCAAGAACTCAGGGAAATTTTGGAAAAAAACATAGAAAATTTCCAAATTACAAGGGACACATGCCTGTGTCATAGGCCGTGTGGACATTCAAAATGAGATCACATGGCCGTTTCCCAACCCGTGTCCTACCCCGTGTAACGCACTGACTTGGGTCATGTAACACCCCAAACCCGGCCCAAACACTACGACCAAATTTTGTGTGCTACAGAGAAATTATTTTTGAAAATCCCTTTAAGCCGAATTAACTTTTTGATAGAAGATAGTGTCCGATTTAAAACACTTGAGGTGCATAAAAAAAACATACTTAGGTTTATTTAAAAAAAAAATTCATTAACTCAGATTGTTACCGATTCAGGTGTGCCCGATGGCACGATAAAACATTTTGCGATTAAATTTTAGAAAACATGTGTACTTAATTTAATGTTAAGAAATAGTTTAAACAAATTAATCCAAGACATAGAATAATAAAAATATATCTAGGAGGCCTTATTACAACTTAATTAAAATAAAACAAACATTAAAATAAAATAAAACAAAATCCAAGTTCATCTAATTAAAATTACACTGCATGGCCACCTCGAGTCCATCCGGCTCCATCTCCGCGATCTACTCATCTGCAAAATGTTAAAGGAAGGGGGTGAGTCACCAAGACTCAGTGTGTAAATCCCCCACCCGGAAAATACATCTCATACACAATTCTTTAATAAACATGCTCATGCAACCCAACTAGCCATCCATACTCCTTTCCTACCCCGTGTGGTCAAAACCACTGATGACTTAAAGTCACAATTTAAATGATGGGGCCAACCCATCGTGTGGTCAAAACCACTGATGACCATATGTCACAATATATCAAATGTGGTCAAAACCACTGGTGGTACCAAACCACTAGGACTTAGTCGCAAATAATCAATCATTGTGGTCAAAACCATTGATGACCATAGGTCACAAATAGTCTGATGGGGCCAACCCATCTTGTGGTCAAAACCACTGACGACAGTCCATAATTGATCCCCCTCCTCTCATCAATCCCACCATCACATGCTTATACATCAAATTTCATATATCATGTCATAGTATTAAACATCATGTGATGGCATGCAATCATATATCAAAAATTACGAGTTAGGGACTTACCCGAAATCCATGATTATGCCACAAGCTAACCACAACCAAAAGATTTAAGACAAACAATAACGTCATGTAAATTAATAAAGTGTGTAGAGAGATCTTACACACCTATTACTATCGTAATTCCTAGATCCCGAAAAGCCGATCTACGATGCTAGATCTTGACCCTTGAACGGATTTGATTTCCAAACAAATCCGAAGCCTTAATTAGTCCCCAAACCGGATTGCTAGAGGGTTGTATTGAGTACATCAAAATCTCAGAGTACCTTATGGAAAATCGGTTCCTATGAAGAGAAATAGTTAACCACACCATCAATAAATGCCGGATTCACAGTAAGCCCTAACAAGAACAAAGATTTAACACAAGAGAGTCCCTTACCACACCTATTGAATTGGCGGCACCCTTGGTTAGAGGGGAAAGATTCGCTTAAGCACAATGGAAGGGCTGGAATTTTAGTGAAGGAGGAGGTGTATTTGGCTTAGAAGAACCAACAATGCTGGAAATTTCGAACAATTTTGGCTAAGAATTTAAGGAGAAATTCGCAAAGACAATGAAGGGAGAAAGAAGAAAAGAATTTGCTGGAAATTTTGGGCACTTATATGCTGTAACAAAATCAAATATGGACAGCCCCTAAGGAGTCCAACAATCGGCAAACACCCTCTTATTTTGGTGATAATTCCAGCTTAATTATCACCCAAAAAGAATAATATTTATCTCTTACTTTTATCACCTCTTCAAATAATAAAATA
Source organism: Gossypium bickii (assembly GCA_025503065.1). Lineage (NCBI taxonomy): Eukaryota > Viridiplantae > Streptophyta > Magnoliopsida > Malvales > Malvaceae > Gossypium > Gossypium bickii. Next base: position 104,721,166 of record CP106710.1, on the reverse strand, counting down.
CTAATATTTATCTCCTATCCACCTCTTCAACAATTCAAAATAAAATAAACTACTACAACACCCTTCCAGCCGAATTTGAGAGTCCAAAATTGAACCAACACTCTCCTATTCACGCCAGAAGAATTAAAAAAAAGAAATAAAATAAAATAAAATAAATACCCAAAGTGCAGCCCTTGGGGTTCGAACCAGCGACCTGGTGAAGGCAACAGCAGCAGCCTCCCTTAACGCCCCTTTCCAACTCTCCCAATTGACTACCATGTCAAATAACCCCACCATTTAATTATAAAGCCTTCATACCTTGGCCCTTCTCCTTTTAACGCCAAAGCCTAAAAATAAAACTCCCCTTGCGTCCTTTATGTCTCGAACCCGAGACCTTAAACTGAGGCCCTTAAGTGGCGCCCCAAGCCACTCCACCAACCTGCCATTCATGCCATGAGCCTTCACCAATTAATTTTAAGGCCCTCATTCCTGGCCCCCCTTACCTTTAACGCCAAAAGCCCAAAATAAAACACATCCCCCTTGTAACTCCCAAGATTCGAACCTCCTCCTTTGCAACACCCTTAGACGCACCAAGCCAATTGTGCCAATTAAATCCTTGTGTCATGTTCCTTCCAAAATTTTCCTTAACCCCTTATCTCACCTAGCTCCCTTCCTTTTACACACTTAAAAAGAAATTTTTAGGTCTAAGTCAGGCCTAGCTTGGGACTATTTCTAGACACTAAAACATGCCAAATAAATCATAGTATTTATTTCTTCAAGCACACACACACACATGGGAACAAATAATTAAATTTTCAAACACCCCTAATTCAGGATGTTACAATTCTACCCCCCTTAAAGAGAATTTCATCCTCGAAATTACTTACTATCGTCTAATCGTGCATCCTCAACTCATCACACTACGCTACTGCTGCGCACTCTGATCTTAAAGAACTATCATACTTCCTAGAAACATTCCCTACGTTCATAATCCAAGTTCCGTACACTTTACTAGCAACATAAGAATGAACTAACGTAACCACAACCAAAACAATTGAGGGTATTCCGGAAATAAGAAACTTACCCGTTGTCATGTCTGGCATATCTTCCTCCTCGCGATGGCCAACTGCATAAACCAACCTTGGTTGCCTCGCCTCTGCACCTTCAGCACCTCGGCCACGCCCGCTACCATTATCATTACCTCTAGTGCACCTCGACCCCTCTGTGGTGGTCCTTCATTTCTAACCTGAGCACGGTTTTGACCCTCTGGTTGATTCTTAGCTAACTTCCAAGGACAATCTCTTACCCGGTGCTCCATTGATCCACACTCAAAGCACCCTTAATTACCACTCCAACACTCCCCCGAGTGGGATTTTCCGCACCTACCACACTGAGGTGGCCACTGAGTAGGCCTTGCGGCTCTTTCTGATTCCCCAAATCTAGCCCTCTTCTGTGAACCTTCAGCAGACCCTGAAGACCTAAAATTCCTTTTATCCTTACTCTTGTCCTGATTCCGCCTAACAGACTGTCTTACCTCTTTAGCAACCTTTGATTTCTCTACTAGGACAGTGAACTCTCGTTCCTGTTGTGGAGCTATCATCATCCTCAGCTCATCTCTCAGCCCATCTTCAAATCTAACACAGCGTTCATGCTCGGTACCCGCAATACCACAAGCATACCTACTCAACCACAGGAATTCGGCTTCATACTCCTCCACAGTCTTATTGCCTTGAACCAGGTTCAAGAAAACCTTTCACTGCGCATCTACGTAGCTAGTTTCGATATACTTCTTTTGATAGGCATCTTTGAAAAATTCCCAGGTGAGGTTTTCTGCCACCGTTCCATCCCTTATAGTGAGCCACCACTGATATGACTCATCCCGAAGCAAAGAAATTATACCCTTTAATTTCTCCTCAGCTGTAAAATCTATGTCATCCATGATCCTTTCAGTTGCTTCCAACCAAGATTCGCCATGCTTTGGGTGCCACTCCGGAAACTCCCCTAAATACTTCTGCTCCGTTAGCCCGGAGCCGTTTAACCACAGATTTACGGGCTCCTGCACCCGCGCCAGCCTCAGCAACTAGTTCCAATACCCGTAATACAGCTTGAGATACGACACCATTACCACCTGTCTGATCTTGAAATTCAGTTTCCACCACCGGCAGATCTGGCATCTCATTTCCAGACCCGTGACCAGACCTTGCCGGCTCCGACAAGGTCATCCTACCCTTACCACAGCCACGCGGCGGACGTCCACGACCTCTTGAACTCATTCTTACGATTGCATTTATCTGTTTAAGAATTTTATGCATTAGTACTTGTTTCACTTTGATTATCCGTGAAGAAATTTTATGAGAAAGTTTTAATGGAGATTCTTTCGATCAATCAAAGTTTTAAGTTCTCTATCATAATTCACAGAGAAGCACATCCATTCCCTAACACCTTTCATACTTATTCACTCTTCGGACATTTCTGTCTGTTTCTATCCCAGGGGTATTTTCGTCAGTTCCTACGGGGGTATTTTCGTAATAAACCAGAGAAATTTTAAAACTTTTAATAAATCAGGTCACTTTAAAATTTCCAAATCTAGAGGGTTCTTTTCAAAAATTTCTCAAATTAAAGGTATGGCAAAATTTTGGAAACCAGGGTATTTTGGTGATTTTGTCAATCAGGGGTAATTCTGTAAATTTCAAAGACCAGGATATATATTTTGAAATACAAGATTTTCGGATACTTTTGCAAAGTGAGAGAATTTTATTGAAATTGGGGTAGTCTGGTAACTTTAGAAATCAAGGGCATTTTCGTAATTTTTCCACTAGGGCATTTTGCTAATTTTGGGTAAACCGGGAATATTTTGAAAACTTAAAAAAATAAATTTGTCCTACTATTTAAAAGAAGTATTTTAGTGATTTTAAAACTAGAGTTTCCCTTAAAACATGGCTAATCCCAATTCGGGTTTTATTGTGTTTAGCCTATGACCGAGTCCTCTTGGTTAGGGTGAACCAAAGCTACGCACCAAGTAGGAATCCCGCGAAGAGGAGGTGAGTCATGAGGACTGCTTAAGCACCAAGCTCTTCCGGCTCCAATCCTAGACATGCGTACCAAGGTTACCACACCCTAACTCGGTGACTTGGTCCTAGGTTTGTTTAATTAGGCTTTTAAAGTTTTATGTCCTTGTTGGGGTAAACTAGTCCTAAGGTTTAAAGCACTTATCGCTATCTACGTTCCATGCTTCCTACCCTTCTACCGTCAATAAATCATACAGAAGTTAGGAGTACTTACCTGGGCGGATAGGTGCCGGAGACTCGGTGCCATGCTATTCAAAAACAAAAATATTTCTCAAAGGCCTACTAAAACATTTTGGGCCTTGGGCCCCCACAGCCGAGCTTTGAACTGGGCTCTGATACCAATTTTGTAACACCCTAAACCCGGCCCAAACACTACGACCGAATTTGGTGTGCTCTGAGAAAAGTATTTTGAAAATCCTTTAAGCCGAATTAACTTTTTGATAGAAGATAGTGTCCGATTTAAAACACTTGAGGTGCATAAAAAAAACATACTTAGGTTTATTTAAAAAAAATATTCATTAAGTCAGATTGTTACCGATTCAGGTGTGCCCGATGGCACGATAAAACATTTTGCGATTAAATTTTAGAAACCATGTGTACTTAATTTAATGTTAAGAAATAGTTTAAACAAATTAATCCAAGACATAGAATAATAAAAATATATCTAGGAGGCCTTATTACAACTTAATTAAAATAAAACCAACATTAAAATAAAATAAAACAAAATCCAAGTTCATCTAATTAAAATTCCACTGCATGGCCACCTCGAGTCCATCCGGCTCCATCTCCGCGATCTACTCATCTGCAAAATGTTAAGGAAAGGGGTGAGTCACCAAGACTCAGTGTGTAAATCCCCCACCCGGAAAATACATCTCATACACAATTCATTAATAAACATGCTCATGCAACCCAACTAGCCATCCATACTCCTTTCCTACCCCAGTGTGGTCAAAACCACCTTGATGACTTAAAGTCACAATTTAAATGATGGGGCCAACCCATCGTGTGGTCAAAACCACTGATGACCATAGGTCACAATATATCAAATGTGGTCAAAACCACTGGTGGTACCAAACCACTGGGACTTAGTCGCAAATAATCAATCGTTGTGGTCAAAACCACTGATGACCATAGGTCACAAATAGTCTGATGGGGCCAACCCATCTTGTGGTCAAAACCCGCGCGACAGATCCATAATTGATCCTCCTCTCATCAATCCCACCATCACATGCTTATACATCAAATTTCATATATCATGTCATAGTATTAAACATCATGTGATGGCATGCAATCATATATCAAAAATTACGAGTTAGGGGACTTACCCGAAATCCATGATTATGCCACAAGCTAACCACAACCAAAAGATTTAAGACAAACAATAACGTCATGTAAATTAATAAAATGTGTAGAGAGATCTTACACACCTGTTACTATCGTAATTCCTAGATCCCGAAAAGCCAATCTATGATTCTAGATCTTGACCCTTGAACGGATTTGATTTCCAAACAAATCCCGAAGCCTTAATTAGTCCCAAAACTGATTGCTAGAGGGTTGTATTGAGTACATCAAAATCTCGGAGTACCTTATGGAAAATCGGTTCCTATGAAGAGAAATAGTTAACCACACCATCAATAAATGCCGGATTACGGTAAGCCCTAACAAGAACAAAGATTTAACACAAGAGAGTCCCTTACCACACCTATTGAATTCGGCAGCACCCTTGGTTAGAGGGGGAAAGATTCGGCTTAAGCACAACTGGAAGGGCTGGAATTTTAGTGAAGGAGGAGGGTGTATTTGGCTTAGAAGAACCAACAATGCTGGAAATTTCTGAACAATTTTGGCTAAGAATTTAAGGGAGAATTCGGCAGCACAATGAAGGGAGAAAGAAGAAAAGAATTTGCTGGAAATTTTGGGCACTTATATGCTGTAACAAAATCAAATATGGACAGCCCCCAAGGAGTCCAACAATCGTCAAACACCCTCTTATTTTGGTGATAATTCCAGCTTAATTATCACCCAAAAAGAATAATATTTATCTCTTACTTTTATCACCTCTTCAAATAATAAAATACTAACATTTATCTCCTATCCACCTCTTCAACAATTCAAAATAAAATAAACTACTACAACACCCTTCCAGCCGAATTTGAGAGTCCAAAATTGAACCAACACTCTCCCATTCACGCCAGCAGCATTAAAAAAAAAGAAATAAAATAAAATAAAATAAATACCCAAAGTGCAGCCCCTAGGGTTCGAACTAGCGACCTGGTGAAGGCAACAGTAGCAGCCTCCCTTAACGCCCCTTTCCAGCTCTCCCAATTGACTTCCATGTCAAATAACCCCACCATTTAATTATAAAGCCTTTATACCTCGGCCCTTCTCCTTTTAACGCCAAAGCCTAAAAATAAAACTCCCCTTGCGTCCTTTATGTCTCGAACCCGAGACCTTAAACCGAGGCCCTTAAGTGGCGCCCCAAGCCACTCCACCAACCTGCCATTCATGCCACGAGCCTTCACCAATTAATTTTAATGCCATCATTCCTGGCCCCCCTTACCTTTAACGCTAAAAGCCCAAAATAAAACACATCCCCCTTCTAACTCCGAAGATTCGAACCTCCTCCTTTGCAACACCCTTAGACGCACCAAGCCAATTGTGCCAATTAAATCCTTGTGTCATGTTCCTTCGAAAATTTTCCTTAACCCCTTATCTCACCTAGCTCCCTTCCTTTTACACACTTAAAAAGAAATTTTTAGGTCTAAGTCAGGCCTAGCTCGGGACTATTTCTAGACCCTAAAACATGCCAAATAAATCATAGTATTTATTTCTTCAAGCACACACACACACACATGGGAACAAATAATTAAATTTTCAAACATCCCTAATTCAGGATGTTACAAGTCACACGGCCAACCACACGCCCGTGTGACTAGTACGTGAACCATTTTGAAATGGCCTCACACGCCCGTGTGCCAGGCCATGTGAAAACTGGAGGGTATACTGACTTATGCCACACAGCCAAGTCACACGCCCGCGTGCTGGGCCGTGTGGAGCTACTAACTTGGTTTCTAAATAAGTACCAGGGGACATTAGGCCCTGACACCTAGCCTTGTGTCACATACGGCTGAGACATACGCCGGTGTCTCTGCCTATGTGGAAAAAATAGGCTATTATCCAAGCCATTTTTCTCACTCAAACTTACAACACCTACATATACCAAATAGCATATGACCATATCTTCAATAGGCATTCAAACCCATCTAAACCAAGTTCAATTCATGCAATATCAATACCAACAACAAAAATGCTCATAAGCATCCCAAATAGCTATTCAAATTCATACCAATTTCACATCCAAAAATCACCTAAATGATCAAACTCACCTATTAGACTTTATGCCTAAATCAACATGCATACTACATTCTCAAATTCAATAATTTTGTACTAAAAATACCAATTCGCAACAAGGCATTCACATAGTAATTATAAGCCAAAAATCAAAGGCAATTTACACATATATACATAACCAAATCATACACCATTTACAAGCCAAATCCATTGGCTATATACATTACAAACATATAGGCCATATTAACCACAACACCTATACATGCCACATAACCAAATACACAAATTCAAAAGTACCAAAACAACAGCTGGATAGTGTGATGAGATCTCCAACGACTCCAAATTCGAGCAAGCTTTTAAAATCACAATAAAACACGGAAAAGTTGTAACACTCCTTACCCGTATTCAACGCCGGAACATGGTATGAGGCATTACCGGACTTACATCGCAAGTAAATATACAAATCGAGTTATAAATTTGCGTCCAAATTAAAACCATCCATAATCAATCATAAAGTCTCTAATGTGAGCCTACGATGTACCATCCTAATTTTGGGGCTAGTTGGAATAGTGGTTTTGGGACCACTAATCCGAGGGTGAAGAAAATTATTCTTTTAATATTATTTTATGTGTTATAGCATGATTACAAGGATGCATGAAAATTTTGGTGCTTTAATTTTAGCGATTGTATGCTTAATTGCAAAAAAAAAGGACTAAATCGCATGCGAAAGTTTCATTTTACAAGCTAAAGGTGTCTAATAGCTATAGAATATAAAATTGGAGGTCCTTAAAGAGCAATTAGACCCTTAGAGAATGGGTGGCCGGTCATAGGGGACAAAATGAGGTCAAATTTGGTCAAGTAGGTGGGTTAGGTAGATTAAATTGAAGGAAATAAATAAAATAAAGAAAAGGCTATCATTTTTTTATTTTCTCTTCTTCTTCCACCAAATTTTCACACTGAAGAAGAGCTTTGGGAGCTTGAAATTTTAGCAAACTATTTTCCTTGCTAGTATGTGATTTTAATGGCTTTTCTTGATAATTTTTGTACTTTTGGAATCCCTAAAGCCTAAGCTAGCTAAAGAGAAGACTATTTTGCAAAATGATTAAAAGTTTAAGGAATTTCCATGAGATTCATTATGTTGTTTTCTGAGTTTTTATGGAAGAAAATGAATGTTAGTAGGTTAAGGAATGATAAACCGTAAAAGTAACATATTTTAAGCCCACATTTAGCATGCTTTTGGATGATTTAAGCTTTGAATTATGTAATTTGGTGCTCTTATTCCTTTGTTTTCATGTTTTATACCCAGAAGAGCACCGGATGATGAAAAGAATGGAAAACGGGCCGAAACAAAGTAAATGGGCCATATCACAAAATCCACAGGGCCTGGGGCCAAGACCACATGGTCGTGCCTCATTCAACAGCTTCGAACACGGCCTGGCTGCGACTTACACGGGCATGTGCCATGGGCGTGTCCCTGCCGTAAGAAAGAAGAGTTTCACTCGGATTAGGATACTTAGGGGCAAAGAAACACATTCAGAAGCCTATATAAACACCCTAAGTATAACCTAAAATGGGGGGAACCCAAGGCTTTAGTCAGGGGGCGTCCAAGTAGGCCAAAGAGTGTAGATTTGTGGGGATTTACTCGAAGATAGCCAGTTGATTCATCTCAAGAAGCCAGAATCATACTAAAGACGGAGGATCTCTCCTTCAATTCCCTTAGGGGGTTTTAGGGATTTCTTATGTTTTGTTTTATGTTTCTTCTAAGATGTTTTCTTTTATTATTATGAACTAAACCCTCAGATACCTGAGGGGGATGAAACCTAAGATGAATCTTGTTATCGTTTGCTGAACTATATGATAAATATTTGACTTATTCTTAATTATGTGTTCTTAATTCTTGTGTTGATATTTTCGGGATATTAATTCAAGTGTGATGTGCTTAAGTGGTGGAGCAAAAGTCCATGCCTAAGAGTAGATCTAGCATAATTAAGCGGAGTTGATCGCACGCCTAGAGATAAGGTGACAAGATTTTTCTGGATTAGGATGAAACCTAATATAGGAGTCCATAGATCGAGCTAATGCAATTCTAGGGGTTTAAATTAGAAAGAGATTTCAATTAATCAACCTAGGGTTAGACGTTAGCCGCCTCGAAAGAAGGATTAATATAACTTAGGGAATCTCACGGATCAAGTCAAATGAATAAATTATCTAGTTCAGAGTTAGATAATAAGTGAAGTCTAGGTGGATTCTTCCTTGAGTGTCGTCTTAATCAATTGGTTTTTCCTAAAAGTTATTCTCCAAATTCATTCTTCTTTGTCTTCGAGTCTTTAGTTTATTAGTTAGTTAATTTTAGTTTAGATAAACAATTCCCTTAATTCTTAGACTAAATAATAAAAAGAGAGTTAGTATTAGTACTTTTGGTTCCTTTGGGTTCGACATTCCGGTCTTGCCTTAACTATACTACTGTCCGATAGGTGTGCTTGCCTCAAATCATTGTCATAGTTAGTTTCCAGGTTCGATCATTCTTCATATAAATTTTAAGACTTTGACATCGTATAAAACAAAGATTAAGTAATAACTTTTGTGAAAGGTTTTTCTATGAAAACACCTAAATATGACTTATTTGTAAAGGTTGCAATTGAGTAATAAATGCATGAAATGCTTGGTTTTATGAATTTTTGTAAGAGAAATAAATATTTAGCTAGGCATGTTTAATGAGAAAATGTGATGAAAAATGATTTACGAGCCTAGGGGCAAAATCATAATTTTGCCAAAGTATAAGGGCAAAATGGTCATTTTTGCCTAAGTAGAAATTTTGATGTATCATGAGTTATGTAGTGATTGAATAAGTAAATTGTATTATTATAGATCAAGAAGAGCACGGAAACAACCTTGACCGAGGAAAAGGTAAGGTTATGGACTAAACTGTCAATTAACACATTTTGCACCGAGGTAAGTTTATGTGTAAACGATACATCTTTAATACATATGTTGTTACCTATTGATGCATTGTATGGATGAAATTACTTATTGGTGAGATTGATTTAAAATGATAGATAATGAGTAATTCTCGTATGAACCTCAAAATAGAACTGTAAGTACGGATAAATATCTGTAATTATCATTTGGTGGTTTGTGTGCTATACCACCGTAATTATTTTGTTGGTAGGATGTGTGCGATACCACCTTATTATTTATTCATGATGGGCTGTGTGCGTTACAATCGTTTATATTATTATATGGTGGGCTATGTACGAAACCACCATAGTTATCATTGTTGGTGGGATATGTGCGATACCACCCTATTATTGATTAACGGTGGGCTATGTGCGAAACCACCGGGTACTTATATCATTCTGAGGGGTTCATCGAGAGACTTGTCTAAGTAAATATTTCATGTAGCTTTGTGGTGATGAGTGCAGGGTATATGTGCAAGTAAATATGAGAAATACATATGTTATATGGTTGGAATGTGTTAAGAAATGAGATGAGTAAGCATGATTATGAAAATGTGAATTGTTCTTATGCAAAATGTAATGTTTGTGATTGCTTAGCATATGGTGTGGTGCTTATTGTTTACATGTAGACTTACTAAGCTTAAAGCTTACTCCCTTTCTTTTCCCTTATTTTATAGTGTTAAAGAGCCAGCTCAGGACTCGAAGATAATCAGAAGATCACCCACACTATTAGCACATTGTAGTATATTTAGACGTAGCATTTTGAGTATGGCATGTATAGGGACTAGACTTAGTGAAATGTCATGATGTTTGGCCAAGTGTGTTGGCTCTTTTAAAGATGAATTCTTTTGTATAAGGCCATAGTTGATGGCTCATTATTATTAATCTATGAAAAGATAAGGTTATTCATGAATGTGTATGGTGCATGATTGGGTTGTTTGGTTAAAATATACATGAATGGGTTGATGGTTGAATGTGATTTATGTTTGTATGAGTTAGGGTGATAAAAGAGCTTGGCAAATAGTCTTGTTCTTGTACCCACGGGTAGACACACGGGTGTATGTCTAGGCCGTATGTGACACACGATCAGCCCCATGAGTGTGTGGTTAGGTTGTGTGTCCCCTACATGTGTAACACCCCAAACTTGGCCTAGACGTTATGATCGGATCTAGCATGTCACATAGAAAGGGTTGTTTAAAAACTACGCGTCCATTGAAAGTTCATATTCTTTTTGAAACTTCAAGCTTTGTTATTTGTGAAATTCAGATTTGCTTTTATGGTCTTCTTGTAAAAACGTTATTATTATTTCTGAAAACTTTGTTTATACCAAAAATCAGATTCAGAGAATTGCGGTATTGTGATATTTTGAAAACAGTTATTAACTTTTTAAGAAAACCCAGAGTTTAATCATTTATAGTTTGCTTATAACTGAAATGAAAGTTTAAAAGAAAATTAAGTCCAATGGCATTATTACAAAATATTAAACCCAAATTAGAATAATCTTAAAATAAAGAAAAAACAAAATTTACTAAAGTTCGTGAGAAATACTCCGAGGTATGGCCACCACTGAGTCCTCCGCAGCTCCAAATCCTCTAACGCTTGGGATCACCTACAAGGTTAAAGTGTAGGGGTTGTAACACCCCAAACCCAGCCTAGAAGTTAGGCCCGAATCTGGAATGTCACATTAATGGCGCACTTCAAAACAATTTACTATTTAACCATTTAAGGCCCAAAAGCCCAAAACAAAAGTTTATTTCGAAAACCATATTAACACTTTAGTAATTTTATGAAATTTCTTAAGTGGGTAGTTGAAACAATAATAATAACCCAAAATATAAATTCGATTAGGAGTTACATGGCCTTATCGTAATCCACTGAAAAAAAAAGTATTTAAAACAAAATCATTTGAATAAATTAAAACATTTGAATAGCTTGTAGTGTGGCCATCTTCGAGCCCTCTCCCACGTCGAGCCGTCTATTCAGGATTACCTAAAACATTAAATTAAAGGGTGTGAGTTTCAAAACTTAGTGTGTACAACCCTTAGTAATCAAATCACATACAATTATTCACATTGGGCCTAAGCCCTATCAATATCGGTGGTCTTGGGCCTTAGCCCACAATGACCTCATATCAAATCATATTGCATCGTATACAAAAAAGATAATGCAAAACCCACCCCAAAAATCCATCCGCTACACACACCATTTCCCTTCCAACCTTATGACTCCTGTGGGGAATTCTAGCTCAACCCACCCTACGCTACACACCAAGGGTAGCTCGGCTGCAGTACTACCAAACGTTGCAGCAAAGCTGCTAATCATATATTGGGCTTAAAGCCTCCGGTGGATCCATACCATACGGCCATGCGATCCTGGATCCATACCATACGGCCATGCGATCCTCGAATCTTCCTCCATACCATAATACCCACCCATATGCATCCTAAGCAAAATATCATATGAATGCATCAAACACACAAGTAACATCTATAAGCTTATGTTCATCACGTAGGGGTATTTTCGTCATTTCACTACCCAGGGGTATTTTCGTAATTCTACCCTATAGGGGTATTTTGGTAATTTGGCAGAACAATGGTATTTTGGTAATTTTTCAAAATAGTGGTATTTTGGTACTTTTGCAAAATAGGGTATTTTGGGTTATTTTGCAAAACATGGGTATTTTGATAATTACAAATCTAAGGGTATTTTAGTAATTTACGAATATAGGGGTATTTTAGTAATTTTGCAAAATAGGGGTATTTTGGTACTTTTGCAAAATAATGGTATTTTGGGTAATTTTGCAAAACATGGGTATTTCGATAATTTACAACTCTAGGGGTATTTTAGCAATTTACGAATATATGGGTATTTTAGTAATTTTTAAAATATAAGGGTAATTGGTCCATCTCGGGTTTTAGTTATGAACTTTGGCCCATCTACCAGTCCTCGCGGCTAAAGTGAACAGACACTACGCACCAGGTAGGATTCCAAAGAAGAGGAGGTGGGCCACTAGGACCGCTTAAGTACCAAGCTCTCCCTAAATCCAATCCTAGACATTCGTATGCCCGTTGCCACACCCTAACCCAGCAACTTGTTCACGGACATGTTTAATTAGATTAAGTCTTATGAAATTTAAGAGTTGTTCAAACTAGGCCTAAAGTCCATTAACCCTAACTTACTTGTCTACGTCCCCATAAGCCCATCAAGCCCATTTCATGTCCTTACGGCCCATTAGGCCCAAATCTCATCATATGGCCTATTTGGCCCAAACAAATCTAGATCATGTATCATGCATGACTAATTCAATTCGTATTACCAACCAAACCATTTCATCAAACTTAGCCTCAAGGTCCACCGGGCCCATTTAGCCACTTTCGGCTTTTCGACTTTTCGGCATTGCCGATATTGTGTGTGTAGTGTTTGTACACACCTGGTAACCTCGCGTGTTGCAAACCCCTTAGTCACGAACCTACAATCGACATTATTAGCGATTAACCAAAGCTTTAACATACACTGACTAACAACCGAAACCTCACCATACCCTTACCGTGTACCTCACGTTCTAGTAGTCCTTCCTTTGCTACTATTGGCAATTATCCTGTAGATCTGCACCCAAACACCTATATCGTCAAAACCAAGTGACCCAAATTGATCATAAGTCACCCCTATGAGCCACAATAGATTCGGTCACTTATTAAAACTCTAACTGAATCGAGAATACTTAATGCCTTGATAACAATCCTTACCTACTGCACTTGGAATTGCTGAGCCTCACCCTTGTTAGTACATGGTAACGACAAAGAGGGGTTAGATAGCCCTTCGGCTTTTAATAAAACACACTAAAAATTCAAGTAAGCTCTTACCAAAATCTTCCTTTGATCCTGCGGCTTAAGTCCGGCTTTTGAGACTACTAAGGTGACAGAGGCAATTCGACAACACAAGGGGGAATAAGAAATAAAAGTGATTTGGCTAGAACTGAATGGTGAACCAAAAGGGAATTTGAGAAGGGAGGATATGACGGATTCGGCTTTGGCACACTTAGAAAAAAAAAGATGTCCGAGCCTCTCAGAAGTGAAGAAATTCGGCCAGAAGAAAGTAAAATTTGGCATTAACCTAGGAACTTAATTCGGCACTCATATATATACTAAAGAAAAAATTAAATAAATAAATAACATAAACCTACACTCCCCAATCAACTCAAACTTATCACCAATTAAATTCCTTTATTTTCTCCAAATTTTATCTTCATCCCTATCCCAAAAATTCCTTTATTTAGCCAAAAATCCAATTTGAATTACATTCAAATTGCTTTCCCCGAATAGTAGCCATCTTTTGGCATTTTGGTCCACTTTAAATACCTTCCCCACGCCAGCAGCAAAATAGCATATTATTGTGCACAAGGCAACTCGAAACCAAGACCTCCAAGCACCACCACACGCTTCTCGCCACTGCACCACAACCCTTCTTGTGATATGTTCCATTCTCAACTTCTTTTAAAGCATATTTTCCAGTGACCGAATCATCCAAAGAAATATAAAAATATTAGCCAACACCCAGCTTCGAACCTCCGACCTCTTCACTATGACACATGTCCCTTGCCACTGCGCCGCTTATTTTATTTGAGTCATATTTCCTCCCTAATTAATTATAACCCTTTCTGCCACGCTCCAGGTTTACTTGAAAAAAACCCAACATTTAGCGCACGCCGCGACTAGAACCCTGCTCCCCCTCCTGCTCCTAATGCCTTTGCCACTGGGCCAGCCGTTTCTTTGTGTTGTAAATCAGCCCTAACTAATTATAAGGCCGAAACTCTAGCCTTCATACTAACTTGTGCGCAATAAAAATTTTTGCCAAGTCTAAGACTTGAACCTGTGTCCACCAGCTTATTCAGAATGCCCCAGGCCACTGGACCACCTACTTCCTTGTGCTATCTTTTAACCCAACATTATTTTAAAAGCCTTCTGACTATCACCAACCTCACTTAAGGGTAAAAAAACAATTTTTTTTTTTTTGCTAAAGCCTTAGATCGAGCCTAGGACTTTTCCAACACCACCAACACTTCCTAAATCACCTAAAAATTAAACTAAACATGCAATCATAATTTTTTTTTTTTTACACTTAATTCATTATTCCCTTTCTTCTTCTTCTTCTTCTTTTTTCAAATGGACAAAATACATTCTCTCAACAGACGAAACCCATTTATTCTAGGCCCAAATTCGGGGCGTTGTAATCCGCTAATCGGTCATTAACTGGGCCCGAGTCTATCTGAAGCGATCGGGGCAAGCCTATCTGTGGCGATGCAGGTGAAGCCCTATTTGGTAACAATCTGGGCCTTGGCCCTATAAACATATTAATGCAAACAGAGTATGCAGTTCAACCCAATAATCCATCCGCTACACACCCCCGTACCAGCCCTACACACCTGTGGGGATCAAGTCAACCCACCCAGCCCTACACACCAATATGGCAGACAAGCTGCTAATCAAAGAATTTGTGGCGAAGCCACCAAAATAACAAAATATACGTGGCATAGCCACTAGACAGAATGTGGCAGAGCCACCAGAATACACTTCCTCCGATCATCAATATCCCAATCCCATGCAGAATGTCATGTATGCAAAGCACATATCAAAATGATGTATGAAATAAATTACCATCATAACCAATTAAACAGAATACACACAATCATACTAATCAGTCCTTAAGGGTATAACAGTAATTTTACCCACTGAGGGTATTTTAATAATTTACCCACCAAGGGTATTTCAGTAATTTACCCTCTAAGGGTATTTTGGTAATTTTATCACTTAACGGCCTTTCTGAAGGCCTACTGTCGCCTCAAGCGACACAGGACCCTTTTTGGGTCTCTACGAAACTATTGGGCCTAAAATCCACTTCAGGCCCAAATGGGCCCACACACTCGTGTGGCCCATTTCGCATGGTTTCAATCTCAGATTTTTAAATTTCGCAACTGCACTCACCCTTTGACAGTTTTCCATCAATTTTGCCCATGTTGGCCGGATAGCCGATTGGACCCATATGGCCCGTTTCGGCTCGATTTGGCCTGTTACAACCTCAGTTTCGCGAGAGTGCTCGCGACACTCTCAATGGCTTATTGTCATTATTCGTATTTCGGTTACCACTACGAGCGCTCACACGCTCGAGTGGTCACAGATGTTGATTTTCCAACTTTTCAGCTTTCGGCCGAGTCACAGAACATTGCAAGCATCATCCAGAGGGGTGTGAGATTACACTCCTGATCACGTAGAGTACTATACACTCACGGTCATCATCACCTTCACTAGAGTGATCAACCGCGATTTGCCTATCTAAACCAAATGCCGACGCCCTTCCACAACTCGGTGAAAAATCTCGAACCGCTGACACCCTACGTCGCTTAATCTTGGGAGTAGGGGTTACGAGTCCACTTCCACTAGGCACTCTTCCGGACCCCACTCAAACTGGATAATACTTGCCTCCATGAAGAACCACACACCACTTATTCCCCCTCATCTTGTTGAAATCCCTAAACCCAAAAATGGCCAAAGCATATAAAAGATCATTCTTTTAGCCACCAAGTGCAAGAAAGAACTTACGATTGCCAAGGATGAAACTGAATAAAAAAAATAGTGTTACTGACAAAAGAGAACTACCACTTACCAACCACTTCCAAATACTCGAATGTTGAATGAACAGAGAAGAAGATAAGCTTGATCCCTAACAAATTCGACCTAGACAAAAAGGTGTTGAATTTAAGAGTTCCGGTTTTGGCAGAGCAAAGTGAGGGTAGAAGGAAACCAATAGTAGCACTATGAAACAAAGATGGGACTAAAGTAACGAGCGGAAGAAGGGAAAAAGTGTGTAATTAATCGGCTAGAGAAAAGACAAGGAAAAGAGATGAGATGAAAAAGAAATGGATGAGAAGAGCTGAGAAGGGGAATTCGGCCAACAAATGTTTAGGCAACAATGAGAAAATAAGAGAGTCCAAAAAGAAATTGAGAAGAAAAGAATAAGTGAAGTTGAGGTTTCTTTAAGGGAGAATTGAAGAAAAATGACCCAAAAATGCTTTAAGGGAAGTGCACAAAATGCATGAAAATGCCAAGGAAAATCTAGAGAAATTCAGCACACCCCTCACCAAACCGAATGTGCAATCCCACACTACTAACCCTTTTTGCCGAAATTCCCCCAAAACAATTCCCCACATTCGGCCAACTCCTCCCCACACTCCCCTTCCTCGATTTTCTCCACCTTTCTCTCTTACACATGCTCTCCACCTCCTATTCAAACAATTTGACCCATTCTTCAACCACCCTGGCAGAGTTTGAACTGAACTCTACTTCTTCCTCTCCCAAACACCAAAACAATAGCCACCAAAATAACACTTGTGAGATTCGAACCTCCAACCTCCTTGCACTCTCCTTGACGCCACACCACCTTGCCACATGCTCCCCTTATGCTAGCAAAACACCAACAAATTTCCTTAAGTCCAGCTTCTGCTAACCCTCTCCCTTAAAGGGCCAAAAACCAAAATTTTGCCTATGGCCTGACTTGAACCCGGGACTTCATAGAAGCCCCGTAACCTTCCAAAATCACTTACCTAATAGGTCTAACTTGCATTAATGCTATTCTCATATTCTCAAAAATTTTAAACACTCCTACGCCTAAGGTCCAATGGGCCCAATTCTACTAAGCCCAAATTTAAGGCATTACAACATGTTAATTTTACAAGTCAGTATGCTCAGTAGTAAACACACAGGCAGAGACATGGTCGTGTGCCTCATCCGTGTGGAAGGCACGGCCATGGTCATGGGTGTGTGCCCAGGCCGTACGAAGTCTGCACCTCAATTTGGAATTTAATTTGCCACACGGTCGAAGGACACGAGCATGTGACTGGCCATGTGATGCAAGTTAGTGTTGACCACGGGCCAGACGCACGAGCGTGTGACAGGCCGTGTGATGCAAGTCAGTGTCGACCACGGGTGTGGAACACAGATGCGTATCATGTCACACGAGCGTGTCCCTTCTTCCACACGGGCGTGTGGACTATTTAGAGAAAATTTTCTAAGGTCTTCCAGAAAGCTTCAAAGGAGCTCGATTAGATCTCAAATCATTCCTAAATCGTGAATTGGGCCTCGTAGGCTTGTTTAGGAGATGTTAGTAAAAATTGTAAATTTGAGAGAAAAGTTAAGTTCCTAAATTGCCTGATTGATTGCATGTAAGCTTAGAAATGCCTCATACCTTGTTCCGGTGTTGAATACGGGTAAGGGGTGTTACATACGAGGCCCAAAACATGCTTTAGTAGTGGTTCGAGACTAAACTGAGCACTTAAGAAATTTTTACAAAACTTAGAAAATTTTTGCTAGAAACAAGGGTCACATGCCCGTATGGTTTTGGGACATGCTGGTGTGGGTACGCCGTGTGGAAAAATAAAGGCTATTTATCAAGCCATTTTCCACCCTCATTTTCACACACTTGTACACAACTCTAAGGGCATAATTCATAGCACAAACAATCAACCAATACCATCATAACTAAGGCCTAAACATGTCCTTTACAAGCTAACATCTATCATGCTTGAAAACATCATACTTTACCAAACTCGATCATACCACAAGCACATCCACAAACAGTCAATATGATTACTTTCAATATTTATAGTCTAGCCTACTTTCACTAGCTTACCAACAAGCCAATTCTCCCCATTTAACACCTAAATTATTTAGCCACAATCATTCATATACCAGGCAAATAAAAGGCATATCACAAATAACATTAGCCAATGCATAACTCACATTCAAATTAACCAAGTTAGGCCATCTTTTAAGGCCTTATATAAAATATAACATTTATCAATTACAAGCTAATACTTTTGGCCAAATCATAATGACACATATACCCAAAATGACCAAGTCCCTATACATGTCATTACTCAAAATATTAACATTTCAATGGTACCCAAAATAATGGTTGATAGTGTGAGTGGATCTCTGACGATCTCCAATCCCAAGCTAGCTTGGTGACACTATAAGATAAGGGAAAAAAAATGGGGAGTAAGCTATATAGCTTAGTAAGTTCATATGCAAATAATAAAAACATTAATTATACATGTATCATATGCATAACATAACATGAATCAACTTAAATGTCATTAAAACTTCATGAACATAACATACTCAATCATATTCTTACCAATTGTTCATCATATACTGAATATATTTCCTTTGAGCTTTTCGTACATACATGTACTAACTCGTAACATAATCACATACTTTCTCATCTTTGGCATACCCGTTGAACCACTTGGAATACTATCGGATACACGGAAAGATTTGCACATAAGTGCAACATATGTAGCCAATGCTACCACAAATATCATAACACATATAGGCTTACTCTCAAGCTATCCACGGGCCTGCTCATACAAGCTGTCAGTCAAGACGTAGCTATGCGGTGCTGCTCACACAAGCTGTCAGGTATCTGCAACATATGTCGATATACCTAGCCACTGGTAGGATGTACGGGACCAGCACCCGGGTCACATAATCACATAATCACATGGGTTCCTAATGACCTGTCACTAGTAATCTAATCTATTCCTAAGGTTCAACTGAGATTTCTCTCTTGCCGGAACTTTGTCGAATATGCTTGTAGAATCAATCATACAGTTCATGCAATAACAAAACATTAAAATACAATATAGCATTGTGACCGCTATAAAATCAGAGTTTTAAATATTTATAAAAGAATGATCAAACCTGGAGACTAACTCTGACAACGATATTAAGGCAAGTGTACCTATCGAACAGTAGTATAACATAGGCAAGACTGGATATCGAACCCAATGGAACTAAAAGTACTAATACTAACTTTCTTATTATTATTTAGCCTTAAAATTAAAGTGAAGTTGCTTTTGACAAAAACTAAACTAAGGACACAAAGACAAAAAGATGAATAGGAAAATAACTTTGAAGAAAAACTCAATTGATTGCGACGATACCTTCAAGAAGAATCCACCTAGACTTCACTTGTTAATTAACCTTTAAATATATGATTTCTTTTACTTAGCTTGATCCGTGAGACTCCCTAACCTATGTTAAACCCTCTCTTGAAGGGAATAACGTCTAATCCTAGGTTAATTAGTGGAACTCTCGTTCGCTTATAATAACCCCCTAGGAAAGCAATAAATCGATCAATGGACTCCCCTATTAGGTTTCACCCTAATCCGGCAAAATCTCGTAACTCTATCTCTAGGCGCCCGATCAACTTCGCTTAATTATGTTAGATCTACTCTTAGGCAGGGTCTGTTCCTCCTCCACCTAAGCACATTATATTTGAATTGAACAACATAATTAAGAACAAACCAAGTAATTTATCATATAACTTAAAAATCAAATAAAAAGATCCATCTAGGTTTCATCTCCTTCAGGTATCTGAAGGGTTTAGTTCATAACTAAACAAGAAAACATCTCAAAAGAAAAGATAAAACAAAACATAAGAAAATCCTAGAACTCCATGAAGGAATTGAAAGAGAATTCTGCCTTCTTGAGTATAATTCTGGCTTCTTGGGATGGATCAACTGGCTATCTTCACGTTATTCCCTAACTCTAACCTTCTTGCCTTGGCTCCTTGGCCTAGCTTTTTCGCCCCCTCAAAGGTGGTACTTGGGGAATATTTATAGGCTCTTAAAAAGTGATTCTTTCTCCCTAAGTATCCTTTTTCGACTGAAATTACTCTTTCCAGCGATAGAGGCATGGCCATGTCACACGCCCGTGCAAGTCGAGACCTGACCGTGTTCGGATTTCTACTTTGGCACGGCCAGGTGCGGTGGCGATGAGGTCGTGCTCCAATTGTTCATCGAGACACGGCCGTGTGGTTATTGGCCCAGGCTGTGTCGATTTCATGGAAAGGTCCATTTTCTTTGTTTTAGGCCCGTTTTGTGTTCTTTTCATCCTCGGGTGCTTTCCTGGGTCAAAGATATGAAAAGAAAGGATTAAGAGCACCTTTTTTACATAAATCAAGGGATAAATCATCAAAAAGCATAATAAATGTGGGATTAAAATATGTTACATTTACAGTTTATCAAATACCCCACACTTAAGCTTTTGCTTGTCCTCAGGCAAAATTCTCAACTTACAATTAAAACAAACTTTCCATGATTCATAATTCCTATCAAAATGGCTTATCCTAATACATAGATAATTTATACATGGATAATTCAACTCAAAGATTCCCAGAAATTCAAACAAGATAAGTCATACAATTGTAGCACGAAAACATAGGAGTTTCCCTTCATTTAAATAATTACCTTTTAATTCAAAACCGACAAGGATTGAGATTTTCACAAAAGATTTACTCAAATCACTCAAAAGTGTTTAAGGGTCAAAATTAAGCACTCATAAGTTGAACCTGAAAAGTTAATCCCATAGGCTTGCCTAAAAATCATATCTCCACCACTGTAAAATGAAATGATAAACAGATCAAAAGGTCTTTGTTAAGGTTGTAACGGGGCTAGGGTTAAAGGTGTGGATAAAGGCTGAAATTAGAAGGTTAGAATCGAGATTAAATTGATAAGTTACCTACCTAAAAATTTCTAAGATAATAATTACATTTACTGAAAATAAAAATCCTACTAATACGAGCTTTTTCTTTTGGGAATTAGTCTTTGATTGTGTAAGCTCACTTTACATACTACTAATAGTGAAAACTTGAATTTTTTTATTATTATTTTTTAAGAACAAACCAAATACAAGATAAATTTAACTACCAAAATAATAAACTTAGGTAACTAGCTCAAATCAAATCTCGATTAAAGGATAATCAAAAATAAAGGGTGATAACAAATACAAAGGGTCTTGGGTTAAATTTAGCGGGTAAGTCAATAAAAAGGGTTGTTAGGCTCAACAAGGTTTACTAAGGGTTAATTATGAGGGTAGGCTGTTTAGTGGAGTAAGTGGGTTAAAACCTAAGTGCCTTTATCATCTCGGTATATCAAATCATAACTGTGGTCTTGATATATATAATTGAGGCAAGTTCTAGAATAACAGTTCATAGTTGACACACTCATAATAAAAAACTGAGCATGAAAAAGAATATATACTCTATAAGGTTCAAATACTCACAAAAATTATGGGTGTTTTGACATCATCCTTATAAATTTCAAATTTCAAGGTAGAATTTAATTTCAGGTCAACAACCTAGCAAAAATTTTAATATCTGAAAAGCAGACTTATCATGCTTGATTCTCTAGTATCCCTTAAATTAAACATCAATGTATAATTAACTATGACTTATTCAAAAACATATTAATGAAAATCATAAATCAGTAAAAATTTCATCCTAATTAGTAATATGAGAAAATTACTTTAGAACAAGATTAAATCAGGGATTTGAGAATCATGCAAAATTTAGACACTTTTATCCTCAGGGTTTGAGAATAATGAAAAATTAGACATTTTCTCAGAATAACTATTCACCCCCCCACACTTAAGATGTACATTACCCTCAATGTACAAAGATAGATTAAAGATAAACCAAAAGAGAAGGAGAAAGAATTACTCCCTGATTTGTGGATGTTTTCCTGAATGAGTCTCTTTGGTGGCGGTGATGGTTCGTCGGGATAACGTTCCTGCGCTAGATGAAGAAATTGGGTAGCGCTTTGAGAAATAGCCAGGTTTCATTAAGACTTAATGAAAATAAACTAAATATATAAATAAAGACAAGAAAGATAAGGAGGAGGAGACTAAGAAGGAAAATAAACTAAGGCTAGGGAATAAAAGGGCTTCAGAATCCTTATTGGTAGGTGGTTCGTGAGGTGGGTGTGACTTCTAAGGTGACGGAGGTGCTGGCGGTGGTGAAAGTGGCGTGATTCCCAAGCAGCCTTTAGAACCTGACACTAAGAAACTAAAATGAAATAAAATAAATCAAGCATAAGATAGTTAAAAAGAAGGAAAATAAAGGAAAATATAAATGCGAAACAAAAAATAAATTGTCCCATAGGTCCTTGGCTTGGTGTTAAGATGAAGCTACCGACATGAACTCATGTTGATCGTTCTCCTTTGCGAAATATGGCCTTTTATGCTTCTTTGGCATGGTGTTGGCTTGCTCAAGGATCTAGAGCCATAGTAAGTGGAGAATTCTTGAGATGGAGGAGAGTAGAAACAATGAAAAGAAGGGTGAAATCATATGGGGGAAAGGAGAAGAGGGGAGAGAATTAAATAGACGTTCAGATGTTCTGCTCCCCCATGGTCGTGTTCCCAGGGTGTGTCGAGTTACACGGCCTCCTCACACGGCCATGTTATAGAGGGTGTTGTCACCCTATGCCCGTGCTTGATCCTTTTACGCCCTTGTTCGTTATGTTTCTTTGTTGGCACGGTCAGACAACACGGACGTGTCTTACCCGTGCTCGATAAGTCAGTAACCTTAGTAATTTTACACGGTTTGTGGCATGGGCGTGTTCTGTCCATGGAATGGGAGTTGGTAGCCTCACACGGTTGGTGCCATGGCCATGCCATGTCCGTCAGTGCCCGTATCGAGAGTGGTTGGATCCGTGATGTTGGGGTGGTGGTTGGGCTGACTGCACGGCCTCTGTCCTGTCAGTGTTGTGGTTTTGGTGGTCCACAAGGCCACGGACACGGTCGTGTATAAGGCCGTGTGATCTGGGATTCTACACTTTTGGGTTAGTTGAAAAAGGAAGAGAAAAAGAAAAGGAAATAAAATTGCAAAATGGGGTAGTGTTAGTACTCGGGTTGCCTCCCGAGAAGCGCTCGTTTATAGTCTTAAGCTAGAATTTTCTCGTGTCTGAAAATTTTAGGGAGGTTTAAAAGTTTCAATATCTTCCCTCATATCTACAGTTTTAGTTTTATGACAAAATTGAGATGGAGAAATATTTACCTTGAAAGTGTCAAAAGTAGGATTACTGACCTCGACTATTCTTTGTGGGAAGATATCATGCACCTTAAGAAGAAGTTCTCCCTTTTCCTTCAGGTTTGTTGTGGTGATGTGAGGTTCAGTTTTCTCTAACAGAACCTGATCTCCTATCTTATAGTGATTTGATGTTCCCACGAGCTCTTCTGGTGGTTCCTCTGGTTGTACAGTGTGTAAATATGGCTTTTCATTGACCCGTGTTTCCTGTTCTTTTTTGTGTAACCCTAGTTTTTCCTTGAAGTGTATTTTCCATTCATTTAAGTCATCAATTTCGGTCCTTTGTTCTTCGTGAGTTGTTTCTTTGTCGGCACTGAACGGAGGATCTGGTACAATCGTTTCCTTTTTTGGAGGTTCCTGAAAAGAAGGTGAAATTAAATGATTATCGAAAGACTTTTGTTATTTACCTTGATTCCTTGACGTCCTAGCTGAATCGAGGGCTTGAAGACTTATTGAGTCGTCACCTACACAAAGTATGAGCTCACCTGTGGCAACGTCAATTTTAGTTTTGGCAGTTGCTAGAAAAGGTCTTCCTAAAATTAAGGGGATTGAATTATCCTCATCCATGTCTAAAACAACAAAGTCTATTAGGAAAACAAATTTATCAATTTTTACGAGAACATCTTTAATAATGCCCCTAGGGATTCTAATAGTTTTATCCGCTAATTGAATACTCATCTTAGTTTGTTTTGGTTTCCCTAGACCTAGTCGCTTAAACAACGTATAAGGCATAACATTTATACTTGCCCCTAAATCAGCTAACGCATTATCAATATTTAAACTACCAATTAAACATGGAATTGTAAAACTCCCTAGATCTTTTTGCTTCTGTGGTAGTTTATTTTGTAACATTGCTGAGCATGTTGCGTTTAATTCCACGTGGTTCTCTTCATCTATTTTGCGTTTGTTGGTCAAGAGCTGTCTTAAAAATTTCCTCGCGTCTGGCATCTGGAAAAGTGCTTCAAGAAGAGGCAAGTTAATATGTAATTTCTTTAAAAGTTTAAGAAACTTACCGAACTGCTCCTCTGAATCGTCTTTTTGTAATGCTGCGGGATAAGGTATGCGAGGTTTGTACTCTGTGACTCCTGATTTTGGCTTTTCTTGTACCACCTCTATTGTTTCTTCGTCTACCTTACTTTCTGGAGTTGGGTTGGGTGTATCTATTTCCTTGCTATCCTGAAGTGTGATAGCTTGAATTTGCTCCTTAGGATTAATTTTGGTATTACTAGGTAAGCGTCCTTGCAGTCGTTCTGACATTGACTTTACAAGTTGTTCCAGGGCTTTGCTTACTTCCTTAACTGACTTAGCAAGTTCTTCCATTCGGTTTTCATTGCTTTTGATTGTTCTGTCAGCTTCTTGGATACGTTCCTCGATGGTTAGCTTCTTGTCTTGTGGATAAGGCTGATTTAGGAAGTTTTGCCTTTGATTTCCTTGATTGCCTTGTCCTCCCCACGAAAAATTTGGGTGATTCCTCCAACCTGGATTGTAAGTGTTACTGTAAGGATTATTATTAGATCGGAAATTATTACCTATATTACATCTATTCATCTTCTGCTCCTGGTTGGTAGGGTGGGTACTCAGGATTCGCTACAGTTCCACTAGTGTCGCACTGCATGACTGGATGTATCTGTGAAGAATACAAACTATCAAGCTTTTTATTCATCATCTCAAGTTACGTTGATATCATGGTCATGGTGTCAACGTTAAAAACTCCTGCCAATTTTGTTGGTTTGGTCCTCGAAGCTTGCCATTAATAGTTGTTTAAAGACATCTCCTCAATGAATTCGTAGGCTGCTTCAGGAGTTTTATTGTTCAGTGTTCCACCGGCGGCTGAATCTATCAGTTGTCTCGTTGAGGGGTTTACTCTGTTGTAGAAGGTTTGGACTTGTAGCCATAGGGGTAAACCATGGTGTGGGCACCTCCTTAAGAGATCTTTGAACCTCTCCCATGCATCGTAAAGTGTCTTTAAATCCATCTGCACAAAGGAAGAAATGTCATTATGTAGTTTAGCCGTTTTGGCTGGCGGAAAATATTTCATCAAAAATTTTTCAGTCATTTGATCACATGTAGTTATTGACCCTCACTGTAACGAGTTTAACCACTGGTTGGCTTTATTCCTTAATGAAAAAGGGAATAACCGAAGACAGATGGCATCATCAGAAATGCCATTTATTTTGAAGGTATCATAGAACTCCCTGAAGGAATTGAAGGAGAATTCCGCCGTCTTGAGTATAATTCTGGCTTCTTGGGATGGTCAACTGGCTATCTTCAAGTTATTCCCTAACTCTGACCTTCTCGGCTTGGCTCCTAAAAGGTGGTACTTGGTGAATATTTATAGGCTCTTGGAAAGTGATTCTTTCTCCCTAAGTATCCTTTTTCGACTGAAATTGCTCTTTCCAGCGACAGAGGCACGGCCATGTCACACACCCGTGCAAGTCGAGACCTGACCGTGTTTAGATTTCTGCTTTGGCACGACCGTATGCGGTGGCGATGAGGCCGTGCTCCAGTTGTTCGTCGAGACACGGCTGTATGGTCCTTGGCCCAGGCCGTGTCAATTTCATGGAAAGGCCCATTTGCTTCGTTTTAGGCCCGTTTTGTGTTCTTTTCATCCTCGGGTGCTTTCCTGAGTCAAAGATATGAAAAGAAAGGATTAAGAGCACCTTTTTTACATAAATCAAGGGATAAATCATCAAAAAGCATATTAAATGTGGGATTAAAATATGTTACATTTACGGTTTATCATATTGTATTATTAACATTCGAACTTACCTCTGTACAAAAATAGTGAAAATGGACCTAATCGTCAAACACTTTGATTTTCCCTCGATTTAGGTCTGAACTTCGTTTTTATTGATCTATAATAGAAAATTTAACTCATTTAATACTCACATTATTCAATTCAGTCCAAAAATCACATTATGGAAAAATTACATCTTTGCACCTAACTTTTTGACATTTTACACTTTAGTCTCTAGGCTCATAAAATGAAATATAGTCAATTTCTTCAAAACCCAAGCCTAGCTGAACCATTTTCATACTCATAACAGCCCACATTTTTGCATTAAATCACATTTCTACCACATAATTTACAACTTTTACAAATAGGTCCTTTTTGACATTTTCATCAAAAATCACTTAGTAAAAGTTGTTTATCCAACATCAAATTTGTATAATCTACCATTAAACATGAAAATACACCCATGCCTAACATGGGTCAAACCCTAGACCTTGATCATATCTTAAATTAGTGGTAGAAATATATAGATCGAGTAACAATGACTTCAAAAATGTAAAGAGCATTAAAAACGGGGCAAGAATGGACTTACAATCGTGCTTGGAAGATGAAAAAACCCTAGCTATGTCTTCCTTAGTGAATTTTGGCCATGGGAGAAGAAGATGGACAAAATTTTGGCTTTATTTTGCTTATTAATTCATTTAATTACCAAATGACCAAAATGCCCTTTCTTTAAAACACCCCAATTTCATCACCCAAATTTCATCTAAATCATGTCCATTTTTGTCCACCAACTTAACCAATGGTCTAATTACCATATGAGGACCTCTAATTTAATATCTCATAGGAATTGGTCACCTTTAACATATAGAATTCAAGATTTTCACTTTTTGCAATTTAGTCCCTTTAACTAAATTGAGTGCCCAAACGTCAAAATTTTCGAACGAAATTTTCACGAAATCATTCCATAAAATTGTAGACCATAAAAATATAATAAAAATAAATTTTACTGCGTCAAATTTACGGTCCTTCAACCACTGTTCTAATTAGACCCAAAATCGGGTTGTTACAAAAGTAAACAGAGTAAGCTATTATGCTTAGTAAGCTCGTATGGCTAATAAAAATAACTTACCATTCATTCACAAATTAAGTAATATAAACATAACATGATACAAATCAACTTAATCACATGGCTAACATATATTCATCTACATAGTAAATCATGAAACTCACAAATTTCATGGATTCAATGCTTATATGGTTTACATACATACCTGCACTGATATGTATCAATCTCTTACCTTTTCATATCATCAATATACCCATTGAACCATTTGGAATAATATTAGATACTCGGGAATCTCGCACCCTAAGTGCCAATACATGGTCGAAACCATCTCAATCTTATATCTCATATGTAAATGCTCATCTCGAGCTATCACCGGGTTTGCTCACACAAGCTAACGGTCAAGACGTAGCTACACAATGCTTCTCACATAAGATAATGAGTAACCACAATACATGTCGAAAAACTCAGCCACCGGTAGAACGTACGGACCAACACCCAAAACACAATAACCCCTAATGACATGTCATTTGTATCCTATCTATTCTTAAGGTTCAACCAGGATTTCACACATCACCAAATCTTTGTCGAATATTTTCGTGAAGTCGTATTCATCAATAATACAATAATAAAGCATTTAAAAACACAATTACATTAATACTTATTAACATACAAAATTACCTCGATCACAAAAATGACGAAATGGATCTACTAGTCCAAAACTTTATCTTTTCCTCGTTTTAGATCCGTACGAGGCTTAACTTGATCTAAATAAATCAAATTCGGTCCATTTAGTATTGATTCTATTCAATTCCGCCATAATACATATTTTTGAAAATTTACACTTTTACCCCTAATATTTTAACATATTTACAATTTAGTCCCTGGCTCATAAAAAAAATGCAAATTCATGCAATTCCATTTCAACCCATATTAGCCTAATTCTATATAGACTTATACCAGTCCAAAATTTTCATTATTTCACACATTTCACCAAGAATTTTACACATTTTACAAATAAATCCCAGAATTGCAATTTCAACCAAAATCACTTAACAAATGTTGTTTATCTAACAACAACCATTCATTTTCTACCATTAAACTTCAAAACACATACATATTCATCAATTGTAAAATGCTAGACTATTAATAGTTTTGCAAATTAGTCCCTGGGCTAGCTAGATTAAGCTACAACGACTCCAAAAACATAGAAATCATTAAAAATCGAGCAAAATTGCACTTACATGCAAAGATGAACCATAGCTGAAACTTCAAGCTTCATTAATGGTGTTTCCTTAGCTAATTTTTGGTGGAAGATAGACACAGTAAAGATGACGAAGTTTTTTTAATTATTTTACTTAGTTATTTTATTAAATTACATTTTTAACCTTATCATTAAACCATTAAAATCACTTAATTAATGTCCATATTTATCCACTCATATTAAAAATGGTATAATTACTACATAAGGACCTCTACTTTAAGGTTTCATAGCCATTAGACACCTTTAGTTAATAGAACTCAACTTTTACACTTTACGCGATTTAATCCTTTTTATCAAATTGAGCATGCAAACGACAAAAATTATTAGCGAAATTTTTATACGACACTACTAACATTCTATATACATTAAAATAATAATAAAATAAATATTTTGACCTTATATTTGTGGTCCTGAAACCACTGTTCTAATTTCACTGAAAACTGGTTGTTATATTTTTTAATAAAATTATTCATGAATTATATTAATACTTTGTATATTGTTTTCACATGGTTTTTGCATGCAATAAAAATGGAAGCAAATGTTGCTCATTGGTTGTCTAATGTTTAATTAATATTAAACGATATTACATGGTCGGATCGTAATACAAAAAGACAGCTTATATTAGTAGACGAACGTAAACATGTCCTTAGTCTAATTGGAAATGAGAAAACCAATTGAAAGACTAATATTTTGTCTATTAAGTCCAACTGGGGAGATGTTTTGTCTTGGGCATCGAAGCAGATGACTCTAAGAAGATATAAAGACATGGATGTGACTGACTCGACTAACAGTACATCAAATTGGAAACAAGTAGAATTTATTATTAATCCGTTAATGGGTTTATCCTCTTGTGGTGTTCATAGTGTGGCATACCTAAATCATGAGTGGAAGGCAGAATGTGCATGCGTGACTCGTATATTTTGATGTAAGTAAAAGCCTAAGTTCGAATAGATAAGGAACTGAAAGCTAGTGCATTAGGTGTATGGCTTCTATAGTACATAGCATCATTCATAACAATGGAATTCATGGGGCAAGAAATTGGTAAATGATATCCTCTTATTGGCATTACATGATTGAGTAAAAGTAAACATGGTCATAGGTCTTTCGTCTTTGTGATGAATGACTTAAATTACAATTTGATAGTAATTGACTTTTATGGAGGAAGATGTAATGGTTACCTTGAGACAAAATATGATAATATTGGGAGAATGGATATTATCCCAAAGAGATCAAGGATGACAATGTTATTGGACCAGCACTAAGTAATTGCTTTCGTAATGGTATGTTGTTCAGGAGAGCTCAATCATGATACTATAGTGGAATGACTTCATGACTAAATGAGTTTATAATTAATAGGAAAAAAGTTGGAACTTAATTATAAATCATTTGAGCCCTAATGACATATGACCAATTCATCCCTCCGCTAGCTTGTTGAAATTAGAAATGATTTGCGTGTTTGAATAGAAATGAATGGAATAAATAGGAAAAGAGAAATGAGAAACATTAAGGAATAATTATGGCTTTTTCCAAAATGAAAAAATGGAACTATTTGGAAATAAATGTAGATTTCCAAAATGAAAATGGAAATAGATTTGGATATTATTCATTTTCAATTTTATATGGATTACTTAAAAATAATCAGAAGAATGAGTTTATGTTTTAAGCTATTTTGAAGCACGAAAATGAAAATAAAACATTCGGTCACAGTGAACATGTTGAGTTGTGAAATATTAAAACATATTCTCTCGGTCACAATGAAAATAAACATACACTTGAATCGGAATGGTTCCTGCCTGTACCCAACGTATATCATCTGGTATGACACATTACCATTCCTTTTAGGAAAGTGGTTCAAAATATTTAAAAAAAGGAATACTTTTATTCATGTTAACAAGTTGTTTGCGCCAGTTTTTGTTATTGTACTCTTGGTGGAAAGTGACGGCGATGTGGCTGATGCAGTAGACAGACCTCCGCGTAAGCTTGGAATGCCAAATTACAACAGCTAGTCCCTTCGATCTGTCAAATATAATGCAAATGTTGTCTTGGCTGACAATATGCCTCCGCAAGTTCATCAGGAAAAATTCCTACGATTTGAAGTTCTCCAACTCCACGATGGCAAAGGCTATCGGCCGTATGTTCTGATTATCGTCTTATGCAATCGCAATCAAGAGTATCTATGTGTATTTCTCATATAACCAAGTCCCATCAATATACACAAGCAGCTTGTAGTGGGGAACGACCCAAACACATGGATCGAATGTCTAAAACATTTGGTGGAAAAATTTTCTCCCCGATTGTAGTTGGCTATTTGGCCTGTAACATGGCAGAGCCTGCAAGTCAATGATAGTACCTAGCACATACTCCTGCATTGTGGATATACACCCTAAAGTTCATTGTATGACATATCCCAGTCACTATACAACTACTCCATGGTCATTTGTTTGGCCTACCATGCCTTCCTATACGACATCCTATACTAGAACTGAGCTTGTATGTTAGCAATCAGGACCGATATAGGAATGGTGGGCATGTCCTTCACCTATGGCATTATGCAGTTGCATATTGTTTTTGCATCTAGTTTGTGATGGTCTTGCGCCATACGTTCAGAAGTGCATGTATGTAACCCTTCTAATTTTCGAATTGTCCAATGTTGAGTCCTTTGTATAACTGTAGCCTGAACTCACTGGTTGCACCCCTTATTACCCCTCCAACATTCTCCAACATATAATGTTGGTGTAAAATTTGCAACTTTGTAGTCCACCAACATCTTCATGTTGTACCGCTTGATGGAAAATACACAATTCTCCTAGTTCTCAAAACGTTACCCTACGAACAACTCTTTCAACTTTGAATCTGCCTCTAAGTGGTGAGCAGGTACTATATTGACATGCTCGGGGAAATTAGGTGCATGCACTACTTCTAGATCTACGGTCAATATATGGGCCCCAGGTTCATTCCGTATGACAATGCCATGACTCGGGTTCCCAACTGATGGGGTGTACATCTTTGCCCCTCTCGCCTTCATCGTCGATATCGTCTGGGACCACATCCACATAGCAGTTACTATATTCTTCAACATTATGATTAGAATCTCCATCATTATTGGATCCTTCCTCACCATCTAAATTGGTGCATACCATCTTTGGATGTATCTTTAAATGAGGACCTGAGATAGGGTTGTTATACGAACTCCCACCATAGTTTGGATTTTCGGGATGTTACGATGTCCATCCATAGCCTGATTGATCTGTCCATCTGACATTAAGATCAAATTCAAACCTATTGGAGTGACACTTTCAATAGGCTCTACATCGGCCAGTTGAGCGAAAATGTAACACCCCAAACCCGGCCCATTCGCCATGATCGAATTTGAAATGCCACTGTGGAAATCGTTTGAAAAACTTTTGACTTAGAGATTAAAAACATAAAATTTTGTTGTCTTTACTAAAACATTGTGTAATTAAAGTTCCAAACAAAATTAAGTTGTTTAAAATAAAACATTTTCAAATAATAATATAATCGACAATCCAACTTAAAACATAATAAAAGTCCATAAATACTTTAAATGGCCCTTATTACTATAAATAACCTTTCATAAAAAAAATGTGTAAAACAAATAAATTTATCTTCTGCATGGGCCACCTCGTATCCACTCCAACCCGGTCCATGCTTTAAGCATCACCTGTAAGGTTTGAGAAAAATTGGGTGAGTCAACAGACTCAGTGCATAATTATTACACATGTCCCCACATATGGGCTTGGCCCAATTCCACACAGTCCACATACATAAATATGCAAAATGAAGCCCAACCCAACCTAGTTCCATCCATTACACCAACCTCGGCACACCTGCCGCCCAAGGTCATGGCTAATCCACCGATCAAATAATGATACTCATATCTTACCTTGGCAGACTTGCTGCCGAAAGCCGTGGCTAAGCCACCGATCACATAGTGATCCACATATTTGTATCCACGAGGTGACTCGAGGTCATCCTCAATCTACGATGATTCACACAGCTATCATCCGCCGAGATATGCACCTAGCCAACACCTCCCTTGATGAAGCACATAGCCATCATCAAGCGCCAATGTAGCACAAGGCTAACATCAGACCATGTACATAATGTACACCCTTTCCTTCGATAGTCACATCCCACGTCCCATTATCATGCCACAATATCATTAAAATAAGCATATATCACATGCCATCACATTTTCATACATATATCATATGTAAATTAAAGTCATAAAATACTGACCTTGTCAATTGATTACCCAACATGGGCATCCACCCTTTTTAGCCTTTAATTCGGCTACCATGCACATTATATACATTTATATATATATATATATATATATAAATGTATATATATATAAAACACATACACAACAAAAGAACAGTGCGATAACTACCCACCTTTTTGGCACAGTCGGCTAAATCCCGAGATCACACGTTTGCACTTAAAAGTCTACCGAAATCCCTAAATGGAACCATATTAGTTTCGGCCTCTATACCAAAAAGCATTAGAAAGTGGCCTTTGCCCTCAAGAAAATGACATAGAAAAGAGAAAGGAAATATGGCCATGAACACTTACCTATCTTCCAAAACCGATTGAAGAAAACCAAATGAAGACCTACCCTTATTGATATTCGGCTAAGAAAAAACAAAAAGAGTATGGGAAGTTTCGGCAATATGGTTGATTTGTAACAACAAAAAGGATTCGGCTAGAGTGGAGAAAGAGAAAGGAAAAGAAAAGTGAAAGAAATAGGAGAATGATGATTCGGCAACAGAAGAAAGAAGAGAATGGAGAGAAGAAAATAAAATCGGAGAGGGATGTTTTCGGCTTTGAGCAAATGTGGAAGAAAGAAAAAGAGAAATAGAGGGAAGGAAGGTTCGGCTAACCACTAAAGATGAAGAAAGAGATAAAGGGAAATGAGTTGGTTTTAGGCTTCAAAAAAAATAAAATATGAGAGAGACTCAAATGAATATTCGGCCAAATGCCTTAAAGAAAATTTGTCAAACCACAATGGTCCTTTCGGCTTTGACACTAAACAAGAAAACAATGCCAAAGCTAAAACAAAAATTGTACCAAATGCCCAAGACACAATCGGCTAAGGAGGAAGATTTTGGAGAGGAAAAGTAAAATGCAAAAGATGCACAAAATGTAAGAATTGACCAACTAAAACCCCCCAAATTCCTATCAACATTCGGCCAACCCCCCTAGACACCCATACCGTCCACATTCATGTCAAACTTTCTACACAAAACTTTCCATAGCATATCACCTTACAACATGCCTTATGTTCTCACATCAACCTTTAATCAAATGATTTCTTTCCTGAACATCAAGCTTACCTAAACTATCATTCAACTTACCATAAAAATATAAAGTCTAACCTACCAAAGCCTCCAACAAAAACGGTCAACCCTCCCCCTAGACCAAAATGCCTTCCACATACATGGACTAATGGCCATAGAAGAGTTTCCAAAACATCACCCCATACTTCAAGCCTTATGTCCCCTTATCCTACCTTAACTCCTTGATTCCATACCATAAATAAGTACTTGCCTTTTTCCTTTAGTCTACTATCCAAAAATAACATAGTCCATCCTTACCATAAGTAAAATTTGACCAACACATGCCATACAAAAATTAAAAGTCACCTTAATGTCATCCATGGGATTCGAACCTCTTCCCTCATACAATTACTCATGTGCCAACACCACTTTACTACTTGCTCACTTATGCTAACATTAAACACTTAAATTAACTTAAGCATCATAATCACTTGATCCACTTCACTAAATTCTCCATACTAAAAATTATTCTAAACCAATTAATTCCAAGCCTTCACAAGACTAAATTAAGCACACAATAAAATCATACCTAAATTAACACAAGCAACAAGATGATACTCAAATTTTTCCTAAAGCCCAAGGCCCAATCGGCCCAATCTTACTAGGCCCAATTTCGGGATGTTACAGTTCTACCCTCCTTTATGAAATTTCGTCCTCGAAATTTCCAACTAACTAATAGTCATACATCCTATCTCGCCACACTATGTTCTAGCTGCGCACTCTGATCTTAATAAAACTAGCATACTTTCTAGGTACAGTCCCCAAGAACTCATGTCTATCGTCGCGATTTAATCAGATTAGAAAGTTTTATGCATTAGAAATTTTGTTCCACTGATTATCCGCGAACAGTTTTATGAAATGAAGTTTAATAGTGGTTCTTTCGATCAATCAAAGTTTTCATCTCAAGTTTACTATTCTAATTCAGAGAATCACAGATTCATATTCATTCACATCAATCGAGACACATTCACTCATCCACAACATTTACCATGCTACTATGGGCACCCTTGTCCATTCCTAACCTGGGGGTAATTTCGTCATTTTTCCTATAAGGGTATTTTCATAATAAATCAAGGTCAACTCGAAAATAATCTTTACAAATCAAAGGCATTCCAAAATATACAAATCTCGAAGTTATTTTGAAAATTCTTCCAAATCAATGGTATTGCAAAAATTTCAGAAATCGGGGTTATTTTGTAAATTTTCCAAATCAAGGTATCTTAGCATTTTGCAAAATAGGGGTTTTGGTATTTTGTAAAGTAAGAATATTTTCATAAAAGTCGAGGGTAACATGGTAATTTTATAAACCAGGGGCATTTTTGTAATTTTACCGCTTACGGGTATTTTAGTAATTTTGCAAATCGAGTGTATTTCGGAAAATTCTCAAGTCTAAACGGATTTTATAAATCAGAGGGGTAATTTGATAAATTTAAAACTAAGATCGTTATAAAGCAGTATGGCTAGTCCCTTTCGGGTTTTAGTTATTGGGTTTAGCCCGTGAATAGGTCCCCTTGGTTAGGGTGAACCGTAGCTACGCACCAGGTAGGATTCGAGTAAAGAGGAGGTGAGTCGCTAGGACTACTTAAATACCAAGCTCTTACTGAATCCACTCCTAGACATGCATACAACAGTTGCCACACCTTAACTCGGCGACTTAGTCACAGGTTTGTTTGATTGTTCTAAAGTCTTATGCATGTGTTTGAGTGCACTAGCCCTACGGTCCAATAGTCCTAATATTCTAATCTACGAGCCCAAAAAAGCCCATAACATTAACATATATAAATCACTTCAATAGTCAGAGGTACTTACCTGGTGGACTTCGGGTTGGAGATATAGGTGCCATACCAGAATAAACCTGAAAATTTTATGGCAGCCCAAATCTTTGAATAGCCCATCTTTAAAAAATGTTTTTGGGCCCAAAACCCTCAAAGCCGAGTTTTAAACCAGGCTCTGATACCAATTTGTAACACCCTAAACCCGGCCCATTCGCCATGACCGAATTTGAAATGCCACTGCGGAAATCGTTTGAAAAACTTTTGACATAGAGATTAAAAACATAAAATTTTGTTGTCTTTACTAAAACATTGTGTAATTAAAGTTCCAAACAAAATTAAGTTGTTTAAAATAGAACATTTTCAAATAATAATATAATCGACAATCCAACTTAAAACATAATAAAAGTCCATAAATACTTTAAATGGCCCTTATTACAATAAATAACCTTTCATGAAAAAAATGTGTAAAATAAATAAATTTATCTTCTGCATGGGCCACCTCGTATCCACTCCAACCCGGTCCAAGCTTTAAGCATCACCTGTAAGGTTTGAGAAAAATTGGGTGAGTCAATAGACTCAGTGCATAATTATTACACATGTCCCCACATATGGGCTTGGCCCATTCGACTGATCCACATACATAAATATGCAAAATGAAGCCCAACCCAACCTAGTTCCATCCATTACACCAACCTCGGCAGACACTGCCGCCCAAGACCGTGGCTAATCCACCGATAAAATAATGATCCTCATATCTTACCTTGGCGGACTTTGCCGCCCAAGGTCGTGTTTAAGCCACCGATCACATAGTGATCCACATATCTGTATCCACGAGGTGACTCAAGGTCATCCTCAATCTACAGTGATGCACATAGCTATCATCCGCCGAGATGGGCACCTAGCCAACACCTCCCTTGATGAAGCACATAGCCATCATCAAACGCCAATGTAGCACAAGGCTAACATCAGACCACGTACATAATGTACACCCTTTCCTTCGATAGTCACATCCCAAGTCCCATGTATCATGCCACAATATCATTAAAATAAGCATATATCACATGCCATCACATTTTCATACATATATCATATGTAAATTAAAGTCATAAAATACTGACCTTGTCAATTGATTACCCAACATGGGCATCCACCATTTTTAGCCTTTAATTCGGCTACCATGCACATTATATACATTTATATATATATATATAAAACACATACACAACAAAAGAACAGTGCGATAACTACGCACCTTTTTGGCACAGTCGGCTAAATCCCGAGATCACACGTTTGCACTTAAAAGTCTACTGAAATCCCTAAATGGAACCATATTAGTTTCATCCTCTATACCAAAAAGCATTAAAAAGTGGCCTTTGCCCTCAAGAAAATGACATAGAAAAGAGAAAGGAAATACAGCCATGAACACTTACCTATCTTCCAAAACCGATTGAAGAAAACCAAATAAAGACCTACCCTCATTGATATTCGGCTAAGACAAAACAAAAAGAGTATGGGAAGTTTCGACAATATGGTTGATTTGTAACAACAAAAAGGATTCGGCTAGAATGGAGAAAGAGAAAGGAAAAGAAAAGTGAAAGAAATAGGAGAAGGATGATTCGACAATAGAAGAAAGAAGAGAATGGAGAGAAGAAATTAAAATGGGAGAGGGATGTTTTCGGCTTTGAGCAAATGTGGAAGAAAGAAAAAGAGAAATGGAGGGAAGGAAGGTTCGGCTAAACACTAAAGATGAAGAAAGAGATGAAGGGAAATGAGTTGGTTTTAGGCTTCAAAGAAAATAAAATATGAGAGAGACTCAAATGAATATTCGGCCAAATGCCTAAAAGAAAATTCGGCAAACCACAATGGTCCTTTTGGCTTTGACACTAAACAAGAAAACAATGCCAAAACTAAAACAAAAATTGTACCAAATGCCCAAGACACAATCGGCTAAGGAGGAAGATTTTGGAGAGGAAAAGTAAAATGCAAAAGATGCACAAAATGAAAGAATTGACCAACTAAACCCCCCCAAATTCCTATCAACATTCGACCAACCCCCTTAGACACCCATACCGTCCACATTCATGTCAAACTTTCTACACAAAACTTTCCATATCATATCACCTTACAACATGCCTTATGTTCTCACATCAACCTTTAATCAAATGATTTCTTTCCAAAACATCAAGCTTACCTAAACTATCATTCAACTTACCATAAAAATATAAAGTCCAACCTACCAAAGCCTCTAACAAAAACGGTCAACCCTCCCCCTAGACCAAAATGTCGTCCACATGCATGGACTAATGGCCATAGAAGAGTTTCCAAAACATCACGTCATACTTCAAGCCTTATGTCCCCTTATCCTACCTTAACTCCTTGATTCCATACCATAAATAAGTACTTGCCTTTTTCCTTTAGTCTACTATCCAAAAATAACAAAGTCCATCCTTACAATAAGTAAAATTTGACCAATACATGCCATACAAAAATTAAAAGTCACCTTAATGTTATCCATGGGATTCGAACCTCTTCCCTCATACAATTACTCATGTGCCAACACCACTTTACTACTTGCTCACTTATGCTAACATTAAACACTTAAATTAACTTAAGCATCATAATCACTTGATCCACTTTACTAAATTCTCCATACTAAAAATTATTCTAAACCAATTAATTCCAAGCCTTCACAAGACTAAATTAAGCACACAATAAAATCATACCTAAATTAACACAAGCAATAAGATGATACTCAAATTTTTCCTAAAGCCCAAGGCCCAATCGGCCCAATCTTACTAGGCCCAATTTCGGGATGTTACAGAAAAACTCAACTGGTTGGGGGTTTTCGTTCCTATTCGAGCACCATATTACGCTCATAGTGCCCAAGTCATCATCACCTACCAGTTCCATCTTCATACATTTCCATAGATCTGAGTAAATTGAAAACTTGTAAAATAATCTTGGCATCGTCCTTCCACATTGGATAGCTATTTTTGCATTGACCTTTTGTCTCATTTCTTCCAGCTTCACACTCTTATTGAATCTCATTGTAACACCCCGAATTTAGGCCTAGTAGAATTGGGCCTATTGGGCTTTGGGTCTCATAAAATTTTTAAGTGAGTAAGAAAATGACAAATGACATGACGGCTTTAAAGGTTTAATGAATTTGGAGTGTCTAGGTGTGTTGGAGAAGCTCTGGGTTCGAGTTTTATGGTGGAGGATTCTTCATTTATTAATTAAGGAATCAAGGTTGTGAGTAGTGGGCTTTTAAATAAAAATAAGTGAAAAATGGAAAAAAGAAGCTTGTGGTGAAGTGGCTAAGTGACGTCACTAGGGTGTAGAGAGGTGGCGACATATGCATGCAGGGAGGTCTGAGGTTCGAGTGCTAGCTTAGTTTTATTTTGGAGTTCAATTTTAGGCTTCTAGAAGGGTGGAAGTGGCATGTAGAGGGACTCTAAGGAGAAGTGATCAGTAGAGAGAATTTAGGAGAATGATAAGGGGGATATCATGGAGAAAAATTAGGAGATGAGCAGTGGATGAAGTGATGCTGAATTGGACTTTATGGGTGGCTAAGTTTCAGCTATAGGCTATATAAATGTGTGTGTGTCGAATCTGGGGTCCTAGGTAATGCAAAAAATTTCCATTCTTTTTCTTTTCCTTGCTGAAACCTTATTTTTCCACAACCGAAAATACCTTTCCTTGTTGCCGAAATCTCCTATAACCGAATCCCTTTTTGCCAATTTTCTCATAGCTAAACTCTTTTATTGCCGAAGTATCATTATCTTCTCTTACCAAAATCCCTATTTGTGTCGAATCTTTGTTGTTTTCCTCCATCACAAATCGATTGTTATCTACTATCAGTCAAGGTTAAAAGCTGAATCTCGTTCAGTAGCAATCTAGGCCGTAGGATCAAAAGTGGATTCAGTAAGTGTTCAATTAACCCTTTAGTGTGTTTTCTTAAAAGCCAAAGGGCTATCTAACTTCTTATTGTCGTTAATCTTGTATTAACCCCTTAGTGTGTTTTGTTAAAAGCCAAAGTGTAAGTGTACTCAACTCGATTATGGCCGAATGTGAGTATGATCTATAGGGGTGACTTGTGTGGATTATGAGTCACTCAGATTTTGATGGTGTATGTGTGAGTGTAGATCTAAGGGATACTCGTGATTAGTAGCTAAGGAAGGGCTATTTGAACCCGGTGGCACACAGTAAGGTTACGCTAAGGCTTCGGCTTTTGGTAATTATTTTGATTAAGTATGGGTGATTGATTAAAGGTTGGTTGGTTGTAGGTTCAAGACCAAGGATAGTATAGCACGTCGCAGTAACCAGGTGTGTACAAACACTACACACACATAATATCGGCAATGCCGAAAAGCCAAAAGTGGCTAAATTGGACCGGTGGGCCCTTGGGCTAAGTTTGATGAAATTGATTGATTTGGTTATATGAATTGGGTTAGTCATGCATGTTACATGATCCAGAATTATTTTGGGCCTAATAGGCCATATGAATGAGATCTGGGCCTAATGGGCCATAAGGATGTGATTTGGGCTTTATGGGGATGCAGACAAGTATGCTAGGGTTAATAGACTTTAGGCCTAGTTCTGAACAACTCTTAAACCGCATAAGACTTAATTTAATAATCAACATGTCCGTGGACAAGTCGTTGCGTTGAAGTGTGGCAACGGACATATGCATATCTAGGATTGGATCTAGGGAGAGCTTGGTACTTAAGCGGTCCTAGTGGCCCACCTCCTCTTCTCTGGAAATACCTGGTGCGTAGTGTTTGTTCACTTTAGCCTCAAGGACTTGTTAACGGGCCAAAGTTCATAACTAAAACTCGAGAGGGACCAAAATTGTAACAGCCCGATTTAGGGCCTAGTCGGAATAGTGGTACGAGACCACAAATTCGAGTTAGTAAAATTAGTTTTTAAAGTATACGAGATGTTTGCTTGATAATATGAAAGTTTCATGTAGAAATTTTATGGAAGGTCCATTAGGACTAAATTGCAAAAGTTGCAAAATATAAGTTTCTAGAAGCTTTTTGTATGAAATAGCTTTAGAATATTAACTAGAAGCTCTTAAATAGCAATTTGCCCAAATTATAATTTCTAGAAAAAAATAGACATGAGTGAGTAAATGGTGAAATTGTATAGAGAAGGGCATTTTGGTCATTTATCAATTAAATGATTAATAAGGGAAAAAGATGACAAAAATCATTCTCATCTTCTTCCCCAAGTGCCGAAAATTTGAAGGAAGCTATAGCTAGGGCTCTTCAATTTTTCAAGCTTGCTTGTAAGTTCATTTTAGCCCCGTTTTTAATATTCTTCATATTTTTGGAGTCCTCGTATTATGAATTAGCTAATTTTAGCTATACGATGAGCTAAGATGCATGTTCAAAAATCTACCCATGTATGACATGTTTGTAAAATGATGTTTTAAGAAAGATTATGATAGTTTGATGTTAGATAAACATCTTTTCCTAAATGAATTTCAT
This sequence comes from Gossypium bickii, assembly GCA_025503065.1. Taxonomy (NCBI): domain Eukaryota; kingdom Viridiplantae; phylum Streptophyta; class Magnoliopsida; order Malvales; family Malvaceae; genus Gossypium; species Gossypium bickii. The sequence goes on along the minus strand of CP106710.1, from coordinate 104,680,203 downwards.
GAAAAATGCTAGTAAAGACCAGTTTGTAATAGTTATGAAATTTGTCATACATGGTAGAAATAGTGAGAATTTGTTATTGCTATAGTTGAGATAATGAATCAGCTAAGCATGAAGTTTAAGAAAGTAGTATGAAAATTATTTTACGAGCAGAGGGGCAAAAGTGTAATTATGAGAAAGTTTAAGGGCAAAATTGTAATTTTTCCAAAGTATGAGTTAAGAGTCAATTTAGTCAATGTGATTATTAAATGATCTAACATATTATTATAGATCAAGAAAAACGAAGCCCGAATCGAAACCGGGGCAAGAACAAAGTCGAGGACTAAATTACATATCTACATATATTTTGTATATCGAGGTAAGTTTGTATGATTTCTAAACTTTATGATTACTATCATTGAATTGCTTAGTACAATGTACATTATTACTATAGAAATGCTTAATGCTATGTTAAATAAAGAAATCAATGAGGTTAAGTGTAACACCCCAAACCCGGTCCAAACACCACGATCGAATCTGGTATGTTACGGGGAAATGTGTTTGAAAATCTCGAATTTGTACTAAATAGAATTGATAAAACTTTGTTCTTTTTTTTTTTTTTTTGAAAAACAAGTTGTTTAAAATTGTTCTAAACATTTAGACTTAGAAAAATTTGATTTCACGATTGAAAACAATTGATCTTTATTGGTTTATAAAATCAATGTGATACCCGATGGTATAGTTGAAAACGTATCGCTTTGTTGGTTTGAAAACGTTGTTTTTTTCAAATTTTAATAAAATTCGTACCAAGTTATTATTTTACAGCATACCAAAATCTAATGTAAAACATAAACATCATAAAGCACATCTTAAAAAGGCTTTTTACAAATCCAAGATAAAACCCAAAATAAAGGTAAGCAAACTAAAGTACCCAAATGAAAATGTCTGAGTAAAACTTTTATTCAAAGATGGCATAAGCACCCCGAGTCCATCCGGCTCCATGTCCGCGTCTACGAGTCACCTGAAATGTCAAGGGAGAGGGTGAGTCGAGTGACTCAGTGTGTAAATCCCGCTCCCAATAAAACAACATGCGAACACACATCATACATAGCAACATAATTAATGCAACCCGATCCTAACCATCCATACACCTTTTCTACCCCCGTGTGGTACCAAACCACTTGGTGGTGCCAAACCACCGGTGACGTATAGTCACAATGTGTAACAAAAAACACTGGTGTCCCAAAGACACATTATCCATCAATGTGGTCCCAAACCCGGTGTCCCAAAGACACAATTGTGCTACCAAAGCACCGGTGACCGAGGTCACAAATCCATTGATGGGGCCAACCCATCGTGTGTTACCAAAACACTAGCGAGACGATCCCATATCTCAAGTGGGGCCAACCCACGGTGGTCAAACCACACGGGGACGAGTCGCAATGAGGTGCCAAACCTCCGGTGTCCCAAAGACACAATGTGCTACCAAAGCTTTGGTGACCGTAGTCACAAATGCGGTGATGGGGCCAACCCATCGTGTGTTACCAAACACCTTTGGCGTCAATCCCGTATAATCATCTCGTGGGGCCAACCCACTATGGTACTCGAGCCATCGGGACGAGACGCTGAGGTACCAAACCTCTGGAGGTGCCAAACCTCCGTGACCCAAAGTCACAAGGTGTGCTACCAAAGCACCTTTGGTGCTCGTCGAAGACAAAATATCACCGCTCCCTCCACTCGTATCACCCATCAACATGCCATACTCATGTAATCATGCATATCATACAATCATGCATATCATGCCAATATGTCTAATCTCATACCCCATGTCACATATATCCATAGTCATGATATCATATAGATTATCAGTAACTCATATTAATATTAACACTGACTTACCCGAGTCCACGATCATACCCATTAGGGTATTATATCAATCATCGCTGTTTCATTAATCATCACACGATTATCAATCATATTACTAAATATAAGTGTGTTAGTATACACACCTGATAATACGAGTCTAGAAATCCCAACGAAAACGATCTAACTTCCCTTGAGTACTGACTCCTACAATCGGCCAAACATAGGGGTTAGTCACTAAGACCATTCGGCCAACACCACCCAACCAAAGGGGTTAATATCGAACCCTTACCTTCACTTGGTTTGGTTTCCTACCAAACCCGAACCACAAAGGCCCTTCTAAGACACTCAGCCTTCACCTTGAAAAGAATAACAGTTAATCCTTTATCATACATGACTTAATCGAACCCAGAAGATTAAACTAACAACAACCAATCACTTACCCCTTACTTACCAATCGGTTACAAGAAGGAAGACTCCTCTTGACTACCTCCAATATCCAAAGGCCCTAAACAAGAACATAACCAATGGTCAATTCCTTCCAACCAAAGCCGATCATAGGCTTTGAACAAATCGCAACAACATAGCACTTAGAGAATCGAAGAATGGCCATTCGGCCAATCACTTACCCCAACACCAACAAAGATTCGGCCAAATAATAAGACTTCTAGGAGAGGGGAAATATTCGGCTAACAACCAAAAGATAGGAAAAGAAAGGAGGTGTATTCGGTTTGCAAGAAAAGAGATGGAAAAAGTATCTTGGAGGTTAAAGTTTGGCTAAATGGAGATTTTAAGAAGAAAAGAGAGTTGAGAAGAGCAACACTAGCTTCGGCTTACCCAAATGGGAAGAAAATACAATAATAGGAGGATTTATGATTCGGCCAAAAGGGTCACAAGAAGAAAAGAAGTGAAAGCAAGTGAAATGGTGACACAAAGGGCATTCGGCTATTAAGAGAACTAACAGGAATGAAGCAAATCGGCATATGTTTCTTGGGTTTTGGGTTCAAGGAAGAAGAATGAAAAGAAGCAAATGAGGTTTGGCTACTATTGACTAGAAGAGAGAATTCGGTTTTAGCTCTTGGTGACCGAAAATGCTAAGAAAGATTGCCAAAAGAATTTTGGCACCCCCTACTTCCCAAGCTTACCAAACCGTCCACTCCCCCACAAATTCTCCTAAAATTCGGCCATATCCCTACTTTTACTCCAAGCCATAAGTTCAAAATAGTTTGAACAAGTCTTTTCCTTAATTTACTCTCCACCCACCATTCAAATGGGTTGACAAAGTCCAAGCGAGTTTGAAGCGCCACAAACTCCTCCTCCTCCTTGGCCAAAAAAGAGTGCCAAAAATAGCCACTCATGGCTCGAACACAAGGCCTACCTCCTTGCTTTAGGCGTTACTCCACACCAAGCCTTAGTGGCGCCTACCTTGCCACTCCACCAACTTGTTTCTTGTGCTAACAAATACCCAAAATAATTTAAAAGCCCCAACTTCCTCAAACTCTTATACTTTAGCTCAAAACTAAAAATTTTCTACCTACTCAAAGCTTACTTCTAGCCTACAATTAAAACCCGATACAACACAAACAACAACACAAAGATACCAAACACATGCAAAACATGCAACAACAAAATAGCCCCCTAACCGGGATATTACGCTTCTACCTCTTAAAAATAATTTCGGCCTCGAAATTACCAGTCAAAAGAGTTGCGGGTATTCTTTGTCTCATCGTATCCTCGGGTTCCCACGTGGCTTCCTCCACGCCATGATTCCGCCAAAGTACCTTAACCTTAACCAAAGGCACGGACTTCCTACACGAGAACCTTCACATCCCGATCAAGAATCGCACGGGTTCCTCCTCCATAGTCAAGTCTCGGATTTACCTCGATCTCTTCCATCGCTACCACATGCGGCGGATCTCGAACGATACCTCGAAGCATCGAAACGTGAAAAACATCGTGAATCGCTAAGCTCTGCGGCAACTCAGGCGATCGCCCGCCATGGTCCAACTCGTCTCAATACCTTATACGGCCCAATAAACCTCGGACTTAGCTTGCCTTTTACTCGCCAAACCTCAAAGACCTTCTTCCAAGGCGAGACCTTTAAGAAAACACGATCTCCACAAATGAACTCTATATCTCTCTTCGCTTAAGATCGGCATAAGACTTTTTTGCCGGTCGAAGCTTCCTTCAAACGAGATCGAATCAACTTAACCTTGTCTTACATCTCAAAGAACCAACTCGGGTCCCAACAAGCGGACGTTCACCTAACTCGTCCAACAAGTAGGTGTGGCGACACTTCCTACCATACACGCCTCATATGGTGCCATTTTGATGCTTGCTTGGTAGGCTGTTGTTATAGGCGAACTTCGCGAACGGCGAAACTCTTCCCAACCGCCCGAAGTCCGAACACAACCCCTCAACATGCCTCTAAAATCTGATGATGACTTTCACATCGATCGCTCGTCGATCGCGGTGAAAAGCCGTCTTTGAAATCAAGCGCTGCAGCGTGCAGAGCACGATGCAACGCTCTCGGAACCTCGACGTAAACACGGGATCCTTATCCGAGATAATCGAACCGCGGTACACCGTAGCCTTACTATCTCTGACACATAAAGCTTCGCCAACCTCTAAAGTGAATAGTCCACTCTCACCGGAATGAAATGGGCCGACTTAGTCAGACGGTCCACAATAACCCAAACTGAATCTTTCTTGCTTGGCGAAGCGGTAACCCACCGACAAAATCCATAGTTATCCTTTCCCATTTCCACCGAGGGATTTTCACACAGTGAAAGCAAACCCGACGCAGAATCGATGTTCCGCCTTGACTCACGACAAGTCGGACACTTCCCACAAACTCTGTCACCTCTTTCTTCAAGCCGAGCCACCAAAACTGCTCTTTAAGATCCCTATACAATTTACTACCCCCAGGATGCATAGCATAAGGACTGCTATATGCGTCCTGAAGAATCCTTTGCCTCAGCTCAACATCTTTAGGCATACAAGCCTTCCCCTGAAAACACAGAACCTCATCACTAGACAAGCTGTAACCCTCCAAACCACCATTCTGCACTTGTAATCTTCGCGCACTTAGAACCTCATCCTCCAACTGTTTCTCTTTGATCCGCTCAACCCAAGTAGGCTTAACTGCGCAGCTCGCCGCTGAATACTCCGTCGTCATACAAACTCAAATGGGCAAACAAGGCTCTTAAGTCCGAAACAACCCTACGGCTCAACGCGTCTGCCACCACGTTAGCCTTACCCGGATGATATTCAATCGAACAGTCATAGTCCTTGAGCAACTCAACCCATCTACGCTGCCTCAAATTCAAATCCTTCTGAGTCAATAGATACTTCAGACTCTTATGATCTGTGTAGACGATTGACTTCTCCCCGTATAAGTAATGCCTCCAGATTTTTAGAGCGAAGACTACAGCTGCTAGCTCCAAGTCGTGCGTCGGATAGTTGACCTCGTGTGGCCTTAGCTGCCGAGAAGCATAAGCCACAACCTTACCCTCCTACATCAACACACAACCCAATCCCGTATGTGATGCGTCGCGAAGACTGCGTGAATTCCTTACCACCTCAAAGTTGAATTAAAAGCAGAGCCTCGGTCAAGATCTTCTTCAACTTATCGAAACTCTCTCATTGTTTCTCACCCAAATAAACGGAACTCCCTTCCTTAACGACTTAGTCATCGGTGCGCAATTAACGAGAAACCTCAACAAATCTTGGTAGTATCACGCCAAACCCAGGAAACTCGAATCTCACCCAATCGACTTAGGAGGCTTCCAATCCAAAACCGCTCAACCTTCCGAGGATCTACTCTAATCCCCTCGGTGATACTACATGACCCAAAAACGTCACTTCACTAAGCGTAACTCGCACTTCATCGAACTTAGCATAGAGTTGCTTCTCCTCAAAATTTGCAACACCACACTTAAGTGTGCATCATGCTCTTCTTCCGACCTTGAGTAAACCAAGATGTCGTCAATAAAAACCACGATTTAAGCGGTCCAGATCATCGCTTGAAACACCCTATTCATCATATCCATAAAGCCGCCGGGCGTTAGTCAACCCGAACGGCATTACGAGAATTCGTAGTGCCGTCACGAGTCCAAACGCCGTCTTATGGATATCCGCTTCCTTAACTTTCAACTGATGGTACCCAGACCTCAAATCGATCTTCGAAAACACCGATGCACCTTTCAGCTGATCAAACAAGTCATCTATCCGTGGTAACGGATACTTGTTTTTAATCGTCAGCTTATTCAGTTGGCGATGAGTCGATACACATCCTCATCGCATCGCCCTTCTTCTTGGACGAATAATACACGGTGCTCCCACGGTGAAACACTTGGCCTAATGAAGCCTCGATCCAACGACTCCACGAACCGAGCCTTAAGCTCCACCAATTCCTTTGGTGCCATCCTATATGGAGCAATAGACACCGGCGCGATCCACGGTAGCAGATCTATCCCAAACTCTACCTCACGATCCGGTGGCAAACCTGGAAGCTCCTCTGGAAACACATCTACAAATTCCTTAACAGTACGAACCTTCTCAACAGCAGACTCCTTAGCCTCTAAGGCATACACATGAACCACATACGCTTCACAGCCCTTCCTGACCATCTTTACAGCTTTTAATGCCGATACCACATTGGATAAGTAATCTCTCCTATTACCTATCATAATCACTTCATCTCCTTATCCGTCGATAGAACCATGCGCTTAGCCGCGCAATCCACCCTGGCCTGGTACTTAACCAACCAGTCCATCCCAAGAATCAGATCGAACTCCCCAAACGGTAGTTCCATCAGATCAGCAGCAAAAATGACCCCTTGGAGTTCTAGGGGTACATCCTTATACAACTTATCTACGACTACAGAGTGACCTAGAGGGCTAAGTACAGTCATTTGTCTAGAAGCAGTTTCAGAATCTAAGTCCATGGTCTCAACTATACTACTAGCAACATACGAATGCGTGGAACCCAAGTCAATTAAAGCAAAGATAGGGAGAACCAAAAATCAAAAACTTACGGTGATTACGTCCGGTGCGTCGCCTCCTCGCGGCGTCTAGTCGCATACACGGACGGTGTCGTGCCTCGTGCCTCGTAACTACGCGCGCCGCGCGGTGCTCCACGACCTCGACCAAATCCACTACCCCTCGCCATTACCACGGCCCTCCGTGGTGGCGGTCCATTACCTCGAAGGCGACACGGCCCGACTCTCGGGATGAATCCACGGCCATCCTACGGGACGGTCCCTAATGCGATGATCCAGAGATCCACACGAAGCAACCTTTTCCACCACCCAACAACCACCCCAATGAGATTTCCACACACCGATTACACTGCGGCGGCGGTCCCTCGCCTAGCAAAGAACAAACCTAGCGGATCGATTACGCCCCCTCGGCCTAGCCTCTCTCGCGGATTTTCGACGATCCGGAAGACCCAAAGCTCCTCTTAAGCCTACTCCTGTCCATGCTGTCTTACCGACTCTTTAACACCTTCGGCTACCTTAGCCTTTTCAACTAAGACAAAGCAAACTCGCGCGCTCCCGCTGCATGAGCAATCGCAGCCTCAACTCGTCTCGCGAGACCATCCTCGAAACGGACACACCTCTCATGCTCGGTGGCTACTATGCCTCGGCATACCTACTCTCGACAGGAACTCACCTGCGTACTCGAACATGATTTACTCCCTAAACAAGCCTCGAAATGCCTTTCATTTGGGAGTCGATGTAACTAGCCCCGATGTATTTCTTTTGATATGCAAACGAAATAATCCCATGTCGAGATCCTCACCGCCACATCGTCCCGAACCGTGAGCCACCACCGATATGACTCATCCCGAAGAAGCGATACGATGCCCCCGGCTTCTCTTGGTGCGTCAAATCCAGATCGTCCATGATCCGCTCGGTTGCCTCGGCCAATATTCGCAAAGGTTTCGGAGCAACACCCGATACACTCGGAAAAATTCGGCCCATAGCCCGAGTCGCCAGAACAGATTTTCTAACTCCCGCACCACCACCTACACCGGCTACTCTTTCCAACACCCGCAAAGATCGCTGTGACATCGCATCGTCTCGATCGATCTCGAACTCACCACCTCCGGTGGTGGCGGGCCAAGATCTCATTTTCGACGACCCGACCGGATCCTACGGTTTGTAAACCGTCATCCTACCTCGACCTCGACCACGAGTATTACGACCACGTCCACCTCGAGTACTCATGACTAAACGATCTACGTTTCTGATTAAAAAGATTTTTATGCATTAGTATCGTTCCACTTTCTTAACCGCAAAGAAATTTTATGAATGGAGTTTAATCAGGAGTTCTTTCGAGCAACCAAGGTTTCAATCTTCTATCCTATTCACCCAAAAGAGGTCATACATCCATTCCTTAACCCTTTCCATACCTATTCACTCTTCGGACATTGTTGCCCATTTCTAACCCAAGGGTATTTTCGTCATTTTCCTACAGGTATTTTTCGTAATAAAAGATATTTTAAACTTTCATAAACCTGGTCACTTTGAAATTCCAAAAATTTGAGAGTGTTCTTTGAAAATTTTGTAAAATACTTCGTTTTGAAAACTAGGGGTATTTTAGTAATTTTCACAAACCGAGCGTTGCCAGTAAATTTCCATAAATCAAGATTTTCGATTGATATTTTGTAAAATAGAGTGTTTGAATTTCAGTAACATCATTGAAATTTTGGGCAAAATCATTGAGTTGCTATTTTATAAACCGAGGGCATTTTTGTAATTTTCCATAAATTAGGTTTTTCAAGAGAATTGTTGTAAAAGTGACATTCTCAGTTTTGAAAGAGTTTATTGCAAAAAGTTTGAAAACACTAGGGTTGCTGTTGTATTTTCGAAAACATGGCTAATTCCCTTTTCGGGTTTTAGTCGTTAGGTTAAGTCTATGACCGAGAGCCTTATTGGTCGGGGTGAACTCGAGCTACGCACCGGGTGGGATACTGCGAAGAGGAGGTGAGTCACGAGGACTCGCTTAAATACCAAGCTCTTAGGATCCTCTCCTAGACATGCGTGTGAGTTACCACACCCCAGCCCCGTGGTTGAGTCATAGATTGGTTTAGTGCTTTAAGTCTTATGCTTAAGTTCAAGTGTTTGAGTGATCTAATCCTAGGGTTCAAGTCCTATAAATCTATCTACGTTCCATATCACCTACCCTTCTACAAATAGTAATTCACGTAAGAGTTAGAACTACTTACCCGCGCGGCGGTGCGGAGACTCGGTGCCATGCCTTGTAAACCATGCCATGTCTTTAACCCAAAACATTTAAATGCAGACTTTTGAAAAGCGGTTTGGGCCTCGTGCCCACAACCAAGCTTTTGAACTTAGCTCGATACCACAATTGTAACACCCCAAACCCGGTCCAAACACCACGGCCAGAATGCGGTATGTTACGGGAAATGTGTTTGAAAATCTCGAATTTGTACTAAATAGAATTGATAAAACTTTGTTTTTTTTTTTTTTTTGAAAAACAAGTTGTTTAAAATCGTTCTAAACATTTAGACTTAGAAAAATTTGATTTCACGATTGAAAACAATTGATCTTTATTGGTTTATAAAATCAATGTGATACCCGATGGTATAGTTGAAAACGTATCGCTTTGTTGGTTTGAAAACGTTGTTTTTTCAAATTTTAATAAAATTCGTACCAAGTTATTATTTTACAAAGATACCAAAATCTAATGTAAAACATAAACATCATAAAGCACATCTTAAAAAGGCTTTTACAAATCCAAGATAAAACCCAAAATAAAGGTAAGCAAACTAAAGTACCCAAATGAAAATGTCCGAGTAAAACTTTTTATTCAAAGATGGCATAAGCACCCGAGTCCATCCAGGCTCCATGTCCGCTTCACGAGTCACCTGAAATGTCAAGGAGAGGGTGAGTCGAGTGACTCAGTGTGTAAATCCCGCTCCTAATAAAACAACATGCGAACACACATCATACATAGCAACATAATTAATGCAATCCGATCCTAACCATCCATACACCTTTTCTACCCCGTGTGGTACCAAACCACGGTGGTGGTGCCAAACCATGGTGACGTATAGTCACAATGTGTAACTAAAACACTGGTGTCCCAAAGACACATTATCCATCAATGTGGTCCCAAACCACCTTTGGTGTCCCAAAGACACAATTGTGCTACCAAAGCATCGTGACCGAGGTCACAAATCCATTGATGGGGCCAACCCATCGTGTGTTACCAAAACACTAGCGAGGCGATCCCATATCTCAAGTGGGGCCAACCCACGGTGGTCAAACCACGAGGACGCAGTCGCAATGAGGTGCCAAACCTCCGGTGTCCCAAAGACACAATGTGCTACCAAAGCACTTTGGTGACCGTAGTCACAAATGCGGTGATGGGGCCAACCCATCGTGTGTTACCAAAACACCGGCGTCAATCTCGTATAATCATCTGTGGGGCCAACCCATCGTGTGTTACCAAAACACTGGCGTCAATCCCGTATAATCATCGTGGGGCCAACCCACCGTGGTACTGAGCCCACTGGGACGAGACGCCGAGGTACCAAACCTCTGGAGGTGCCAAACCTCTGGTGACCCAAAGTCACAAGGTGTGCTACCAAAGCACCGGTGCTCGTCAAGACAAAATATCACGCTCCCTCCACTCGTATCACCCATCAACATGCCATACTCATGTAATCATGCATATCATACAATCATGCATATCATGCCAATATGTCTAATCTCATACCCCATGTCACATATATCCATAGTCATGATATCATATAGATTATCGATAACTCATATTAATATTAACAACGACTTACCTAGTCCACGATCATACCCATTGGGTATTATATCAATCATCATTGTTTCATTAATCATCACACGATTATCAATCATATTACTAAATATAAGTGTGTTAGTATACACACCTGATAATACGAGTCTAGAATTCCCAACGAAAATGATCTAACTTCCCTTGAGTACTGACTCCTACAATCGGCCAAACATAGGGGTTAGTCACTAAGACCATTCGGCCAACACCACCCAACTAAAGGGGTTAATATCGAACCCTTACCTTCACTTGGTTTGGTTTCCTACCAAACCCGAACCACAAAGGCCCTTCTAAGACACTCAGCCTTCACCTTGAAAAGAATAACAGTTAATCCTTTATCATACATGACTTAATCGAACCCGATGAGATTAAACTAACAACAACCAATCACTTACCCCTTACTTACCAATCGGTTTACAAGAAGGAAGACTCCTCTTGACTACCTCCAATATCCAAAGGCCCTAAACAAGAAGATAACCAATGGTCAATTCCTTCCAACCAAAGCCGATCATAGGCTTTGAACAAATCGTAACAACATAGCACTTAGAGAATCGAAGAATGGCCATTCGGCCAATCACTTACCCCAACACCAACAAAGATTCGGCCAAATAATAAGACTTCTAGGAGAGGGGAAATATTCGGCTAACAACCAAAAGATAGGAAAAGAAAGGGAGGTGTATTCGGTTTGCAAGAAAAAGAGATGGAAAAAGTATCTTGGAGGTTAAAGTTTCGGCTAAATGGAGATTTTAAGAAGAAAAGAGAGTTGAGAAGAGCAACACTAGCTTCGGCTTACCCAAATGGGAAGAAAATACAATAATAGGAGGATTTATGATTCGGCCAAAAGGGTCACAAGAAGAAAAGAAGTGAAAGCAAGTGAAATGGTGACACAAAGGGCATTCGGCTATTAAGAGAACTAACAGGAATGAAGCAAATCGGCATATGTTTCTTGGGTTTTCGGGTTCAAGGAAGAAGAATGAAAAGAAGCAAATGAGGTTTCGGCTACTATTGACTAGAAGAGAGAATTCGGTTTTAGCTCTTGGTGACCGAAAATGCTAAGAAAGATTGCCAAAAGAATTTTGGCACCCCCTACTTCCCAAGCTTACCAAACCGTCCACTCCCCCACAAATTCTCCTAAAATTCGGCCATATCCCTACTTTTACTCCAAGCCATAAGTTCAAAATAGTTTGAACAAGTCTTTTTCCTTAATTTACTCTCCACCCACCATTCAAATGGGTTGACAAAGTCCAAGGCAGAGTTTGAACTGCCACAAACTCCTCCCTCCTTGGCGTCAAAAAGAGTGCCAAAAATAGCCACTCCGCAGCTCGAACACAAGGCCTACCTCCTTGCTTTAGGCGTTACCCACACCAAGCCTTAGTGGCGCCTACCTTGCCACTCCACCAACTTGTTTCTTGTGCTAACAAATACCCAAAATAATTTAAAAGCCCCAGCTTCCTCAGCTCCTTATACTTTAGCTCAAAACTAAAAATTTTCTACCTACTCAGGCTTACTTCTAGCCTACAATTAAACCCCGATACAACACAAACAACAACACAGCATACCAAACACATGCAAAACATGCAACAACAAAATAGCCCCCTAACCCGGGATATTACATTAAGCATAAGAAAGTCCCAATTGAAGTTGAATTACTTAGGATACTCGATCTACCACATGAGATAAGAAAGTCCGTATAAGACCAAGCCAAGGCATGGCATCGGCAATCAAGAAAAGTTATCATGTAAGTCCAAGACAAGTCTTGGCATTGAAGAGTTATTATGAGATGAAGACCCATGTAAGCCCAAGCCAAGGTATGGCATTGGTGAGTCTCCAAGCAAAGATGTCATGTAAGCCCAAGACAAGTCTTGGCATTGAAAAGCTATCATGATATAGAGATCCCATGTAAGTCCAAGCCAAGGCATGGCATTGGTGAGTAACAAGGAAGACTCATGTAAGTCCAAGCCAAGGCTCAGTATTAACCCGTTCATGAGTAAAGATACCAAATAAGACCATGTCAAGACATGGCAATGGTAAGTTCCCAATGGAACACAAAAGGAAGACTTTGAGTAAGACCGTGTCAAGACATGGCATCAATACCCCAGATGAGAGATCCCATGTAAGACCATATCTAGGATATGGCTTTGGCATCGAGTTATATGTGGGATGAGATTCAGTATCTTCGGTCATTCATAGAAATTCATCGGGTAAATGAGTAAAGCCTAAATGAGATAGCAAGAAAATTAAGTAAGCAAAGCTATTATCAAGTTGGAAATGAGTATTATTCATGTTATGAGTGATGAATTAGAGATTATGATTATTATAGTAAAGTATGCTGATCTATGTGATCAAGTGATATAGGTACTTTGTTTACCTCACGAGCATGAGACTAGTAAGTATCATGAGATATGTAGGAATCAGTAAGAGTAAGTAAGCTTAAATAGATGAATTTATGATGCCATTGTTTATGCCAAATGATTTATGTTAAACAAGTATGGCATTATATGCAAACTTACTAAGCTAAATGCTTACGTCTTCTATTCTTTCTTTCCATGTAGTCCCGCAAAGCTAATCTCGTGGATCATCGTCATCGGAGCTCGGAGCACACTATCAATCGCTATTTTAGCATAGCCAAGATGTTTATATTAAGTATGGCATGTATAGGAAACATTTCATTTTGAGAATATGTCTTAAAAAGGGAAAAAGTATGGGCTATCAAGTTTATTATTCTTTTGTATATGGCTAAGTGATTAGCCAAGATTGACTAAGTATGTATGTTTATTGATATCAATGAAGCATGTAGTATTGTTCATGAAAGATGTACTAATTTGAGTTTTTGAATTGAATATGAGATTGATCTTGATTTCAGGGTGGCAATTGGCTTGGTAAATAACCTTCAAGCTCATTACGATGAGAGACACACCGGCGTGTGTCTCAGGTAAATGCGTCCCCTGCACCTTAGTACCTTAAGTCAGTATAGGCTATGGGCTCTTCCCACGGTCGTTTGTTTAGACCGTGTGTGACACACGGTCAGAACATGGGCGTGTACCCTAGGCCGTGTGAATATAGTTAGTGTCGACCACGGTTGGAAGACATGAGCGTGTCTTAGGGGTACACGGGCGTGTCCCTAGCCACATGGGCGTGTGACCCCTGTTTTAAGGAAACTTTTTCAATTAAGTTCTAAAAGTTTCCAGATATGTGTTTAAGGCCTCGTAGGCCTATGAAATGTATGATTGGACTAAGAAAGAGAAGTTTTAATTTGAAATAAAATTTTACAGCCCGTAAGTGCATGTTTAAGAAAGTTAGAGCATAGTAATGTCTCGTATCCGGTCTCTGCCTTGGACTCGGGTATGAGGTGTTACAAAAGTACCCCTAATTTGAAAATTACCAAAATACCCTTAGTTTAAAATTTTCCAAACTATCCTTAGATTTGTAAAATTACTAAAATACCCCTAATTTGTAAAATTACCAGAATACCCTTGATTTGCAGAATTACCAAAATATCCCTGATTTACAAAATTTCCAAAATACCCCTATTTTGCGAAATTACCTAATTACCCCTGTAGAGTATATTTATAAAAATACCCTTGGGTAGTGAAATGACTAAAATACCCCTAGCTGCTGACGGTGTGGAAATGTGTATGTTGCATTCATGAAATATATGTTGCACTTGGGTGGGTTTTGATTATACGAAGGAAGATTTGAGGATCGCATAGTCGCTTGACGACCGTGGATCCACTGGTGGCTTTAAGCTCATTGTAGCAGCTTTGCTGCAACGTTTGTGTAGTGCCGCTGCTGGTGCTACCTTTGGAGTGTAGGGATAGGTGGGTTGATATTTATATCCCCACAGGAGTGTAGGGTTGGAAGGGAAATGGAGTGCAGTGTTGGATTTGGGATGGGTGCATTGTATTCATCTGATACTGATGTGATGTGAGGTCATTGCGGGCTAAGGCCCAAGACCACCGCATTTGATAAGGCTTAGGCCGAATGTGATATTTGCATGTTGATTGGTTACCAAGGGTCGTACAAACTGAGTTTTGAAACTCACACCCTTTTATTAAATGTTTCAGGTGACCCTCAGTAGACAGCTCGACGTGGGAGAGGATTCGGAGATGGCCACACTACAAGATACTTAGAAGTGTTATTTATTTGTCTCAAAAGACATGATTTTAATTACTTTATTTTTGTTGAATGTAATACGGCCTTGTACTTCGATTTGACTTTGGATGTTTGAGTTTTATTGTTTCAACTGTTTACTTAATTATTAAACTTGAGTAAATTTCTTATGTTTAAACATGGTTTTCGAAATACTTAAAATAATAAGATGGGCTTTTATCATTAATTAACAGGTTTCAAGGATTTTGGCTTTTAGGTCTTAAATTTTAATTTAGCAAAATCGTTTTGAGTTATGCCTTCAATGTGACATTCCCGGATTCGGCCATAACGTCTGGGTCGAGTTTGGGGGTGTTACACTCATCTCTACTCTCTACTGACCTTGAAATACACAACCAACATCACCTTTTGTAATTGCTCCTCCAAAAATAACTAACACCAAAAATATTATGTTATTCATCTTCAAAACAATTTATGTTTCCTCTTCTACTAAACACAAAACTTTCTCTTCTTTTTTTCTTTTTCGATTGAAGACTTACAACAATGTTTAACAAAAACCAGTATATGTAGGGGTTGGTGCCGCCAAAGAGCCTGACGGTACAAAATAAAATTCAATTTTTGCCACCGGTGCTGCCAATGGTAATGTAGGCACAAAAAAAAATCATTTTCTACCACTGGTGCCACCAATGGCAACAATAGCACCAAAAAAGAGATCGATGCCGCCAATGAAAACGGTGGCACCTATTAAAATACGTTTTCCTTTTTCCCTCAGAATACAATGGTCTTAGCTGCTAATACATACCTACTAGTGCCAATGACACCTTAGGAAATTATTTTTTTTAAGAAACCAACCAATGAATGGGGAATTATTAGGGGTGGTGGCGTCAATGGCAACAGCGACACTGAGGTTCACTGTAGCAAATGGGTCATTTACGTACATGTTTTCTATAGTGGGACATTTTCATAATTAATAAAGAATTTTAGGTCAATTTTATAAATATTCTAATTTTTCACTTTGACAGAAAATCATTTTCTAAAATGGATTTTTCCAACATATCATAGATATACAAACTAAGTTTAATCAAACATACAACTTACCTTCATCTTGGTCGCAAGCTAAGGGATAGGATCAATCAAGGCTTAGACCATATATCATGGATAGGCAAAAGTTAGCTGGGCAGTTTCATCAAAGTCAATACATATATGGGAAATCATTTGGTCCATTGCTAGTGGAGTTAAAAAACTCCACAAGCAGGGGTGAAATGTTGCCATGTGTCTTGAGGGAATATTAAAATATTAAATATAAATTAAAACACATATCATGTACTAAACCTTGTTTGTGGAGTTTAAAAAACTCCATTGGTAATGGACAGAATACTATTAAGTATGTAAATGAAAATCTTTCATGTTTTTTTATTTTTCTTGTTATCTTTTTCTTTCTTTACTTATTTATTTAATTTTTAAATCAATGGTTAAGATATAATCTTTAAATCTTGATTCAATAACACATATTCACCTCATGAAATTATATTATTTTTCTTATTCAGAATTAAAATTTATCTTTGATGGAAAATGATCAAAATGGCCTTAACAATATTTTTCTTTTATTTTTTCATAAGGGTAAAATAGTCATTTCTATCATTCCACCACTAAACTATTGACACATAGAATCATGTGTCCTAATGTAATCATTACTTATGTAGATATTATTTGTTTATGATTTAATTACAATTAAATCCTTTTTTACTTAATGAAAAAATTACACTTTAGTGATTATACTTCTGTTAAAATTCAATTTAATCTTTTTTACAAACATTTCTTTTTATACTTTTCCATCTCGGTGTCTTAATTTTACTATTATTATTCAATTGATAAATCTTGATTTTTCATAAAATTTACTATTTATCTTCCCTGAATATTCTTTAATGACATCGAGATTTTCACCGGGGGCAAGGGGAGGGGTTATTACAGTGTTGGTTGGCTAGACATAGGTCTCTCTAGTTTTTAATG
Source organism: Gossypium bickii (assembly GCA_025503065.1). NCBI lineage: Eukaryota > Viridiplantae > Streptophyta > Magnoliopsida > Malvales > Malvaceae > Gossypium > Gossypium bickii. The sequence continues at coordinate 104,663,410 of CP106710.1, read as the reverse complement.
TTATTATTAAATTAAAGCTTATATGCTTCTTTATAAGGTTATTTGTCAATAAGCGAAATAATTTATAGGAGCTTCCTCTTAGTTATCACAAAGGTAATGAGAGATAAATTTCTAGGCGCGATGTTGGAAACTACAACTAGTTTATTAAAAAATATTGAAATTATCTTTGCATTAAAGATCAAACTCATGGATCAAAATTGATATGTCGTCTTTCACTAGATTTTCATCGCATTGATTCCTTTTATTTTTATTTGCAAGATTTCTTTTGACAATTTTAATTTTAATTTTATTTTTAATTTAAATATCCCTTTATTTTTATTTTACTCGTTTTTACTAAATAAATAGTATTATCAATAATCTTTGTGAATTTGACCCTATTTATTGCTATATACGAATTTTTATATTATTGAGTAGGAATTATTATTGTTAGTTTCACAAAATTTTGTCATTATTGCTAGAGATGGACGTTGATAATTTTTTTTGATGTCTCAATCTTCCCGTGCAGGTGAACTCTAGTACGAACCTAAGATCGAGAAAACTACTCGAAGGCTAAAGAAGGAAGTTAAACCACATTGTAAAGCGTAAAAGTTGAGTTCTATTAGCTAAAGGTGTCTAATAGCTATAGAACTTTAAAGTAGAGGTCCTTAAGTGATAATTAGACCATTAGTGAATTAGTAGATGATAATGGCTTGGTATTTTGTGTAATTTGTAATATTTTTAAAGGTTAATTAAGTAAATTAGTTAATAAACATAAAATAAATAAAACCAATTTAAAATATTTCTTTCTTATTTCTTTCTCCAACCGAAAATGGAAGATTAAAATGCCCATGGAAGAAGCTTGTTTTAGCCAACCCTAATTAGTCAATAGGCGAGTGATTTTTGTCCCGTTTTTAATGATTTCTATGTTTTTGGAGTCGTTGTAACTTAATCTAGCTAGCCTAGGGGCTAATTTGCAAAACTGTTAAAGGTTTCGAGTTTTACCATTGATGAATATGTGCGTATTTTGATGCTTAATTATAGAAAATGAATGATTGTTGTTAGATAAACAACATTTGTCAAGTGATTTTGGTTGGAATTGCAAATTAGGGATTTATTTGTAAATTGTGAAAAATTCATGGTTAAATTGTGAAATAAATGGAATATAGGGCTTGCTAGGGACTTAATTGATATTCGGCTAGCATGGGTATGAGTTGAATTGCATGAATTTGCATTTTTATGAACTACTGACTAAATTGTAGAGATGTTGAAATATTAGGGGCAAAAGTGTAATTTTTTCATGTGAAATTTGGATTAAATTAAATAGAATGATAATTAAATAAGTTAAATTTGATTATATATAGATCAAGAAAAGCAAAGTTTAGAATTATATCGGGGGAAAAACAAGATAGTTGATTGATAGCTCGTTTCTCTCCGTATAAATCTGAGGTAATTTCATATGTTAATAAGCATTTTATAATTGTGTTTTAAATGCTTTATAATTGTATTATTGATGAATACGACTTTACAGAAATGTTCGATGAAGAATTGGCTACGTGTGAAATCCCGATTGAACATTAGGAATAGATACGACATAAATGACATATCATTAGGGGTTATTGTGTTTTGGGTGCTGGTCCGTACGTTTTACCGGTGACTGAGTTTTTTGGTATGTGTTGCGAATTTTCATCAGCTTGTGTGAGCATCACCGTGTAGTTACGTCTTGACTGTCAGCTTGTGTGAGCAGACCCGTTGATAGCTTGAGAGTGAGCAATATATAAGATATGAGATTGAGATGGCTTCGACCTTGTATTGGCACTTAAGGTGCAAGACTCCCAAGTATCTGATATTATTCCAAATGGTTCAACGGGTATATAGATGAATCGGAAGAGTATGAAATTGATACGAATTGATACAGGTATGTTCATGAACCATATAAGCATTGAATCGAAGAAACTTGTGAAATTCATATCTAACCTTGTGAATGAATATGTGATAGGTTTGTTGATCAATATGACTTATATTATGATATGTTTAATTGCTTAAATTGTATATATATGGTAAGTTGAGTTTATTGTATACGAACTTACTAAGCTTTATAGCTTACTCTATTTACTTTTCTGTGTTTTATAGTGATTTTGAAGCCTGATCAGATTTGGGAGTCGTCAGAGATTTCATCACACTATCAAGCTATCATTTTGGTACTTTTGAACTTATGGTTTTGGTTATATGGCATGTATAGGTGTTGCGGTTAATTTGGTCTATAGTTTGGTAATGGATTTAGTCATTTGATTTGGCTAGTAAATGATTAATGCTTGGTTATATGTATAGCCATGTAATTTGGCTTATTTTGGCATACTTGCTGATGTATATATATCCGTAAATGGCCTTTTGTTATGTGGTTGGTAATTGCTATGTGATGCTTGTTGTGAATTGGCAATTTGAGTACCAAATGGTTGAAATTTGAAGATATGGTATGCTTGTGGCTTTAGGTAAGCTAATGTATATTTGAATTTAACCATTTAGGTGATTTGTTAATGTGAAATTGGTATGATTTGAATTGTCAAAACATGAGCTTATGAGTATTATAGTTGTTGTTATGGAATTAGCATGATCTAGGCTTAGATGAGATTGGTTTGAATTCCTATTGATGCTATGTTATATGCCATTTGACATGTTTAGGTGAATGTAAGTTTGAGTGAGAAAGATGGCTTGGATAATAGCCTTTTTTTTGTCCACACGGTCGCGTGTATCCGCCATGTGTGACACACGGTCAGGTGACACAGCCATGCGTCTCCTGGTACTTAATTAGAAATCAGGTCAGTAGCTCCACACGGTCCAGCACATGGGCATGTGACTTGGTTGTGTGGCATAAGTCAATATACCCTACAGTTTTGGCACGGCCTAGCACACGGCCTGGCACACGAGCGTGTGAGGTCATTTCGAAAGGTACACGGGCTAGTCACACGGGCGTGTGATTGGCCGTGTGACCCAAGTCAGAGAGTTACACGAGGTTAGACACGGGCTGGGACACGACCATGTGATCTCATTTCGAATCTCTACATGGCCTGTGACACGGGCGTGTCTTTGGGCGTGTGTCCCCTACATTTTGAAAATTTTTTATGTTTTCCAAAAAGTTTTCTAAGTTCTCAGTTTAGTCCTGAACCACTTCTAATGCATGATTTGGGCCTCGTAGGCTCGTATTAGGGACAATATAATTGATTGTGAATGACTTATATTTGGTTATGAAAAATGTATGAGAATTGTATATTTGTTTAAGTAATATGTCTGGTAATACTCTGTACCCTATTCCGGCGACAGATTTGGGTTAAAGGTGTTACAGTTATTGGTATAAGAGCTACAGTTTAGTCGATTCTAGGACTAACGTAGCGTATGTGAGAGTCTAGCTATACATGCCATATATAACCCGTGATAGTGTGATATCTCTTGACAATTTTAAATCGTGTTTTTAGATAGCTATGGATCCCAATCAAGCATTGGCTAATGATGTTGAAAGTAATGCGCCAGCCTCCGTTCACGGAGCAGCGCCGTTTAAATCTAGACCTATATTTGGGAGTTAGGGAGGAGAGCCCAAGGAAGCCTTCTTCCAAATGATGAACGAATGGTTCATTGAGTTTTTCTGAACTAATCAAACTGCTCAGCAACCTCCACCCCTACCTATTCCCCAACCGGTTCCCCTAGCTCCTAAAGGTTTGGAACCTTTATGTTTAAGGAAGCCACCTATTGATAAAATTTGAAAATATAGGGCTGAAGAGTTTAGAGCTACAGTTGATGATGATCTTGAGAGAGCAGAGTTTTGGCTTGAAAATACGATCAAGGTATTTGATGAATTATCTTGCACGCCAGCTAAATGTGTTAAATGTGCTATATCACTTCTGAAAGATACTGCATATCAGTGGTGGAACACTTTGATATCCGTGGTGCTGAGAGAAAGAGTAACGTGGGAATTCTTTCAAACTGAGTTCAAAAAGAAATACATAAGTTAGCGGTTTATTGATCAAAAGCGTAAAGAAAAATTCTGGAACTAAAACAGGGTCGTATGTCTATGACTGAGTACGAAAGAGAAATTGTGAGACTCAATAAATATGCTCTAGAATGTGTCTCCACTGAGGCAATTATGTGTAAGTGGTTTGAAGATAGTTTGAACAAAGAACAAAGACATTAGACTTCTAGTCGGGATTCTGGAATTGAAAGAATTTGTTGTGTTAGTCGACAAAGCTGAAAGCTAAGGAACTTGGCAAAGAAAAGAGAAAATCTTATTCTGAGGCTAAAGATTCGAGAAAGAGATCGATGAGTAAACCCTATCACTCCTCGTTAAAGAAATCACAAGATTCATATAATCGTTTGAATGCTTCAGTGGGGAATTCTAATAGAGATCGTGGGAAGCAATACATGAGTCCTAAATCTCAAGCCATAGTATCGAGCATTGGTAGTGTTAGAACCAACAAACCCGAGTGTCACCAATGTGGAAGACAGTATTTTGGAGACTACTGGTGAATAACAAAGCTTGTTTCAAATGTGGCTCGCAAGATCACTTTATTTGAGATTGTCCTAAGTTACCCAAGAAAGATAAATATCAGAATGCAAGACCGAGTAATACAACTGCTAGAGGGAGACCACCTAGAAATATGGAAAATGTGACTAGTAGCAAAGGTGTGACAAAGGATTCTGCAGTGAGATCCAAGACTCGAGCACCAGCCAGAACTTACGCTATTCGAGCTCGCGAAGATACGTCGTCACTAGATGTTATCACCGGTACATTGTATCTTTATGACACTAATGTAATTGCTTTAATTGATCCTGGATCGACTCATTCATATGTTTGTATGAATCTAGTTTCTAGTAAGAGTTTTCCTGTTAAGTCAATTAAATTTTTGATTAAAGTATCGAACAACTTAGGCAAGTATGTCCTAGTTGATAAAGTTTGCAAGAACTGTCCTTTGATGACTTGGGGTTACTGTTTTTCGACTGATTTGATGCTTTTACTGTTTGATGAATTTGATGATCTTAGGTATGGATTGGTTGACTCTGCACGATGCTGTTTTGAATTGTAGACGAAAGACTATTGAATTGAAATGTAAGAATAGTGAAATTCTTCGTATTGAATCCAATGATTTGAGTGGGATGCCTATTGTGATATCGACAATGCTAGCTCAAAAATATGTGAGAAAATGTTGCGATACTTATCTTGCGTATGTACTGGATACAAAAGTGTCAGAATCAAAGATTGAATCAGTGCCAGTGGATTGTGAATATTCGGATGTGTTTCTAGAAGAGTTACCTAGGGTGCCACTGATTAGAGAAGTAGAGTTTGCTATTAAATTAATACCGGGAACATCACTAATATCGATTGCTCCGTATAAAGTGGCTTCTATAGAATTGAAAGAGTTGAAAGCTCAGTTGCAAGAGTTAACAGATAAAGGTTTTGCGCGACCTAGCTTTTCACCCTGGGGTGCACCAGTTCTGTTCGTAAAGAAGAAAGATGGATCGATGAGACTGTGCATTGACTATCGTCACATCAACAAGGTTACAATTAAGCGTAAGTACCCTTTGTCAAGAATTGATAATTTGTTTGATCAGTTGAAAGGAGCAACAATATTCTCAAAGATTGATATGCTATCTGGTTATTATTAGTTGAGAGTTAAAGATTCGGATGTACCGAAAACTGCGTTCAGAACCAGGTATGGACATTATGAATTTCTTGTTATGTCATTCAGATTAACTAACGCTCCTGCAGTTTTTATGGATTTGATGAATCCAATCTTTAGACTGTATTTGGATAGATTTGTTGTTGTGTTCATTAATGACATTCTAATCTATTCTCGAGATGAATCTGAGCATGCTAAACATTTGAAGATCGTGTTACAAACATTGAGAGATAAGCAATTTTTTGCTAAATTCAGTAAATGCGAGTTTTGGCTCCGAGAAGTTGGATTTTTGGGACATATTGTTTCAGCGGAAGGAATCCGAGTTGATTCAAGTAAGATTTTAGTAGTTGTTTACTGGAAACCACCATGAAATGTGTCCAAGGTTAGAATTTTTCTGGGATTAGCTAGCTACTATCAGCATTTTGTGAAAAGGTTCTCGATAATTACTACACCGATGACTCGATTGTTACAAAAAGATGTGAAGTTTGAATGGCCCGAGAATTGCTAACAGAGTTTTGAAAAGTTGAAAGCACTGTTAACTGAAGCACCGGTTCTAGTTCAACCTAAGTCGAGTAAAGAGTTTGTGATTTTCAGTAATGCATCATTGAATGGTTTGGGATGTGTTTTGATGCAAGAGGGCAAAGTGATAGCTTATGCTTCTAGACAGTTAAAATCGTATGAAAAGAATTATCTAACGCACGATTTAGAGTTGGCCACTATTGTTTTCGCATTAAAAATTTGGCGACATCATTTGTATGGTGAAAAATGTCATATTTTTACTAATCACAAAAGATTGAAGTACCTAATGTCACAGAAAGATTTGAATTTGTGACAACGAAGATGGCTCAAGTTGTTGAAAGACTATGAATTAGTGATTGATTATCATCTAAGGAAAGCAAATGTAGTCGCGGATGCTCTGAGTAGAAAATCTTTATTTGCTTTGCGGACGATGAACACACAATTAACTGTGTGATGATGGTTCGATTTTAGCTGAGTTAAAAGGTAAACTGTTATTTCTACAGCAAATTTGTGAACCTCAGAAATATGATAATGAGTTACAAGCTAAAAAAGTACAATGCAAGTGTACTACTGATTCAGAGTATCAGACCGGATCCGATGATTGTTTATTGTTCTGAGGTAGAATTTGTGTACCAAAGAATACTGAGTTTATTCAGAAAATTCTACACAATGCACACAGTAGTTGTTTATCAAATCATCCGGGGAGTATTAAAATGTGCAATGACTTAAAATAGTTGTACTGGTGCTCGGGTATGAAACGAGACATTTCAGAATTTGTATCGAAATGCTTAGTTTTTCAACAAGTCAAAGCCAAACATCAAGTGCCTTCGGGACTACTGCAACCAGTGATGATACCAGAGTGGAAATGGAAAAGAGTTACGATGGATTTCGTATCGAGATTACCCCTATCTCTGAAAAAGGAATATACTATCTGGGTTGTTATTTATAGACTGACGAAATCAGCACATTTTATTCTGGTACGTAGAGACTTTTCTCTCGATAGATTAGTTGAATTGTACATCTCTGAGATTGTTAGATTGCACAGGGTGCTAGTTTCTATTATTTCGGATAGAGTTCTGAGATTACGTCACGATTTTGGAAGAAATTACTAAAAGATTTGGGTACGCGGTTACATTTTAGTTTTGCATTTCATCCACAAGAAGATGGTCAATCCGATAAAGTGATATAGATTCTTAAAGATATGCTTTGTTGCTGTGTTTTAGAGTTTGAAGCAACTGGGAAAAATATTTACCGTTGTTGAATTCGCGTATAACAATAATTTTCAATTGAGTATAAAGATGGCAGCGTGTGAAGCTTTGTATGGTCGTAAATTCTAAACTCCATTGTATTGGACTGAGCTTAGTGAGAAAAAGATTCACGGGGTTGATTCGGTCAGAGAGACCGAAGAGAAAGTGAAAGTAATTCGCGATAGTTTGAAAGCAGCTTCAGATCAACAGAAATCGTCTGCAGATTTGAAACGTAAAGACATTAAATTTCAAATTGGCTACAGAGTGTTTCTGAAAGTATTGTCGTGGAAAAAGATTCTTCGATTTGGCCGCAAAGGAAAATTAAGTCTGCGATTTATCGGGCCTTACTAGATTATCAAAAAAATAGGGCCAGTGTCATATCAACTAGCTTTACCATTAGAATTAGAAAAGATTCACAATGTGTTTCATGTGTCAATGTTACGACGATATCGATCAGATCCATCGCATGTAATTTCTCCGGCAGAGATTGAAATTCAGCCTGATATGTCGTATAGCGAAGAACCTGTCAGAATTCTGACTCGAGAGATTAAAGATTTGAGAAACAAAAGAATAGCTTTAGAGAAGGTTTTATGGCAACATCACGATGTCGAATAAGCTACGTGGGAACCTGAGGAAGCTATGAGAAAACAACACCCTAACCTATTTTCTGGTAAGATTTTCGGGGACAAAAATTTCTAAGGGGAGAGAGTTCTAATAACCCGTTTTTGGTCAAATTAGAACAGTGGCTTTAGAACCACAAATTTGAGGTCAAAATAATTATTTTATTATTATTTTAATGTTTACAGCATGATAGTACGATTGTGTAAAAATTTCGTTAAAAAATTTTATTGTTTGAATGCTCAATTTGATAAAAAGGACTAAATCACGTAAAGAGTCAAAGTTGAGTTCTATTAGCTAAAAGTGTCTAATAGCTATAGAACATTAAAAAATGGAGGTCCTTAAGTGATAATTAGACCATTAGTGAGTTAGTGGATAATAATGGCTTGGTATTTTATGTAGTTTGTAATATTTTGAAAGGTTAATTAAGTAAATTAGTTAATAAACATAAAATAAATAAAACCAAATTAAAATCTCTCTTTCTTATTTATTTCTTCAATCGAAAATGGAAGATTAAAATGGCCATGGAAGAAGCTTGTTTTAGCCAACCCTAATTTGTCAATAGGTGAGTAATTTTTGTCCCATTTTTAATGATTTTTATGTTTTTGGAGTCGTTGTAACTTAATCTAGCTAGCTCAGGGACTAGTTTACAAAATTGTTAAAGGTTTAGAGTTTTACCATTCATGAATAAGTGTGTATTTTGATGTTTAATGATAGAAAATGAATGATTGTTTTTAGATAAAACAACATTTGTTAAGTGATTTTGGTTAAAATTGCAAATTAGGGATTTATTTGTAAAATGTGAAAAATTCATGGTTAAATTGTGAAATAAATGGAATATAGGGCTTGCTAGGGACTTAATTGATATTTGCCTAGCATGGGTACAAGTTGAATTGCATGAATTTGCATTTTTATGTACTATGGACTAAATTGTAAAGATGTTGAAATATTAACGGTAAAAGTGTAATTTTACCATAATATGAAATTTGGATTAAATTAAATAGAATGATCATTAAATGAGTTAAATTTGATTATATATAGATTGTAATATCCTAATTTTGGGGGTCTATGCATTTGGTGTTACATGGCTAAGTTAGTAGGCTAAGGCTTCATGGGGTGAATTGGGCTCAGATTTGGACTTTAAAACCTGGGTTAAATGGCTGATAAATAGTGTTAATAGTATTGGATGTTGGATTATTAAATTAAGTAGCAAGTTGGGCTTACGACCCAAAAATTTATTAATGCCAAATTGGGCATGAGGGTGACGTCACTTAGAGGGGATGATTTGGGCCTAGTATGGCCGCATGGAGCCCAAATTAAAGGGTTAAAATTTGGCACTCCTAGGGTAAGGGAAGTGGACAGCACAAGGCTATATTTTAGGAGCTTAAATCCTCCTATTTTTAAGTGATAAATGGGGATAATTAAGAAAAGTAAGGATTAGATAAATGAGGGTTATGATAATGAAAGGATAAAGTTATCAGAAGAAGGAGAGTTGGTCGAATATCCAACACTGAGTGTGAGGTGGTGTATAGCAAAAATTTTGAAGCCTAGTGTTCATCTTCTTCATTTGATTTCTTTTCTCTCCTTTTCTCAAAGTTTTCTCTCTAGCCGAAAATTCTCTTCTCTAGTTTTCTTAATTCTTTCTTTGCCGCAACTTCTTAACATATTCATCCCTTCATTCCTCCTTCCAAAAACCGAATACCCTAGTCTCTATCATCTCCTTACATTGCCGAATCTACAAGGTGACATTTATTTTCCCGAAGGTGCACCATAGTCGCATACACCTCTCTAGTTTGGTATGTTTTTGGGATTTTCTTCTTTGTGGTTTCTCTCTTCTTTAATGAGTTTCTAAACCGAATCTCCTTTGTTCATACTCCTTCTTCCCTAGCCGATTATTCAAAGGGTGGTTTGATTTTCCCTAAGGTGCACCATAGGTCGCATGTTCCTTAGTGATTCGGTAAGTTTCGAGATTTCTTTCCTTTGTGATTTCTTCCTTTCTTTTCATCAAGATCTAACCCGAATCAATTGTTTATGCCTATCGATTTCTCCTCTTTACCCGTAGAAGTCGAATCCTGTTTTGCAACAGTCAGAAGTGCCGATTTTGGAAAAGCCAAAGGTAAATTAGAGGTGACGATTTCTTGAAGGCTTTCGGGACTTGAAAGTAGGTAAGAATTCTTTTAAACATTATTATTTATTAGATCTTACTGGTCTAAATAGTTTAAGTGACCAAAGGGTTATTATGGCCGCTAATAACAGTCAAGCAGTAAAAGGGAGTTGGATCTGTAAACCCAACGCCAAAGTAGCATAGAAGCAGTAAAGGTGTAATACGGAAATCAGGTGTGTAACTCTTACACACTTTCATTCTTAATATGTAAAATGTTATGTGTTATTAAAAGCCAGAGTGACGGCCATGGTTGTTGAAATACCCTTGTGGGTAAACGGAGGATGCCGGGTAAGTTGTGATGATTTCAGCATTGAATTATAATGAAAGCATGATAATTTGTATATATGATACTTGTATGTTGAGCACGATCATAATAGTACAGTTAGCATAACTATGTGTTACGGGAGATGAGAGGAGGGGGAAGTATGATCTATTAGACTGTCACCAGTGATTTGGTATCACACAGTGGGTTGGCCCTACATACTATAAATTGTGACTAAGTCTCAGTGGTTTGGTACCACATAAGATATTACGTAACTTCTGTTACTAGTGGTTTGGCACCACCTGTGGTTTGGTACGATATATGATATTTCGTAACTTCGGTTACCAGTGGTTTGGCACCACCAGTGGTTTGGTACCACAAGGGGTAGAAAAGGGAGACTCGGATGGATGCTTAGGTGGGTTGCATGACTTGCATATTATTATATGAACTTGTGTAAGAGCATGATTTTCTTGGGATGGGGATTTACACACTGAGTCTCGGTGACTCACCCCTTCCTTTACATTTTTGCAGATCAGACTTAGATCGTGGATATGGAGCCGGAGCGGACTCGAGGAGGCCATGCTCAGCAGTTGTTTTGCTTTAAAGTTTTCTTTTGAACTTAGTTGCTTTACTTTGGTTTTTGGTTTTTACATCGTTGTAATAAGGCCGCCTAACTTTTAATTTTTGGATGCTATATTTGGTTGTCTTTACGATTTTCGATGACATACTTGATAAACCTAAAATTTGTTGTTTTCTTAAAATCACTGAAAGTACGTTATTTATTTTAAAATATTCATCGATTAAGTAAATGACATGGATTACCAACCAAGCAAATAATTTTCTAAAGACAACTTTTCGTACGTTTTAAATTCTCATCAGACTCACATCCTATTTCTAAAACCAAAGAGTTTTCCAAGGGTTTCTCCCCCAATAAAGTCGACAACCTGATTTCTAAAAGCGTTTTCTTTTCGTAGCACGCCAGACTCGGGTGTAGCGTTTAGACCGGGTTTGGGGTGTTACATTTTGGTATCAGAGCCCAGTTCAAAAGTTCGGCGATGGGTTTTAGGCCTAAAAATATGTTTAAGGGTTTGTGAAATGATCATTTTTCCGAAAGCATGGCACCTGAGTCTCCGGCGGGATCCACCCAGGTAAGTACCCTAACTCTTGCTGTGATATATTTGTTGGGTCTCTGTGGGCTTTAGAAGTAGCTAAGCATAGTAGTACTGATGGACTCTAGGTGTAGACAAACAACTTCTCTAATCCATGAGACTTAACTTTATTGAACAAAACCTGTAAACAAGTCATAAGGCTAAAGTGTGGCAACAAGCATATGCATGTCTAGGAGTAGATTCGGAAGAGCTTGGTATTTAAGCAGTCCGAGTGACTCACCTCCTCTTCGCAGGAATCTTCCCTGGTGCGCAGTGATTGTTCACTTTAGCTGTGACAGGGTGTGGCAATAGGCACATGCATGTCTAGGAGCAGATTCAGGGAAAGCTTGGTATTTAAGCAGTCCTAATGACTCACCTCCTTTTCACTGGAATCCCACATGGTGCATAGTGACTATTCACCTTAGTCACGAGGACGTGTTGACAGGCCAAAACTTACACCTAAAACCCGGAAGGGACCAGCCACACTGTTTTGTAAAAACCCTAGTTTTGAAATTACCAAATTACCCCTGGATTTGTGGAAACTACCTTAGATTTGAAGAAAATGACCAAAATACCCTTGGTTTGTGGAAAATTACCAAATTGCCCCTGACTTGAAAATTTTCCCTCAAATTTATAAAATTACCAAAATACCCCTGGATTTGCAAAATTACCAAAATGCCCCCGAGTTTGAAAAATTACCAAAATACCCTTCTTCGCAAAATCACCCGAGATCATATTTTGAAAATTACGAAAATACCCCTGTAGGTTAAAATTACGAAAATACCCCCGGGTAGTGAAATGACGAAAATGGCCCTACACGTTGGATGTGGTTTGTGGACGTTGTTTGTGTGATGGATGTACTTAGAGCTAGGAGATAAGCCTGAAATTGGAACTATAGGTAGATTCGACTTCGAAAGAATCACTTCAAAAACTATTTCTCATAAAATTGCTCGTGGGTAAACAGTGAACAGTATTAATAATGCATAAAATTCTTAATCAGATAAACGCGAACGAGAAGAATGAGTACAAGATGTCATGGACGTCCGCCGCGTGGCTGTGGTAGGGGTAGGATGACCTTGTCGGAGCCAGCAGGGTCTAGTCATAGGTCTGGAAATGTGATGCCAGATCTGCCGGCGGTGGAAACTGAGTTTCAGGATCAGACGGGTGGTAACGACGTAGTATCTCAAGCTGTATTGCGAGTTTTAGAACAGGTTACCGAGGCAGGCGCGGGTGTAGGAGCCCAAAAATCTGTGGTTGAACGACTCCGAGTGTGACAGACCAATTTGGACCCTAATCGGAACGGTGGTTTCGGGACCACAAATCCGAGCCCAATAAATATTTTAACATTATATCTTGTGTCTATCATGGGTGAATTGATGTATGTGAATGTTTTATAGAAAAATTTAACCGTTTGAGTGTTAGATTGGCAAAAAGGATTAAATTGCTAAGGTGACCAATGTTGTGAGCATGAAACAAACAGGGCAAAGTGACTTGTTTGTTAAACTTAAGGACTTGCATGTCAAATTCCCCATATTTAATATGGTGGACGGTAAGCATGCATTATAAATTCCATTTTATTTTGTATGATTTCTTTTTAGGCATTATTATATTAAAAGCATGCCAAGGATATTATATTTTCTAAGTATATATAAATTAAAGTAATATTATAAGGTAAGCATGCTATATTTTGTATTAAAAGATAAAACAAAAAAGAAAATATTTCTCTCTTCCTCATCCATCTTCTCTTTTGATTTTTACCTTCAAGAAAAGAGGAGAACATTCATCTTCTCCATTCGGCCATTGCATGTACTAGGATAGGTAAGAATTGGAACTTTAATTTAATAACCTATCTTTGATTTGGCTTGATTTCTTGATCATTTTTCTTTTGAAACAAGTAAAGTTTGTTAATATTGGTATGATGAGATTCGGCCATGGGTGCTAAATTTGTAGCTTGTTGTGTTAATATGTTAGATGAAATGAGAAGGGCTACCTTGAACTTGTAAGAAAAATTGTATTAATTTTTGCATGAAGATACCCTTATATTTGGCCGAATGTTAGGATGGCCATTCATGAAATTTTCCTATTAATTTGAGGCTAGGATATATATATATATTGTGAAATTGGTCAAGGATGAATGACTATATTTAGATAGGATTGTTGGGTGAAATGGTATGAGAAGTCAATTGCCGAAATTAAATAGAAGAAGGACTAAAATGATAAAAGGAGAAGAAGTAGTATGAGTTGTAAGAAAATTGTTTTAATTCATACAAGAAAATGCCCTACTATTCGGCTGAATGTGAGGTAGTCATTCATAAATTCTTTTCTTTTGTTTTGATATTCGGTTGTGCATATGTAGTGAAATTAAGCATGGATGAATGGTCATACCTAGATATAGTTATTGGGTGAGCTAAGTAAGAGTAAATTTCTTGAAGTAAATTAGTAGAAGGGATAAGTTGATAGAAGGAAGAATTATAGAAAATCCTAAGGACCTAGTGACCATTCGGCCATTGAGGAGAAATCCCAATTGGTTGAAATTTATATTGTGGTGTACTATGAGTTAAATTGAATAAGTTAAATGCTTAAATTTTGTGTGAATATTACCTTAAATTAAACGAAGGAAGTAAGAAATTCGGTTCTTAGTTTTCTCAAATTAAGTTATGTGCGTTTTGTTTTGAGTTGAGCAAATGGATAGGATGTATATGAATAAAATTTACTTGACATTTTTTAGATCGGGAACAAAAAGAGAAAGAACAAGATCGAGGAAAAACAAAGGTTCTCGAATAGCCGATTTACACGGCCTATCGACAACCAAGGTAAGTCCTATAGCTAAGTTATATTAAAGAACTAATTATGAATGTATCAAATACTAAAAATGGATAAATTTTAGTACTTGTTATGGTTATGGCCGAATGTATAAAGGAACACTAGGTTGATGATTAAAATTGCTATGTGAGGTGAACAAATGTTCCTATGTTAATTTCTAGAGTGTATAAGGATATGATGATTTTATTGATTTAATGTGAGTTGTTCAATGGAATTAGATTTATTCATATTTATATAAAATAGTATATGAGGTATCTTGAATGTTTGATCACATTGATACGTTTCGGGCTTTTACGCCTAGCAGGCCTTGTGCCGGTGTTAATTTTCAAGCTTTTACGCCTAGCAGGCCTTGTGCCGGTGTTACTTATCGGGCTTTTACGCCTAGCAGGCCTTGTGCCGGTGTTACTTATCGGGCTTTCACGCCTAGCAGGCTTTGTGCCGGTGTTACTTTTCAGACTTTTACGCCTAGCAGGTTTAATGCCGGTGATGTATTTTACAAAAGAGAAATAGAATCTTGTTTAAGGCAACTTAAAGCTAATTTATTGAGTAAATGGTTCAGGTAAGTATGTAAGGTATGTTATGTTTAATATTACTTGAATCGAATTAATATTATGAGAATTGTGTTATATGTGTTTGAAGTTAAAATTGAGGGTTGTGATATGATGGAATTCGAATTAGAATGCGCTATTATGGAAATGATTTCTACTTTACTTGGGTTAATGAATTACTAGTATACGGCCTTGTATAAGTAATTTACTTAAGTGCTTATGTGAAATGCTATAAGTTGAATGTTTTAATTGCTCAATTATTTGAACGTTTTATTATCATGAGTTTAGGACTTACTAAGCTAGTAAGCTTAATTGTGTGAAATGCTCTCTTTTGTTTTATAGATTTTGGTCACGTTACGGGCTCGTGAAGGATCTTCAAGAAAGTCAACTACACTATCGCCATCTTTTGGTATTTTAAATTTTGGCTACGATTTAGAAGGCATGTATAAGCTAGATGAAGTTTTAAAAAAATACGATGTTTGATCTTGTACATGAATATAGCCATGCGAAAATGGCTATTTCCTTTGGTTATGTATCGTTTATATGTTTGAATTTTATAACTTGCTCGTATGTATATGTATGTTTTAAAATTAGATCATAGCCTAAATTACTTATGGATTTGTTTTTGGTATATATATGTATGTTTGGTTAAGGTATAGAGTTTAAATAAATTTGAGTAAGGAGGTTATAATCTAATTAGTCATGTTTTGTAAAGAAACAGTTTTAGTTAGCAGCAGTGAAGTAATATTGAAAAATCACCAAAAATAGGATAATTTGAATTAGAAGGTGAATGAGGTATAGAATCAAAGTTTATTGTGTCTGTTTTGATATGAAAGAAACAGAGTAGGCAAAGGAGTTTTATGTTATCAGATATTTAAGATTTAGTGAGACTTGTCCTGAATGAGTTCGTGAGTCCCTGTCCTGTTTTGGAAAAATTGTTAAAAATTGTACACAAATAATTATGGAGTATGGTTTATATGCTTAAAATCCTTGATGAGTCTATTTTTGATTGGAATAAACAAGAACATTATTGGGAATTCGTGATATGAGATAAATGAGTTTTTGTAATGACAGGTCAGAATTGTCAACAGTGAAATAGGGGAAACTTTGGTGAATAAACTGTACTAATTGGCCACATGAAAAATTCTAGAAAAATTGTGGTACATTCATATATGAGTCTAGTTTCAAGAAAAATTTACGGATCTGAATTTCGAGTTTTGTAACTCAAGTTATGGTCAATTTAGTCAGCATGACGCACTTTGACAGCTTTAAATTTTTATGTCCCGGACTTGTAGTCAAGTCTAGTAATGCCACATACCCGACTCCGGCGAAGGTCTCGGGTAAGGGGTGTTACATTTGATTGGTATCAGAGCTTACAGTTTAGTCGATTCTAGGACTACCGTAGCGCGTGTGAGCCTAGCTATACATGCCTTTATCATATATTGATAGTGTGGTGACTTACGGCCACACTGAACTTTGTTTTATATAGTAAATGGATACCGATCTGAAAGAGCCATAGCTGATGATGTAGAGAGTGTAGCGCCTGACCGTGCACACGGATCAGCGCTGGTAGACTCTCGACCTGTTTCGGGTAGCCACGAAGGAGAGACTAAATGAGCCTTTTATCAAATGATGAATGAGTGGTTTGCCCAATTTATTCAAAATAACCCGGCTGTACACCAACCTCCACCCCCGAATAATCCAACTCCAATTCCTTCAAGACTTCGATGATAGATCCGATGAGATCTAGTAGGCCCTGATTGATAAAATTCGAAAATTTGGGGTAGAAGAATTTAAAGCCAATGATGTTGATGACGAGAGAGAGCGAAATGTGGTGGATAACACTATTCGGATACTTGATGAGCTATCTTGTACTCCGGATGAATGCCTGAAGTGTGCTATATCCTTACTGCGGGACACGGCATATCACTGGTGGAATACACTAGTATCAGTGGTCTCGAAAGAAAAAGTGACCTGGGATTTCTTCCAGAATGAATTTCGCAAGAAATATATCACCAAAGATTCATTGATCAAAAGCGAAAAGAATTCCTTGAAATTTGAAACAAGGACGAATGACCGTGACGGAATATGAACGGAAATTTGTCAGGCTCAGCAGATATGCTAGAGAGTGTGTTTCTACTGAAGCTATTATGTGTAAAAGATTTGAAGATGGCCTGAATGAGGATATAAAGATGTTTGTTCGCATTCTTGAAATTCAAGAGTTTGTGACTTTAGTTGAGAGAGCTTGCAAAGCTGAAGAGCTCGGGAAAGAGAAAAGAAAGGCTGAGACCAAAGCTAGAGACATTCGTAAAAGATCTTCAGGTAAGGTCTTTCATTCCACAACCAAGAAGTCCAGAGATGACTACAGCCGACATAAAGCTACTACAGATCCACCTAGACGGGATCGACCTCCTATGAGCTCTCGAGCTACCTCGATAGCCAGTGTTGGTAACGTTCCTCAGAATAGAGTTGAATGCGAGCACTGTGGGAAATGGCACTCAGGGAGATGTAGATTTCATGATCGGTCTTGCTATAAATGTGGATCATCAGATCATTTTATTAGAGAATGTCCGAGGTTAGCTGAGCAGAATACAGTTCAGAATACTAAGCCGAGCAACACGTCAATGCGAGGTAGACCACCCAGACATTCCGGCAATGTAGGTGGTAGTCAGAAAGGAACGAAGAACACTTCAGTTCGATCTGAGGCTAGAGCTCCAGCTAGAGCTTATGCTGCACGAGCCAGAGAGGATGCTTCCTCCCCCGATGTCATTACCGGTACTTTCACCCTTTATGACACTACTGTAATTGCATTAATTGATCCTGGTTCGACTCACTCATATGTGTGTGAAACTTTAGAATTCGGAAAGACTCTGCTAGTTGAGTCTACCGAGTTTGTGATTCGTGTGTCTAACCCTTTGGGTAGATGTGTGCTTGTTAATAAAGTGTGTAGAGATTGCCCGTTGATGATTCGAGATTATTGCTTTTTGGTGATTTAATGTTGTGGCCCTTTTGTGAATTTGATATAATCTTGGGTATGGGTAGTTAACTTCACATGAGGCGAAGAGTAGATTGTAAAAGAAAGCTTATTGATTTGAAGTGTCGAAGCGGTGAGACCATCGAATTAAATCTTGTGATGTAAATGGGTTGCCTCTGATAATATCTTCAATGTTAGCCGGAAGTATGTGAGAAAAGGGTGTGAAGCTTATTTGGCTTATGTATTGAATAATAAAATGTCCGAGAAACAAATTGAATCAGATCGCTTGTATGTGAATACCCGATGTGTTTCTGAAGAACTACCGGGTTTACCCCGAGACGAGAGGTTGAGTTCGGCATTGAATTAGTACAGGGGGCGACTCGATTTCGATAGCTCTCGTATCGGATGGCACCCTTGAGTTAAAAGAATTGAAAGCGCAGATTGCAAGAGCGTGAGATAAGGGCTTGCGCGACCGAGTTTCTCTCCGTAAGGGTGCCTTTGGTTTTATTTGTGAAAAAGAAAGATGGGACTATCACGAATGTGTATTGACTCATCGGCAACTAAATAAGGTAACTATAAAGAATAAGTACCCGTTACCTCGGATTGATGATTTATTTGATTAGTTGAAAGGGGCTTCAGTATTTTTGAAGATAGATTTGAGATCGGGCTATTATCAGTTGCGAGTCAGAGATTCAGATGTGCCAAAGACTGCGTTCCGATCGAGGTACGGACATTATGAGTTTTTGGTTATGCCTTTTGGACTCACTAATGCACCTGTTGTTTTTATGGATCTAATGAACCGAGTCTCCCGACAGTTTTTGGATCGGTTTGTAGTAGTGTTTATTGATGACATACTGATCTACTCCAAAAATGAAACGGAACATGCTGAGCATTTGAGATTAGTACTGCAAACTTTGAGAGATCAACGTTTGTATGCAAAGTTCAGTAAGTGCGAGTTCTGGATGAATGAGGTCGGCTTCTTGGGTCATGTTGTTTCAGTGTCAGGTATTCGGGTGGATCCCAACAAAATAGCAGCTATACTCGATTGGAGGCCACCAAAGAATGTTTCTGAGATCCGAAGTTTCCTAGGCCTTACGGGATATTATAGACGATTTGTAAAAGGTTTTTCTGTAATAGCTACACCTTTAACGAAACTACTACAGAAAGATGTTAAGTTTGAGTGGTGAGAAAAGTGTCGAAAAGTTTTGAGCGATTGAAAGCCCTTTTGACCGAAGCTTGAGTGTTAACTCAGCCTGAATCGGGTAAAGAATTTATTATTTTTAGTGATGCTTCCTTGAATGGGTTGGGTTGCGTTTTAATGCAAGAAGGCCAGGTGATAGCCTATGCTTCGAGACAATTGAAGCCGCATGAGAAAAATTATCCAACTCACGATCTGGAGTTAGCAGCCATTGTGTTCGCTTTAAAAATTTGGCGTCACTATTTATTCGGCAAAAAATGTCATATTTATTTGGATCATAAAAGCCTAAAGTATTTAATGACTCAGAAAGATCTAAATTTGAGACAACGCCGATGGTTAGAATTTCTGAAAGACTATGAATTAGTGATTGACTACCATCCGAGAAAAGCTAATGTTGTCGCGGACGCGTTAAGTCGAAAAACATTATTTTCTCTTCGTGCATTGAATGCACAGATGGCTATGTCTGATGATGGTTCGATCATAGCCGAGTTACAAGCAAGACCGATGTTTATTCAACAAATTTGTGATGCACAGAAAGTTGACAAAAATTTGATTGCTATTCGGATTCAGTGTGAAAACGGTATAGAATCAGATTTTCAGATTGATGCAAATGATTGTTTGAATTATAAAAGTCGAGTATGTGTTCCTAAGAACTCGATTTGATATCTGAGATGATTTTGAGTGAGGGCCCATAATGGTGAATGTCGATACCCGGTAGTACGAAAATGTATAACGATTTGAAATAGTTCTATAGGTGGCCTGGCATGAAACAGGATATATCTGAATTTGTTTCCTAGTGTTTAATCTGTCAACAAGTGAAAGCTGAGCATCAGGTACCGTCCGGATTACTTCAACCAATCATGATACCTGAATGGAAATGGGATAGAATTACAATGGATTTTGTATCCGGTCTTCCTATGACACCGAGCAAGAAAGATGCCATATGGGTTATCGTTGATAGACTGACTAAATCAGCTCATTTTGTGTGAGTGACGCACCGACTATTCACTTGATAAGCTTACCAAATTGTATGTGTCGCAGATTGTAAGGTTGCACGGTGTACCGAGTTCCATTGTTTCAGATAGGGACCCGAGATTCACATCGCGGTTCTAGAAGAAATTACAAGATGCTTTAGGTACTAAACTTCATTTTAGTATAGCATTCCATCCGCAAACAGACGGTCAGTCTGAGCGAACTATTTTGATACTTGAGGACATGTTGAGGTGTCACGTTCTCGAGTTTGAAGGTACGTGGGAATGATACCTACCTTTGATTGAATTTGCTTACAATAATAGCTTTCAATCTAGCATAAAAATGGCGCCTTATGAAGCCTTATGACGGCGAAAATGTCGCACGCCATTGTATTGGTGAGCTCGGTGAAAATAAGATACACACAGGGTTGATTGGATTAAAGAAACAGAACAGAAGGTGGTTGTTATTAGGAGTAATTTGAAAGCTGCTCCGGATCGTCAAAAGTCCTATGCCGATTTGAAACGTAAGGACATTGAATTTCAGGTCAGAGATTGGGTGTTCTTAAAAGTTTCCCCGTGGAAGAAAATACTCCGATTTGGTCGGAAAGGCAAGTTGAGTCCGAGATTCATCGGACCGTATGAAATCATCGAACGTATTGGGCCTGTTGCTTATAGATTGAAATTGCCCTCTGATTTAGAAAAGATACACAATGTATTTCACGTTTCGATGCTTCGCAAATACAGATCGGATCCGTCACATGTGATCACACCGTCAGAGATTGAAATTCGATCCGATTTGTCATATGATGAAGAATCGATCCGTATCTTAGCTCGGGAAATGAAAGAGTTGAGAAATAAGAGGATTCCATTAGAGAAAGTATTATGGAATAAACACGGAGTTGAAGAGACTACGTGGGAGCCTGAGGAGTCAATGAGGCAACAATATCCGACCTTGTTTAACGGTAAAATTTTCGAGGACGAAATTCTTAAGGGGGGAGAGTTGTGACAGACCAATTTGGACCCTAATCGGAACGGTGGTTTTGGGACCACGAATCCGAGCCCAATAAATATTTTAACATTATATCTTGTGTCTATCATGGGTGAATTGATGTATGTGAATGTTTTGTAGAAAAATTTAACCGTTTGAGTGTTAGATTGGCAAAAAGGATTAAATTGCTAAGGTGACCAATGTTGTGAGCATGAAATAAAAAGGGCAAAGTGACTTGTTTGTTAAACTTAAGGACTTGCATGTCAAATTCCCCATATTTAATATGGTGGACGGTAAGCATGCATTATAAATTCCATTTTATTTTGTATGATTTCTTTTTAGGCATTATTATATTAAAAGCATGCCAAGGATATTATATTTTCTAAGTATATATAAATTAAAGTAATATTATAAGGTAAGCATGCTATATTTTGTATTAAAAGATAAAACAAAAAGAAAATATTTCTCTCTTCCCTCATCCATCTTCTTGCCCGATTTTTACCTTCAAGAAAAGAGGAGAACATTCATCTTCTCCATTCGGCCATTGCATGTACTAGGATAGGTAAGAATTTGAACTTTAATTTAATAACCTATCTTTGATTTGGCTTGATTTCTTGATCATTTTCTTTTGAAACAAGTAAAGTTTGTTAATATTGGTATGATGAGATTCGCCATGGGTGCTAAATTTGTAGCTTGTTGTGTTAATAAGTTAGATGAAATGAGAAGGGTACCTTGAACTTGTAAGAAGAATTGTATTAATTTTTGCATGAAGATACCCTTATATTTGGCGAATGTTAGGATGGCCATTCATGAAATTTTCCTATTAATTTGATGCTAGGATATATATATATTGTGAAATTGGTCAAGGATGAATGACTATATTTAGATAGGATTGTTGGGTGAAATGGTATGAGAAGTCAATTGCCTAAATTAAATAGAAGAAGGACTAAAATGATAAAATGAGAAGAAGTAGTATGAGTTGTAAGAAAATTGTTTTAATTCATACAAGAAAATGCCCTACTATTAATTTGAATGTGAGGTAGTCATTCATAAATTCTTTTCTTTTGTTTTGATATTCGGTTGTGCATATGTAGTGAAATTAAGCATGGATGAATGGTCATACCTAGATATAGTTATTGGGTGAGCTAAGTAAGAGTAAATTTCTTGAAGTAAATTAGTAGAAGGGATAAGTTGATAGAAGGAAGAATTATAGAAAATCCTAAGGACCTAGTGACCATTTGGCCATTGAGGAGAAATCCCAATTGGTTGAAATTTATATTGTGGTGTACTATGAGTTCAATTGAATAAGTTAAATGCTTAAATTTTGTGTGAATATTACCTTAAATTAAACGAAGGAAGTAAGAAATTCGGTTCTTAGTTTTCTCAAATTAAGTTATGTGCGTTTTGTTTTGAGTTGAGCAAATGGATAGGATGTATATGAATAAAATTTACTTGACATTTTTTAGATCGGGAACAAAAAGAGAAAGAACAAGATCGAGGAAAAATAAAGGTTCTCGAATAGCCGATTTACACGGCCTATCGACAACCAAGGTAAGTCCTATAGCTAAGTTATATTAAAGAACTAATTATGAATGTATCAAATACTAAAAATGGATAAATTTTAGTACTTGTTATGGTTATGGCCGAATGTATAAAGGAACACTAGGTTGATGATTAAAATTGCTATGTGAGGTGAACAAATGTTCCTATGTTAATTTCTAGAGTGTATAAGGATATGATGATTTTATTGATTTAATGTGAGTTGTTCAATGGAATTAGATTTATTCATATTTATATAAAATAGTATATGAGGTATCTTGAATGTTTGATCACATTGATACGTTTCGAGCTTTTACGCCTAGCAGGCCATGTGCCGGTGTTAATTTTCAGGCTTTTACGCCTAGCAGGCCTTGTGCCGGTGTTACTTATCGGGCTTTTACGCCTAGCAGGCCTTGTGTCGGTGTTAATTATTGGGCTTTACGCCTAGCGCAGCCTTGTGCGTGTTGTTATATCGGGCTTTCACGCCTAGCAGTGCTTTGTCTTGGTGTTACTTTTCGAGCTTTTACGCCTAGCGGAGTTTAATGCGGTGATGTATTTTACAAAAGAGAAATCAAATCTTGTTTAAGGCAACTTAAAGCTAATTTATTGAGTAAATGGTTCGAGTAAGTATGTAAGGTATGTTATGTTTAATATTACTTGAATCGAATTAATATTATGAGAATTGTGTTATATGTGTTTGAAGTTAATATTGAGGGGTGTGATATGATGGAATTCGAATTAGAATGCGCTATTATGGAAATGATTTCTACTTTACTTGGGTTAATGAATTACTAGTATACGGCCTTGTATAAGTAATTTACTTAAGTGCTTATGTGAAATGCTATAAGTTGAATGTTTTAATTGCTCAATTATTTGAACGTTTTATTATCATGAGTTTAGGACTTACTAAGCTAGTAAGCTTAATTGTGTGAAATGCTCGTGAAGGGTCTTCAAGAAAGTCAACCACACTATCGCCATCTTTTGGTATTTTAAATTTTGGCTACGATTTAGAAGGCATGTATAAGCTAGATGAAGTTTTAAAAAAATACGATGTTTGATCTTGTACATGAATATAGCCATGCGAAAATGGCTATTTCCTTTGGTTATGTATCGTTTATATGTTTGAATTTTATAACTTGCTCGTATGTATATGTATGTTTTAAAATTAGATCATAGCCTAAATTACTTATGGGATTTGTTTTTGGTATATATATATATGTATGTTTGGTTAAGGTATAGAGTTTAAATAAATTTGAGTAAGGAGGTTATAATCTAATTAGTCATGTTTTGTAAAGCTTGATTTTAGTTAAGCAGTGAGTAAAGTAATATTGAAAAATCACCAAAAATAGGATAATTTGAATTAGAAGGTGAATGAGGTATAGAATCAAAGTTTATTGTGTCTATTTTGATATGAAAGAAACAGAGTAGGCAAAGGAGTTTTATGTTATCAGATATTTAAGATTTAGTGGGACTTGTCCTGAATGAGTTCGTGAGTCCCTGTCCTGTTTTGGAAAAATTGTTAAAAATTGTACAAAAATAATTATGGAGCATGGTTTATATGCTTAAAATCCTTGATGAGTCTATTTTTGATTGGAATAAACAAGAACATTATTGGAAATTCGTGCTATGAGATAAATGAGTTTTTGTAATGACAGGTCAAAATTGTCAACAGTGAAATAGGGGAAACTTTGATGAATAAACTGTACTAATTGGCCACATGAAAAATTCTGGAAAAATTTTGGTAAATTCAAGGAAAATTTATGGATCTGAATTTCGAGTTTTGTAACTCGAGTTATGGTCAATTTAGTCAGCATGACGCACTTTGACAGCTTTAACTTTTTATGTCCCGAACTTGTAGTCAAGTCTAGTGATGCCACATACCCGACTCCGGCGAAGGTCTCGGGTAAGGGGTGTTACACCGAACTAACGGAGCGGAAGTGTTTAGGGGAGTTTTTGGGGTGGCTCCCAACACGGCTGAGTATTGGTTGGAGGCAACTGAACGAATAATGGATGATTTGGACTTCTCGGCTGAGGAGAAGTTAAAGGGGATAGTGTCTCTTCTCCGGGATGAGTAGTACCAGTGGTGGCTCACTATTCGAGAGGGTGCAGCAATCGGTGATATCACTTGGGATTATTTTAAGGCTGCATATCAGAGGAAGTATGTGGGAGCTGGTTATACTGATGGGCAGCGTAGGGCGTTCTTAAATTTGGTACAAGGGAATAAGTCGGTACCCGAGTATGATGCTGAATTCTTGAGGTTGAGTAGGTATGCTCGGGGTATGGTGGCTACAGAACATGAGCACTGTGTTAGGTTCGAGGACGGGTTAAGAGATGAGCTGCGGGTGTTAATTGCACCTCAGTGTGAAAGGGAATTTGCCGTTCTCGTGGAAAAGGCTAAGGTAGCTGAAGAGGTGAAGCGGACTGAGAGGCGGAATCAGGACAGAAGTAGGGATAAAAGGAGTTTTGGGCCTTCAGGATCCGCTGGAAGTTTGCAAAAGAAGGCTAGATTTGGAGGACCATAAAGAGCCACAAAGCCTGCTGCTGCTCGGTGGCCACCTCAGTGTGCTAGATGCGGGAAGTCCCACTCAGGAGAATGTTTGGCTGGAAGTAGAGGGTGCCTTGAGTGTGGATCAATGGAGCATCGGGTAAGGGATTGTCCGCAAAAGTTAGCTAGGACTCAAGCTGAGGGTCAAGGACGCGGTCAATTCAGGAGGGAAGGTCAGCAACCACAGAGGGGTCGAGGTGCAGCTAGGGGTAATGGTAATGATAACGGACGAGGCCGAGTAGCACCTGGCCGAGGTACTGGAGGTGCTGATGCTAGGCAGCCCAGGTTGGTCTATGCAGCAAACATCGAGAAGAGGGCGACGCACCAGACATTATAACCGGTACATTTATAATTTCTGGGTTACCTTATACTGCTTTAATTGATATTGGTTCAACACACTCATACGTTGCTAGTAGTATAGTGGGAACTTTGAACTTAGTTAGTGAGGCTGCTGCTAGGAAGATGACGGTAGTTAGCCCTTTAGGACTCTCTGTAGTAGTGGACAAACTGTATAAGGATGTACCCCTAGAAATCCAAAGGGTCGTGTTTCAAGCGAATTTGATGGAACTACCCTTCGGGGAGTTCGATTTAATCTTAGGAATGGATTGGTTGGTAAAGTACCAAGCGAAGCTGGACTGTCATGCTGACTAAGCGTATGGTCTTTGAAGTCGGTTAAGGGTGAAGAGGAGGTGATGATAGGGGAGAGAAAGAATTACCTATCGAATGTGGTGTCCGCACTAATGGCGGAGAAGATGGTAAGGAAAGGATGTGAGGCGGTTATAGTCTACGTATGTGCCTTGGAAGTTAAGGAATCAGGAATAGAGAATGTACTAACGGTGAAAGACTTTGTTGATGTCTTTTCGGAGGAGCTCCCGGGTTTACCCCTGGATCGTGAAGTGGAGTTCGAAATAGATCTTTTACCGGGGACAGCACCAGTGTCTATCGCTCCATACAGAATGGCACCAAAAAAATTGGTAGAGTTGAAAGCGCAGATTCAGGAGTTGTTGGATCGGGGTTTTATTCGGCCAAGTGTGTCTCCGTGGGGAGCACCGGTACTCTTTGTTAAGAAGAAGGACAGGTCGATGCGGATGTGCATAGACTACCGTCAGTTGAATAAATTGGCGATTAAGAACAAGTATCCTTTGCCTAGGATAGATGACTTGTTCGACCAGCTTAAGGGAGCATCGGTCTTTTTCAAGATAGATTTAAGGTCAGGGTATCACAAACTTAAGGTGAAGGAGGCAGATACCCATAAGACAGCGTTTCATACTCGATATGGGCACTATGAATTTTTGGTTATGCCGTTTGGACTGACGAACGCACCGGCAATGTTTATGGATATGATGAACGGGTGTTTCAGCCGTATTTGGATCGGTTCGTTGTGGTATTTATCGATGATATTCTGGTATACTCGAAGTTGGAGGAGGAGCATGACGCAAATTTGCGAGTGGTGTTGCAGATTCTTAGGGAAAAACGTTTATACGCCAAGTATAGTAAGTGCGAGTTTTGGCTGAAGGAGGTTACTTTCTTGGGGTATGTGGTGTCAGCTGAGGGGATTAGAGTGGACCCTCGGAAGGTTGAGGCTGTATTAGATTGGAAGCCACCAAAGTCTATGGCGGAGATTCGAAGTTTCCTAGGTTTAGCAGGGTATTACCGGAGGTTTGTAGAAGGGTTTTCCTTGATTGCAGCTCCATTGACCAAGTTACTGAGGAAAGGGGTTTCTTTCATGTGGTCAGACTAGTAGCAGGAAAGTTTTGAGAAGCTAAAGAGGATTTTGACGGAAGCTCTGGTGTTGATTCAACCGGAAGCGGGAAAGAATTTACGGTTTATTGTGATGCGTCCCATACAGGATTGGGATGTGTGCTGATGCAGGAGGGGAAGGTGGTAGCGTATGCTTCCTGACAGTTAAGACCTCACGAAATGAACTACCCAACGCACGATCTGGAGTTGGCGGCAGTGGTTTTTGCCCTAAAAATTTGAAGGCATTATCTATATGGAGAGAAGTCTGTAGTATATACAGATCATAAGAGTCTGAAGTACCCTCTCATGCAGAAGGAGTTAAATTTGAGGCAGAGAAGGTGGATTGAACTGTTAAAAGACTACGACTGTTCGATTGAGTACCACCCGGGAAAGGCTAATGTGGTAGCGGATGCCCTGAGCCGTAAGGTGGTGGCGGATTTGAGAGCCATGTTTGCTTACCTTAGCCTATATGAGGATGGAAGCTTGTTAGCTGAATTGCAAGTAAGGCCAACCTGGATTGACGAGGTTAAGGAAAAACAGCTGGAAGACGAAGCTTTAAGTGCTTGTGGTTTGCAAGTGCAGAGTGGTGGATTGGAGGGGTATAATTTGAGCAATGATGGAGTGGTATGTTTCTGAGGGAAGGTGTGTATGCCTAAGAATGTGGAGTTAAGGCAGAAAATCTTGCAGGAAGCACATAATAGTGCCTATGCTATGCATCCAGGTGGTAGTAAGATGTACCGAGATTTGCGTGAGCAGTTTTGGTGGTCGGGTCTTAAGTGGGAGGTGACGAAGTTTGTGGGTAAATGTCTGATGTGTCAGTAAGTTAAGGCTGAACATCAGGTACCCTCAGGGTTGTTGCAACCAATTAAGATTCCACAATGGAAGTGGGAAAGAATTACAATGGATTTTGTGAGTGGGCTACCTCTTACGTCGACCAAGAAGGATTCAATGTGGGTAATTGTGGACCATTTGACGAAGTCGGCTCATTTCCTACCATTGCGTATGGATTACCCTCTTCAGAAGTTGGCAAAACTATACATAGCAGAGATTATAAGGTTGCACGGAGTGCCAGTGTCAATTATTTCAGACAGATACCCTAGATTTACGTCAAGGTTCTGGAAAGCGTTGCATCAAGCTTTGGGTACGAGGTTGGATTTTAGTACGGCATTCCATCCCCAGTCAGATGGACAGTCGGAGAGGGTGATTCAAGTCTTGGAGGACATGCTAAGGGGATATGTATTAGATTTCAAGGGTAGTTGGGAAGAATTTTTACCATTGGCGGAATTCGCGTACAATAATAGCCATCAGGCAAGCATTCAGATGGCACCCTACGAAGCGTTGTATGGTCGGAAGTGTCGTACCCCTACGTGTTGGGTGGAGTTGGGAGAACGGCAGTTGTGGGGTCCGGAGCTGGTTACAGAGACAGAGGATAAGGTGAAGGTGATTAAAGCTCGTTCGAAAGAAGCCTCGGATAGGTAGAAGCCTTATGCCGACCTCAAACGGAAGGATATAGAATTTGCTGAAGGTGATAAGGTTTTCTTGAAGGTGTCGCCGTGGAAGAAGGTTCTAAGGTTTGGTAGGAAGGGCAAGTTAAGCCCTAGATTCATTGGGCCCTATCAAGTATTGAAACGAGTAGGACCAGTGGCGTACTAGCTTGAATTGCCACCTGAGTTGAGACAAATCCACGACATGTTCCATGTTTCCATGCTCAGACGCTACCGCTCGGATCCGTCACATGTGGTGCCAGTGGGGGAAATAGAGGTGAATTTAGACTTATCTTTTGAGGAGGAACCAGTGCAGATCTTAGATCGGGATATTAAGGTTTTGCGCAGGAAATCAGTCCCTTTGGTGAAGGTATTATGGCGGAACCATGGATCGGAAGAAGCGACATGGGAGCCGGAGGATACTATGCGGCAGCAATACCCTCAACTTTTCAGACCAGGTAAATTTCGAGGTCGAAATTTATTTTAAGGAGGTAGAACTGTAATATCCTGATTTTGGGGGTCTATGCATTTGGTGTTACATGGCTAAGTTAGTAGGCTAAGGCTTCATGGGATGAATTGGGCTCAGGCTTGGACTTTAAAACCTGGGTTAAATGGCTGATAAATAGTGTTAATAGTATTGGATGTTGGATTATTAAATTAGGTAGCAAGTTCGGCTTACGACCCAAAAATTTATTAATGCCAAATTGGGCATGAGGGTGGCGTCACTTAGGGGGGATGATTTGGGCCTAGTATGGCCGCATGGAGCCCAAATTAAAGGGTTAAAATTCGGCACTCCTAGGGTAAGGGGAGTGGATAGCACAAGGCTATATTTTAGGAGCTTAAATCCTCCTATTTTTAAGTGATAAATGGGGATAATTAAGAAAAGTAAGGATTAGATAAATGAAGGTTATGATAATGAAAGGATAAAGTTATCAAAAGAAGGAGAGTTGCCCGAATATCCAACACTGAGTGTGAGGTGGTGTATAGCCGAAATTTTGAAGCCTAGTGTCCATCTTCTTCATTTGATTTCTTTTCTCTCCTTTTCTCAAAGTTTTCTCTCTAGCCGAAAATTCTCTTCTCTAGTTTTCTCAATTCTTTCTTTGCCACAACTTCTCAACATATTCATCCCTTCATTCCTCCTTACACTGTCGAATCTACAATGTGAGATTTCTTTTCCTGAAAGTGCACCATAGCCGCATACACCTCTCTAGTTTGGTAAGTTTTCAGGATTTTCTTCTTTGTGGTTTCTCTCTTCTTTAATGAGTTTCTAAACCGAATCTCCTTTGTTCATACTCCTTCTTCCCTAGCCGATTATTCAAAGGGTGGTTTGATTTTCCCGAAGGTGCACCATAGGCCGCATGTTCCTTAGTGATTTGGTAAGTTTCGAGATTTCTTTCCTTTGCGATTTCTTCCTTTCTTTTCATCAAGATCTAACCCGAATAAATTGTTTATGCCTATCGATTTCTCCTCTTTACCCCTAGAAGCTGAATCCTGTTTTACAACAGACAAAAGTGCCGATTTTGGAAAAGCCAAAGGTAAATTAGAGGTGACGATTACTTGAAGGCTTTCGGGACTTAAAACTAGGTAAGAATTCTTTTAAACATTAATATTTATTAGATCTTATTGGTCTAAATAGTTTAAGTGACCAAAGGGTTATTATGGCCGCTAATAACAGTCAAGCAATAAAAGTGAGTTGGATCTGTAAACCCAACGCCAAAGTAGCATAGAAGTAGTAAAGGTGTAATACGGAAATCAGGTGTGTAACTCTTACACACTTTCATTCTTAATATGTAAAATGTTATGTGTTGTTAAAAGCCGGAGTGACGGCTATGGTTGTTGAAATACCCTTGTGGGTAAATGCGAGGATGCCGGGTAAGTTGTGATTATTTCTGTATTGAATTATAATGAAAGCATGATAATTTGTATATATGATACTTGTACATTGAGCACGATCATACTAGTGCAGTTAGCATAACTATGTGTTATGGGAGATGAGAGGAGGGGGAAGTATGATCTATTAGACTGTCACCAGTGATTTGGTATCACACAGTGGGTTGGCCCAACATACTATAAATTGTGACTCAGTCTCAGTGGTTTGGTACCACATATGATATTACGTAACTTCGGTTACCAGTGGTTTGGCACCACCAGTGGTTTGGTACCATATATGATATTTCGTAACTTCGGTTACCAGTGGTTTGGCACCACCAGTGGTTTGGTACCACAAGGGGTAGAAAAAGGAGACTCGGATGGATGCTTAGGTGGGTTGCATGACTTGCATATTATTATATGAACTTGTGTAAGAGCATGATTTTCTTGGGATGGGGATTTACACACTGAGTCTCGGTGACTCACCCCTTCCTTTACATTTTTGCAGATCAGACTTAGATCGTGGATATGGAGCCGGAGTGGACTTGAGGTGGCCATGCTTAGCAGTTGTTTTGCTCTAAAGTTTTCTTTTGAACTTAGTTACTTTACTTTAGTTTTTGGTTTTTACATCGTTGTAATAAGGCCGCCTAACTTTTAATTTTTGGATGCTATATTTGGTTGTCTTTTATGATTTTCGACAGACATACTTGATAAACCTAAAATTTGTTGTTTTCTTAAAATCACGCTGAGTACGTTATTTATTTTAAATTATTCACTGATTAAGTAAATGACATGGGTTACCAACCAAGCAAATAATTTTTTAAAGATAACTTTTCGCACGTTTTAAATTCTCATCAGACCCACATCCGATTTCTAAAAACAAAAGAGTTTTCCAAGGGTTTCTCCCCCAATAAAGTCGACAAACTGATTTCTAAAAGCATTTTCTTTTCGTAGCACGCCAGACTCGGGTGTAGTGTTTAGACCAGGTTTGGGGTATTACATAGATCAAGAAAAGTGAAGTTCAAAATTAGATTGGGGGAAAAACAAGATAGTTGATTGATAGCTCGTTTCTCTCCGTATAAATCTAAGGTAAGTTCGTATGTTAATAAGCATTAATATAATAGTGTTTTAAATGCTTTATAATTGTCTTATTGATGAATACGACCTTACAAAAATGTTCGACGAAGAATTGGCTACGTGTGAAATCTCGATTGAACCTTAGGAATAGATAGGATAAAAATGACCTGTCATTAGGGGTTATTGTGTTTTGGGTGCTGGTCCGTACGTTCTATCGATGGCTGAGTTTTTCGGCATGTGTTGAGAGTTCTCGTCAGCTTGTATGATTAGTATAGTGTTGTTACGTCTTGACTGTCAGCTTGTATGAGCAGCCCCGTTGATAGCTCGAGAGTGAGCATTATATGAGATATGAGATTGAGATGGCTTCGGCCTTGTATTTGCACTTAAGGTACGATATTTCTGAGTATCCGATATTATTCAAAATGGTTCAACGGGTATATCGATGAATCAGAAGAGTATGAAATTGATATGAATTAATACTGGTATGTACATGAACCATACAAGCATTAAATCGAATAAACTTGTGAAATTCATATCTAACCTTGTCAATGAATATGTGATAGGTTTGTGGATCAATATGAGTCATACTATGATATGTTTAATTGCTTAAATTGTGTAAATATGGTAAGTTGAGTTTATTGCTATACGAACTTAATAAGCTTTAAAGCTTACTCTGTTTACTTTTCCGTGTTTTATAGTGATTTTGAAGCCTGCTCGGATTTGGGAGTCGTCAGAGATTTCATCACACTATCAAGCTATCATTTTGGTACTTTTGAACTTTTGGTTTTTGTTATATGGCATGTATAGGAGTTGCGGTTAATTTGGTCTACAGTTTGGTAATGGATTTAGCCATTTGATTTGGCTTGTAAATGATGAATGCTTAGTTATGTGTATAGCCATGTAAATTGGCTTATTTTGGCATACTTGGTGATGTATATATATGTGCAAATGGCCTTTTGTTATGTGGTTGATAATTGCTATGTGATGCTTGCTGTGAATTGGCAATTTGAATGCCAAATGCTTGAAATTTGAAGATAAGCTATGCATGTGGTTTTAGGTAAGATAATGTTTATATGAATTTAACCATTTAGGTGATTTGTGAATGTGAAATTGGTATGTTTTGAATTTTCAAAACATGAGCTTATGAGTATTATAGTTGTTGGTATGGAAATAGCATGATTTAGGCTTAGATGAGATTGGTTTGAATACCTATTGATGCTATGTTATATGTCATTTGACATGTTTAGGTGAATGTAAGTTTGAGTGAGAAAGATGTCTTGGATAATAGCCTGTTTTTGTCTACACGGGCAGAGACACAGGAGTGTGTCTCAACCGTGTGTCACACACGGTCAGGTGACACAGCCGTGTGTCCCCTGGTACTTAATTAGAAATCAAGTCAGTAGCTCCACACGGTCCAGCACATAGGCATGTGACTTGGCCGTGTGACATAAATCAGTATACCCTACAGCTTTGGCACGGCCTGGCACACGGGCGTGTGAGGCTATTTCGAAGGTTACACGGGCTAGTCACACGGGTGTGTGATTGGCCGTATGACCCAAGTTAGAAAGTTACACGGGGTCGGACACGGGCTGGGACACGGCCATGTGATCTCATTTCGAATGTCCACACGGCTTGTGACACAGGCATGTCTTTTGCCATGTGAGACACACGAGTGTGTGTCCCCTATATTTTGAAAATTTTCTATGTTTTCCAAAAAGTTTTCTAAGTTCTCGGTTTAGTCCCGAACCACTTCTAGTGCATGATTTGGGCCTCGTAGGCTTGTATTAGGGACAATATGATTTATTGTGAATGACTTGTATTTGGTTATGAAAAATGTATGAGAATTGTATATTTGTTTAAGTAATAAGTCCGGTAATACTCTGTAACACTATCCTGGTGACGGATATGGGTTAGAGGTGTTACATGATTTGCATCGAGTACCGGAATTAGAGATGTCTTTTGAATTAAAATTTAGAATAATTCATTTGTTCTCTACTTTTTGTGGTCTAGAAAATAAGGATCCACACAAGCACCTGAAAGAATTCCATGTTGTGTGTTCTACTATGAGATCTTAAAGAGTATATGAAGAACAATTCAAACTAAGAATGTATCACCCCTAACCCAAAACCATGCCGGAATAGGGTTAAGAGGTATTATCTATCAATCAGAACATTTAACAACTAGAATTTATGAAACAAAGTCAATCATCTTCAATCACATTCAATTACAATCATGGTGTCCCTTATCAAGGTATACGACACCTAATTTACATACTAAAGAGGGTCGGGACTAAACCGAACACACAGAGAAACTTTCAAACATTTAAATTTTTCTTCAAAAAAAATTCAGGGGATACACGCCCGTAGGAGGAGACCATGTGCCCTCCACGGATTCTACACACCACCGTGTGTCCTGTCGTGTCCATATACTGACTATATCAACACGGTCACTAGGCACGCCCGTGTCCCATGGCCGTCTGCTACTAGGCCATATACTGACTTACCCACCATGGCCACCAAGCACGCCCGTGTGCTATGGCTGTGTATTCTTAGCTAGCTACTGACTTGAACACCACGGCTAGTTGACACGCCCGTGTCAAGGCTGTGTGCTATTAAGCTACATTCTGCCAATTCACCCACAATCTTTAGGCACGCCCATGCACCTAGACCATGTGACATTATAGGCCATTTTGCAAGGCCAAAATATCACCCACTTTAGGGTTAATCCTACAAGCAACACATACCAAAACATATCATGCACATAAGGCAACCAAAAACTTACCAATATGACTATTCAATCTATGGATTCAATTCCCATTCCAACCATAACAAATTCAATACCAAAACTTATCTCATCACAAGCATAATACATTCAATACCAAACATCATTCCTTCTCAATTTTACTAATTCATAATAGCATTTTACCAACACAAAGTTACCATTCATAAGTAAAATTATCAACCCACAAACCATGCCAAAAGATGCATCACATATACCAAGTTCATACATGTAAAAACTAGCACATATCTAGCCACATCTCATGGCCACTCACAATATCAAACATGATTCAAATGGCCAGCCTATACATGCCATATTAACTATGCATATCTTTCCAAAATACCCCAAAATAGATTGCCGATAGTGTGACTGAGATGCTGACGATCCCCCGATCCGAGCTAGTCAGATCGACGACCTTTGCGCAAAGCAGAGAAACAAATCACACAGTAAACTTTACAAAGCTTAGTAAGTTAGTAACAAAATACATTAAATCAAACATGTCATCAAAAAGATTAATTTTACAATCACATATATAATACCATCTACAACCAATATGTTCAATTAACTCTTCCACAACCACATTCAAAGTTTCACCAACAACATAGATTCCGAGTGTACCTTAGCCAACACTTAGTTGTCAAATACTTTTGCTAGTCAATAATCATGATTCATTCGATCAACATTCGTCTGTAACACCCCTATCCCGAGACCGTCTTCGGAACAGGGTTAAGAGGCATTACCAATCAAACGGAACCTTTAACAACCAGAAATTTCAACACAAAGTCAATCATTACTGTTCGCATTCAATTACAAATATAGTGTCCCTTAAATGAGTCATTAAGACCCTAAGCATGCTTATAAACCGAGTCGGGACTAAACTGAGACACATACAAAATTCCATGAAAATTTGAAACTTTTCTAAAATACAGGAGAGACACGCTCGTGGGAGGAGGCTGTGTTCTCTCCACGGATTTTAGACACCCCCGGGTCCTTCCGTGTCTATACAACTATATCAACACGTTCATTAGGCACGCCCGTGTGCCATGGTCGTGTACTTTTAGATCATATACTGACTTCCCCTCCACAGCCACCAAGCACGCCCGTGTCTAGGTCGTGTATTTTTATGTCAGCTACTGACTTCCACACCACGGCTAAAATGACATGCTTTTGTCGAGGCCGTGTGATTTTAGGCTGCATCTTGACAATTTACCCACGGTCTAAGGCACGCCCGTGTGCCACAACCATGTGACATTATAGGCCATTTACAAGGCCAACATGCAAACCAAATGATTCAAACCTATAAGCATCATTTACCAACACTTATCAAGCATATATGGCAACCAAAAACATACCAAATTGCCATTCAAATCATGCATTCAATACCAATTCCCACCATGTCAATATCAAAGACTAAAAGTCATATCATCACAAGCATATTACAATCAATACTAAACATCATTTCTTCTCAATTCACTAATTCATATTAGCAATTTATCAACACCAAGTTACCATTCATAAATCAATTTCTCAAACAACAAACCATGCCAAAAGATGCATCACATATATACCAAGTCATTCATGCTAAAACTAACACATATCTAGCTACATTTCATGGCTACTACAAATCTCAACCATGATTCAAATGACTAGCCTATACATGCCATATCTTAACTATATACATCTTTCCAAAATACCCAAAAATAGATTGCCAATAGTGTGGTGAGAAAGTCGACAATCCCTCGATCCGAGCTAGCTTTTATCGACACGCAAAGAGAGAAACAAATCACACAGTAAGCTTATAAAGCTTAGTAAGTTCTTAACATAATACATAATATCATCAATCCAAATTAACATATACAATAACCATCAAAAAAATCATTTCTCACATACTCAAACCATATCATCTATAGTTAACATGCTCCTTTCTTCAATCATAGCTCGATTATACTCATCAACCACAAAGGTTCAATACATACCTTAGCTACACATAGTTGTTAGACCACCAAACTATTCAAAGCTCGATAATACTTGTTGATCATCCTTTAATTTCCATTCAATATAATCGCACACATAGTGCTATATGCATAATCGTAACATTTTTGTTATCGCACACTTAGTGCCTAGTCTCTTAACCGACCTGTCTCGGTGTCACACACACAGGGTCAAGTCAATAAGCTGTAGCTTTCGTATCATCGCACACTTAGTGCCATCAGCTTATCCTTGCACATAGCATCTCGATTTCATCCACATATACACATTTATCTCATAATACTAAACATTTCTTAATAACATGTATTATATCCGAACTTACCTCGGACGTCGACTATCGATACGGTCGATTAATCGAGCACTTTATCTTTGCCTCGATCTCAATCCGAACCTCTTCTCTCCTGGTCTATACACATTTAAAATCAATCCATTCAATCACCATTTCATTCAATTTAGTCCACACACACACAATTAGGGCATTTTTCATAATAGCCCTTATATTTTCACATTTCGACACTTTAGTCCCTATTTCACAAAATCATCAAATACACCAAATTTCAATATACATGTGCTTAGCCAAATTCTTCTTATACCTATACAAATCCACACATTTCATTTATCTCACATTTTAACCCTTCAAAATGCTATTTCATAATTTAGCCCTAATTAGCTAAATTCATCAAAATTTCAAGAACAACACATGTTCCTTAAACACATATCTTTCATTTAACACCAACACTCATCACAAAACTCATCATTTCATCAATGGTACATTCTATAAACATCATCAATTTATAAAATTACAACATGGGTTTTGTAAAGCACAAAGCAACGATTTCGAAAACATAGAAATTATCAAAAACTAAGCTCAAAACATACCTTAATTAAGCTAAGCAAGTGTCAAACATCATGGAAGCTTAAACCCTTTCTTTTTCTTTCTAAAATCGGTGGAACATGGAGAAGATGATAACTATTTCATGCTTTACTATGTTATAATAAACATAATTATTAAATTACAAAACTAACCTTTAGTATAAAAAATATATAACATATGATATAAGGTCATTCTTGACCATTACCACCCACTTTGTTTCTTAATAGGCTATTTGCAACATAAGGCCTCCTCTTTATAAAGACAACAACACTTAGGTAATTAAAAATCGGCGCATAGCTTTTACACTTTACGCGATTAAGTCTTTCTCTTAATTCGACACATAAACGATTAAATTATCACACAGACTATATCACATATCGTTCACACAGAAAATATCATTAAAATAATTTTACGACCTCGAATTTGTGGTCTCGAACCACTGTTCCGACTAGGGTCTAAACCGGGATGTTACAACTCTCCCCTCTTAGGGATTTTCGTCCCCGAAAATCTTACCAGTGAATAGGTGAGGATATTGCTCTCTCATAACATTTTCTGATTCCCGCGTAGCCTCTTCAATCCCGTGTTTGTGCCATAATACTTTCACTAAGGAAATTCTTTTGTTTCTCAACTCTTTAATCTCTCCTGCCAAGATTTGGACCGGTTCTTCACTATACGACAAGTCTGACTGAATTTCAACCTCAGTAGGAGCAATCACATGAGACGGGCCTGATCTGTACCGTCGAAGCATTTACACATGGAACGCATTATGAATCTTTTCTAACTCAGATGGCAATCTCAATCTATAAGCAACCAGCCCAACTCGTTCAATAATCTCGTACGGTCCGATGAACCTCAAACTCAGCTTGCCCTTTTGGCCAAATCGAAGTATTTTCTTCCATGGAGACACTTTCAAAAACACTTTATCACCAACTTCAAACTCAATATCTTTTCTAACTCAGATGGCAATCTCAATCTATAAGCAACCAGCCCAACTCGTTCAATAATCTCGTACGGTCCAATGAACCTCGGACTCAGCTTGCCCTTTCGGCCAAATCGAAGTATTTTCTTCTACGGAGATACTTTCAAAAACACTTTATCACCAACTTCAAACTCAATATCTTTTCGTTTCAAATCTGCATAAGATTTCTGACAATCTGAGGCTGCTTTTAAACTGTCACGAATTATCTTCACTTTTTGTTCGGTCTCTTTTATCAAATCCATCCCGTGAATCTTATTCTCACTCAGCTCAGTCCAAAACAATGGAGCTCGACACTTCCGACTGTAAAGAGCCTCATATGGTGCCATTTTAATACTAGATTGAAAATTGTTGTTATACGCAAACTCAATCAAGGATAAGTGATTTTCCCACGTATTGTCAAATTCAAGTATGCAACATCTCAGCATATCTTTGAGAATCTGAATGATTCGCTCGGATTGACCATCCGTTTGCGGATGAAAAGCAGTACTGAAATGCAATTTCATGCCTAAAGCATCTTGCAATTTCTTCCAAAATCGCGAGGTAAATCTCGGATCTCTATCAGACACTATAGACAATGGTACTCCGTGCAATCTCACAATTTCATCGATATACAATTCAGCTAATTTATCTAAAGAATAATCGGTTCTCACCGGAACGAAATGAGCTGATTTCATTAATCTGTCACTATCACCCAGATCGTATCTTTCTTACTCGGAGATAAGGGCAAACCCGACACAAAGTCCATTGTGATTCTCTCCCATTTCCACTTAGGAATCATAATCGATTGTAATAAACCAGATGGAATTTGATGTTCAGCTTTGACTTGCTGACACACTAAGCATTTCGACACAAAGTCAGAAATATCTCTTTTCATGCCATGCCACCAATAGAACTGTTTCAGATCATTATACATCTTTGTACTCCCCGGATGTACAGTCAAATGACTATTGTGAGCTTCAGTCAAAATCTTCGAAACCAACCCTGAATTTCTCGGAACACAAATCTGATCTCTGAATCTCAAACAATCATCACTATCAACTCGAAATTCCGATACAACATCTGAATCATACTGAATTCTTTTTGCTAACTACTCATTATCACTTTTTTGAGCTTTACAAATCTGTTGCAAGAACAAGGGTTTTACTTTCAATTCAGCTACCACCACATTATCATCACACAGATCCATCTGATTACTCAAAGCTCGCAAAGCATATAACGATTTTCGGCTTAAGGCATCATCTACAACATTAGCTTTACCCGGGTGGTAATCTATCACAAGTTCATAATCTTTCAACAACTCTAACCGTCTTCTCTATCGTAAATTCAAATCTTTCTGAGTCATCAAATACTTTAAACTCTTATGGTCAGTATAAATGTGGCATTTTTCCCCAAACAGATAGTGATGCCAAATCTTCAATGCGAATACAATCGCAGCCAGTTCAGGATCATGCGTTGGATAGTTCTTTTTGTGCGGCTTTAACTATCTGGAAGCATAAGCAATGACTTTCCCTTCTTGCATCAGCACACAGCCCAAACCATTCAACGGTGCATCACTGTAAACTATGAACTCTTTGCCTGACTCAGGTTGAATCAACACTGGTGCTTCTGTTAACAACACTTTCAACTGCTCAAAACTCTGCTGATACTTTTCTCACCACTCAAATCTAACATCTTTCTGTAACAACTTTGTCAACGGAGTCGCAATCATTGAAAAATCTTTCACAAATCGTCTATAATATCCTGCTAGTCCCAAAAAACTACAGACTTTAGACAAACTTTTTGGAGGTTCCCATTCCAAAATAGCAGAGATTTTATTCGGATCAACTCTTATCCCGGCAGCTGATATAACATGTCCCAGAAAACAAACCTCACGCAACCAAAATTCACATTTGCTAAACTTTGCATACAGCTGTTTCTCACGTAGAGTTTGTAGCACCATTCTCAAATGTTCAGCATGTTGCATCTCATCACACGAATAAATCAAAATATCATCAATGAACACCACCACAAAGCGATCCAAATACAGTCTGAATATCCGATTCATCAGGTCCATAAATACTGCAGGAGCATTTGTTAATCCGAAAGGCATCACTAAGAATTCAAAATGTCCATAGCTCATTCTAAAAGTAGTTTTCGGCACATCGGATTCTTTAACTCTCAACTAATAGTAGCCCAATCTCAAATCTATCTTTGAAAACACTGTAGCTCCCTTCAGCTGATCAAAAAAATCATCAATACGAGGCAATGGATATTTGTTCTTTATCGTCACTTTGTTCAGCCGTCGATAATCAATACACATTCTCATAGTTTCGTCTTTCTCTTTCACAAATAACACAGGAGCTCCCCAGGGTGAGAAACTCAGTCGTGCAAATCCTCTGTCAGTCAACTCTTGAAACTGTGACTTTAGCTCTTTCAACTCTGTTGGTGCCATTCTATACGGAGCTATGGAAATGGGATTAGTCCCCGGCACTAATTTGATACCAAATTCCACTTCTCGAATCGGAGGTAATCCTAGCAGCTCTTCAGGAAACACATCTAGAAACTCACAAACCACAGGCATGGATTCCACTTTCTTTTCTGATACTTTTGTATCTATCTCATATGCCAAATAAGCTTCACAACTCTTTCGCACATAGTTCATGGCTTTCATCGCAGATACAACAGCTGGTAATCCTTTCATATCATTGGATTCAATTCGAACTAGCTCACCGTTCTGACTTCTCAATTCAATACTCATTCTGTTACAATTCACGATGGCATTATGTAGAGTAAGCCAATCCATACCCAGAATTATGTCGAATTCGTCAAACGGAAGTAACTTCAAATTAACTGGAAAACATATATTACGAAACATCAATGGGCAATTCTTGCACACCTTATCCACCAAGACACATTTGCCTAAAGGGTTCGATACTCTAATCACGCATTCAATAGACTCAACAGGTAGAGTCTTATTCAATACTAAATTCATACACACATAGGAATGAGTTGACCCCGGATCTATCAATGCAAGAACATCAATACCAAATAAAGTGAAAGTACCAGTGATGACGTCTGGAGATGATGCTTCCTCTCGTGCACGTATAGCATAGGCTCGAGTAGGTGCTCCCGCTTCTAATCTCATAGCTGTGTCATTTGTCCATCTCTGACTTTCACTCACATTTTTGGTGCTTCTAGGTGGTCTACACCTAGCTATCACGTTATTCGGTCTTTCATTCTGAACATTTTCTTCTTCAACCATCTTTGGGCAATCTATGATGAAATGATCTCAAGATCCACACTTATAACAAACTCTATTGTTATACTTGCCCCAGCACTCTCCCACATGTCGTCTTCTACACTGTCTGCACTCAGGTTTGTTACTCTTAACACTGCCAACACTTGGTTCATTCAGAGCTTGAATTCGTGGACCAGTACTCTGTCTCAAACGATCTCTACTTGGATGTCCAAACGAAGCATTGGAACGGTTATTTGCATCTCTGTATCTCTTAGTAGAAGGTTGAGAAAATTTATTCATTGATCTCTTTTGTTCATTACGAGCTTCTGAGTCAGCTTTCTTCTTTTCCTTACTGAGCTCTTCAGCTTTGTACGCTCTTTCAACTAACACAACGAATTCATTTATATCAAGTATCCCAACCAACAATTTGATGTCTTCATTCAATCCCTCTATGAAACATTTGCACATAGTAGCTTCTGTCGAGACACATTCTCTCGCATATTGACTCAATCTTACGAATTCTCGCTCGTATTCAGTAACAGACAACCGGCCCTGTTTCAATTCTAGAAACTCTTTACGTTTCTGATCAATGAAGCATTAACTGATATACTTCTTTCTGAACTCAGCTTGAAAGAAATCCCAGGTGATTCTCTCTCTCGGAACCACAGATATCAACGTTTTCCACCAGTTGTAAGTTGCGTCTCTCAACAAGGAAACTGCACACTTAATGCGCTCATCAGGGTTCAACGACATCTCATTAAATACTCTGATTGTGTTTTCAAGCCAAAACTCGGCTCGTTTAGCATCGTCATCGGATGTAGCCCTAAACTCTTCGGCCTCATATTTTTGAATTTTATTTATAGGAGGCTTATTCAATCTGATCGGATCTACAACTCGAGGCACAACAGGTAGTTGTGGGGTGAAGGTTGTGGAGCGGTCGGATTCGTTCAAATGAATTTTGTAAACCACTAGCTCATCATTCGAAAGAAGGCTTGCTTAGCCTCTCCTCCATCACCACTATCATTCGGCCTTGAAGTGGCCAGCGCTGTCCCTTGAGCGGGAGCAGGAGCATTGCTTTCGACATCGTCAGCAACTGCTCAATTAGGATCCATTACTATATGTAAACACATTTTTAAATGTCAGATTTAGTCACACTATCGCAATTTCAAATATGGCATGTATAGCTAAACTCATACACACTACGTTAGTCAGAGAATCGACTAAACCGTATCTCTGATACCAATAAAATGTAACACCCCTAACCCAAGGCCGTAGCCAGAA
This sequence comes from Gossypium bickii, assembly GCA_025503065.1. Lineage (NCBI taxonomy): Eukaryota > Viridiplantae > Streptophyta > Magnoliopsida > Malvales > Malvaceae > Gossypium > Gossypium bickii. Next base: position 104,620,933 of record CP106710.1, on the reverse strand, counting down.
CAGGGTTAAGAGGCATTACCAATTAAACGGAACCTTTAACAACTAGAAATTTCAACACAAAGTCAATCATTACTGTTCGCATTCAATTACAAACATAGTGTCCCTTAAATGAGTCATCAAGACCCTAAGCATGCTTATAAACCGAGCTAGGACTAAACTGAGACACATACAAAATTCCATGAAAATTTAAAACTTTTCTAAAATACAGGGGAGACATACCCGTGGGAGGAGGCCGTGTTCCCTCCACGGCTTCTAGACACCCCCGTGTCCTTCTGTGTCTATACAACTATACCAACACGATCATTAGGCACGCCCGTGTGCCATGGCCGTGTACTTTTAGATCATATACTGACTTCCCCTCCATGGTCGTGTCTAGGCCGTGTATTTTTATGTCAGCTACTGACTTGCACACCACAGCCAGATGATACGCTCGTGTTGAGGCGGTGTGATTTTAGGCTGCATCCTGACAATTTACCCACGGTCTAAGGCACGCCCGTGTGCCACAACCGTGTGACATTATAGGCCATTTATAAGGCAAACATGCCAACCAAATGATTCAAACCTATAAGCATCATTTACCAACACTTATCAAGCATATATGGCAACCAAAAACATACCAAATTGCCATTCAAATCATGCATTCAATACCAATTCCCACCATGTCAATATCAAAGACTAAAAGTCATATCATCACAAGCATATTACAATCAATACTAAACATCATTTCTTCTCAATTCACTAATTCATATTAGCAATTTATCAACACCAAGTTACCATTCATAAATCAACTTCTCAAACCACAAACCATGCCAAAAGATGCATCACATATATACCAAGTCATTCATGCTAAAACTAACACATATCTAGCCACATCTTATGGCTACTACAAATCTCAACCATGATTCAAATGACTAGCCTATACATGCCATATCTTAACTATATACATCTTTCCAAAATACCCCAAAATAGATTGCCGATAGTGTGACTGAGAAGCTGACGATCCCCTGATCCAAGCTAGCTTTACTGACACTGCAAAGCAGAGAAACAAATCACACAGTAAGCTTATAAAACTTAGTAAGTTCTTAACATAATACATAATATCATCAATTCAAATTAACATATACAATAACCATCACAAAAATCATTTCTCACATACTCAAACCATATCATCTATAGTTAAAATGCTCATTTCTTCAATCATAGCTCGATTATACTCATCAATCACGAAGGTTCAATACATACCTTAGCTACACATAGTTGTTAGACCACCAAACTATTCAAAGCTCGATAATACTTGTTGATCATCCTTTAATTTCCATTCAATATAATCGCACACATAGTGCTATATGCATAATCATAACATTTTTGTTATCGTACACTTAGTGCCTAGTCTCTTAACCGACCTGTCTCGGTGTCGCACACACAGGATCAAGTCAATAAGCCGTAGCTTTTGTATCAATGCACACTCAGTGCCATTCGTTTCTGTTTCAATTTTTTCATTTTGGACACTTAGTGCCATCAGTTTATCCTTGCACAATGCATCTCGATTTCATCCACATATACACATTTATCTCATAATACTAAACATTTCTTAATAACATGTATTATATTCGAACTTACCTCGGACGTCGACTATCGATACGATCGATTAATCGAGGACTTTATCTTTGCCTCGATCTCGATCTGAACCTCTTCTCTCTTGGTCTATACACATTTAAAATCAATCCATTCAATCACCATTTCATTCAATTTAGTCCACACACACACAATTAGGGCATTTTTCATAATAGCCCTTATATTTTCACATTTCGACACTTTAGTCCCTATTTCACAAAATCATCAACTATTCCAAATTTCAATATACATGTGCTTAGCTGAATTCTTTTTATACCTATACAAATCCACACATTACATTTATTTCACATTTTAACCCTTCAAAATGCTATTTTCACAATTTAGCCCTAATTAGCTAAATTCATCAAAATTTCAAGAACAACACATGTTCGTTAAACACATATCTTTCATTTAACACCAACACTCATAACAAAACTCCTCATTTCATCAATGGTACATTCTATAAACATCATCAATTTATAAAATTACAACATGGGTTTTGTAAAGCACAAAGCAACGATTACGAAAACGTAGAAATTATCAAAAATCAAGCTTAAAACATACCTTAATTAAGCTAAGCAAGTGCTGAATATCATGGAGGCTTAAACCCTTTCTTTTTCTTTCTAAAATCGGTGGAACATGGAGAAGATGATAACTATTTCATGCTTTACTATGTTATAATAAACATAATTATTAAATTACAAAACTAACCTTTAGTATAAAATATATATAACATATGATATAAGGTCATTCTTGACCATTACCACCCACTTTGTTCATTAATGGGCTATTTGCAACATAAGGCCTCCTCTTTGTAAAGACAACAACACTTAGGTAATTAAAAATTAGCACATAGCTTTTACACTTTACGCGATTAAGTCCTTTCTCTTAATTCGACACATAAACGATTAAATTATCACACAGAATTTTCACACAGACTATATCACATATCATTCACATAGAAAATATCATTAAAATAATTTTACGACCTCGGATTTGTGGTCTCGAACCACTGTTCCGACTAGGGTCTAAACTAGGATGTTACATCGTCTCTTTCTCGTTTCATTCGCACACTTAGTGCATAAATAATTAGCCGAAGCTTAATTAGCTTCGTACACTTAGTACATCCATTTCATCCCAATCTTAAATCGGTATTGCACACACAATGCCAACCACGAAGCTGAAATTTATATTACTCTGCACACACAGTGCTATTTATCTCGGTCATGTTTCCAAATACGCACACTTAGTGCCACCTAACTCAATTTATCACATAGCATTCACATTTAGATAATATCATACCTTTCATTTCATAACATTAAAAGTAGCTAAATACAGGTATTATGTCCGAACTTACCTCGGACGTTGAATTATCGATACGGTCGATTAATCGAGCACTTTATCTTTGCCTCGATCTCGATCCGAATTTCTTCTTTCTTGGTCTATACACATCCAAATTAAATCCATTCAATCACCAAATCATTCAATTTAATCCACATACACAAATTTAGCGTATTTTTCATAATAGCCCTCATATTTTCACATTTCGACACTTTAGTCCCTAATTCACAAAATCATCAAATTCACCAAATTCCACCTAGCACAAGCTTAGCCGAATTTTACTAGTGTCTATACAAACCCATACATTTCATTTATTTCACATTTTAACCCTTCAATTTTCTATTTTCACAATTTAGCCCTAATTAGCTAAATTCGCCAAAAATTCAAAAACAACACATGTTAATCCAACACCAAGTTCTCATATTTTTCTATCAACTAGCACATAGCTCAAATGTTCATCAATTGTTCATCACAAAAACATCATCAATTCATGAAATTACAACATGGGTTAGCTAGAGCACAAATCAACGATTATAAAAACGTAGAAATTATTGAAAACCGACTCAAAACATACCTTAATCAAGCTTAACATCCACCGAAACCTAAGTGTTCTTCTCCCTTTTTCTTCCTTTGATTTTTCGGCATAAAAGATGAGCACTCTCATCTTATTTTCATCTTTTGTTTGTATAATAAACATGTTACTAATCTAATTACTAAGTTATCCTTCCATTAAACATATAAGACAAATAAAATATAAGGTTATTTTATCATTTAACCACCCAATAACTTAGTAATGGTCTATTAACAACATAAGGCCTCCACCTTAAAAAGCCAACAACAATTAAGTATTCACAAATCAGCACACAACATTTTACATTTTATGCAATTAAGTCCTTTCTCTTAATACGACACTCAAACGATCAAATTATCACACATAACTTTTACATAGACTATGTCACATACTATTCACACAGAAAATAACATTAAATTAACATTTCGACCTCGGATTTGTGATCTTGAAACCACTATTCTAACTAGGGTCTAAACCGGGATGTTACAAAGAACCTTTACATTTTTGCTTGTCGTTAGAACAAAGGACTTACTATTTTATTTACCTTCTGCATCTATAAGCACATGGACATGCATGATATATTTTTAGATAGTTTTTTTCTACTTCACATGCTACTTCTATTGAGGATATTTGCAACATCAAATGGAAACACATGGAAGCCCTTTATTAGTATTGGGAGAAATTCAAACAATTTTATGCTAGTTACCCTTAACATGAAATTTCGGAACAATTACTCATCTAATGTTTTTATGAATGACTCTTACCTATGGTAAGAAAGATTTTTCTTGAAAATGGAATTTCTAAACTAACCTCTCCTATTTCATAAAATTGTTGTAAGGAACATACAATAGGTGAAAGCTTCTGGGATTTGTGCTAATTTCAGTCACCAAATTGACATGTACCCCACATTCCAAGAAGATTGAAGAGAGCATGTTAATGCAATTGGAGGATTTCTCGGTTCGTCTCAGAGGAGGTTTGATCCCTTATAAATACTTGCAATCTTGAATGGAGGGATCATCCAAATTTTAGTTATGCAGCAAGAATACAAAATATTCAAAATTCTCAACCAAGGCCACAAGCTCCTGAACAACTATCTTCTTTTACTTCAAGTATGTCTTTGAAAGAATTATTAAATCTCTAGCAACTAACCCACAACAATTGTAACAGGAGAAAAGATCAAGCATTCAAAATCTAGATAAATAGGTTATCTCTCACTCGACTTGTAACAACCCGTTTTTGGGTCAAATCGGAACAGTGATTTCGGGACTACAAATCTGAAATAGAAATATTTATTTTATTATTTCGTTAAGGTCTACATCATTTTGGCCACTTCCAAGCTCGATTGTAAGTCCATTCTTGCCCCATTTTTCATGATTTTTATGTTTTTGAAGTTGTCTCAACCTAATCTAAGCCTTTCCAAAGACTAATTTGATGGAGGATTAAAGTCTAAAATTTTACCCATGTTGAATATGTGTGTATTTTGATGTTTAGTGGTAGAATATGCATGTTTTTTGTGTGTTAAACGACTGTTACAAGGTGATTTTTGGTAAAAATGTCAAATAGGGACTTATTTATAAAAGTTTATAAAATGTGTAGAAAAGTGTGAATAAATGAAAAATGTGGGTTGTTATGAGTACTAATAAGGTTTGAATAGGCTTGACTTGTGATGAAATTGGATGAAATTCATTTTACGAGCCTAGGGACTAAAATGTAAAATGTTGAAAGTTAGGGGTAAAAATATAATTTTTGACATAGTGTGTTTTTGGGCTGAATTGAACAATGAATAAGTTAAATTTGGTATTATAGATCAAGAAAAACGAAGTTCGGGTCAAGACCGGGGGAAAAATAAAGTAATTGACGAATAGCTCCCTTTGGTCGTTTTTGTAATCGAGGTAAGTTCGTATGCTAAATAAACTTTAATATAATTATATCTAAATGCTTTAATATTACATGAATAGTATGATTGACTATGTGAACGAGTTTAACTCTATAAATGAGATCGATTTATGATTCGACAAGTAAGAAATCCTGTTTAAACCTTAGGAATAGATTAGGATACAAGTGACATGTCACTAGGGTTACCATGTGTTATGTGACAATAAGATCTGGGTGCTGGTCCTGTACGTCCTACCGATGGCTGAGTATATCAGCACATGCTGTGGTTACTTGACAGCTTGTGTGAGCAACATCTTGTAGTCACGTATTGACTAACAGCTTGTGTGAGCAGGCCCGTTGATAGCTCGAGGGCGAGCAACTACGTAATATGAGATTTAGGTAGCATGAGCTACATATGTGGTACCTAGTGTGCAAGAGTCCTGAGTATCGAACATTATTATTCTGAGTGGTTCACGGGTACGTCAAAGATGAGAATACGTGTAAGATCATGTCGAGATGGTACAGGTATGTACATGTAGCTATGTTTATTGAATTTAGAGAAATGATAAATTCAAGGTAAGTTTGTGAAAAAATGGATTATGATTGTGGAACTTGTGGTATATTATGTGTAACATCCAGAATTTGGGCCTAGAAGGATTGGGCCAGCTGGACCTTGGGCTTTAGAAAAAAAAAATATTAGAGTATTATTTTTTTTATTTGTGTTGGCTCGAGTATGAATTTTTGTGTGTTAGCATAGTCTTGTGAAAGCTTGATTTTATTTAGGAAGTTAGAATAAATTTTAGTATGGTTTATTTAATGAAGCAGGATTAAGTGAGCTTGGCACTTAAGTTAATTAAGTGTTCATTTAAAGCATAAGAGGAGTAAGTGGCAAGATGGTTAAGGAGCTTGGAAGGTTGCTTGAGGTTAGAGGTTCGAGTAGCATGTTTAGCATTTTGAAGGTTTATTTTTGAATCCTTGCATTTATGGACGGTCAACCTATGTTTATGATAGGATGGACCTTAAGTTTTGGTAAGTTGAATTTTGGAAAAGGAAAGCATGAAATATGGGATAAGAATCTTGAAGTTATGGAATATGGAGGAGGTTATGGAAGGTTATCTTAAGGTTATGGTAAGATGGGGGGACATAAGGCTTGGCTTGTGGGAAATGTTTTGGAAACAATTCCTATGCTTGTAGTGGATGAATGTGGACTGGCATGGGTGTCTAGGGGTGGCCGAATTTTTGTAAGTAGTTTGGGGATATTTGGCCAACTTTGGCATTTAGGCACCAATTGGTATATTTTCTTTCCCTCTCCTAGCAAATTCCTCTTTGGCAAGAATGCACCTAGGCATTTTTGTGCAAGATTGTTTTGGATTTTTAGCCTCATTTTTTTGGTTTGAAACAAATACTATTTCTTTTTCTTTCATCATTCTTTTGACACAAAACTACCTTTTTATTTTGTGCATTTTCTTTTGGGCAAACAAGGTGTGGCTGTAGAATCTCATCTCTCCCATCTCTCTCTTTTCTTCCTTTGATTTGTGCTCAAACACAATTCTATTTTCTTTCATTAGGCCGAACCTCTTTCTTCCCCAAATCCTCTTTTCTTTTCTTTCTTCCATTATTGATTAAACCAGAACCCCATCCCATCATTTTTACTCTCTTTACTATTTACATATTCCATCATTTTTATGCACATATTTTCTCCTCTCATAACTATATAGCCGAAACTTCCCATCTCTTTTAGTCTTTGTTTTGGCCGAATATTCAAGGGTAGTTTCACTTTGATTTTTCGGTTTTGAAAGATAGGCTCTTTGGGACTTTGGAAGCGATAGATTTAAGACTTATATCTCTCTAGCAATCAAAGGTTGGTAAGTTAAAGGGTAAGGATTTTTGTTGATTTATCATTCTTTTGAAAAGACTAAGGTTTTAGGATTAAAGTATTGTGGTTTGGCCGAATGGCCTTTGTTAATAATTTTTAGTATTGGCCGATTGTAGGACAAAGTGATCTAGTGCGATAGATCGGATCTTCGGACGTTAGTTTGCTTTGGTAAAAGGTGTGTAACTTATACTAAATATCTAATTGATTAATAGCTATATTAATATAAATGTGTTTATAATGAAATATAAACGATTATGGTTTTGGGTACCACTCAAAGGTACGATGAATTGAGGTACGTTTTTCCTTCGTACTATGTATGTTTTTAATATGAAACATATTCGATAATTGACTATGATTTTTGGGATTATGATTCAAAGGCATGATATTTATATCATAAATAATGTTATATGCATAATACGAAAAGTGTTCGATTCGATATGATTATGGGATATATGGCATGAAAATGATGTAATATGTTATTGCATGGGCATATGGGCAATATTGAAAGGGAAGTATTAGGTGGTTTTACCACATTATCCAAGTGACTTCGGGCCACGATATTATGAATCCGGTGACTCTGTCACGATATTATGAATCCGGTGACTCTCGCCACGATATTATGAATCCGGTGACTCTGTCACAATTATTTGGTGGCTATGCCACGATTATAAGGGCGATGTGCTAGTTGGTTGACTGCAAAGAAGCGCGCTTCGATGGTGTGTAGCGGATGGAGGGTCGATTTAGTAATCCCCACGGTGTGATTGGTTGGTACGGGTGGTGTGTAGCGGATGGATATCTAAGTTGGGTTCGGGATTGCATTTCATTTTATATGTACATGTGATTATGTGATTTGCTATTTTATGGGCTTATGGTTAAATGTGATTTTAATGGGCTTTATTGCTATGATCGATTGGGTTTTTAGTGTATTGTTACACATTGAGTCTGTTGACTCACCCTCGTGGGATATCTTTTCGTGTGATGCATAAAGCTTGGACCGGGTTGGGAGTGGATACGAGGTGGCCCATGCATGAAGTTATTTTCTTAATATATATATATTTAATATTTTTTGAATTCGCGAATATTTGGTTATTGTAATAAAGGCCAATTAAAGTATTTATGGACTTTTATTATGTTTTAAATTAGATTGTCGGTTTACATTACTATTTGAAAATATTTTATTTTAAACATCTTAATTTTTTTATGTTTTCACTTTAAGTCAAAATATTTTTCTAACGTTTTTCAGTAGTGGCATTCTAAATTCGGCCGTGGTGTTTGGGCCGGGTTTGGGGTGTTACAACTTGGTATCAGAGCCAGGTTCAAAACTCGGCTTTGAGGGTTTTGGGTTCAAAAAAAAAAAACATTTTTAAGATGGGCTTTTCAAAGCTTTGGGCTTTCATAAATTTTTTTAGGTTTAATTTCGGCATGGCACTGTGTATCTCCGACCAAGTCCACAGGTAAGTACACTGTAATCGTTGTGTGAATTATTATATGATTGGTAAGTGGGTATGATGGGAACGTAGATTAGTATATCAAGTTATTGAACTTTAGGATTAGTTTACGCCAACAAAGAATTGCATAAAACTTTAAATGCCTAATCAAACAAACACGTGACTAAGTCGCGAGTTAGGTGTGTGGCAAATGTTGTGCGCATGTTTAGGAGTGGATTCAGAAGAGCTTGGTATTTAAGCCGTCCTAGCGACTCACCTCCTCTTCACTCGAATCCTACCCTGTGCGTAGTAACCGGTCACCCTTAACCAAGAGGACCTATTCACGGGCTAAACCCGATAACTAAAACCCGAAAGGGACTAGCCATACTATTTTATAAAGATCTTAGTTTTAAATTTACCAAATTACCCCTCTGATTTATAAAATCCTTTTAGACTTGAGAATTTTCCGAAACACACTCGATTTACAAAAATTACTAAAATACCCCTGAGCGATAAAACTACTTAAAATGCCTTTGATTTCTAAAATTACCATATTACCCGATTTCAACAAAATTCTTTTATTTTGCAAAAGTATTCAAATTTTTGTATTTCAAAATAATACCCTGACTTTTGAAATTTACAAAATAACCCCGATTTCTAAAAATTTTTGCAATACCATCGATTTGGTAGAATTTTCAAAATAACTTTGATATTTGTATAATTTGGAATGCCTTTGATTTGTAAGGATTATTTTCGAGTTGACCTCGATTTATTATAAAAATACCCCTATAGGAAAAATGACGAATTTACCCCTGGGTCGGGAATGGTCGGAAATACCCATAATGATGTGTTGAATGTTGTGGATGAATGTGAATGTGGTTCTCTGAATTAGAACAGTGAACTTGAGATGAAAACTTTGATTGATCGAAAGAACCACTATTAAATTTCTTTTCATAAAATTTCTCGGGGATAAACAGTGAAACAAAATACTAATGCATAAAACTTCTTAATCAGATAAGACGCTAAGTAGACATGAGTTCTAGGGGACGAGGTCGTCGTGGTCGCGGTAGAGGCAGAATGGCTGTTTCGGAACCAGTTAGGTCTGGTCAAGGTTCCGAAAATGAAGCTCCGCCACCACCGTTGGAGCGGAATTTCAAGAGCAACCTGGAGGAAATGATTTGTGTATCGCAAGCTATGTTGCGAGTCCTAGAGCGAGTAGTAGGAGCTGGTATGGGTAATGGAGCGCGAAAGCCAGTGGCTGAGAGACTTAAATCTAGCGGAGCTGAGGTTTTTAGGGGAGTATCTGGGGTAGCTCCGAATGTTGCGGAGTACTGGTTAGAGGCAGTTGAGAGGATCATGGACGATTTGGAATGCACCGCCGAGGAGAAATTGAAAGGTGCTATCTCGTTGCTTCGTGACGAAGCGTACCAATGGTGGCTCACTGTCAAAGAGAGTATTCCTGCAGATCAAGTGGATTGGGGATATTTTAAGGTTAAGTTTGAAGGAAAATATGTTGGAGCTAGCTACATAGATTCTCAAAGAAAGGCGTTCCTGAATCTGGTACAAGGAAGTAAGTCAATAGCTGAATATGAAGCGGAATTTCTGCGATTAAGCCGTTATGCCAGAGGGATTGTAGCTACTGAATATGAGCGGTGTGTCAGATTTGAGGATGGGTTGCGAGATGAGCTGCGAGTGATGATTGCACCGCATCGAGAGAGATTTTACATTCTAGTGGATGAGCTCGGATAGTGAAGAAGTCAAGCGAATCGAGAGTCGCAAGCAGAGATCGAGGTCGAATAAGAATAAGAGGAGCTATGAGTCTTGTGGTCATCCGAGAATTATCAAAAGAAACCTAGAATTGATGGGCCACGAGTTCAACAATTTGCTTCGGAGGACAATATCATACTTGTGCTCTGTGTGGAAAGATGCACCCGGAGAATGTTGGAAGAAGACGGGGATGTTTTAAGTGCGGATCCAAGGATCATATGATTAGGGATTGTCCATTGGATACCGAAAGGAATCGCTCAAGAGGTCAAGGTTCTAATCAGCCGCAGAGGTGGTCGCAGCAGACGAGGATCGTGGTCCGAATGGAAGGAGTAATGGTTCGCCGAGGTCGTGGAGCATCCGCATAGGTGCTTTGAGGTGTAGATGCGAGACAACCAAGGTTAGTTTATGCGATAAGGAGTCACGAGGGACGGTGAAGCGCCGGATGGGACAACGGGTATGTCCCTTATTCCTAGAATACCCTTCATTGCCTTGTTTGATATAGAGCTAGTGAGATGTATGAAACCTTGGACATAAACTTAGAGATTGTGCCTAGGAAGTATGATAGTTTTATTAAGATCGAGTGCGCAGCAAGAGCGTAGTGTGGCGAGATAGGATGTCATGATTGTTAGTTAGTTGGAAATTTCGAGGACGAAATTTTTTTTTAGGAGGGTAGAATTGTAACATCCGTAATTTGGGCCTAGAAGGATTGGGCCATTTGGACCTTGGGCTTTAGAAAAAAATATTAGAGTATTATTTTTTTATTTGTGTTGGCTCGAGTATGAATTTTTGTGTGTTAGCATAGTCTTGTGAAAGCTTGATTTTATTTAGGAAGTTAGAATAAATTTTAGTATGGTTTATTTAATGAAGCAGATTAAGTGAGCTTGGCACTTAAGTTAATTAAGTGTTCATTTAAAGCATAAGAGGAGTAAGTGGCAAGATGGTTAAGGAGCTTGGAAGGTTGCTTGAGGTTAGAGGTTCGAGTAGCATGTTTAGCATTTTGAAGGTTTATTTTTGAATCCTTGATTTATGGACTGGTCAACCTATGTTTATGATAGGATGGACCTTAAGTTTTGGTAAGTTGAATTTTGGAAAAGGAAAGCATGAAATATGGGATAAGAATCTTGAAGTTATGGAATATGGAGGAGGTTATGGAAGGTTATCTTAAGGTTATGGTAAGATGGGGGGACATAAGGCTTGGCTTGTGGGAAATGTTTTGGAAACAATTCCTATGCTTGTAGTGGATGAATGTGGACTGGCATGGGTGTCTCAGGGGGTGGCGAATTTTTGTAAGTAGTTTGGGGGATATTTGGCCAACTTTGGCATTTAGGCACCAATTGGTATATTTTCTTTCCCTCTCCTAGCAAATTCCTCTTTGGCCGAATGCACCTAGGCATTTTTGTGCAAGATTGTTTTGGATTTTTAGCCTCATTTTTTTTGGTTTGAAACAAATACTATTTCTTTTTCTTTCATCATTCTTTTGACACAAAACTACCTTTTTATTTTGTGCATTTTCTTTTGGGCAAACAAGGTGTGGCCGAATCTCATCTCTCCCATCTCTCTCTTTTCTTCCTTTGATTTGTGCTCAAACACAATTCTATTTTCTTTCATTAGGCCGAACCTCTTTCTTCCCCAAATCCTCTTTTCTTTTCTTTCTTCCATTATTGATTAAACCGAACCCCATCCCATCATTTTTACTCTCTTTACTATTTACATATTCCATCATTTTTATGCACATATTTTCTCCTCTCATAACTATATAGCCGAAACTTCCCATCTCTTTTAGTCTTTGTTTTGGCCGAATATTCAAGGGTAGTTTCACTTTGATTTTTCGGTTTTGAAAGATAGGCTCTTTGGGACTTTGGAAGCGATAGATTTAAGACTTATATCTCTCTAGCAATCAAAGGTTGGTAAGTTAAAGGGTAAGGATTTTTGTTGATTTATCATTCTTTTGAAAAGACTAAGGTTTTAGGATTAAAGTATTGTGGTTTGGCCGAATGGCCTTTGTTAATAATTTTTAGTATTGGCCGATTGTAGGACAAAGTGATCTAGTGCGATAGATCGGATCTTCGGACGTTAGTTTGCTTTGGTGAAAGGTGTGTAACTTATACTAAATATCTAATTGATTAATAGCTATATTAATATAAATGTGTTTATAATGAAATATAAACGATTATGGTTTTGGGTACCACTCAAAGGTACGATGAATTGAGGTACGTTTTTCCTTCGTACTATGTATGTTTTTAATATGAAACATATTCGATAATTGATTATGATTTTGGGATTATGATTCAAAGGCATGATATTTATATCATAAATAATGTTATATGCATAATACGAAAAGTGTTCGATTCCGATATGATTATGGGATATATGGCATGAAAATGATGTAATATGTTATTGCATGGGCATATGGGCAATATTGAAAGGGGAAGTATTCCGGTGGTTTTACCACATTATCCGGTGACTTCGGTCACGATATTATGAATCCGGTGACTCTGTCACGATATTATGAATCCGGTGACTCTGTCACGATATTATGAATCCGGTGACTCTGTCACAATTATTTGGTGGCTATGCCACGATTATAAGGGCGATGTGCTAGTTGGATCGCAAAGAAGCGCCTTCGATGGTGTGTAGCGGATGGAGGGTCGATTTAGTAATCCCCACGGTGTGATTGGTTGGTACGGGTGGTGTGTAGCGGATGGATATCTAAGTTGGGTTCGGGATTGCATTTCATTTTATATGTACATGTGATTATGTGATTTGCTATTTTATGGGCTTATGGTTAAATGTGATTTTAATGGGCTTTATTGCTATGATCGATTGGGTTTTTAGTGTATTGTTACACATTGAGTCTGTTGACTCACCCCTCGTGGGATATCTTTTCAGGTGATGCATAAAGCTTGGACCGGGTTGGGAGTGGATACGAGGTGGCCCATGCAGAAGTTATTTTCTTAATATATATATATTTAATATTTTTGAAGTGCGAATATTTGGTTATTGTAATAAAGGCCAATTAAAGTATTTATGGACTTTTATTATGTTTTAAATTAGATTGTCGGTTACATTACTATTTGAAAATATTTTATTTTAAACATCTTAATTTTTTTATGTTTTCACTTTAAGTCAAAATATTTTTCTAACGTTTTCCGTAGTGGCATTCTAAATTTGGCCGTGGTGTTTGGGCCGGGTTTGGGGTGTTACATTATGTTATTTTATGTTCTGTTACTTGTATAATCAATGTATGGTAAGGTTTGCTTATTTCTTACATGCGGGCTTACTAAGCTATATAGCTTACTCCGTTTATTTTTCATGCTTTATAGTATCGCCAAGCTAGCTCGGAATTGGGGATTGTCAGAGACTCGCCTCACACTATCAGAATAATCATTTTGGGTATTGATGAAATTTAGCATTTTGAGTATATGGCATGTATAGGGGCTTGGTCATTTTGTTATATGTGTCATCATGTTTTGGCCAAAAGTATTGGCTTGTAATAGTTATAGGCTTGATTTGATATTTGGCCATGTGGATCGATTTATTTTGATCAACTTGATTGTAAGCTTATATATTATATATATGCATGCATGTGCCAATGCCTTGCTGGTGATGTGGTTTATTAATTCTTGGCAAATGGTTGAGTATGGCTCATTAGTATGTTAGAAAAATCTAAGTAGAATTATACATGATGAAAGTGTGTGTGTGGAAAATGAATGTGTTTAGGACATCATGAAGTATGTGGAATTGTTACAGGTTAATAATGGGTTAGATGATGGTATTGCTTTGACATGTTTTGGCCACGATTGTGTTGCTTTGGCTACCCAAGTATACTACATTTCATGCCATTAGAATTGTATAGGTGTATGTGAAAATAAGGGTGGAAAATGGCTTGGTAAATAGCCTTTATTTTGTCCACACGGGTAGACACACGGGCGTGTGTCTAGGTCGTGTGTGACACACGACCTACCGCATGGGCATGTGTTCTGGTCATGTGTCCCCTGCACATTGTTTTTGAGAAGCAGAATGCTCAGAATTGAGCACACGGGCAGATACACGGGCATGTGTCTCAGTCGTATGGATGACACGGCTTAAGGCACGGGCGTGTGTCCTGGGCGTGCGAAGTCTGCACCTATTTTATGAAAATTTAATTATCCACACGACCTAGCACACGGGCATGTGACCTCAATTTGTTCATAACTTGCAAGTCTGAGAGTTACACGAGGTCGGGACATAGGCATGTGTGACAACAAGGCCTGCCCATACGAGCGTGTTCCAAAATCACACGGGCGTGTAACCCCTGTTTCTAGCAAAAATTTTCTAATTTTTGTAAAAATTTCCTGAATTGTCAGTTTAGTCCCGAAACCCTTCAAAAGCATGTTTTGGGCCTCGTAGGCTCGTATTAGAGACTTTGTGATTAAATGTGAATGGTTTTAATTTGGACGCAAATTTTATAATTTTAAATTGTATGATTGTTTGTGATGTAAGTCCAGTAATGCCTAGTACCCTGTTTCGGCATTGAATATGGGTAAAGGATGTTACACGACTTCCCCTTATTACACCAAATGCTTTGACAGACCAAGAAACAATTTAGGTAATAGTTATTGAACGGCCCCATCATACCCTTGAACCACTAACTCCTCGGGCTCTCAATAATTATATTGTTTTCATGAGCGAAGCCCTTCAACGGCCCAGACTTGGTGTTAACACCCCTAGCCGAACAAACCATATTTATCAATGTTGGCACAGCTGTCCTCCACAGCCTTGTCAAGGCCATCGTTTCCCCAATCTGGCCTGGGCACTATCCACGTCACGGTTCCAAAGCAACGAGTTCCCACGTCTTCACTCCATCGTCTTCTTTCTGGATGAACAACACTTGTAATGAGATGTTTTAAGCATGGTTTTGGCAGTTCCCTGTTTCTGGTGGTTAAGATTCATACCAGTATTTTGTATCAGGTGCTCATTTGCGTTAATAAAATGGATACAACCGCTGTTATCTTCTTCGCTTTAACTAAAATATCGACTTAATCATTGGATACAACTGCACCTTTGGGACGCAAAAATCGGTCTATTTCCAAAAGAATGACAAAATGGATCAATTAGGGATTCTTCAGCTCTACTGTGCGCATTCTTAGAACTGTAGAGAACTGTCTCTAACTTTGATAGAACAAGCTCATGAAGCCTGATGCAAGTTAATTTCCTTGGACTGTTTGCATTAAGAATTTAAGCGATGATGATTTGTTGAACTCTAACATTAGTACGGTAGAATTAAACTTGATAGCTCAAACTCATGATGTTTGCACAGTATCCCAAGGTTAACATTTAAATCAACATGTGATTAAGTTGTCTTAGAAACCATGATTTTCCCTTTCTTCATTAAGGAATTAATAAAGCTGCCTCTTGCATTTATTGGAATGCTTGTTTTAATGTAAATAATGGATCATTGACTTTTTATTGCTTTTCTGTTTGTTTTTAGCACTCTACTTTTCGGATTTTTAACAATCTTAAGAAAAATTTTATGGGAGATTAACAACGATCAACGACCATGACTTCCAAAACAAAGGACAGAGGGTCGGTAACTTTTTTTTTTTTTTAATTGTTTATGGCTTTGAATATATATTTGAGATTCTTCTTCTATGCAAAAATGGGCTTTGTAAAAAGAGATCTTAAAGAGAGAGGGGGGGGGGGGGAACAAAAAGGCATTAAAGTAGGATTTGGATTCCTTCAAAAAGAAAAGCAAATGGATTTGTAAGTTTTTTCAGCAAAAGAGGGGTTTAATTTCCACATACATGATTGTAATTAAGGAGATTAATGTTGCACGTAAAAAGAGGCATTTGAAGGTGGAGTTGGAAGAGTTTTGACTCATCGTTGAGAAAAAATATAAATAAAAAGGTTACACGCTTGGGAAGCAAAGCCCTAGGAGAAGGAACAGACAAAAAGGGTTCCAACCGATGGCTAGATTTGGGGAGTTTCACTGAATTTGGAGTCCCAAGTTTGACATTTTACTCTGTGAACTCAACCCCCCATTAAATTCATGGTACTCCACTTGCCACCCACTTACTAGACATTTTTTACCAAGTTCTTAAGTACGAGAAATTGATTCCAAGCATTCATGCTACAGGTTTTCAAAATGAAATTCAAACTTGATTTTAGTTCTTAATTGCCATTACCGAAAAGCAAGAAAAATTGAGGAATTCTGCGTAGTGTTTGGCTTTCCAAAGCCCACAAAATCAGAGGAAATTTTGAGTAATTACAATTGACTTTTGCCTCTCAAACATAGAGACTTGACTTTCAGCTTCTTATTAATTAACATAAAACAATGCAAAAAATGTTGGAAAATGACTACATAGAAACAAGTCGTTTTCTTTCCTAAGAAAATGAATTGAATTAACATATAGAAAGAGCCGATAGCAAAGGCAAACAAGTGGTCATGTTTTACATAATAGTTATATCACAATTTTCCTTTCTAACTCTAGACGATATGTATCGCAATTGGGACTTAATTTGATAAAAAATATAGAACTAGGGACTATAAAGCAATCATGCCTTGGGATTTCTAGCACTTTAGTTTGAGTCCATCACAATTCATGCCAGGACAAGAAAATTAATTTAAATTATTTAAATTATAAAGCTAATTAAAATTATTTAAATTGATTAAAATGATTGAAATGATTTTGAGTTGTGTATTTTTTTTTTATTTCACAAGCAGTTTTAAAAAATTATTATGTATCAATATTTTCTCAATTAGAATTAGGTGTGGAATTTTTTTAGACTCCACAAGCTGGTTAAGGATGTGACAAGTGCCACATTTATTTATATTAATTTTCGGTATCACGTGCAATGCACGTGAATACACGCGTTTATATTTTTAATATTTAATGAAATATTTTTATTTTTTTAATTGAAAATCAATTACGTTAACACTTATTATAAGTTTAGATGAAGGTAAAAAAAACAATTCTCTCTTAAAACTTTATATAAATATCTTAAAAATCTGATAACTGGAAATTATTTGGAGAATTGATATTAGAATATGATTTAATTTTCATATTTAACATAATAATAGATAAAATTAATTATGAATTTATAGGTATTAAAAAGTATCAAATTAATTATTAATTTTTAAATTAAATGTTAAAACCTAATTTAATTTCTTTTAGTTTAATGTTAAAAACTATTTTTTAACAGTTTATATTTTAATTTGTTTTATTTAAAACCAAATAAAATGTTATTAATTAAAAAGTAAATTCAAATTATATCAAATATACTTAAATTAAACTTTATGAATCTTGTTTAGAATTAACTTATCCAATTAGAATGAGATTATCATAATATATTTTTCAATTTTTAACAATTGAGATTTAATCATTTAATTGTATTATAAAAATAATATGAAATAAATTAAAAGATTAAAAACACTTCAACTTCTTAAAAATAATTAAAATAAAAATACTTAAATAATTTTTTCAAATCTAATTTTTTAATTTCTTTTTTGGAATGAAAATGTGGCTAAGGAGCTTTAGACCTCCTTATTTATACATCAGTTAAAGCAACTCAGCATTACAAATATCATTGTGAAGCCGCCTTCATAGTTTAGGAACCAATTGATCATATAATTGTAGTCCATCATGCTCATTCCTTACCAATTTCGCCATAAATTCAATCACTTGATTGCAAACTCTTGGATTATGTCTAATTGTTACTTCTCTTTGTTTATGAAGCATATTCCCTATATGTCGCTCAAAAGAATATATATTAACAACCATTTTCTTATATGTTACCAATTGGACAGTTTCATCACAATCACTTTTTTGCATAACCTTTCAAGTCACGTCCAACCATCTCAAATAGCTCATAGTTCCGAATGAAAATAGCTAATAATAATTGATTTCGATTAAATTGCAATGCGCATCAAATTCATGGTGGAAAGTATAGAATCAAAACTGAAAAAAAAAAAAAAAAATACTATCATTATAATACTACATATATATGGATATAAAAACAAAGTTAAGAAAACAAAACCCGTCATCCATCCTTCAAAGGATTTTGATATTGGCACTAAAATGTTTCACCTTCGACCTTTAAACGTCATTTTATACTTGTAGAGTTGCATGAATAATATAGATATTTTTTAGACGTTATTATTTGAAAAAGATTAAATGTTGAATGTTATTTATATTGTTAAATCTTAATTTTAATTTATATATAATTGTAACATTAACTAAATAATAATTAATTTTTAAAAAAATCTAATAATTAATTAATTGATATACTCAATTGTGTAGTTCAAATGAAGAAAAACTCTACTATACAAAATTAATTCATATTTAATTAATTTCACATGGATATACTATTATATTAATTAATATTATTTTTATTATTATCACATAATAATACTAATAAATTATTATTCTAATATCAATTTCATAATATAATTAACAAAAAAGGATATTCTCGTCAGTTTAAATTTTTTTCGAACTCGTGCTTTTATATATGTTATATATATATATATTTACTACATCATATAAGACAATTGTCAAACCCTTAACCCACTTATGGAGTTAAAAAAAATCCCCTTCAAAGTAATAGAATTCTTTTGAGAGCATTTACTCAAACACTTGGTGGGCATTATTGGGACCGTGAGAGTAAGGAGGAGACAAACATAATGTCTTGATGGAGACCCATGAGAGTTGGTATCAGATCTAAGGTTTGAAGGCACCGATTGAGATGAAGAAAGGAGTAGACATCAAATTAAGCCAATGAAAACTCGTGAGAGTGCCAAGAAAGCTAGTTGATTAAGGGATACGTTATCGACTTTGAAAAGTCAAGTGGTAAATCTCGAGGAACCCATGGGGGTGCGAGGCAGACACTCAAGGTAGTCAAGAAATGCACTGCAAAGTTGGACTCAATGGAAGAGCAACTTAGAGAATTTGTGTTGGAGTCTCTCAATTCAAATATGGAAACGATGTGAGGGGTGCCCAACTCCACTACAGATAAGCTGTCAAGTACGAATGATGCTTTTGAGGTCATGGTGATAGTTTTGGAAAAGGCAACAATGGCCCCGATAAAGGCTTTGAACATAAGAATTGAGGATCTCGAGGGAGAGCTTATTGTGTATCGAGCTGTCATGGGTAAAAGAGTGTTGGGTGCAACACTAAACCACGGGATAAATGTCTCCAAACAAGAGAAGTTCAATAGGGCAAGATCCATAAAGCAAGTTATTTTTCGTAATTTGATATGTGAAATTAAGCTCTCCTTAACACTCGAGGAGTTTATTCTAAAGCAATTTATGAGTCTTTTAGGTTTTTTTTTGTTGACTATTAGTTTTTATCATTAAAATTTTTTTATTTAGTTTTACGCATTTTGAGACCCAAATTTTCAAAGTGGTGCCATGGAAAACCTAATGATGTATTCGAGTTGGTGTAAGGAGACGACAAGAGCCCAACCTTGAGGAAAACAACATTCAATGTGGGTGTCGCAACATTGATGTCATGGAAGTCACGACACTGAGTCCTCTTGCCTAGAAGGTGTAAAACTTCAATGAGAAATCAAACTGAGAGCGGACTATCGATAGAGTTGTGACAATGAAAGTGCGGTGTCACAACATTGAGCCCCAAGTGTTGACACTAAGCTTCCAAGTTATCATATCATTGAAGATTGTTGAAGTGGATAAATCGTGGGCACCAACAAGGATGTTGTGACATTAGGCATTAGATGTCGCAACATCGAGAACCTCCAGAGCCACACTTGTGCCACTATTAAGAGTGTCGTGACACTGAAGCCTTGTAACACCCCTAACACGTATCCGTCGCCGGATTAAGGTTAAAGGCGTTACCAGACAAATTGGAACCTTTTATAGACATTTCATACAACCATTCATCAATCACAATCAAAATGTTCCTTATATAGGTCAACGATACCTTAATCATACTTTAGAGTAGGTTCGGGACTAATCCGAACACATACAAAAATTCTCGAAATTGTAAAAACTTTTTTTTTCAAAATTGTTAAGAACACACGCCCATGCGACTAGGCTGTGTGCCTCCCACGGCTACTAGACACACCCATGTGTCCTGGCCGTGCCAAATCAGAGCATGTATACTGACTTATCCACACTGTCACCAGACACGCCCGTGTACTCTTAAGCTAAATACTGCCTTATTCACACGGCTACTAGGCAAGTCCGTGTGCCATGGTCGTGCACACTTGGGCTGGCTACTGACTTATACCCACGGCTAGTTATCACGTCCATGTCATGGCCGTGTAGTATAAGGCTAGACACTGACTTAATCACACGGCTACTAGGCACGCCGGTGTGCCATGGCCGTGTAGGCAAAGCAGGCCACTTGCAAGGCCAAAGTGCCACCCACACAAGGGTCAATCCCTATAAGCAATTTACCATTTCATTTCATGCACATTTGGTAACCAAAAACATATCAAATTAATCATTAAATCTCTATATACAATTACAATACTAATCATGCCAATTTGTACAACTAAAACACATATGCATTCAAAAATGATTCATCCTCGTTTACCCTTCATGTGATCATTCCTTTGCTCAATCATACATACTCATAATGCATTCATACACTTACCATAGATTTAACTGTTCCATTAGTTATCAAGCCATGCCAAAACATGCATCCAATATCATACTTGCTCATGCATATTACCAACACTTAACTAGCCACATCTCATGGCTATTTATACACACTTCAAACATAATACAAGATTACTAGCCTATACATGCCATATCTAGCTATATACACATTTCAGAGGTACCAAAAGAAGTTGAGTAGTGTGATAATGATCCTCGACAGCCCCCGAGCCTTCAATAGCTTTGACGATCTATAAAATAGAGAAAACACATACAGAGTAAACTTTCAAAAGCTTAGTAAGCCATATACAAATAAACTTAACATAAAATGCAAAATGCATATTTATACAATGACAATAATGGTTCTCATAGCACATACATCTCATATAAAATTTGGCTCATTTGCTTAGCCATATCTTACCACATTTTTCAACTCATATGTCACATATATACCTAACTCTTTCAAGCATATTCTCACATATCATCTCGTCAATCCATTGCACATACTTATCTTAGTAAGTTTATAACGACCCAATTTAGGGGCTAGTCGGAATAGTGATCTCAGAATCATTAATCTGAGATTTGAGAAATTTATTTTCAAGTTATATTATAAGTTAGAACATGATAGCACATATGCATGAATATTTTGGTGCTTTAATTTTAGCGATTTCTTGTTTAATCGCGAAAAAGGACTAAATCGCATAAAGTGCGAAAGTTCCATTATATAAGTTAAAGGTGCCAAATAAGTATGTGAAATGGATTGATTAGATTACTAAAACACCAAATAGGACCTTCATGAAAAGGTTACAAAATTGGTAGTAAGTATGTGAAATGTTGAGTTTTGATGATAGTCATAAGAGTATTAAATGTTCACCTAGGCTTGTTGAAGGTAGAAATACGATCAAAATTTATTTCCGAGCCTAGGGGTAAAATGGTCATTATGCCAAAGTCTAGGGGCAAAATAGTAATTTTAAATGCTATTATTAATATAGTGATTAAAATGGGTTAAATTGCTATTATAGAGCAAGAAGAACTGAGGACTTGCCTTGATCGGGGAAAGAACAAAGTCTAGGACTAGATTGACAAGCTAACTCATTTTGAAATCGAGGTAAGTTTGTATTTGATTTGAGTAACATTTATATTAGCATGTTGAGAAATGTCTGACCTTATGTTAATGCATGATGCACCACCAATTTGAGTAGTTAACTTGAATGAAATGTTGAAAGCCGAATGGGCCATATTGATTATAGAAATGCTATCATTGAAATATGAAATAGATAAGGTCTCGTATAAGACCATGTTCGGGACATGGCATCGGCGCCGAGTTGAGATCCCGCATAAGACCATATTCGGGATATGGCTTCGGTGAGGGATATGAAAAGCGTATAAGACCATGTTCGGAATATGGCACCGACCCATGTTAGGAAATTTTATATAAGACCATATCAGGGATATGGCATTAGCATTTAGTGTTAATCCCATATAAGACCATATCCGAGATATGGCATTGGCACTTAGAGGTGACTCCATGTAAAACCGCCTCGAAGACGTGGTACTGGCTTTATACTTACAGTAGTGGCAATAAATACACATCTTTGACTATCCCTTGAGAAGTGTGGGATAAGTAGATGAATTCAGAAGTAGAGATGTGAATGGTATTTAGGTCATGTGAATGAGTCACGAAGAATCGGTTTTGATACGTGGCACGGTATGTGCTATACAAGGGCAATTGTAAGTAAGTATTGTCAAGAAGCCTTGACTTGCGTAAAATTATCTAATACCGTGGATGGATTACTTTATGAGCTTATTATTGTTGTTTATTTCCATGCAAACTTACTAAGCTTTATGCTTACCCTTTTTCATTGCCCTTCTTTCTTGTAGTATTGCCAAGGTAACTCGTGGACCGTAGGCATAGGAGTTCGGAAATCACACTATCGACAGCACTTTAGTATAACCATTTTAGGCTTGTTTCGATTATGGCATGTATAGGACTCAAGTATTTTGTTAGGTTGTAATTGTTAGTCAAAGTGTTGACCATGTAAGTTTGTAAAAGTCAGTTTGTAGGTGGCCTATTGAGTTAAACAAATACTTGGAAAACTCTTCTGTTCAATGAAGATGTAATTCATGAAGTGTATGTCCCTTCTTATTTATCTTGTAAGTTGGAATGAGCTCTAAATTTGCTTGTGGCTAGGAGGTGGTATTGTTCTGAATGGAGGAATGTATGTGCTAACTCTAAGGTGACAATGGCTTGGTATATAGCCTGTTATTTGCCCATATAGGTAGACACACGGGCGTGTGTCTAGATCGTGTGGGTGGCACGGCTGGCACATGGGCGTGTGCCCAGGCCGTGTGAAGCCTGTACCTTGCACTTAGAATTTGAATCATTACACGGTTGGAGTACGCGGGGTGTCAAGGCCGTGTGACTTTAG
This sequence comes from Gossypium bickii, assembly GCA_025503065.1. Taxonomy (NCBI): domain Eukaryota; kingdom Viridiplantae; phylum Streptophyta; class Magnoliopsida; order Malvales; family Malvaceae; genus Gossypium; species Gossypium bickii. Next base: position 104,597,439 of record CP106710.1, on the reverse strand, counting down.
TTAGAATAGACCACGGTTGTAAGACATGGACGTGTCAAGGCCGTGTGAAATTAGTCAGTGTCGACCACGGGTGGGAGACACGAGCATGCCTTAGGGGTACACGGGCATGTCCCTAGGCCTACACGGGCGTGTGGCCCCTACTTTGTTAAAAGGTTTCCCGAACTCGTGAAAATTCTGGGATAAATTTTGATACTTCTTGGAAGTATATTTAAGGCCTCCTAGGTCGGATATGTGAGAGCGATAGGGTTAAACGAAATTTTATAACCTTATTTTTTATTTTTAAGCAAGATTAACTATGTAATGCGTCGAACCCTGTTCCAGCTAGGATACGGGCAAGGGGTGTTACAAAGTTCATATAGATACTTACCTTTCATACATACTTAATGTACATTTCAAACATACCTGAGACGGATATACAATCACTTAATCGTTTGCATCTCAGATTTGCCCGTTGAACCGTTCAGAATCTAATAGGATGTTCGGTGTGCTGGGAATAGTCGTACAATGCCAATGTCCCAGACGTGGTCTTACATGCCATCAGATATCAATGTCACTAACCTAGACAGGGTTTTACAAGAATCAATATGATGCCAATGTCCCAGACATGGTCTTACACGTAAATCTCATATCGATGCCAACGTCCTAGACGTGGTCTTACACAATGTCTCGAATCAATGCCAACGTCCCAGACGTGGTCTTACATGAAATCACATAACAGACACCTATGTCATGACATAGACTACCCTATCTATTCTTAGGTTCAAACGAGACTTCTCAGACATTGTCACTATGACAATTCTATCTAGAAATTCATGTATACATCATCTCATATACATTCATCATTACTAATAGTCATAAGAATATACATAATGCAATACAAATACATTTATTTGTATATTGACTTACCTCGGATTCGGATATTCGTTCGGACTCGGTTAATCGACTACCTTCACTTTCCCACGATCTGAGTCCGTTTTCTTCAGTTATTGATCTATACATATTCAAATTTAATCCTTTTTTTCATCAACTTATTCGATTCAATCCGAAAACAAACATTTAGGGCTATTTGCAACTTAGCCCTCATATTTGCACATTTTATCAATTTAGTCCATTTTTCTAAAAACATCCAATATACAAAATCACCATACACTCATGCTTAGCCGAATGCCATTATATTTCATACAAGTCCAAACATTTCATTAAATTCACAATTTAATCCCTCAAGATACTATTTTCACAATTTAGCCCTAATTAGCTAAAATCATCAAAACTTCAAGAACAAAACATGTTTATTTAACACATATCTTTCATTAAACACCTAAACTCATCACAAAGCTCACCATTTTATCAATGGCACATTTCATAAACATCATCAATTCTTCAAATTATAACATGGGCTTGATAGTAAACTAAGCAACAATCTCAAAAACATAAAAATCATCAAAAACTAAAGTCAAAACATACCTTAATTTTGCTTGTATATGGCCAAAACCTAACTTGGCTTATTTCTTTCTTTTCTTTTCTATTTTCAGCCAAATAAGATGATAACTCTCATCTTTCAATTATTTCCTTTGTTTATTATCATGTTATTAACCTAATTAGAAAATTATCCTTATTACAAAACATATATAACATATGTATATAAGGCCATCCATGTCTTTTAACCATCCACTAACTAAATAGTGGTCTAATTACCTCATAAGGCCCCCACCCTTAAAAGCCACTACACATAGGTGCTTTAACAAATAGCATGCAAATTTTGCATTTAATGCAATTCAATCCTTTTGTCAAATTAAACAGACAGACGGACAAATTAACTGACGGAAATTTAACACATGTTTAATCACATGTTAAAGGTACAAAAAGTAATATTAAAATATTTTTTAGACTCAGATTTGTGGTTCTGAAACCACTGTTCCGACTGGGGTCTAAATCAGACTGTTACAATTCTCCCCCTTAGGGATTTTCGTCCCCGAAAATCTTACCATTAAACAGATTCAGATATTACTGTCTCATTGATTCTTCAGGCTCCCACGTTGCCTTTTCTATTCTGTGTCAATGCCACAATACTTTCACTAACGGAATTTTCTTGTTTCTCAATTCTTTCACTTCACAATCTAAGATAAGGATCGATTTTTCCTTATATGTCATATTAGATCTGATTTCAATCTCAGATGGAGTAATCATATGTGACGAATCGGAACAATATCTACGGTGCATCGAAATATGAAATACATTGTGTATCTTTTCTAGCTCGGAGGGCAACAACAATCCGTACGCAACTGGCCCAATACGCTCGATGATCTCATATGGCCCGGTGAACCTTGGACTTAACTTGCCTTTATGTCTGAATCGGAGTACTTTCTTTCACGGAGATACTTTTAGAAACACTTTGTCAACATTTTCAAACTCAATAGATGTTCTTTTCAAGTCCGCATAGGACTTTTGACGATCAGACGCTGCTTTCAAAATATCTTGGATTACTTTTATTTTCTATTTCGTGTCTTTTATCAAATCAACCCCGTGTATCTTATTTTCACTGAGCTCGATCTAATACAGAGGTGTCTGACATATACGTCCGTACAGAGCTTCATATGGTGTCATTCTGATACTCGACTGAAAACTGTTCTTATATGCAAATTCTATCAATGACATGTACTATTCCCACGTACCGTTAAACTCAAGAATGCATCATCTCAACATGTCCTCGAGGATTTGAATGATCCACTCGGATTGACCATCCGTTTACGGATGAAAAACAGTACTGAAGTGTAATTTCGTGACTAAAGCTTCTTGTAGTTTCTCCCAGAATCGTGAAGTGAACCTCGGATCTCTGTCAGATACAACGGATAGTGGCACCCTGTGCAATCTCACAATCTCGGAAATATAAAGCTTAGCTAACTTATCAAGTGATTGATCACATCGTACCGGAATAAGATGGGCGGATTTCTTCATTCGATCAATTACAACCCAAATAGCATTTTTCTTTCTCGGAATCAAAGGAAAACCAGAAACAAAGTCCATTGTTATTCTATCCCATTTCTAGTCGAGAATCAGAATCGGTTGTAACAACCCAGACAGAACCTGATGTTCAGCTTTAACTCGCTGACAAACTAAACATTTCGAAACAAAGTCAGAAATGTCTCTTTTCATACCAAACCACCAATAGTGTTGCTTTAAATCATGATACATCTTTGTACTGCCTGGATGAATAGATAAACAATTTTTATGCGCCTCATTCAAAATCAACTAAATCAACTCTGAGTTTCTTGGAACACAAATTCGATTTCGAAATTTCAAGCAATCATCATCATCAACTTGAAATTCAGAATCAGAATTCGAATTATATTGAGCTCTTTTTGTTATTATTTCATCATCAACTTTCTGAGCATCACATATCTGCTGTGAAAACAATGATTTTGCTTTCAATTTAGCTATCACTGAACTATCATCAGACAGATCTAATTGAGCATTCAAAGTCTACTCAGTGCATCAGCAATGACATTTGCTTTACCCGGATCATAATCTATCACAAGTTCATAGTCTTTGAACAACTCTAACCATATTCTCTATCGTAGATTCAAATCTTTCTAAGTCATCAAATATTTCAGAATTTTATGATCCGAAAATATGTGACATTTCTCACCGAGCAGATATTGACGCCAAATTTTTAATGCGAATACAATCGCAGATAACTCAAGGTCGTGTGTCAGATAATTCTTTTCATGAGGCTTTAATTGTCTTGAGGCATAAGCTATAACTTTGCCTTCTTGCATCAAAATACACCTCAGGCCATTTAACGAAGCATCACTATAAATTACAAACTTTTTGCCTGACTCTGGCTGTTCCAAAACTGGAGCTTCAGTCAAAAGGGCTTTCAACTGATCAAAACTTTTCTGACATCTATCAGACTATTCAAATCTAACATCTTTCTAAAGTAATTTGGTTAACGGAGTAACTATCGTCGATAATCCTTTTACAAAATGATGATAATAACCAGCGAGTCCCAAAAAGCTACGAACTTTGGACACATTATTCGGAGATTTCCATTCCAGAATAGCAGAAATTTTACTCGGGTCGACTCTGATTCCAGAGGTAGATACAATATGTCCCAGAAAACTGACTTCACGCAACTAGAATTCACATTTACTGAATTTTGCATACAATTTCTTTTCTCACAAAGTTTGCAACACAATCCTTAGTTGCTCGGCATGCTCAATCTCATCCTGTGAATAAATCAAAATGTCATCAATGAATACAGCAACAAATCGATTTAGGTACAATCTGAAAATTCTATTCATCAGATCCATAAAAACAGCAGGAGCATTTGTTAGTCCAAAAGGCATAACTAAAAACTCGTAATGCCCATACCTCGTTCTGAAAGTAGTTTTCGAAATGTCTAAGTCTTTTACTCTCAACTGGTAGTAACCCGATCTCAAATCTATCTTTGAAAACACAGTGGCTCCTTTTAGCTGATCAAACAAATCGTCAATCCTAGGCAACAGATATTTGTTCTTTATGGTTATTTTGTTCAACTGATGATAGTCAATGCACATTCTCATCGTACCATCTTTCTTTTTCAAAAACAGAACAGGAGCACCCCAAGGTGAGAAACTTGGTATTGCAAACCCTCTATCTATTAATTCTTGTAACTGTGACTTTAACTCTTTCAATTCCGTTGGTGCCATTCTATACAGAGCTATCAAAATAGGTGTCGTACCGGGCAACAGATCAATACCAAATTCAACTTCACGCATCGGAGGCAATCTCGGTAATTTTTCAGGGAATACATCAGAAAACTCATAAATGACTGGTACTAATTCAATTTTCTTTTCAGACACTTCCGAATCAATTACATAAGCAAAGTAGGCTTCATATCCCTTTTTCATATAACTCTAAGCTTTTAATACAGATATCACAACAGGCAAACCATTCAAATCACTAGATTCAACCCGAATTATTTCATCATTCGAACATCTCAAATCAATAGTCTTTATTTTACAATTCACAACAGCATCATGCAATGTCAACCAATCTATACCCAGAATAATCCAATCTATACCCAGAATAATATCAAACTCATCAAAGGGTAATAGCATCAGATCAGCAAGAAAACAGACATCTCGAAACATTAACGCACAGTTCTTGCATACTTTGTCAACCAATACGTTTTTACCTAAGGGGTTCGATACGTATATAACGAATTCGAGCCAGGGTCTATCAATGCAATCACAGAAGTATCGTAAAGCGTAAATGTACCCGTTATACCATTTGGAGATGAAGCTTCCTCACGAGCTCGGATAGCATACGCTATGGCAGGTGCTCTAGTTTTGGATCTTGTGACATTATCTCTCGCAGTTCTTTGACCACCACTGACATTTCTTACATTTTGGGAAAGTCTACCTCTTCCTGAAGCATTATCAAATCTCGGATTCTGGGCTGTTTTTGGTTTAACAGACTCTGGGCAATCATTGATGAAATGATCTAATGATCCACATCTAAAATAAGATCGATCATTCAATCTACAAGTTCCCAGATGTCTTTTTTCCACAATGTTTACATTCAATTTTCTCATATCGGACATTTCCAATACTTGCTATTGAAGTTGATGGAGTTTTGGAGCTCATTTGTGACCTAGCTCGATCTCTATTCGAATGTTCCACATTAACCTTTGAACGACTATGCTCATCCCAGAATTTCTTCAAAGCAGACTAAAATGATTTACTTAAAAATTTTTTTCTACTTCTCTAGCTTCAAACTCAACTTTCTTTTTATCTTTCCCGAATGCCTCGGCTTTGTATGCTCGGTCAACGAGCACAACAAACTCTTTTATTTCCAGAATCTTGACTAGTAAACGGATGTCTTCATTAAGACCATCTTCAAATCTTTTGCATATTATTACCTCAGTGGATACACATTCACGAGCATATTGACTCAGTCTCAGGAACTCTCATTTATATTCCGAAACAGTCATACGACCCTGTTTCAATTCCAAAAATTCTTTCCGTTTCTGATCAATAAATCTCTCACCTGTTGTATTTCTTCCAGAAATCAACCTAAAAGAAGTCCTGTGTGACTCACTCTTTCGGAACAACAGAAATCAAAGTTTTACGCCACTGATAGGCTGCATCTCGTAACAGTGAAACACACATTTAATACTTTCCTCTAGAGTTAAAGATATCTCATCGAATACTTGGATAGTGTTTTCTAACCAGAACTCATCTTTCTCAGCATCATCATCACTAGTAGCCCTGAACTCTTCAGCCCCATACTTGCGGATTTTGTCTACAGGAGGCTTATTCAACAAATTCAGATACATAACCGGAGGCACAACTGAAGTATGAGGGGGATTAACCGGGGGCGGAGGTTGTGAAACAGTTGGGTTATTTCTCATAAATTGAGTGAACCATTCACTCATCATTTGGAAGAAAGCTTGTTTAGTTCTCCCTCTTTATTGCTCGTAGCTGATCTCGAATCTGGTGGCGCTGTCCTTTGCACGGGAGCAGGCGTATTACTTTCTACATCGTCAGCTACAGCTCTTTCGGGATCCATTACTATACGTAAAACACATTTTACACGTCAGGATTCATCACACGCTACGTTAGTCCGAGAATCGACTAAATCGTAGTTCTGATACCAATCAAATGTAACACCCCTAACCCGTATCCGTCGTCAGATTAGGGTTAAAGGCGTTACCGGACAAATTGGAAACTTTTACAATTCATACAACCATTCATCAATCACAATGAAAATGTCCCTTATATAAGTCAATGATACCTTAATCATGCTTTAAAGTAGGGCCGAGACTAATCCGAACAGATACAAAAATTCTCAAAATTTTAAAACTTTTTTTTTTTCAAAACTGTCAAGGACACACGCCAATGTGACCAGGCTGTGTGCCTCCCATGGCTACTAGACACACCCATGTGTCCTGGTCGTGCCAAATCAGAACATGTACATTGACTTATCCACACGGTCACCAGACGCGCCTGTGTGCTATGACCGTGTAGTCTTAAGCTAAATATTGCCTTATTCATACGGCAACTGTGCACGTCCGTGTGCTATGGCCATGCACACTTGGGCTAGCTACTGACTTATACCCATGGCTAGTTGACACGTCCGTGTAATGGCCGTGTAGTATAAGGCTAGACACTGACTTAATCACACAGCTACTAAGCACGCCCGTGTGCCATGGCCGTGTAGGCAAAATAGGCCACTTGCAAGGCCAAAGTGCCACTCACACAATTGTCAATCCCTATAAGCAATTTACCACTTCATTTCATGCACATTTGGTAACCAAAAACATATCAAATTAATCATCAAATATCCATATACAATTACAATACTAATCATGCCTATTAGTACAACTAAAACACATATGCATTCAAACATTATTCATCCTCATTTACCCTTCATGTAATCATTCCTTTGCTCAATCATACATACTCATAATGCATTCATATACTTACCATAGATTTAACCATTCCATTAGCTATCAAGCCATGCCAAAACATGCATCCAATATCATATTTGCTCATGCATATTACCAAAATTTAACTAGCCACATCTCATGGCTATTAATGCACACTTCAAACATAATAAAAGATGACTAGCCTTTACATGCCATATCTAGCTATATACACATTTCAAAGGTACCAAAACGAGTTGAGTAGTGTGATGATGATCCTCGACGGTCCCCGAGCTTTCAATAGCTTTGACGATCTATAAAACAGAGAAAACACACACAGAGTAAGCTTTCAAAATCTTAGTAAGCCATATACAAATAAACTTAACATAAAATGCAAATAGCATATTTATACAATGACAATAATTGTTCTCACAGCATATACATCTCATATAGCATTTGGCTCATTTGCTTAGCCATATCTTACCACATTTTTTAACTCATATGTCACATATATAACTAAATCTTTCAAGCATATTCTCACATATCATCTCATCAATCCATTGTACATATTCATCTTAGTAAGTTCATATAGATACTTACCTTTCATACACACTTAATATACATTTCAAACATACCTGAGACAGATATACAATCACTTAATCATTTGCATCTCAGAATTGCCCGTTGAACCGTTCAGAATCTAATAGGATATTCAGTGTGCTCGGAATAGTTGTACAATGCCAACGTCCCAGATGTAGTCTTACATGCAATCAGATATCGATGCCACTGTCCTAGACAGGGTCTTACACAAATCAATATGATACCAATGTCCCGGACATGGTCTTACACGTAAATATCATATCGATGCCAACGTCCCAGATGTGGTCTTACACGAAGTCTCGAATTAATGCCAATTTCCCATACGTGGTCTTACATGAAATCACATAACAGACACCTATGTCATGACATAGACTACCCTATCTATTCCTAGTTTCAAACAGGACTTCTCGGACATTGTCACTATGTCAATTCTATCTAGAAATTCATGTATACATCATTTCATATATATTCATCATTATCAATAGTCATAAGAATATACATAATGCAATACAAATACATTTATTTGTATATTAACTTACCTCGGATTCGAATATTCGTTCGGACTCGGTTAATCGACTACCTTTGCTTTCCCGCGATCTAAGTCCGTTTTCTTCAGTTCTTAATCTATACATATTCAACTTTAATCTTTTCATTCATCAACTTATTCGATTCAATCCAAAAACATACATTTAGGGCTATTTGCAACTTAGCCCTCATATTTGCACATTTTATCAATTTAGTCTATTTTTCTCAAAACATCAAATATACAAAATCACCATACACTCATGCTTAGCCAAATGCCCATATATCTCATACAAGTCCATACATTTCATTAAATTCACAATTTAATCCCTCAAAATACTATTTTCACAATGTAGCCCTAATTAGCTAAATTCATCAAAACTTCAAGAACAAAACATGTTTATTTAACACATATATTTCATTAAACACTTAAACTCATCACAAAGCTCACCATTTTATCAATGGCACATTTCATAAACATCATCAATTCTTCAAATTATAACATGGGCTTGATAGTAGACTAAGCAACAATCTCAAAAACATAAAAATCATCAAAAACTAAAGTAAAAACATACCTTAATTTTGCTTGTATATGGCTGAAATCTAACTTGGCTTATTTCTTTCTTTTCTTTGCTATTTTTGATTAAATAAGATGATAACTCTTATCTTTCAATTGTTTCCTTTGTTTATTATCATGTTATTAACCTAATTACAAAATTATCCTTATTACAAAACATATATAACGTATGTATATAAGGCCATCCATGTCTTTTAACCATCCACTAACTAAATAGTGGTCTAATTACCTCATAAGGCCTCCACCCTTAAAAGCCATTACACATAGGTGCTTTAACAAATAGCATGCAAATTTTGCATTTAATGCAATTCAATCCTTTTGTCAAATTAAACACACAAACAGAAAAATTAACTTACAAAAAGTTAACACATGTTTAATCATATATTAAAGGCACAGAAAAATAATATTAAAATATTTTTCAGACTCGGATTGTGGTCTCGAAATCACTGTTTCGACTGGTTCTAAACCGGACTGTTACAAGCCTAGATGTTACAACATTGCTACTTGGGTGAAAATTGTTGCATGGGTAGTCTTTTGTCTAGAACCAACCCAATTCAACACACACATGTTAAGGGCAATTTTTTCAATGTTAGGGTTGAATTTTTATTGGCTGTTTAAAGACTCTTTTTGGCTTTCAACTAAAGGAGCCAACTTTTGTTTTAATTTTTTAACTTAGTTGTTAGTTGTCTTCTCCATTGTTAGGCTTAGGTCATTAACTTTTCTTAACTTAGTTGGTAGTTTAGTTAGTTTTCATTATAGCTTTTTCATCTCCTTTACAATTTATTCCTCAAACTTACTTTGTATTTGATTTTATTTGAAAGCTTTCAATATATTTTAGTTTTATTTATTTTACAAAACATAAAAATCTTAACGTTATTTGTATTTCCACCTCCATTGTTGTTATCATCATCTTCTTCAAAGGACCATTCAAGAAATTCCTAAGCATTCTCCATGGTTGAGCTGCCCTCTGTGCCTAATAATTTTATTTTTATTTTTTTCCAGCCACTTTCCTGATTATTTTAACCTCTAAAAAAACCCTTGTTTCTGCCCTACCTCCTCACTGCCGCCCTTTTCAGCCCTATTTGTTGTCCATTGTCGTACCCTTTCCATTAATCGTGGTGGTGCTGGTAAATACTTTTTTCTCCTCTTTTCCTTCCCTTTTTGGTGTCAATTTTGCTGTTGTTTTTACAGAAAAAAACCCTTATGTTTCCAAACTTAAAAACCATCCATTTTTCCTTAACCAACCTTTAATTTCCCTTTTATTTTAAATAGGCCATTGTTGTGTCGACAGTGGTGGTTTGTCGTCTTTTGAGCCAGCATTAGGGGCTATTGTTTTTCTTCCTTTTTTTGCCCCTCTTCAGCAAGGTTAATATCAATATTTCTCCACTCTAGCCAACCTCTGATCTTGTTTGTTATAGAAGTATCTAATCCCATTCATTCGGCAATTCGGATCTAGTGAATTAGGAAGCATAAGTGTTGTTGACTGCGAGTAGTCATGTAGTTTTGGTTTCATTTGGAGAGGATGTGTGGGCTGGTTGTTTTAGGGTTTACAATTGTTTTTAAGTTACTAATTTTTAGTAATTGTTTTAATGTTATGCGCTAATTTTAACATCACGGACTAGCAGTTAAGTTGGATTCCGTTCGCGCGCTCGTTTTGCATCAAATCAGCGTAAGTAACCTAGACATATTAGATTTGAAATTTAGTTGTTGTAACACTGATTTGGTTGAACCCTTAGGGGGTGTTTTAAGGATGGTTTAACATTATTTTAATTAGTTAAATGTTGTACTATGGTTTAGGCACATTTAAAATTTAAGGAAGAAAGCGTGGACTTCACGAATTAGTGCTACGGACTTGCAATTTTAAGGTGTGGGTGTTAATCTTGTATAAGTAGTTAATAATTCATATTTAGTTTTAAAATTGATGTTAATGCTTTCTGGTTGAGCATGTTTTAATGGATAAATAAGTGAATTAAGGGTGGCTGAATAAAGTACATAACTTACAAACTATTGATTGAATGATTAAGCCCTTATCGGGATTATCTATTTGCGTAATTGTTGCGTTTGACCATCTAATTGAGTGCCAATAGCATGTAAATGTTGTCTGCTGGTTGTGATATGTTTAAAATGATGTTATATCATTTTTTTTATAATGTGGTGCATGTATGATGTTTTACCTATGATAGCACTGTTCATGTTATATACTAGGTATGAAAAAATTTATATTGCATGTTACTGTTGGATCATCGGTACACCCAGTGGCATAGTGGAAATTTATTTTGGTAATCCTTAGTCATGGATCCATGTATGAGGAAAAAATTAAGTTGAAACAGGGGTAAAAAATATACCTTTCGAAACTAAAAATTGACGAATAACGTTGTTGATAGGATCGCTTCCAGAGATGTCGTTTCCAAGCCACAACAATAACGTCTCGGCCTCTACGTAATCCACCTAGTTAAAGAACGAAGAACAACAAATCTCTTGAACTTTTTAGAAAGAATTTTTAATAATGGTTGTTAGAACTTTTGATTTATTTTTCTTGGTAACCCTAACACATTAAGGGATTATATTCCTATTATTTTCTTTAATATCACATATCAGAAAAAAAACGGGACCATTCTCTTATTATTAAAGAAACAAATGGAAAGTCAGAAAAAGAAATTATATTTTTTCTAAAGAAAATCAATTTCCATTTCTTTTATATTTTGACTAAAATTATTTATTATAACCGTTTATATTAATAATTTTGGTAAACTATATACAATTAATATTTTGTAGAATCAAATTCATACATTAATTTTATCTATGTTCTCTATTTGTGTACAATAATTTTGTACATATAATGTTTTCCATATTTATCTGTCGAATTAAATTAATTCTATAATTAATTTAATTCATGTGATAGCTAAATACAATACTAAATGTATTTGGAATCTGTTCGCTTCAATCATAGAGTGTGACACTGTAGGCTTTTGTAACGTTAGTAGTAATACTACAATGTTTCTAATATTACAAGCAATGAGTGGCATCTAGCAATGCATCATTTCTACCCAAGTTACAAAAACTCATGATTTAACATAACCTTTCTGTGATAATTTTTCTTGTATTATATCTTTTTATCCTTAATATCTAGATTGGACACAAGTCATGGAATAGTAAAACTTATATAGTCTAATCTTATATTTCTTGGTATTCTGAGTAGACTAAATAAACAAATAAGTGTGATATCTCATATCAACTTATTTGAGCATGGTCATGCATTTCTAGTCTCACTCCATCAAGAGGCCTAAGATATTGCTCCTATTATGTAGGAAGGACAAATTCTATCTTGATCAATCATATCCCACTACATAGATTATGGCATACCCAACATCATTCTTTATAGTATCACTTGTTATGGTAGACATTTGATTGTGTCAAAAGATATGACTCACGATGTTGGAACAATGATGATCTCAAATCTGATAACCATATACATAGTTATCACTATGAGTAATGTTGTGACTGTTACATAATAATCCAAGAAACATAACCATAGCAGGTTAGTCCAATATGTTCTTCTCTAACAGATACTCATGTATCGATTTTGACATCCCTATGTCAGTGAAAACACTTTGTCATCAATCAACTATAGATTAGCCTCAATGCATTATCATTGTCCAAGCCCACAATAATACTTGACTAAGGACCTATAAGAATAATCATCTTATTCTCAGGACTTTATTATTAACCAATTTATTTATACGCACAGAAAAAGAAACTGAATTAATAATGGCAAATGCCTTATATTAACAAACAAGGTAAAATGAGTATGTAATTGCAATCATCTCATGATTGGTCTTTAGGCATACTTTAACAGTTACATGCCAGTAAAACTGATGGATTAAATGATTGATTGTTGCAAATATAAGACTGAACATGTACTGGAAGCATGATTCAATGCCAAAATTATTGATAAATGAAAAGCATGCATGGCATACACCAACTTTGATTAAAGATGAGCATGTTAAGCATGACATGGATTTGATTATGTTTTTGTAAGTATGTAAAACATGCCATTATACTAAAACCGAATTGAAAGCATGAATTTTTTCAATGATTGTATATCATAAAACATATGTATGGGGTGGGATATCGTGACTGACAGAGGAGTTTAGTGGGGTATCGATGGCAGATTAAGCCCGCATTATTGTTGTCAGTGCACTGTACCAGGAGTATCGAGGAGATTGTCGATTTAATCGCATTATTTGCAGTTTAAACTAAATTTACTGTAATTGCTGGCTTGACAACAATATTGCCAGCTTGTCTGCATACTAATTGGTAGTATACCTACACTATTGTATTGGTGGTTTATCCACATCAAGCTCAGCTCGCATTGTTCGGTGTTTGGGAGACGAGTTGTAGGGAACTTGTGGCGTGCAGCGGATGGACGGGCAGGAACCTTTTTGCATTGCATCATGCTCATGACATGTTCAAATGTTGGATGAAATATGCCATGTACTATATGGTTATGAAAAAGATGTTTGCTAATTATGTGACTGATCGTTTGATTATGATTGATGTGACTTACACTGAGCTATTTTAAGCTCACCTCCTAGTCTTAACTTCTCAAGTAATGATCGAGACTAGGATCGGACCCGACATACAGATGTACGATGAACTTTGGAGCATTCTTTTCATTAAAATAACTTTTAATAAGTTCTATTCGGTTTTTGGAATGTAAAGTTATTTAGGTCGTTGTTTTGGGCTTTTCCTTAGATTTAGTTTTTTCTTCATGCATGCATTATTCAAACATGATGGTTATAAATTTGTTATAACCGAAATATGCATGTTTCCAGACCTAACTAAGATAAAAAATTAATAGAGTATTTCTACTACATTGAAAGATAACAAAATTTTGCAAATCAAAGCGATAAACATTTAGTCACTATCAGCAATAAAAAATTGACTTAAGATTCAATGGCTTAATAAATGAATTTTTTACAAATCAATTCAAGTGTAAACCACGATTTTTCCTAAAAAGAGATAAATTAGGATTTTATGGTCCGTAGGGTTACTTGGTAAATTCAGTGGCTAACGTGGTCTTCACAATTTGGCAATAACGTCTTGGTCATGTTAAGGAGGTTACATTTAGTTATATCAAAGCGTAGGTTCAAAGCCTCAAGTTGATTATTGTCTTTTCAAAATGGGTCTGCATGCATGCATATATTGAAAAAAAAAATGGGTATTTTGGGAAATAAACTACAATGATTTTGAAAAATGTTTTCATAAAGGAAATGATGAAGTTCGAAGTTCTAGTGTCAGTGGCCATAGAACCAATACTGAAAACTTTAGAGAAACATTAGGGAATATTGCATAAAACTATAAGTAAAAGAATTGTAATTAAAAATGAAAAGATATTAAACATACAGAAAACTAAAAAACCTTCTTTATCTTGAATTGTAGATTTCGTAAAACACCATAATGAACACACGTGGTATGCCAGCTCGTGGTAGGAGAGGTCATAAAGGGGACCTCCGATGGCTTCAACTGAGTCGTTTGTGTCTCAAGAGCCTACTCCGAATAATGAACATAATGAGATTGTTAATGCACCCACTGCTGAGGGTGAAGATATGGATAATTAAGACTTTAATAATGAGTATAATGAAGATGATGTGTATCCCAGACCATGTTTAGGGTATTACAGAAGGTTGTTAGGGTCCATTCTGGTAATGGTAGTCGTGGGACAGTTAATGTGAGGCTCTATTTGAATGGAGAAGAGTTATTCAGGGGTATTATTAGAATGACCCCCACAGTGGCTGAATACTGGATGGAGACCATTGAGTGTATTCTTGAGGATATGGATTACACTCCAGAGCAAAAATTCAAGGGTGTCGTGTCTTTGTTGAGGGATGACGCTTATAGATGTTGGCAGTTAGTGGTCAGGGGTACGTTGCCTAACCATATCACTTGGATGTATTTTCAACCAGAAAAACCAAGTGGGCACCTGATATGTTGAAGCCTAGGGATTGGATTTTATAGAACTGAAGCAGGGCAACATGAAAATTTCTGAGTATAAGGCTGAGTTTTTAAGGTTGAGGCACTGTGCACCTAGTATGGTGGCGATAGAGTAGGATAAAAGTTTACATTTCGAGGAGAGTTTAAGGTATGGCCTTAAAGTTTAGGTAGCCCTACATTAGGGGTGAGTATTTGAGGCTTTGGTCGAGAAGACCAAGATAGTGGAGGAAATTAAGCGCTTGGAGCATGAAAGGAGGGATAAATAGAAAATTCAGCCTAAAAGAGAGGTGGCTTTGCTGGCCCAAATTAGCATCCTATTAAGTGGGCCAAAGAGGTTAGGACACCACAAAATACTATAACGTGCCCTAGAGATGGTCAGGTTTAGTTATGCCAGTACTGTAAGAGGCGCTATCTAGGCAAATGTTGGAAATGGCTGGGTGCCTAATTGGTTGTGGCTCGATGGAGTACAGAGTAAGGATTGTCCTTGCTGGGTTATTCAAATGCAACCTCCGGTTCAGAATCATGGTCTAGTTAGGGGCTAAAACCAAAGGGGGAATTAGTTTTTTAGAAGGGTCGTAATCATAATCGGAATGGTAACGGTAATTGGGGAAAAAGAGCACTAGGTCAAGGTGTGAATTACGTTGAAGTTAGGTAGCCTGTATTGGTATATGCGGCTAGACACCGAGAGGATAGAGATGAGGTTGATGTCATTGCAGGTAATTTAACTATCTATTCGATGTCTTATTTTGCATTAATAGATATTGGATCTACCCACTCTTCTATTGCCTATGATATGGCTGTAAAACTAGGGATTAAGGTAGAGAAAATTGATAGCACTGTTATGGTAGTCAGCCCTTTAAGACTGTAACACCCCAAACCCGGCCCAAACACTACGATCGAATCTGGTATGTTACAGGGTTAAGTGAAAACGATTTTTCTGACTACTTTGGGGAAAACCATAGTTTTGAAAACCTTCCGGTTAAGCGATGTCTTGAAAGCTAAGATTTGTTAGCTTAGGAAAAATTCCAAATTTTTAATTAATCAATTACTTACTATACTAGGTGCAATTTGAAAGAAAACGTTATTTAGTGAACTTTTTTTTTTAAAACTTCATCATTAATATTCGTACTTAAGTAGACATATCATCAGGTGTAATTATTAAATAAAACCAAATATCAAATCAGAAAGGCCTTATTACAACAAAATCCCTAATTAAAAATTAAATAAAAGCAGTTAGATGTTTACGAAAAGAAAAGACTTTATGGCCTCCACGAGTCTGCCTCGGCTCCCAAATCCACGATCTACTAATTACCTGAAAAGTTAGGGAAAGGGTGAGTCACAGAGACTCAGTGTGTAAAACCATCAAACACATAAAAATGGCCCACGGCCCACAACCTCATATCTAGCTCATACATGGTATCATACGACTATATGAATGCATTAAGCCTAGCCCAACCTAGTTGTTTTCCATCCTCTACACGCCATCCCGTACCAGCCATCACACCGTGGGGATTTCTACAATCAACCCTCCATCCGCTACACGCCGTCTTGACAGCCACGCTGTCAGTTATAATACCGATCACTATGTGACCTTAAAATCAACTGTGGCTTAGCCACCGATCACGATGTGACCTTATAAACAGATGTGGCAGCGCCACCGATCACTATGTGACCTTATAAATAAATGTGGCAGAGCCACCGATCACTACGTGACCTTATAATCAACTATGGCGGCGTCACTGATCACTATGTGACCTTATAATCAACACTTCCCCTTTAACATCATATCCATATACCTTGCACAACATATATGTCATAATGAATGCAACATGCTATTATCAAGGCAATAAATTATCGCATACATCCAACCTCACATTTAGTTATTACAGGTATGTACCTGGCACTCATTGCCTTACCCACAAGGGTATTTCGACTGTATACACATCCTTTTCCGGCTTTTCAGCCCATACAATTAATATTACAGTTAAAATAAAGTGTGTGAGGGTTTACACACCTGGTAACACGCAAAATAATACACTCTACGTTGACACTACCGATAGCAGAAACGACTACTATCTGCCTACGACTCTGTTCTGAAACTAGTCCACAACCCGATGGCCAATCTTGGACTGCTGACACTGCACGCTTCTTGAACTTAGGGGCTGGGTTTACGGGTCCAACCCCATCCTTTGCCTGATTGGTATTGGATTCCATCAAAAGATCTTGTCAGATGATACTATAAGGGATCAACACAGGGATAAGGTGGCGGACAACGATTAGTGAATCTAAACAAATTTTTAAAGAGAAAACCCCTTACCTTGAAATCCCGAAAAGAGAGATAGGGTTTAGAGATTAACGACTTCTGGGCTTGAGATTCAGATGATTTGATTAACTTATATTTCGGGAATAGGCACCCATAAAAAAATAAGAAAATAAGAAGAAAGCATAAGTCCAAACGATAGCCTCACCAAGCCAATTAGCCATTCGGCTTTGGCTCCCAAAAACCGAATGAAAGATAAAGAAATAAAGAAATCGCCTTGTACCTTAACATAGAAGATTCGAATAACGCCTAAGAGAATTCGGCACTAGCACAGCAGCAGAGAGGATTCAGCAATGACTATGGTAAAAGAGAATAAGATGAAAGAACCGAAAATGAAAATAAAAGAACTTCAAATGGAGGCTCAGGAGTTTCGACTTTTAGAGAAATCAGGAGAGGAATGTAGGAGAATGGCTAGGAAGATTCGGCCTATAGAAGAAATTAGAGAAGAGAATAATGAGCAAGGAATATTCGGCTTTAGCAGGGAATGGAGGAGGGTTTCAGCTCAAGGTGATTAAGAGATGAGAAAGAAATAGAATGAAATGAAAAGGTGGTAGGAATGGTGAAGAGAAAGAAGAGTTTCGGCAAGGCTTAGATAGATTCCGCTTTGAAGTCTCTGGTGAAAAGAGATAGTGAAGAAGAAAAGAAAAAGAAAACACACCAATAGACACACCAATTCGGCTAAAGAGTAAAGAAAAGAGAGAAAAGGAGTTGGCTCAGCAAACTCTGCACTCCACACACCTTAGTTGATAGATGAGAAAAGAAGTGAAAAGAAAAAGAATTGAAGCTAGCCAAAATTTGGCACCTATAACCCCCAAAGCCGAAAAATGCAAAAAAAGAAAACTACAAAGTCCTATGGCCTAATTGACTTTCGGCACACCCCAACACAAGCCAAAACCGATTCTCCCTCCTACACCAAGCATTTGAAATTTGGCCAACACCTTGATCACATGCCTATCCCTTTGTTTTCTCTTTAATTCACTCCTGAACACTCATTTGAACTAATTTGAATGCTTCAAACTCCCCTTTTTCCTCTCAGCCACTCATTCGAATTATTTGACTCAGTCCACTCTCCTATCGTAAAGTGTCCCAGTTGACTTCTACTTCTGCTCCCCTTGACGCCAAAAAGAACTCCCAAAATGAGCTCCGTGCAACTTGAACCAGCTCCCTCTCTGCTCCCTTGTGGCGTCACCCTCCAACCTTTATGTGGCGTCACCTTGCCACTTTACCAACACCTTGCTTGTGTCAACCAAACACAACCAATGTCCCTTAGGTCCTATTCCAGCTAGCTCTTTCACTGAAGTGCCCAAAAAGAGAATTTTGGCCAGGGCTTCGACTTATCCCTGGGCCTTTCCTAGACTCCCATACACCCTAAACTAGCACATTAAACAAAGCATAAACACAAAACACATCAAATGCATAGCTCCTAATTCAGGGTGTTAAAAAGACAATCTATACCTGTAGAAAAATTTTATAGGAGATGTCCTTTGGAAATTCAATGGGAAGTTTTTCCTATCGACTTGATGGGGTTTCCGTTTAATGAGTTCGACCTAATTTTAGGGATGGACTGGTTGGTCGAGCAACAACTCATTCTAGATTGTTCTTTGAAGAGAGCAACATTGAGGATGGGGTCCGGAAAAAAATGTTATGGTTGGATAATGTCGAAACTATCAATTCAATGTGATCTCTGCTATGGTAGTGAATAAATTGATCCAAAAAGGCTGTAAGGCATTTTTGGCCTATGTGTGGGATGCGAGTACAGTAGATTATTTCGTTGGTAGTATTCGTATAGTAAGAGAAATCCCATATGTCTTACCTGAAGAACTACTAAGATTACCTCTGGATCAAGAAGTTGAATTTGGTATTAAGATGTTATCTAATACAACATCGATATCTGTTGCTCCTTACCACATGGCACCTAAAGAGCTGAAGGAGTTAAAAGTTCAACTTTAAGAACTTTGGATAAGGGATTTAAAAAACCAGTGTTTCGCCATGGGGTGCACTGGTATTGTTTGTTAAGAAGAAAGACGTGATACTTCAGTTATGTTGAAACACCCCTAACCCGTATCCGTCGTCGGAAGAGGGTTTCAAAGTATTACCGAGACATTCAGAACATTTTACAATTAATTTACATAAATTACTATTCATTTACCAAGATCATTCAAAACATCCTTAGTTAGACCCTCGAGGTCCAATACGAGCATTAGAATCAAGTCGGGACTTACTTAGAAACTCATAAAATTTTTCATGACATTTCAAAAATTTTCCAAGGTTGCAGGGCTCACACACCTGTGTGGTCTAGGGACACCCCCGTGTGATCAGGCCGTGTGGTCACGCACGCCCGTGTTCATGGCCGTGTCAACCACATGGTTGAGACACACGCCCGTGTCTCTACTCGTGTTCCCAATTCTGAGCATTCTGTTTATAAATTTTTGGGTGTAGGGGACACATGGCCAAGCCACACGTCCATGGGGTGCACGGCCTAGACAACACCCCTCACCTGTATTAAACGCCGGAATAAGGTTACGGAGCATTACTAGACTTATGAAACAATTAAACAACTATTTAATATTCAATTGTTCAATTCAATCATTCATCATCAATCTCAGTCAATTTGTCCCTATTAAGAGCCTACGAGGCCTTAAACATGCTTTAGGAGTGGTTCAAGACTAAACTGATAACTCAAGAAATTTTCAACACTTAAAAAAATTTTCTATAAATTAGGGGAAACACGCTCGTGTGGCTAGGCCGTGTGTCTCACATGGCCACCAGACACGCTCGTGTTACAGGCTGTGTGAAAACAGGGGGTACATACTGACTTGGGTCACACTTCCAACCACACGCCCGTGTGCTTAGCCCGTGTGCCCTTCAAAGTGGCCACACATGCTCGTGACCCAGGCCGTGTGTTAGCCTGTGCCAAACCTGTAAAGTATACTGACTTATACAACACGGCCAAGTCACACGCCCGTGTGCTAGGCCGTGTGCCAAGTAAGGGGTATACTGACTTGTGCCACACGGCCAATCACACTCTCGTGTGTGAGATCATGTGGAGCATACTGACTTCATTTCAATTTCAACACCAAGGGACACACGGCCGTGTATCATTACCGTGTGTCACACACGGCTGAGACACACGCCCGTGTCTCTGCCCGTGTGGACAAAAATAGGCTATTTACCAAGTTATTTTTCCACCCTAATGTAAATGTACCTACATCAACCCAAATGGCAACAATTCAAAGCATAAATGAACATCAATTTAAGCCACGATCAAGACTAAATCATACCATTTTCAATACCAACATTCAACATGCTTATAACTCAAGTTTGACTCAACCAAAACCTACTCAAATACATATACCAATAAACTAGTTTAACCATTACCTAACATACCCCATTTTTGTACCAATTCACAAGCAAGATACCAATTCCACAAACTTCGTAATATGGTTATTCACATATCCATCCAAGAACTCAAATATCAACACATATGCACAAATAAGCACATAACCAAATTCACCAAATTAAGCCAACTCTCATGGCTATATTTACAACTCAAAAAATAAACATTTACAAATCAATTCATTTGGCCAAAGTCATTACCAAAACATAACAAACATGACTCAAATACCTATACATGCTATAAACTTAAAAAATAGTTTCAAAAGTACCAAAATGTCAGTGGATAGTGTGGTGAAGTCTTCGATGATCCTCAAATCCGAGCTAGCTTTGAAATCACTATAAAAAATGGAAAAAACAACAAAGTAAGCTATATAGCTTAGTAAGCTCGTATGTTAACAATAAGCAACTATCATCATTCATTAAACATTTATATAATGGAAAACAATATACAACAATTCTATTAAATCTAAAGCTATCAATTGATCATTTATAACTTACCAAGAAGCTCATCAATTTCATAGCTTTCAATACTCAATTCATTTCCATACATACCTATACTATCTCGTATCAAACTCATATTCAACCCCTTCCTTCTTTTACCCGTTGAACCATTCGGAATATAAGTTGGATACTTAATGTCTCACTCGATAAGTACCTATACCATGGCCCGAAGCTAAATCAAGGTAACTTATCCGAAATTCTGATATGCATGGCCCGAAGCCAAATCGGTTTATCTCGCACACATAGTGCTAAATCATGGCCCGAAGCCAACTCTAGTATACCTAATGACATGTCATTAGTATCCTAAACTATTCCTATGGTTCAACCGGGATTCAACTGTCAAATCTTCATCGAATCATTTCCAAACTCGTTCTTAATCTCATAATCACAATTCATGCTACTTCAAAGCATATAAAATAAATTTGAAATGAATTTATAACATACGAACTTACTTCGAATGTTAAAACGGCAAATCGAGTCGATTAGTCGATAACTTTATCTTTTCCTTGATCCAAATCCGTATTTCACTTTTCTTGATCTGAATATATTAAAAATTAAGTTATTTAATCATCTATTCATTCAATTTAGTCCAAAACACTCATTAAGGCACATTTACACTTTTACCCCTAAACTTTCACATTTTCACAATTTAGTCCTTATTGCACAATATCAAAATTTAGTAAAATTCCAAATATACCCATGCTAGCTAAATTACCATAATGCCCCTATTAGCCCATATTTTTCATCTATTT
This sequence comes from Gossypium bickii, assembly GCA_025503065.1. Classification (NCBI taxonomy): domain Eukaryota; kingdom Viridiplantae; phylum Streptophyta; class Magnoliopsida; order Malvales; family Malvaceae; genus Gossypium; species Gossypium bickii. The sequence continues at coordinate 104,575,369 of CP106710.1, read as the reverse complement.
CTCAATTTAACCACTAACTTTACACATTTCTCAATTTAATCCCTATTTTGCATTTTCACTAAAAATCACTTAACAAAACTTATATATCTCACAACCAACATTCATAATATATCAAGAAACTTCAACATACATGCTTATTCATCAATGGAAACATTCAAAATCTTTAACAGTTTTGCAAAATAGTCCCTGGGCAAGTTAGTACTAGTTGTAACGATCACAAAAACATAGTAATAATTAAAAACAGATTAAAAATACATACCTAATTGATGGAATTAAGAATGCCAAATGAATAACCCTAGAAATGTTTTCTTCTCATGCCATATTCAGTTGTAAAAAGATAATGGGAGAAGATGATCACTTTGGTTTTATTGTCAATACCTTTAATTAATAAATTACCTATTTAACCTTAATTAAAAGCCATCAAATTACATGATAATATGTCCAAAAATGTTCACTCAAATTAATTATGGTCTAATCACAACATAAGGACCTTAACTTTAATTTTCCATAGCTATTTGACACCTTTAGCTAATATAACAACACTTTTATATTTTACGCGATTTAGTCCTTTTTATCAAATTGACCAACTAAACGATAAAATTTCTTAACAAAATTTTTACACAATTACTCAATAATAATGTAAAAATTAAAACAAGAATAAAATAATTAATTTGACCTCGAATTTGTGCTCCTGAAACCACTGTTCTGATTTGACCAAAAATGGGCTGTTACAACTCTCCTCCCTTTAGGAATTTTCATCCCCGAAAATCTTACCAGTGAAAAGGTTAGGGTACTGTTTTCTTCTAGCTTCCTCGGGTTCCCAAGTAGCTTCCTCAACTCTGTGTCATTGCCAAATTACTTTCACGAGAGCTATACTGTTATTTCTCAATTGTTTGATTTCTCGAGCCAAAATTCTGATCGGTTCTTCGTTGTATATCATATCAGTCTATATCTCAACATCTACCGGAGAAATCACATGTGACGGATCAGATCTGTACCGACGTAGCATAGAAATGTGAAAGACAATATGAATCTTTTCAAGTTTTAACGGTAAAGCTAGTCGATATGCTACAGGCCCTATTCTTTCGACAATCTCATACGATCTGATAAGTCGCAGACTCAGCTTTCCTTTATGGCCAAATCGAAGAACATTTTTCCATGATGACACCTTTAGAAACACTCGGTCACCGACTTAAAACTCAATTTCTTTACGTTTCAAATTAGCACATGATTTCTGTCGATCTGAAGCTTCTTTTAAACTTTTGCGAATCATTTTCACTTTTTCTTCAGTTTCTCTGATCAATTCTACCCCATGAATCTTTTTCTCACTTAGCTCGGTCCAGTACAACAGAGTTTGACATTTGCGACCATATAAAGCTTCGTACGGTGCCATCTTTATACTCGTCTGAAAAACTGTTGTTATACGCGAACTTAATCAATGATAAGTACTTTTCCCAATTTCCATCAAACTCTAAAATACAATATCTCAACATGTCTTCGAAAATCTGAATAACTCTTTCGGTCTGACCATCAGTCTTAGAATGAAAAGCAGTACTGAAATTCAACTTTGTTCCCAGAGCTTCTTGCAATTTCTTCCAAAATCGTGATGAAAATCTAGGATTTCTCTCAGAAATAATAGATAGTGGCACCCCGTGCAATCGAACAATCTCAGAAATGTACAATTCAACTAGCTTATCAAGTGAATAATCTGTACGTACAGGTATGAAATGAGCAGATTTCGTTAGTCGATCACCGACAACCCATATAGCATCTTTCTTTTTTGGAGTTAGGGGGCAATCCCGATACAAAATCCATTGTAACTCTATCCCATTTCCACTAGAAAATCATCACAGGCTGCAGTAAACCCGATGGTACTTGATGTTCAGCTTTGACTTGCTGACAAATCAAACATTTAAAAACAAACTCTGAGATAACTCGTTTCATACCTTGCCACAAATAAAACTGTTTCAAATCATTGTACATTTTGGTACTCCCCGAATGAACAGATAAACAGCTATTTTGCGCTTTGTGCAAAATCTTCTGAATGAGTTCTGAATTTCTCGGTATGCGAATTCTATTTTGAAATCTTAAACAATCCTCGGCTCCAATCTGAAACTTTGAATTAGGAATAGTCTCACATTGAGTCCGTTTAACTTGCAATTCACTATCATCTTTCTGAGCTTCACAGATTTGTTGAAGAAATACCGATTTAGCTTCTAATTTAGCTAAAATCGATCCATCATTGGATAATGTCAACTGTGTATTCATTACTCTTAAGGAAAACGATGACTTTCTACTCAAAGCATCCGCAACCAGATTTGCTTTCCCGGGTGATAATCAATCACTAATTTGTAATCTTTTAATAAATCGACCCATCTTCGTTGTCGCAAATTCAAATCTTTCTGAGTCAAAATGTATTTTAAGATTTTATGACCAGTAAAGATGTGGCATTTTTCTCTGTACAAATGATGACGCCAAATTTTTAGTGCAAACACTATAGCAGCCAACTCTAAATTGTACGTCGGATAGTTCTTTTCATGCAGCTTCAACTGTCTAGAAGCATAAGCTATCACTTTTCCCTCTTGCGTCAACACATAGCCCAAACCATTCAATGACGCATCACTGTAAATCACAAATTCCTTACCCGACTCAGGTTGAACCAACACTGGTGCCTCAGTTAACAATGCTTTTAATTGATCAAAGCTTTGTTGAGATTTCTCGGGCCATTCAAACTTTACATCTTTCTGTAGCAGTCTAGTCATCGGTGTAGCAATAATTGAAAATCCTTTAACAAAGTGTCGATAGTAACCGGCCAATCCCAGAAAACTTCTGACCTCGGATACATTTCTAGGTGGTTTCCAGTCAATAACTGCAGATATCTTGCTCGGATCAACTCGAATGCCATATGCGAAAACTATATGTCCCAAAAATCCATCCTCCCAGAGCCAAAACTCACATTTGCTAAATTTAGCATACAATTGCTTATCTTTCAAAGTTTGCAACACAATCCTCACATGCTCAGCATGCTCAGACTCATCTCCTGAATAGATTAGAATGTCGTTAATGAAAACAATAACAAATCTGTCTATATATGGTCTAAAAATCTGATTCATCAAATCCATAAAAATGGCAGGAGAATTAGTTAGTCCAAAAGGCAAAACAAGGAATTCATAGTGTCCATACCTCGTTCTGAACGCAGTTTTCGACACATCTGAGTCTTCAACTAGCAATTCATAATAACCAGATCTCAAATCAATCTTTGAAAACACTAATGCACCTTCCAATTGATCAAACAAATCGTCTATGCTCACCAACGGATACTTATTCTTTATCGTAACTTTGTTGAGTTGACGATAATCAATACATATTCTCATTGACCCGTCTTTCTTCTTAACGAACAATACATGTAACACCCCTAACTCGAAACTGTCGACGGAATAGGGTTAAGAGGCATTATCGGACAATAGGATTATTTACAACCTAATTACGACACAAAGTTAATCATTATCATAATAAATCAAACATAAACAAATAGTCCCTTATTAAGGCATATAAGACCTTAAACACATGCTATCAGTTCTTTCAATTCAGTAGGAGCCATTTTATATGGTGCTATAGATATCGACGTCATCCTTGGCACACAGTCTATGGAAAATTCCACCTTTCTAGTTAGAGGCAAACCAGAATCGGCTAAACTGTAGCTTTGGTACCACTAAATGAAACACCCCTACCCCGTATTCATTATCGGAATAGGGTTTTAGAGTATTACTGAAACATTCAAAACATTTTACAATTAATTTATGTTGATTACTATTCATTTACCGAGATCATTCAAAACGTACCTTAGTTGGACCCTCGAGTTCGGATACGAGCATTAGAATCAATTCGGGACATAATCAGCAACTCATAAAATTTTTCGCGACATTTCAAAAATTTTCCAAGGTTGCAAGCCTCACACGCCCGTGTGGTCTAGTGACACGCTCGTGTGATCAGGCCGTGTGATCACACACGCCCATGTTCATGGCTGTGTCAACCACACGGCCGAGACACACGCCCATGTCTCTGCTCGCGTGCCTAATTCTGAGCATTATGTTTCTAAATTTTTAGGTACAGGGGATGTAACACCCCTAACCCATAACCGTCGCCGGCTTAGAGTTAAGAGGCATTACCGGACAATCGAAAACTTTTACGGACATTTCATAATATAAATGAACCAATAGGATCAAAGTGTCCCTTAAATCGGTCAACGAGACCTCAAACATGCTTTAGAACAGGGCCGGGACTAGATCGAACTCATACAAAAATTCTCGAAAATTTAAAAATTGTTCAAAGTTACAGAGGTCACACGCCCATGTGGGCGGGCCGTGTGAGACATGATCGTGTGTCTAAGCCGTGTCAAAACAAGGCATACATATTGACTTGTCCACACGGTCGTGGACATGCCTGTGTGCCTCACCCGTGGTTGCTACTGACTTGCACCACACGGCCAGTCACACGCCCGTGTGTCCAGCCCGTGGTCGAGTCGGACTTGATTTGAATTTTAACCACGAGGGACACGGTCGAGCCACATGTCTGTGTGCTCAACCGTGTGGGCAATTATATGCCATTTTTAAGGCCAAAAAGCCACCCACACTTGGTTCATCCCTACAAGCACATACAAGCATATTTCTAAACACAATTGGCAACAAAAAGCACACCAAATGATCATCATATTAACCCATTCAATCTCATTTCTAAGCATACCAACTTATATGCCAAGCAACTCAACTAATTCACAAATAAACTAAGCATGATTCATCCACAACTTACCACTTCATCATAACCATTGTTCATCAAACACATATACTCACTTTGCATCAATAATCTTACTATTACCTTGACTATTTCATAAACATGGAATCATACCAAAACCAAGCATCATATAGCATGACTCTTCATTCATTACACAACCATTTAACTAGCCATATCACATGGCTATCCATATATTTCAAACATATCTCAAGGTAACTAGCCTATACATGCCATACTTATATATATACATTTTTCCAACGGTACCAAAACAATATTGAGTAATGTGATGACGATCCTCGATGTTTTCTCGAGCCTTCAGTAGCTTTGACGATCTAAAAAACAGAGAAAGCACATACAAAGTAAGCTTTCAAAAGCTTAGTAAGCCATATACAAATAAACTTAACACAAAAGGCACATAGCCACATTGATACAATAACATTATTGCTTCTCATTTGCAAATTTATCACATATCTTTTGGCTAATTTCTTTATCCATTACTTACCCACATTCCATAGCTCAAAGTATCACTTTACTCATAGCTCATTCAAGCTTGTATCACATATTATCTTATTAAATCTATACACATATCCACTTTAGTAAGCTCATTTGAACACTTACCTTCCAACGTACCTGAATTATTTATACATTTCACATAGACATTCATTTCTCAGACTTGCCCGTTGAACAGTTCAGAACTAAATAGGATACTCAGTGTACTCGGAATAATCATACAATACCAAAGTCCCATACGTGATCTTACATGTACTCAAATATCGATGCCACTATCCAAGGAAGGGTCTTACACCAATCAAATACGATGCCAATGTCCCAGACATGGTCTTACACATAAATCTCATATCGATGCCAATGTCCCAAACGTGGTCTTACACAAAATCTCGAATCAGCGCCAATATCCCAGATGTGGTCTTACATGATCTCACATATCGGAAACCTATATCATGACATATGTAATCCTATCTATTCCTAGGTTTGTACGGGGCTTCTCGAACTTTGTTATACCATCGATTCTTCTTCGGATTTCATGAACTCATCATCTCATATACATTCATCATGATAAATTTTCATATGAACATTCAAATATCAACGTAAATACATTTACTTGTATATAGACTTACCTCGGATTTGGTTAACGTACGGATTCGACTATTCGATCACTTTCGACTTTCCGCGATCTAAGTCTGTTTTCTTCGGTTCTTGATCTATACATATTCAAATTTAATCTGTTTATTCTCCAAATCATTCAATTCAATCCAAAAACACATATTTAAGGCAATTTACAAATTTGCCCTCATATTTTCACATTTTGATATTTTAGTCCCTACTTCACAAAATCACAAAATACACAAAATCTCAATATACCCATGCTTAGCCGAATGTTCATGTAGTTCATACAAGTTCATACATTTCATTTATTTCACAATTAATCCCTCAAAATATTATTTTTCTCAATTAAGTCCAAAAACTCTAAATCATCAAAACTCCATAGACAAAACATGTTAATCTAACACATATATTTCATATTGCATCATCAAACATCACAAAACTCATAGATTCATCAATGGCACTTTTCAAAATATTCATCAATTCACAAAATTGAAGCATGGGTTTTGAAGTATACAAAGCAACGATTACAAAAACGTAGAAATTATCAAAAACCGAAACAAAACATACCTTGAATCAAGCTTAGACTTAGCCGAAACCTAAGAACACTTTTCTTCATTTCTTTCCTTGCTACATTCAGCCAAATAAGATGATAATCATCTAATTTTCATGTTTATTTTATTATAAACATATTAATTATTCATTTCCTCTTTTGCCCTTAATAAAACCTTAATGATTATTCATTTAAACTATGGACATAATTGTCCATCAACTTAATATTGGCATATTATCATTATAAGGACTTCATATAATAAAAGCCAGAGCAAATATATACCTTTTTATAAGGCATGTTAATTTAGCATATCTTACAATTAGATCCTTTTATCAAATTAGGCACACAAATGGATAAATTAATTCACCAAAATTTCATACATGCTAATTCATGTACTATATGCACGGAAAATAATATTTAAATATTTTTCTGACTTGGATTTGTGGTCCCGAAACACTATTCTGACTAGGGTCAAAATTAGACTGTTACATTTCTCCCCCTAGGGATTTTCATCCCCGAAAATCTTACCATTAAACAGATTCAGATATTGTTGTCTTATTACGTCTTCAGTCTCCCACGTAGTCTCTTCCACTCCGTGTCGATGCCACAGTACTTTTACTAACAGAATTTTCTTATTTCTTAACTCGTTCACTTCACGAGCAAAGATACAGATCGGTTCTTCTTCGTAAGTCATATCAGATCAGATTTCAATGTCAGATGGAGAAATCACATGTGATGGATCTGATCTATATCGACAAAGCATTGACACATGAAATACATTATGTATCTTTTCCACCTCTAGTGGCAACATCAATCTATACGCAGTAGGTCCAACACGCTCGATAATCTCATACGGCCCAATGAATCTCGGACTCAATTTGCCTTTACGTCCGAATTGAAGTACTTTCTTCAACGGAGATACTTTCAAGAAAACTTTATCACCGATTTCAAATTCAATGTCTTTTCTTTTCAAATCTACATAGGATTTCTGACGATCCGATGCAGCTTTCAGACTATCACAGATCAGTTTCACTTTCTGTTCTGTATCTTTTATCAAATTGACCCCGTGTATCTTATTTTCACTGAGCTCAGTCCAATACAGAGGCGTCCGACATTTACGTCCATACAAAGCTTTATAAGGTGTCATTTTGATGCTCGACTGAAAACTATTGTTATATGCAAATTCAATTAATGGAAAATATTGTTCCCATATACCATTAAACTCAAGGATGCAACATCTCAACATATCCTCAAGAATCTGAATAATCCGTTCTAATTGACCGTCTGTCTGTGGATGAAAAGCCATACTGAAATGCAATTTCGTACCTTCAGCTTTTACTTGCTGACAGACTAAGCATTTCGAAACAAAGTTAGAAATATCTCTTTTCATACTAGACCACCAATAATGTTGCTTCAAATCAGGATACATCTTTGTACTTCGGGGATAAATAGATAGGCGACTATTATGAGCCTCATTCAAACTTAGCTGAATCAACTCTGGATTTCTCGGAACACAAATCCGATCTTGAAATCTCAAACAACCATCAACATCAATTTGAAATTCAGAATCAAAGTTTGAATCACACTGAGCTCGTCTTGCTATCACTTTATTATCAACTTCCTGAGCATCACATATCAGTTGTAAAAGCAACGGTTTCGCTTTCATTTTAGCCAAAACTGAACCATCATCAAACAAATCTAAATGAGCATTCATAGCACGTAATGCAAACAGTGATTTCCAACTCAATGCATTAGCAACGACATTCTCTTTACCCAGATGGTAATCTATCAGAAGCTCGTAATCTTTCAACAGCTCTAACCATCTTCTCTATCGCAAATTCAAGTCTTTCTGAGTCATCAGGTACTTCAAACTTTTATGATATGGAAACACGTGGCATTTCTCACCGAAAAGATAATGACGCCAAATCTTTAATGCATAAACAATTGCAGCTAGTTCCAAATCGTGAGTTGGGTCATTCTTTTCATGCGGCTTCAACTATCTCGAGTCATAAGCTATAACTTTGCCTTCTTGCCTCAGAACACACCCCAGACCGTTCAACAAAGCATCACTATAAATCACGAATTCTTTACCCAATTCTGGTTGTACCAAAATTGGAGCTTCAGTCTTCAGCTGATCAAAGCTTTTTTTGACATTTATCGGACCATTCAAATCTCACATCGTTCAGAAGCTATCTAGTCAATGGAGTAGCTATCATCGAGAATCCTTTTACAAATCGACGATAATAACCAGCGAGTCCTAAAAAGATACAGACTTCTGACACATTCTTTGGAGGTTTCCATTCCAAAATAGCAAAAATCTTACTCGGATCAACTCGAATACCAGATGCTGACACAATATGTCCCAGAAAACCAACTTCACGCAACCAGAATTCACATTTACTGAACTTTGCATACAATCACTTATCCTGTAGAGTTTGCAAAACAATTCTCAGATGCTCAGCATGTTCAATCTCATCACGTGAATAAATTAAAATGTCGTCAATGAACACAACAACAAATCGATCTAAGCATGGTTTGAAAATTCTGTTCATCAAATCCATAAAAATAGCAGGAGCATTTGTTAGTACGAAAAGCATAACTAAAAACTCATAATGCCCATACCTCGTTCTAAAAGCAGTTTTCGGAATGTTTGAATCTTTTACTCGCAACTGATAATAACTCAATATCAGATCTATCTTTGAAAACACAGCGGCTCCTTTTAATTGATCAAACAAATTATCGATTCTAGGCAGAGGATACTTATTCTTTATAGTCACCTTGTTCAACTGACGATAATCAATGCACATTCTCATCGTACCATCTGTCTTTTTCACAAACAGAACAGGAGCAACCCAAGGTGAGAAACTTGGTCTTGCAAACCCTCTATCAGTCAACTCTTGCAACTGTGACTTTAACTTTTTCAACTCTGTTGGTGCCATTCTATACGGAGCTATCGAAATAGGAGTTTTTCCTGGTAATAGATCAATACCAAATTCAACTTCACGTATCGGAGGTAATCCTGGTAACTCTTCAGGGAACACATCAGGAAATTCACAAACAACTTGCACTGATTCAACTTTCCTTTCAATTACTTTCGAGTCAATCACATAAGCAAAATAAGCTTTATAACCCTTTCTCAAATAATTCTGAGCTTTCAACACAGATATCACAGTAGGTAACTCAGTCAAATCATTAGACTCAACCCAAACTGTTTCATCATTTTGGGATCTCAAATCAATAATCTTTCTTTTACAATTCACAACAACATCATGTAATGTTAACCAGTCCATACCCAAAATTATGTCAAACTCGTCAAAGGTAAATAGCATCAGATCAGCCGGAAAGCAAACATCTCGAAACATTAACAGACAGCTCTTGCATACTTTATTAGCCAGGACACTTTTACCTAAGGGGTTCGATACTTTAATAAAAAACTCAGTAAACTCTATAGGCAAAGTTTTATTGGATACTAAGTTCATACATATATACGAATGAGTAGAACCTGGGTCTATCAATGCCATCACAAAATTATCATAAAGAGTAAATGTACTCGTTATAACATCCGGAGATAAAGCTTCCTTACGAGCTCGGATGGCATATGCTCTGGCAGGCGCTCTAGCTTCAGATCTTGCAACTGAATCTTTTGTAACTCCCTGACCACCACTATCATTCCTTATATTCTAGAAAGTCTACCTCTCGTTGAAACATTATCAGATCTTGGATTCTAAACAATTTCTTGCTCAACAGACTCTGGGCAATCTCAAATGAAATAATTTAATGATCCACATCTGAAACAAGCTTGATCATTCAATCTACAACTACCTGGATGCCTTTTACCACAATGTTTACATTCAGGTCATTCGGATCGAACATTTCCCACACTAGCCATCGATGTAGCTGGAGTTTTAGAATTCGACTGTGATCTAGGTCGATCTCTCAGATTCGAATATCCTATATTAGTTCTAGAACCGTTGTGCTCATCTCTGAATTTCTTTGAAGTAAACTGAAATGATTTGCTTGAAAATCTCTTTCTTGCATCTCTGACTTCAGACTCAGCTTTTCTTTTATCTTTCCCGAGTGCCTCAGCTTTGCATGCTCGACCAACAAGTACAACGAACTCTTTTATTTCCAAATACCAACAAGCAAACAGATATCTTCATTAAGGCCATCTTCAAATCTTTTGCACATTATTGCCTTGGTTGATACACATTCCCGAGCATACTGACTTAATCTCATTAATTCTCTTTCATATTCAGTAACAGGCATGCGACCCTATTTCAATTCCAAAAATTCTTTTCGTTTCTGATCAATGAATCCCTGGCTGATGTATTTCATTCGGAACTCAAACTGGAAGAAATCCCACGTAACCCGTTCCTTTGGAACAACAGAAATCAGAGTCTTCCACCACTGATAAGTTGCATCTTGAAGTAAATAAATGGCACATTTCACAAATTCATCAGGAGTCAATGTCATTTCATCAAATACCGGGATCGTGTTCTCAAGACAAAACTGAGCTTTCTCGGCATTATCATCATTGGTAGCCCTAAACTCTTCAGCCCCATACTTGCAAATTTTTTTGACTGGAGGTTTATTCAACAAATTTATATTCATAACCGGAGGTATAGCAGAAGTTTGAGGAGGATTAAGCCGGGGCGGAGGTTGTAAAACAGCCGGATTAGTTCTTACAAACTGATTGAACCACTCGTTCATCATTTGGAAGAAAGCTTGTTTAGCTTCTCCCTCTTGACCGCTAGTAACTGGTCTCGGATCAGATGGCGCTATCCCTTGAGCGGGAGCAGGCGTATTACTTTCAACATCGTCACATACGGCTCTTTCGAAATCCATTACTATATGATAAACACATTTTATACGTCAGGACTCATCACACAATCACATTTCATATATATGGCATGTATAGCTAGACTCTCACACGCTACGTTAGTCCGAGAACCGACTAAATCGTAGCTGGGATACCAATCAAATGTAACACCCCTAACCCGTAACGTCGCTGGCCTAGGGTTAAGAGGCATTACCGGACATTCAAAAACTTTTACGAACATTTCATAATATAAATGAACCAATAGGATCAAAGCATCCCTTAAATAGGTCAACGAGACCTCAAACATGCTTTAGAATAGGGCCGGGACTAAACCAAACTCATACGGAAATTCTCAAAAATTTAAAATTTTTTCAAAGTTACAGAGGTCACACGCCCTTGTGGGCAGGCGATGTGCCTCACACGGCTTTACACACGCCCGTGTGTCTAAGCCATGGTAAAGCAGGGCATACATACTGACTTGTCCACACGATCGTGGACACTCCCATGTGCCTCACACGTGGTCGCTACTAACTTGCACCACACGGCCAGTCACACGCCCGTGTGTCCAACCCGTGGTCGAGTCTGACTTGTTTTGAATTTCAACCACGAGGGACACGATCGAGCCACACGCCCGTGTGCTCAACCGTGTGGGCAATTATAGGCCATTTTCAAGGCCAAAATGCCACCAACACTTGGTTCATCCCTACAAGCACTTACAAGCATATTTCTAAACACAATTGGCAACCAAAAACATACCAAATGGTCATCATATTATCCCATTCAATCTCATTTCTAAGCATACCAACTTATATGCCTAGTAGCTCAACTAATTCACAAATAAACTAAGCATGATTCATCCACAACTTACCACTTCATCATAACCATTGTTCATCAAAAACATATACTCACTTTGCATCAATAATCTTATCATTACCTTGACTATTTCATAAAAATGGAATCATACCAAAACCAAGCATCATATAGCATGACTCTTCATTCATTACACAACCATTTAACTAGCCATATAACATGGCTATCCACATATTTCAAACATATCTCAAGGTAACTAGCCTATACATGCCATACTTATATAAATATACATTTTTCAAAAGGAATCAAAACAAGATTGAGTAGTGTGATGACGATCCTCAACGTTTTCCCGAGCCTTCAGTAGCTTTGACAATCTATAAAACAAAGAAAACACACATAAAGTAAGCTTTCAAAAGCTTAGTAAGCCATATACCAATAAACTTAACACAAAATACACATAGCCACATTGATACAATAACATTAATGCTTCTCATTTGCAAATTTATCACATACCCTTCGGCTCATTTATCTATCCATTACTTACCCACATTCCATAGCTCAAAGTATCACTTTACTCATAGCTCATTCAAGCTTGTATCGCATATTATCTCATCAAATCTATACACATATTCACTTTAGTAAGCTCATTTGAACACTTACCTTCCAACGTACCTGAATTATTTATACATTTCACATAGACAATCATTTCTCGGACTAGGCCGTTGAACTATTCAAAACTAAATAGGATACTCAGAATACTCGAAATAATCATACAATGCCAACGTCCCAGACGTGGTCTTACATGTACTCAAATACCATTACCACTGTCCCAGACAGGGTCTTACACGAATCAAATACGATGCCAATGTCCCAGAAATGGTCTTACACGAAAATCTCATATCGATGCTAATGTCCTATACATGGTCTTACACGGAATCTCGAATCAACGCCAACGTCCCAGACGTGGTCTTACATGATCTTACATATCGGAAACCTAAGTCATGACATAGCTAATCCTATCTATTCCTAGGTTCGTACGAGGCTTCTCAGACTTTGTTATACCATCGATTCTTCTTCGGATTTCGTGAACTCATCATCTCATATACATTCATCATGATAAATTTTCATATGAACATTCAAATATCAACGTAAATACATTTATTTGTATATAGACTTACCTCGAATTCGGTTAACGTACGGACTCGACTATTTGATCACTTTCGACTTTCCGCGATCTAAGTCTGTTTTTTTCGGTACTTGATCTATACATATTGAAATTTAATCCATATATTCACCAAATCATTCAATTCAATCCAAAAACACATATTTAGGAAAATTTACAAATTAGCCCTCACATTTTCATATTTTGACATTTTAGTCCTTATTTCACAAAATCACAAAATACACAAAATCTCAATATACCCATGCTTAGCCGAATGTTCATGTAGTTCATACAAGTTCATACATTTCATTTATTTCACAATTAGTCCCTCAAAATATTATTTTTCTCAATTAAGTCCAAAATACTCTAAATCATCAAAACTCCAGAGACAAAACATGTTAATCTAACACATATATTTCATATTTCATCATCAAACATCACAAAACTCATAGATTCATCAATGGCACTTTTCAAAATATTCATTAATTCACAAAATTGAAGCATGGGTTTTGAAGTATACAAAGCAACGATTACAAAAACGTAGAAATTATCAAAAACTGAAGAAAAACATACCTTAAATCTAGCTTAGACTTAGCCGAAACCTAAGAACACTTTTCTTCCTTTCTTTCCTTACTACATTCGGCCAAATAAGATGATAATCATCTAATTTTCATGTTTGTTTTATTATAAACATATTAATTATTCATTTCCTCTTTTGCCCTTAATAAAACCTTAATGATTAACCATTTAAACTATGGACATAATTGTCCATCAACTTAATATTGGCATATTATCATCATAAGGACTTCATATAATAAAAGCCACAACAAATAGATACCTTTTTATAGGGCATGCTAATTTAGCATCTCTCACAATTAGATCCTTTTATCAAATTAAGCACACAAACGGATAAATTAATTCACCGAAATTTCACACAAGCTAATTCATATACTCTAAGCACAGAAAATAAGATTTAAATATTTTTCTGACTCGACCAAAACCACTATTCCGACTAGGGTCAAAACTGGACTGTTATAGGGAATATACGGCCAGGCCACACACCCATGGGGCACACAGCCTAGACACACGCTCGTGTGGACAAAATAAAGCCATTTCTAGTCTCATTTGTCACCCAAAACTTACAATTTTCCTGCACCAAAACTCACAACATTATATCCATCAATCCAACATCATATTCACATAAAATTTGCCATCAATCATGTGGTATTATCTCATGCATCAAAGGATATAAACTAAATCTTATAATAAACTTATACGCTAACATAATTCACACGAACTAACACATAATAAGCACTTATGTGATTACCAAAATATTACTTCAAAATGACCAAACTTAGACCATCACTAGCCACTCCAATGGCTAGATTACAAAACAACAATTACAAGCCATCATTGGCCAAATAAGCTTATACATGCCATTATACCAAAATGAGATAGCGGATAGTGTGATTGATGCTCTGAACGACCTCCAACCTTCACGAACTTTTGAGCACTATAAAAACAGGAAAAATTAAACGGAGTAAGCATTTTATGCTTAGTAAGTTCGTATAACAGGAAATAAACTTACGATCATATTTATTAACACAAACATTCATAAATTTACATTCCATCAATTTTGGGTAAGTTACCTAAACATATACACTTATTTAAACAAGTTAGTCGCATAATCTCATATGAATAACAAATAATATAGATGAGCTCATCACATTACAAGCTTCCCTTAATTTCACCTTTCCATATTTCAAGAGTCCTTTCCATCGAACTATTGAAATTTCATTGGATGTTCGGGTAATATACTTATGTGCAAAAGTACCCATTAGGGTACAAAGTAAAAAGGCACACTCTTGAGTAACACATTTTACAACAGGATTACCAGTCCAGGCTAAATCATATCAGTAGCATATGCACTAGAGAACTTAATTTGGATTACTCGTCCGGGCTAATACCAATCTATGTCAAAAGCTCAAGAGGGCTTACATTAGAATTACCTGTCCGAGATAAATTCTATCTGCAACATATGCAATATTATTCTTATTTAAGAAATCACCTTAATCCATCGAATTTCAACATTCTATCGGAACATGACAATTTGTCCATATTTCACAACTTAGGACTATTTCATTATGTCTATATCATCTCACACAATCATACAATTTATTTCAAGTATATTAACATACATATTTCATTTACACGAACTTACCTTAAAAATGGTTCGTATTTGAATGTCAACTAATCCGAAACCTTTTGCTTTCCTTGATCTAGTTTCGTAGTTGGTCTTTTCATATCTATATGGATAATTTTAACTATTAATCTATCACATTTCATTTACATTTGCATTCTATTACATCCTAGGAAAAATTACCATTTTGCCCCTATCCTTTTCAGAAATTTCAATTTCATCCCTCGGCTCAGAAAATGAAATTCTTGAAATCTAACTCTCTTTCTAAGCCTAGCTGAAATTTATATACTACATTTATAGCACATACATTTCACAAATTTTAGAGTTTTCCATGGGTTTTACCACTTTTTCATTTTAGTCTCTAAATCAAGTTTTCATAAAAAAATTGCTTTGTAAAAGTTGTTTATCTATGAACAACCTTTCATTTTCGACCATAAATTTCTAATTTTCAGCATATTCGTCCATGACCCAAATTTCTTACCTATGATAACTTTTCAAATAAATCCGCTAAATAGAAAGATTAGACTATCTCGATTCAAAAAATATAGAAATTACTAAAAACAAGACTTGATTCCATACCTTTTTAAGCTTAAAAAGTTTTCTTCCTCTCTCCTAGGGTTTCCATAGAAAAATTGGGGAAGATGATATGAAAATAGATAATTTATTTCTTTATGGTTAATTATCAGCTATTAATTTTTTTGATTTCTAATTTAGTCTACCCTTTTTAAATTTTTCCATGGACGAGTCATTAAAATATCTATTGACTACTCTTCAATGGTCTAATTACCATATAAGGACCTTAAGTTTTGAATTCCATAGCTATTTGATACCTATAGTTACTAGAACCCAACTTTTGCACTTTATGCAATTTAGTCCTTTCCCTAACTAAACACACAATCGAAAAATTTTCATATCAAAATTTTCATGTGACCTTCCTATCATGATACCAGCCATAAAATAAAATAAAATAAATTTTTATTTTTGGCTTGGATTTGTGGTCCCAAAATCACTGTTCCGGTCTCACCAAAAATGGGCTATTACATATGTATCAATTACAGACACTTTAATAAGTTGACCGTAAAGAATAAGTATCCTCTACCAAGGATTAATAATTTGTTGATCAGTTCAGGGGTGCAACCATCTTTTCTAAAATTGACTTGAGATCCGAATATTACCTATTTAAGGTGAAAGAACCAGATGTACCCAAGAATCCATTTAAGACTCTTTATGTGTCTATAACCTCTTTCATGAATGCTGTTACAGCCAAGCCATTGAGCTCCTAGAAGCGACCACACTTTCACTCATTACAGGAACCTAGCACTTTTTAGCCTAGGATGATATTATTATTTTTATAGTGCTAGCAGTCACATACTAATGATGTACTTTGTATCATTGAACTCAAGACTTGACGTTATACTAAGCATTGAGTCGAGTTTCCATCATGGGTGACTCAAATATTATGGGCTTGTATCTCATCCCAAATTTTCAACTTTCCAACAGAACTATTATAATTATCTATACCACATGGTGAAACTTTATATTTATTTGAATCTTGAAAATTCACAAAACAAACATTCCCACCATGTTCAGTTATTGATTCTTTCACAAAAGAATGCTATCAAGGATATCCTTTCTACTATTGTCATATTACAATGATCACTTTATCTTTTTTTATCATGACAATTTCATATTTGACTATTTTATTTATTACTTGATATCCAATAAATTAATTTCATAATCACAAAATATATGAAACCATACACCATGTCTTTTTCACCAAGTAAGTTGTAGTAAAGAAGCCTCGAATCTCTTGGTGAAACTAGACAACATATTTATTATTTTTCATAGCTTCTTTTCAAATTTAGAACATGACTTTGAGTTTTTTCTTTCTTCTTCATAGTCAAATAACATTATTTTTTCAACACACCTTATATATACAAGGATGTAACATATATAGTCATATTCGAAGACCATCAATTGTCCAATCATGTGATTATAAAATCACACATTTATTCACCATTCACCATGGACATTATCAATTATTTTCTTACTATGATCAAAATCATATCCATCATGTAAATGGGCTAAATAGAATTGATATTGCTATTTTAGACTCACGTGGTCTTTGCTTCATGAATTCTAATGTAAATTTCAAAATTTATTACATCTTAAAACTTTATAGAATCATGAGTTTATAGCTCATATCTAGGCCATTAAAAAACATGTGCACCATTGTAAATATGCACAGTAAATCTCAATTTCAAATATATGATTATCACGTTATATATACCACTAGAAGATTTTATACTAGAATAGTGATTTTATTATATAAGTGAATGTTTACCACTATTCTACATTAACTAGAAAAGTTAACCACGCATATGCATATGACTTATTTCATTTCTAGTCAAAACTTTATAACATAGAATAAAAGGTGTGCAATCATATACAAAACCCATTTAACTTATGGTTATTTAGCAAAAGAACAACCAAAGTTATTTATATTATATGATCATCTCCAAACTTTCATTTTTAGCAATCAATATCATCCAAATGCTAGTTACTAATATCATGATTTAAACAAATAAATTTATATCTAAAATTAAATATATATATATCATGTAACACCCCTATCCCGTATCCGCCACTGGATTAGGGTTAGGAGCATTACCGAACAGATCGGAGACCATTTACAGAAATTCATAAGTTCATTCATCATTCTCAAGCATAATGTCCCTTAATATGGTCAACGAGACCTTAAATATGCTTATAAACCGGGTCGGTACTAAACCGAAACACATACAGAATTTCTCAAAAATTTAAACACTTTTCTAAAATGCAGGAGATACACGCCCGTGGAAGAAAATAGTGTACCCTCCACGGCTGCTAAACACCCCCGTGTGTCCTCCCCGTGGTCGAAATTGACTTATCTTCCACGGCCACTAAGCACGCCCGTGTGCTCAGGTCGTGATCGAGCCTATCAAAATTCACACGGCTGCTAGGCAGCTGGCACAACCATGTGCCAAGGCCGTGTACTTCGATGCTAGCTACAGACTTAACCCCACGGTCACTAGGCATGCCCGTGTGCCACAACCGTGTGACATTATAGGCCATTTTCAAGGCCAAAATGCCACCCATTTGGGTCTCACCTACAAGCAACATCTACCAGCACATATCATGCATATATAGCAACCAAAACATACTAAATTGACTATTGAATCTATACATTCAATACCCATTTCATTCATGCCAACTTTTAGGACAAAACATATATATAACTAAAGCATTTCTCAATTATTTTCCTATCCAAAAACTTGACCATATCATGAACAGCAACCGTACCTAAAACAACCACACATACCACATTCATCAAGGCAAAATATGAACCAATAATTAGTCACATCTCATGTAACATCCTGAAAAGGGCCTATGCATTTTTGATTTAATTGTACGAAATGACATGTCTTATGTGTTATGAATATATTTTGAACATTTTTGGAAACATGGAAATGTACGAAAATGTTAGGTTTAAAAGAGGAAAGTGAACATTTTTGGAAACTAGGAAATGTAAGGAAATGTTAAGTTAAAAGAGGAAATGAAGGAAATGTTAAGTTAAAAGAGGAAAGTGAACATTTTTGGAAACTTGGAAATGTAAGGAAATGTTAGGTTAAAGGAGGGAAATGAACATTTTTGGAAACTTGGAAATGTAAGGAAATGACTTAGAAAATGTTGAGTTTTAAAGTTTAAAAGAGGAAACTAAGGCAAGGTGGCCTTAAGAGAAAATGTAGGGAAAATATGACACACAAACGGGCTTGGAAAAGAGGCCTAGAGATGCCACTTAGGGCATCTGGAAATGGCGCCACATATAGGAGTATTGGGCCAAGGTTCGAGTTTGTAGGGAAGCAAAATAAAAGTTTTATTTTGCAGCAGAGATTAGCAGCAAGGGACGGCACAAGGCTATAATTTAGGAGATTTTATTCTTTTATTTTTAAGAGATAAATAGTGGATAAATAAGGGATAAATAATGGATTTATCTTAGATTATTTTCAAGAGATAAATGAGGAATTATTCTTTAATTAGGAAAATAAGGAGAAGTGATGGCCAAGTAAGGGACTTTGAGTTTAATAATTTCGGCTAAGTAAGGATAGTTCTTTGAATTATCTTTTATTTTAGGAGATAATTAAAGGGATAAAGCTATCAAAATAGAAGAGTGATGGCCAAGTAAGGGATTCTAAGTTAGTAAATTTGGCTATATAAGGAAAAGAGGGCCATTCATCATTCTTTCTCTCAACCCTTCTCTCTGCCGAATTTCCTAGAGCATTTGTTCTTCTTCTTTTGTTAGCCAAAGCCAGAAAATTCAAGATATCACCATTAGCCAATTTCTTTTCTTTCCAATCCATCAAAAGCCGAATCTTTGGGGCTTCAAGCATAGGTCTTTGTCGATTTCTTCAAGAAAGGGTAAGAACAAGTTTTGATTTCTATTCTTTTCTTTTAGATTTGTCGAAATCTAGGACTAATCCCATCAATATTCTTATTTGCCGAAATTTGGAAGGATTCTTTGGGATTTTTGCCATAGTCGACTATAAAGGAAAAGATCTTGGGATTTGACCATCAAGGTAAGTCATATCGACATTCGACCAAGGGCCATTGATTGTGATTAAAGGTTAGAAGTTGATCTAACATGTGGTTTTAGGGATTTAATGGAAGCTATAACCAAGGGATAATTTTGGATTTAAGATCCTTAAGGTAAGTGACTATGAATATTCTGGCCAAGGCCTATTTTAGTAGTTAGATCTATTTTTATGTGTTTTAAGCGAAAACTAACCGATTCAAGGGATCTAGTGATTAGCCAATTTCAAAGGGGAAGAATACAAGTTTCAGGGATTTGATTAATTATCAAATTGGCAGCAAGGTAAGAAAGTGGATACGATAATACTTCGGGATTTGATTAAATTAGCCGAATAGGCTTTTTCCTAAAATACTAAATGTGGCCAAATGTAGGGATTTAGGATCTAAAGCGATAGATCGGTTTTTCGGGATTTCAAGGAATTCGTTAAGCTAATCAGGTGTGTACCCCACACTATTTCACAATATGTTTTATGGCTATGTTTAATTAATATATGTGATATTAAGAATGTGAATATGGCTAAGGTACCATAATGTGGTACAAAGTACTTAGGTACGTTTCCTACTCCTACTAGGAATATGAAATGTGTTATTTGTAACATGAGAATATGTAACACCCCTTACTCGAGACCATCACCGGAATTAAGTAAGAGGCATTACTAGACTTGACTACAAATTCAAAACATGAAAATCTTAAAGCTGTCAAACTGCGTTGCGCCGACTAATTTGGCTATAACTCGAGTTACAAAATTCGAAATTCAGATCCGTAAATTTTCCTTGGAAGTAGACTCATATATCTATTCACCATAATTTTTCTAGGATTTTTCATGTGGCCAATTTGTACATTTTATTCTTCAAAGTTACCCTTATTACACTGCTGGACAGTTCTGACCTGTCCTTATAAAACTACAGTTATCAGATTGCACAATTTTCCAATGGTGTTCTTATTTAAACCAATGAAAAATAGACTCATTTAGGATTCTACACATATAAACCATGCTTCTTGATTATTTTTATACAATTTATAGCAATTTTTCCAAAACTGAACAGTGACTCACGAATGCATTCAGAGCAGGTTTCACTAGAACTCAATTATCTCATAATATATAAATCGTTTGCCTACTCTGTTTCTTTCATATAAAAATAGACACAATAAGGTTTAATCTCATATCTCATTCACTTTCAAATTCAATGTACCCAATTTTTAGTGATTTTTCTAATTTACATCAATGCTGCCACTACAAGCTGTTCCGCTAAATTTTATGAAAGTTAAACTTCTAGTCGAACCTACCTACTTCCCAAATTCAAGGATTTATATGTATGCAAATATTTCTTAGCAAAAACGATTAAACCTGGATTTAAAATTTCATGAACATTGCCGTCATGTACCAACATACATATCGTAACACAACATCATATTTACTAAGAAAAATTGTAGCCATTCTCGCATGGCTATCATAAACACTTACAAGGTTAAATATCGCATATTTCTAAGACTTCATCTAGCCTATACATGCCTTCTAATTCGTAACCAAAATTTAAAATACCAAAGGAAGGCGATAGTGTGATGAACTTCTTGACGATCCTTCACGAGCCCGCTACGTAACCAAAATCTATAAAACAAAGGAATCATTCCACACGATAAGCTTGCTAGCTTAGTAAGTCCTAATTAAACATATACTTATTTAAGTAAAAATACATACAACCATTCGAATTAATATCCTCTATCACTAATCCGAACATAAATAATACATAACCTCTTTTATTTATAAAGCGAAACAACTTAATATCATTGATGCACTTAATACTAAGCTTTACCTTTCTTATTCACATACATCAATCATCAAGTATACCATGGACTTATGTACATATCATATGCTTATCCAATCAACTAAATACATTCATGCTTCCAAATATTTACTATCACATGATATGATTTGCATATACATATTCATTCATCTCTAATAAATTAATGTATAAAACTTTCACTTACTCGAATACTTGTTTGTCATTTTACTGAGTAACACAATTATAAAATGCGTACCTCTCTGTTGAATTTATACGAATCATGCTTCTAAACCGAATTTCTTGATATGTTCATAACTTGATTTTTCATGCACTTAGAGCTCAAATACATTCACCGGCACTAGGCTGCTGGACTTAAGGTCCAAGTATATCATAGGCATTAAGCCCGCTAGGCAATAAGCCCGAATTGTTTCACCCAGCACGTGGCCCGCTAGGCTAAAAGCCCGAATTATTTCACGGCACAAAGCCCCGCTAGGCTCAAGCCCGAATTACCACATAATTAAACCTTCAATACATATTTGTAAATGCTAACATCACAACCAAATCATATACATCATATTACATTCACATATCATATCGAAAACATATACTTGTTCAAATCACATTAACAAAATATATTTAACCCAATTTAGCACCTTTACATTCGGCTAACACAAAGTTTTATAGTCAACATTATTTAATTTCATCCTTTAACATGTTCATAATTAACTCTTTAATATATAAGTACTTAAGGACTTACCTTGGAGGCCGATAGATCGATATCTCCAACTATTCGTTTAGTATAGCTTTTCCTCGCTCCAATTTCTTCTCCTTTTGATCTTGATCTAATTTGGTTCAACTTAAACCAATTAAACCACACTTCCATTCAATTCGAATGCAAAATCATATAATATAAAATTTCAAGACTTAAACATTTGCATTCGGCATCCATGCACTACTTTGTTCAAATGGATTCAATAATATTTGGGAACACTTTGGCAATAACCTCATTGATGCTTTATTTTAATTTATATCTTACCTTCTTATCTATGGCCATACATTACCTATATATATACACATAACCGAATAACATGGCAGGTTTTTCTTTTATTCCCTCTTATGACCGAATATGCCAAGTTAATGCACTCATACATCTTCTTAAACATAAAGCCAAGTACCAAGCTAACTACTCACAACTTGTTTCCATATTCCCACCAAATATTAGCTTGCTAAAATCTTTTCATTACTTAATTTACCCAATAACTATACCTAATTATAATCATTCATCTATGTCCAATTACAAAACAAGTGTATAACAGAACATTAAAACAAGTGGAGCGAATTCAAGAATGGTTGTCTCTCATTCGGCCGTAAACAAGGGCATCTTCATGCCCAAATCAAAACAATTTCCTTAACATACTCAAGCTACTTCTTCTTAATTTGCCTAAATTTATTTTCATACAACAATTTATAATTTCTCATCCATGGTCAATTATACTATAGGTAATTGATCGAACACCAAAACTAGAGAATAGGATTCATGAATAAATTCCTCACATTCGCCAAGGATGAAAACATTCCCTTGTGTAAACTAAATTAATTTCCTTGCGAATTTATGCCACATCTTCTCATGTATCTAGATTTTCACTTGCACAATAACTATAGATTTACACCCATAGCCGAAAATCAAAACACAAGAAAGATGTTTTCATGAATATCTATCTTATTATTCGGCCAACTATGTTGGTAAAATCAACATAATCTTCTTACAAGTTCATGCCATTTCTTCTCATATTATCTAACTTATTAACACAACAAACTACAAAATTAACATCCATGGCCGAATCTCATCATACTCACATTAGCAAATTTCTTTTGCTTGTTTCAAAAGAGAAGAAAATGATCAAGAACTTAAGCCCTATCAAGTTTGATTCTTACCTAATCTAGTGCTTGCAAGGCCGAATGGGGAAGATGAAATTCTTCTCTTCTCTTCAAGGTAGAATTCGGCAAGAAAGGATGAAGGGTGAGAGAATTATTCTTTTGTTTTATTTATTTCTTTTCCACATAAATTATAGCATGCTTTTTCTTTTAAATTTTACTAAAAATCAAAATATATAATTAAAAAGTATATAATCCTAGCATGCTTTAATATAATATTGCCTAAATGTCATACAAAAATAAAAAGAGAGCATATATGCATGCTTGTCAGTCCATCTTGTTTAAAGGTGGGAAATTGACATGCAAATCCTTATATTTTATGGACAATTCACTTAGCCCCCTTTTTATTAGAGCCCACTACTTTGTCCTTCTTGCAATTTAGACCTTTTTAGCAATTTAAACACTCAGATAGCTAAAATTTTCCACGAAATTTTCACACTTACTAAAACACACACATAACAAACACAAAACATAATATTATAATATCTCTTAGGCTCGGATTCGTGGTCCCGAAACCACCGTTCCGGTCAAGGTCAAAATTGGTCTGTTACAACTCTCCCCCCCTTTAAGGATTTTCGTCCCCGAAAATCTTACCGTTAAATAGGTTCGGATATTGTTGCCTCATTGACTCTTCTTCAGCTCCCACGTAGCCTCTTCAATTCGTGACGATTCCATAATACTTTCACTAATGGAATCCTCTTATTTCTCAATTCTTTCATTTCCCGAGCTAAAATACGGATCGGTTCCTCATCATAGGTCAAATCAGATCGAATTTCAATCTCTGACGGGGTGATCACATGGGACGGGTCCGATCTGTATCTGCGAAGCATCAAGCGTGAAACACATTGTGTATCTTTTCTAAGTCAAGAGGCGGTTTCAATCGATAAGCAACAGAGCCCTATTCGCTCGATGATTTCATACGGTCCAATAAATCTCGGACTCAACTTGCCTTTCGGCCAAATCGGAGTATTTTCTTCCACGGAGAAACCTTTAAGAACACCCGATCTCGACACGAAATTCAATATCCTTACGCTTCAAATCGGCATAGGACTTACGACGATCCGGCGACTTTCAAGTTATTTCTAATAATCACGACCTTACGTTTCGTTTCTTTAATCCAATCAACCGTGTATCTTATTTTTATTTGAGTTCAGTCCAATACAATGGTGTGCGACATTTTCGACCATATAAGGCTTCGTAAGGTGCCATTTTTATGCTAGATTGGAAACTATTATTGTAAGCAAATTCAATCAAAGGTAGGTATCGTTCCCACGCACCTTCAAACTCGAGAACGCAACACCTCAACATGTCTTCAAGTATCAAAATAGTTCGCTCGGACTGACCGTCCGTTTGAGGATGGAAGGCTGTACTAAAATGAAGTTTAGTACCTAAAGCATCTTGCAATTTCTTCCAGAATCGCGATGTAAATCTTGGGTCCCTATCTGAAACAATGGAACTCGGTACACCGTGCAATCTTACAATCTGCGACACATACAATTCGGCAAGTTTGTCAAGTGAATAGTCAGTACGTACCGGTACAAAATGAGCTGATTTTGTCAGTCTATCAACGATAACCCACACGGCATCTTTCTTACTAGGTGTCATAGGGAGACCGGATACAAAATCCATGGTAATTCTATCCCATTTCCATTCAGGTATCATGATTGGCTGAAGTAAACCGGATGGTACCTGATGCTCTGCTTTCACTGTTGATGATTAAACACTTGGAGACAATTTCGGATATATCTCGTTTCATGCCGTGCCACCAATAAATCTGTTTCAAATCATTATACATTTTCGTACTCTGGGGTGTATCGACATTCGGCCATTATGGGCCTCGTTCGAGAATCATCGTATCAAATCGAGTTCTTAGGAACACACAATCGGCCTTTATAATTCAAACAATCATTCGTGATCGATCGAAAATGCGGTTCATCGCATTTTCACACCGAGTCCGAATGGCAACTAACCTTTCATCAACTTTGCAATGCGTCACAAACTTCTTTGAATAAACATTGGTCTTGCTTGTAACTCGCCATGATCGAACCATCATCGACATAGTCACCCGTGCATTCGATTGCACGAAGAGTAAATAATGACTTTCGACTTAACGCATCCGCAACAACATTAGCTTTTCCCGGATGGTAGTCAATCACTAATTCATAGTCTTTTAGCAATTCCAACCATCTACGTTGTCTCAAGTTTAAATCTTTACGAGTCATCAAATACTTCAAACTTTTGTGATCCGAATAAATGTGACATTTTTCGCCAAATAGATAGTGACGCCAAATTTTTAAGGCGAATACAATGGTCGCTAACTCCAGTCGTGAGTTGGATAATTTTTCTCGTCGCGGCTTCAATTGCCTCAAGCGTAGGCTATCACCTTGCCCTCTTGCATTAAAACACAACCCCACCCATTAAAGGAAGCATCACTAAAAATAATGAATTCTTACCCGATTCAGGTGAGTCAACACTTTGGAGCCTCGGTTAAAAGGGCTTTCAACCGCTCGAAACTCTTACGGCATTTTTTCGACCATTCATATTTGACATCCTTCCGTAGTAGCCTCGTCAAAGGTGCGGCTATCACGGAAAAACCTTTTACAAATCGTCTATAATATCCCATGAGGCCTAGGAAACTTCGGATCTCGAAACATTCTTTGGTGGTTTCCACTCGAGTATGGTTGCTATTTTGTTTGGATCCACCCGAATTTCGACGCCGAAACCACATGTCCCAAGAAGTCGACTTCGTTCAACCAAAACTCACACTTACATCGAACTTTGCATACAATCGTTGATCTCTCGTAATTTGTAGTACTAATCTTAAATGCTCGGCATGTTCCGTTTCATTCTTGGAGTAGATCAAGTATATCATCAATAAACACTACTACAAACCGATCCAAAAGCGCCGGAAGACCCGGTTCATTAAGTCCATAAAAAAGCGAGTGCATTAGTGAGTCCAAAAGGCATAACCAAAAACTCATAATGTCCGCACTCGCGTTGAAGCGATCTTTGGCACATCTCGTATCTCGACTCAGAATCGATAATAGCCCGATCTCAAATCTATTTTCAAAACATCAAGCCCCCTTCAATTGATCAAATAAATCGTCAATCCGAGGCAAAGCGGTACTTATTCTTTATGGTTACCTTATTTAGTTGTCGGTGAGTCGATACACATTCGCATAGTTCCATCTTTCTTTTCACGAATAAAACCGTGCACCCTACACGAGAGAAACTCTGTGCGCGCGAAGCCCTTATCTCATCAACTCTTGCAATCTGCGCTTTCAATTCTTTTAGCTCAATAGGTGCCATTCGATGCGGAGCTATCGAAATCGGAGCCGCTCCGGTACTAACTCAATACCGAACTCAATCTCTCGCATCTGAGAAGTAAGCCGGTAGCTCTTCAGAAACACATCGGTGAATTCACATACAAGCGGTACCGATTCCATTTGTTTTTCGGACATTTTATTTCCCAAGTACATAAGCCAAATAAGCTTCACACCTTTTTTCACATACTTTTGGGCTACCATTGAAGATATTATCGTAGGCAACCCATTTATGTCACAAGATTTAATTCGATCGTTTCACCGCGTTTCGACATTTCAAGTCAATAAGCTTTCTTTTACAATCCACTATTGCCTCATGTGAAGTTAACCAATCCATACCTGAGGATGATATCGAATTCGTCAAAGGGCAACAACATTAAATCATTTAGGAAGCAATAATCTCGAATCATCAACGGGCAACTTCTACACACTTTATTAACGAGCACACATCTACCCAAAGGGTTGGACACTCGAATCACAAACTCGGTGAGACTCGACTAGCGAGTCTTGCCAAATTTTAAATTTTCACACACATAAGAATGAGTCGAACCGGGATCAATTAGTGCAATCACGAGAGTATCATAAAGAGTGAAAGTACGGTAATGACGCGTCGGGAGGAAGCATCCTCTGCGGCTCGTGCAAAGATAAGCTCTAGTGGAGCTCTAGCCTCAGATCGATCCAGTAGTGTTCTTTGTTCCTTCGACTACCACCTACGTTGCCCGAATATGCGGGTGGTCTACCTCGCATTGGCACTTTGCTCGGTGTAGTGTTTCGGATTGCATTCCGCTCGATTAACCGGACACTCTCGATAAAATGATCTCGACGACCCACATTTATAGCAAGACCGATCACGGAATCTACAACTCCCGAGTGCCATTTCCCACACGATACTTGCATTCGACTCTATTTTGTGGAACATTACCAACATCAAGCTATCGAGGTAGCTCGGGAGCTCATAGGAGGTCGATCTTGTCTAGCCGACTGTAGCAGACTTTCTCATCGATCGTAGTCATCTCTGGGCTTCTTGTTCGTGGTATGAAAGACTTTACTGAAGATCTTTTACGAAAGTCTCTAGCTTCTGTCTCGGCCTTTCTTTTCTCCTTCCCGAGCTCTTTGGCTTTGCAAGCTCTCTCAACTAAGGTCACAAACTCTTGAATTTCAAGAATGCCAACAAACATCCTTATATCTTCATTCAAACCATCTTCAAATCTTTTACACATAATCGCTTGGTGGTAACACACTCTCTCGCATATCTCTTTGAGCCCGACAAATTTTCTTTCATATTCAGATTCTGATCATTCGTCCCCTGTTTTGACTCAGGACTCCTTTTCGTTTTTGATCAATAAATCTGATGATGTACTTCTTACGAAATTCATTCTCGGAAGAAGTCCCATGTCACTTTTTCTTCGGAACCACCGATACTAGTGTATTCCATCAGTGATATGCTGGCGTCTCGCAAAGCAAAGATATAGCACACTTCAAGCATTCATCCGAGTACAAGATACTCATCAAGTACCGAATAGTGTTATCCAGCCACATTTCGGCTCTCTCGGCATCATCATCATCATTAGCTTTAAAATCTTTGGCCCCGAATTTTTGGATTTTATCAATTGGGGGCCTACTAGATCTCATCGGATCTATCATTGGGAGCTGAAGGAATCGGAGTTGGATTATTCGGGAGTGGAGGTTGTGGTACAGTAGGATTATTTTGAACAAATTGGGTAAACCACTCATTCATCATCCGATAAAAGGCTTGTTTAGTCTCTCCTTCGTGGCTACCGAAACAGGTCGAGAGTCTATCGGCGCTGATCCGTGGAGTACGGTCGGTGCCACACTCTCTACATCATCGCCACGGCTCTTTCAGGATCGAGTATCCATTTTCTATATAAAACAAAGTTCAGTGTCGAAGTCACCACACTATCAACATATAACAAGGCATGTATAGCTAGATCTCGCACGCGCGCTCACGGTAGTCCTAGAATCGACTAAACCGTAAGCTCGATACCAATCAAATGTAACACCCCTTACTCGAGACCATCAGGAATTAAGTAAGAGGCATTACTAGACTTGACTACAAATTCAAAACATGAAAATCTTAAAGCTGTCAAACTGCGTTGCGCCGACTAATTTGGCTATAACTCGAGTTACAAAATTCGAAATTCAGATCCGTAAATTTTCCTTGGAAGTAGACTCATATATCTATTCACCATAATTTTTCTAGGATTTTTCATGTGGCCAATTTGTACAGTTTATTCTTCAAAGTTACCCTTATTACACTGCTGGACAGTTCTGACCTGTCCTTATAAAACTACAGTTATCAGATTGCACAATTTTCCAATTGTGTTCTTATTTAAACCAATGAAAAATAGACTCATTTAGGATTCTACACATATAAACCATGCTTCTTGATTATTTTTATACAATTTATAGCAATTTTTCCAAAACTGAACAGTGACTCACGAATGCGTTCAGAGCAGGTTTCACTAGAACTCAATTATCTCATAATATATAAATCGTTTGCCTACTCTGTTTCTTTCATATAAAAATAGACACAATAAGGTTTAATCTCATATCTCATTCACTTTCAAATTCAATGTACCCAATTTTTAGTGATTTTTCTAATTTACATCAATGCTGCCACTACAAGCTGTTCCGCTAAATTTTATGAAAGTTAAACTTCTAGTCGAACCTACCTACTTCCCAAATTCAAGGATTTATATGTATGCAAATATTTCTTAGCAAAAACGATTAAACCTGGATTTAAAATTTCATGAACATTGCCGTCATGTACCAACATACATATCGTAACACAACATCATATTTACTAAGAAAAATTGTAGCCATTCTCGCATGGCTATCATAAACACTTACAAGGTTAAATATCGCATATTTCTAAGACTTCATCTAGCCTATACATGCCTTCTAATTCGTAACCAAAATTTAAAATACCAAAGGAAGGCGATAGTGTGATGAACTTCTTGACGATCCTTCACGAGCCCGCTACGTAACCAAAATCTATAAAACAAAGGAATCATTCCACACGATAAGCTTGCTAGCTTAGTAAGTCCTAATTAAACATATACTTATTTAAGTAAAAATACATACAACCATTCGAATTAATATCCTCTATCACTAATCCGAACATAAATAATACATAACCTCTTTTATTTATAAAGCCGAAACAACTTAATATCATTGATGCACTTAATACTAAGCTTTACCTTTCTTATTCACATACATCAATCATCAAGTATACCACAGACTTATGTACATATCATATGCTTATCCAATCAACTAAATACATTCATGCTTCCAAATATTTACTATCACATGATATGATTTGCATATACATATTCATTCATCTCTAATAAATTAATGTATAAAACTTTCACTTACTCGAATACTTGTTTGTCATTTTACTGAGTAACACAATTATAAAATGCGTACCTCTCTGTTGAATTTATACGAATCATGCTTCTAAACCGAATTTCTTGATATGTTCATAACTTGATTTTTCATGCACTTAGAGCTCAAATACATTCACCGGCACTAGGCCTGCTGGACTTAAGGTCCGAAGTATATCACCGGCATTAAGCCTGCTAGGCAATAAGCCCGAATTGTTTCACCCAAGACGTGGCTTCGCTAGGCTAAAAGCCCGAATTATTTCACACGGCACAAAGCTCGCTAGGCTCGAAGCTCGAATTACCACATAATTAAACCTTCAATACATATTTGT
This sequence comes from Gossypium bickii, assembly GCA_025503065.1. Lineage (NCBI taxonomy): Eukaryota > Viridiplantae > Streptophyta > Magnoliopsida > Malvales > Malvaceae > Gossypium > Gossypium bickii. The sequence goes on along the minus strand of CP106710.1, from coordinate 104,544,504 downwards.
AAATGCTAACATCACAACCAAATCATATACATCATATTACATTCACATATCATATCGAAAACATATACTTGTTCAAATCACATTAACAAAATATATTTAACCCAATTTAGCACCTTTACATTCGGCTAACACAAAGTTTTATAGTCAACATTATTTAATTTCATCCTTTAACATGTTCATAATTAACTCTTTAATATATAAGTACTTAAGGACTTACCTTGGAGGCCGATAGATCGATATCTCCAACTATTCGTTTAGTATAGCTTTTCCTCGCTCCAATTTCTTCTCCTTTTGATCTTGATCTAATTTGGTTCAACTTAAACCAATTAAACCACACTTCCATTCAATTCGAATGCAAAATCATATAATATAAAATTTCAAGACTTAAACATTTGCATTCGGCATCCATGCACTACTTTGTTCAAATGGATTCAATAATATTTGGGAACACTTTGGCAATAACCTCATTGATGCTTTATTTTAATTTATATCTTACCTTCTTATCTATGGCCATACATTACCTATATATATACACATAACCGAATAACATGGCCAGGTTTTTCTTTTATTCCCTCTTATGACCGAATATGCCAAGTTAATGCACTCATACATCTTCTTAAACATAAAGCCAAGTACCAAGCTAACTACTCACAACTTGTTTCCATATTCCCACCAAATATTAGCTTGCTAAAATCTTTTCATTACTTAATTTACCCAATAACTATACCTAATTATAATCATTCATCTATGTCCAATTACAAAACAAGTGTATAACCGAACATTAAAACAAGTGGAACGAATTCAAGAATGGTTGTCTCTCATTCGGCCGTAAACAAGGGCATCTTCATGCCCAAATCAAAACAATTTCCTTAACATACTCAAGCTACTTCTTCTTAATTTGCCTAAATTTATTTTCATACAACAATTTATAATTTCTCATCCATGGTCAATTATACTATAGGTAATTGATCGAACACCAAAACTAGAGAATAGGATTCATGAATAAATTCCTCACATTCGGCCAAGGATGAAAACATTCCCTTGTGTAAACTAAATTAATTTCCTTGCGAATTTATGCCACATCTTCTCATGTATCTAGATTTTCACTTGCACAATAACTATAGATTTACACCCATAGCCGAAAATCAAAACACAAGAAAGATGTTTTCATGAATATCTATCTTATTATTCGGCCAACTATGTTGGTAAAATCAACATAATCTTCTTACAAGTTCATGCCATTTCTTCTCATATTATCTAACTTATTAACACAACAAACTACAAAATTAACATCCATGGCCGAATCTCATCATACTCACATTAGCAAATTTCTTTTGCTTGTTTCAAAAGAGAAGAAAATGATCAAGAACTTAAGCCCTATCAAGTTTGATTCTTACCTAATCTAGTGCTTGCAAGGCCGAATGGGGAAGATGAAATTCTTCTCTTCTCTTCAAGGTAGAATTCGGCAAGAAAGGATGAAGGGTGAGAGAATTATTCTTTTGTTTTATTTATTTCTTTTCCACATAAATTATAGCATGCTTTTTCTTTTAAATTTTACTAAAAATCAAAATATATAATTAAAAGTATATAATCCTAGCATGCTTTAATATAATATTGCCTAAATGTCATACAAAAATAAAAAGAGAGCATATATGCATGCTTGCCGTCCATCTTGTTTAAAGGTGGGAAATTGACATGCAAATCCTTATATTTTATGGACAATTCACTTAGCTCCCTTTTTATTAGAGCCCACTACTTTGTCCTTCTTGCAATTTAGACCTTTTTAGCAATTTAAACACTCAGATAGCTAAAATTTTCCACGAAATTTTCACACTTACTAAAACACACACATAACAAACACAAAACATAATATTATAATATCTCTTAGGCTCGGATTCGTGGTCCCGAAACCACCGTTCCGGTCAAGGTCAAAATTGGTCTGTTACAGAATAAGAATGTGAACTTTGGCATATTAATGCATATTACAAAATGAGGCATATGGGTTATTGAAAGGGGAAGCGAATGTGGTGACCTAAGACCACAAACACGGTGACCTAAGATCGTGGTATCTGAATGTGGTGACCTAAGACCACGATGTCCCGAATGCGGTGGCCTAAGACCGCGATATATCGAATGTGGTGACCTAAGACCACGATGTCTGAATGCGGTGACCTAAGACCGCGATATCTGAATGTGGTGACCTAAGACCACAAATGCGGTGACCTAAGACCGCGATATGGAGTGTAGCGGAAGGAGGGTCGACTTAGTAGTCCCCACGGTGTACAGGTTGGTACGGGGGAGTGTAGCGGATGGCTTATTAGGTTTTGGGTTTGGGAATGCATCATAATATGTATGTTATGATATGAATGTGTAATATTTGTTATGCCTGATTCTATTATGATTTAGTGTTGTGTACACATTGAGTCTGTTGACTCACCCCGTTATGGGACCATGTTTCAGGTGATGAACAGTAATGGACTGGGACGACAGAACTTGTGGTGGCCATGCTCAACATGAAGTTTTTATTTTTATGGACTATTAATTTTTAAGTACTCGAATTATTTGGATTTATTTGATGTAATAAGGCCATAAGGCCATAGTGCACTATTTTATTTTACATTTTTATTTATTATGTTACTGAAATTTTCATTAAGTTAAAGATTAAGTAATTTACTTTAAATGTATTCTATATGTTTTATCACCTAAAATTTAAAAGGGTTTTCATTATAAAACGATTTTGTTTTCTACTCGAGCCCAACCCAAAACAATATTTCTTTCAAAACACACTATTTTCCCAAAGTAACAAAAGAACTTTGAACGGGTTTACTTGAGGAACATACCAAATCTGGTCAAAGCTCGTGGGCCGGGTTTGGGGTGTTTTAGTTTGGTATCAGAGCCTAGTTTTAAAACTCTCGGCCGTGGGCTAAGGCCCAAAACGTTTTCCTAACGAGCAAATGAGTTTTATGAAAAGTATTTCTAAAGTTAAGCAGGTTTTCTGGCATGGCACCTAAGTCTCCGACCCGTAGTCCACCAGGTAAGTACCCCTATCTATTATGTGATTTATATTATGATTTGTAGAAGGGTAGAAGTGGAATGGAACGTAGAATAGCATGATAGGTACTTGAACCCTAGGATTAATTTTCCCCAACACTTACATAAGATTTAAGTGCCTAACTAAACAACCCTATGGCTAAGTCGCCGAGTTAGGGTGTGGTAACCCCTGTGTGCGCATGTCAGGATTGGATCAGGAAGAGCACGGTACTTAAGCAAACCCTAGTGACTAACCTCCTCTTCGCAGAATCCTACACAGTGCGTAGTTTTGGTTCACCCTAACCAAGAGGACTCGGTCATAGGCTAAACACAATAACTAAAACCTGAAAGCGAACTAGCCGTGTTTTTATAAAAACCCTAGTTTTAAAACTCTTAAAATTACCTTTTCAATTTGTGAGAACTATTTTTACAAAATTTTCTGAAAAGTTTTCGACTTATGAAATTACAAAAATACCCCTAGTGGTAAATTACAAAAATACCCTTGGTTTATGAAATTCCCAAAATACCCACAGTTCTTATCAAGATTTCATTACTTTATAAAATGTTCAAAAACCCCAATTTGCAAATTATCAAAAATATCTTGATTTGGAGAAAAATTACGAAATTGCCCTTAACTCACAAAATTACCAAAATGACCCTGATTTTCAAAATTTTTGCAACATTACCGAATTGGAAAACAAATTCTCAAAGAGAACCCCCAAGTTTTGCAACTTTTGAAATACCCCTGAATTATTAAACTTTATAAATTTACCCTAGTTTGTGAAAAATTACCGAAATACCCCTGGAATTTCAAAATTACTGAAAGGCCCCGGGATTTCAAAATTACCAAAATACTCTTATTGACAAAATCAACAAGGAACCTTATTTTGAAAAATTATGAAAATACCCCTGCAGGAAAAATGACGAAAATACCCCTGGGTTAGGAACGGACAAAAATGTTCGAAGAGTGAATATGTATGGGAGATATTATGGAATGGATGTCACTGAATGAATGTTTGAATGAATGTGTCTCTGTTTATGAACGTGAATGTGACTCTCTGAATTAGAGTAGTGAACTTGAACTGAACCTTTGTGTGATCGAAAGAACTACTTCTAAATGTCTTTATTTCATAAAATTGTTTGCGGTCAATAACTGAAACAAAAGTACCAATGTATAAAACTCTTAAATCAGATTAAATTGCGACGTTAGAAAATGAGTTCTAGGGGACGTGGTGGCCGTGGATGGGATAAGAGGAGTCTTGGACCGTCAGAATCGTCTAAGAGTCTTCAGAAAAGACCGAAGGTTGAGAATTCTGCTCGTGTTTTTAAGCCAACTACTAAAAATCTGGACCGTCCGTGTGCTCAGTATGGAAAGTATCATGTTGGCAAGTGTTGGAACCGAGATCGGGAATGTTTTAGATGTAAGTCTAAGGCTCATTTGGTTAAGAATTGCCCTCAAGCAACGAAGGTTCGTGGTTTAAACCATGGAGGAAATGGTCATGGAACACCCGGTAGAGGTGATGAAGGTTCAGATGTGAGACAACCAAGGATATGATAGCGGTTAAGTTCCTTTTTTTTGGAGTACCATTTATTGTTTTAGAGATAGTTCATTCTTGTGTTACAAGTGAACTGTTTGAAACTTTGGATGTGAACTTAGAGACTGTGCCTAGAAGGTAAGATAGTTCCTTAAGATCAGTCTTGCTTGACAATAGCGTAGTGGGGTGAGTTAGACCGTATGATGGTTCGTTAGTAAGTAATTTCGAGGACGAAATTATTTTTAAGGAGGGTAGAACTGTAACATCCTGAAAAGGGCCTATGCATTTTTGATTTAATTGTACGAAATGACATGTCTTATGTGTTATGAATATATTTTGAACATTTTTGGAAACATGGAAATGTACGGAAATGTTAGGTTTAAAAGAGGAAAGTGAACATTTTTGGAAACTAGGAAATGTAAAGAAATGTTAAGTTAAAAGAGGAAAGTGAACATTTTTGGAAACTAGGAAATGTAAGGAAATGTTAAGTTAAAAGAGGAAAGTGAACATTTTTGGAAACTTGGAAATGTAAGGAAATGACTTAGAAAATGTTGAGTTTTAAAGTTTAAAAGAGGAAACTAAGGCAAAGTGCCTTAAGAGAAAATGTAGGAAAATATGACACACAAACGGGCTTGGAAAAGAGGCTGGAGATGCCACTTAGGGGCTCTCCGGAAATGGCGCCACATACAGGAGTATTGGGCCAAGGTTCGAAGTGCAGGGAAGCAAAATAAAAGTTTTATTTTTTGCAGAGATTAGCAGACAACAAGGACGGCACAAGGCTATAATTTAGGAGCTTTTATTCTTTTATTTTTAAGAGATAAATAGTGGATAAATAAAGGATAAATAATGGATTTATTTTAGATTATTTTCAAGAGATAAATGAGGAATTATTCTTTAATTAGGAAAATAAGGGAGAAGTGATGGCTAAGTAAGGGACTTTGAGTTTAATAATTTCGGCTAAGTAAGGATAGTTCTTTGAATTATCTTTTATTTTAGGAGATAATTAAAGAGATAAAGCTATCAAAATAGAAAGAGTGATGGCGAAGTAAAGGATTCTAAGTTAGTAAATTCGACTATATAAGGAAAAGAGGGCCATTCATCATTCTTTCTCTCAACCCTTCTCTCTCTTGAATTTCCTAGAGCATTTGTTCTTCTTCGCTTTGTTAGCCAAAGTTTAGAAAATTCAAGATATCACCATTAGCCAATTTCTTTTCTTTCCAATCCATCAAAAGCCGAATCTTTGAGGGCCTTCAAGCATAGGTCTGTGTCGATTTCTTCAAGAAAGGGTAAGAACAAGTTTTGATTTCTATTCTTTTCTTTTAGATTTGTCGAAATCTAGGACTAATCCCATCAATATTCTTATTTGCTGAAATTTGGAAGGATTCTTTCGGGATTTTTGCCATAGTCGACTATAAAGGAAAAGATCTTGGGATATGACCATCAAGGTAAGTCATATTCGACATTCTACCAAGGGCCATTGATTGTGATTAAAGGTTAGAAGTTGATCTAACATGTGGTTTTAGGGATTTACGTGAAGCTATAACTAAGGGATAATTTCGGGATTTAAGATCCTTAAGGTAAGTGACTATGAATATTCGGCCAAGGCCTATTTTAGTAGTTAGATCTATTTTTGTGTGTTTTAGGCCGAAAACTAACCGATTCAAGGGATCTAGTGATTAGCCGATTTCAAAGGGGAAGAATACAAGTTTCCGAGATTTGATTAATTATCAAATCGGCAGCAAGGTAAGAAAGTGGATACGATAATCCTTCGGGATTTGATTAAATTAGCCGAATAGGCTTTTTCCTAAAATACTAAATGTGGCCAAATGTAGGGATTTAGGATCTAAAGCAATAGATCGATTTTTTGGGATTTCAAGGAACGAAGCTAATCAGGTGTGTACCCCACACTATTTCATAATATGTTTTATGGCTATGTTTAATTAATATATGTGATATTAAGAATGTGAATATGGCTAAGGTACCATAATGTGGTACAAAGTACTCAGGTACGTTTCCTACTCCTACTAGGAATATGAAATATGTTATTTGTAACATGAGAATAAGAATGTGAACTTTGGCATATTAATGCATATTACAAAATGGGGCATATGGGTTATTTAAAGGGGAAATGAATGTGGTGACCTAAGACCACGAACACGGTGACCTAAGACCGTGGTATCTGAATGTGGTGACCTAAGACCACAGTAATCTGAATGCGGTGACCTAAGACCGCGATATCTGAATGTGGTGACCTAAGACCCACGATGTCCCGAATGCGGTGACCTAAGACCGCGATATCTGAATGTGGTGACCTAAGACCGCGATATGGAGTGTAGCAGAAGGAGGGTCGACATAGTAGTCCCCACGATGTACAGGTTGGTACGGGGGAGTGTAGCGGATGGCTTATTAGGTTTGGGTTTGGGAATGCATCATAATATGTATGCTATGATATGAATGTGTAATATTTGTTATGCCTGATTCTATTATGATTTAGTGTTGTGTACACATTGAGTCTGTTGACTTACCCCGTTGTAGGACCATGTTTCAGGTGATGAACAGCAATAGACCGAGACGGCAGAACTTGTAGTGGCCATACTCAACATGAAGTTTTTATTTTTATAGACTATTAATTTTTAAGTACTCCGAATTATTTGGATTTATTTGATGTAATAAGGCCATAAGGCCATAGTGCACTATTTTATTTCTGTTTTTATTTATTATGTTACGAAATGTTTATTAAGTTAAAGATTAAGTAATTTACTTTAAATGTATTCTATATGTTTTATCACCTAAAATTTAAAAGGGTTTTCATTATAAAATATTTTTTTCAAAACACACTATTTTCCCAAAGTAACAAAAGAACTTTGAACCGGTTTACTTGAGGAACATACCAAATCTGGTCAAAGCTCGTTGGCCGGGTTTGGGGTGTTTCATCTCATGACCAAGTCTATACATCAACTTATACCAAAAACTAGACTATACATGCCATAACTAGCTTTATACATTTCCAAACTGTACCAAAATGAGTTAAGTAGTGTGATGATGATCTTCGACGGTCCCGAGCCTACAGTAGCTTTGACGACCTATAAAATAGAGAAAACACACACTGAGAGAGTAAGCTTTCCAAAAGCTTAGTAAGTCATATACAAATAAACATAACATGGAAAACATATATGTGTGCATAAGTACATTGGTCCATTTAAAGATCTTAACAAACAATCACATAATGCTTTGATTCATGTACTTGGCCATATTTGCCACATTCATCAACTCAAAAGTCTTACATATACAAAGCTCTTTCATGCTTATCTCCACATATCATATCATTATCCCAACATACATACTCACCATAGTAAGATCATAAATATACTAACCTTATATACACATTTGTGTATAAAACAACGTACCTGAAACGAACTCTCTATTTACATAGCCATTCGGATCACAGACTTGCCCGTTAAACTGTAAGGAATCTAGTAGGATACTCAGAAAGCTCAGAATAGTCGTACAATGCCAACGTCCCAGACGAGGTCTTCTATGCACTCAAATATCGATGCCACTGTCCCAGACAGGGTCTTACACGAATCAATACGATGCCGATGTCCCAGACATGGTCTTACAGGTGAAGCTCTAATCGATGCCTACGTCTCAGACGAGGTCTTACACGTAAAGATCAAATCGATGCCAACGTCCCAGACGTGGTCTTACACGAAATCTCAAATCAACGCCAACGTCCCAGATGTGGTCTTTCATGATAAAACAGAATAGATACCTATGTCATGACATAGCTAATCCTATCTATTCCTAGGTTCATACGGGACTTCTCAGACCTAGTCACTATATCGAACTTATCTCAGAATTCATATGCATAACCTCTCATAAATATCCATTATCAACATTAGTCATATGAACAATTATAATTTCATACAAGTACGTTTATTTGCATAGTGACTTACCTCGGATTGAGCTTAGTAGAAACAGAAACGGGTATTCGTTTACTTTCGCTTTCCCGCGATCTAAGTTCATTTTCCTCGGTTCTTGATATATACATATTCAGAATTAACCCTTTTATTCACTAACTTATTCAATTCAATCCAAAGACACACATTTAGGGCTATTTACAAATTAACCCTCATATTTACACCATTTATCAATTTAGTCCATTTTTCTCAAAACATCAAATTCACAGAATCAACCTATACTCATGCTTAGCCAAATGTATATATATCATACAAGCCCATATTTTCCACAAAATTAACAATTTAGTCCTCAATTTGCTACTTTCTCAATTTAGCCCTAACTAGCTAAATTCATCAAAATTTCAAGAACAAATTATGTTCATCTAGCTCAAATCTTTAATTTAACACCCAAAATCATCACAAAACTCAACATAGCATCAATGACATTTCTCATGAACAACATCAATTCATCAAATTGAGACATGGGTTTTGTAGTAGGCAAAGCAACGATTACAAAAATGTAGAAATTATCAAAAACCGAAGACAAAACTCACCTTAATTTGAGCTTGAAATGGCCGAACCTAACTCAAGGTTTTCTTCTTTTTTTTTCTTTGATTTTTGGCTAACAAATGGAGAGAAATAAAAGATGAACACTCATCTTTTGTTTCATTAATCTAATGGTATTTATTCAATTACTAAATTGCCTATCCATTAAACATATAAGACAAATTAATACTAAGGTTATTAAGACATTCTATCATCCACTATCTCAATGATGGCTTATTTTCCATATAAAGCCTCCACTTTTACAAAGCTACAACACTTTGGTACTTTAACAATTAGCAAGCAACTTTCATATTCAAAGCAATTCCATCCTTCTGTCAAATTAAACACACAGACGGACAAATTAACTCACGAAAATTTACCACGTGCTTAGTCACATATCAACGACACAGAAAATAATATTTAAATTTTATTTAGACTCGGATTCGTGGTCTCGAAACCACTGTTCTGACTAGGGTATAAACCGGACTGTTACAATTCTCCCCCCTTAGGGATTTTTGTCCCCAAAAATCTTACCGTTAAACAGAATCGGATATTGTTGTCTCATTGAGTCCTCAGGTTCCCATGTAGCCTCTTCTATTCCGTGTCGATTCCATAGTACTTTTACTAACGAAATTTTCTTGTTTCTCAACTCTTTCACTTCACGAGCTAAGATACGGATCGGTTCCTCTTCGTATGTCATATCAGATCGATTTCAATTTCAGATGAGGCAATCACATGTGACGGATCGGATCGGTATCTACGGAGCATTAAAATATGAAATACAATATGAATCTTTTCTAACTCAAACGGTAACTTTAATCTATATGCTACAGTCCCGACACGTTCAATGATCTCATACGGTCCGGTAAACCTTGGACTTAACTTGCCTTTATGTCCGAATCGAAACACTTTCTTCCACGGAGACACTTTCAGAAATACTTTGTCACCGATCTCATATTCTATATCTTTTCGTTTCAAGTCTGCATAAGACTTCTGACGATCAGATGCTACTTTCAAACAATCTAGGATCAGTTTCACTTTTTGTTCTGAATCTTTTATCAAATGATCCCATGTAGCTTATTTTCACTAAGCTCGGTCCAATACAGAGGTGTACGACATTTACGTCCATACAAAGCTTCATATGGTGCCATTTTAATGCTCATCTGAAAACTATTATTATATGTAAATTCAATTAATGGCAGATAATGTTCCCACGAACCATTAAACTCTAGTATACAACATCTTAACATGTCTTCAAGAATCTGAATAATTCGTTCTGACTGACTATCTGTCTGCGGATGAAAAGCTGTACTGAAATGCAATTTCGTGCCCAAAGCTTCTTGCAATTTCTTCCAGAATCTCGATGTAAACCTTGAATCTCTATTTGACACAATAGATAGTGGCACCCCGTGCAATCTCACAATCTCAGAAATATAATGCTCGGCTAATTTGTCAAGTGAATAATCAGATCTTACCGGAATAAAATGGGAAATTTTCGTTAATCTATCAACCATGACCCATATTGCATCTTTCTTTTTCAGAGTTAAAGGCAAACCAAAAACAAAATCCATTGTCATTATATCCCATTTCCACTCAGGAATCAGAATCGATTGTAGCAACCCAGAGGTTCAGCTTTCACTTGCTGACAAACTAAACATTTTGAAACAAATTCAGAAATGTCTCATTTCATACCAGACCACCAGTAATGTTGTTTCAAATCATGATACATTTTAGTACTTCCCAGATGAATAGATAGACTACTACTGTGACCTTCACTCAAAATCAACTGAATCAACTCTGGATTTCTCGGAACATAGATACGATCCCGAAATCTCAAACAATCATCAACAATTTGAAATTTAGATTCGAAATTCACTTTACACTAGGCTCGTTTCGCTAGTAATTCATTATCAAATTTCTAAGCATCGCATATCTATTGTAAGAACAATGATTTTGCTTTTATTTCAGCTATGACAGAACCGTTATCAGTCAAATCTAACTGGGCATTCAAAGTATGTAGTGCAAACATGATTTCCTACTCAACGCATCAGCAACAGCGTTCGGTTTACCCGGATGATAGTCAATCACGAGCTCATAATCTTTTAATAGCTCTAACCATCTTCTTTAACACAGGTTCAAATTTCGGACTTTTATGATCTGAAAACACATGACATTTCTCACCTTACAGATGGTGGCACCAAATTTTAAGTGCAAACACAATTGCAGTAGCTCAAGGTCATGCGTCGGATAGTTCTTTTCATGAGGCTTCAATTGTCTTGAGGCATAAGCTACAACTTTGCCTTCCTGCATCAAAACACATCCCAGACCATTTAAGGAAGCATCACTGTATACAACAAATTCTTTACCCGATTCTGGCTGTACTAACACTAGAGCTTCTATTAACAGAATTTTCAACTGATCAAAACTTTTCTGACATTTATCAGACCATTCAAATATAACATCTTTTTGAAGTAATCTAGTCAATGGAGTAGCTATCATCGAAAAGCCTTTAACAAATCTGCGGTAATAACCAGCTAATCCCAGAAAACTATGGATTTTAAACACTTTCTTCGGAGGTTTCCAATCCAAAATAGCAGAAATTTTGCTTGGATCTACTCAGATTCTAGAAGCTGACACAATATGCCCCAGAAAACTAACCTCATGTAGCCAGAATTCACATTTGCTAAATTTCGCATACAATTGCTTTTCTCTCAAAGTTTGCAACACAATTCTTAGGTGTTCAGCATGCTCATTTCCATCACATGAATAAATCAAGATGTCATCTATGAATACCACAACAAATCGATCCAGTTACGGTCTAAAAATTCTGTTCATCAGATCCATAAAAACAGCAGGAGCATTGGTTAGTACAAATGGCATAACTAAAAGCTCATAATGCCCGTACCTCATTTTGAAAACAGTCTTCGAAAAGTCTGAATCTTTAACTCTCAATTGGTAGTATCCCGATCTCAGATCAATCTTAGAAAATATAGTAGCTCCTTTTAGCTGATCAAATAAATCGTCTATTTGGGGTAACGGATATTTATTCTTTATTGTTACCTTATTCAACTGACGGTAATTGATACACATCCTCATTGAGCCATCTCTCTTTTTCACAAACAGAATAGGAGTACCTCAAGGCAAGAAACTCGGTCTAGCAAACCCTCTATCAGTCAATTCTTGCAACTGTGACTTTAACTCTTTCAACTCTGTTGGTGCCATTCTATACGGAGCTACCGAAATAGGTGTAGTACCAGGCAACAATTCAATACAAAACTCAACTTCACGAATTGGAGGTAAACCCGGTAACTATTCAGGAAACACATCAGAAAACTCACAGACAATAGGCACTGATTCAACTTTCTTTTCGAACACTTTTGATTCAATTACATAAGCAAAATATGCCTCATATCCCTTTGTCACATAACTTTGAGCTTTCAAAACAGATATCATAGCAGGCAATCCATTCAAATCATTAGACTCAACTCGTATAATCTCATTAGTCGGACATCTCAAATCAATAGTCTTTTTTTTACAATTTACAACAGCATCATGCAAAGTCAACCAGTCCATACCCAGAATAATATCGAACTTATCAAATGGAAAAAGCATCAGATCAGTAGGGAAACAGATATCTCAAAACATTAACGGATAGTTCTTGCATATTTTGTCAACAAGGACACTTTTACCTAAGGGGTTCGATACTTTTATAGTAAACTCAGTAGACTCTACAGGCAAAGTCTTGCTCAATACTAAATTCACGCATACATACGAATACGTAGAACCAAGGTCTATCAATGTAATCACAGAAGTATCATAAAGTGTAAAAGTACCCGTTATAACATCTAGAGATGAAGCTTCCTCTCGAGCTCGGATAGCATACGCTCGGGCAGGCGCTCTAGCTTTAGATCTGGCAACATTGTCTCTCGTATTTCTTTGACTTCCATTGACATTTCTTACATTCTTCAAAGGTCTACCTCTCACAGGTGCATTATCTGATCTCAGATTCTGAACAGTCTCTAGCTCGACAGACCCAGGGCAATCACGGAGAAAATGATCAAGTGATCCACATCTGAAGCATGTTCTGTCATTAAGTCTACAACTTTCGGATGTCTTTTTCCATAATGTTTACATTCAAGTCTCTCAGTCTGAACATTACCAACACTGGCCACTGAAGTTGCTTGGGTTTTGGAACTCATTTGCGATCTAAATTGATTTTTGTTCGAATGTCCCACATTATCTCTAGAATGACTCTGATTATCTCTGAAGCTCTTCGAAGATGACTGGAATGATTTGCTTTGAAATCTATTTCTCATATCTCGAGCTTCAGACTCAGCTTTTCTTTTATCTTTCCCGAGTGCCTCAGCTTTGCACGCTCGATCAACGAGTACAACAAACTCTTTTATTTCTAAAATCCCGACTAACGAATGTCTTTATTAAGGCCATCTTTGAATCTTTTGCACATTATAGCTTCAGATGATACACATTCCCGAGCATACTGACTCGTTCATATTCTGAAACAGTCATACGGCCTTGTTTCAATTCCAGAAATTCCTTTTGTTTCTGATCACCGAATCTTTCACTGATATATTTCTTCCAGAATTCGATCTGAAAGAAGTCCCATGTAACTCGTTCTCTCAAAACAATAGAAATTCAGGTTTTCCAACATTGATAAGCTGCATCTCGAAATAATGATTCAACACACTTTATGCATTCTTCCGGAGTCAGAGACATTTCATCGAATACTCGGACAGTATTTTCAATCCAAAACTCGGCCTTTTCAGCATCATCATCATTAGTAGCCCGAAATTCTTTGGCCCCATACTTATGAATCTTGTCAATCGCAGGCTTATTCCACAAATTCAGATTTGCAGTCAGAGGTATATCAGATGTCTTAGGGGGATTAATTAGGGGCAAGGGTTGTGAAACAGTTGGGTTAATTCTTACAAATTCAGTGAACCACTCACTCATCATCTGGAAGAAAGCTTGTTTAGCTTCTCCCTCTTGACCGTTCGTAGCCGGTCTCGAATCAGAGGGCGCTATCCCCTACGTGGAAGCAGGCACATTACTTTCTACGTTGTCAGCTATGGCTCTTTCGAGATCCATTACTATACGAAAATCACATTTTTACACGTCAGGATTCATCACACTATCACAGTTAAAATATATGGCATGTATAGCTAGACTCTGTGTAACATCCTAAACGTGGGCCTGCGCATTAATGTGATAGTTTAATATGTTAAATTGAGATTTTAAGGATCGGGCTGACTTTTTAATTAAATATATGGATTAGGGTTTAAATTAGTGCTTTGGGTATTTTGAAGTGATATATTGGGCTTTAAAAATTTGGGTTAGGTGGCTAATACATGTTGTTAGCTTATAATTTAAGTAGATAGTTAATTAAGTGACAAGCTGGGCTTGTGGCCCAAAGAATTGAGGAGCTTTAAGTGGGCATAAGGTGGCGTCATAAGGGAGAAGGAGTTTGGGCCTAGTATGGCCACTTAGAGCCCAAAATTTTAAGATAAAAATTCTAAGCACTTACAAGCCCTAGGAGTGGACAAAGACACTAGCTACAAAATAGGGATTAAAATTCTTTTATTTTCTTGATAAATAGGAAGATAATGAAGAGAAAGATGAGGGCTATTTTTTTGAGGAGATAAGGATTGGGTTATCAGGTAGGATAAAGGCTATCAGGAGAAAGGAAGAGTTGGCCAAAATTCCAACTCTGTGTGTGGATGATATGCCGAAATTTCTCTATAAATGGGGAGTAGTATTCTTCAATTTTGGTATTTTGAAACCCTATTCTTCTCATTCTCTGCCGAAATTTCCAAGCCTTACCTACAATTTCTCTTTTTCTTTTTCTAAAAGCCGAATTCCTTTTGTTCATATTCTTTTCTCCATAGCCGAATCTACAAGGGAGGTTTCTGTTTCCTGAAGGTGCACCATAAGCCACATACTCCTTAGTAATTTGGTGAGTTTTGGGATTTTATTCTATGCGATTTCACTCTTTCTTTTCATTCAGATCTAATTCGAAACACTTATTTAAGGCCTGTCGATTTTCCCTCTCTGCTTTTAGTAGCCGAATCTGTCTCATTAAAAGCCTCCTGTGCCGATTTGGTGGAAAAGCCGAAGGTAGGAAGGTGACGTTTCCTAGGGATTTTTGGGATTCGATAAATAAGGCTCTACGCTAAGGATAGTAGATTTTTGCGGTAACCAGGTGTGTAATACCTCCCCACCATCTAGATCTACCTATTATTGTATGTTTATATGTTTTATATGTATTGATAAATGCTGAAATCTCGGTTTATTGATGAAAGCCCAAGGAAGGTAAAAGTGGATCCCCAGGTTAGTAAATAATCTGTTTAAAGGTTATAAGTAAAATGCTTGTATGTGATTGCATGGGTTGGGTTGATGAAAGGAGGAAGTTATGCGTTATATGTGTAGCGGCTAATGCCGTGAATCATATATCTGAGCCGGCCATTAAATGTTATACTGAGCTTCGCCATTATATATTATAAGGGCTTTCGCCATCATATGTGGATAAGTGTGCATGACCGCCATAATGGTGTGTAGCGGTGTGGGTCGATTGTAGAAATCCCCAATGGTGTGTACGGTTGGTACGGGGGTGTGTAGCAGATGGAAACCTATGCAAACGGGCTGGGCCTTACATATTACTTGTTATTAATTTTAATTATGATTATTACACTGTTTATTTTGTTTAATGGGCTTAAGGCCCAAACTCTAGTGGTGCATGAGGGTTGCACATCGAGTCTCGCGACTCACCCTTTTAATTAACATTTGGGTGATACCTAGTGATTCTGACCGAGTTGGAGAGAGGAACGCAAGGTGGCCATGCAAGAAGAATATGTAGATTTGGCAAAAAGAGACTCAAGTTTTATTTTATATTTTTAATTAATGGACTTCTAATCTCGTTGTAATAAGGCCATGGGCTATTATGATTTATTATGGGCTTCTATTACTTTAAGTCATTTAAGTTTTTATTTTAATTAAACTAAGGCAAGTATTTAAGTTTGGATTTTACTTTACTAAAGCATCTTATATTTAAAACATATTTGGGCTTTTCGAAAAAATACGACATGTTTGACAAAAATTTTCTTAGTGACATACCAGATCCGGTTGTAGTGTTTGGGCCAGGTTTGGGGTGTTACAAATTGGTATCAGAGCCAGGTTCAAAACTCGGCTCTGGGGTTTTTGAGCTCAAAACGTTTTTTGAAAATGGGCTTTTGAAACATATATGTTTTTAAAGGATTTCAGGTTTGTTAGCTCAGCCTGGCACCTGGGTCTCCGGCCCAAGTCCACTAGGTAAGTACTCCGAACCATTGTGTGATCTTTATATATGTGGGCTTAGTGGGCCTAGTGGGACGTAGACTAAGCTAGAATTAGAACTTGACGGACTTTAGGCTTAGTACAAACTACTTCTTAAGAATTCATTAAACTTAAGTTCACTGAACAAACCCGTTAACGAGCCGTAAGGCTAGGGTGTGGTAACCGTCATACGCATGTCTAGGAAGGATCCGGAAGAGCCTGGTATTTAAGCAGTCCTAGTGACTTACCTCCTCTTCGCTGGAATCCTACCTGGTGCGTAGTGACTGTTCACCTTAGTCGAGTTAGTGTGTGGCAATAGGCAGACGCATGTCTAGGAGTGGATTCAGGGAGAGCTTGGTATTTAAGCAGTCCTAGCGACTCACCTCCTCTTCACTAGAATCCTACCTGTGACTATTCACTCTAGTTACGAGGATTTGTTGATAGGCTAAACCTCATAAGTAAAACCCGAAAGGGACCAGCCATTTTTTTTTAAAAAAAAGTCCCCAAGTTTTGTAAAATTTTCAAAATACCTTTGATTTATGAAAAATTTCCAATCAACCATGTTTCGAAAATTTACTCGAAAATCTCACGTTTACAAGAATAACCCGAACCATGAAACTAGATTTTACTAAAAGAACCCTCGTTTGGAAAAAAAAAACAACAAACCCCATCAAAGTTTGAAAAATTACCAAATTACCCTTGTTTTATGAAATGACCAAAATGACCCTGATTTGTAAAATTACCAAATTACCCTTGTTTTGCGAAATGACCAAAATGATCCTGATTTGTAAAATTACCGAAATACCCCTAAATTTTCAAAATTACTGAAATACCCCTGGATTTCCAAAATTATCGAAATACCCCTAAATTTCCAAAATTACTAAAATACCCCCGAATTTTCAAAATTTCTGAAATACCACCGGGACTGCAAAATTATCAAAATACCCTTACTTCACAAAATCACCAAGGACCTTATTTTTAAAATTACGAAAATACCCCTGTAAGATAAAATTACAAAAATACCCCTAGGTAGTGGAAAACAACAACAATGACAACAACAACACTTTTTTGTAATGAACGTGAGTTCAAGAATGTTGATGATTGAATGTATGAACTTGAGACTGTATGGTGTGTATGAATTCGAAAGAACTACTTCTTAAAACTTCTACTTATAAGACTGTTCGCGATAAATTAGTGGAAAGAACTAATAATCCATAAAACTCTTAATCAGATAAACGCCAATCGGAGGAATGAGTTCAAGGGGTCAAGGACGTCCACCGCGTGGACGCGGTAGGGGTAGAATGACCGCATCAGAGCCAGTAAGGTCTGGCCACGGGTCGAGAAATGAGATGCCAGAACTGCCGGCTGTAGAAGGAGAATTTCGAGATAAGGTGCCCGGAGATGATGCTGTATCTTAGGCGATGTTGAGGGTTTTAGAATGGGTTGCTGGAGTAGGCATGGGCACAGGAGCCCGAAAATCTGTGCCAGAATGGCTTAGGGCCAATGGAGCGGAAGTGTTTAGGGGAGTTTCTAGGGTAGCTCCTAACACAGCGGAGTACTGGATGGAAGCGACTGAACGCATAATGGATGACTTAGACTTCACGGTAGAGGAAAATTTGAAAGGGGTCGTGTCTGTCCTCCGAGATGAGGCCTACCAGTGGTGGCTCACGGTGAAAGAAGGTGCTTGCGCAGACCGGATTGACTAGGACTTCTTTAAGGAGTCATTTCAGGGGAAGTATGTCGAGGCCAGCTATATTGATGCCCAAAGGAAGGCATTCTTGAACTTGGTACAAAGAAGTAAGTCTGTGGCTGAATATGAGGCGGAGTTTCTGCGCTTGAGCCGTTATGCTCGAGGAATGGTAGCGATAGAGTATGAACGTTGTGTTCGGTTTAAAGATGGGTTGCGGAGTGAGTTAAGGGTTCTGATAGCGCCGCAGCAAGAGAGAATATTTGCTATTTTGGTAGATAAGGTTAAAATAGCTGAGGAAGTGAAACGGGTGGAGAAACAAGAAAGGGATAAGGATCGGGGTAAGAGTAAGAGGAATTTTGGCCCATCAAGAGCATCCGGGAATTTTCAGAAGAGGCCTAGGACTGATGGGCTAGTTCATGCTCCGACGAGTCAGAAACATGCATGTTCTACATGTGGCAAGACGCATCACAGGGAATACAGAATGAAGAGAAGTTGGTGCTTTAAGTGTGGATCCACAGAACATCTGATTAAGGACTGTCCCCAGATGGATCGGGGGCAGCAAGTGGGCCAAGGTGCTGATCAAGTGAGGAGAGGTGATCAGCCCGGACCAAGGGGTCGTGGTGCGGGAAGAGGAGGAAATGGGGCTGGTCGAGGTCGTGGAGCACCTGGCAGAGGTGTAGGTAATGTAGAAGCTAGGCAACCGGGTCTAGTTTATGTAGTTCGTCGACAAGAGGATGGTGACGCACCGGATGTCATAACCGGTACGTTTCTTATAGCTGACAGCCCTTTTCTTGCTTTGGTTGATATTGGGTCAACCCACTCCTATATTGCATGTTCGATATCTGAGACCTTAAGTATAGATCCTGAAACAACTACTAGGAAGATGACTGTGGTTAGTCCCCTAGGACAATCTAGGGTAGTGAACAAGCTGTTTATGGATGTACCTTTAGAGACTCAAGGGGTAGTGTTTCCGGCAGACTTAATGGGATTGCCATTCGAAGAGTTTGATCTTATCCTAGGAATGGATTGGTTGTCAAAGCATCGTGCTAAATTGAATTGTGAGACTAAGCGCATGGTGTTAAGTACCCCAGAAGGCGGGAAGATGGTTGTGTTAGGAGAAAGAAGGAACTATTTATCCAACATAGTGTCGGCATTGAAAGCTGTTAAGATGATTTGGAAGGGAGGTAACGCCTTTTTAGCTTTTATTAGTTCTTTGGATGCTAAAGAGGTGAGTGTCAAAGAGGTTCGAACAGTCAAGGATTTCGCAGACGTCTTTTTGAAGGAGTTGCCAGGATTACCCCCGGATCGCGAGGTGAAGTTTGGAATAGAACTACTCCCGGGTACAGCTCTCGTATCTGTTGCCCCTTATCGAATGGCACCGAAGGAACTGGTAGAGCTCAAAGCTCAGATTCAAGAATTGTTGGATCATGGGTTTATTCGACCGAGTGTGTCTCCGTGGGGAGCGCCGGTCCTATTCGTGAAGAAGAAGTATGGATCCATGCGTATGTGCGTGGATTATCGTCAACTGAATAAGTTGACGATTAAAAATAAGTACCCATTACCAAGAATTGATGATTTGTTCGACCAGCTCAAAGGAGCTTCGGTCTTTTCTAAAATTGATTTAAGGACGGGATATCATCAGTTAAGGGTTAAAGAAAGAGATATTCATAAGACGGCATTTCGGACACGCTACGGTCATTATGAGTTTTTGGTAATGTCGTTTCATTTGACGAACGCGCCAGTAGCATTTATGGATACGATGAATCAGGTGTTTCAGCCATACCTTGATCGGTTTGTCGTAGTGTTTATCGATGATATATTAGTCTATTCCAAGTCTGAGGAGGAGCATGATGCACAACTCCGAATGGTGTTGCAAATTCTGAAGGAAAAGTAGCTGTACGCAAAGTTCAGTAAGTGTGAGTTCTGGCTGAAGGAAGTGACTTTTCTAGGGCATGTAGTTTCCGCAGAGGGGATTAGGGTAGACCCTCGGAAAATCGAAGCTGTGTTAAATTAGAAATCGCCGAAGTCTGTGGCAGAAATTTGAAGTTTCTTAGGATTAGCAGGATATTATCGAAGGTTCGTTGAGAGGTTCTCTTCCATAGCAGCACCTTTAACTAAGTTGTTGAGGAAGGGAGTATCTTTTGTGTAGACTGACAAACAACAGGAGAGCTTTGAGAAGCTGAAGAGAATTTTGACGGAAGCGCCGGTGTTAATTTAGCCAGAGGCAGGAAAAGAATTTATCGTCTACTGTGATGCGTCACACACAGGTTTAGGGTGTGTGTTGATGCAGGATGGAAAAGTTGTGGCGTACGCATCTCGCTAGTTGAGGCCGCATGAGTTGAACTACCCTATGCATGACTTGGAATTGGCGGCAGTAGTGTTTGCTCTGAAGATTTAGAGGCATTACCTGTACGGGGAAAAGTTGGTAATTTACACCGACCATAAAAGTTTGAAGCATCTCCTTACTCAAAAGGAGTTAAATTTACGACAACATAGGTGGATCGAGCTCTTGAAAGACTATGATTGCTCGATTGAATACCATCCCGGCAAGGCAAATGTGGTGGTAGATACGTTGAGTAGGAAGGTGATAGCAGACCTAAGGGCGATGTTCGCTCATCTTAGTTTGTATGAGGATGGTAGCTTGGTAGCTGAACTACAAGTAAGACCTATGTGGACAAGTCTAATGAAGGAGAAGCAACTTTTGGATGATGTCTTAAGCACTCGAATCCGACAAGTGCAGGAGGGTGAAGTAGAGGACTATAGCTTAAACAATGAGGGAGTTTTGTGTTTCCTGGGGAAGGTTTGTATGCCAAAAGATGAGCAGCTAAGGCAGATGATTCTTCGAGAATCGTATAGTAGCCCCTATGCCATGCATCCTGGAGGAGTTAAAATGTATTGGGATTTGTGAGAGCAATTATGGTAGCCAGGTCTGAAGCGAGAAGTGACGAAATTCGTAGGTAAATGTTTGACATGTCAGCAGGTGAAGGCGGAACACCAGCTGCCTTCGAGATTGTTGAAGCCGAAAAAGATTCCGCAATGGAAATGGGAGAGAATCACAATGGATTTTGTTAGTGGGTTACCCCTTACACCCACCAAGAAAGATTCAATTTGGGTAATTGTGGATCGGCTGACGAAGTCTGCTCACTTCATACCGGTTCGGGTCGACTACTCTTTGCAAAAGTTGGCTAAGTTGTACTTGGCTGAGGTTGTAAGATTACATGGTGTACCGGTGTCGATCATATCGGATAGGGACCCTAGGTTCACTTCACGATTTTGGAAGGCTCTTCATCAAGTAATGGGAACAAGGTTAGACTTGAAGATCGCTTTTCACCCTGATCGATGGTCATCCGAGAGAGGTAATTCAGATCTTGGAGGATATGCTAAGGGGTTGCATCATGGATTTTAGGGGTAGTTGGGAGGAGTATCTACCCTTGGCAGAATTCGCGTACAATAATAGCTATCAAGCTAGTACTCAAATGGCCCCGTATGAAGCCTTATATGGAAGGAGATGTCGTACTCAACTTGTTGGACGAGTTGGGTGAATGTCGTATTGGGTCCGAACTAGTTTTAAACGGAGGAAAAAGTTAAGTTAATACAGACTCGATTGAAGGAAGCGTCTGATCGGCAGAAATCTTATGCGGATCTAAAGCGAAAAAAGGTGGAATTCACAGTAGTGGACCAAGTCTTCTTGAAGGTATCTCCGTGGAAGAAAGTAATGAGGTTTAGACAAAAGGGTAAGCTAAGTCCCCGATTTATTGGGCCTGATAGGGTGTTAGAACGTGTGGGCCCAGTGGCTTATCGTTTGGAGTTGCCTTCAGAGTTGGAGCAGATACATGATGTGTCCCATGTCTCGATGCTGAGACGTTATCGATCTGATCCATCGCACATAGTGCTAGTGGAAGAAATTGAAGTAAGGCCAGATTTATCCTTTGAAGAGGAACACGTACGAATTTTGGATCGAGACGTAAAAGTGTTGAGAAGGAAGTCTGTTCCTTTGGTCAAAGTCTTGTGGAGAAACCACGGCGCAGAAGAGGCGACGTGAGAACCGGAGGAGGTTATGCGACAGCAATATCCCCATCTTTTCCGATCAGGTAAATTTCGAGGCTGAAATTTATTTAAAGGGGTAGAACTGTAACATCCTAAACGTGGGCCTGCGCATTAATGTGATAGTTTAATATGTTAAATTGAGATTTTAAGGATCGGGCTGACTTTTTAATTAAATATATGGATTAGGGTTTAAATTAGTGCTTTGGGTATTTTAAAGTGATATATTGGACTTTAAAAATATGGGTTATAATTTAAGTAGATAGTTAATTAAGTGACAAGCTGGGCTTGTGGCCCAAATAATTGAGGAGCTTTATGTGGGCATAAGGTGGCGTCATAAGGGAGAAGGAGTTTGGGCCTAGTATGGCCACTTAGAGCCCAAAATTTTAAGACAAAAATTTGGCACTTACAATCCCTAGGAGTGGACGGCACACTAGCTACAAAATAGGGATTAAAATTCTTTTATTTTCTTGATAAATAGGAAGATAATAAAGAGAAAGATGAGGGCTATTTTTTTGAGGAGATAAGGATTGGGTTATCAGGTAGGATAAAGGCTACCAGGAGAAGGGAAGAGTTGGCCGAAATTCCAACTCTGTGTGTGGATGATATGTCGAAATTTCTCTATAAATAGGGAGTAGTATTCTTCAATCTCGGTATTTTGAAACCCTATTCTTCTCATTCTCTACCGAAATTTCCAAGCCTTCCCTATAGTTTCTCTTTTTCTTTTTCTAAAAGCCGAATTCCTTTTGTTCATATTCTCTTCTCCATAGCTGAATCTACAAGGGAGGTTTCTATTTCCCGAAGGTGCACCATAAGCCACATACTCCTTAGTAATCTGGTGAGTTTTGGGATTTTATTCTATGCAATTTCACTCTTTCTTTTCATTCAGATCTAACCCGAAACACTTATTTAAGGCCTGTCGATTTTCCCTCTTAGCTTTTAGTAGCCGAATCTGTCTCATTAAAAGTCTCCTGTGCCGATTTGGTGGAAAAGCCGAAGGTAGGAAGGTGACGTTTCCTAGGGATTTTCGGGATTCGATAAATAAGGCTCTACGCTAAGGATAGCAGATTTTCGCGGTAACCAGGTGTGTAATACCTCCTCCCCACCATCTAGATCTGCCTATTATTGTATGTTCATATGTTTTATATGTATTGATAAATGCCAAAATCTTGGTTTATTGATGAAAGCCCAAGGAGGGTAAAAGCGGATCCCCAGGTTAGTAAATAATCTGTTTAAATGTTATAAGTAAAATGCTTGTATGTGATTATGGGTTGGGTTAATGAAAGGAGGAAGTTATACGTTATATGTGTAGCGGCTAATGCCGTGAACTGTTATATGGGCTTCGGCCATTAAATGTTATACGGGCTTTGGCCATTATATGTTATAAGGGCTTCTGCCATCATATATGGATGAGCAGCATGACTGCCATCATGGTGTGTAGCGGTGTGGGTCGATTGTAGAAATCCCCAATGGTGTGTACGGTTGGTACGGGGATGTGTAGCGGATGGAAACAAACGGGCTGGGCCTTGCATATTACTTGTTATTAATTTTTATTATGATTATTACACTGTTTGTTTTGTTTAATGGGCTTAAGGCCCAAACTCTAGTGGTGCATGATGGTTGCACACTGAGTCTCGCGACTCACCCTTTTAATTAACATTTCAGGTGATACCTAGTGATTCAGACTGGGTTGGAGAGGAACACAAGGTGGCCATACAGAAGAATATGTAGATTTGGCAAAAAGAGACTCAAGTTTTATTTTATATTTTTAATTAATGGACTTCCAATCTCGTTGTAATAAGGCCATGGGCTATTATGTTTTATTATGGGCTTCTATTACTTTAAGTCATTTAAGTTTTTATTTTAATTAAACTAAGGCATGTATTTAAGTTTGGATTTTACTTTACTAAAGCATCTTCTATTTAAAACATATTTGGGCTTTTCGAAAAAATACGACATGTTTGACAAAAATTTTCTTAGTGACATACCAGATCCGGTTGTAGTGTTTGGGGTGTTACAAATTGGTATCAGAGCCAGGTTCAAAACTTAGCTCTGGGGTTTTTGGGCTCAAAACGTTTTCTAAAAATGGGCTTTTGAAACATATATGTTTTTAAAAGGATTTCAGGTTTGTTAGCTCAGTATGGCACCTGCGTCTCCGGCCCAAGTCCACTAGGTAAGTACTCCGAACCATTGTGTGATCTTTATATATGTGGGCTTAGTGGGCCTAGTGGGACGTAGACTAAGCTAGAATTAGAACTTGACGGACTTTAGGCTTAGTACAAACTACTTCTTAAGAACTCATAAAACTTAAGTTCACTGAACAAACCCGTTAACGAGCTGCAAGGCTAGGGTGTGGTAACCGTCATACGCATGTCTAGGAAGGATCCGGAAGAGCTTGGTATTTAAGCAGTCCTAGTGACTTACCTCCTCTTCGCTGGAATCCTACCTGGTGCGTAGTGACTATTCACCTTAGTCGAGTTAGGGTGTGGCAATAGGCAGACGCATGTCTAGGAGTGGATTCAGTGAGAGCTTGGTATTTAAGCAGTCCTAGCGACTCACCTCCTCTTCACTAGAATCCTACCTGTGACTATTCACTCTAGTTACGAGGATTTGTTGATAGGCTAAACCTCATAAGTAAAACCCGAAAGGGACCAGCCATTTTCTTAAAAAAAAAGTCCCCAAGTTTTGTAAAATTTTCAAAATACCTTTGATTTATGAAAAATTTCCAATCAACCATGTTTCGAAAATTTACTCGAAAATCTCACGTTCACAAGAATAACCCGGACCACGAAACTAGATTTTACTAAAAGAACCCTCGTTTGGAAAATAAAAACAACAAACCCCATCAAACTTTGAAAAATTACCAAATTACCCTTGTTTTATGAAATGACCAAAATAACCCTGATTTGTAAAATTACCAAATTACCCTTATTTTACGAAATGACCAAAATGACACTGATTTGTAAAATTACCGAAATACCCCCGAATTCTCAAAATTACTGAAATACCCCTGGATTTCCAAAATTATCAAAATACCCCTAAATTTCCAAAATTACTAAAATACCCCCGAATTTTCAAAATTTCTGAAATACCACCGGGACTGCAAAATTATCAAAATACCCTTACTTCACAAAATCACCAAGGACCTTATTTTTAAAATTACGAAAATACCCCTGTAAGATAAAATTACAAAAATACCCCTAGGTAGTGGAAAACAACAACAATGACAACAACAACACTTTTTTGTAATGAACGTGAGTTCAAGAATGTTGATGATTGAATGTATGAACTTGAGACTGTATGGTGTGTATGAATTCGAAAGAACTACTTCTTAAAACTTCTACTTATAAGACTGTTCGCGATAAATTAGTGGAAAGAACTAATAATCCATAAAACTCTTAATCAGATAAACGCCAATCGGAGGAATGAGTTCAAGGGGTCAAGGACGTCCGCCGCGTGGATGCGGTAGGGGTAGAATGACCGCATCAGAGCCAGTAGGGTCTGGCCACGGGTCGGGAAATGAGATGCGGAACTGCCGGCTATAGAAGGATAATTTCGAGATGAGGCGCCTGGAGATGATGCTGTATCTCAGGCGATGTTGAGGGTTTTAGAAAGGGTTGCTGGAGTAGGCATGGGCACAGGAGCCCGAAAATCTGTGCCAGAATGGCTTAGGGCCAATGGAGCGGAAGTGTTTAGGGGAGTTTCTATGGTAGCTTCTAACACAGTGGAGTACTGGATAGAAGCGACTGAGCGCATAATAGATGACTTAAAATTCACGGTAGAGGAAAATTTGAAAAGGGTCGGGTCTTTCCTCCGAGATGAGGCCTACCAGTGGTGGCTCACGGTGAAAGAAGGTGCTGCCGCAGACCGGATTGACTGGGACTTCTTTAAGGAGTCATTTCAGGGGAAGTATGTCGGGGCCAGCTATATAGATGCCCAAAGGAAGGCATTCTTGAACTTGGTACAAAGAAGTAAGTCTGTGGCTGAATATGAGGCGGAGTTTCTGCGCTTGAGCCGTTATGCTCGAGGAATGGTAGATAAAGAGTATGAATGTTGTGTTCGGTTTGAGGATGGGTTGCAGAGTGAGTTAAGGGTTCTGATAGCACCGCAGCAAGAGAGAATATTTGCTGTTTTGGTATATAAGGTTAAAATAGCTGAGGAAGTGAAATGGGTGGAGAAACAAGAAAGGGATAAGGATCAGGGTAAGAGTAAGAGGAATTTTGGCCCATCAAGAGCATCCGGGAATTTTCAGAAGAGGCCTAGGACTGATGGGCTAGTTCGTGCTCCGACGAGTCAGAAACAGGGATGTTCTACATGTAGCAAGATGCATCACAGGGAATGCAGAGTGAAGACAGCTGGGTGCTTTAAGTGTGGATCCACAGAACATCTGATTAAGGACTGTCTCCAGATGGATCGGGGGCAGCCAGTGGGCCAAGGTGCTGATCAAGTGAGGAGAGCTGATCAGCCCGGACCAAGGGGTCGTGGTGCAGGAAGAGGAGGAAATGGGGCTGGTCGACGTCGTGGAGCACCTGGCAGAGGTGCAGGTAATGTAGAGGCTAGGCAACCGGGTCTAGTTTATGCAGTTCGTCGACAAGAGGATGGTGACGCACCGGATGTCATAACGGGTACGTTTCTTATGGCTGACAGCCCTTTTCTTGCTTTGATTGATATTGGGTCAACCCACTCCTATATTGCATGTTCGATATCTGAGACCTTAAGTATAGATCCTGAAACAACTACTAGGAAGATGACTGTGGTTAGTCCCCTAGGATAATCTAGGGTAGTGAACAAGCTGTTTAGGGATGTGCCTTTAGAGACTCTAGGGGTAGTGTTTCCGGCAGACTTAATAGAATTGCCATTCGGAGAGTTCGATCTTATCCTAGGAATGGATTGGTTGTCAAAGCATCGTGCTAAATTGAATTGTGAGACTAATCGCACGGTGTTAAGTACCCCGAAAGGCGGGAAGATGGTTGTGTTAGGAGAAAGAAGGAATTATTTGTCCAACGTAGTGTCGGCATTGAAAGCTGTTAAGATGATTTGGAAGGGAGGTAGCGCCTTTTTAGCTTTTATTAGTGCTTTGGATGCCAAAGAGGTGAGTGTCAATGAGGTTCGAACAGTCAAGGATTTCGCAGACGTCTTTTTCAAGGAGTTGCCAGGATTACCCCCGGATCGCGAGGTGGAGTTTGGAATAGAACTACTCCCGGGTACAGCTCCCGTATCTGTTGCCCCTTATCGAATGGCACCGAAGGAACTGGTAGAGCTCAAAGCTCAAATTCAGGAATTGTTGGATTATGGGTTTATTCGACCGAGTGTGTCTCCATGGGGAGCGCGGTCCTATTCGTGTAGAAGAAGGACGGATCCATGCGTATGTGCATGGATTATCGTCAACTGAATAAGTTGACAATTAAAAATAAGTACCCATTACCAAGAATCGACGATTTGTTCGACCAGCTCAAAGGAGCTTCGGTCTTTTCTAAGATTGATTTAAGGACAGGATATCATCAGTTAAGGGTTAAAGATGGAGATATTCATAAGATGGCGGTTCGGACACGCTACGGTCATTTTGAGTTTTTGGTAATGTCGTTCGGTTTGACGAACGCGCCAGCAGCATTTATGGATACGATGAATCGGGTGTTTCAGCCATACCTTGATCGATTTGTCGTAGTGTTTATCGATGATATATTGGTCTATTCCAAGTCTAAGGAGGAGCATGATGCACAACTCCGAGTGGTGTTGCAAATTCTGAAGGAAAAGCAGCTGTACGCAAAGTTCAGTAAGTGTGAGTTCTGGCTGAAGGAAGTGACTTTTCTAGGGCATGTAGTTTCCGCATAGGGGATTAGGGTAGACCCTCGGAAAATCGAAGCTGTGTTAAATTGGAAATCGCCGAAGTCTGTGGCAGAAATTTGAAGTTTCTTAGGATTAGCAGGATATTATCGAAGGTTCGTTGAGAGGTTCTCTTCCATAGCAGCACCTTTAACTAAGTTGTTGAGGAAGGGAGTATCTTTTGTGTAGACTGACAAACAACAGGAGAGCTTTGAGAAGCTGAAGAGAATTTTGACGGAAGCGTCAGTGTTAATTTAGCAAGAGGCAGGAAAAGAATTTATCGTCTACTGTGATGCGTCACACACAGGTTTAGGGTTTGTGTTGATGCAGGATGGAAAAGTTGTGGCGTACGCATCTCGCCAGTTGAGGCCACATGAGTTGAACTACCCTATGCATGACTTGGAATTGGTAGCAGTAGTGCTTGCTCTGAAGATTTAGAGGCACTATCTGTACGGGGAAAAGTCGGTAATTTACACCGACCATAAAAGTTTGAAGTATCTCCTTACTCAGAAGGAGTTAAATTTACGACAACATAGGTGGATCGAGCTCTTGAAAGACTATGATTGCTCGATTGAATACCATCCCGGCAAGGCAAATGTGGTGGCAGATGCGTTGAGTAGGAAGGTGATAGCAGACCTAAGGGCGATGTTCGCTCATCTTAGTTTGTATGAGGATGGTAGCTTGGTAGCTGAACTACAAGTAAGACCTATGTGGACAAGTCTAATGAAGGAGAAACAACTTTTGGATGATGTCTTAAGCACTCGAATCTGACAAGTGCAGGAGGGTGAAGTAGAGGACTATAGCTTGAACAATGAGGGAGTTTTGTGTTTCTGTGGGAAGGTTTGTATGCTAAAAGATGAGGAGCTAAGGCAGATGATTCTTCGGGAATCGCATAGTAGCCCCTATGCCATGCATCCTGGAGGAGTTAAAATGTATTGGGATTTACGAGAGCAATTCTGGTGGCCAGGTCTGAAGCGAGAAGTGACAGAATTCGTAGGTAAATGTTTGACGTGTCAGCAGGTGAAGGCGGAACACCAGATGCCTTCGAGATTGTTGAAGCCGATAAAGATTCCGCAATGGAAATGGGAGAGAATCACAATGGATTTTGTTAGCGGGTTACCCCTTACACCCACCAAGAAAGATGCAATTTGGGTAATTGTGGATCGGCTGACGAAGTCTGCTCACTTCATAAAGGTTCGGTCGACTACTCTTTGCAAAAGTTGGCTAAGTTGTACTTGGCTGAGGTTGTAAGATTACATGCTGTACCGGTGTTGATCATATCGGATAGGGACCCTAGGTTCACTTCACGATTTTGGAAGGCTCTTCATCAAGCAATGGGAACAAGGTTAGACTCAAGATCGCTTTTCACCCTGATCGATGGTCGATCACGAGAGGGTAATTCAGATCTTGGAGGATATAATAAGGGGTTGCATCATCGATTTTAGGGGTAGTTGGGAGGAGTATCTACCCTTGGCAGAATTCGCGTACAATAATAGCTATCAAGCTAGTACTCAAATGGCGCCATACGAAGCCTTATATGGAAGGAGATGTCGTACTCCAACTTGTTGGACGGAGTTGGGTGAATGTCAGGTATTCGGTCCTGAACTAGTTTTGGAAATAGAGGAAAAAGTTAAGTTAATACAGACTCGATTGAAGGAAGCGTCTGATCGATAGAAATCTTATGTGGATCTCAAGCGAAAAGATGTGGAATTCGCAGTAGGAGACCAAGTCTTCTTGAAGGTATCTCCGTGGAAGAAAGTAATGAGGTTTGGACTAAAGGGTAAGCTAAGTCCCCGATTTATTGGGCCTTATAGGGTGTTAGAACGTGTGGGCCCAGTGGCTTATCGGTTGGAGTTGCCTTCAGAGTTGGAACAGATACATGATGTGTCCCATGTCTCGATGCTGAGACGTTATCGATCTGATCCGTCGCACATAGTGCCAGTGGAAGAAATTGAAGTAAGGCCAGATTTATCCTTTAAAGAGGAACACGTACGAATTTTGGATCGAGACGTAAAAGTGTTGAGAAGGAAGTCTGTTCCTTTGGTCAAAGTCTTGTGGAGAAACCACGGCGCAGAAGAGGCGACGTGAGAACCGGAGGAGGTTATGCGACAGCAATATCCCCATCTTTTCCGATCAGGTAAATTTCGAGGCTAAAATTTATTTAAGGGGGTAGAACTGTAACATCCTAAACGTGGGCCTGCGCATTAATGTGATAGTTTAATATGTTAAATTGAGATTTTAAGGATCGGGCTGACTTTTTAATTAAATATATGGATTAGGGTTTAAATTAGTGCTTTGGGTATTTTAAAGTGATATATTGGGCTTTAAAAATTTGGGTTAGGTGGCTAATACATGCTGTTAGCTTAAAATTTAAGTAGATAGTTAATTAAGTGACAAGCTGGGCTTGTGGCCCAAAGAATTGAGGAGCTTTAAGTGGGCATAAGGTGGCGTCATAAGGGAGAAGGAGTTTGGGCCTAGTATGGCAACTTACAGCCCAAAATTTTAAGACAAAAATTTGGCACTTACAAGCCCTAGGAGTGGACGGCACACTAGCTACAAAATAGGGATTAAAATTCTTTTATTTTCTTGATAAATAGGAAGATAATGAAGAGAAAGATGAGGGCTATTTTTTTGAGGAGATAAGGATTGGGTTATCAGGCAGAATAAAGGCTATCAGGAGAAGAGAAGAGTTGGCCGAAATTCCAACTCTGTGTGTGGATGATATGTCAAAATTTCTCTATAAATAGGGAGTAGTACTCTTCAATTTCGGTATTTTGAAACCCTATTCTTCTCATTCTCTACTGAAATTTCCAAGCCTTCCCTACAGTTTCTCTTTTTCTTTTTCTAAAAGCCGAATTCCTTTTGTTCATATTCTCTTCTCCATAGCCGAATCTACAAGGGAGGTTTCTATTTCCCGAAGGTGCACCATAAGCCACATACTCCTTAGTAATCTGGTGAGTTTTGGGATTTTATTCTATGCAATTTCACTCTTTCTTTTCATTCAGATCTAACCTGAAACACTTATTTAAGCCCTGTTGATTTTCCCTCTTTGCTTTTAGTAGCCGAATCTGTCTCATTAAAAGTCTCCTGTGCTGATTTGGTGGAAAAGCCGAAGGTAGGAAGCTGACGTTTCCTAGGGATTTTCGGGATTCGATAAATAAGGCTCTACGCTAAGGATAGCAGATTTTCACGGTAACCAGGTGTGTAATACCTCCCCACCATCTAGATCTGCCTATTATTGTATGTTCATATGTTTTATATGTATTGATAAATGCCAAAATCTCGGTTTATTGATGAAAGCCCAAGGAGGGTAAAAGCGGATCCCCAGGTTAGTAAATAATCTGTTTAAATGTTATAAGTAAAATGCTTGTATGTGATTGCATGGGTTAGGTTAATGAAAGGAGGAAGTTATACGTTATATGTGTAGCGGCTAATGCCGTGAACTGTTATACAGGCTTCGGCCATTAAATGTTATACGGGCTTCGGCCATTATATGTTATAAGAGCTTCGACCATCATATGTGGATGAGCAGCATGACTGCCATCATGGTGTGTAGCGGTGTGGGTCGATTGTAGAAATCCCCAATGGTGTGTACGGTTGGTACGGGGATGTGTAGCAGATGGAAACCTAGGCAAACGGGCTGGGCCTTGCATATTACTTGTTATTAATTTTTATTATGATTATTACATTGTTTATTTTGTTTAATGGGCTTAAGGCCCCGGCTCTAGTGGTGCATGAGGGTTGCACACTGAGTCTCGCGACTCACCCTTTTAATTAACATTTTAGGTGATACCTAGTGATTCAGACTGGGTTGGAGAGGAACGCAAGGTGGCCATGCATAAGAATATGTAGATTTGGCAAAAAGAGACTCAAGTTTTATTTTATATTTTTTAATTAATGGACTTCCAATCTCGTTGTGTTAAGGCCATCGGCTATTATGTTTTATTATGGGCTTCTATTACTTTAAGTCATTTAAGTTTTTATTTTAATTAAACTAAGGCATGTATTTAAGTTGGATTTTACTTTACTAAAGCATCTTCTATTTAAAACATATTTGGGCTTTTCGGAAAAATACGACATGTTTGACAAAAATTTTCTTAGTGACATACCAGATCCGGTTGTAGTGTTTGGGCCAGGTTTGGGGTGTTACACTCTGACACGCTATGTTAGTCTGATATTTGGCTTAACCTGGCTCTGATGCCAACCAAATGTAACACCCCTATCCCGTGTCCGTCGTCAGATTAGGGTTAGGAGCATTACCGAACAGATAGAAGAGCATTTACAGAAATTCATACATTCATTCATCATTCTCAAGCATAATGTCCTTTCATACGGTCAACGACACCTTAAATATGCTTATAAATCGGGTCGGGACTAAACCAAAACACATACAGAATTTCTCAGAAATTTAAAAACTTTTCTAAAATACAGGGGATACATGTCCGTGGAAGGAAATCATGTGCCCTCCACGGCTGCTAGACACCCCCGTGTTTCCTCCCCGTGGTCGAAACTGACTTATCTTCCACGGCCACTAAGCACGCCCGTGTGCTCAGGTCGTGGTCGAGCCTGTCAAAATTCACATGGCTACTAGGCAGCTGGCATGACCATGTGCCAAGGCCGTGTACTTCTATGCTAGCTACTGACTTAGCCCCACGGTCACTAGGCATGCGTGTGTGCCACAACTGTGTGACATTATAGGCCATTTTCAAGGCCAAAATGCCACCCATTTGGGTCTCACCAACAAGCAACATCTACCAGCACATATCATGCATATATGGCAACCAAAACATACTAAACTGATCATTCAATCTTTACATTCAATACCCATTTCATTCATGCCAACTTTTAAGACAAAACATATATATAACTAAAGCATTTCTCAATTATTTTCCTATCCAAAAACTTGACCATATCATGAGCAGCAAACGTACCTAAAACAACCACACATACCACATTCATTAAGGCAAAATATGAACCAATAATTAGTCACATCTCATGACCAAGTCTATACATCAACTTATACCAAAAACTAGACTATACATGCCTTAACTAGCATTATACATTTCCAAAGTGTACCAAAATGAATTAAGTGGTGTGATGATGATCCTCGACGATCCTGAGCCTACAGTAGCTTTGACGACCTATAAAACAGAGAAAACACAAACACACAGAGTAAGCTTTCCAAAAGCTTAGTAAGTCATATACAAATAAACATAACATGGAAAACATATATGTTCACATAAGTACATTGGTCCATTTAAAGATCTTAACAAACAATCACATAATGCTTTGATTCATGTACTTGGCCATATTTGCCACATTCATCAACTCAAAAGCCTTACAAATACAAAGCTCTTTCATGCTTATCTCCACATATCATATCATTATCCCAACATACATACTCACCATAATAAGATCATATAGATACTTACCTTATATACACATTTTTGTATAAATTAATGTACCTGAAACGGACTCTCTATTTACATAGCCATTCGGATCACAGACTTGCCCGTTGAACTGTAAGGAATCTAGTAGGATACTCAGAAAGCTCGGAATAGTCGTACAATGCCAACGTCCCAGATGAGGTCTTATATGCACTCAGATATCGATGCCACTGTCCCAGACAGGGTCTTACATGAATCAATACGATGCTAATGTCCCAGACATGGTCTTACAAGTAAAGCTCATATCGATGCCTATGTCCCAGACGAGGTCTTACACGTAAAGATCAAATCGATACCAACGTCCCAGACGTGGTCTTACACGAAATCTCAAATCAACGCCAACGTCCCTGACGTGGTCTTACATGATAAAATAGAACAGATACCTATGTCATGATATAGCTAATCCTATCTATTCCTAGGTTCGTACTGGACTTCTCGGACTTAGTCACTATATCGAACTTATCTCGGAATTCATATGCATATCCTCTCATAAATATCCATTATCAACATTAGTCATATGACCAATTATAATTTCATCCAACTACGTTTATTTGCATAGTGACTTACCTCGGATTCGGCTTAGTAGAAACAGAAACGGCTAGTCGTTTACTTTCACTTTCCTGCGATCTAAGTCCATTTTCCTCGGTTCGTGATCTATACATATTCAAAATTAACCCTTTTATTCACTAACTCATTAAATTCAATCCAAAGACACACATTTAAGGCTATTTACAAATTAACCCTCATATTTGCACAATTTATCAATTTAGTCCATTTTTCTCAAAACATCAAATTCACAAAATCAACATATACTCATGCTTAGACGAATCTATATATATATATATCATACAAGCCCATATTTTCCACCAAATTAACAATTTAGTCCCTCAATTTGCTACTTTCTCAATTTAGCCCTAATTAGCTAAATTCATCAAAATTTCAAGAACAAAGAATGTTCATCTAGCTCAAATCTTTAATTTAACATCCAAAATCATCACGAAACTCAACATAGAATCAATGAAATTTCTCATGAATAACATCAATTCATCAAATTGAGACATGGGTTTTGTAGTAGACAAAGCAACGATTACAAAAACGTAGAAATTATCAAAACCGAGGACAAAACTCACCTTAATTTGAGCTTGAAATGGCCAAACCTAACTTAAGGTTTTCTTCTTTTTCTTTCTTTGATTTGAGGCTAACAAAGGAGAGAAATAAAAGATGAACACTCATCTTTTGTTTCATTAATCTAATGGTATTTATTCAATTATTAAACTGCCCATCCATTAAACATATAAGACAAATTAATACTACGGTTATTAAGACATTCTATCATCCACTATCTCAATGATGGCTTATTTGCCATATAAGGCCTCCACTTTTACAAAGCTACAACACTTTGGTACTTTAACAATTAGCAAGCAACTTTCATATTCAATGCAATTCCATCCTTTTGTCAAATTAAACACACAAATGGACAAATTAACTCACATAAATTTACCACATGCTTAGTCACATATCAACGACACAGAAAATAATATTAAAATTTTATTCGGACTCAGATTCGTGGTCTCGAAACCACTGTTCCGACTAGGGTATAAACCAGACTGTTACATATCATAAAAAATAAAGAATACTTTTGTTCTAAAAATTTTTACTCACAAATTGGAGAAATGAATTAAATTTCAATTCTTCAAACAATTTTATTTGTAAAACATGCCTAAGTGACTCCTTAAAAAGATATCACTTTTTAAGTTGCACTT
Organism: Gossypium bickii; assembly: GCA_025503065.1. Taxonomy (NCBI): domain Eukaryota; kingdom Viridiplantae; phylum Streptophyta; class Magnoliopsida; order Malvales; family Malvaceae; genus Gossypium; species Gossypium bickii. The sequence continues at coordinate 104,509,341 of CP106710.1, read as the reverse complement.
TTTTTTTTTTCTAGAAACCATTCATCCAACCCTTTACAAGTATTCAGTGGACCCAGTGACACAACTTTTCAATTTCAGAAGGCTCACTTGATGGTCATAATGCTTCTATTGAATAAAAGCATGTTCAACTAAATTTTTTTCTCCAGTTACATTGCATTTTTATGGCATATTATCTTATATAGCGCCAGTGGAATAAATAAAACTCCACAAGCGAGTTTAAAATGATGCCATTTATTTCTATAGTGTAGTAAATCAATAACTAAATAATTGAAAAAGACACTTGACATCACTTTAAACCCGTTTGTGGAGTTTTTTCTTACTCCATCACCATTAGATAAAATAATTACCCACTTTTTATTGAGAAAATATTTACTACATTGCTAGTGTAGTTTTTAGACTCTACAGTAAAGTAAAGGATTGACAAATGTCTTGTAGGGGTATAGTAAAATATTAAGAAAAAAAGAGACATGACAATTTTTTAAAACTACTTATAACATAAAAAACAAATACACTATTTATCTACGAAATATTAATCATTTTTATTTGTAAATTTATGTTATCTATCATCATATTTGAATTTAAGCAAAACATATAGGAATTTTTGTAAAAAAGGATACTAGATAAAATATGAAAGATTCCATGAAGAATAGGACACTTTCGAATTTAAATTTGGATGACGATGACCTTTGGCCAATCAAATAAGGGGGAGATTTTGAATTTATTTAATTTTTAAATCAAATTTAGATACTTTAAATTCAAAATATAGAAGGATGAGTGGATAAATTAAGAAAATTGAAGCTAACTTCCTTTGGCTATATAAAGGGCCAACTACTTCCTCTGTTGTGTACTGAATTGAGTGTGATGCTTATTCAATTGGGAAACATCCTGCTGGGTTATTTTTTTTGGACTTCTATTTGATTGTTAGAGTGATTATTCCCTTAGTGAGTGAGGGAAAATAAAGTGTTAAGTAATTGGACATAAATCACATATTTTATCAAGAAATTATATTATAGATTGATTTTTTTGGTAAAGTTTCGTAGATGTATGATTATATCTAAACTATACAAATATTCTTGACCTCATTATTGTGCTTTTGCTTCATTTAATTTTGGACTACTAAACTGTTAAAACAGTTGTTGTAGAACAATTCTTTAAAACACTACAAACTGATGGAGGCTATAAAAGAAGATATCTCTCTCTCTTAATCACCTTAGTTGATCAAATGTAACGCCCCGAATTTTGGGCCTAGAAGTTTTAGGATTTGAGTGTAGGGACAGTGGGGAGGTTGCACACATGTGTCTGGATGTGCAGTTTAGTGTCAGAATGGGCCTGCTGGTCTAGTGGTTGAAAGAGTGTTAGGGAACCTCATGGTTCCAGGTTTGAGTCTTAGTGTGAACATTTTGGTAGGTATTTTATTTTGTTTTTAGTGAATAATTATAATTATTTATAATTATTAAATTATTAGTTTATGACTAAAGCTGCTTTTATTTTTCTCTCTTATTTTATTTTCAAATTTTCTATTTCCACGTTCTCCTCTCCTCCCCTTTCTTCTGCTTTCTAAATATTTCTCAAAATGGTTGATTGGTGGATTTGGGAATTTTGTGCCTCTATCGTATTTTCCGATCGCAAATAGGTGTGGGATTCGAACCTTTTCTACACTATTTTAGTTTTCCAAATGCTCAATTTGACCTATTTTGTGTGTGTGGTCTAACCCTTTAGTTTTGGGTTTTCTAAATGCTGGAAGTGAGTGAAATACTCCAATTTATGATATATGTTGATAGGGTGAAGGTTAGGGACGGTTCTGGTGGTTGAAACAGTGATTTTGGGGCTATTATATGGTGGTTTTGTGATCACCCCGACGGCCACACGGGCGTGCACGCCCGTGTGGATTCGGGAACTAGGGTTTCCACGCTAAATTTGGTGCCACACAGTCGTTTGGCTGATTTCGGGATTTTATCAAAATTTACATGGCCATGTCCCTCGGGCACATGGGCATGTGAGATTAGGAATTAACGTTTCAATGATTTCGTGTCACATGGCCTGGCCACACGGTTGTGTGACTAATTTGGAGATTTAGGGATCCCACATGGGTGTATGTTTCGAAACACACAGGCGTGTGAGACCCTTACATGGCCGTGTCTGCCCTGCACCTTATTTTAGCAAAATTAGATAGTGAGTTACACGGCCAGTTCACACAGCCATATCCCTGCTTCACACGAGTGTGTGCCTCTGTCACATGACTGTGTGCTACCCTTCACAAGGGCATTTGGACCCCCACACGGCCTGGATTGCTCCACATGGCCGGAGCATACGAGCATGTGGCCCTATCTCGCCAAATAATGGTTTTAGGTCAAAGTTAAGTGTAATCGCAACTCTGTGTGTTCCAGCCCTCAACTAAGCTTTACTGAGGGTAATTATGACTCTAGTATGGGCTTGATGTGTGTGTTATTTGTGATTGGTTGTACGATAATCTTGATATTGAATTCGAGTTATGTGTGTGCACATGTCTGATTCTGTGACTGACTGATTGCATGTGAGTGCCTACTTCTGATTAACTGTCTGAAACTAGTATTTTGATCGTGTACATCTCACTACATACATACATATGCATATACTATTTTTTGGGTGGGATTTTGAAGAGAAGGAAGATTGATCGAATCGGCGGTCTGATCTGCAGTTACCGATAGCCCCATTACCGAGGGACGTGGCGATCCCAATACACGAAGGTTGTGGAGTTTATTGATAACGGTATAGCGGATTACCGCATTACATTGTACCGCATGTACGTTAGCTACGCTACGTACCATTGACTGAACTAGCAGTTTCACTGCAACCTATCAGTATAGCAAATTATTGCATCGTATTGTACCTCATGTACATTAGCTACGCTACATACCACTATCTGATTAGGCAGTTCATACTGTATGTCTGTACCGCGGTTTACCACATTGCACAATATAGCTTATACGCTAACTTTGCTGCGTAATATACGTAACTGGTAGTTTATCTGCATACTATTAGTCCCAATACCCGGAGGGTCGTGGACAATGCTGATAGCCATTGTTGCGGGCAACCCAGGATGACATCATATGGGATGTAGGGTTGGATGGGATTTTCGAGGTCCTATATGGATTGATTGGTTGGACGAGCTTAATAACTCTATTAAGGAGTAATAGGGGGACGGAGAGGCATGTTGGATGGATGGGTGGGTATTCTTTAACTCAATTGCATTCATATGCATCTTATTGACTGTTTTGTGAGTGCAACTATCTATTTTACAGTTCGACTGAAAAGCATTTATGACATTGTGAAATTGTTAGACTTTGATTGTATCCGACTGACTGAATTAAGATTAGTGACTATTGAGAGTTTTGTTACTAGACTGAGTAGTATTTGTGATTGTGTAACTGAGTGTGATTTCGATACGCTCTAAAAATTGTTGTCTGCTAATACATCTGTTTCGAACGTACCAACTGTTTCTGTACAACTCTGTAAGTATGTTCCATTTCATGACTACTACTGGTTTTCTGTGTCTGATTCTGTAGTTAATTGGTTTTGATCTCACACTGAGCTCGAGTAGCTCACCCCCTATTCTGTTTCCCCTTACAGGTACATTTCAAAATTTTGGATGCTAGACTCAGTACGCGGAGGTCTCGGACAGGCTTGTGAACAACAATCATGCACTTTTTGATTAATGATACTATCTTGGTATTTGTTTCATTTTGAGCTGTAAGATTTTATAAATCTGTGGCAGAAATTCTATTTTAAGTTTTATATACTTTTATTCCATTTATATAAACATATATTTTAACTAAAATTTTTCTGACCGGGTTTTCAACGATTAAATTGTACGATTCAACATGTTAACTTGTTTTGCAAAAATTCACCTACGATCACTTCGGTGATCGATGTGGCATCCCGGATTCGGTCTAGACTTCTAGGCCGAGTTTGGGGTGTTACATCAAATCATAGAATTATGCTTATTTGAATGCTTGAACTAGGGCTTTCATAAGGTCTCTTCATGAAAAGGCTTCAAGATATATTGAAGTTGGTTGCACATGACTTGTTAAAATGAACACCGAAGGGAAAACATCTCCATGCACACTACTAAAGAAAAAAAAAGTAGTAAACTACACCTTAAAAGCTTTGAGTACAGTTTTTAATGATGTAGATATAGAGCAATTTAAAATAATCCTCATAGGTGAATCTATTAAAGATGCTTAGATAATTCTCTAAAATCAACATGAAGGAAATTCACCTATTCGAATGAAAAAAATTCATATATTTACAACCAAGTTCAAAATTTGATAAATAAACGAAGACAAAACTACTTTTGAATTTTATGCTCATTTATCTTTGTGAACTTTTTTTTTTTTTTGAAGTTTAATTGGTGCACAAAGGTCTTTGATCCTTGTAAAAGAGATTTGTTGTAAAAATATACAGGTCTTCTAGAACAAAGTCTTAAGGAGAGATTTAAACTCCCTAATCATCTTGGTCATTCGTAGATTTTCATGACGTTGATGAAACCTTCAACCCTTTCCGTAGCTTACCGCTGGCAGACTTATTCTCCATCTGAGACATACGCATGTACTTTACGGTAGCAACCCTTAATGGTATGGGCCTAATTTTCACCACATTCCAAGTTACCCTCTTTCCCTCAACTCGTTCAGCATTCACAATTCTAACTACATGGCTAAACCATATACGAGGATGCCCTACCGTCGAGGCGGCTTCATACTTTACTATTTTGTCCTGGCTAATTGTTTGTCTCATTTCCAATCGTTAGATGATTGATGGTAACATATAAATTCCTACTAATCCATATTCTCTAATGCCTTTTGGTGACATTTTCCCATTTAGTCTTTGGTAGACTTCAATTTGGTCTACTTTGAGTTACTTATTCCTAGTTAAGTTACTCACCTCTTAGTAAATGTTCGAGACTCCTCTGCTACTTGCCCGTTTGGGTGATTAGTATCTCCTAGTGGTCCTCGGTGGACCTACCAGACACTAGATGCCCCTTATTAGTTGCGAATCTTTAGTTTTAGGTTCCGCTTGAACACCTCATGGTCATCATCAATCTAGACTTATTAGCCAACCCTGAGAACTAGTACCCGAGATTTCAAGCACACCATTTCCATCAACCCTGCTACTCTCTGCTTGAGTCAGACCTAAATTCTTTTCCTCAATCAAACAACTTCCAAATCATTGTCCTAATGGACCTTTAGTCATTGACATAGCTGAATTATTATCTTCCAGTCCCTAAATTCCATATTTAATGTCCTAGAGGACTACCTTGTGCTTAATGTTCCGTCGGACTATCTCGTGTTTAATGTCCCGTTGGACTATCAAATAATGCCATAGCGTCTTTCAAATCTTAGTCCTATTAACCTTTCTGGTGTGGTTTGAGATGATACAATAGTGTCTTTCAGTTATGGTCTTACTCATTTCTGGCGTATAGCCTCCTATCGGATCCATGGCATCGTCAAGATCTTTTTACTCACTTTTCCTATTGCATTCTATCCATTCCTTCATTCACCATCCTAACCTTGATGCTCGAACACCGTAGTGTCCCCTTTATAAAACCTGAAGCTTCGCACAACATGGGTTCACACAGTAACACCATATGACAGTATCTAACAAAATCACCCTATTTTCCTATTCCTAACTTCGTCTAACCCGTTGGTAGTTTCCCCTCCATATCATGCATACCATACCAAACATTGTTATGCAATGCATTATGCCAGATGACTATTCAACAATCATCCACTATGACGATCAGTAGTTAGCATGGCAATTTCACACTACAACATTTAGCAACCAGAAGGTAGAGTGCATATACTCACCTTGTTTTCTTGCCTCCTTAGCTCAGCTTCTCCAAATGCCAGTGCCTCTTTCATCCTAACAATTAAACATGACAACTATGTATCAGTTCTCAAGACCCAAATTCCACAGTTATCCAAAAACTTTAAGTTTTCTTATTTTACTTGTTTTCTTCAATTCACAAATTCAAAGGGATAAGAAAATTTACCAACTCCCAATCTTTCTGCTGCTCAACTCAAACCTGCACGATGGTTGCAACATGCAGAACTTCCTTCAACTATATCCTCCTCTTTTTTAAGGGAAACTAAAGAAGACGATGTGTAGAGAAAAAGCTTTGGGAAGCAAAATTAAAAGGAATTTCATTCCCACACACACCTATATATATACTTTCTTGGCACAGCCTCCATAGACCATTGCTGCCACTTAATCATAATTATTATGTCTCCTACTTTGGAACCAACGGGTTATGCACTAATCAAACCAGTGTTGAGATGCAACTTTTAAATTTCGGCTACTAAAATTTCTGATTTACCCAATGAGGCCAGGCAATTTGCTAATCCTCTCAATTTAGTACTAATTTCCTTAGTTTTAGTTTAAATAACGATGTCTAGGTGTTACATCACTACACTCATGCTGGATAAGCTTGTGGGTTCACTCAAAACCTCTAAAATGAACATAGAAGTTCCAAAGAGGGAGAAGGTAAAGGCTAAAAAGAACATTGTCTTCGATGTATAAAAGAATGCTGACAATAACCTCTAATGAAAAATTTAGCCTTACACAAAGAATTTCAATTGAGCCTTGAGAAAATTATCTGAAAAGGGAATTGACTAAAAAACTGAGAGTAATAATATTCACAGCAAAGAAAAACTCTTGTGAAGGAATAAGGTTTTCAAGTAAAGAAGAAGGCCATATAGTGTCATGAGTGGAAAAGGTATGACCACATACAATTTAAATGTGCAATAGTCTCAAGAAGAAGTAAAACTATTTTATTGTGACCTAAAGTGATGGAAAGAATTAAAGAGTTAATATAGTGATCTGAATGAAGATTAGATAAGAACCTATTTGTATTTATCTCCACTATTGAAACTCATAATGCAACAAATTTAAATATAGTGATAGAAAAAGATTCTGAAAATGATGATAATTCCTTTGAGAATTTAACTAAGACCTACAAATTCATGTTGGAGAAATGGGAGATGGTGTGCCATATCAACAAAGGCAGAAAGGAGATAGCGAACCTTAAAGGGGAAACTTTGTAACTTGGCATTCTAACTTAAGAGAAGGATGCTAAGTTGAGTGCAAATAGACCAAAACTAATTACTACCATGGTTGTAATCATGAATATAAGCCAAAGTGAGAAACTTGATGAGATATTGGTTATTGGAAGAATGGAACTTGACTACAAAAGACTAGGTTATAAGGTAAGAAATTTCGTTCTCCTACAGTTTTTGTTAAAGTTAAACATATGGTTTCTACTTTTTTTTTTCAAAGATGGCAAAAAAGAAAATTCCAAAAGTCCTATTACTGACTATTGTGGAGTAGTAGGGCACACCAAACCTTATTTTATATAACAATAAAGAACTATTGCTGGAGAAAATTGAAACCTGTCAAATACAATGCTACAACATCTATTTCAACATGAAGGTTTCGATAGAACTATGTTTGGGTCAAGTGTAGTGAAAAATGCATGTTTTTTTGTTAAGCCAAAATATTTTTAAGAACAAAAATGTTACAAAACTAAAAAAATGTTAGAAATGTTAGAGCAAAAAGCTTAATGCACAGAAGCACCAAAATACACAAAAAAGATACGTAAAAACTCTTTGCAACAAAAACATTAAAAAATACAAGGATATTATATATAGATCACTGTAATAGATATAAGAAAAGCTAATATTTGACACACAACATGAGCCTAAAATTGAAAATCACTTATGACATGGATACTTTGCACTGTTTCTTCGACACATAACCCAAAAAACTGAAAGTAGTAAGGTAAAGCCCCAATTATCATTCATCAACATAAGAGAATATATATACATGTCATATCAAACTTAGAATTGAAATAAGAAAACTACTCCTAATCACCCTCTACTTCTTATAATATAAACTACTCTTATTCACCCTTTACTTCCTATAATATAGAAAACTATTCCTAAAATAAATTATCTTATGATATTCATATCTTTCCGTAATACCCCGCTCAAGTTGGAGCATGCAAATCGTAAATGACCAACTTACTAAGGCAATAATCAAATTATTTATTTCACAAAGCTTTTGTAAATATATCTACTAATTGATCTATAGTAGAGACATATGAAGGAGAAATAAGACCCTCCTGAATTGCATCCCGAATAAAATGACAATCCACCTCATTATGCTTCGTACGTTCGTGATTAATAGGATTATGAGCAATATGCAGTGACAATTGTCTATCACAAAACAAAAGAATAGCTTTAGGGTGATGTACCACGAAACTGAGCAGTATATGCAAGTCTGTGGTTTTGTTCAATCAAAGAGCCAGCTGGTTTGGCTCCCAATAATCCTGCCTCAGAAATAATGTCAAGAGCATACTTACATTGACATAAGAAAAAAACTTGAACACTACGAGCAACCTCAATACCCAAATACTATTTCATTACTTCAAGATCCTTTATATGAAAACAATTACTGAGATAGGCCTTAAAAAGCTTCAATGCTACGGAAGTGTTACCAAAATTGATCAAATCAATGACATACAAAAGCACATTAATTGCATAGCACCTCTAGTATAAGTAAAAATGGAATAATTGGAGTAAGATTGTAGGAAGCCGTACCCGTTTAGAGTCGTAACGAGCTTGATAAACCAATAACGAGGTGTCTGTTTCAAACCGTACAAAGATTTTTCAAAGCCTACACACCATACCCAAATTTGAAGTTTCCATGTAGAAAGGCATTGTAAACATCCATTTTATGAAGCTCCCAATTCGTTTATACAATGATAGCTAAGAAGGTTCGAACAGTCACCATCTTTTCCACCAGAGCAAAAGTCACAATATAATTGATTCCTTCAATTTGATGATTGTCGAGGACTTCTAAATGGGCCTTCAATCTCTTAATGGTACCATCAGAGTTGTATTTTATCTTGTACAGCCATTTGCTACCTAGAGCTTTTTTTTGTATCTTTCACAGCCTCCTTAAAAGATTGTGACTTCACCCCTACAATTATTGATAAGTGATAAAAGTAACATATTTTAATCCTGTTTTTAATGCATTTTTGGATGATTATTTATGAAAATTGGTGAATTTTATGCTTCTAATCCTTTAAATTCATGTTTCTATACTTAGAAGAGCATTTGAGTGCGAAAGAAGTGAAAAACGAGCTAAAAACAAGCTAAAATCAGACAAATAGAGCATATTTTAGGAGCCACACGGCCTGGGCCTTCCCACACAATCGTGTAAGCCACACGGCCATGTGCTAGATCGTGTCAACTTCTCGACTCGTATCCCAAACATGTGGAAAAACTCATTTTTTAGGCTTTTTAGGCATTCTAAAGTCCATAAATACCAAATAGAAGAAGAGAATGGGGGCATCAGAGAGTACTAAAGAAAAAAACTCAAAGAACACTATTGGAGCCAACTCTGAAGTAGATTTCCATCAAGTTTGAAGACCTCATTTTAATTTCTTTTGAATTTTTATGACTTTATTAATTTCTTATGGTTATTTTGTCTTTAAAATTCTTTTATTCACAATTATTAACTAATTCCCTAGATACCTAGGGAAGATGAACCCTATGATGAATTCTATTTATTTGATTTCTATTTTATGCGATAAATACTTGATTCTTGTTATTAGTTATGTGTGCTTATCTCTTGTTTAAATATTTTTGAATATTAATTCATGTTTAATGTGCTTAAATCAGAGGAAAAGTCTTTGTTTAAGAGTGGTCTAGCATAACTGGGTGGAGTTGCATGGAATCCTAGAAATAGGATGACATAAATCTACCAAATTAGAGTCAAATCTAATAGGGAATTCATAGATCGAGTTAATGCGATAATAGGGGTCTTAATTAGAAATAAATTTCGATTAATCAACCTATAATCAGTTGCTCTTACTCTCGAAAAAGATATTAGCATAATTTAGGGATTTCTACGGATCAAGATACCAAGTGAATAATTTGTTTAATTCATATTCATAATGAAGGATGAAGTCTAGGTGGATTCTTTTCTAGGTATTGTTTCTCTCATTGGTTATTATTCATTTATTTTCCTAATTTAGTAATTTAGTTAAATTAATTTAACAATTTTAGTTTAAACTAATCACTCCAATTTGTCAACTAAATAATAAGAAAACAGTAATTACTAGTACTTTTAGTCCTCGTAGATACGATATCTCTACTCATCGTAGCTATACTATTTATCAATAGGGGCACTTTCCTTTGTTGTATTTTTAGTTAATAACATGACGCATCAATTATTGTTGCAAGAAAATTTATATGTTTCTCGATAAATTCGCCACATTCATAGTAATATGCTATAGGAAAAGACGTACTTTGAGGAAGGAGAAGAAGCGGGTGATACGGGAGAGAGACTTTTCTTAATCATTGTATGTGTCACAAAATCCTTCAATTTTGATGATAAATTTTTTTTTTTCTCATACCTTGACCCATAAAGGAGTCAAGAGAAGCATTCAAACCAAAATTTGAGCCTTGTGAACCATTACCCGACTAGGCAACCACCTTTGTTGCCACATCCTCTGCTGTAACAAGAGGAGATTGTGTTTGAGGTAGCAAAAAGGGACGAGGTTCACCACTTACCTCTACTACTCCCTCTAGCACCCCACCTTCATCCACAAAACAAAAATCGTCCACAAAAATATCCACATCTAGGTTATGTATAGGTTCGGCATTAGTAGTGTCAATATCCAAGTATGGGAAAATATCTTCATAAAAGCGAGCACTCCTAGATATGAAAAAAACCTTTCTCTCCAAATCATATAACATCCAACCTTTTTTTTCCAAAAGGATACCCAAAAAATACACATTTTTTACATTGTTTATGAGCAAAACAAAAACAACAAAAACCACATAAGTAATCATATGAGGGATGAGAGCCAAAAAAATGTCAAAGGGAGTTTTATTATGAAGTACCCTACACCCGACCCGATCGTCGGATCCAGATATGGAATGTCACAATTTAAAATAAGTCAAACTAGTGAACTAAATAAAATATAACACCTTGAGTTCGGCGAACTACTCTACATATTGTGGCGTTAACTCAAAATATCAAACGACATATAAGCTTTAAAAGTTCACTTTCTGCAGTAATAAGCTACATACAAATAAACAATGTCTAAAAAAATATTGGGCGGAAATCCTTTGATCCCATATTATAAATAGAAGATAAAATATGCTAACTCTCATTTAGAAATCCAAAATTCATTCTTAGCTGACTTTCGTCATGTTAAATAGTCTGAGGAAGTGCCTAGTAATACTGCTCATAAGAGCTCGAAGGTACAAAATCAATTGTTCAAATACAAGCTTTTGAAGTAAAAGCTGGAGGAATCTAACATTTATCCTATCCCCAACAATTACATGTTACGAGCATAAATAAGAGATGGCTCATTAAAGAGGTCATTATTCTGTTTGAATCCTTTATACAACCTTCTAACCTAATCACCTAAAAAATAATAAAAAAAGACTAAGTTCATAAGAAACAAGTGAGTTCCACAAAAGTACAACCTTGTATCAAGATTCAACCAACACTACATGACCAAATTACTTAAACTATTTAAAAGACACGCCACTATAGGCGGATAAAATTTTTCTCTTTTCGAAGTATCTACTAGTGTAGTCTTATTGATGATTCGTATGAGCTGAATGTTAAGTAAAGGTAAGACTGATTTAAGTTGTATTCATCAGTGTGGTAATTGTATAAGTTGTGCGCCATGAATGGTAGACTGTATGACTTATAAGTCTGTTATGATTTATTGTTGTGTGAAGTCTAAGTTGTAAATTTTTTGGTTTGGCGTGGTCGTGGTGAAGAACCTACCAATTTGTGTTTCTTTTGGAAAGTTTGAGTGTTAAGATCTTATGTTGTGTACGCCCGTAAAGGATTGTTGAATTCTGGATCTAAATATTGTTTGTTTATACACGTGTGATTTTTGTTCAGCTCTAGTTGAGTTTTAACTGAGTTTCAGTTAGAAATGTACCAAAGTTTTATGATTATTTTTTACGTATAATGACCTATAATGATTATGTTGGCCATGATAAAATTGAGTTAGCTTTGTTAGCCACATGATAACATTGAGTGTAAAAGCTGTGAGATATAAATATCGGTGCAAAATTTTGTAGCGAGGGTTTTTCCTTCTCTTTTATTTTGCTCTATTATACTTTGAAATCCTAATAAGAGTTTGTGGTTGGAGAGAATAGGAAAAAGATGATCGATTAGAAAAAAAAGAGTTTTACATGCAGCAGTAGTGATAGAATAACAACTTCCTTGAGAAAATCTGTGAGAATCCAAACTATGTCATTCTTCTTTGTGTTTTATTTTGTCTTGTGTAACATTAAAGTATGGATGTCATAGATAGAGTCCAAGTGAGAATATGAACTTCAAACATTGGAATGTGTTCTGTATGATTGTCTATGTATGTATGTGTGCATGATCATGGCATGAAATAGTTATGACTTTCTTGGGGGTAAGAACTTAGTTTCCAGATAAGATGAGCCACTGGTAGGGTATACTAGTTGCTAACCAGACGGCGATATATGATGGGCCACCGATAGGACATGTTAGTAGTTAACCAGTTTGGCGGCCATTGCTAGGGTATGTTAGTTACTAACTAGTTGGCATGAGTGTTAGGCTTTGGTTGGGCACGTTAGTTGCTAACCAGCCTAACGTTATGGGTGTTGCCTATGGTAGGCCATGTTACTTGTTTACCATGTCAAAAAGCCCCTATACTCACAGGAACATATAGGCATTCAAAATGTTATGATACGTAAAAACCTATTTAGATATGTGAAATCTGAGGTTCAACCCAAGGAAGGTTCTGAAGGAGTAAGTTAAAATGTATCTGTATATGTTATATGGTATGTATTAAAAGGAATAAGCTAATACGACTTTGTGTATATTTGAGTGATACATTTATCGGTTGAGATGAAATGGAATATTAATGGCTAAGAAGGTATGTTTTGATTCTTATGTTGAGATGAATTGATGATTGATATATTGAATCTGCCATAATAAGTTTTAAAAGCAAGTATAAGTTCGTTTGAGGAGAGATTGTGATACAAATGTACTTATGAGAAAAAATTGTGTTTGATGAAGAAGCATCAGTTCTTTTAAGGTTACAGTTTCCCTTGAAGGAAAAGGTTAAGTGTATGCCAATGATAAGACAGAGGGTATGCACTCGATGTGCGAATACGCTTGGAAGAGGTATACGCCAAGGTTAAGTGTTTGCTGATGAGATAAGAGTGTTCACCCGTATGTCTCAGTTTGTAGAGTCTAACATATTAGTCTATGTTATGAACTTGTAGTGTAAATCTGTTCTTATTTAAGTGTTGAGTTTTCCTTGCTGGAACTCGCTAAGTTCTTTAGAACTTACCACTTTCTTTCTTTCCTTTCAGGTGATCTTGAGTTGTAAGCTTATAGAAAGGGACTAAACCAGAAGAAGCAATCTCTGTAGTGAGATTTGGTTGTTTCTATTTTATAATATGCATATATTTTGGGGGTGGCATGTAAATTTGTTCTCAAAATGAATCTATAATAAATAGCTTCCTTATTTAGTTACTTCTTATTAGAATGTTACCCCTTGAGGGTTTTGTTAAGTTCTGACTTATAAAATGATTTCTACTCGTATACGCCAAACTATTTTATAAGTAATCATTGCTTCTAGTATTGTATTTCATAGTAGAGTTTTCAATTAAAATTTTTAAATCCATTTACTTTTGTTTTATGGCATATATTGTTAAGTAAACTTGTGTTTTGAAGATGTTATTTTTTTGCGCTCCACCTAGTTAAGTTAGATGTGAATAACAGTTGAACCGAAATCAAGTTAACCATACGCTTGCTTTTTATTTAGGTAACATTTCAATCGACCTACAGGGATTAGGGTGTTGCGAATACCATCCACAAGTGGATACAGTTCATTGGCGGGTGTTATATGCTATTAGATACCAACATTTGATAGACACATGTCACGACAACTCTATTAGAATGTCACTATTGTAAACTAACTTTTATAATCATTTCATGTACTTTGTACATTTAATGCAAATGTTCACACATCATTTAAACACATTTATGCTCCTTTATACTAATACACTGCTTTCCTTGTGCTAGCTTTTGATCGTTGTTCTGAAGAATCAATATTCCATTCCCATCATGCCACTCCGTAGAGCCAGTAGACCAATTATACAAACCAAACCTCCACAAATCCTCCTTCTTAATTTAAACACGTAAGTGTTCACCTGCAAGGTCAGGTATTCACCAGTCACGATTTGCATCAAAGTGCCATACCAGAGGCAAATCATATAATAACATTTCTCCCTTCTTCTTTTCTCCATCATACGTATCAGCACTCCAATACCCCTTTTCTTTGATCTAGATATAGAGCTTATACACCAAGGAAGTAGTATTCATATCGATACACATGCAGGACTCATGTCTATAATTTACTGACATTAATAATACATGCATCATCTCACTTCCACATTCCTTTAATAGTCACACCAAAACAATGGTTAGGACAACTCACCTAAATAAAGAGTAAGACAATTTAAACATGTTGATACAGTTAACAGACAATTTATTAGAAACCTTCACATGGGGTTTTATCTACTCCACGAATTCTTTTCCCTTTGCACTAGGACCTTCTCTTGTATCATTGGCTAAAAATAATCAAATAACTCTTTTAAATATAAAAACAAACGATTTTAGGGTTTGGCTACGATACCATGAAAATAATAAAGTCTCAATTATCATTCATCAACATAAGATAATATATATACATGCCATATTGTACTTAGAATTGAAATAGGAAAACTACTCTTAGTCTCCCTCTACTTCCTACAATATAAACTACTCCTATTTACCCTCTACATCCTATAATATAGAAAACTATTCCTAAAATAAATTATCTCATAATATTCATATCTTTCCATAATAAAAACACTTTACACTCACCAAAACCAACAAATACTTAACATGTAACGAACTCTTGCAAAATAAACAAACATTAGTCTCTATTCTTGCCAAAATAACCTACCCAATTGTTTTTAATTGCATTATCCCTTCCATCACAATTATTAGTTAGCCATCAAAGTTAATAAGGAAACTCACAAACATCAACATCCAAAGTAAGTAACCTAAATGGCTTTCACCACTTTTGCTATTTTTTTATAAAGCAATTGTCATCAATTCCTATAATCCAACAACCACAAACAACGCCATTCTAAATTACCATGAATCAACTTTAACCAATCTTGCTATAAGAAAGGTAATCACCACATAATCAAATTCACCACCAAGACACAACTTCATCATTGGAAATAAAATTCAACAAGCAACTCATAAGCTCCAACTTCGGGAGTAGAATTGCAAGGTCATCCAATTTTTATAGCTCCAAAAGTGCTTTTGACCCCGAAAGTGTTTTTGAAAAGCAATTTTAAGCAAAGTCTTAGGTCTTGTTTGATAAAGTATTGAAAAAAATCAACATCTAAAAATTAATATTTTCAGTAATTTTAAATTTTTAACATGTTTGGTAACTCGCATTTAAGACTATTGGATAGAATTTTTTTTCTTTTGAAAAGTGTAAAAAATAATAAGTAGATAGGGACCTACTTATCGCTTAATAGAAAAAAAATTAATTATTTTTTATTTTACTTTATTTCTTTTAATATTATATTATTCTTTATCAAACAATTTAAATATCCTTGTATTTGATTTCAAGTAATATACCAAACAAATTTTATAACTTAAATCTAGCACTTAAATTTTCAATAGTTATTTTTCAACACTTAATTTTTCAATTTATCAAACATACCCTTATAATTAAATTATTAACTAGTGTGATTCCTGATCTATGTTGCGTGTTTAGGTTTATTATCTTTTTTAGTCAATTTATAGAATAAAAATTTTAAGATCAAAACATGCTTCAAGTACTTGTACTTTCTGTACATTTGAATACTTTTATTTTCAAAAATTTAGTTTATTTACTTTTCAAATTTAAAAGTTTAAATCTAGTTGTTAACTCTGTTAAAATGTTTCTATCAAATCCGTCGATATGACATTTTGAAATTAAGAAAATACTCACTTGATGACCATGTAACAAAAAAAAAAAAAAGATATCGTAATGGACTTAAATTTAACGGAGAATTTTAATGGTATTACAAATCTTAAAAGTTCACGTAAATATTTTACTTATAATAAAGTATTTAAGCTAGCTAATGAAATTTAGAAGTTAAGATACCAAATTATGTGGACAATCAAAGTATAAAAGTTAATGTTGGAAAATTTGGACATCACATATATAATAAGGATAATTACATGTTATTATTTACTATCATGATAGGTTAGCCCAAATTAAAAGTGATCTAATTTGGTTAGAATTTTATTGGGCTTTTAATTATTAAATAAAGTATGGGTCAAATATGTGTAGACACTCTTCTAATCAAATTCTAATTAATGATGGGCTAATTAGAATTTGGTTTGAACTAATATGCTAAGGTTATAAATATTAGGGTTATGGTCCCCAAATTATACACAAGATATCTTTTATAATATCCCATCATTAGGAAAGAGAGAGCATATATTCTCTAAATTTCTTGTGTGCTAATTTGGAAGATCAAATCCCCAAAATCCGGTAAAACTGCAAGGAATTCATGGATTTAGGTATGCTTCCGCATTTAGTTTTATTCTTCATTTATTCTTGATGATTTGACATGATAGATCCTGGTTTATTCAGTTTTATTTTACAAATCTAACAAGTGGCATCCGAGCCTTGTCATATCGAATCATTGGGAATTGATTAAGGCATACTAAAATTTTAGAGTTTTATTTTTTTGTTTGGGTGATTTTCGAATTAATGGATTCAATTATAAAGTTTAAAATATTTGTGTAATATTATTTGATACCTACGTTTTTAAGCTTTAATTTGAAAATATTGCAATTCAGTTTCTGTTAACAATCTTATATTGCATTTAGCTTTATAATAAATAAATAAATATTGCATGAAGGTCAAGTCGACGATTGCATGATCTGTGATTGTTAAGTCGGTGCTTTTGCTATATATATTATGTTGTATGAATATATGTATATGTATATCAATCATGGGTTTTGTTTTGTTTTTCATGGTTTGTGCTTTGATTCTTAAGTTCTTGTGTATTTGCAAGGCATGTGATTATTATAATTTTAATCCTATATAACATTTAAAAATATATATAAATATATATATAGAAATTGATTCATATATATGTTTTGTTTATATATATAAATATATAATATATGCATACTTTGATTGGTTTAATGCATGCTGTTTTGGAAACTTATATATATAATTATCTTTCAATTTGATTGAAAGATGAAATTAAGGTATACATTTTGAAACAAATAAGTTCAGATTTTGGCTTTTAATTAAGGATATCTAATATTTTAAATAAATTTGTTGAAACAAAATGCCGCCAAAGTGACCTCTTTTGTGTAGATTAGTTTATTTGAAATATTAAGATGATTATATGTTTTTTTGATTCATGCATTTATTAATTGACCCAAAGGTAAGTTAATATTTGGCAGAATTTCAACGACATCTATGGTGATAAATGTGTGACAATTATAAGGTATTTTATGTGAGCAATAAGTTAGTCCAAAGATTAATTCATTATTCGACATAATTTATTGTCAATGTTTGATTGCTACAACAAGAATACCGCTTACTGTTGATATTACTATCCAAAGACTTGATATTAATGTTGTGTTTGGTATCTTGAGATGGGATTAGCCATTATCCTAAATTTATTGTTTACTTATGAACATTGATTTAAGCTTGTTTTTGTTCTATATTCAGCTAATTCATTTTCTGCTGTTACAATATCTGCTAATATAAATTCTAATGGGACTAATTTTAAGGAATGGAAAAGGCACTTACTTATAGTGCTTGGCTGTATGGACATAGACCTTGCACTAAGGGAAGAACAACCTGCACCTCTCACTGCGGAAAGCACCCCTAACGTTAAGAGGGATTTTGAGAGATGAGATCGTTCGAATCGCTTGAGTCTTATGATCATGAAACACGGCATTCCAGAAGCCTTTAGGGGCACAAAATCTGAAGAGATTACTCAGGCTAAAGGTTTCCTTGATGAAATTGAGAAACGTTTTGCTAAAAACGATAAGTTTGAAATGACATCACTTCTGACTTCTTTGATGTGTATGAAGTATAAGGGTCATGGAAACGTAAGGGAGTACATTATGGAGATGTTCCATATTGCTTCAAGACTTAAGGCACTTAAGATAGAGCTTTCTGAGGAATTGCTTATTCTTATGGTTTCGGTATCGCTTCCTGCACAGTTTAATCAATTTAAAATTAGTTATAACTGTCAAAAGGAGAAATTGACCCTAAATGAGCTCATTTCTCATTGTGTGCAAGAGGAAGAAAGGTTGAAGTGTGATAAGTCTGAAAGTGCTCATTTGGCCAATGCCCCTAAAGACAAGGGCAAGAAAAGAAAATATCAGAATGAAGCTGCTAAGGGTCCAGCTCAAAAGAAACAACAACAAGCTACAGAAAGTTGTTTCTTTTGTAACAATTCTGGACATGTAAAGAAAGATTGTACCAAATATCATGCTTGGCGTGCAAAGAAAGGTATAATTCTTAATTTGGTATGTTCTGAGATTAATTTAGCTTCAGGACCTAGAAACACTTAGTGGATAGATTTTGGTGCTACTACTCACATAAGTGTTTCTATGCCGGGTTGCCTGAGTTACCGAAAGCCAAGTGATGGTGAAAGACACATCTTTGTGGGCGATGGAAAATTAGTAGAAGTGGAAGTGATTTGGCATTTTAGGTTATTATTAGCAATTGGTTTTTATTTGGATTTAAAAGATACTTTTATTATACCATCATTTAGACGGAATTTATTTTCTGTTTCTTCGTTGGACAAATTTGGATATTATTGTTCATTCGGAAACAATCAATTTAATTTGTCTTTAAATTCAAATGTTATTGGAACTGGTTATTTAAATACTTATGACAACCTTTATTTGCTAGAAACAGTTGCATCCTATAATGAAACCTTGCATGTGGAATCATGTGGTATTAAACACAAAGTAATAAGAAAAATTCAGCATCATTACGGCATAGGCGCTTAGGACATATCTCAAAAGTTAGAATTGTACGCCATGTGTCTGATGGTATTTTAGAGTCCCTTGACTTCACAGAATTTGATGTCTGTGTCGATTGCCTTAAGGGAAAACAAACCAAAACCAAGAGATTGTATGGCAATAAATCTTCAGATGTCTTAAAATTAATTCATATAGATATTTGTGGGTCATTCCCTACGGCATCTTGGAATGGTCAACAATATTTCGTAACATTCATAGACGATTACTCACGGCATGGGTACCTATATCTTATTCATGAGAAATCTCAGTCTTTGGACGTGTTCAAAGCTTATAAAGCTAAAGTTGAGAATCAACTCCACAAAAGGATTAAAAACATCAAATCTGATTATGGTGGTGAGTACTACGGTAGATATGATGGCTCAGGTGAACAATATCCAGGACCATTTGCAAAATTCTTAGAGGAATGCGGTATTGTCCCACAGTACACCATGCCAGGATCACCTAGTATGAATGGTGTAGCTGAAAGAAGAAACAGAACTCTTAAGGATACGGTAAGGAGTATGATTGCTCATTCTACCTTACCTAAGTCCCTCTAGGGAGAAGCATTAAAGACAGCAGCTTACATTCTGAACAAAGTACCCAATAAAGCAGTTGCAAAAACACCTTATGAGCTTTAGACAAGTCAAAAGCCTAGTCTAAAACACTTTCACATTTGGGGATGCCCAGCTGAGGCAAGGCCTTATAGGCCACATGAAAAGAAATTGGGCTCTAAAACAGTAAGCAGCTACTTTATTGGCTATTTTGAGCGATCTAGGGGCTATAAATTTTATGATCCCATAATAAGAAATATTTTTGAGACGGGAACTGCAACATTTTTTGAGGATGTTGAGTTTGGGGGGAGAAATAAGGTTAGAGACATTGTTTTTGAGGAGGAATCGGATTCTAACTCAGTTCCTACTATCACTTTTGATGATGTTCAGGTTCTTATACCTATCATTGATCAAGAAGTGAATCCAAAACCTATACAAGACAATGTTGAACAACTTTCCATTCAAAATGAGGTAATTGTTCTAGAAGAACAAACTCAACAACCTCAAGAACAAGTGTCATTAAAGAGGTCCACAAGAGAAAGGAGAAATGCTATTCCATATGATTATATTATATTTCTCCAAGAACATGAGGATGATAATGGAATGATGGAAGATGATCCAATCAACTTCCATCAGGCCATGAAAAGTTCTAATTCTCAAAATTGGATTGATGCCATGAAAGATGAGTATAAATCTATGCAAGACAATAAAGTTTGGGAACTTGTCCCATTACCTGAAGGTGCAAAACCAATTAGTTGTAAATGGATATTTAAAACCAAGAGGGATGCAAATGGTAATGTGGAGAGGTATAAAGCGCGTCTTGTAGCTAAAGGATATACTCAGAAAGAAGGTATTGATTTTACAGAGACTGTCTCTCCAGTTTCATCGAAAGACTCATTTAGGATAATCATGGCGCTTGTTGCTCATTTTGATCTTGAGTTACATCAGATTAAAAGTGATCTAATTTGGTTAGAATTTTATTGGGCTTTTAATTATTAAATAAAGTATGTCAAATATGTGTAGATACTCTTCTAATCAAATTCTAATTAATGATGGGCTAATTAGAATTTGATTAGAACTAGTATGCTAAGGTTATAAATATTAGGGTTATGGTACCCAAATTATACACAAGATATCTTTTCTAATATCCCATAATTAGCAAAGAGAGAGAGCATATATTCTTTAAATTTCTTGTGTGCTAATTTGGAAGATCAAATCCCCAAAATCCGGCAAAACTACAAGGAATTCATGGATTCAGGTATGCTTCCGCATTTAGTTTTATTCTTCATTTATTCTTGATGATTTGACATGATAGATCCTGGTTTATTCATTTTTATTTTAGATTTATTTTACAAATCTAATAGTTAAATCTCAAATTTGAGCATAATATATGAACCATAATTGAATTTCTACCATGGTTAATATAGTCTTCAAGAAAAGGTTGTGACATAATGAATAATCTACTCTGTATTCATCTTCAATTACTTTTTTATTTTTATAATTAGAGGAGGGGAATGAGGTTTCTTAAGATCGAACCCAAATTCTCATACCTACAACATAATATTTTTGCCACTAGGCCAAGAAATTGTTGAAATCTTCAATTACAATTTTACTATAACTATTCAAATTTATTAATAAACAATATCTTATTATTTTAAAATATTTCTTTTTCAAATCGAGATTAATTCTATCGTGACAACAAAAGCATAAAAAAAAAAAGAGGAGACATTAGGATGATTGTTTCAGAGATAGATTGTGTTTAGTCATATTATGATTTTGATCCATTTAATTTGAGATTTAATTCCTATAATATTTTGGAAAAAATGTATCTCTATAATATTATAATTATATTAGTTAATCTAAATAATTAACACTTTTAACTATTTCAGTTAAAATTCTTATGTGGATTTTTTTTGCTGGAATAGTGTTATTAAGAAAATTTGATGTAATCATCTTAATAACAATAATTAACAATATTAACTATTTTGACCAAGTAATGACATTATAAGAGAGACCAAATTATGTAAAAAAAAAAAAAAGAACTGAAGTATAGAAACTAAATTTTAAATTTTAAAATAGCATAAGGGTTAAAAAAAGTAAATGGTAAAAAAGAACAAGAAAATTCGAGGGAGTACATTTAAGGGAGGTCTTAGAGCATTCCTTTTTATATTCCTTTTTATCTACAACTAGTATGATTCATCCATGCTTTGCGCTGAGTTCATTATTTGTTTGTGTCAAATTATGGACTAAAAATCTCAAAATTAAAATATACTCTAAGTAAGGTTTTAGAATCGAACCAATGGTCAAATTGGTCAAACCATTGGTTCATACGGTTCTATTAAATAATCATTAAAAATCATAAAAAGAAAAATATATTTTTTAAAAAAACTTTTGGTTCAATCAATTTTTTAACTTGGTTCAACCGGTCTGTAATGGTATACGAGTCAACTGGTTTAATTTCTTTCTCTAAACCGATACCTCAATTGGTTCTCGATTCGACCAGTCAGTCAGTTCAAACAACCATGACTCTAAGTCTCTACATTTTGTACATTCAAAATTTAGCCTTCTTACTTTTATTTTCAAAAATTTAATTCTTCTACTTTTTGGATTTATTTTTTTTTCAAATTATATATTAAGAAATATATTAAATATTTTTATTAAGAAATTAACGATATTAAATATTTGAAATAATTAATAACATTATCAAATATAATAACCAAACTATGCTGTAAATTAAAATATAAAGATTAAATCTTAAATTTAAATATATCAAAATATCAAAACTGAAAATTAACCATTGTTATAAATTATTAAGAAAATGAAAAGGAGCATTTAAGTGTGTGCTATGTGTCAACATGAACCTTCCTTTTATATATATATATAGATGGTATTGATTATATCTTTTAAAATATATAATAGTATAATATACATATTTTATATAATTCACATATAAATGCAAATACAAAAATTAAAATAATATGCTTATGATATATTGATATCACGATTTTATTTTTATTTTTATTTTGACTTTAAATTTTATAATTTTACATTAATATAATATAACGAAGATTGTTTTAATTTTATTTTCATAAAAAATATTAAATTAACTAATCATATTATAATTGTCACATCTCAAAATTAAGGCTAAAAGAAATAGGGATAAATTTTAGATTGTAAAGCATAATATAAATAGGGCAAATAAATTTAGAATGACTTAAAAATTATTTTTGATAAAAAATTAACAAGAATAGACCACTAGGCTTAATGGTTAAGTGTTAGGCAAAGCTAAGGTCCTAAGTTTGACCCCTTGGTTGCACTCTTGATAATTTTTTTAATCTCCCTGAATGCTTGGCCAAGACACTTAAAAACAATTTCTTAAAGGTTTATGTCAAGAATGAGCTTGTTGGTTCAATGGTTAAAACTTAGCATTTCTTTTGATCCCAACGTTGAAACCCTTTGTGCACTTTATTCAAAATATTTTAATTTTTTATTCCCAATAAAGTATCGAATTTTCAAAACAAGCCCTGACCGAAAACTATTATTTAATTTAATCCTTAATTTAAATTAACCCTAATTCTAAGTTAATTCCTAATCTTATTACAACTAGGGAATCAAATTTTTATACATAGCCAATCTTTTCAAAACCTATAATTCATACTTAGAAGATTTCTCAATAAAAAAACTCTCAAAATTCTCTCTTCTTCTTCTTCTTCTTCTTCATTATTAAAATCATCATTGCGATTAGGGTTTGTAAAAGATTTCAAGGTTTTCAATTTCATCCCTCTCCTCTCAGTGATTGCCAATTTCTTCATCCAAAAATTAAAGTTATTGTGTCTTCAATCAGGTGTGGGATCTAACTTAGACCATTGTGTATGATGAATTAATTAGGGTAATCTGTTATGCAAACCCCCATATATGCAAACCCTATGTATGCAAACCTTAGGTGAGCTATCATGTGATTCCTTAATGAATATTGTGCAAACCCCTTAGTAAATGTTAGACGAACCCTTACATAAACAGATATACATGCGAACTGTAGCCAGTATGCGAACCTACATGCAAACCCTTATGGATTTGGTATGCGAACCCCCTTGTGTTTTAATATGCAAACTCTAATATGATTTAGCATGTGAACCTCCATATGTTTTATTATGCGAACCTTTATGAATTTAGTATGTGAACCCCTATATGTTTTATTATGCGGCCCTTATGGATTTAGTATGCGAACCCCTTATGTTTTAATATGCAAACCCTTATGTGATTTATTATGCGAACCTTACATGATATGTGTGAATCATGTATATGCGAACTATGTATATGCGAACCTTGTATGTGCAAACCCTATATATGAACTCTGTGTGCGAACCCTATAAGTGAACCTGTTATGTATGTGTTAGCTGAACTAGCATGTTAACAACTTACTGTTATTACATCGATAGAAGTTTTTAGTTCGAAATTGATATGAATGAATACATGTATATATGCTTTTAGATGATAGTATGGAGTAAATGAATGTGCTTGACAAGCATAACATCGATTGTTGATAAATAACATGATATGTTGAGTTTATCTGCATGGCTACATAAAATTTGGGTATGGAGGACGGATGAGTTCTGTAGGATAAAGTGGCAATTAAATATCACATCAAAAGTCAATATTACACGAAGTAGTCGGTAGTGTCATCGAAACCAAATAAACCGGGATGGTAGTTTAAAAAGTCATCAAAACCAAACAACCAGGATGGTAAGTTATTGTAGTAAAATTCATCGCCATATATGACAAGTGAACAACCATCATCATCTGGAAATCCAGGATGTTTAGTTATTGACATGTGTTTTAAAGTGTCGAGTGATGCTCGAGGGCGGATAGGATTGATGGTTGGGAAATTAAAATTAAAGTTGCATTGCATCATGATTATAACATGTACATGCATTAATTTACAGAACTTTCCTTATATTATGCTTAATTTTTCATAATTTTATAAATTGAATGCTTTACTGTTGAACAATTATATATTATGATTTAAAAATTAGACTCACATTGGGCTGTCATAAGCTCACTCCATCTTTCCTTACCTCTTAGATAACGCATAAATCTAAGACATGGGATGACATCAGAGGAACCTCGAACTAGCGTCTCATTTATTTTATTATCAATATTATTTAAAAGTTTCCATTAGACTTTTCCTTAATCATTTTTATTGGTTTATTTATCGAGTTGTAATTTATTAATTATATATTACTTTTATAACTGTGGTTTGGGGTTATTTAGCTCATTAATTTTCAGGCATGATACTTAGTTAATACTATGATTATTGAATGCTAATTGGTTTAGAAAACTATTATTTTTAATAATGTTTTCAGCTGCTTTGCAAAATACTTAAAACTTTTGGAAAGTCTTTTTAAACCTTAACCGTTTTTCTCAAAACTTCATATTAATAATATTATAATTGAATTGCTAAGTAAAGCCAGTTTGATCAATGAATGTTTTTTCTTAAAAAGAGAAGAGCAATTTTTATACAATCCAATACAAGCTAAAGAATGGCTTTACAAGATCACTTCGATGATCAATGTAATGCCTTCGACTTAGCCGAAACTCCCAAACTCGGTTGAGGGTGTTACAATTATTTGATAATACCACATGCATAACAGGTGTCATTAAAATTGATATATATAGAATAATAATTCAATAGATTAAAAGTTTTTTAACATCTCAACCAAGGCAAAGTTATATTTAATTTAAAAAATAATAAAAAAGGACAATTGGCCTTTTTCAACATTAATTATGTAGTTAAAAGAATTTTCATTAATAATGTACCTAATAATAATCTATATATAGAGAGAAAAATTGCTACTGAAGTTTAAAAATTTCACAAATAAATTGAGAGAATGACATGTTATTAACATAGAGTAGAGAGAATTAAACATATAACAATTTTTTAATTCTACCTGTTAAAAAAATTGCGTTGATACAGCCATTGTTTCAAAAAAAAAAAAAAAAAAAAGAAATGGTAAAGCCTTTGGTCTAAATTAGCCTTACAGCTATATAAAACCAGCAAGTTTATAGGTGTTTGAATTTTGTAATTAACTCTGAAAGTTAGGTGTGTTTTAATTTTCAAACAAATGGTCAACAAAGATATACCCTTTATTTTAGTCTATGTTCCCAGTTAAGGCAAGTTGGTCCCAGTTAATTTGTGAGCTAAACTTGATTAACCATCACATGTTCATTAGTTTCTTGTTAAATGTTTATCTCTGAACTGATACAAAATAGTATACATTAAAATCTGACGAGTCAGTGGAATAGAAGCTCTGGGGAATGGAATAGAAACTGAATTTTCGGATTCTGAGGAAAACTAAATATCATTAGATTAATACTAAACACTGGCATCGGACTTTTACAGTCCAAATATATAAATTAATATATTTCAGCTTTGTGTATTGGGAGTTGGTTAAATAATTCAAACCCCCAAACTATAAATATATATATTTATATGTGATTTTTGGGATTTCATTTGTCTTGACTTGAAATTGGATAGGCAAAAAGTATCATGGGATTTGCATTAAAAAATTGCAAGTTATTATCCCTAGGCGCTGCTGATTTTGTAGCTTCTTGAGATTCTTCCATTAAACAAAACTTCAAAATTACAAGTAATTACAAAATATGAGTTTGTTGTAGAATTTGATGGACCCTTGCTGATTCAAATGCTAAGAAGTCTGGTTTTTTTTGAGTTTTGAATTTCTCTTGTGATGGAGGATTTTTGCTTTGAACGGACTTGATTCTAAATTTTATATTTAAGTAAGTAATTATAAAAAAAATGAAAAGAAAAATAATCAAGGAAAGAAAATAGTATATGTTTATTTTGTTAATATGGTTAAGATTAGTAAAAGAATATTTTAAAAAATAGTAAAAGAAAGTAAAATAAACCTGAAATGATATTTGGTATATTTTCATTAAAATTTTTAGAATTTACAAGTAGAGTTACGTGGTTGACAAGTGTTTTGACAAGTATCTCATAAATGTAATAAATATTTTAAAAAAGAAACATATGGATAAATAACAATTTTCTAAGACTGCTTATAAAAAAAATACTACACTGTTGTATATCAAATACTAACCCAATAAACAATGTTACTAACTTTTGTTTGGTTAAATGGTGCAAAGTAAAAAAAAAAAATATAATATATATTTTTTCAATTAAATAATTTTTATAAAGTAATTTATGTAAAAAAAAAGTATAAAATGATATTTCATAAAGTTCAGTTTGCATTATTTTCTTTTACTTTCTTTTTATTGTATTAGTTGAATCCTAGAGTAAATTCAGTGTGATAAATGTGACTATTGGATATAGAGACAAAGGCAAAACAAACAACTCTTGTAAAATGAAATCCATTTTCTTGACGTGGGTTTAATTTCTTGGTAGTTGTTCTTATTTTCTATTTTAGAAGAAGCGTTTGCCATCAGCTTCTTCGGTGAGCCAACCGATCCTCGCAAAACACACACACTCGTTTTAAAAGTCACCAAAAAAAGCGGCTGAACCTTCGGGGGCAGCCCCCTCCTCAGGAAGCATATATTGGCTTCAAATTAAGTGAATCTTAACTCTCAACTTGGTGTCTTTGAGTTCAATATCTCTTTTTAAACTTTGCTTGTTGCTTAGGGTTTGCTTCATTCTCAAGCTGTTCATTTGTCAGCAAGTTTCTTGCTCTTCAGTCTTCCTCTAGGGTTTTAATATAGTTCCCCCACCTAGAAACTTTATTATTTTCAACTTTCAGTTTGACCAAAGAAAAGAGAAACAGGAGAACTTGGGTTTTGTTTTGGTATATAGGAAAATAGAGAGAATATATGGATGAGAGAGTAAGTGATAGTGATAAAATGGAGGAAATCATGCTTCCAGGGTTCAGGTTTCATCCAACAGATGAAGAGCTTGTTGGGTTTTATCTGAAAAGAAAGATTCAGCAGCGCCCTCTCTCAGTAGAGCTGATTAAGCAACTAGACATCTATAAATATGATCCATGGGATCTTCCAAGTAAGTTACTTAATCTTATACTCCATATATATATATATATATATATATCCATATATATATATAAGTGTCTGATTAGAGGACTTGGGAACTAACAGTAGTTTCTTTTTCTATGAAGAACTGGCAACCACTGGAGAGAAAGAGTGGTATTTCTACTGTCCCAGGGACAGAAAATACAGAAATAGTGCAAGGCCAAACCGAGTCACTGGAGCTGGATTTTGGAAAGCCACGGGGACTGACCGCCCCATCTATTCCTCAGAAGGCAGCAAGTGCATTGGGTTGAAGAAATCTCTTGTGTTCTACAAAGGTAGAGCAGCCAAAGGGGTGAAAACTGACTGGATGATGCATGAGTTTAGGTTACCTTCTCTCACTGACTCCGCGGCTACGCCACCAAAGAGATACCTCGACAAATGCCTTCCTGCCAATGTAAACAAACCACTTTCTTTTAAAACCTTTCTGCCTCTTTTGCTTTTTTATTTTTATTTAATCAGCTTTCTTTGAAAACATTTTACAGGACTCATGGGCCATATGCAGGATATTCAAGAAAACTAACTCCACAGCTCAAAGAGCTCTTTGTCATTCGTGGGTTTCTCCAATACCTGAAACATCATCAATATCAGATATGCTTAGTAGAGGTTCAGATACTTCTCAACTTTCTTCAGACAACATATCCTTGACACCCAAAACCAGTTCATCACCAGTCCAGTTTAACCTTTTCAGTAACACTGACCTACTACAGACATCTTCTGCTGCATTTTCTCCTTTAGACTTTGTCCCTTACAAGCCCCTCTCCCAGATGGCTCCTCAACTTCCCATCTCCAATGGAGACCTAACCAGCCTCATTTTTGCACCTCTTGATCAAACCCCATCACCTGCAAAATCCGCAGTTGATGTTACTTCCGTGTTGCTTAACATGTCATCTTCCATGCTTGGAGAATACGATAGTACTGTGCACTTCCATGGCGGATCGCAAGATCATTGCAATGGCTTCTCTTCAGGGACATTGCCCCACGGGATGCAAGGGAACATGGTGATCAATAATGAAGATCATGAAAATGCACTACTTAAAAACCTGAATGTCACCCATGTTGATGATCAGTGGGATGGTATTAGATCCATTGGATTTCCCTTCAGTTTGCCTTTACCCATGAGTGTGGCGGATGCTTGGAAGCCAAGCATGCCTTGAGATTCTTCATGTTCTAGTGAGATGTCAACAAGTTTTTCCTCCACCAAATGTCACACTTGACTTGATCTACTTGATATAAACTTTTCCCACTTTAGAATTTAACATGTAGAATCGTTTTGTAGGCATATTAAATTGTTTCATTATTTTAAGAATGGAAAATTTTATTGTTAAATTCTTAATTAGTAAAATAAAGCACATAAATACATGTATATGCAACACTTACATTTAGAAAATATTTTAAAATACATACATTGGAATAGAGAATGGATTGTATGAAAGTATGATTTCACATCATCCTTATCCATTTCTAATACGAGAATGACAAATTTGATTTTTCTTACTGATTTTAAGCTTTTTCCTCTTGAGAAAATTCAAATTCAACTAAAAATATTAAAAATCAAGAGGAAAAATATGATTTATCATTCTTCTATTGAAAAGAGATAAAGATGACGTGGAATCACATTTTCATATAATATATTTTTAGAATAGTCATATATAAATATATATACAAACTAATATATGTTTACTTGACCATTATTTTCAGTTTCATTTGATATGCTAAATAGTATTAGGCGCTTATAATTCCATAACTAAGTGGCCCCGTATAATTTCTGTCAATGGTTTCATTTTAATTCAAACTTTCACATCATGTGATCAAGAAGGTGGTATATAATAGTATGCTAAAATATGGGTTTTAACATAATTCAATTTCTGTATTTTAATAACGTGAGTAATTTATTCTTTTAAAACATATGCTTTATTTGAAAATCACTTTTAGAAGAAGATGGAGAGTGGTCAAAAGAACGTATCGTCCTTATCATTCATTGAAATAGTAATTAGCGATTCGAAGTCAAAACGAAGGTCGATGCACCAAGTAGAAACTTGTTCATCACTTTTTTCTATTGAAATGCGGACGAATCATTTCTTTTTGGAAAAAAATATATTCAAGTCCTTCCGCTTACAGGAATTTACATGATTTCTTTAAATACCTTGAAAACGGGAAAGAAATTTATTTTACTAGTCAAATCTTGAAATAGGTTTTAACTACTTAAGCTTATGAAAGAGAGTTTTTTTTTTTTTTTTTCACATTAATAATTACACATTTTAATATTATTTATTAATGCACGCTTACGAGAAACTTATTTTTATTATAACACATTGTTTTCAATAATTATTACTTTGGAATTGATTTTGTCGTGTTGAGTTTAAATATAATTATATTTACCGTTTAACCTAACATAACCCTGTTTAATTAGAATCAACACCCATTTAACCCAACATAATCCAAACCCATGGGTGTTGTCTTCTTCCCGGAAAATTTATTACTGTAACTATAAATATCCCTCCTTTTTTTTTTTTTACATTTTACACGCCAATTGAAATTGTCTTTCAGTATTGTCAACTTCTTAACTCAAACTCTCAATAACATTTCTTTTCACCTTAATTTCGATCTTTTAAACTCTAATAAGACCCTGTTGAAGGAAGCAAATCATATTGCTTTTCTAGTTGTTCATATGATTTTTTTTTTATTAAGTTATTACTTAAGCAAGAGCATGTCATAGGTTGCGGATCAAAGTCTGTGTGTAAAGAGCATCCCATGGAAGTCAATTGATGAAATGGGGCTCATTTGATTCACTTGAACTGGCTCGATTCGTGGAACATGTGGAGAAGCCCGTTTAATTGAAGCCTTTATGGTCCAGTGAAACACTTAAGAAAAATTAGGGTTACCTTGGTAAATATGAGAAGTAATCTTAGGGGATCATGTAAATCACTTAATTGTAGATAGGTTCAATCTCATCCATCAATATAATTCAATATGTCATTGTTGGCTTTGGGGGAACTCAACTATAAATAGAGGCATTCCCCTTCACTTGTAATCATCCATTGTATCTCATTCTTTGTATTCTTTTTGAAGTAATAGAATACCTTGGAAGCATTTACTCAAACACTTAGCGTGCTTTACTTTATTGTGGCATTTTCTATTTTTTTATGCTCTTTCGTTTTGAGTTGCTTCCACTTTATTTTCAGTGCCTTAGAGAATTTCTATCAAGAGTTCTCACTTTACGAGAGTTAGGCTGACTTAGGTGGATTTAAAACTAAGAAATCACCTAAAGTCACATGGATTAAAAGGCTAAAGTTCTAGCCCTGTGATGGTATCCGAGCTAAGGTTTGAAGGTGTTGATCAAGATGATGAATGAAACAGAAATTAGGTTGAGCCAATGGAGACCCGTGGGAAGGTCAGGAAAGCGAGTTGATTGAGTGAGATGTTGTCGGCTTTGGACAGTCAAGTGGTCAATCCCGATGATTCCATTTGGTACAAGAGGGAGAAGCTCAAGGTGGTTGAGGGACGCACCGATGAGTTGGATTCAATGAAGGAGGTGTTGGAAAATATCCGGTTTGAAAACAGTTTTCTTGCATAGCGAAAAATAAAAAATTTAACAACCGACCCAATTTATGATATTTATAGTAATAAACCATTTATTGAAACCACAGTTGTGTTTTATGCTAGACGAATCCTTGTCATTCTCGATTTTCAACAAAACTACCTTCTCCACTATTCTTATACCACGGATTGCTTCGAGTGTGGGCTCGAACGATTTGAATCGAACACAGAACCAAAAATAATTTTCTTAACTTCTAGTGTGAAAATGAAAATATCTTCTCAATAGAAATCGACAAAATTGTTATTCTGGAAAATATATTTAATATTCAGAGGATAAAACTCTCACTATTTTCGAGCAAAGTAACATATCTTAAAGTTTTATTTTTTGCCCTACCTGTGCCATCTATTTATAAGGAGAAGAAGTAAAACCCTTGTTGAATTGTAAAAGTTCATTTCAACTATAAAAATGAACTCCTGGTTTAACTAGAAGTATAGGGGCAACAACTCTAGTTAATAATACTAGGGTTTGTCGTCCTGTAACACCCCATACTCAACCCGATCGTCGAGTCTGGGCACCAAATGTCACAATTAACCCAAGTTACTTAAGAGAATACTTTTCATTTGTATAATTCTCCACCTGACTTAATGTAACATTCACATACATATTTAACCCAATTAATAAACTAACCAAAATATTTTATAAATACACATCATATGAAATCTCTTACTATATGAATGACTAACTAAACAGACAAATGTTCATTACAACATGCCAATCTATAGAATATACTTATACACGTAATTTTCAACAATTTGAAATGTTACTTAATTACATATTCACTCCTTGAGTCGTAGCCTCTAAGGGTGCCCCTCTATATGCATGATACCACTTTGAAGAAACCCACATGGATTCTGCGAGGTCTGGCTTGGTTCCTTCCCTCAGTTTCCATAACAACCTTTAATCCTGCAATCAAGGCAACCCACTCATAAGTTTAAATGAACTTAGTGAGATTATGTACATAAATTATTAAATAATAATGTCTTGATGTTACAAGCAATAAGGATTAATACATGCAAACAACTCCCTGAATTTCATATAGCTATTGTAGTTTGGTTGGCCTGGTCAACACCTATGGGCTCTTCTTGAACAGTTGTTAGATCTATGGTAGAATTTCTCTAAGTTTTATGTCTCCCTACGACTATTATAAAAGACTTAAACTGTCATATCCCAAAAATCGGGTTAGTAGAAATTGGGTTAATGAACTGAGAATGGTCACGAATGAATTTTTATTTAGATAAACTTTTACTCATTTAATAATAAATAATTATCAATTATAGTGATTGAGTAGTGGTGGAACTATCATTAATGATCTGAGTTCAAATCCCTTCACTCTCATTAATTTCCATTTGGTGCAAATTTGTTTCAAACCCTTAACAAATCTTATCCCATATTTTTATTTTTATTTGTGCAAGTTTGAGAATAGGGAAGTGAGTAGTCAAATTGTGTATTAACTCCTTAGCTATCCTCGTGGTCCAAGGTCAAGTTCTAATGCTCACACTCTTCTACTTTTTTTTTTTTTTTTTACAATTCATCCATGTGATTTAAGTGCTTGCCATCCACCCTTTCTTTCACCACAAATAGGAGGATTTCTTTTCTCCAATATCGGTCAAACTTACCTTAAGTTGAAGGTGCATGATCCCCCTTTTTACTCCATGTCCCCTTCCCTTGCCAAAAATTCACATCCTTGCCATACAAGAGGTTTATTGAACCTATCCCTAGTTTTACCAACCTATTCCCACTCTCCCAACCTTACTTTGCCATCCCTACCTCCCTCTTACTCCCATTTTCTTTATTTTTCATTTCTGTTCTCATCCATTTTCTCTCCATTTTGCAAAATAACCACCACCATTTCTTTTAATCTTTGCTCATTTCTTCTATTGTGACCAAACCCTCCACCACTATTCACCACACCTCGTGGCCACCGCACCTCCTCTCCTCCTCTTTTTCTCCTCCTATTGCCGCTGCACAGCACAGCGGGTCTCATTTCTCCTCTCCCATTATGTCGAAACCCCATAGCCCTCCATCGTCGTACATGAAGAATTGGAAAACTTAACAAGATGAACACTAAGTAAGTAACTCTAACCGAGTGATTCTATGAAACACATGATAATTGATGTGATTATGATGTATATGTAATTTCATCCTCATGATATGTGATGTATAGCTTATGTGATATATGTGATGATTTAAGCATGTGAGGCTTATATATGTGTATGTGATAATTGAGATCCATGATCTAATGTGAAAAACATGTTTAACTTGTTAAAATGATAATAAGTGATCACTAAGTGATATGTGATTATGAGAGCATGTTTACACGCCTAAGTGTAAAAGTGAATAATATGTGTTAAAAAGTGAAATTGCCATATCATATGCATGGGGTAGGGTTTTGTGAAAGGTGGATGTTATGTGACAGTTTATTTGCGATTATGTGGCTGTTATCGGCAAATATGTGGTGGACTCTCCACAATGTGTTATGTGGCCGTTATCAGCAAATATGTGGTGGATTCTCCACAATGTGTCATGTGGCCATTTATCGACATTTATATGGTGGCTTGTCCACAAATTGTGTGTTATTGGATGGACGAGTTCCTGGGAACTCGATATACGGTGTGTAGCGAAGATGGGTAGGAAATTTTATAAAATGTGCACCGTTTTTAAAGTATGCATCGACATGTTCATGCATAAGTATCAGTATTAGAACTTGTGATTATTTTGATGATTGATATGATGAGACTAATTTTATGATATGTATGTGATTATATTTGTGTTGATCTCACACTGGGCTTTTAAAGCTCACCCTTTTTAATTTTGACTTTTCATGTAATAATCGAGGTTAGGACAAGTGTAACACCCCTCACCCGTGTCCAACTCTAGAACAGGGTTCGAGGCGTTACCATACTTCAATATTCACAATCATACCAAACTGGGTTACCAAATTTCGCCCAAAATTTAAACTTTTCAAAGACATGCATTTGACATTGTCATCTATTTAATCACTTATACTACATAACAAGATATTAACACATACCATGGACAAATAGGCTTATAAGCCAAAATCATTATAAGCCACATCGCATGGCCATAATAAAAAAATAACTATATGCCAATACATTTGGCTAATCACAACAACATCCATCATAGAAAAACTAAGTCCCTATACATGCCACTCACTTGAAAACATTTAACATACACATGCCAATACTCCAAGGATAATGACCCGGTAGTGTGATACTGCCTCCGACGATCTCCAACGCTGACCTGACCTGACAAAACTAAACGAAATGGAAAGGAGGGAGTAAGCTTTACACTTAGTAAGCTCGCATGAAAATAATAAGCAATGTGATAACATGTTATTTTCATATTCTTCCTATTTATTCAAATTCCAGTTAAGCTATTTTCTTAAGTCACAGTCATTAAATTATTTATATCTGGAGTTACGGGACTCCAAATTAAGATCCGTAAATTTTCCATGAAACTAGAGTAACATATATTTTTACCATAAAATTTTCAGAATTTTTGGTTTAGCCAATTAGTACAGTTTATTCTTCAAAGTCTCCCCTGTTCTGCTGTCCTACAATTCTGACCATTCTTTACTAAAATTTAATTATATTTTTGTACAGAATTCAAATGATGTTCTAGCTTGCTTCTTCTAAAAATAGACTCAATAAGGAATCTAATCATATAAATTATGTCCCAATATTATATTTTTACAATTTTCAATGATTTTTTGAAGTCAGAATAGGGGATCTCGAAATCACTCTGAACCAGTCTCACAAAAATCTGAATAACTCAAAATATACCAATCCTTTGCTTTCTTTGTTTCTTTTATATAAAAATAGACTCAATAAGCTTTAAATAAATGTCTCATACAACTTATAATTCAATTTCTACCATTTTTTGTGATTTTTCAAATTCACCTCACTGCTGCTGTCCAAAACAGTTTTATTGTAAAATTTTGCTTTCTCTCACTTTAGTTGTTTTCATCACTTGCCTATACCAATCTTTCCAATTTCTGATTACATATCGAGCATATTGTTCTACGTACATTTGCCAAATTTCTCAATTGGTCACATTCACACTTGCACTTATTCATAACATGATCGCACCAATCATCATTAGTAAATTATCTCGTTGAACCCCTTCGGGCGCCCGATACTCGGTGGTCTCAACACATAGCTCCACCCACACATAATTCGGCTTTCTTGTACACATGGTGAAGGTCCCTTATCAACCATGTGACCTAGCCATTCCATCTCATAGCTCTCTTGTCTACATGGTGTCCAACACTAGGAACCACTCATGTGACCTAGCTACTCATAACCCATAACTTTCTTGTACACATGGTATACACACAGTATTACACATGTGACCTAGTTACATATGAAATTATTATCCCGTAGCTTTCTTGCACACATGGTGAAAATCCCTTATCATCCATGTGGCCTAGCTACATATCAAATTTTTCCATCTCGCAGCTTTCTTGTGCACACGGTGAAGTTCCCTTATCACTCGTGTGTGACCTAGCTACATATTGTCCAGTATCTCTCGGTTTTAGAAGGTTCAATCGAGAATTTCGCATTCCATACATTTTCATATTGTAGTTATCACCCAATGATTTCCATAATATCTAGCAAAATAATTATTGAACAAGTAAAATAAATGCATTATTTACATATAAACTTTCCATTTCACATAATAACTATAGTCATAAAAAACACCTTTAAGCACAACATTTCAACCCATTTTCCATGTCACCTATGTCACCTTTTATCATAAACATATTATTAAATCAATTCACCAACATGATATACTAAACATGTAATTCAGAAAAATCAATTTAATACCACAATTTAGGTTTCAAATATACATTACGACATTATTGCATTATTATTAACACACCAACTTACCTCGAATGCCGAAACGACCATTTTACTAACTTTCCAGTTTTTCAATTTTCCTCAATTCTAGATCCAAATCTCGTTTTTCGGGGTCTAAAACATCACATTTCACTTACTTAATTAATGTACTATTCAAAACAGTCCTTAACTCAACTTTTGCAAAATTACAATTTTGCCCCTAAACTTTTACATATTTACACTCTTTCCCCAATACTCGAAAATTAAACTTCAGCCCTTATTCTTATGTTTTATAACATGCTGATCATTTTTCTCTTCTATGGCAACATCAAATTCTCACTCTAACATGTACTTATGAATATTAGGTATTTTTACCGATTATGACG
This sequence comes from Gossypium bickii, assembly GCA_025503065.1. Lineage (NCBI taxonomy): Eukaryota > Viridiplantae > Streptophyta > Magnoliopsida > Malvales > Malvaceae > Gossypium > Gossypium bickii. The sequence continues at coordinate 104,472,728 of CP106710.1, read as the reverse complement.
TTTTACTCGTTTTCACGTAAAACCGCTTAGTAAAAGTTGTTTAACATAATTTCAGCCTTCATATACTATCATAAAACATCAAAAAACACACTTTCCACCTATGGGTAATTTTCCAAAGATGAACGCTAGCATGAATTATTGGTAGCATAAGCTAAATCGAAGCACTCACAGGGACTCAAAATCAGTAAATAACTTGAAAAACGGGGCTAGAACGGACTTACCATGAGCTTGGAAAGTTGAGAAAACCCTAGCCATGTCTTCTCTTGGTAAATTTCGTCCATATGAAGAAGATGGACATATTTGCCATTTAAATTTTGTTTTTAATTCATTTAATTCACTAAATTACCAAAATGCCCCTTAAAAAAATTCTTTTGAAATACACCCATCCATGTCCATTTTTGTCCACCAACTTAACCAATGGTCTAATTATCATTTAAGGACCTCCAATCTAAAATTTCATAACAATTGGACACCTCTAACATGTAGTACTCAACTTTTGTACTTTTTACAATTTAGTCCTTTTGACTAAATTGAGTGCCCAAACGTCAAAATTTTCGAATGAGATTTTCACGAAATCATTCCGTGAAATTGTAGACCATAAAAATATAAATCAAATAAATTTCTCAACATCAGATTTGTGGTCCCGAAACCACTGTTCCGTTTAGGCCTTATTTCGGGATGTTACATTTCTTCCCCCCTTAGGGATTTTCGTCCCCGAAAATATTAACCGAATGAGGTTTAATATAATTCTCATGATTTCTAACATCACTAAGTAATCTTTTTCAAGATGATATTTTCAGAAACACTCTGTCATTGATCTGAATCCTAATAGAATTCAGTGAATTCTTTCAAACAAAGAATCGATACATATTGAAATTATTATGCTAATTCCATCAAACGTTCAAAAACAACCCACTAGCATTTCTCTTGGCTCCCCACAGATCAATCGATGATCACTCACAATCTTTCAATAGCTTAATTCATTACCATTGTCTTAGACTCAAATTTTGCTATGCCATCAGATATATTAAACTCTCGAAACCAAGAAACATATTACAATCCTCGTTAAACAAACAGTATCATCAAAATTTTCAATACAGACATAATAATAACCATCTCTAAATTACTAATCGAACAGCTCTTTTTAATATAATATTAACTGTCTGAAAACATGAACCATTACTTTACATTTTAGAAAATATACACATTCAAATCCGTTCATTGGTGTGCCATTGAAAAATTATAATTCCATTGTGTTCCAAAGTCAATTATAACAGAGATAAAACATATTCTATACAAATATAAACAGAACAATAGCCAAAAGAAACAGTAGAATCATTTCATATAAGTTCATTGTCACTTTTATCTCAGACGTAATGGAATTCAATTTCAATAAAAGATAGTGGAATACCAATCATAGATCAATCAAACTGACGATTCTTTACTCAGAAAACAAGCAATCATAATTGTCTCTGAAAAGATACGAAAACATAAAATGCCCAGAAGAGATAGTCGTAAACTACTCAACTATGACTGTCATATTTAAACATCTTCACATGTCAAACATCATTCTTCTGACTAATTCTGCCCTCACCAATTTCCACATTATTTCTTTCACTAAAGAAAATCAGTTCAGAAAAATTTCAGTTAATACTTCCTTTCAGTATCTTATTTGAATAAGTCGATTTATCAAAGTTAAATTTTTCACTAATTATGATATTGTATAAACCAAATAATTCTTGAGTCAATATGATATTTCTCTAATCCTGTCTTTCATTTTTCAACCATCCTCAGCCTTTGATCATATCTATAGTTATTCTATAATTGAACTCTTTGATTCCACATTTAGGAACTTAATTAACATGATTCTCATGAATTTCTATTATAAACACCTCATCGGGAAGGGGGTGAGGTCGTACAGCCTCTAACTCGATTCTCTCACACACACACACACACACACACATATATATATATATATATGACACATATTTCATTATCAACATATGTCATTATAACTATACGACCCACTTCGAACAATTTATCATTCATATTTGACTAACATAAAATTTTCAATTATCTCATTCAAACAAGTGCACTCATTCATACATTCTACAAAATTTGAATAACTTACTTAGCACATTCACTAATCAATTTTTGTCAAGCATGCTATAGTATGTGAAGGTCAGAAAAAATATGAATAAGCATATTACTGTATAAACTTTCATTTCACACATTATCACATATACACATTACGAATTCTTATTCATACTTTTCCGAGTTTAACTCATCATTGCTACACTTTATTCAAATACTTCAATATCACTATTAAATGGTCGAATATAGCTTGATTGGAGAGTACTTCTCTTTTCATAAGATTATCCTCAATCACGTCGGAAGGCATCACACTATCACATATTGGTGGCATGTATAGCTAGACTCTCACACTTGCTATGTTAGTCCGAGAACCGACTAAACCATAGCTCGATACCACTAAATGTAACACCCTCACCCGTGTCCAACTCGCAGCAGGTTCGAGGCGTTACCATACTTCAATATTCACAATCATACAAAACCGGGTTACCAAATTTCGCCCAAAATTTAAAACTTTTCAAAGACATGCCTTTGACATTGTCATCTATTTAATCACTTATACCACATAACAAGACATTAATCGTATGAGACCAATTTTGACCCTAATCGAACGGTGGTTTTTCGGACCACGAATTCGAGCCCAGAAATATTTAAATATTATATTTTGTGTTTATTATATGTGATTTAGTGAGTGTGGAAGTTTCAGAGAAAAATTTAGCCGTTTAAGTGCTTAATTTGATAAAAGGATTTAATCGAGAAAAGCGCAAAAGTTGTATGTCAAGTGAAAGGCACTAAATTGATTGTGGCTTTTAAGTGGATGTACTAAAAGGGCAATTAGCCCATATACAACAAAAAGGGCATGAAGTGGGCCACCCAATTACAAATTATTTGTTATTTTAGTTTTATTATAAGTTATATTAGTGTATTAATAAATAATGTTAATATATGTGTTATATACAACATTTAATAATAAAAACAAGTGGGAAGAAAGAGAACATACCTTGTTCTTCTTCTTGGCCGAATGTAGGAGGAAGAAAACTCCATTGTTGAAGCTTGATTTTCGGCAATATAAGGAGCTTGATTAAGGTATGGTCGGTTTTTAGTTTTTGATAATTTTTACGTTTTTGAGATCGTTGCTTCGTATTTTACCCGACCCATGCCTAAATTTTTGAAAATATTATGCATATAGGATTCAGCCATTAACATGCTTGGATAGTTTTGATGTTTGATGGTTTTAGATTAAATATATGTTAAAGATTTATAAGTTTTATATTGAAGTTTTTGGTAATTTTGAGTAAATAGGGCTAAATTGAAAAGAATAAATTTGTGAAGGGTTAAAATGTCAAATAAATGAAATGCATGGACACACATGGCTATGGGGAAGATTCGGCCTAGCTATGGTGTTAGGAAATTTTGCATATTTTGTGTTTTGTGTAAATAGGACCAATTTGTAAAAATGGGAGACCTTAGGGGCAAAATGGTAAATTGCCCATTTGTGTGTTTTGGGACTAAATTGAGATGAAATGAAATTAAATGAGCTAAATTTTAATATGTTTTAGATCAAGAGCAAAGAAAAACGGAATTAGACCGGGGAAAGACGAAGGTTCTCGAATAGCCGATTCGCACGGACTATCGACAACTGAGGTAAGTCCTTTAACTAAAACATGTTAAGGAATTAATTACGATTATATTAAATTGTATGAATTGATGAATTTTTGTACTCATTTATATCATGGCCGAATGTATATAGGTATACTAGGTTGATGATTTAAGTTGGTTATGTATTGTGAATTGTTGGGTTACACAATGATATATGATTCTATTGGTTTAATGTGAGCAAGTCCAATTGAATTGGACATACGTATATAACAGTTATGAAGAGTGTGTTGGGAATGTTTAACTACATTGATATGTCTCGGGCTTTACGCCTAGTGTGCTTTGTGCCGGTGTTATTTATCGGGCTTTTACGCCTAGCAGGCTTTGTGCCGGTGTTACTTATCGGGCTTTTACGCCTAGCAGGCCTTGTGCCGGTGTCACTTATCGAGCCTTTGCGCCTAGTAGGCTTGATGCCGGTGATGTGTTTTACAAAAGAGAAATCGAATTTTTGTTCAAGGCAAATTAAAGCTAATTTATTGAGTCAATGGCTCAGGTAAGCATGTAAGGTAGGAATTAAACTTCTTACCTATTTATAAGAAAGTAAGCACGTAATTCAGTCATTTATTTCAAATTGTATGTGTTACAAATGAGATTTATATATGTGTATATATGTATAGTTTTAATATGTGTTCTCGGTTTTACTAATGAATGATATGAATATTGTGGCTTTGGTCTTCTAATATGTGGATACAAGACTAGGCATATTCGGCCACATGGATGGTTGTGTATTTGATGCTATATTATAATAATTGAACTTTAAGTATATGAATGTTTATACATATGGTTACATGATGACATTTTGGTCTTGGAAGGTGGGATTATGAGTAAATAATTTGATCATAAGCATTCGATTAAAGAGAAATTGTTCTATAAATTTATATGTTATATAACTATGAAATTGAAAGTTTGAAAGTAAATGTGAGTACAAATGTACGAGTTGAATTATTTTAATTTTAAATGTTTAATGTTTAAATGTTATATTATTACGAATTCGGGACTTACTAAGCTAGTAAGCTTACTAGTGTGAAATGTTCTCCTTTGTTTTATAGATTTTGATTAAAGCTACAAGCTCGAGAGGGATCGTCAAGAAAGTCATCCACAATATCGCCTTCTTTTTGGTATTTTAAATTTTGGTGATGATTTTGAAGGCATGTATAGGTTAGGCTATTTTCATGGTTATGTGTCGTTGTTATATTTTGAATTTTATAGCTTGCTCGTAATGTAAATGGATGTTTTAAATTGATCATGGCCTAATTTACATATGGGAGGTGTTTTCGGTATATATATATGCTAAGTGTGTCCATCTTGTAAATCTTGGAATTTATATTTTGGCTTGATGATTATGTTTGGTTGTGTGTTTGGTGGATTTGTTTTTGGTATATATATGTACGGTTAATGTATAGAGTTTAAATAAAATTGAGTAGGGAGGTTATAAACTAGTTAATCATATGTTTGCAATGAAATAGTTTTTAGTTAGCAGCAGTGATGTGATTTTGAAAAATCACCAAAAATAGGATAAATTGAATTAGAAAGTTAATAAGATATAGAATTAAAGCTTATTGTGTCTATTTTGATATGAAAGAAACAGAGTAGGCAAAGGAATTTTATATTATGAGATATTTAAATTTTAGTGAGACTTGTTCTGAATGAATTCGTGATTCCCTGTTCTGTCTTGGAAAAATTGTTAAAAATTGTACAAAAATGATCAGGGAGCATGGTTTATATGCTTAGAATCCTTAATGAGTCTATTTTTGATTGAAATAAACAAGAACCTTATTGAAATTTTTTACAATGAGATAACTGAGTTTTTGTAATGATAGGTCAGAATCGTCAACAGTGAAATAGGGGAAACTTTGATGAATAAACTGTACTAATTGGCCACATGAAAAATTCTGGAAAACTTATGGTATATATATATGAGTCTAGTTTCAATGAAAATTTACGGATCTAAATTTCGAGTTTTGTAACTCGAGTTATGGTCAATTTAGTCAGCATGACGTAGTTGGACAGCTTTAAATTCTTATGCCCCGAACTAGTAGTCAAGTCTAGTAATGCCACATATTCGACTCCGGCAAAGGTCTCGGGTAAGGGGTGTTACATTAACACATACCATGGACAAATAGGCTTATAAGCCAAAATCATTATAAGCTACATCGCATGGCCATAATCAAAAAATAACTATATGCCAATACATTTGGCTAATCACAACAATATCCATCATAGAAAAACTAAGTCCCTATACATGCCGCTCACTTGAAAACATTTAACATACACATGCCAATACTCCAAGGATAATGACCCGATAGTGTGATATCGCCTCCGACGACGATCTCCAACGCTGACTGACTGACAAAACTAAACGAAATGGAAAGGAGGGAGTAAGCTTTACACTTAGTAAGCTCGCATGAAAATAATAAGCAATGTGATAACATGTTATTTTCATATTCTTCCTATTTATTCAAATTCCAGTTAAGCTATTTTCTTGAGTCACAGTCATTAAATTATTTATATCTGGAGTTACGGGACTCCAAATTAAGATCCGTAAATTTTCCATGAAACTAGAGTAACATATATTTTTACCATAAAATTTTCAGAATTTTTGGTTTAGCCAATTAGTACAGTTTATTCTTCAAAGTCTCCCCTGTTCTGCTGTCCTACAATTCCGACCATTCTTTACTAAAATTTAATTATATTTTTGTACAGAATTCAAATGATGTTCTAGCTTGCTTCTTCTAAAAATAGACTCAATAAGGAATCTAATCATATAAATTATGTCCCAATATTATATTTTTACAATTTTCAATGATTTTTCGAAGTCCGAATAGGGGATCTCAAAATCACTCTGAACCAGTCTCACAAAAATCTCAATAACTCAAAATATACCAATCCTTTGCTTTCTTTGTTTCTTTTATATAAAAATAGACTCAATAATATTTAAATAAATGTCTCATACAACTTATAATTCAATTTCTACCATTTTTGGTGATTTTTCAAATTCACCTCACTGCTGCTGTCCAAAACAGTTTTATTGTAAAATTTTGCTTTCTCTCACTTTAGTTGTTTTTATCACTTGCCTATACCAATCTTTCCAATTTCCGATTACATATCGAGCATATTGTTCTACGTACATTTGCCACATTTCTCAATTGGTCACATTCACACTTGCACTTATTCATAACATGATCGCACCAATCATCATTAGTAAATTATCTCGTTGAACCCCTTCGGAAAACGCCCGATACTCGGTGGTCTCAACATATAGCTCCACCCACACATAATTCAGCTTTCTTGTACACATGGTGAAGGTCCATTATCACCCATGTGACCTAGCCATTCCATCTCATAGCTCTCTTGTCTACATGGTGTCCAACACTAGGAACCACTCATGTGACCTAGCTACTCATAACCCGTAACTTTCTTGTACACATGGTATACACACAGTATTACACATGTGGCCTAGTTACATATGAAATTATTATCCCGTAGCTTTCTTGCACACATGGTGAAAATCCCTTATCATCCATGTGGCCTAGCTACATATCAAATTTTGCCATCTCGTAGCTTTCTTGTGCACACGGTGAAGTTCCCTTATCACTCGTGTGACCTAGCTACATATTGTCCGTATCTCTCGGTTTTCCGAAGGTTCAATCGAGAATTTCGCATTCCATGCATTTTCATATTGTAGTTATCAGCCAATGATTTCCATAATATCTAGCAAAATAATTATTGAACAAGTAAAATAAATGCATTATTTACATATAAACTTTCCATTTCACATAATAACCATAGTCATAGAAAACACCTTTAAGCACAACATTTCAACCCATTTTCCATGTCACCTATGTCACCTTTTATCATAAACATATTATGAAATAAATTCACCAACATAATATACTAAACATGTAATTCAGAAAAATCAATTTAATACCACAATTTAGGTTTAAAATATACATTATGACATTATTGCATTATTATTAACACACCAACTTACCTCGAATGCCGAAACGACCATTTTGCCAACTTTCCCAATTTTCAATTTTCCTCAATTCTAGGTCCAAATCTCATTTTTCGGGGTCTAAAACATCACATTTCACTTACTTAATTAATGTACTATTCAAAACAGTCCTTAACTCGACTTTTGCAAAATTACAATTTTGCCCCTAAACTTTTACATATTTACACTTTTTCCCCAATACTTGAAAATTAAACTTCAGCCCTTATTCTTATGTTTTATAACATGCTGATCATTTTTCTCTTCTATGGAAACATCAAATTCTCACTCTAACATGTACTTATGAATATTAGGTATTTTTACCGATTATGACGTTTTACTCGTTTTCACGTAAAACCGCTTAGTAAAAGTTGCTTAACATGATTTCATCCTTCATATACTATCATAAAACATCAAAAAACACACTTTTCACCTATGGGTAATTTTCCAAAGATGAACCCTAGCATGAATTATTGGTAGCATAAGCTAAATCGAGCTACCGGGACTCCAAAACTGTAAATAACTTGAAAAACGGGGCTAGAACGGACTTACCATGAGCTTGGAAAGTTGAGATAACCCTAGCCATGTCTTCTCTTGGTAAATTTTGTCCATATGAAGAAGATGGACATATTTGGCATTTAAATTTTGTTTTTAATTCATTTAATTCACTAAATTACCAAAATGCCCCTTAAAAAATTCTTTTGAAATATACCCATCCATGTCTATTTTTATCCACCAACTTAACCAATGGTCTAATTATCATTTAAGGACCTCTAATTTAAAATTTCATAACAATTGGACATCTCTAACATGTAGAACTCAACTTTTGTACTTTTTACAATTTAGTCCTTTTGACTAAATTGAGTGCCCAAACGTCAAAATTTTCGAATGAGATTTTCACGAAATCATTCAGTGAAATTGTAGACCATAAAAATATAAATAAAATAAATTTCTCAACATCGGATTTGTGGTCCCGAAACCACTGTTCCGTTTAGGCCTTATTTCGGGATGTTACAACAAGCTCGATTTACGGAGGTGCTCTCGGTCATTTTCAGAAAAATAAATTATTTTGGTACTTGATATTTTGGGGATGTGTTTTTATTACTGTGGACTTTTGCTTGGGATTTTCTTTTGGACTTTGGATTATTTTGATTTTGGTTTTTTTTTGTATGATTTAGGTTTTAAATTTATCATTTAAAAGATTGTGAAACTAACAATTTATGATGGATTTTTCATAACTAAGTCAAACAAGGCTCAATAAGGGTATTTTCAAAATTTAACACTTTGTTTACGAAACTCAACATTATCTGCTCACAAAATTGATATTTTATGATATATATATTAAATGTACATTTTGAAAATGAAAAACAAGTTTTAGATATACAAATTATCCGTTCTGATGTTTTAATGGAAGTACAACAATTTTTGAAATATATCAAAACTTGAGTTTTCTAAGGAAAAACAATTTCAAACAAAATTTGGTCTTCTCAACAAGGACATTTTTAACAACGACGATTTTAAGAGAAAATAGCTAACTGATTTTATACGCCATCAATATGGGCAATGTGATCTTCGAGATTCGACCATAATGTCTAAATCGGGTTTAGGGGGTTACATTTAGTGGTATCAGAGCCCGTATAAAAAACTCAGACTGTGGTTTATTTTTTTGAAAATGCATGCATATTTGTGAAAAATGGTATTTTGGGAAAACTCCAAGCCATAGTCAAAACTCATTTTAAATAAAGTTTGATTCTTTTTGGAAATCCGAGAATCCGACGCTTGCCCAGATAAGTACTTTTGACTTACTAAATTTTTAGTGTGAAACTATGGATTTTTATATACTTTGAAACTTTATTTTCTAAAAACTATAGATACTGATACTATAGTGATGAAACATTTAGAACTAAAAAAAATTGAATTGATAATGAAAGCTCATTTCTAATTATCAGATAAAACCTTCATAAAACTTAAGAATTTGATAAAAAGATGAGTATAAAAAGGTATTCATACTAGGGATATGAGAGCTCGTGGAGAATAGGGTTTGGGAACCCAAATTGATTCGTTTGTGTCACGAGTGCGCACACCTGAGCCCGTGATTGAACTTGAGCTAGTGGTTGACCATGTTAAAAATACTCATACCATTGAGGAGGATCATTAGGAGCCTGCTGGCGATGTTGTGTCGTAGGCCATGCTTAGGGCACTTCAGCTTGTTGCTCAGGCCCAAGGTGGATTAGGAAATAGTTAGTTGTTTTATTTTTGAACTATAGATTCAAATAAATTTTTAGACTTAAGAAAGTGATATGAAAACTTGAGGTATGCGAACTCGTGGTTTGTGATTTTTAAGGAGTGCAATGTCAAGTAACCTAAGATTAGTCGTTAGTTTTTCAAGGACCTGTGTCTAACCCTATGACAAATTACATAGTTAATGCGTCTATCGCTAGAGAAGGATATGACAAAACTAGGGATTACACAATATCTTAAGCAATGTAACACCCCTAACCCATATCTGTCGCCGAAGCAGGGTTACGAAGCTTTACCAGAGTTTTCAAATCAAACGAACATAAATTTCAAACATTACAAATCATATCAATAATCATGTTAAAAGAAATTTAAATCATACATATGGTTCCTTATACGAGCCCTCGAGGCCCTAAAAACACATTAGAAACAAGTCGGGACAAAATCAGAAACTCAGAGAATTTTTTAGAAAATAGCAAAAATTTTAAACATTCCAGGGGTCACACGACCAAGAGACACGCTCGTGTCTCAGGTCGTGTGGGCATTCAAAGTAGGGACACACGACCATGTCCCAACCTGTGTAACTCACTTAATTGGGTCACACGGCCAAGCCACACACCTGTGTACCTTTCGAAATAACCTCACACTTTCGTGTGCCAGGTCATGTGTTAGGCTATGTAACAGCCTGACTTGCAACCGTTTGAAAGCTACAGGGGACACACGATTGTGTCACCTGGCCCTGTGTCAAACACAGCTAAGAGACACGCTCGTGTCTTTGCCCGTGTGGATGAAAATAGGTCATTTTACAAGCCATTTTTCTCACCCATCTTGGTATGTACCTACAACCAAAAATGCACATATATAAAAGCCATAACAAGGCAACAAAATCATGCATAATTAAGATATATACATAAGATATACCAACATACAACCAATATGCCCATAGGCACCTCAAATGACAACATGTAAACATGTATAATAATGTAATCAATTTGACTAAAATTATCAACTAACTTCCAAATATGTTTGAATTAATACATACCATAAATTACACTTACCAAAAACATACCCAAATGGTACTAAATTTACCAATCAACCACTAACATCAATAGTCATATAAGTCATTCAAAAAAAAGTACCAATTCATTACATTTCCAACATGTTACAAACCGTATATAATATGCATATTCAAACTATAATTTCATCTTCCATAATTCAAGCATATCATGCCAAACATCATCTAGTTTAAGGCTAAAATTTACATGTAACATCCCGATTTAGGGCCTAGTCAGAATAGTGGTGCGAGACCACAAATCCAAGGTCTATTTATGAGTTTTTGAGATTTATGCTATGTATTCATGCTAGTGTGAAAGTTTCATGAAGTAATTTTGTGAAATTTTGGTTGAATTGTCCAAAAGGACTAAATTGCAAAAGTTGCAAAATGTGAGATTCTAGAAGCTATTTGTGTGAAATGGCTTTACAATATATATTAGAGGTCGTTAAATAGCAATTTACCCAAATTCTAATGTTTGGACAAAATTGGGCATGGATGAGTTAAAATAGGAAGTTTATCAAAAAGGGCATTTTGGTCATTTGGCAATTAAATGATTAAAATGGGAGAAAATATGACAAAGTTCATTCATCTTCTTCTCCAAGGCTACCGAAAATTGAGAGAGCCATTGTTAGGGTTCTTCAAATTTTTCAAGCTTGCTAGTAAGTGCATCCAAGCCCCGTTTTTGATATTCTTCGTATTTTTGAAGTCCTAGTTGTATGAATAAGCTATTTTTAGCTATTTGATGAGCTATATTGAATGTTCAAAAATGTGGCCATGTATGACATGCATGCATGTTGATGTTTTATGGAAGATTATGAAAGCTTGATGTAGTAGAAACATCTTTTGTTAAGTTATTTTCCATGAAAATGCATGTAAGGACTAGTTTGTGAAAGTTTTAAGTTTGGTCATACATGTGTGATTTAGTGAGAATTGGTGAATGCTTTAGTTGAGTAAGTGATTCGGCTAAGCATGAAAGGCTAGAAAGTTGAATAAAAATCACTTTACTAGCTTTGGGGCAAAAGTGTAATTATGAGAAAGATCAGGGGCAAAAGGGTAATTTTGCCAAAGTATGAGATAAGTGTCAATTTACTCAATGTGTGTATTAAATAAGCTAATTTATTCATTATAGATCAAGAAAGACAAAGCCCAGATCTAAACCGAGGCAAGAGCAAGGTGGTGGACTAGATTATATATTTCTATACTTTTGAGTATCGAGGTAAGTGTATGCTTAAACAATGCATTCATACTTACAATTTCTTAATGCTAGCTAGTGTGTAGCATGATTGAGAATGATTGAGAACCTATGTGGGATGAATGTGGTAGAATTTGTGAATGGATGTATGGTTAAGTAAGTAGATATGTGAATGTGTAGTGAGAATACTAAATAGTGGGCTAAGTGCGATACCATCCTAATGCATATTTACAATAAGCTGGCTATGTACGATGCTATCATTAGGTATATCGTCTAGTAGGCTATGTACGAAACCACTATGAATACCTTTGTGGTAGGCTAAGTGCGATACTACCTTATTAATTGATTGTGGTGGGCTACGTGCGAAACCACCGAGAAATTAGCTGTGTGGATGAATTATCGAGAAATGATGTTGTGTTGTATATTGTGTAAATGTGATATTGAATGCAGGGGTGCATTTCAATGGTTATGAGTATGTGACTCATGATGTGTTGGAAATGTGGTAAGAAATAGAAAGTACAAGCATTGTTGTACATTATATGTTAGTGTGATGCTAATTGTTGTTTAGCTTATACTATGGTGCTTAATTGTTTATGTGTAAACTTACTAAGCTCAAAGCTTACTCCCTTTCTTTTCCTTTGTCTTATAGAGTAAAAGTGTTGAATCGAGATACGAGGATCAATTGGAAGATCGTCCACATTATCAGCACACTCTGGTACATGAGACTCAATGTTTTGTATATGGCATGTATAGAGGCTAGACAAGTTAGTGAATTTTGTTGTAAATGGCTAAGATGTGTTGGCCTTTAGATGGATAGTCTATTTTGTATAATGCCATAGTAGTTGGCTACCTTATTTTATGAAAAGATTGTAGTTATCTATGTGAGATTGCACTTCAATTTGAGTTGATTATGGATGTGTTGAATGAATGCATATTGTGTATGCTAGAGGGGTGAAAGGAACTTAGCACATAACTTTGTTTTTGTCCATGTGGATAGACACACGGGCGTGTGTCTAGACCATGTGTGACACATGGTCAGCCCATGGGTGTGTCACTTGGCTGTGTGTCCCTGCATGTTAATATTTTAAATCAGAATAGACCACAGATTAGCCACACGGGCGTGTGCATAGGCCGTGTGAGTTTAGTCAGTGTTGGCCACGGGCTAGCGAAACAGGCGTGTGACTAGGCTTTGATGCCATGTGTATGTAGTCAGTATTCACTACGGTTGTGGAGCATGGGCGTGTGGGTTTATGCACGGGCATGTCTCTTCTTGCACGGGCATGTTAACCTTGTACAAAAGAGAAAATTTTTAAGATTGGAAAAAGTTCTGATATAGTCTCGGGATCCCTTGTGTGTATGAGTGAGGCCTTGTAAGTCGAGATTGAGGTTGTTGAGGTGACTTAAGAGAGTAGTCACGATAAGCCTAAGTGACGATCAAGTGGGTTTATTACGGTAATGCCTCAAGCTCGATTTTAGGGTAGAACTCGGGTAAGGGATGTTACATTTAGTGGTATCAGAGCTATGGTTTACTCGGTTTTAGGACTACCGTAGCGGGTGCAAGAGTCTAGCTATACATGCCATAAGTGTACTATGATAGTGTGGTGGTTTCTGATGATTTTAAATCTTGTTTTGTATAGTATATGGATCCCGATCAATCTACTGCTGATGAAGCAGCTAGTAATGAGCTGGCTCCTGCGCAAGGAACCGTGCCTATACAAAGTGGACCCGAGGTTAGGGGTCAAGGCGAAGAGGCACGGAAAACCTTTCTCCAGATGATGAGTAATTGGTACTCAGACTATGTTCGAGCGGACCCTAATACTCAACCTCCTCCACCTCCTCCTATACCTCAGCCAAATCCAGTGGCTCCTCAAGGTATTGATGTTGTGAGAATATCGAAACCCCCGGTGGATAAGATTAGGAAGCATGGGGCTGAGGAGTTTGGAGCAAAGGTAGATGATGACCCTAAAAGGGCAGAGTTCTGGTTAAAGAACTCGATGAGAGTGTTCGATGAACTCTCATGTACACTGAAGAGAGCTTGAAGTGTGCCATATCTTTGCTTAGGGATTCGGCATACCATTGGTAGAAGACACTAATGTTGGTGATCCCGAAAGAGCGGGTGACGTGGGACTTCTTTCTGGAAGAGTTTCGAAAGAAGTTTATAAGCCAACGATTTACTGATAAAAAAAGGAAGGAGTTCCTTGAGTTGAAGCAAGGAAGAATGTCAGTAGTAGAGTATGAGCGTGAGTTTGTTAGGCTAAGCAAATACGTTCAAGAGTGTGTATCGACAGAGACCATCTTGTGTAAGAGGTTCGAAGATAGATTGAATGAGGATATCAAACTTCTAGTGGGTATTCTGGAGTTGAAACAGTTTTTGGTGTTAGTTGAAAGGGCAAGTAAGGCCAAAGAATTGAGTAAGGAAAAGAGAAGGGCTGTGAGTGAAGCCCGAGATGCTAGAAAAAGGCTGATGGACAAGTCGTATCAAGCCCAGTCAAAAAGATCCAAGGAAGGGAATCCTCGGACAACAGCCTCAGTGGGATATTCGCATCGAGACTTGGGCAATATTTGTTCAGGTTCGAGAGTTCAAGCTACCTCGATGGAAAGTGTGGGCAATACAAAGAGCAAACCGGAGTGTCCAAGTTGTGGTAGATATCACACCGGAGAGTGTAGGGGTAACAGTCGGAACTGTTATAAATGTGGCTCCCTGATCACTTTATCTGAAACTGCCCTGAGAGGGATGATAAGAAAGAGAAGCAAGAGATAAGATCTAGTGATGTGTCTGCAAGAGGTAGACCACCTAAGAACCTGAGAGGTGGGAATAGTGGTAGAGGTGCGTCTAGAGACTCTGCTGTGAGACCGGAGGGTCGGGCACCTGCGAGGATGTATGCTATTCGCGCTCGCGAAGAGGCATCCTCCCCAGATGTGATAACGGGTAATTTTTCTCTCTTTGACACATTTGTTATTGCTTTAATAGATCCAGGGTCTACTCATTCTTGTATTTGCATGAGATTAGCATCTAGTTTGAATATGAGCGTTGAGTCTACGGATATTTTTGTTAAGGTGTCAAACCCGTTAGGAAAGCATGTGTTAGTGGACAAAGTGTGTAAAAATTGTCCTTTATTGATTAAGAATCATTGTTTTCTGGCAAACCTAATGTTGTTACCGTTTGTTGAGTTTGATTTGATCCTAGGCATGGATTGGTTGACTACCCATAGTGTTTTAGTGAACTGTGGTAGTAAGTACATTGAATTGAAATGTGAGAGTGGAGATGTGGTTCGGGTTGAATCAGGTGGATCGGATAGTTACCAGTGATGATTTCTTCCCTAGTGGCTGAGAAATGCTTGAAAAAAGGGTGTGAATCCTATCTCGCCTTCGCGTTGAATACTCGAGAGGTTGGAGTGAAGTTTGAAATAGTGCCAATAGTATGCGAGTATCCGAATGTATTCCGGAAGAGTTACCCAGGTTACCTCCAGTGAGAGAGGTCGAGTTTGGGATTGAGTTGGTTCCAGGAACGGCACCGATTTCAATTGCTCCATATAGAATGGCACCTTTAGAGTTGAGAGAACTGAAGGTACAGTGGCAAGAGTTGACAGATAAGGGTTTTGTAAGACCGAGTTACTCACCGTGGGGTGCTCCGGTATTATTTGTGAAGAAGAATGATGAGTTTATGAGATTGTGTATAGACTATAGATAGCTCAACAAGGTTGTAACATCCCAAAATAGGGGTTATTTGGGATTGAATTATTTTTCTTGTGTATGAATTTCTGTGATATTATATGTGGTGTTATAAGACTTAATTAAGGGTCTTGAGTAAGCTCGGTTTAGTAGGATAATTCTTAGTATGGCTTATTTAATGAAGAGGATTAAATGAGCTTAGCACTTAAGTTAATTTAAGTGTATATTAAAGCACAAGAGGAGTTAGTGGCAAGTTGGTTAAAGAGCTTGAAAGGTTGTATGAGGTTAATGGTTCGAGTAGTAGGTATAGCATTTTTAAAGTTTATTTTTGTATGTTAGCTTTAATGGACGGTCAAACATAATTATGATAGGTGGACTAATAATTTTGGTAAGTTGAATTGTTGTTTAAGGAAAGCATGGAATAAGGGATAAGATTCCTAAGGTTATGGTAAGATATCTTGAAGTTATGGTAAATTGAGGGGACAAAGGCTTGGTTTTTGGGAAATGTTTTGGAAACAAATTCATGGCCTTTATGCCATGAACTTGGACTCAACAATGTGGCTAAGGGGATTTGGCGAATATGCTAGTTGTTGGGAAAGGCTTAGGAATTGTTTTGGTCATTTCTTTCATTTGGTGCAAAAGTTGCAAAACATTTTCTCTCAAACACTTTTCTTTTTGGCCGAATTCTACATTGTGGTAAGCTTAAACTCTTTTGACCATTTGGTCATTTTTGATCATTTGCTATTTTCTCCTTTTCATTCTCTCAAAAACCGAAACTTGCATTAACCTTTTGTTCTCCCATTCATTTTGCTAAAACATCAAAAACCTCCTATACACTCTTCTTTGCCGAAATTATATTTCTCTTCCTATTATTTTCTTTTTGTCCCATAGCCGAATATACCTCTTTGGTGTGCCGAAAATCTTCTTCTCCTATCTTGATCAACTTTGGCCGAATATTGAAGGTAGCATAGATTTCCTCGGTACTTCTCTAGCAATCGGTTTTGGTAAGGTGGTAAGGGTTTATTTCAAAGGATTATTCTTTTAAGTTTTTAGTTTTAAGCGAAGGCTAATAACCTTGATGATGATGGTTGATTGTAGGAAAGTGAGGCCGATTCATTTAGGAGTGTGTTGGCTAGTGTTCAAAGGCTTTTGGGTAAGATTTTAGGTTCACAAGGAACCCTTCTCAATTATTTTGGTTTGGCCGAATAGGCCATGGTTCTAATGATCATTTTTGGCCGAATATAGGGACAAGAATACTTGTGTGGCCGATTTGTTTATTCGAGATTTAGGACTCTCGTTAGTATCAGGTGTGTACATACACATCTTATGACTTTTTAATATGCTAAGTGTTATTTTATGTCTAATCAATTTGTGTAGACATGGATGTAATACCTTCATGGTATTAACAAGGACTCAGGTAAGTCTTTATTGCTATGAGATTATTATTTGATGCCTTGGGAAGCATGACACATTTGGTATGTGTATTATTTGATATATGGCTTATGATAATCGATTGGATGTTGTTAAATAAATCTATCAACATGATTTTTGTATATGCATATGAATGATTGATATGGGTTGATGAGAGGAGGAGGCGGTGATATTCGTGTCGCGGACACCGGTGTTTTGGTGACACATCGTGACTACGGTCACCGTGAGAGGTTTGGTACCTCAGAGGTTTGGCACCTCATAGCGACTTGTCCCTGTGGTTTACACCACCGTGGGTTGGCCCCACTTTGAGATATGGGATTGTCTGCCAGTGATTTGGTATCACACGATGGGTTGGCCCCATCATCTATTTTGTGACTTCGGTCACCAGTGGTTTGGTACCACAATATTGACGGATTTCGTGACTATACGTCACCAGTGGTTTGGCACCACCAGTGGTTTGGTACCACACGGGGTAGAGAAAGGTGTACGGATGGCTAGGTTGGGTGCATATTAAACTTGTGCATATTAAATTAATTATGATTTGTGTATGATGTTACATTAAACCGGGAAAAAGGGTTTCACATTGGGTCTTGATGACTCACCTTTTTCCTTTAACATTTTCAGGTGACTCGTAGCTGCGGATAAAGAGCCGGATGAACTCGAGGCGGCCATGCAATGAAAATGTGGACTAGGTGGATTTGGAACTATTTTTATTTTAATATGGGTTTGACTTATTTTGTTTAAGTTGTAATAAGGCCTCCTAAAATTGCACTTGGATTATTTTATGTTTTGATAAATTGCTTAACTATTTTATGATATTAAAATGGGTACACATGTTTTTCTCAAATTAATTCGTAAAAAAGTTTTATTGTGCCATCGGGTACACTTGAATCTGTAACAACCTAACTTAGTATATTTTTAAACAGCATTAAGTAATGTTTTCTTCATAACACCTCAACTGTTTTAAACCAAAACAATATCTTTTATCAAAATTTAAAACGCCTTAAAAAGAGATTTTCAAAACTTTTTCCTCCGTAGCATACCAAATTCGGTCGTAATGTTTGGGCCGGGTTTGGGGTGTTACAAAGGTGACAGTGAAGAATAAATATCCTTTACCAAGGATTGATGATCTTTTCGACCAACTGAAAGGAGCTACAGGGTTCTCCAAGATAGACCTGAGGTCTGGTTACTATCAGTTGAGAGTGAAAGAGCAATATGTGTTGAAAACTGCATTTCGAACAAGGTATAGCCATTATGAGTTTTTGGTTATGCCGTTTGGTTTAACGAATGTACCTGTGATTTTTATGGATCTGATGAATCGTGTTTTCAGACCATATGTGGACAAGTTTGTAGTTGTCTTTATTGACGATATATTAATCTATTCTTGGGATGAGAATGATCATGAAGAGCATTTGAGAATTGTCTTGCAAACTTTAAGAGATAAACAATTGTATGCTAAGTTTAGCAAGAGTGAGTTTTGGCTCCGAGAGGTCAGATTTCTAGGACACATTGTGTCGGGTGATGGTGTCAGAGTTGACCCAAATAAGATTTCGGCTATTGTGGATTGGAAACATGCGAGGAACGTGTCAGAAATTAGAAGTTTCTTGGGATTAGCGGGATATTACAGACGTTTCGTAAAGGGGTTTTCTGTGATTGCTACCCCGATGACGAAACTTTTGCATAAAGATGTCAAGTTTGAATGGAATGAAATTTGTCAATAGAGTTTCGAGAAACTGAAAACAATGTTGATTGAGGCACCGATTTTGGTTCAACCAGAATCGGGGAAAGAGTTTGTAGTTTACAGTAATGTGTCGTTTAATGGGCTCGGTTGCATGTTGATGTAAGAGGGTAAGGTAGTCGCTTACGCCTTGAGACAACTAAAATCGCACGAGAAGAATTATCCAACTCATGATTTGGAGTTAACTGCCGTTGTTTTTGCGTTAAACATTTGGCGACATTACTTGTATGGTGAGAAGTGCCGGGTCTTTACGGATCACAAGAGTTTGAGATATTTGATGGATTAGAAGGATCTAAATTTGGGGCAGAGGCGGTGGCTTGAGTTATTGAAAGACTATGAATTAGTCATTGATTATCACTTGGGAAAAATGAATGTAGTTGCGGATGCCCTGAGTAGGAAATCCTTGTATGCTCTAAGAGCTATGAACACGAGTTTAGCAATAGCTGATGATGGTGCTATTTTGGCAGAGTTGAGAGGTAAGCCAGTATTTGTTCAACATATATGTGAGGCTCAGAGGAATGACAGTGAGATGCAAGCAAAGAGAGCTAAGTACGGATTAGAAAGTGATTCTGATTTTCGAGTGGGCTCGAATGGTTGTTTGTTGTACCGTGACAGAATTTGTGTACCGAGAGATGAAGAGTTAATCCGAAAGGTTTTGCATTGAGGCCTACAATGGATGTTTGTCAGTACATTCGGGCAGTACGAAAATGTACAATGAGTTGAAGAAGTTGTATTGGTGGCCGGGTATGAAAAGACACATTTCGGACTTCGTGGCAAAGTGTCTGATTTGTCAACAGGTGAAAGCTGAGCACCAAGTGCCTTCGGGATTGCTTCAACCAATGATGGTTCCCTAATGGATGTGGGATCGGGTTACCATGGATTTTGTAACGGGGTTGCCGATGACTCTGAAAAAGAAAGATGTTGTATGGGTTGTTGTGGATAGACTAACAAAGTCGGCTCACTTTATTCCAGTAAGTGTTGATTATTCACTGGATAAGTTAGCTGAGTTGTATGCTGCAGAAATAGTAAGATTGCATGGTGTGCCTATGTCTATTATATCGAATAGAGATCCAAGGTTTACTTTGAGATTTTGGAAGAAGTTGCAAGAGGCCATGGGCACGAGGTTGAATTTCAGTACTACGTTCTATTCGCAAACTGATGGTCAGTCTGAAAGAGTAATTCAAATTCTCAAAGATATGCTTCGATGCTGTGTGTTAGAATTCGTATGTAGTTGGGAGAGATATCTACCTTTGGTAGAATTTGCTTACAACAACAGTTATCAGTCGAGTATATGGATGGCTCCGTATGAGGCCTTGTATGGTCGTAAGTGTCGGACTCCATTGTATTGGACCGAGCTTAGTGAAAAGCGAATCCATGGAGTTGATCTGGTAAAAGAGACCGAAGAAAAAGTAAGAGTAATCCGTAATAGTCTAAAAGCTGCTTCGAACCGACAGAAGGCGTACGCGGATTTGAAAAGAAAAGAGATTGAGTTTGAGGTGGGTGACAAAGTGTTTTTGAAAGTGTCCCCGTGGAAGAAGATTATGAGATTTGGACGAATAGGGAAGTTGAGTCCAAGATTTATAGGGCCATATGAGATTACAGACAGAGTTGGGCCAGAAGCTTATCGATTGGCTTTGCCAGTAGAGTTGGAAAAGATTCATAATGTGTTCCATGTATCGATGTTGCGATGGTATCGCTCCGATCCTTCAAATGTGATTCCTTCAACAGAAATTGAAATAAGACCAGATATGTCTTATGAAGAGGAGCCAATTAAGATCTTGGTTTGAGAGGTGAAACAGTTGAGAAATAAGAGCATATCACTAGTGAAAGTGTTTTGGCAGAAACACGGTGTGGAAGAGGCTACGTGGGAAACAGAAGAATCTATGAGAGAGCAACATCCTAACCTTTTTACTGGTAAGATTTTCGGGGGCGAAAATCTCTAAAGGGGGGAGAGTTGTAACATTCCAGTTTAGGGCCTAGTCAAAATAGTGGTGCGAGACCACAAATCTGAGGTCTATGTATGAGTTTTTGAGACTTATGCTATGTATGCAAGCTAGTGTGAAAGTTTTATGAAGCAATTTTGTGGAATTTTGGTTGAATTACCCAAAAGGACTAAATTGCAAAAGTTGCAAAATGTGAGATTCTAGAAGCTATTTGTGTGAAATGGCTTTACAATATATATTAGAGGTCCTTAAATAGCAATTTACCCAAACTTTAATTTTTGAACAAAATTGGGCATGGATGAGTTAAAATAGGAAGTTTATCAAAATGGGCATTTTGGTCATTTGGCAATTAAATAATTAAAATGGGAGAAAAGATGACAAAATTCATTCATCTTCTTCTCCAAGGCTGCCGAAAATTGAGCGAGCCATTGTTAGGGTTCTTCAAATTTTTCAAGCTTGCTAGTAAGTGCATCCAAGCCCCGTTTTTGATATTCTTCGTATTTTTGAAGTCTTAGTTGTATGAATAAGCTATTTTTAGCTATTTAATGAGCTACATTGAATGTTCAAAAATGTGGCCATGATGACATGCATGTATGTTGATTTTTTATGGAAGATTATGAAAGCTTGATGTAGTAGAAACATCTTTTGTTAAGTGATTTTCCATGAAAAGGCATGTAGGGACTAGTTTGTGAAAGTTTTAAGTTTGGTCATACATGTGTGATTTAGTGAGAATTGGTGAATGCTTTAGTTGAGCAAGTGATTTGGCTAACCATGAAAGGCTAGAAAGTTGAATAAAAATCACTTTACGAGCCTTGGGGCAAAAGTGAAATTTTGAGAAAGATTAGGGGCAAAAGGGTAATTTTGCTAAAGTATCAGATAAGTGTCAATTTAGTCAATGTGTGTATTGGATAAGCTAATTTATTCATTATAAATCAAGAAAGACGACGCCCGGATCTAAACCGAGGTAAGAGCAAGGTGGTGGACTAGATTATATATTTCTATACTTTTGAGTATCGAGGTAAGTGTATGCTTAAACAAAGCATTCATACTTACAATTTCTTAATGCTTGCTAGTGTGTAGCATGATTGAGAATGATTGAGAACCTATGTGGGATGAATGTGGTAGAATTTATGAATGGATGTATGGTTAAGTAAGTAGATATGTGAATGTGTAGTGAGAATACTAAATGGTGGGCTAAGTGCGATACCATCCTAATGCATATTGATGATAAGCTGCCCATGTGCGATGCTATCGTTAGGTATATCGTCTAGTAGGCTATGTGCGAAACCATTATGAATACCTTTGTGGTAGGCTAAGTGCGATACTACCTTATCAATTGATTGTGGTGGGCTAAGTGTGAAACCACCAAGAAATTAGTTGTGTGGATTAGTTGCGTGGATTAGCTGTGTGGTTATATTATTGAGTTAGTTAGCTGTATGGATGAATTATCGAGAAATGATGTTGTGTTGTATATTGTGTAAATGTGATATTGAATGCAGGGGTGCATTTCCATGGTTATGAGTATGTGACTCATGATGTGTTGGAAATGTGGTAAGAAATAGAAAGTGTAAGCATTGTTGTACATTATATGTTAGTATGATGCTAATTGTTGTTTAGCTTATACTATGATGCTTAATTTTTATGTGTAAACTTACTAAGCTCAAAGCTTACTCCCTTCCTTTTCCCTTGTCTTATAGAGTAAAAGTGTTGAATCGAGATACGAGGGTCATTTGGAAGATCGTCCACATTATCAGCACACTCTGGTACATAAGACTCAATGTTTTGTATATGGCATGTATAGAGGCTAGACAAGTTAGTGAATTTTGTTGT
This sequence comes from Gossypium bickii, assembly GCA_025503065.1. Lineage (NCBI taxonomy): Eukaryota > Viridiplantae > Streptophyta > Magnoliopsida > Malvales > Malvaceae > Gossypium > Gossypium bickii. The sequence continues at coordinate 104,449,892 of CP106710.1, read as the reverse complement.
AAATGGCTAAGATGTGTTGGCCTTTAGATGGATAGTCTATTTTGTATAATGCCATAGTAGTTGGCTACCTTATTTTATGAAAAGATTGTAGTTATTTATGTGAGATTGCACTTCAATTTGAGTTGATTATGGATATGTTGAATGAATGCATATTGTATATGCTAGAGGGGTGGAAGGAACTTAGCACATAGCTTTGTTTTTGTCCGTGGGGATAGGCACACGGGCGTGTGGCTAGACCATGTGTGACACACAGTCAGCCCACGGGCGTGTAACTTGGCCGTGTGTCACCTGCATGTTAATATTTTAAGTCAGAATAGACCACGGGTTAGCCACACGGGCGTGTGCATAGGCCGTGTGAGTTTAGTCAGTGTTGGCCATGGGCTAGCCACACGGGCGTGTGACTAGGCTTTGAGGCCATGTGTATGTAGTCAGTATTCACCACCGTTGTGGGGCATGGGCATGTGGGTCTATGCACGGGCGTGTTAACTCTGTACAAAAGAGAAAATTTTTAAGATTGGAAAAAGTTCCGATATGGTCTCGGGAGCCCTCGTGTGTATGAGTGAGGCCTCGTAAGTTGAGATTGAGGTTGTTGAGGTGACTTAAGAGAGTAGTCACGATGAGCCTAAGTGGCTCAGTTCTGGGGTAGAACTCGGGTAAGGGGTGTTACATTACATGCCAAAACCAAATTCATGTGAACACCAAAATACCATAACTCAACAAAACCAAATGATCATTTCAATAGCTAACCATAGGCCAACATTAGCCAAAATACTTATACGTTCCATTATAACAAAAATTAAACACCCAAAAGTACTGATAGAGCTGATGGATAGTGTGATATAGCTCCATCAACCTACCAACCCAAACGAGGTTTTGATGCATTATAAGACACGGAAAATAACACAGAGTAAGCATATAAGCTTAGTAAGTTCGTATACTATAAAACAAAACTTACCAATAGATACATATTAGGTAAGATAAACATGGCACAATCCAACTATACTTGGCCAAAGGCATTAAGAACATGGATTAGCACAACATTTATTCATACATAAATCATCCATGTCTACTTTCAATATACCATGTACTAACATTTCAATTGTGTCACTATAATAATCTGCATCGAACTCTTACCATTCTGTATTAGAATAATGCCTATTGAACCATTTAGAATACTGTTGGATACCTGAGATAGCTCACAGATACGGTGCTAACTCATATAAATGTAATCCGTCAAATCCTGTACATGTAGGCTCACACAAGCTGTGAATACGGGCCTACTCACATGAGCTGTGGGTCAGAACATAGCTACACGATGCTGCTCGCATGAGCTATGGAGTATCCGCAACAGTGTAGTATCCCATTTTTAATCAAATCAGAACAATGGTTTTGGGACCATAAATCCAAGGTCAAAATAATTATTTTATTATTATTTTAATGCCTATAACATGATAATATGATTGTGTGAAAATTTCGTTAAGAAATTTTATCGTTTGAGTGATTAATTTGATAAAAAGGACTAAATCGCATAAAATGTAAAACTTGTGTTCTATTAGCTAAAAGGGTCTAATAGCTATGGAATTTTAAAGAAGATGTCCTTATGTTGTAATTAAACCATTGTAAATGTTAGTGGACAAATATGGACATCATTTAAGTGAATTATAATGTTTTAATTAAAGGTTAAAAATGTAATTTAATAAAGTAAATTAAGTAAAATCATTAAAATTAAAGTCATCATCTTTATTGTTTCTATCTACCACCAAAAATCAACTAAGGAGACACCATTTTTGAAGCTTGAAATTTTTGCTAGGGTTCTTCTTTGCATGTAAGTTCATATTTGTCCCGTTTTTAATGATTTCTATGTTTTTGATATCGTTGCAGCTTATCTAGCTAGCCCAGGGACTAATTTGTAAAATTTTTAAAGGTTTAGGGTTTTTCCATTGATGAATATAGGTCTATTTTTATGTTTGATGATAGAAAATGTATGCTTGTTGTTAGATTATCAACATTTGTTAAGTGATTTTTGGTAAATTTGACAATTAAGGATTAAATTGTGAAATGTGTAAATTTTGTGGTTAAATTACAAAATAAATGAAAAATATGGGTTGCTATGGGGTTATATGAAATTCGGCTAGCATGGGTAGGGATCTAATTGGATGAATTTGTATTTTTATGAGCTAAGGACTAAATTCTAAAAATGTTGAAATATTAGGGGTTATGTGATTTGGGTGCTGGTCCGTACGTCCTACCGGTGGCTAAGTTATCCGGCATGTGTTGTGGATTCTCGTCAGCTTGTGTGAGCAGCACCGTGTAGTTATGTCATGATTGTCAGCTTGTGTGAGCAAACCCGTTAATAGCTGAGCATTATGAGATGTGAGATTGAGATAGCTTCGACTATGTATGTGGAACTTAGGGTGTGAGGTTCATGTGTATCCGGTATTATTTCGAATGATTCAATGGGTATATCGAATATATGAAATGGTGAGATTGGTACGAGCTCGTACAAGTATGTACGTGCACTGTGAAATCATCAAATCGAAGAAGTTGATGAAAATTTTGTTTAGTCTTTGGATTGAATATATATATATGTTAAGTTATGCTTTAAATTTGAATTGCATTATATGATATTTATGTTATTGAATTGTTGGTTGGTAAGTTTTACTTATTTAGCATACGAGCTTACGAAACTTTATAGCTTACTCTGTTTACTTTTCCGTGTTTTATAGTGTTTATCGAAGCTAGCTTGGATTAGGAGTCGTCAAAGATCTCGTCACACTATCAAGCTTTCACTTTGGTACTTTTGAACTTATGTATTTGGTTATATGGCATGTATAGGAGATATAGTCATTTTGGTACATGTTAATAATGGATTTAACCATTTAAGTTGGCTTGTAAATGCTTGAATGGTTTGTTATGTTAATAGCCATGTGAGTTGTCTTATTTTGACATATTTAGTGATGTATATATATGCGCATATGGCCTTTGTCATGTGTTTGATGGTTGATTTATGATGCTTGTTCGGAATTGGCATTATGGATACTAAATGGTTGAAATTTTAGATTGGTTTGCTTGTGATTTAGGTAATTTGATACATAATTGAAAGTGACCATTTAGATGAATTGTGAATGTGATTTTGATATGAAATTGCATTACTTATTTTGACACATGGGTGTCTTATGGTTGATAGTATAGAATTAGCATGAATTAGGCTTGGTTGAGGTTGGTTTGAATACCTATTTATGCCTTGTTTTGTGCCAATTGGTTTGGTATAGGTGTATGCAATTTGGGTGAGCAAAATGGCTTGGTAAATAGCCTATTTTTGTCCACACGGGTAAAGACACAGGAGTGTGTCTCAACTGTATGCGACACACGGTTAGGTGACACGGTCGTGTCCCTTGGTGTAACACCCCAAACCCGGCCTAGAAGTTAGGCACGAATTTGGTGTGTCACATCAAAGGCATAATTCAAACGATTTTGCTAATTAAAAATTTAAGGCCCAAAAGCCCAAAATCATTGCGTCTTGTTAAGTAATGAAAAAAAGCCATTTTATAATTGTAAGTATTTCAGAAACAAAGTTTAAACGTAAGAAATTTACTTAGTGTAATAATTAAGTAAAAAGTTGAAACAACAAAACCCAAAATCTAAAGTCAAATTGGAGTACAAGGCCTTATTACATCCAACGAAAAATAAGCAATTAAAACTATGTCTTTTGAAACAAATAAACAAAAATTTAAACATCTTGTAGTGTGGCTATCTCCGAGTCCTCTCGCACGTCGAGCCGTTTACTAAGGATCACCTGAAACATTTAATAAAGGGTGTGAGTTTCGAAACTCAGTGTGTACAACCCTTGGCATTCAATTCAATATATAATTATCACAATGTCCTGAGCCCTATCAAAATTGGTGGTCTCAGGCCTTGGCCCACAATGACCTCATATCATATCATATCATATGCAAAACAAGGTAATGTAAAACCTTCCCCAAAATCCACCCGCTACACGCCATTTCCCTTCCAACCCTACACACCTGTGGGGATTTCTAAATTGAACCACCTATCCTCTACACACCAAAGGTAGCACTCACAGCGGCACTACTCAACGTTGCAGTAAAGCTGCTAATCATATAATGGGCTTAAAGCCACCAATGGATGCATGGTCGTCAAGCGACTATGCGATCCTCAAATCTTCCTCCGTACCATATTTCCCACCCATATGCATCCTAAGCAGAATATCATATGAATGCAACATGCACATGAGTAACATCCACAAAACTCATACTCATCACATAGGGGTATTTTCGTCATTTCACAACCCAAGGGTATTTTTGTAAATCTACTCTACAAAGGTATTTAGGTAATTTTGCAAAACAGAGATACCTTGGGAATTTTGTAAATCAGGGATGTTTTGGTAATTCTGCAAACCAAGGGTATTCTGGTAATTTCACAATTCGGGGCTATTTTAGTGATTTTATAAATCTAAGGATGTTTTGGTAATTTTCAAACTAAAGGTATTTTGGTAATTTTTACAAATTAGGGGTATTTTAGTAATTTTACAAACCTAGGGGTATTTTGGTAATTTTCAAATCAGGGGTATTTGGTCCTTTTCGGGTTTTAGTTATGAAGTTTGGCCCATTAACAATTCCTTGCGTCTAAAGTGAACAGACACTATGCACCAGGTAGGTTTCCAGAGAAGAGGAGGTGGGCTGCTACCACACTTTAACCTAGACATGTACATGCCCGTTACCATACTTTAACCTAGCGACTTGTCCACGGACAATGTTTAATTATTAAAAAGTCTTATGTGGTTTAAGAGTTGTTCAAACTAGGCCTAAGGTCCATTAAACCCAGCATACTTTTCTACGTCCCCATAAAGCCCATCAAGCCCATTTCATGTTCACATAACATATTATGCCCAAATTACATCCTTAGGGCCCTTTAGGCCCAAATCTCATCCATACGTCCTGTTGGGCCCAAAACAATTCCAAATCATGTAACATGCATGACTAACTCAATTCGTCTGACCAACCAAACAATTTCATCAAACTTGGCCTCAAGGCCCACCGGACCCATTTAGCCACTTTCGACTTTTTGGCTTTTCAGCATTGTCGATTCCGTGTGTGTATAGTGTTTTTACATACCTGGTTACTGCGACGCGCTATTCTATCCTCAGCCTTGATCTGTATGCCACTGGGTTCTAATAGCCCTTACTTAGCTACTAATCAGGAGTATCCCCTAGATCCTTGCTAACGATCCTACCACGCTTGCGATCTCTGAATCTTAACCTTGTTATCACAAAGTTACCAACAGGACAGTTAGATAGCCTTACAGCTTTTAGCAAAATGTACAAAAGAGGTTAACCGGGTACTTACCAAATCCCTTTTCGATCATGTGGCCTAGATAGCTATTAACTAGATCCGGCTTTCAACCTTGACTGATAGTAGATAATAATCGATCTGTTATGGGGGAAAACAACAAGGGTTTGGCACAAATAGGAATTTCGGCAAGCAAAAAGATGGTGGTAATTTGATGATAGAAGAGTTTGGCTATGAGAGAATTCAGCAAAAAGAATTCGGCTATAGGAGATTTCGGCAATTGAGAGAATTTGGCTATGGGAAACCGATTAAGGGAAGAAAAGAAAAACTAATGAAAGCTCAAAGAACCTTTCAAAGCATTTGAACCCCTCCTTTTATAGCCACCAGCCGAATGCTTCTTTCCCCACAGTCCCATTCGGCACCAACTCTTCCAACCTCTCATCTCCTATTTTTTCTCCATGATATCTCCCTTATCTCATACAAAATTCCCTCCTTTATCAGCTCACAAGACCAATTCAAACACTTCAACAAAAGAGTCCAAATTCCACACAACTCTGGCCGTCCATTATGCAAAATAAACACTCCAAAAACACTTTACCACTACTCGAACCTTGGACCTCTTCACGCCACCTTGTAGCTCCCCTAGTGACGCCACCTTGCCACTAGACCACAGGCCCATATGTGTCCTAGTTCTTCTTCATTTATTTAAAAGGCCTACTAACTGAAGTCACAGTTCCCTTGGGCTAAAACCAAAATTTTTCCTATGCTTTTACTTGATCCCAGGACATCTCCAACACCCCTAGACACTCCAAATTCATTAACCCTCAAAGCCCACATGCTAATTGTCTTTTTCTTGCTCACTTAAAAATTTTCTGAGATCTAAAGCCCAAATCCCAATAGGCTCAATTCTTCTAGGCCCAAATTTGGGGCGTTACACCTGGTGTTTATTTAGAAACTAAGTCAGTATGCTCCACACGGCCCAGCACACGGGCGTGTGACTTGGCCATATGGCATAAGTCAATATACCCTACAGGTTTGGCACGGCCTAACACACAGCTTGGCACATGGGTGTGTGAGGCCATTTTGAAGGGCATACGGGCTGGTCACACGGGCATGTGGTTGGCCGTGTGACCCAAGTTAGAGAGTTACACGGGGTCAGACACAGGCTGGGAAATGGCCATGTGATTCCATTTCGAATGTCCACAAGGCCTGTGACACGGACGTGTTTTCGGTCGTGTGAGACACACGACCGGGCCACACGGGTATGTGTCCCCTTTATTTTGAAAAATTTTGTAAGTGTTCCAAAAATTTACTGTGTTATCGGTTTAGTCCTGAACCACCCTGAACGCATGTTTTGGGCCTCGTAGGCTCGTATTTGGGACAATGAGAATGATTGTGATTGATTTATATTTGGAATGGATAACTGTATGAGAAATGCATGTTTAATTGTGTAATAAGTCCAGTAATGTTTCATAATCCTATTCCGACAATGAATACGAGTGAGGGGTGTTACATGCCGGACATCAGCCATCGGTAGGACGTTCAGGACCAGCACTTTAATAATTTAAACCCTAATGACATGTTATTTGTATCCTATGAATTCCTAAGGTTCAAACTGGGCTTGGTAATTTTCGTACATCGTTGGATATGCAATCGTGTATACATATGGCAATTCACAATTCATACATAATTCAATGTAAAACATATAAACACAATATAGTTAGACGAACTTACCTCGAAGAGTATACGTAGATACAGATGCGATTAATTTGAGACTTTCTCTTTGCCCTGACCTAAAGTCGTACGAGGTCTATCTTGATATAAACGGATAAATTTAACTCAATTCAATATGTAATTTATTCAATTTAACCCAAATCATATTTTGGCAAAATTACCATTTTCCCTTATACTTTTAATTTCTTTGCAATTTAGTCCCTAGCTCATAAAAATTGAAATTTATGCAATTTCACCACAACCCATCATAACTGAATATCAATTAGGTCCCTAGAATGCCCTATATTTCATTTATTTTACTATTTCACCATGTAAAAATTTCTATTTTTCAATGTAGTCCCTATTTGACAATTTTATCAAAAATCTCTTAACAGAAGTTGTTTTTCTAACAACAACCATATAATTTCTTCCATCAAACATAAAAAACAACCTATATTCATTCATGGTAAAACCCTAAGAGTTTGACAGTTTCACAAATTAGTCCTTAGGCTAGCTAGATTAAGCTATAACGATCCCAAAAACATAGAAATAATTAAAAGCGGGACAAAATATCTTACCAATCAAGCAAAACAAGCATGGCCGAACCCTAGCTATGGTTTCTCCATGTTAGAATCGGTTGAAGTGTTTTTTTGAAGAAGATGGACATATAATTCTTATGTTATTTTATCATTATTAATTATTTTACCTTTATAACCTTATAAAATATTACTAATTTCAAAAATACCAAGCCAACACATTCCACTATCACCATTTATGATCTAATCACCATATAAGGACTTAAACTTTAATGTTCTATAGCTATTTAATACCTTTAGCTACTAGAACTCAACTTTTGCACTTTACGCGATTTAATCTTTTTTATTAAATTGAGCATGTAAACGGTAAAATTTCTTATCGAAATCTTTATACAGTAAATCTATCATGTTTTTGGCAATATAATAATAAAATAAATTTTTTGACTTCAGATTTGTGGTCTAAAACCACTGTTCCGATTTCACTAAAAACGGGTTGTTACAACTCTCCCCCTAAAGGGATTATCATCCCTGAAAATCTTACCAGAAAAGAGGTTTGGATATTGTTTTCTCATAGTTTCCTTGGGTTCCCAGGTAGCTTCTTCTATTCCGTGTCGTTGCCAGAGAACTTTTACTAAAGCTATGTTCTTGTTTCTCAATTCTTTCACTTCTCGTGCCAGAATCCTGATTGGTTCCTCACTGTACGACATATCAGACTGAATCTCAACGTCTGTCGGGGAGATAACATGTGATGGGTCAGGTCGATATCATCGTAACATATTCATGTGAAAAACGTTATGAATCTTTTCTAATTCTGGCAGTAAAGCTAATCGATATTAACAGGTCTGATTCTTTCAATAATCTCATATGGCCCGAGAAATCGCAGACTTAGCTTTCCTTTGCTACCGAACTGAATAACTTTATTCTAGGGCGATACTTTTAAGAATACTCTATCGCTGACTTGAAATTCTATGTCTTTACGTTAAGATCCGCATAAGATTTTAGATGATTTGAAGCTGCTTTCAAACTATCTCAGATTACTTTTACCTTTTCTTCAGTCTCACGAGTCAAATCAACCCTGTGCATCTTTTTCTCAAAGAGGTCAGTCCAGTATAACAGAGTTTGGCATTTACAACCATACAAAGCTTCATACGGTGCCATCTTTATGCTCGATTAAAAACTATTGTTATATGCGAATTCAACTGATGGTAAATATTTCTCCCAGTTGCCTTCAAACTTTAATACAGAACAACGAAACATATCTTCGAGAATCTAAATTACACGCTTAGATTGACTGTAACACCCCTAACCCATGTCTGTCACTGGAACAAGGTTATAGAGCATTCCTGAAGTTTGTAGAACAATTATAGATAATCCATGTTAATTACTATTCAATTCCAAAACTAATCATATTGTCTCTTGAATGGACCTTCGAGGCCCAATATAAACATTGGAATCGAATCGGGACTAAATTGGGAACTTAGAGAAATTTTTTCGAAATATTTTCCTAAATGTAGGGCACACACGCCCGTGTGACCATAGGACATGCCCGTGCTGTAGGCCGTGCCTGACCCTATGTAACTCTCTGACTTGTGTCACACGGCCTGCCACACGCCCATGTGTTAGACTGTGTGGTCAATTTATGTTTTTATAAATTAGGTGCAGGTTTCACACGGCCAAAAGACACGCCCATGTTTTAGGCCGTGTAGCACATATGGTTGTGATACACGCCCGTGTGTTCAATTTTGAGCATTCTATTTCTCAAATTTAAGATGGAGGGGACACACGACTAATCCACATGCCCATGTGACACACGGCCAAGACACACGCCAGTGTGGACAAAATAAAGCCATATCCTAGCTTTATTTTCTCACCCAAACTTGTCATCAACCTACACCAAAACATACAAGTATATGCCAACCAATTCAAGCATTATATCCAAGCCAATTCTAACATCTAATATGATATTTTATCATATGCATTCATGTCTATATTCTTACCCTTGTTTAACTTATATGTTAAGCATAACTTGATCAACCATACTTAATATACTTAACACATAGGTATTTGTCATAATATAACCTTATAAATATACCAAAACAAATCATTACTAGCCATTCCAATGGCTAGTTTATAAACAAAATTTATAAGCCAACAATGGCCAAGTTACCTATACATGCCATTATACCAAAATAAGTTTACTGTTTATAGCAAACAAGCTAGTGGATAGTGTGATAATGCTCCAACAGATCTCCAACCTTCACGAGCTTTTGAGCGCTATAAAATAGAGAAAATAAAACCTAGTAAGCATTTGATGCTTAGTAAGTTTGTGTAACAAGAATTAAATCCTACCAATCAAGATGCTCACGTAGAGCTGCGTTTGTGTCCTCACTATATGCGAGATCACAATCGATCGAAACATGTAACATGTCGCTCACAAAGAGCTGCGGTAGTGCGCAACATGTAATATCCTGGATTAGAGCCTATGCTTTAATACTAAGTTATATGAAATAACATGCTTGTGTGTGTTGTGAATGTGCATTATGAATTTTGTGAACCTTAGTGCATAGGTGAGCACTTTAGAAATTACTCGATTTTAAAGTTTATAAGAGGGAACTAAGGCAAGGTGGCCTTAAGAAAATTTATGAAGGAAATATGACATGAAATTGGGCTTGGAAAAGTGGCCTGGAGGTGCCACTTAGGGCTCTGGAAATGACGCCACATGATAGGGGGAAGGACTTGTGTTCGAGTCGCGTGGGAAGCAAAATTCTAAGGCTTTTATTTTTGCTTGTGGCGTCAATGAGAGGAGTAGGGAGGACGGTGACCGAGGCTAAATTCTAGGAGTTTTTATCCTTTTTATTTTTAGAGATAAATGGTGGATAATTGAAGGATTATTTCTTTTAATTTTAAACGAAGTGATAAGGATATGAGAGTGATGGCCAAGTAAGGGACTCTAGGCTTAGTAATTTCTGCAAAAGGAGGAAAAATAAGGCCAGTCATCATTCTTCCTTCTCTTTTTCTCTCTGCCGAATTCTCTCTGTCATTATTCTTCTTTTTCTTTTCAATTCTTCACAAAGCTGAAAGCAGAATCCCCTAGTCCTGCCGAATTTTCCTAAGTTTTATATCTTTCTGTTCTTTCTTTCAAAAACCGAAATCCTCTAGTGTTCATCAAGAAGCCGAAATCAAGTGATCAACATTTAGGCCATAGCCGAATAGCCCTGTGGAATCAAGAAAAGTTGTTGTCGATTTCAATATAAGGGGTAAGGATCTATAGTCATCATCTTTTTCTTTCTTTTAGCCGAAAGATTAAGAAACTAATCTTATTAATATCCTTGGTTGCCGAAACTACATAGGATCTTTCGGGAATTTGTCTATAGTCGACTATAAGGAGGAGAGCCTCGGGATATCAGTTCTAAGGTAAGCCACAAGTGATATTCGGCCATAGGCCATCTTATTGTGTTTTAATGATGGATCAGATCTAACATATGTGTATAGGGCTGTCGACATCTTTATAGTCAAGTGGTGGTTTCGGGATTTGTTTAGGAATCAAATCAACAGCAAGGTAAGATTTAGATTGTGATAAACCCTTCGGGATTTAATCTTTTAGCCGAATAGGTTTTTGCTCAACATTGAGTGATTGACTGAATATAGGAATTGAAGATCTAAAGCAATAGGTCGGGATTGGGATTTTGATAAACTTGCTAAGAAAATCAGTGTGTACCCTTCCTAAGACTTAATAAATTTAAAGTATTACATTTAATATAAGTGTTATAATGATGTGAAAGATATGGCTAAGGTACCATGTTATGGTACAAAGTATCCAGGTACGTTTTCCTACTCCTACTAGGATTATAATAAGATTTGTTATGGTACATGTGTAAATAATGATAAGAATGTGAAATAAGGCTTATGGTATGAGATTGCATGATATGAATGATATAGGGGGCATATGGGATATTATGAAAGGGGAAGTGAATGTGGTGACTTATGTCACGATATCCGAATGTGGTAACCTCGGTCACAATTATCGAATGTGGTGTCTCGTGACACAAAATATTATATCGGTGGCTATGCCACAATATTTATAAGAGGCGATGAGCACGCGTCATCGCAATGATCGCCTTTGATGGTGTGTAGCGGATGGAGGGTTGACTCAGTAGTCCCACGGTGTGTGCGAGTTAGTACGGGTGATGTGTAGCGGATGGCATCTAGGTTTGGGTTGAGTTTGCATCATATCATATAGATGTTATATGTACATGTATGACTTGTATGCTTGAATTTGTTAGGACTTAGTGTTGTGGTTACACATTGAGTCTGTTGACTCACCCCGTTGTGGGATTATTTTACAGGTGATGATCAGTGATGGACCGGGTCGGCAGAAGCTTAGGGGTGGCCATGCTCAGCAAGGAAATTTATTTTATTCGGACTTTTTATTTTAAGTACTTTGGATTAAATTTTGGGTTTTATTTTGATGTAATAAGGCCATAGTTGAACTACTTTACATTTACTTTTATTTATTATGTTTATAAATTTTATCAATTAAAGAATAAGTAAATTTCTTTTAAACTAAATCGTAAATGTTTGACACCTAAAATAAAGGGATTTCAATATAAGATAAACCTGTTTTCAACTCGAGCCCAACCCAACAATAATCTTCTTTCAAAACACACAGTTTTTCCTGAATAACAAAGGAATTTTGAATCGGTTTACATCGAGGAACATACCAAATCCAGTCAAGGCTCGTGGACCGGGTGTGGGGTGTTTCAGTTTGGTATCAGAGCCCAGTGTTAAACTCTCGGCCTGGGGTTTAAAGCCCATAATGTTTTAAAATTAAGGCCCAAACGAATTTTGAGAAAGTTTTAAGCAGGTTTTTCTGGCATGGCACCTAAGTCTCTGACCCAAAGTCCACCAGGTAAGTACTTCTATCTACCGTGTGATTTATAATATGACTTGTAGAAGGGGAGGAATGGAACGTAGAATAGTATGATAGGTACTTGAACCCTAGGATTAGTCTACCCCAACAATTACATAAGACATAAGGGCCTAAGTAAACAAACCTATGGCTAAATCGCCGAGTTAGGGTGTGGCAACCTTTGTGCGCATGTCTAGGATTGGATCTGGAAGAGCCTGGTACTTAAGCAGTCCTAGTGTCTCACCTCCTCTTCACTGGAATCCTACCTGGTGCGTAGCTTCGGTTCACCCTAACCAAGAGGACTCAGTCACGGGCTAAACCCAATAACTAAAACCCGAAAGGGACTAGCCATATTTTCATGGAAACCCTAGTTTTTAAAAGTCAACAAACTACTCTTTTATTGTGAAATTTGTTATTTTTGGAAAAATTTCCTAAAAATTTCTAAGTTATAAATTTACCTAAATACCCCTGGCTGTAAAATTACAAAAATGCCCTTGGTTTATAAAATGTCCAAACTACCCACAGTTTTATCAAAATTTCCTTACTTTATAACAAGTCCAAAAACCCTAATTTGCAAAATATCAAAGTACCTTGATTTTGAAAAATTACGAAATTGCCCCTAATCTGCAAATTACCAAAATGACCCTAATTTCCAAATTTTTTTTTGCAACATCACCGTTTTGGAAAACAATATCTCAAAAAGAACCCCCAAGTTTTTGCAAATTGTGAAATACCCTTGAATTATTAAGCTTTACAAATTTACCCTGGTTTATTACCAAAATATCCTTGGATTTCAAAATTACCGAAATACCCCGAAATTTCAAAATTACCAAAATACCCCGGGAATGCAAAATTACCAAAATACCCTTATTGACAAAATCACCAAGGAACCTTATTTTGAAAAAATTATGAAAATACCCCTGTAGGATAAATTACGAAAATACCCCTGGGGTAGGAATAGACAAAAATAGAGAAATAGAGAATGTGTGTGAATGAATGCTTGAATGAATGTGCTCCTCTGAATTAGGATAGAAGACTTGAACTTTGATCGATCGAAAGAACTACTTCTAAACTTCTTTCATAAAATTTCTTCGTGAATAATCAGTGAAACAAAATACTAATTCATAAAATTTCTTAATCAGTTAAGTATGAGCGTAGACATGAGCTCAGGGGATGTGGACGTAACGTACGAAGACGCGGTAGAGGTAGAATGACTGTGTCGAAACCCGTTAGATCAGGTCAAGGATCAGAGAATGAGGTACCGCCACCACCACCACGGTTGTTGGTCTTTGAGCAGCAAGATCAAGACGGGAGGCGATCTTTGTATCGCGGTGTCGTGCTGCGAGTTCTTGAATTGGTGGTAGTGTGCGGGAGGAAATCGGGAGCTCGAAAGTTTGTACTGGCGACTTGAGCCAATGGAGGTGAGGTATTAAAGTGGCGATCACGGTGTAGCACCAGTCTGATGAATATTGGTTGGAGGCAACCGAGCGCATTATGGATGAGCTCGATCTGACCCCTGAGGAGTAGTTGAAAGGAATGGTGGCACTACTACGCGATGAAGCGTATCAATGGTGGTTAACAGTTTGGGATGGTGCCACGGCTGAGGATCTGACCTGGGAATATGTTAAGGCAGCATATCAGAAGAAATATGTTGGTACACGCTATATCGATGAGCGAGAGGAAGGCTTTTAAGAAGGGGTGGTTCAAGGAACAAGTCCGTAGCGGAGTATGAAGCTAAATTTCTGAGGTTGAGCCAGTATGCTCGAGGAGTAGTAGCTACGGAGCATGAGCGATGTGTTCGATTCGAGGATGGGTTAAGGGATGATCTGAGGTTGTTAATAGCTCCACAACAGGAACGGGAGTTTTCTACCTTAGTAGAGAAAGCTAAGGTAGCTGAAGGGATCAAGGACTCTGTAAAGCAGAATATGGATCGGAATAGGCCAAAAAGAGGTTTTGGATCGTCTAGATCAGCTGGGAATGTTCAAAAGAGGCCTAAAGTTGATAGGCCACGTGGTCGACAAGTCGCTGGGGGAGGCGATGTCGTACTTGTGATCAGTGTGGGAAGAAACACTTAGGAGAGTGTTGGAAGAAGACAGGAGGATGTTTTAAGTGTGGGTCCAAGGATTATATGATTAAAGATTGTCCTATGAAACCGAGAAGGAATCGACCGGCCATGACTCGGAGAATGTTAATCAGTGGTAGAGGTGGACAGCGACCCTCGCCGAGTCGTGGGTCCGAATGGTAGAGGTAATGGTCTTTGGCAGAGGGCGTGAAACACCAAGGCGAGGTGCTGCTGCTATCTGAGGCAAGGCAACTGGGTTTGGTTTATGCGGTTCGCCGGAGGGAGGATGGAGACGCGCCGGATGTCATAACCCGTACGTTCCTTGTATTTGGAAAGCCTTATTATGCTTTGATTGATGTGGACTCGACCCATTCTTATGTTGCATGTAGAGTAGTGGAAACTCTAGACATAGCCTCTGAACTTTCTGATAGGGAGATGACTGTAGTAAGCCCATTAGGTCAAACTGTAGTGGTGAATAAGATCTTTCGGAGTGTACCTTTAGTAATTCAAGGCGTAGTATTTTCTGTCGACTTGATGGAGCTTCCCTTTAGAGAATTCGATCTCATACTTGGCATGGATTGGCTAGTGGAACATCGGGCTGTGTTGGACTGTGCAGCTAAGCGAATGGAGTTAAGGACCCTGGAGGATGAGGTGGTCATTATGATAGGAGAAAGAAGGAACTGTTTGTCTAATGTAGTTTCGGCGCTAAAGGCTGAAAAGATGGTTTGAAAAGGGTTCAAGGTGTTTTTAGCCTTCGTAAGTGCATTAGATGGAAAGGAAGAAGGTGTTAGTGGAGTTAGAACTGCAAGGGATTTTGGAGATGTTAGTGGAGTTAGAACTGCAAGGGATTTTGGAGATGTGTTTCCAGAGGAATTACCAGGAATACCCCCAGATAGGGAGGTGGAGTTTGGAATTGACTTGCTATCGGGAACAGCTCCTGTGTCAATTGCCCCGCACCGAATGGCACCAAATGAGTTGGTTGAGCTCAAGGCTCAGATCCAAGAGTTGTTGGATCGTGGGTTTATTCGACCCAGTGTGTCTCCATGGGGAGCACCGGTCCTGTTTGTGAAGAAGATGGATGGAACTATGGTATGTGCATAGACTATCGTTAGTTGAATAAGCTGACCATCAGGAACAAGTATCCTTTGCCAAGGATAGATGACTTGTTCGATCAGCTTAAGGGGGCCGCGGTATTTTCAAAGATTGACTTAAGGTCGGGATATCATCAGTTGAAGGTGAAGGAGGCAGATATCCATAAGACGGCCTTTAGGACAAGGTACAGCCACTATGAGTTTGTAGTAGTGCCGTTTGGATTGATGAATGCTCCAGCCGCGTTCATGGACATGATGAATCGGGTTTTTCAACCCTACTTGGATAGGTTCGTCGTTGTGTTTATCGACGACATCCTAGTGTACTCCAAGTCTGAAGAGGAACATGATGAGCATCTTCGGATGGTGTTACAAGTGCTAAAGGAGAAGAAGCTCTATGCCAAATTCAGCAAATGTGAATTTTGGCTGAAGGAAGTTGCTTTCTTAGGGCATGTGGTATCCGCAGAAGGAATAAGAGTGGATCCTCGAAAGATTGAGGCAGTGTTGGATTGGAAACCACCTAAGTCGGTAGCGGAGATTCGTAGTTTCTTGGGATTGGCAGGATACTACAGAAGATTTATGGAAGGGTTCTCGTCAATAGCCGCACCTTTGACAAAGTTGTTAAGGAAGGAGGTATCTTTTGTGTGGACGGATAAGCAACAGGAAAGCTTTGAGAAGCTTAAGAAAGTATTGACTGAAGCTCCAGTTTTGATTCAGCCTGAGGTAGGGAAGGACTTTGTGGTGTACTGTGATGCTTCTCACACAGGATTAGGATGCGTATTGATGCAAGACGGTAAGGTGGTCGCGTATGTATCTCGACAGTTAAGGCTGCATGAAGTTAACTACCTGACTCATGACTTGGAATTAGCGGCAGTGGTCTTTGCTCTTAAGGTGTGGAGGCACTACCTTTATGGAGAAAAGTCGGTGATGTATACGGACCACAAGAGTCTTAAGTATCTATTGACTCAGAAGGAGTTGAACCTGAGACAACAAAGGTGGGTGGAGTTGTTAAAGGATTACGACTGTTCTATAGAGTACCACCCGGGCAAGGCGAATGTGGTAGGAGATGCCTTAAGTCGGAAGGTTGTGTTGGATCTGAGGGCGATGTTCGCACATCTGAGCTTGTATAATGATGGAAGTTTGCTGGCAGAGCTGCAAGTTAAGCCGACGTGGTTGAATGAGGTGAAAGAGGGACGGTTGGCTGATGAGGACCTAAGTGTTAAGCTATAGCAAGTACAGAATGGAGAGTTGAAGGATTATGGCATTAATGACGAAGGAGTGTTGTGTTTCAAGGGTAAGGTCTGTATGCCTAAGGACAAGGATCTAAGACAGAGGATTCTTCAGGAATCGCATAGTAGCCCTTATGCTATGCATCCTGGAGGTACTAAGTTGTTCGAGAGATTTAAAGAGCAGTTTTGGTGGCACAGTGCGAAGAAGGAGATTCTGAGTTTGTCGGCAAGTGTTTGACGTGTTAGCAAGTTAAGGTTGAACACCAAGTTCTGTCAGGATTACTTCAACCGATAATGATTCCGCAGTGGAAGTGGGAAGAATTACCATGGACTTCGTTAGTGGGCTTCCCCTTATGCCTACTAAGAAGGACTCGGTATGGGTAATAGTGGACCGTTTGACCAAGTCCGCACACTTTATCCCGGTGAGAGTCGACTATTCTTTGCAGAGGTTGGCAAAGTTATATGTGGCGGAAATTGTAAGGTTGCATGGAGTGCCGGTGTCAATCATTTCGGATAGGGACCTAAGGTTTACTTCTCAGTTTTGGAAAGCCCTACATCAGACGTTAGGTACTAAGTTGGATTTCACCACGGCTTTTCATCCACAGTCAGACGGGCAGTGTTGGAGGATATGTTGAGGGGCTGTGTAATGGATTTCAGAGGTAGTTGGGAGGAATACTTGCCTTTAGCAGAGTTTGCCTACAACAATAGCTATCAGGCCAGTATTCGGATGGCACCGTATGAAGCATTGTATGGCCGGAAGTGTCGAACTCCTACGTGTTGGACAGAGTTGGGAGAATGACGAGTTTTGGGTCCAGAGATTGTGGCAGAATCTGAAGAAAAGGTTGAGATAATCCGGGCACGGTTGAAGGAAGCTTCTGATAGACAAAAGTCGTATGCAGATCTTAAGCGAAAGGAGATAGAATTTGATGTGGGAGATCAAGTGTTCCTTAAGGTATCGCCTTGGAAGAAGGTGATCAGATTTGGTCACAAAGGGAAGTTAAGTCCAAGGTTTATAGGACCTTATCGGGTATTGAAGCAAGTTGGACCAGTGGCATACCAGTTGGAGTTGCCTTTAGAATTGAAGCAAATGCACGACGTATTCCATGTGTCCACGCTACATCATTATCAATCGGATCTATCTCATGTGGTACCAGTTGAAGAGGTGGAGTTAAGGCCAGATTTGTCCTACGAGGAAGAGCCGATTCAAATTTTGGAGCGAGATGTGAAAGTGCTACGAAGGAAATCAGTTCCTCTAGTTAACGTGTTATGGCGCAATCATGGCTCGGAGGAAGCTTCGTGGGAGCCAGAAGAGGCAATGCGACAGCAATACCCTCACTTGTTTTAGCGGGTAATTTGAGGTGAAATTATTTTAAGAAGGGTAGAAGCGTAATATCTGGATTATAGCCTATGCATTAATACTAAGTTATATGAAATAACATGCTTGTGTGTGTTGTGAATGTGCATTATGAATTTTGTGAACCTTAGTGCATAGGTGAGCACTTTAGAAATTACTCGATTTTAAAGTTTATAAGAGGGAACTAAGGCAAGGTGGCCTTAAGAAAATTTATGAAGGAAATATGACATGAAATTGGGCTTGGAAAAGTGGCCTGGAGGTGCCACTTAGGGCTCTGGAAATAACGCCACATGATAGGGGGAAGGACTTGTGTTCGAGTCGCGTGGGAAGCAAAATTCTAAGGCTTTTATTTTTGCTTGTGACGTCAATGAGAGGGAGTAGGAGGGCGGCATGACGAGGCTAAATTCTAGGAGTTTTTATCCTTTTTATTTTTAGAGATAAATGGTGGATAATTGAAGGATTATTTCTTTTAATTTTAAACGAAGTGATAAGGATATGGGAGTGATGGCTAAGTAAGGGACTCTAGGCTTAGTAATTTCTGCAAAAGGAGGAAAAATAAGGCCAGTCATCATTCTTCCTTCTCTTTTTCTCTCTGCCGAATTCTCTCTGTCATTATTCTTCTTTTTCTTTTCAATTCTTCACAAAGCCGAAAGCAGAATCCCCTAGTCCTGCCGAATTTTCCTAAGTTTTATATCTTTCTTTTCTTTCTTTCAAAAACCGAAATCCTCTAGTGTTCATCAAGAAGCCGAAATCAAGTGATCAACATTTAGGCCATAGCCGAATAATACCGTGGATTCAAGAAAAGTTGTTGTCGATTTCAATATAAGGGTAAGGATCTATAGTCATCATCTTTTTCTTTCTTTTAGTAGAAAGATTAAGAAACTAATCTTATTAATATCCTTGGTTGCCGAAACTACATAGGATCTTTCGGGAATTTGTCTATAGTCGACTATAAGGAGGAGAGCCTCGGGATATCAGTTCTAAGGTAAGCCACAAGTGATATTCGGCCATAGGCCATCTTATTGTGTTTTAATGATGGATCAGATCTAACATATGTGTATAGGGCTGTCGACATCTTTATAGTCAAGTGGTGGTTTCGGGATTTGTTTAGGAATCAAATCAACAGCAAGGTAAGATTTAGATTGTGATAAACCCTTCGGGATTTAATCTTTTAGCCGAATAGGTTTTTGCTCAACATTGAGTGATTGACTGAATATAGGAATTGAAGATCTAAAGCAATAGGTTGGGATTCGGGATTTCAGTAAACTTGCTAAGAAAATCAGGTGTGTACCATTCCCTAAGACTTAATAAATTTAAAGTATTACATTTAATATAAGTGTTATAATGATGTGAAAGATATGGCTAAGGTACCATGTTATGGTACAAAGTATCCAGGTACGTTTTCCTACTCCTACTAGGATTATAATAAGATTTGTTATGGTACATGTGTAAATAATGATAAGAATGTGAAATAAGGCCTATGGTATGAGATTGCATGATATGAATGATATAGGGGGCATATGGGATATTATGAAAGGGGAAGTGAATGTGGTGACTTATGTCACGATATCTAAATGTGGTAACCTCGGTCACAATTATCTGAATGTGGTGTCTCGTGACACAAAATATTATCGGGTGGCTATGCCACAATATTTATAAGGGCGATGAGCACGTCATCGCTGTGGCGCCTTCGATGGTGTGTAGCAGATGGAGGGTTGACTCAGTAGTCCCCACGGTGTGCAGGTTGTACAGGTGATGTGTAGCGGATGACATCTAGGTTTGGGTTCGGGTTTGCATCATATCATATAGATGTTATATGTACATGTATGACTTGTATGCTTGAATTTGTTAGGACTTAGTGTTGTGGTTACACATTGAGTCTGTTGACTCACCCCGTTGTGGGATTATTTTACAGGTGATGATCAGTGATGGACCAAGGGTGTGAGAAGCTTAGGGGTGGCCATGCTCGACAGGAAATTTATTTTATTCGGACTTTTTATTTTAAGTACTTTGGATTAAATTTTGGGTTTTATTTTGATGTAATAAGGCCATAGTTGAACTACTTTACATTTACTTTTATTTATTATGTTTATAAATTTTATCAATTAAAGAATAAGTAAATTTCTTTTAAACTAAACCGTAAATGTTTGACACCTAAAATAAAGGGATTTCAATATAAGATAAACCAGTTTTCAACTCGAGCCCAACCCAACAATAATCTTCTTTCAAAACACACAATTTTTCCTGAATAACAAAAGAATTTTGAATCGGTTTACATCGAGGAACATACCAAATCCAGTCAAGGCTCGTGGACCGGGTGTGGGGTGTTTCACAACACATGCTAAACCACTACTGATCAGGATGCTCGCAGGAACTATATATCAGATACTCGACAAGGCTATATCAGGATTACTCATCTGAGCTAGATACTGTCTATAACATATGCAGAATTACATTCAAATACGGGAAATCACATCTATCCATCAAATTTCATTATTCAAACGGAACTTAACTCCTTTTGAACATTTCTGATCATGTAATCATTTCATGTATTTATAAATTTTATATAATTCACATAAACACATATACTACATTCATTCCAAATGTAACATTCAATTCAACCATATTAACATGTATAGTTAAGTTACACGAACTTACCTCGACACTTGTTCGTGTAGATAAAAAAATCTACTAATTCAAATTTTTTTTTCTTTTCCTCGATCTAACTTTGACTTTGAGTTGTCTAGATCTATACAAATGAACTTAATCAGCAATTTATCATATTTCATATTCAATTGAGTTCAAATTACACTATAGGCAAAATTACCATTTTGCCCCTAACTTTTCATAAATTATAATTTCATCCCTAGGCTCGAAAAATGAAATTCATGCAATTTAATCCTTTTTCCAAGCCTAACCAAAATTTTAGTATAACATTTACAGCACATATTTTATAAAAAATCAGAAATATTCCATGAATTTTACATTTTTACAATTGAGTCCCTAAATCACAATTTCATGAAAATTCACTTTGTAAAAGTTGTTTATCTATCAACATCCTTTCATTTTCTACTATAAATTTCAAATTTTCATCATATTCATTCATGGAAAAATTTCTATTCTTTGATAACTTTTCAAATTAATCCTCAAAATAGATAAATTAAGTTATCTCGATCTCAAAAAAATAAAAATTACTAAAAACGGGACAAGAATACTTACCAAATTAGGCCAAGAATGTTTGTTTTTTCTTTCCTAGGGTTTCCATAGAAAAATTTGGGATGAAGATGATATAAAATGATATTAATTCTATTTAATTAATTATCATCTTTAAATTTTTCTCATTTCCAATTTAGTCCTTAGCCTTTTTTAATTTTTCCTTGGATGAATCATGAAAAATATCAACTAACTTTTCTTTAATGGTCAAATTACCATATAAGGACTTTAAGTTTTGAATTTCCATAGCTATTTGATCCGTCTAGCTACTAGAATTCAACTTCTGCATTTTATGCAATTTGGTCCTTTATGTAATTAAGCACATAATTGGTAAAATTTTCTTATTAGAATTTTCATATGATATTCATATCATATTTCACTGAAAAAGGGTTGTTACACTGACCATCAGTCTGAGGATGAAATGCAGTGCTTAAATGCAATCGCGTACCTAGAGCTTCGTGTAACTTTCTCCAGAATCATGATTTAAACCGCGGATCTCTATCCGAGATGATGGAAACTGGCATTCCGTGTAAACAGACAATTTAAGATATGTATAACTCAGATAATTTCTCAAGGGAGTAATCTATAAGTATCGGAATAAAATGTGCTGACTTCGTCAAACGATCAACGGCAAGCTAAATGACATTTTTCTTTCTCAAAGATAGGGGTAAACCCGATACGAAGTCCATAGTAACTCGATCCCATTTCCACTTCGGTATCATCATTGGCTGTAATAATCCAGAAGGTACCTGATGTTCAGCTTTAACTTGCTGACATATCAGACATCTTGATACAAAGCCAGAAATCTCACGTTTCATTCCCGGCCACCAGTACATCTGTTTCAAATCACTGTACATCTTATTACTTCCCAGATGAATAGACAAGCTACCACTATGAGCTTAATGCAAGATTCTCTAAATGAGCTTTGGATACTCCGGTACACAAATTCTACCACTAAACAATAAGCAATCTAAACTTCTAAATCAGAAGTGAACTTATCTTGTGTTCGCAACGTTACATTTCTGAGCTTCGCAGATATGCTGTAAAAACATTGGTCTAGCTTTTAACTCGACTAAGATCAAGCCATCATCAGATAACGTTAATCGCGTATTCATCGCTCATAGAGCAAATAAAGACTTTCTGCTCAAAGCATCAGCAACTACATTCGCTTTTCCCTGATGATAATCAATGATCAAATCATAATATTTTAACAGTTTGAGCTATTTGCACTGCCTCAGATTCAAATCTTTCAGCAACATTAAATACTTCAAACTCTTATGATCGGTAAATATATGACATTTTTCGTTGAACAAATGGTGTCGCCAAATTTTCAACACAAACACAATAGCTGCCAAATCTAGGTCGTGTGTCAAATAATTCTTTTCGTGTGGCTTGAACTGTCTGTAAGCATAAGCTATTACTTTTCCTTCCTGCATCAAAACACAACATAAACCATTTAAAGATGTATCACTGTAAATCACAATTTCTTTACCCGATTTAGGCTGAACCAAAACTGGTGCCTCAGTTAATAGTGCTTTCATCTAATTAAAATTTTGTTGACATTTCTTAGGCCATTCAAATTTTAGATCTTTTTGTAATAGTCCCATCCTCAGTGTAGCTATCATCGAAAACCCTTCAACAAATCTTTGCAAGTAACCAGCTAATCCCAGAACGCTTCTTGATGGTTTTCGGTCAATAGGTGTTGAAATTTTACTCGGATGCCTTTAGCTGAAACTATATGTCCCAAAAAATTGACCTCTCAAAGCCAAAACTCACATAAGCCAAAACTCACATTTGCTAAATTTAGCAAAAAGTTGTTTATCTCGTAGGGTTTGCAACACAGTTCTCAACTGTTCAGCATGTTCGACATCATCTCGTGAATATATCAGAATGTCATCAATAAATACCATAAAAAATCTGTCTAATTACGGTATGAATATTCTATTCACCAAATCCATAAATATTGCAGGTGCATTATTTCAACCAAATGGCATCACAAGAAATTCATAGTGTCCATACCTGGTTCTAAATGCAGTTTTCAACATATCCGAATCTTTAACTCGTAGCTGATAGTATCCAGAACGAAGATTAATCTTTGAGAATACTATTGCCCCTTTCAACTGATCAAACAGATCATCATTTCGAGGTAGTGGATATCTATTCTTGATTGTAACCTTGTTAAGTTGATGGTAATCAATGCACAATCTCATCGATCAATCTTTTTTCTTAAGGAATAGAACCGGTGCACCCCAAGGTGAGAAACTGGTCGAGTAAAACCCCTATCTGTCAATTCTTGCAGCTGTGCTTTCAACTCTTTCAACTCAGTAGGAGCCATTATATAAGGTGTTATTGATATCGGTGATGCCCTCGGTACTAGTTCAATAGCAAACTCAACCTCTCTAATCAGCGATAATCCAGGTACCTCCTCTGGAAATACATCAGGATACTCACAAACCACTGGCACCGATTCAAGCTTCAATTCAAACACTTTAGTATCCAATACATATGCAAGGTAAGCATTGCAACCTTTTTCTCACATATTTTTTGCGCTAACATAGCTGATATAACAACAGGCAACCCATTCACACTATCTAATTCAATACGAAGCGTCTCACCATTCTGACATTTCACTACAATAAGCTTTCGTCTATAGTTTACAACAATATTGTGTAGAGTTAGCCAATCCATGCCCAAAATCATGTCAAATTCATCAAACAGTAATTGCATCAAACCAGTCAAAAAACTGTAACCCCAAGTCATCAAAGGATAGTTCTTGCAAACTTTATCAACTAACACACACTGACCTAGGGGTTCGATACTTTAACCATGAATTCAGTGGACTCAACAAGTAAATTCTCACTAGATACTAAATTCATGCATACAAACGAATGGGTTGATCCCAGATCAATAAAAATAGTAACATTAGTATCAAAAATAGAGACACTACCGGTAATAAGATCTGGCGTAGAAGCACCCTCTCGTACGCGAATGGCATAAGCCCTAGCTAGTGCTTTTGCTTCAGATCTCATAGCAGAATCTTTTGTTATATCATGACTACCACTCACTTTTCTAGGATTACAAGGTTGTCTTCCTCTCTCAGTAGTGTTGCTGGGCCTTGTGGTCTAAGCTTTTTCTTTCTCAGATTTCTCTGGGCAATCACGAAGATAATGCTCGAAGGAACCACATGAGAAGCATGCTCAATTCTTCAGTCGGCACTCACCATAATGTAGTCTTTTATAGTGCTTGGACTCGGGTCTAACGTCTCTGACACTGCCCACACTTTTTATAGATGTAGCTTGAGGTTTAGGACTTGAATGTCGGTTACCTCTGTCTCTACTAGAATACCTCATTGAAGCTGTTTAACGGTTCTATTGTTCTTTTAATCTTTTTGACGCCGACTGATATGACTTCCCAGTCGATCTCTTTCTCGAGTCTCTAGCTTCAAAATCAGCATGTCTTTTCTCTTTACTCAGTTCCTCAGCTTTGTATGCTCGATTAACTAAGACAACAAATTCTTTCAGCTCAAGAATTCTGACTAGAAGTTTTATATCTTCATTCAGTCCTTCCTTGAACCTCTTAAAAATGGCAGTCTCGATCAGAATACATTCACGGGCATATTTACTTGGTCTAACAAATTTTCGCTCATATTCTGTCATAGTCATACGACCTTGTTTGAACTCAAGAAATTCCTTATATTTCTGATCCAAAAATCTCTGACAAATGTATTTCTTTCGGAACTCGGTTTGAAAGAATTCCCAGTTGATTCGCTCTCTTGGCACAATAAATATCAATGTATTCCACCACTGATAAGCAAAATCTTTCAATAACAATAATGTACACTTAACACATTTAGCCGGTGAACAGGATAGTTCACCAAAAACCCTAATTGTATTCTCTAACAAGAATTCTGCTCTCTTGGGATCATCTTCAACAGTAGCTCTAAATTCTTTAGCCCCGTACTTATGTATCTTATTAACAAGTAGCTTACTAACTCAAATTAGTTCCATACCTTGAGGAATAACGGGGACTGGTTGGGGAGCCGGAGGGGGTGGAGGTTGTTGAGCAACCGGGTTCATCCATACGAACTCGGTAAACTATTTACTCATCATCTAAAAGAAGGCTTCCTCAGTCTCTCCTCCCCGGCTCTCAGATACGGGCCTTGTACTTCTCGATGCTACTCCGTGAACAGAGGCTTGATCATTGCATTTTACGTTATAAGAGTCAGGTCAGTTAGATGTCATTGCTATATGAAAACATGTTTTAAAACGGTTAGGAGATATCACACTATCATAGGTTATATAATGGCATATATAGCTAGACTCGTACACACTACGTTTAGTATGAGAACCGACTAAACGTAGCTCTGATACCAAAAAAATGTAACACCCCTTGTAACAACCCGATTTTAGCTAAATCAGAATAGTGGTTTCAGAACCACAAATTTGATGTCAAAAATTATTTTAAAATTACTTTATGTGTTTACAGCATGTTATTTGATATGTGTGAAAATTTCGTGAGCTAATTTTATCGATTGGTAGATTAATTTGATAAAAAGGACTAAATCGTGTATAATGCAAAAGTTACATTCTACTTGTTAAAGGTGTCAAATAGCTTTGGCTTTTAAATATGATGGCCTTAAATGGTAATTAAACCATTTGAGACCTTAGTGGACATATTTGGACATATTTTAGGTGTTTTAAATGATGAATATTAAAGGTTAAAATAGTAAAATAGTTAATTAATGATAATTAAATGAAAAAAAAACATACATATCATCATTTTTAGTCCATCTTCACCGAAATTAAAAGAGAAAAAAGCCATGGGAGAGCATTTAAGGTTCGACCAATTCCTAGCTTAATTGATCAAGAGAGAAAGAATTCAGATTTGGATCGGGGGAAAAGCAAAGTTATCGAGTAGTCGACTTGATCCGTTAATTTCGAACAGAGGTGAGTTCGTATGCAATGAGTTTATTTATAATTGTATTTTATATGCTTTGATATAGCATGAATGGTAATTATGTGATTACAGACAAGTTCGGGAACAATTCGACAATAAGTCGTAATGATTCGACTACGATTTGGTATTGGAAAATCCCGGATGAACCTTAGGAATAGTCTAGGATGGTAATGACATGTTATTAGGCTATTGTGTTGGCTTCGAGCCATGATATCAGCACTTCGGGTGCGAGTTATAACTTAATTTGGCTTCGGGTCATGGTATAGGTATTTCAGAGATGAGTTACCTAATTTTGGCTACAGGCCATGGTATAGGTACTCCGAGGATAAGTTACCTTGATTTGGGTACGAGCCATGGTATAGATACTTATTGATTGAGATCCTTGAATATCCGACTTCTATTCCGAATGGTTCAACGGGAAATTGAAAGATATGGACAAGAATGAGATTAGTACGAGTTGGTACAGGTATGTATGCAAAGTTTATAAACATTGGATCCATGAAATGGATGAATTCTTGGTAAGTTAGTAAATGAATGATTGAATGGCTTGAGATTTAATGTATTTTGTTATCTTATATTTATATTATTTGAATTGTGAATGACTGGTGAAGTTGCTCATTACGTTAATACAAAATTGCTAAGCTATGAAGCCTACTTCGTGTTATTTTTCTATGTTTTATAGTGAATCAAGGCTAGCTCGGATCTGGGAGGTGTCGAGAACATCATCACACTGTCAAACATCTAAGTTGGTACTTTTGAGTTGTGTAAATATGGTATATGGGATGTATATGCTAAATGTGGTATTTTGGTTATGATTATAGCCATGAGATTTGGCTTGTAAATGTATATGATCTGGTTAGTATATTTAGCCATGAGTGATGGCTTATTTTGGCATGTTTGGTATGATATGGTTATGGTTTATAATCGCTCAAATGGTAAATTGTTTTGTGAAGTATAAATGCTTGAGAAATGCATTGAGGAGGTATTATTTTAGATGTTGTGTTGATTACCTATAAGGAAGTTATGTATGTGTGAATTATGGTAAATGAACCATATTGATTGATATTGTTTTGGCATGTATTTGGTTAAGTAATTGGTAGTTAATTCAGAATTTGAATAGATGAGAGTATAATGGTATGAATTGTGCATTTCGTTGCCTAATTGTATGATGAAATGGTACTATTTTGGTTGTTTAGGTAAGCATGAGTTGGGGTGGCAAATTGGCCTTGCAAATGGGCTATTTTTGTCCAAACGGATAGAGACACGGGCTGTAACACCCCTTACCCGTATTCGATGCCGGAACAAGGTACGAGGCATTACCGAAACACATACACTTGTAAATGCATTAAACCAAGTTATAAAATTTCATCCAAATTATGCATCATCACAAACATACAACTTGAATAACACTAGCCAACATCAATGCCCTTATACAAAATAAACTACTAAATATTAAAGGCCAACATTTTAGGCCAAACCAATTATGACATATACAAATGACTAAGTCCCCTATACATGCCATAAACTTAAGAGGTTTGGATTCACTTTTACCCCACGATGATAGCTTGATAGTGTGATTACATCTCCGGCGATCTCCAACTCGAGCTACCATACAATCCTATAAGATATGGGAAAGGAAGGGAAGTAAGCTACAAAGCTTAGTAAGTAAGTATGTAAATAATTAAAAATGGATTTATTAAGTTTACAAAACAACACAATCAAATCTAAAATCAATTTCATCATTTATTCAAGTTTAGAGCAAGCTGTCTATTCGAGTCATAGTCACTAAATTATTTTTATCTGAAGCTACGAAACTCCAAATTAAGATCTGTAAATTTTCCCTGAAACTAGACCCATTTATCTTCTCACCATAAAAGTTTTAGAATTTTTTGTCTTACCAATTAGTACAGTTTATTCATTAAAGATTCCCCTGTTTCTCTGTTCGACTGCTCTGACCACTTTTCACTACAAACCAATTTTATCATTATACCGAATTCATATGATGATAAAATTTATTTTATTTGAAAATAGACTCATTAAGGATTTCAATCATATAACTTATACCCCATAATTATTTTTTTGGAATTTTTAATGATTTTTCCAAGACAAAACAGGGGATCAAGTAACCATTCTGAACCAGTCTCACAAAAGTTTAAATATCTCAAACTATACAATTACTTTTCTATGTTTTTTTATATAAAAATAGACCCAATACGCTTTAAATAATTATCTCATACAACTTATAATTCTATTTCTACCATTTTTGGTGATTTTTCAAATTCACGCCATCTTCTTCTTTGTCCAAAACAGTTTTATTATGATTTTTGCTTTCTCTCACTTTAGATGTATTCATTACTTACCTATAACAATCATTCCAATTTCCAATCACATATGGAGCATATTGCTCATGCATTACACATACATATACATATACTCATCACTAAAACATCTGACATAATTTCATTTAGTCAGTTTTCCCGTTGAACGCTTCGGAATAATAACGAATATGCGGTGGTTTCGCACACAGCCCACCTTTGAAATCGAAGCTCTCTTGTACACATAGTGGCCTTCACCCAGTACCACTCATGTGACCTAGCTCGATTGTACTCATAATTCTGGCTCTCTTGCACATATGGTGGCCTTCACTTAGCACCACTCATATGACCTAGCCTTCTCGTAGCTCTCTTGTACACATAGTAGCTCGCACCATATACCACACATGTGACCTAGCTACATATAGCTTTCTTGTACACATGGCGTACTCTCGGTACTACACATGTGACCTAGCTACGTATACAAAATCTCTTGTAGCTCTCTTGTGCACATAGTGGCCTACACTTAGTACCACTCATGTAACCTAGCTACATGCCAATTACATCTTTCGATTCCGAAGGTTCAAACAGGAAGTAACTCACTTTTTTTAACACTTTATTTCATTCTTTCAATAGTCAATTATGATCCAAAAATCAGATACAATACATTAAACATGCTAAAATATAAAACATCAATAAAAATAATGAATTATTTACATACTACTTACCTCGGTGCAAAATATGGCGAAATTTGCAATTTAGTCATTAACCTTTTCTTTTCTCCGATCAAGGTCAATTCCTCGTCCTTTTTGATCTATAATAACATATTTAACTCATTTCATACTCACATTATTCAATTTAGTCCAAAAATCACACTATGACAAAATTACATTTTTGCCCTCTAACTTTTACAAAATTATGATTTTGCCCCTAGGCTCGAAAAATTAAACTTCATCCTATTTTCCTACATTTTAGGACATGCTGAACATTTTCCCTTCTATGGAAACATCAAATTCTCACTCTAACATGTACTTATGAACATTAGGTATTTTTACCGATTATGTCGTTTTACTCGTTTTTACGTAAAATCGCTTAGCAAAAGTTGTTTAACATAATTTCAGCCTTCATATTCTATCATAAAACATCAAAATAAACACATTTCACCTATGAGTATTTTTCCAAATATGAACCCTAGGTTAAAATATTGCTAGAATAAGCTAAACCGAGTTACCGGGATTCCAAAAACGTAAAGAACATGAAAAACGGGGCTTGGATTGACTTACTATGGAGCTTGGAAGCTTGGAAAACCTAGCTATGGAGTCCCCCCCCTTGAAATTTCGGCCTAAGGAAGAAGATGACAACCTTTTTCCATCTTTTTCCCATTTAATTTCCTTTTTATTACAAAATGACTAAATTACCCTTCATTAAAAACTTTGGTTCTTTCTACCTATATTTGTCCATTTTTGTCCATGAAAGCCTAATGGTATAATTACCATTTAAGGACCTCTACTTCAATTTAAAATTTCATAACAATTGGACACTTCTAACATGTAGAACTCAACTTTTGCACCTTTTACAATTTAGTCCTTTTGACTAAATTGAGTGCCCAAACGTCAAAATTTTTGAATGAGATTTTCACGAAATCATTCTGTAAAATTGTAGACCATAAAAATATAAATAAAATAAAATTTTCAACATCGAATTTGTGGTCCCGAAACCACTATTCTGTTTAGGCCTTATTTCGGTATGTTACACGGGCGTATGTCTTAGTCGTGCACGACACACTGTCATGTTACAGGGCCATGTGTCCCCTGGTATTGATATTAAATTGAATTTAGTATTCTCCATACGGTCTCACACATGGGCGTGTGACTGGCCGTGTGGTACAAGTCAATATACCCCCTTAATTGGCACACGGCCTAGCACATTGGCATGTGACTTGGCTATATTGCATAAATCAGTATACCCTACAGTTTTGGCACGGCCTGACACACGGACGTATGTGGCCACTTCGAAGGGCACACAGGCTAGACACACGGACGTGTGGTAGGCTGTGTGACCCAAGTTAGTATGTATGCCCTATTTCTATATGGCCTGAGACACGGGCGTCTTTGGAGCCGTGTGAGGCACACGGATGTGTGACCCCTGTATTGATGAGACACTTTTAAGTTTTCCAAAATTTTTGTATGTTATCGGTTTAGTCCCCAACTATTTCTAAAGCATGTCTAAAGCCTCACAGGCCTTAATAAGGGACAATGTGATTATGTTGAATGGTCTTTGAGTATTAATGCATAAATGTATGAGTTATGTATGCTTTATGATGTATATCGATCGGTAATCCCTCGTAACCCTACTCCAGCGATGGATACGGGTTAGGGGTGTTTCACCCCTAACTCATATCTGTCGTCGAAACAGGTTACAGAGCATTACCAAAGTTTTCAAATGAAACGAACATAAATTTCAAACATTACAAATCATATCAACAATCATATTAAAACCAATCTAAATCATACATATTGTCCCTTATACGAGCCCTCGAGGCCCTAAAAATATGTTAGAAACAAGTCGGGACTAAATCGGAACTTAGAGAATTTTTTAGAAAATAGTGAAAATTTTCAACACTGTAGGGGTTACATGGCCAGGAGAGACGCCCATGTTTGAGGCCGTACGGGCATTCGAAGTAGGGGCACTCGGCCATGTCCTAGCCCATGTAACTCACTGACTTGGGTCAGACGGCCAAGCCACACGCCCGTGTGCCAGGCCGTGTACCCTTCGAAATAACCTCATACGCCCGTGTGCTAGGTCGTGTGTTAGGCCGTGTAATAGCCTGACTTGCAACCTTTTGAAAGCTACAGGGGACACACGACTGTTTCGCCTAGCCATGTGCCATACATGACTGAGACACATGCCCGTGTGGACGAAAATAGGCCATTTTATAAGCCATTTTTCGCACCCATCTTGGTATGTACCTACATCCAAAATTGCACATATATACAAGCCATAACAAGGCACCAAAATCATGCATAATCAAGCTATATACATTAGGTCTACTAACATACAACCAATATGCCCATAGGCACCTTAAATGACAACATGTAAACATGTATAACCATTTAAACAATTTGGCCAAAATGATCAACTAACTTCCAACTATGTTTGCACCAATACATACCATAAATTTCACTTACCAAAACATACCCAAATGGTACTAAATATGCCAATCAACCACTAACATCAATAGTCATATAAGTCATTCAAAACAAAATACCAATTCACAACATTTCCGACAAGTTTCAAACCATCTATAATATGAATATTAAAACTATAATTTCATCTACCATAATTCAAGCATATCATGCCAAACATCATCCATATTAAGGCTAATATTTACATGCCAAAACCAAATTCATTTGAAAACCAAAATACCATAACTCAAGCCAAACTAAATGAACATTTCAACAATCAAACATATAGGCCAAGATTAGCCAAAATACTTATACATGCTATTATCACCAAAATTGAACACCTCGAAGTACCGATAGAGCTGATGGATAGTGTGATATAGCTCTGACAAGCTTCCAACCTGAGCGTGCTTTCGCTGCACTATAAGACACGGAAAATAACACAGAGTAAGCATATAAGCTTACTAAGTTCGTATAATAATGTACATATTAGGTAAGATAAACATGGCACAATCCAACTATACTTGGCCAAAGCTTAATTATGTACACTACACATGGTAGTTATATTAAACATATAATAAGGCATTAAGAACATTGATGAGCTGCGAATATGGGCCTGCTCACACGAGCTATGGGTTGGAACATAGCTACACAATGCTGCTTACGTGAGCTGTGGGTCGGAACGTAGCTACACAATGCTGCTCACACGAGCTATGGAGTATCCACAACACATGCCGGACCTCAACCATCGGTAGGACGTTCAGGACTAGACCTCGAATCATGTAAACCCTAATGACATGTCATTCGTATCCTACGAATTCCTAAGGTTCAAACAGGGCTCGATAATTGTCGTACCTTTTTAGATATGCAACCGTGTATACATATGGCAATTCACAACTCATACATAATTCAACGTAAAACATAAAAACACAATTTAGACACATGAACTTACCTTGACGAGTATACGTAGATACGGAGGTGATTAATCCGAGGCTTTCTCTTTGCCACGAGCTAAAGTTATACGAGGTCTGTCTTGATCTAAACCAATAAATTTAACTCAATTCAATATGTAGTTTATTCAATTTAACACAAAAATATATTTTGGAAAAGTTACATTTTCCCCTATACTTTTAATTTCTTTGCAATTTAGTCCCTAGCTCATAAAAATTGATATTTATGCAATTTTACCACAACCCATCATAGCCGATTATCAATTAGGTCCCTAGCAAGCCCTATATTTCATTTATTTTGCAATTTCACCATGTAAAAATTTCTATTTTTCAATGTAATCCCTATTTGACAATTTCATCAAAAATCTCTTAACAAAAGTTGTTTATCGAACAACAGCCATCCAATTTCTTCCATCAAACATAAAAAACAACCTATAGTCATTCATGGAAAAGCCCTAACAGTTTAACAATTTCACAAATCAGTCCCTAGGCTAGCTAGATTAAGCTACAAATATCCTGAAAACATAGGAATAACTAAAAATGGGACAAAATATCTTACCAATCAAGCAAAACAAGCATGGCCAAACCTAGCTATGGTTTCTCCATGTTAGAATCGGTTGAAGTGTTTTTGTGAAAAAGATGGACATATAATTCTTATGTTATTTTATCATTATTAATTATTTTACATTTATAACCTTATAAAATATTACAAATTTCAAAAATACCAAGCCAACACATTCCACTATCACCATTTATGGTCTAATTACCATATAAGGACTTAAACTTTAAAGTTCCATAGCTATTTAATACCTTTAGCTACTAGAACTCAACTTTTGCACTTTACACGATTTAGTCCTTTTTATCAAATTGAGCATGTAAACGGTAAAATTTGTTAACAAATTTTTTATACCATCATGCTGTAGGCAATAACATAATAATAAAATAAATTTTTTGACTTCGAATATGTGGTCCTGAAACTACTGTTTTGATTTCTCTAAAAGCGGGCTGTAACAAGCAATGTAGGGAGTTTTAGAAAGGGGTTTCTGAGACTACAGTTGAAAGGGATAAGACGTTTGAATGTGAGAGAAAGGAAAATAACAAAGTACGTAAAAGGGGACGTCTAGTTCCACTGGCTCAAATTCACGACCTTTGAAGTGGGCCAGAGAGGATAGACCATTATAGAATGTTCTAATAGCTAGTATTAGAGTTTCTACTGGATCAACGAGAAATTTTTATTTGTAAATATTGTAATAAGCGCCATTTGAGTGAGTGTTGGAAAAGTTAAGAATATGCTTGTGAAATGGGTTCGTATAGCACCTTGTTAAAGAACGCTCATGTCATTTTTTAAGCTAAATGCAAGATTCGAGTAAAAAATGAAATTAGAGATTGATTTATGTTTGGTGTTAGGGTTACAGAGTATTATTGTTCAATCAGAAACATTTAAACATCATAACATTTAATAATTTAAATATATCATAAACCATTTTCATACATTTCGTCCCTAATTTGAGCCTTCGGGGCCCCAGAAATAACTTGGAAGCAATTCAGGACTATTTGAAATAAAACAAAAAATTTAAGAAAATGTTGTAAAAATTGGAAACAATGGTCACATGGCTGTGTGGCCAAGCTATATGACATCACCCCAGGTCGTGTAACTTTCGAACAAGGGATACACGACCGTGTCCCAGCTTGTGTCCTCACCCCTGTAAGTCACTGAGCAGGGCCAGATTGCCGTGTGTCTAGGCCATGTAACTCACTGACTTGAACCCTAAGAAATTCTAAAATGACACACGGTCGTGTCCTAGGCCGTCTGAACCCAAAATTTACCTAAAATCAAGACATTTCAAAACCAAACCATGCATAAACATTCAATCCAATTGTACACACCATTAAGGGACCTAAACACCATTCAAACTCGCATAAATATACCATTTCAAGCATCCTAAATTACATAACCAATATTCCATTCAAAGGCACCTCATATATACCAAAACATAACATGCCAAAATAAAATCAACCAATATTCCATTCAAAGGCACCTCATATATACCAAAACATAACATGCCAAAATAAAATCAACCTTACCTTATTTCAATCAATATAACCTAGTTCAATTACTTACCAAAACATTCCACAAATTAACCATTATCAAACAATTCAAAACATATCATAAAGAGCCTTAATTACAAGCATTAACAAGTGACCAAAAATGACAAAGTTTGATTAAAAATAAAGTGCAACCAACCAAACATAATCTTTGTAACAACCCTAACCCATATTCGTTGTCAGAATAGAGTTACAGAGTATTACAAGACTTTACAGCACAAATGAACAGAGTTTCAAACATTTTATAACATATCAATAAACACAATAAAACCAATTCAAAATATACATAATTCCTCTTATATGAGCCCTCGAGGCCCAAAACATGCGTTAGAAACAAGTGAGGACTAAAACGGTAACTTAGAGAATTTTTCGAAAAACATTGAAAATTTTTAAAGCTACAGGGGTCACACGACCATGTGACTCACACGGCCGAGAGAAAAACCTGTGTTTTAGGACATGTGGGCATTTAAAATAGGGACACATGGTTGTGTTCCACCCCATGTCCGTGCCCGTGTAACTCACTGACTTGGGCGACACGGCCAAGCCACACGTCCGTGTGCTAGGCCGTGTACTCTTCGAAGTAACCTCCCACGCCTGTGTGCTAGGCCGTGTAACAGCCTAAATTGCAACCCTTTGAAAGCTACAGGGGACACACGGCCGTGTCACCTGGCCTTGTATCATACACGACTGAGACACACTGTAACACCTTTAACCTGTGTCCGTCGTCGAAACAGAGTTACGGAGTATGACCGGAACTTTTAAAACATTTTTAGATAATTCATACAATTACTATTCATTTCCTGAGATTTATTCATAACGTCCCTTAAATGGACCCTCGAGGCCCAATATGAGCATTAGAATCGAATCGGGACTTAATCGGAAACTCTAAGAATTTTTCACGAAATTTCAAAAATTTTCCAAGGTCTAGGGCTCACACGCCCGTGTGCCCTAGGACACACCCGTGTTACAGGATGTGTCTGAAATCACATAGCACACCCGTGTGCTAGGCCCTGTGGTTAATTAATTCTTTTCGAAAATTTGGTACAGGTTTCACACGACTAAGACACACACTCGTGTTCTAGGCCGTGTAGCACTCACGGATGAGACACACGCCCATGTCTCTGCCCATGTGCTAAATTCTGAGCATTCTGCTTTTCTCAAATTTAAGATGTAGGGGACACACGGTCTAACCACACGCCCATGTACCAGGCCATGTGTCACACACGGTCTAGACACATGCCCGTATGGACATTATAAAGCCACTTCTAGCTTCATTTCTTATCCAAAATTTTGCTAATGAGCTACACCAAACTTTCATCCAAATAGCACCAATCCAAGCATTGAATTCAAGTAATTTGTAACATTTAACATGATATATTATTACATGAATTCATGCTTTTAATCTTACCCTTTAGTAAATATACTCCTTTAACCTTTCTCAATCAATCAATAACAAACACTTATGTTATCTCCATAAAATAAACTTAATATATAAACATACATAAACCAAAATATAATTGTCACTAGCCATTCCAATGGCTAGATTACAATAATTATATACATTTACATGCCAATATAGCCAATATAACCTATACATGCCATTATAACCATAATTGATTTACCATATTGTACCGACATGGAATGATGGATAGTGTGAGTGATCTCCAACAAGCTTCCGATTTACTATAAAACAGGGATATAAAACTAAGCAAGCATTACATGCTTAGTAAGTTCGTATAACATGATACTTAACTTACCATTCATTCTATTTTGAGGTAACTATGTAAGGCACATTCATTCAATTTGACTTCAAGCCCTACACATATCCTCATTGCCCTTGTTAGTCATATATTCCATAATAACATCAAAACATGTTTGGGCTCAACAACAATCAAGTTTTCAAGCACATATGCTTTCCACAACATGTATTCATTTAACATGTATAAATCATCTCTTTATATTATAAGTATAATTTCATAATAGTTCATCTCGAGTTCAGATTATTTCATATCAGAACTTTACTCATATTACTTGAAATATCAATGTCACATGAGTAGTAGTACACTCAAAGTATACAAGTCTATAATTAAGGATGAACATATTCATCAAATGAATTCCATGTACATATATCACCATCTCATGTTTTCATATATCAATTGTCATGTATCATCATTTTCATGTATTTCAGACAAATACGTGTAATTACTCATTTCTTTGTAACACCCCAAACCCGACCCATACGCCACGGCCGAATTAAGAATACCACTGTGGAAAACATTTGAAAAATATTTTGGCTTAGAATGAAAACATAAAAATTTATTGTCTTTACTAAAACATTGTATAATTAAAATTCCAAATAGAATTAAGTTGTTACAAAATTTCCGACTTGAAAATTTTAATATAGATTTTTAAAATATAAGTTGCTAAAAATAAAACATTTTCAAATAATAATATAATCGACAATCCAACTTAAAACATAATAAAAATCCTTAAATACTTAAAGTGGCCCTTATTACAATAAATAACCTTTCATAAATAAAATGTGTAAAACAAATAAAATATCTTCTGCATGGGCCACCTCGCATCCACTCCAACCCGGTCCAAGCTTTATGCATCACCTGTAAGGTTTAAGAAAAATTGGGTGAGTCACACAGACTCAGTGCATAGTTATTTCACATGTCCCCACATATGGGCTTGGCCCATATCCACACAGTCCACATACAAAATTATGCAAGTATGAAGCCCAACCCAACCTAGTGTCCATCCATTACACCTACCTCGGCACACCTGCTGCCCAAGGCCGTGGCTAATCCACCGATCACCTAAGTGATCCCACATATCTCACCTTGGCAGACTTGCCGCCCAAGGCCGTGGCTAAGCCACTGATCACATAAGTGATCCCACATATCAATTAATCCACGGTGATGCACACAGCTATCAACCGCCGAGATGGGCACCTAGCCAACACCTCCCTTGATGAAGCACATAGCTAACATCAAGCGCTAATGTAGCACAAGGCTAACATTAGACCACGTACATAAATATGTACACCCTTTCCTTCGATTTTCACATCCCAAGCCCCATGCATATATGTGTACCATGTCAGATTAACATTTAGAGTAAATATTCATCACATGCTCACCACAAATATCACACATATATCATAGGCAAAATAGAGCACTGACCTGGTTAATTGATTACCCACTACGGGTATCCACCTTCTTAGCCATTATTTCCGGCTAACATACACACACACACACATATATATATATATAAATATATCAATATACACAAATAACAGGAGAATAGTGCGATAACTACGCACCTGCGTTGGCAAAATCAATCAAATCCCGAAACCCACGTCTAACGATTTGCACTCCTACGATTGTTAAACTCCTTCCTACATAACCTAAGTTAGAATCGGCTTTAAGTAATAATCCATAAGAATGGCCCTTGGCCGAATGCTACACTTACTTACCTTGAAGAATCGAATCCAAATGACTCCTCTATGCTAGCACTTCACACTTTAAAACGAAACTAAGAGCAAGAGATCGATGGTATCACCCTCAGAGAATCGACTTCAAGTCCCAAAGAGAAAGATTTCGACACTTGAATGGTGAAGAGAGAGAGATCAAGCCAAAGTGGAGGGAGTTGAATGCTAAGAGGATTCGGCTATGGTGTTTCTTAAAATTTAAAGCAAAGACAAGAGAGAAAGAGGCTATAGGGTTCGGCCGAGCCTTACCAATGGTGATAACAAACTCGGCTATCAAAAGGAAAAGAAGGAGTTTGAGAAAGGAGATAGATTCGTCCAAACTAGCAAATAGAGAGAAGAAGAAAACGCGAGTGACCTTAATGATCTTTGAAGTTTCGAACACAAAACAAAGAGAAGGGAAACCGAAACTAAATGGCTTATGCACAAAAATGGCACTTTGATGGCATTAGGATTTCAGCACCACACTAGATAAAGAAGAATAAACTCGAAAAGAAAACACCTAAACTCCTTAAGAGAAATTCGGCTACTCCCCTCTACTCACAAAACCGAAATGGTCATCAAAGAAATCCCCCTTGGCCATCCAACTCACATATTCATCACAAATCCCACAATTTCCTCTTTATTTCCTCCTAATCCTATTCCTTCCAAAAATTCGGCCAACTCCCCCTAGTCCATGAAACCATCCATGTTCATGGACAAAATGCCATAGAAGAGTTTCCAAAACAACACTCCATAATCCATGCCTTTTGTCCCCTCATTATACCATAATTCCTTGATACCATACCATAAATAAGTACTTGCCTTATTCCTTAGTCTACTATCCATAAATAACAAAGTCCATTCTTACCATAAGTAAAATTTGACCTACACATGCCATACAAAAATTAAAAGTCACCTTAATGTCATCCATGGGATTCGAACCTAAGACCATTAATACACTCCACACTCCACTTGCCACTTTACCAATTGACTCATTGTGATTAAAACCTAAAACTAATTTTCTTAAGGCCAATTTTGCTTAGCTCCCCTTCTAAGAATAAAAATCTAATATTTTTCTAAGGCATTCCCTTACATTCTAAAATTCTAAAAACCCTTAAAACATATCCAAACACACACTAAGCCCACTATCACTTGAATTATACATAAACGCATAACCCCTAAATGTAGGATATTACAGTTCTACCCTCCTTAAAAATAATTTCATCCTCGAAATTACTTACTAACGAACAATCGTACATCCTAATTCACCACACTACGCTACTGCTGCGCACTCTGATCTTAATAAAACTAACATACTTTCTACTAAATCTTGGAATCCCTAACCAGATCCAACTGGTTCCGTCACAGCCATTCTGCCTCTACCACGTCCTTGCACATTACGACCACGTCCCCTAGAACTCATGTCTACGATCGCGCTTTAATCTGATTAGAAAGTTTTATGCATTAGTACTTTTGGTTCCCCTGTTTATCCGTGAACAGTTTTATAAAAAGAAGTTTAATAGTGGTTCTTTCGATCAATAAAAGTTTTCATCTCAAGTTCACTATTCTAGTTCAGAGAATCACATTCATTCACAATGTTCAACACACTATTATGGGCATCTTTGTCCATTCCCAACCCAGGGGTATCTCCATCATTTTTCCTATAGGGGTATTTTGGTAATAAATCGGGGTCAATTTGAAAATCTTTACAAATCAAAGGCATTCCAAAATATACAAATCTCGAAGTTATTTTGAAAATTCTACCAAATCAATGGTATTGCAGAAATTTCAGAAATCGGGGTTATTTTGGTAATTTTTGAAAGTCAAGGGCATTTTAGTAAATTTCCCAAATCAAGGTATCTTACTATTTCACAAAATAGGGGTTTTGGTATTTTTGTAAAGTAAGAATATTTTCATAAAAGTCGAGGGTAATATGGTAATTTTATAAACCAAGGGTATTTTCGTAATTTTTCAACCAGGGGTATTTTAGTAATTTTGTGAATCAAAAAATTTTCAAAAAAATTTTCAAAGTCGATTTTTTTTTTTTTACAATCAAGGGGTAATTCAGTGATTTTAAAACTGAGATTTTTATAAAAATACGGCTAGTCCCTTTCGGGTTTTAGTTATCGGGTTTAGCCCGTGAATAAGTCCTCTTGGTTAGGGTGAACCATTACTACGCACCAGGTAGGATTCCAGCGAAGAGGAGGTGAGTCACGAGGACTGCTTAAATACCAAGCTCTTCTTGAATCCAATCCTAGACATGCGCACAATGGTTGCCACACCCTAAACTTGGGCGACTTAGTTCACTGAGTTTGTTCGGTTGTTCTTAAGTCTTATGAATCTTGTGTTGGAGTAAGCTAATCCTAAAGTTCAATAACTTAATTTACTAATCTACGTTCCCATCATACCTACATATAATAATTCACACAACAATTAAAGGTACTTACCTGGTGGACTTCGAGTCGGAGATACAGGTGCCATGCCAGAATCAACCTGAAAAATTTATTAAAGCCCAAAGCTCTGAAAAGCCCATTTTAAAAAATGTTTTTGGACCCAAAACCCTCAAAGCTGAGTTTTGAACTGTGCTCGATACTAAATCAGAACACCCCAAACCGGCCCATACGCCACTACGGCCGAATTTAGAATGCCACTGTGGAAAACGTTTGAAAAATATTTTGACTTAGAGTGAAAACATAAAAATTTATTATCTTTACTAAAACATTATATAATTAAAATTCCAAATAAAATTAAGTTGTTACAAAATTTCCGACTTGAAAATTTTAATATAGATTTTTAAAACATAAGTTGCTAAAAATAAAACATTTTCAAATAATAATATAATCGACAATCCAACTTAAAATATAATAAAAATCCTTAAATACTTAAAGTGGCCCTTATTACAATAAATAACCTTTCATAAATAAAATGTGTAAAACAAATAAAATATCTTCTGCATGGGCCACCTCGTATCCACTCCAAGCCGGTCCAAGCTTTATGCATCACCTGTAAGGTTTGAGAAAAATTGGGTGAATCACACAGACTCAGTGCATAGTTATTTCACATGTCCCCACATATGGGCTTGGCCCATATCCACACAGTCCACATACAAAATAATGCAAGTATGAAGCCCAACCCAACCTAGTGTCCATCCATTACACCTACCTCGGCACACCTGCTACCCAAGGCCGTGGCTAATCCACCGATCACCTAAGTGATCCCACATATCTCACCTTGGCAGACTTGCCGCCCAAGGCCGTGGCTAAGCCACCGATCACATAAGTGATACCACATATCAATTAATCTACAGTGATGCACACAGCTATCAACCGCCGAGATGGGCACCTAGCCAACACCTCCCTTGATGAAGCACATAGCTAACATCAAGCGCTAATGTAGCATAAGGCTAACATTAGACCACGTACATAAATATGTACACCCTTTCCTTCGATTTTCACATCCCAAGTCCCATGCATATATATGTACCATGTCAGATTAACATTTAGAGTAAATATTCATCACATGCTCACCACAAATATCACACATATATCATAGGCAAAATAGAGCACTGACCTGATTAATTGATTACCCACTACGGGTATCCACCTTCTTAGCCATTATTTT
Organism: Gossypium bickii; assembly: GCA_025503065.1. Classification (NCBI taxonomy): domain Eukaryota; kingdom Viridiplantae; phylum Streptophyta; class Magnoliopsida; order Malvales; family Malvaceae; genus Gossypium; species Gossypium bickii. The sequence goes on along the minus strand of CP106710.1, from coordinate 104,407,880 downwards.
CGGCTAACATACACACACACACACACACACATATATATATATATATCAATATACACAAATTACAGGAGAATAGTGCGATAACTACGCACCTGCATTGGCACAATCAATCAAATCCCGAAACCCACGTCTAACGATTTGCACTCCTACGATTGTTGAACTCCTTCCTACATAACCTAAGTTAGAATCGGCTTTAAGTAATAATCCATAAGAATGGCCCTTGGCCGAATGCTACACTTACTTACCTTGAAGAATCGAATCCAAAAGACTCCTCTATGCGAGCACTTCACACTTTAAAACGAATCTAAGAGCAAGAGATCGATGGTATCACCCTCAGAGAATCGACTTCAAGTCCCAAAGAGAAAGATTTCGGCACTTGAATGGTGAAGAGAGAGAGATTACGCCAAAGTGGAGGGAGTTGAATGCTAAGAGGATTCGGCTATAGTGTTTCTTAAAATTTCAAGCAAAGACAAGAGAGAAAGAGGCTATAGGGTTCGGCCAAGCCTTACCAATGGTGATGACAAACTCGGCTATTAAAAGGAAAAGAAGGAGTTTGAGAAAGGAGATAGATTCGGCCAAACTAGCAAATAGAGAGAAGAAGAAAATGCGAGTGACCTTAATGATCTTTGAAGTTTCGAGGACAAAACAAAGAGAAGGGAAACCGAAACTAAATGGCTTATGCACAAAAACGACACTTTGATGGCATTAGGATTTCAGCACCACACTAGAGAAAGAAGAATAAACCCGAAAAGAAAACACCTAAACTCCTTAAGAGAAATTCGGCTACTCCCCTCTACTCACAAAACCGAAATGGTCATCAAAGAAATCCCCCTTGGCCATCCAACTCACATATTCATCACAAATCCCACAATTTCCTCTTTATTTCCTCCTAATCCTATTCCTTCCAAAAATTGCTAACTCCCCTAGTCCATGAAACCATCCATGTTCATGGACAAAATGCCATAGAAGAGTTTCCAAAACAACACTCCATAATCCATGCCTTTTGTCCCCTCATTATACCATAATTCCTTGATACCAGACCATAAATAAGTACTTGCCTTATTCCTTAGTCTACTATCCATAAATAACAAAGTCCATCCATACCATAAGTAAAATTTGACCAACACATGCCATACAAAAATTAAAAGTCACCTTAATGTCATCCATAGGATTCGAACCTAAGACCATTAATACACTCCACACTCCACTTGCCACTTTACCAATTGACTCATTGTGATTAAAACCTAAAACTAATTTTCCTAAGGCCAATTTTGCTTAGCTCCCCTTCTAAGAATAATAATCTAATATTTTTCTAAGGCATTCCCTTACATTCTAAAATTCTAAAAACCCTTAAAACATATCCAAACACACACTAAGCCCACTATCACTTGAATTATACATAAATGCATAACCCCTAAATCTAGGATATTACATTCTTATTCACATATTCTCATGTCATGATTTTTACCCGTTGAATTTATTCAGAATATCGATGGATACATAAGTAATACACACAAAGTGTACAAATTAGTAAATCTGTCAATTCATATTCAATGGTACCCATAAGGTACTATTTCAGAGAGTACACTCTCGAGCCACACATATATACAACAAGATTACCAGTCCAGGCTAAATCCTTTTTATGGCATATGCTCTAAAAAGCTTGATCTGGATTACCCATCCGAGCTAAATCCAATCCATAACATATGCTCGAGAGGACTTATATCAGGATTACCCGTCTGGGCTAAATCCTTTCTATAATGAGGTCAATAGGATTATTCATCCAACTAAATTCTGTCTGCAACAAATGCAAGACCTCATTCATTTTGGTAAATCACATATCCATCGAATTTTCCATTTATTCAAAAGAAATTTGATATTTTCAAGCATTATCAGGCATGTGACTATTTCATACATTTATAATATTCACATAATTCAAATAGACACATTCCACATTCATTTCAAGTACATAAGTAACATTTTTATCATTTATCATTTATCGGGCCTTATTATTGATCGGGCTTCGTCAGGTACATTTCCAATGTCATATACATATAATATTTATACAATTCACAAGCACAACATTTAATTCAAGCATATAAATATACAGAATTTAGTTACACGAACTTACCTCGACAAATGTTCGTGTTCATATAATCTACTAATCCGACATACGAATTTGGTTTATTTGGATCTATACGAGTAAATTTAACATCAATTTATCACATTTCATATACAAGTGGATTTAATTTACATCCTAGGCAAAATTACCATTTTTCCCCTAACTTTTCCATAAATTCCAATTTCGTCTGTAGGCTCGGAAAATGAAATTTTTGCAATTTATTCCCTATTCCAAGCCTAACCGAAATTTCAATATACATTTTTTAGCACATATATTCTATAACTTTCAAAATTTTTCTTCAATTTTCACAACTTTACATTTTAGTCCCTAAATCATGTTTTCATAAAAAATCATTTTGTAAAAGTTGTTTATCTATCAACAACCTTTCATTTTCTACAAAAAATTTCAAATTTTCAGAATATTCATCCATGACCTAATTTCAGTACTTTGATAACTCTTAAAATTAATCCCCCAAATATATAGATTAAGCTATTTGGTTTCAAAAATATCAAAATTACTAAAAACGGGACAAGAAAACTTACCCAATTTGGCCTAGAAAGCTTGCTTTTTCTTTCCTAAGGTTTCCATGGAAAATTTTGGGGAAGAAGATGAGAAGTATAAGATGATAATTCTATTATCATCTTTTAATTAATTAAATTATTTCAATTTCCAATTTAATTCTTAGCCTTTTTCTAATTTTCCATGGACGAGTCACCTAAAATATCTACATACTTTTCATTTATGGTCTAATTACCATATAAGGACCCTAAGTTTTGAATTCCATAGCTATCTGATCTTTATAGCTACTAGAATTCGACTTTTGCATTTTATGCGTTTTGGTCTTTCTCGTAATTAAGCACATAATCGGTAAAATTTTCTTATCAGAATTTTCACATGACATTTCTATCATATTACGGACCATAAAATAAAATTAAAATGTATTTTATTTTCAGCCCGAATTTGTGGTCCCAAAACCACTATTCCGATTTCACCGAAATTGGGCTATTATATACACCCTTGTGTCTCTACTCGTGTAGACAAAAATAGGCTATTTTTGAAGCCATTTTTCTCACCCAAATTGACATGTACCTACAATCACCAATGCGCATATATACAAGCCATTACAAAGTACCAAAATCATGCACATTCCCTCTTCATTCATATGTTATAATCACATACAACTAATATGCCCTTAGGCACCTTAAAAGAAAATTTATAAACATGTATAATCATAAACTCATTTTGGTCAAATGATCAACTAATATAAGTGCATATTTGCATCAAAACTTACCATGTAACTCACTTGCCAAAACACACCAAATGGTACCAATTAATCACTTAAACACTAGTATCAATATACATATATGCCTTCCACAACAAATTATATGACATATTTAATATGCACATTCAAATACCTTTCTATCTTCCATCATTCAACCATATCAAGTCACATATAAACTATTACAAGGCTACTTATATACACATAAAAATATACCATTTCACCAATACAAGGCCAAAATGCAAACCAACCAATTAGTCATTTCCAACAAACAAAACACATATAAGCCAACCTTAGCAAAATAACCTATACATGCCATTATAACCAAAATTAAACCAATTGAAAGTACCAAAAGATCTGATGGATAGTGTGATATAGCTCCGACAAACTTCTAACCCGAACGAGCTTCTGAACCACTATAAACTTGGAAAATAACACAGAGTAAGCATTTAGGCTTAGTAAGTGATCGTTGTTTTATGCGATGTCAAAGTCTTAAAATTTATATAAAGAATGATCGAACCTAGAAACTAACTATGACAATGATTTGAGGCAAGCGCACCTGTCGAACAGTAGTATAGTTAAGGCAAGACTGGAATGTCGAACCCAAAGGAACCAAAAGTACTAATACTAACTCTCTTTTTATTATTTAGCCTAAGAATTAAGTGGATTTTTATCTAATCTAAAATTAACAATCTACTAAACTAAACTAAAGACTCTAAGGCAAAGAAGAATGAAATTGGGAAAATAACTTTGAGGAAAAACCAATTGATTAAGACGACACCCAAGGAAGAATCCACCTAGACTTCACTTGTTATCTAACTCTCGAACTGCACGACTTATTGGTTGACTTGATCCGTAAGATTCCCTAAGTTATATAAATCCCTCTCTCGAGGTGACTAACGTCTAACCCTAGGTTGATTAATTGAAATATCTTTCTAATTAAAACCCCTAGAATTGTATTAACTCGACCTATGGACTCCCATATTAGGTTTCACCCTAATCCAGCAAAACCTCGTCACCTTATCTCTAGGCGCGTGATCAACTTCGCTTAATTATGCTAGATCTATTCTTAGGCAGGGACTTTTGCTCCTCCACCTAAGCACATCACACTTGAATTAATATCCCGAAAATATCAACACAAGAATTAATAACACATAATTAAGAACAAGTCAAATATTTATCATATAGTTCAGCAAACGATAACAAGATTCATCTTAGGTTTCATCCCCCTCAGGTATCTGAGGGTTTAGCTCATAATAATAATAGAATACATCTCAAAAGAAAAGATAAAACAAAACATAAAAAATCCCTAAAACCTCCTGAAGGAATTGAAGAAGAGACCCTCCATCTTGAGTATTATTCTGGCTTCTTGAGATGAATCAACTGGCTATCTTCGAGTAAATTCCCACAAATCTGCCCTCTGTGGCCTAGCTGGACGCCCCTTGACTAAAGCCTTGGGTTCCCCCTTTTTAGGTTATACTTAGGGTTTTTATATAGGCTTCGAAATATGTTTCTTCGCCCCTAAGTTTCCTAATCCGAGTGAAACTCTTCTTTCTCACGGCAGGGACATGCCCGTATAAGTTGTAGCCAGGCCGTGTTCGAGGCTGTTGAATGAGGCACGAATGTGTGGTCTTGGGCCCAGGCCGTGTGGATTTCGTGATATGGCCCATTTACTCCATTTTGGGCCCATTTTCTGTTCTTTTCGTCATCCGGTGCTCTTCTGAGTATAAATCATGAAAACAAAAGATTAGGAGCACCAAATTACATAATTCAAGGCTTAAATCATCCAAAAGCATGCTAAATATGGGCTTAACATATGTTACTTTTATGGTTTATCAGTAAGTTCGTATAACATAGAATTTAACTTAACATTTGATTAAATAGTAGGTAAGTAACAAAGCATATTCAAACACAACTTGGCTAAAAGCCTAAGCGCATATACACGAACCACATTAGTCATGTAAATTCATAAATGAATCAATAAACAACATTAGTCATGTCAATTCATAAATGAATCAATAATCATGGATGAGCTCAACAATTAATCAAGTTTCCATATTCATGTAACATCCATATCATGCATCTATATATCATGTAAAATCATTTCTATGTATTTCATGTAAATACCTGTAATAGTTCGTATCGAACTCATATCGTCTAATAATAGAACATTGCCCATTGAACAATTTAGAATATCGTTGGATACTTTGGATAGCTCACACAGTATGCTAAACAGCAATCTGTCAAATCCTTTACATGTATGCTCATAGGAGCCGTGAATCGGTATGCTCTCTCGAGATGTAAATTGGTAAGCTCATACAAGCTGTGGTGTGTCCGTAACACATGCAAGACCTCAACCAAATTAGTAACCCTGACGACTTGTCATTTGTATCCTACGGATTCCTATGGTTCAATCGGGTCTTGGTAATTATTGTACATTGTTGGATATGCATTTGTTAATTATATATGAAAAATTATAACATTTTTATATTTTAGTTAAAAACATATAAATACAATTTAATTACACAAACTTACCTCGACGAGTAAACATAGATACGAAGGCGATTAATCTGAGACTTTCTCTTTTCCCCAATATAACTCCATAAGAGGTCTAAGTGGATCTATACATATAAATTTAACTCCACTCAACATGTAATTTATTCAATTTCATCCAAAACATATTTTGGCAAAATTATCATTCCGCTCCTATACTTTTAATTCTTTACAATTTAGTCCCTAGGCTCGAAAAATAAAATTCATGAAATTTTACCCCTACCCAAGCCTAGATGAATTTTATACATGTTTATAGCAGCCCAAATATTTCACAAATTCACAAATTTTACGTTGAATTTATCACAATTTTTAATTTAACCCCTTATTGACAATTTCACCAAAAACCTTTTTGCAAACGTTGTTTATCTAACAACAACCATTCATTTTCTATCATCAAACTTCAAACTTCATATATATTCATTAATGGTAAAACCTTAATAGTTTAACAGTTTTACAAACTAGTCCCTAGGCTAGCTAGATTAAGCTACAACAATCCCAGAAACATAAAAATAATAAAAAACGGGACAAAAAATCATACCAATTTAGCAAAGATGAAGATGACCGAACCACACTTCTTCCATGGCTAATCTTCCATTTTAGTTTCGTTTTAAACAAGTAAAAGATGATGACTTTTTCATTTGTTTCACTTATTATTAACTTTATTTACTAATTACTTAATTAACCTTTGGCAAGCCATGTGCATCCACTATCAAGTTAAATGGTCTAATTACCATATAAGGACTTCCATTATAAAGTTCTATAGCTATTTAATACCTTTAGCTATTAGAACTCAACTTTTACACTTTATGCGATTTAGTCCTTTTTATCAAATTAAGCATGAAAAGGTAAAATTTCTTAACGAAATTTTTATATGATACTTCCATCATATTGTAGGAAATAAAATAATAATAAAATAAATTTTCTAACTTGTGGTCCCAGAACCACTGTTCTGATTTCACTGAAAATGGGCTGTTACAACTCTCCCCCTAAAGGGATTTTTCGTCCCCGAAAAGAGGTTTCGGTATTTCTTTCTCATAGCTTCCTCGGGTTCCTAGGTGGCTTCTTCTATTTTGTGTCATTGCTAGAGAACTTTTACTAAATCTATGTCCTTATTTATCAATTATTTCACCTCTTGTGCCAAAATTCTGATCGATTCTTCATTGTACGACATATCAGGCTGAATCTCGACATCCGTCGGGAAGATAACATTTGAAGGGTCAAATCAGTAACATCGTAACATAGACATGGGAAAGACATTATGAATCTTTTCTAGTTTTGACAGTAAAGCCAATCGGTATGCAACAGGTCCGATTCTTTCAGTAATCTCACACGGCCTGATAAATCGCGGACTCAGCTTCCCTTTGCAACCGAATCGAAAAACTTTATTCTGGGGCGATACTTTCAAGAATACACTGTCGTCGACTTGGAACTCTATGTATTTACGTTTAAGATGTGTTTATGATTTCTGATGATCTGAAGCTACTTTCAAACTGTCTCGGATCAATGTTACTTTTTCTTCAGTATCACAAATCAAATCAACCCCATGTATCTTTCTCTCACCGAGCTCAATCTAGTATAGTGGAGTTCAACATTTACGGCCATACAAAGCCTCATATGGTGCCACCTTTATCCTCGATTGAAGACTATTATTATACACAAATTTAACCAATGGTAAATATGTCTCCCAGTTACCTTTAAACTCTAATACTCAATAACGAAGCATATATTTAAGAATATGAACCACATGCTCAGATTGACCATTATTATGAGGGTGAAATGCAGTTCTAAAATGCAACCATGTTCCTAAAGCTTCCTGTAACCTTCTCTAAAATTGTGATGTAAACTGTAGATCTCTATCCGAAATAATAAAGACTAGTACTCCTTGTAATCTGACAATCTCTGAAATATATAGCTCAGCTAATCTGTCAAGGGAGTAGTCTGTACGTACCGAAATAAAATGTGCAAAATTCATCAAATGATCTATGATAACCCAGATGGCATCTTTCTTTCTCGGTGACAAGGGTAAACCCGATATGAAATCTATAGAAACTCTATCTCATTTCCACTCTGGTATCATCACTGACTGGAACTGTCCTGAAGGTACCTGATGTTCAGCTTTAACTTGCTGACATACCAAACATCTCGATACAAAATAAAAAATATCGCATTTCATTCCTGCCAACATTACATCTATTTTAAATCACTGTACATTTTATTGCTTCCCAAATGAGCAGACAAGCTACAACTATGAGCTTCGTGTAAAATTCTCTAAATGAGCTCTGGATTCTTCTGTGCACAGACTCTACTTCTAAACAATAAAAAATCATCAAGTCCTATATGAAATTCTGAATCAAAAGTTGACTCACACTGTGCCCATTTCGCTAACAAATCGTCATCACAGTTCTAAGCTTCATAGATCTATTGTAAAAACATTGGTTTAGCTTTCAACTCATCTAAGATCAATCCATCGTCAAATAATGTCAGTCGTGTATTCATCGCTCGTAGAGCAAATAAAGATTTTCTAGTCAGAGCGTCAGCAACTACAGTCGCTTTTCCTGGATGATAATCAATGATCAACTCATAATCTTTTAACAGTTCGAACCATCTATGCTGCCTCAAGTTCAAATCTTTTTGCGGCATTAGATACTTTAAACTTCTATGATCGGTAAATATATGGCATTTTTCACCGAACAAATGGTGTCACCAAATTTTCAATGCAAAAAGTCATGTGTTAGATAGTTCTTTTTCATGCAGCTTCAACTATTTGGAAGCATAAGCTATTACTTTGCCTTCATGCATCAAACACAACCTAAACCATTTAAACATGTGTCACTGAGAATTACAATTTCTTTACCCGTTTTAGGCTGAACCAAAACTAGTGCTTCAATCAAAAGTGCTTTCAACTAATTGAAACTTTGTTGACATGTATCAGACCATTCAAATTTCACATCATTTTGTAAGAGTCGCATCAGTGGTGTAGCTATCATCGAGAACCTTTTAACGAACCTTTAGTAATAGTCAACTAATCCCAGAAAGCTTCTGACTTCGGATACATTTTTCGGTGGTTTCCAATCAACAACTGTAGAAATTTTACTCGGATCAACTCTGATATGTCTTAAAAAACTGACTTATTGGAGCCAAAACTCAAATTTGCTAAATTTAGCAAAGAGTTGTTTATCCCACAAGGTCTACAAAACAATTCTCAAGTGTTCAACATGCTCGAGCTCGTCTCGAGAATAGATCAGAATGTTGTCAATAAATACCACCACAAATCTGTCTAAATATGTTCTGATGATTCTGTTCATCAAATCCATAAATACTGCAGGTGTATTAGTTAAACCAAACAGAATCACAAGAAATTTGTAGTGTCTGTACTTGGTTCTAAATGCAGTTTTCGGCACATCTGAGTCTTTAACTCGTAGCTGATAATAACCACAAAGAAGATCAATCTTCGAGAATACTGTGGCACCTTTCAATTGATCAAACAAATCATCTATACGAGGCAATGGATATTTGTTCTTGATTGTAATCTTGTTGAGCTAACAGTAGTCTATACACAATCTCATCGATCCTTCCTTTTTCTTAATGAATAAAACCCCTGTCTGTCAACTCTTGCAACTGTGCCTTCAACTCTGTCAACTCGGTAGGATCCATTCTGTAAGGTGCTATCAATATCGGTCATGTTCCTATACAAGTTCTATAGCAAACTCAACCTCTCTGGCTGGCGGTAATCTAGGTAACTCCTCTGGAAACACATCGGGATACTCGCAAACCACTGGCACTAATTCAAGTTTTGATTTAGATGCTTTCGTATCCAATACATAAGCAAGGTAAGCATTGCAACCTTTTCTCACATATTTCTATGCTGACATAACTGAAATAACAATAGGCAACCCACTCGGATTATCTAATTCAATACAAAGCGTCTCACCATTCTGACATTTTAATATGATAGGCTTTCATCTATATTTTACAACAGCATCATGCAGAGTTCGCCAATCCATACCCAGAATCACATCAAATTCATCAGACGGTAATAACATCAAATCAGTCGAAAAACTGTAACCCTGTGTCATCAAAGGATAGTTCTTGCAAACTTTTTCAACTTGCACATACTGACCTATGGGGTTCGATACTTTAACCACGAATTTAGTGGACTTAATAGGTAAATTTTTACTAGATACTAAATTCGTGCAAACATATGAATGGGTTGATCCTAGATCAATCAAAGCAGTAACATCAGTATCATAAATAGAAAAAGTATCGTAATAACATCTGGCGTAGAAGCATCCTCGCATGCGCGAAAGGCATAAGCCCTAGCTGGTGCTCGTGCCTCAGATCTCATAGTAGAGTTTTTTTATCACATCACGGCTACCACTCACATTTATGAGATTATGAGGTGGTCTACTTCTAGCAGCTGTGTTGCTCGATCTCGTAGTTTGAACTTTCTCTTTCTTAGATTTATCTGGGCAATCTCTAAGATAGTAGATGAAGGAACCACATTTGAAGTACGCTCCGTTCTTCACTCGACACTCACCATAATATTGTCTGTTACAATGCTTACACTCGCGTCTAGCATCTCTAACACTACCCACAGTCGCTATAGATGTATCTTGAGGTTTAGGACTAGAGCTTCGGGTACCTCTGTCTCTACTAAAATGTCCTACAGAAGCTATAGAAAGATTCTGAAATACTTTTGATTTCTTTGATACTAACTGATATGACTTACCAGTTGATCTCTTTGTGAAGTCTCTAGCTTCAAAATCAACACGTTTTTTCTCTTTACATTCTTCGTCCTTATGTGCCCAGTCAACCAGTACAATGAACTCTTTCAGTTTAAGAATTCCAACTAGAAGCTTTGTGTCTTCGTTTAACCCTTCTTCAAATCTTTACACATTACAGTCCCAGTTGGAATACACTTCTGGGCATAGTTGCTCAGTCTAACAAATTTTTGCTCATACTTTGACGCAGTCATACGACCCTGTTTAAGCTCTAGAAATTATTTACGTTTCTGATCCGAAAACCTCTGACTAATATATTTCTTTTCAAACTAAGGTTGGAAAAATTCCCAAGTGATCCGCTCTTTCGGCACAATAGAAATCAATGTTTTCCACCACTAGTAAGCTAAATCTTTCAATAACGATACTGCGCATTCAACTGTAACAACCCATTTTCAGTAAAATCAAAATAGTGGATTTGAGACCACAAATTTGAGCCAAAAATAATTTTTTTATTTTATTGCATGGTCTGTCTTATGTTAGAAATGTCATGTGAAAATTTTGATAAGAAAATTTTACTGATTATGTGCTTAATTACGAGGACTAAATTGCATAAAATGCAAAAGGTGACTCCTAGTAGATATAAGAATTAAATAGCTATACAATTCAAAACTAGAGATCCTTATATGGTAATTAGACCATTAAAGAAAAGTATGTAGGTATTTTGTTGACTCATCCATGGAAATTTAGAAAAAGGGCAAGGACTAAATTGGAAATTTAATTAATTGAAAGATCATAAAAGAAATATCATCTTATTTTCACATCATCTTCCCCAAATAATACATGGAAACCCTAGGAGAGAGAGAAGAAACTTTCTTGGCTTAATTGGGAAAGATTTCTTGTCCCGTTTTTAGTAATTTTGATATTTTTAAAATCGGGATAGCTTAATCTATCTATTTGAGGGATCAGTTTGAAAAGTTATCAAATTATGGAAACTAGACCATGGATGAATATGCTGAAATTTTGAAATTTATGGTAGAAAATGAAAGGTTGTTGATAGATAAACAACTTTTACAAAGTGATTTTTGATGAAAACATGATTTAGGGACTAAAATGTAAATTTGTAAAAATTGAAGAAATATTCTGAATTTTATAAAATATATGTCCTGTTAATTTTATAGTGAAATTTTGATTAGGCTTGGAATAGGGAGCAAATTGTATAAATTTCATTCTTCGAGCATAGGGACGAAGTTAGAATTTATGGAAAAGTTAGGGGCAAAATGATAATTTTGCCTAGGATGCAAATTGAGTCCACTTGAATATGAAATGTGATAAATTGATGGATAAATTTGTTTAAATAGATCCAAAAAGTAGAAATTCAAAGTTAGACCGAGGAAAAGAAAAAGTTTCGGATTAGTAGATTTTTAAACGCGACCAAGTGTCGAGGTGAGTTCGTGTAACTTAATTAAGCATGTAAATATGTTAAATTGAATGTTGTGCTTGTATGGAATGTGACTTATATTGATGTGAATTATTTGATTACTATGATGAAGAATTGAATACATGGTGAAACGGTGAAAAAGGGGTGATGTTCTATTTGAATACCGAATTCCGATAAATACATGTGCTTTCCCGAAATGAATGAGGTCCTGTATTTGTTGTTGACGGGATTTAGCTCAGACGAGAAATTCTATTGAGCTAATTATAAAAAGGACTTAGCCTAGACGGGTAATCCTGATATAAGACTTCTCGAATATACGTTGCAATTAGGATTTATCTTGGACTGGTAATCCTATTATACGATATGTGGCTCAAGAGTGTGTTCTTTGATTTGGTGCCCTAATGGGTACTCTTGAATAAGAATTGACGGTTATTGAATTGTGCACCTTAAGTGTAGTACTTGAGTATCCATCGGAATTCCAATGATTCAATGGACAAAACTCTTGGCATGATAAGAGAATTATGGAATGAAATGAGTGATGTCTTGAAGAAATATAGTATGATGAGCTCATCTATTCTTACTTGATGCATATATGAACATTTGTGTAACTAACTCATTTAATTGAGTGTATGTGTTTAGGTAAATTTTCCAAATTGATGAAAAGCATGTTATTGAATGTTTATTGTTAAATAATGTAAATTGGTAAGTTTTAATTCCTGTTATACGAACTTACTACTCATGTAATGTTGACTAGATTTTATCTTCCCTGTTTTATAGTGCTCGAAAGCTCATGAAGGTTGGAGATTAGTTGGAGCATCATCACACTATCCACTAGCTTATTTTGGGTATATATAATATAATCATTTTGATATTTGATATAATGGCATGTATAAGATAACTTGGCCATTGTGGGCTTGAAAATGATGCTTGTAATCTAGCCATTGGAATGGCTAGTAATGATTTGTTTTGATATACTTGTAATGTTATACTATGGTAGCTACATATATGTTAAGTAGTTGATCAAATTATGTCTAAAATATGGACTAAACCACGGTAAGTTTATGAACATATAAGCTTGTAATGATATGCCATGTTGAATGACATAATTCGCTTAATTTGAATGCTAGAATTGGTTGGTCTATGGATATGAGTTTTAGTGCAGGTCATTGATAAAAATTTTGGGTGAGAAATGAACCTAGAAATGGCTTTATTTTGTCCACAAGGGTAGACAGACGGGCGTGTGTCTTGGTCATATGTGACACACGGACTGGTATACGGGCGTGTGATTAAGCCGTGTGTCCCTTGCACCTTAAATATGAGAAATAGAATGCTCATAATTGAGCACACGGGTAGAGACACAGACGTGTGTCTCAGTCTTGTGTGCTACATGGCCTAGAACACGAGCATGGGTTTTGCCCGTGTGAAACCTGCACCTAATTTCAAAAAATAGAATTAACCACACAACCTAGCACACGAGTCAGAGGGCTATACGGGGTCGAACACGGCCTATGGTACGGACGTGTCCTAGGGTCACACGGGCGTGTCCCTTGGACCACACGGGCATGTGAGCCTGTAACTTAGAAAATTTTTGAAATTTCATGAAAAATTCTTAGAGTTTTCGATTGAGTGCCGACTTGATTCTAAAGTTCATATTGGACCTCGAGGGTCTATTAAGGGACGTTACGAACACTTTCAAAAATGAATAGTAATTGACTTAAAATATTTGTAAATGTTATGTAAATTTTAGTAATGCTCTGTAACCTTGTTCTGGCTACAGATTCAAGTTAAGGGTGTTACATTTAATGGTATCAGAGCTACGGTTTAGCCAATTCTCAAAATTAACATAGCAAACAAAAGTTTAGCTATACATGCCATTATATAATTTGTGGTAGTGTGATGTCTTTTGATCATTTTAAATCTGTTTTTCATATAGTAATGTCATCCAACCAAGCTAGAGCTGAATCCGAGGAAGCTGGGAGCAATGCTTCAGTTTCAGTTCAAAGAGTTGCATCTGCATTTGGTAGTGTAAGGCTTGTATCTGAGGGCCGAAGTGAGGAGGAAAAACAAGCCTTCTTTCAATTGATGAATGAATGGTTTCTTGAGTACTTAAGACAAACCCCGCTGTATAACGACCTCCCCCACCTGCTCCTCAACTGGTTCTTGAGATGGCACAGGGTGTAACACCCCAAACCCGGCCCAAACATTATGACCGAATTTGGTATGCTACAGAGAAAACATTTTGAAAACCATTTTAAGACCGATTTTGAAATTAGTTGAAATGCCATTCAATTTAAATGTCTTTGTTAAAAACCATGCTTAATTTTATTTTAAAAAAAATATTTGTTAGTCGTGTTGTATACAAATTTCAAGTGTACCCGATGGCACAGTAAAACATTTTACGTATTAATTTTCATAAAACATGTGTAACCATTTTTCAAGTCATTAAGTTGTTAAATCGATTATCCAAAACAGATAAATAACCAAAATATAATTCTAGGAGGCCTTATTACAAAATCAATCAAACCCATAATAAAATAAAATAGTTCAAAATCCACCTAGTCCTTATTTTTATCGCATGGCCACCTCGAGTTCATCCGACTCCTTATCATGACTACGAATCACTGAAAATGTTAAAGGAAAAAGGTGAGTCATCAAGACCCAATGTGTAACCCTTTTTCCCGGTTTAATTCAACAACATACACAATTTATAACAATTTAACATGCATTAAAATATGCACCCAACCTAGCCATCCAAACACCTTTTTCTACCCCGTGTGGTACCAAACCACTTTGGTGGTGCCAAACCACTGGTGACATATAGTCACAAATGTGATACCAAATCACGGTGTCCAAGAAGACACGATTGTGTTACTAAAACATCGTGATGAAGTCACAAAATAGATGATGGGGCCAACCCATCGTGTGATACCAAATCACCGCGGACAATCCCATATCTCAAAGTGGGGCCAACCCACGGTGGTGTAAACCACGAGGACAAGTCGCTATGAGGTGCCAAACCTCGGAGGTACCAAACCTCTCGGTATTTGTAGTCACGATGTGTTACCAAAACACGGTGTCCGTCGACACGAATATCATCACTGCCCCTCCTCTCATCAACCCATATCAATCATTCATATGCATATACAAAAATCATGTTGATAGATTTATTTAACAACATCCAATCAATTATCATAAGCCATATATCAAATAATACACATACCAAATGTGTCATGCTTCCCAAAGCATCAAATAATAATCTCATAGCAATAAAGACTTACCCGAGTCCTTGTTAATACCATGAAGGTATTACATCCATGTCTACACAAATTGATTAGACATAAAATAACACTTAGCATATTAAAAAGTCATAAGATGTGTATGTACACACTTGATACTAACGAGAGTCCTAAATCTCGAATAAACAAATCGGCCACATAAGTATTCTTGTCCCTATATTCGGCCAAAAATGATCATTAGAACCATGGCCTATTCGGCCAAACCAAAATAATTGAGAAGGGTTCCTTGTGAACCTAAAATCTTACCCAAAAGCCTTTGAACACTAGCCAACACACTCCTAAATGAATCGGCCTCACTTTCCTACAATCAACCATCATCATCAAGGTTATTAGCCTTCTGGCTTAACGAAAACTTAAAAGAATAATCCTTTGAAATAAACCCTTACCACCTTACCAAAACCGATTGCTAGAGAAGTACCGAGGAAATCTATGCTACCTTCAATATTCGGCCAAAGTTGATCAAGATAGGAGAAGAAGATTTTCGGCACAACAAAAAGAGGTATATTCGGCTATGGGACAAAAAGAAAATAATAGGAAGAGAAATATAATTTCGGCAAAGAAGAGTGTATAGGAGGTTTTTGATGTTTTAGCAAAACGAATGGGAGAACAAAAGGTTAATGCAAGTTTCGGTTTTTGAGAGAATGAAAAGGAGAAAATAGCAAATGATCAAAAATGACCAAATGGTCAAAAGAGTTTAGGCTTACCACAATGTAGAATTCGGCCAAAAAGAAAAGTGTTTGAGAGAAAATGTTTTGCAACTTTTGCACCAAATGAAAGAAATGACCAAAACAATTCCTAAGCCTTTCCCAACAACTAGCATATTCGGCCAAATCCCCCCCTTAGCCACATTGCCGTCCAAGTTCATGGCATAAAGGCCATGAATTTGTTTCCAAAACATTTCCCACAAACCAAGCCTTTGTCCCCTCAATTTACCATAACTTCAAGATATCTTACCATAACCTTAGGAATCTTATCCCTTATTCCATGCTTTCATTAAATAACAATTCAACTTACCAAAATTATTAGTCCACCTATCATAATTATGTTTGACCGTCCATTAAAGCTAACATACAAAAATAAACTTTAAAAATGCTATACCTACTACTCGAACCATTAACCTCATGCAACCTTTCAAGCTCTTTAACCAACTTGCCACTAACTCCTCTTATGCTTTAATATACACTTAAATTAACTTAAGTGCTAAGCTCATTTAATCCTCTTCATTAAGTAAGCCATACTAAGAATTATCCTACTAAACCGAGCTTACTCAAGACCCCTAATTAAGTCTTATAACACCATATATAATATCACAGAAATTCATACACAAGAAAAATAATTCAATCCCAAATAACCCCTATTTTGGGATGTTACTGTTCTACCTTAAAATAATTTCGACCTCAAATTACCGATCGTAAAAGATGGGGGTATTCGCCGCATCACATCCTCGGGTTCCCACGTTGCTTCCTCCGCACCATGGTTTCGCCATAGCACTTTCACTAAAGGTACTGACTTTCTACGCAAAACCTTGACATCACGATCTAAAATCTGAACTGGTTCCTCCTCGAAAGATAAGTCGGTGTTAACCTCAATCTCTGCCACTGGCACGACGTGCGATGGATCCGACCGATACCGTCTAAGCACTGACACATGAAAGACGTCATGAATCTGACTCAACTCTGCCAGTAGTTCGAGCTGGTAAGCTACCGGTCCAACTCGCTTCAACACAGTATACGGGCCGATGAACCTTGGGCTTAACTTCCTTTTTCGCCCAAAACGCAACACCTTCTTCCAAGGCGACACCTTCAGAAAGACTTTATCTCCTACCTCGTATTCCATTTCCTTGCGCTTGAGATCGGCGTAAGACTTCTGCCTATCCGACGCTTCCTTGAGACGAGCCCGAATTACCTTAACTTTGTCCTCAGTTTCAGTTACCAATTCCGGACCCAAAACCTGACGTTCACCTAACTCCGTCCAACACGTAGGAGTACGGTACTTCCGTCCATACAGCGCTTCATATGGAGCCATCTGAATACTCGCTTGATAACTATTGTTATAAGCGAATTCCGCCAACGGTAGATACTCCTCCCAATTACCACTGAAATCCAGAACGCAACCTCTGAGCATATCTTCTAAGATCTGAATCACTCTCTCCGATTGTCCGTCTGATTGCGGATGAAAAGCTGTGCTGAAATCCAATCTCGTTCCCAAGGCTTGATGCAACGCTCTCCAAAACCTCGACGTAAATCTGGGATCTCTATCCGAGATGATCGATTCTGGCACACCATGCAATCTCACTATCTCGGCGGCTACATATAACTTAGCTAGCCAGGCGAATAATCTACCCTTACCAGAATGAAATGCGCTGACTTAGTCAGACGATCCACAATCACCCAAACTGAATCCTTCTCACTAGGCGTAAGAGGTAATCCACTGACAAAGTCCATGGTGATCCTCTCCCACTTCCACTGAGGAATCTTCACTGGCTGAAGTAACCCAGATGGTAACTGATGTTCAGCCTTAACTTGTTGACACGTCAGACATTTACCCACGAACTCGCATTACTCCGCGCTCGGACTGCCACCCAAATTGCTCTCTCAAATCCCGATACATCTTACTACCTCCGGGATGCATAGCATATGGGCTGCTATGTGCGTCCCGAAGAATCCTTTGTCTCAACTCCACATCCTTAGGCATACAAGCTCTCCCTTTAAAGCACAAAAATCCATCACTGGACAGACTAAAATCATCTAATCCACCATTTTGAACTTGTAACCTTCGATCATTCAAACCATCATCCTCTAATTGCTTCTCCTTACTCTGATCTAACCAAGTCGGCTTGACTTGCAATTCTGCCAAAAGACTCCCATCGTCGAACAGACTAAGTCGAGCAAACATCGATCTTAAATTCGATACAACCTTACGGCTCAATGCGTCTGCCACCACGTTAGCCTTTACCGGATGATACTCGATCGAGCGATCGTAGTCCTTCAACACTCAATCCACCTACGACGCCTCAAATTCAAATCCTTACGAGTCAAGAGATACTTGGACTTTTGTGATCCGTGTAGACTATCGACTTTCTCCGTACAAGTAGTGCCTCCATATCTTCAAAGCGAAGACTACACCGCTAACTCCAAGTCATGAGTCGGATAATTAGCCTCATGTGGTCTTAATCGCCGAGATGCATAAGCTACTACCTTCCCCTTCTTGCATCATCAAGACACATCCCAAACCAATATGTGATGCATCGCAATAAACCGTGAATTCTCGCCTACCTCAAAGTTGAACCAAAACCGGAGCTTGATCGAGAATCTTCTTCAATTTGTCGAAACTTTCTTGCCGCTCCTCGGTCTACACAAATGGGACTCCTTTCCTCAACAACTTGGTCATAGGTGCGGCAATCAAAGAAAATCCTTCCACAAATCTTCGGTAATACCCCGCCAAACCTAGAAAACTCTGAATCTCAGCCATAGACTTAGGCGGCTTCCAATCCAACACTGCCTCAATCTTTCGAGGATCCACTCTAATCCCCTCGGCAGAAACAACGTGACCCAAGAAAGTCACCTCCCTAAGCCAGAATTCGCACTTACTAAATTTCGCATACAGCTGCTTTTCCCTAAGAATCTGCAACACCACTCGTAAATACGCATCATGCTCCTCTTCTGATTTCAAGTATACCAAAATATCGTCTATAAAGACCACAACAAATTGATCCAAAAACTGCTGAAACACCCGATTCATCATATCCATCAAAGCTGCTGGTGCGTTAGTCAAACCGAACGGCATCACCAGGAACTCGTAGTGTCCATACCGAGTACGAAATGCCGTCTTATGGATATCAGCCTCTTTCACCTTCAACTGATGATATCCAGACCTTAAATCAATCTTAGAGAAAATCGCAGCCCCTTTAACCTGATCAAACAAGTCATCTATCCTCGGCAAAGGATACTTGTTTTTGATCGTCAACTTATTCAACTGGCGGTAGTCTATACACATCCGCATCGCACCATCCTTCTTCTTGACAAAAAGTACCGGCGCTCCCCAAGGTGAAACACTTGGTCGAATTAAACCTCGATCCAACAACTCTTGAATCTGAGCCTTCAATTCCAACAGTTCCTTCGGTGCCATCCTAATGGAGCTATAGACACTAGCGCCATTCCAGGTAACAGATCGATACCGAATTCGACTTCACGATCCGGAGGTAATCCCGGAAGTTCTTCAGGAAATTCGTCAGTAAATTCCTTTAGAGTTTAAACATTCCCCACAGAAGACTCCTTAGCTTCCAACGCACACACATGAACTATGAACGCCTCACAGCCCTTCTTGACCATCTTTACAGCTTTCAGTGCAAATACCACATTGGATAGATAATCTCTCCTATTACCTATCATGACCACTTCTTCACCTTCAACCGTCTTCAAAACCATGCGCTTAGCAGCACAATCCAAACTTGCCTAGTAGTTGACCAACCAATCCATCCCAAGAATCAGATCGAACTCCTCAAACGGCAGTTCCATCAGATTGGCAACAAACACTACCCCTTGGAGTTCTAGGGGTACATCCCTATACAGCTTGTCTACTACTACAGAGTGACCTAGAGGACTAAGTACAGTCATCCTCCTAGAAGCAGTCGCAGGAACTAAACTCATGGTCTCAACTATGCTACTAGCAACGTAAGAATGCGTCGAACCCACATCTATCAAAGCAGTATATGGAACACCAAAGATTAAAAACGTACCGGTTATGACGTCCGGTGCGTCTCCCTCCTCACGACGCCTCGCAGCATACACCAAACCAGGCTGTCTAGCCTCCGTGTTGCCAATACCTCTGCCGGCTACTCCACGACCTCTACTAGAGCCATAACCACCTCTACCATTGCCACGACCTCTCTGCGGTGCTAGTCCCTCCTTTTTGAACTGAGTACGACCTTGACCTTCAGACTGATTCCTAGCTTGCTTACGTGGACAGTCCCTCACACGATGTTCCAGCGAACCACACTCGAAACATCCTTTCCCTCCGGTCCAACATTCACCCCAATGAAACTTCCCACATCGATTACACTGGGCCGGTCTCTGATTAGCAGCTGTGGACCTTCCTGCCTGATTTGGCCCACTCTGCCTAAGCCTTTTCTGAACAATACCACTTGACCCAGACGACCCAAAGCCTCTTTTCAGCTTGCTCCTATCATAACCCTGCCTCACGGACTCCTTGACTCCTTCGGCTACCTTGGCCTTCTCCACCAAGACAGCAAACTCACGCTCCTGCTGTGGAGCAATCAGCAGCCTTAACTCATCCCTAAGCCCGTCTTCAAAGCGAACACAACGGCCATGCTCCGATGCCACTATTCCCTGAGCGTAACGACTCACCTTAGGAATTAAGCTTCATATTCCGACACAGACTTATTCCCTTGTACCAACCCCAGAAAAGCTTTCCTCTGAGCATCAATGTAGCTTGTGCCCACATACTTCTTCTGATAAGCAGTTTTGAAATACTCCCAAGTAAGATCATCTGCCGTAGCACCATCACGCACCGTGAGCCACCATCGATAGGACTCATCCTTGAGAAGCGACACCGCTCCTTTCAGTTTCTCCTCATTTGTCAAATCTATCTCATCCATGATTCTTTCGGTCGATTCTAGCCAATACTCAGCCGTATTGGGCGCTACACCGGACACACCTCGAAAAAATTCAGCTCCGTTAGCTCGAAGTCTCTCAAGAACCGACTTCCGAGCTCCTCCACCTCCACCCATTCCAGCTACCCTTTCTAGAACCCGCAGCATTGCTTGTGAGACTGCGTCATCACCCGTTTGATCCTGCTCCTCAACTCCAAAGGTTGGGGGTGGTGGTGGTGGTGGTATCTCGTTCTCAGATCCCTGACCCGACCCGACAGGTTCTGACACGGTCATCCTACCCCTTCCGCGTCCACGACGGCCACGTCCTCTAAAACTCATTCTAATTATCGCGCTTTAATCTGATTAGGAAATTTTATGAATTAGTACATGTTTCACTTGATTATCCATGAAGAAATTTTATGAAAAGAGTTTAATAGAGATTCTTTCGATCAAACAAAGTTTTAAGTCTTCTATCCTAGTTTACACAGAAAAGTACATCCATTCCCTAATACCTTTCATACCTATCACTCTTCAGACATTTCTGTCCGTTTCTAACCCAGGGGTATTTTGGTAATTTTGTCAATCAGGGGTGATCTTGTAAATTTCCAAAGTCAGGGTATTATTTTGAAATGCAAAATTTTTGAATACTTAAACAAAATAAAAATTTAATCAAATTGAAGTAATATGGTAATTTTGGAAATCAAGGGTATTTTCGTAATTTTGCCACTAGGGGCATTTCGGTAAATTTTTTTTTTTGTAAACTGGGAATATTTGATAATTTCTAAAGATAAATTTGTCCTACTATCTAAAAGAGATAATTTAGTGGTTTTAAAACCGAAGTTTTCCTTAAAACATGGCTAGTCCTTTCGGGTTTTATTTAGGGTTTTACCTATGACCAGGGTCCTCTTGGTTTAGGGTGAACCAAAGCTACGCACACTGTAGGAATCTCGAAGAAGAGGAGGTGAGTCACGAAGCGCTTAAATACCAAGCTCTTCGGATCCAATCCTAGACATGCGCACTCAAGATTACCACACCCTAACTCGGCGACTTGGTCCTAGGTTGGTTTTATTTAGGCCATTAAAGTCTTATGTCTTTGTTTGGGGTAAACTAGTCCTAAAGTTTAAGGTATTTATCACTATCTACGTCCCATGTCTCCTACCCTTCTACAATAATAATCCACACAAAAAGTTAGAGGTACTTACCAGGGCGGATAGGTGCCGGAGACTCGGTGCCATGCTTATTCAAAATCCAAAATATTTCAAATAGGCCTACTAAAAACATTTTGGGCCTTGGGCCCCCACAGCCGAGCTTTGAATCGGGCTCTGATACCAATTTTGTAACACCCCAAACCCGGCCCAAACATTATGACCGAATTTGGTATGCTAGAGAGAAAACATTTTGAAAACCATTTTAAGACCGATTTTGAAATTAGTTGAAATGCCATTCAATTTAAATGTCTTTGTTAAAAACCATGCTTAATTTTATTTTAAAAAAAAAATATTTGTTGAGTCGTGTTGTTTACAAATTTCAAGTGTACCCGATGGCACAATAAAACATTTTACGTATTAATTTTCATAAAACATGTGTAACCATTTTTCAAGTCATTAAGTTGTTAAACCGATTATCCAAAACAGATAAATAACTAAAATATAATTCTAGGAGGCCTTATTACAAAATAAATCAAACCCATAATAAAATAAAATAGTTCAAAATCCACCTAGTCCTTATTTTTATCGCATGGCCACCTCGAGTTCATCAGACTCCTTATCCATGACTACGAATCACTGAAAATGTTAAAGGAAAAAGGAGTCATCAAGACCCAATGTGTAACCCTTTTTCCGGTTTAATTCAACAACATACACAATTTATAACAATTTAACATGCATTAAAATATGCACCCAACCTAGCCATCCAAACACCTTTTTCTACCCGTGTGGTACCAAAC
The DNA here is from genome assembly GCA_025503065.1 of Gossypium bickii. Classification (NCBI taxonomy): domain Eukaryota; kingdom Viridiplantae; phylum Streptophyta; class Magnoliopsida; order Malvales; family Malvaceae; genus Gossypium; species Gossypium bickii. The sequence goes on along the minus strand of CP106710.1, from coordinate 104,384,918 downwards.
CTTTGGTGGTGCGAAACCACTGGTGACATATAGTCACAAATGTGATACCAAATCATTGGTGTCCAGAAGACACGATTGTGTTAAAAACACCGGTGACCGAAGTCACAAAATAGATGATGGGGCCAACCCATCGTGTGATACCAAATCACGAAGTGGACAATCCCATATCTCAAAGTGGGGCCAACCCACGGTGGTGTAAACCACGGGGACAAGTCGCTATGAGGTGCCAAACCTCGGAGGTACAAACCTCACGGTGACCGTAGTCACGATGTGTTACCAAACACAACGGCGTCCGTCAACATGAATATCTTTCGCCCTCTCCTCTCATCAACCCATATCAATCATTCATATGCATATACAAAAAATCATGTTGATAGATTTATTTAACAACATCCAATCGATTATCATAAGCCATATATCAAATAATACACATACCAAATGTGTCATGCTTCCCAAAGCATCAAATAATAATCTCATAGCAATAAAGACTTACCCGAGTCCTTGTTAATACCATGAAGGTATTACATCCATGTCTACACAAATTGATTAGACATAAAATAACACTTAGCATATTAAAAAGTCATAAGATGTGTACACACCTAATACTAACGAGAGTCCTAAATCTCGAATAAACAAATCGGCCACACAAGTATTCTTGTCCCTATATTCGGCCAAAAATGATCATTAGAACCATGGCCTATTCGGCCAAACCAAAATAATTGAGAAGGGTTCCTTGTGAACCTAAAATCTTACCCAAAAGCCTTTGAACACTAGCCAACACACTCCTAAATGAATCGGCCTCACTTTCCTACAATCAACCATCATCATCAAGGTTATTAGCCTTCGGCTAAAAGAATAATCCTTTGAAATAAACCCTTACCACCTTACCAAAACCGATTGCTAGAGAAGTACCGAGGAAATCTATGCTACCTTCAATATTCAGCCAAAGTTGATCAAGATAGAAGAAGAAGATTTTCGGCACAACAAAGAGGTATATTCGGCTATGGGACAAAAAGAAAATAATAGGAAGAGAAATATAATTTCGGCAAAGAAGAGTGTATAGGAGGTTTTTGATGTTTTAGCAAAACAAATGGGAGAACAAAAGGTTAATGCAAGTTTCGGTTTTTGAGAGAATGAAAAGGAGAAAATAGCAAATGATCAAAAATGACCAAATGGTCAAAAGAGTTTAGGCTTACCACAATGTACAATTCGGCCAAAAAGAAAAGTTTTTGAGAGAAAATGTTTTGCAACTTTTGCACCAAATGAAAGAAATGACCAAAACAATTCCTAAGCCTTTCCCAACAACTAGCATATTCGGCCAAATCCCTCCCTTAGCCACATTGCCGTCCAAGTTCATGGCATAAAGGCCATGAATTTGTTTCCAAAACATTTCCCACAAACCAAGCCTTTGTCCCCTCAATTTACCATAACTTCAAGATATCTTACCATAACCTTAGGAATCTTATCCCTTATTCCATGCTTTCCTTAAACAACAATTCAACTTACCAAAATTATTAGTCCACCTATCATAATTATGTTTGACCGTCCATTAAAGCTAACATACAAAAATAAACTTTAAAAATGCTATACCTACTACTCGAACCATTAACCTCATGTAACCTTTCAAGCTCTTTAACCAACTTGCCACTAACTCCTCTTGTGCTTTAATATACACTTAAATTAACTTAAGTGCTAAGCTCATTTAATCCTCTTCATTAAATAAGCCATACTAAGAATTATCCTACTAAACCGAGCTTACTCAAGACCCCTAATTAAGTCTTATAACACCACATATAATATCACAGAAATTCATACACAAAAAAAATAATTCAATCCCAAATAACCCCTATTTTGGGATGTTACACAGGGTGCTGAACCTATTAGAACTGGTAAGCCTCTGGTAGATAAAATTTGCAAGTATGGGGCAGAGGAATGTAGAGCTACTGCAGATGATGATCCAGAAAGAATTGAGTTTTTGCTAGAAAATACCATTTGGGTTTTTGATGAATTATCCTGTACACCTGCTGAATGTTTGAAATGTGTAGTATCTCTACTGAAAGACAGCTTATCATTGGTGGGATACCATAACTTCAGTGGTACCGAGAGAGAATGTTACGTGTGAATTTTTCTAGGCTGAATTCAGAAAGAAGTATGTTAGTCAAAGATTTATGGATCAGAAAAGAAAGAATTTTTTGAGCTTAAACAGGGAAATATTACTATATCTGAATATGAATAAGAATTTGTTCAGTTGAGAAAATATGCCGGAGAATGGGTAGTCTGAGGCTGAGTTGTATAAACTTTTAGAAGAGGGTTTAAATGAAGACATTAAATTGTTGATTGGAATTCTCGAAATAAGGGACCCTCCCACTCAGCTTTGTCTACATTATCTGTGCTATATAAGGATGCCAATAGCCAACATGTTTCACCTTTGTTTTTCTCTACATTATTTTCTGAGTCTCTAGAAAATTTTAAGTTATCTTATCTAAAGAAGACGAAGGAGGTTCTAGTATCTAGTCAAAACACTTTTGTTAAGTACTAGATTATTGGTAATTTCTAGAAAGCCCTTAGGTTGTCATCAAAGGGATTTACATTTTTTTGCATTAGTGCATGCATGATTAAATTAGATAAATGGTCTGATGGTTATAGTTGTTTCTTATTTAGCTCAAGAAGCTAATGAAAGTCTGAGGAATCGAGGGAAAAGAACAGTAGAGTAGATTCTATTCTGAAGCTTATTAGTGAGTTCCTTCTTACTTCCTTTGAGTTATGATACTTTCATGATATGTGGGTGGTGTATAGTAAGTTGTCTCTACTATAAATGAGTCGATGTGTTGTGTTTAAACGTGTGCGTAATAAACCAACGTAATAAAACACCCTTATTGCCTGAGCCTAGTACCATAAAAATTGTTATATGTGAAAGTATGGAATGGAAATTTGTTTGTGATGCCTCTGGTAGGGTAGCTATATTACAAACCGGACTGGTAGATCACAGCTTGACCTTATGGAAGATTACAACCCGAACTAGATTTTGGGAAATTACTACTTCTTGTTGTCGTTTGATGTCAAGCTTCAGGTTGTGTTATTAACATGTCTCAAAAAAAGACACGATCCTTTATCTGAATTGAGGAATTGCAAAACAAGTTCCATTATGAAGAAGCAAGAGCAAGGTATGATAGCATCTTCAAGAAACAACAAATGCTCTCGGAAAAAGGATTTAATTTAAGAATAAGTGATCACACTGACTTCATGGCGATCATTTGAAAGAGAAATGTAGCATTAAATTGGGAAGTGTTTTTTGATGAAAGATCGATCCCAGATGTTGAGTTAGTTCAAGCATTTTATGCAAATCTGACCTTGACTACTGCAACGGAAGTTTTCATCTGAGGAGTTAAGGTACCAATAAATTCAAAATCCATTAATGATTTTTATGATTTATCTGATTACGAAGAAGATGACTATATTTGATGAAAATTAATTTTTTTTCCATCAAGTTATGATTAAGTAAATTTTGCTCGAAAATTTAAATTTTTGTCTAATTATGTTAGCTTTCTTATATATAAAATTTCAATTGTTTTTATGTTAGCTTAATTTTGAGAAAAACGCTTATCTTAATAAATGTGTATAAAACAACCATGAAAATTTCTTCCTTAATAGAACTAGGTATGCATGAAGGTTTAAGCTTTTAGAATTGATTCAATAACTTTCTAAAGGCGAAATCCTAGGAGTCATAACAGTTTAAAAATTATTTAGTAAAATGTTTGTTTGGATCATTTGAGGTTTTCAGGCCTACCTTATTAAAATTTATCCTTGAAACCTACTTTAGAACTAAATGACCTATTCTTTTTAGTCCTTACATTAAAATGGGCCATCCCTTATTTGAAAAATGACTCATCTTGATTTTTTTTCACCAAACCTTAGACTTAGCTTATTTTAGGGGATTCTTTGTGTTTAATTTTGGGGTAGTTCGGAAAAAGTAGTGGATACCTAAAAGGGTAATGTTGTAACACCCCAAACCCGACCTAAAAGTTAGGCCCGAATCTGGCGTGTCACATTGAAGTGTTTTTCAAAAACCATGTTTTCATTGAAAACCCTCCTTAATATTTAAAAACTAAATTCTCAGTTTGTGTTCGTTCAATTTCAAAACATGGTTCATTGAAAAGTTAATCACTTTTAAAAACATTATTAACTTCGTTAAAAATCTCTTTTAGTTGCGGAAGCTAATTTAAAAAAAATAGTAATTGGGTTGAAAACTCGTCTACGTCTAACAGATATAAAATGTAACAGAATCCCAAATTCAGAACTAAATCCAAAGAGGCGTTATTACAAAAATTAAAACCTGAATCAGAATTTAAAACATATATAAAGTCCAAAGCATAACAGCCACAGTCGTGTGGTCACCTCCGAGTCCCTCGTAGCACCGATCCTCCTAACGCTGAGGATTACCTATACATTTAAAAACGGGGTGAGTTTACAAAAACTCAGTGTGTAATCCCCTTACTAGAGTAATAATGAAGATATCTGAAACAGTAAATCGAAATAGTCAGGCCAAAGCCCTTTAACAGATGAATGATATAGTCTCAGAGCATACGGGGGCCAAGGCCACTACAATATCATTTGGGTCACAGCCGATAACAGAATCAATTGAGCCTAGCACAAACTAATAACAGAACAAATGGCGTAAGCCCATTACAGTGACAAATCTCATAAACAGATATGCAACAGTATTAGGATGCATTCCACCCCGATCTAGCCAACACACCACCCGTACCAACCCTACACTTATGTGGGGATAAAATCGACCCACCCAGCCAACACACCAAGCTTAGCACCGGTTGCGGCACTAAGTCAACAGAACGGCTCGGCGTCGTGGACAGAACGGCTAAAAGCCATAAACAAAATGGTTATAAACCATAATCAAGATGGCACAAAGCCATAATCAAGATGGCACAAAGCTATCGGTAGCTTTAATAAGTTTGGCACATAACCATCAGCGATGTTAATATAATCGGCACATAGCCATGGGTAATTATGATTGACACAGAGTCATCAATATATATGTTAGGCACATAGCCACGGGTAAATACGATTGGCACAAAGCCATAATCAAGATGGCACAAAGACAAAATTAGATTATGCAGCTTTAAGCCGTCTGTCGGTCCACAGTCGTCTCATGTGACACGTGCATCCTTAACAGATCAATACTGGATCCATAGTCGTCTCGTGCAACCAGTGCGACCCTATCAAAATTTCATACGTATCAATGTCCCAAACCGATGCAATATGTCGTGTATGTCATGCTCAATCATTACATGTGTATGCAAAATGGCCATGCTCAGTAACAGTCATTTAGACATATATTAAAAGCATATCAGTCATACAACCACAGTCAAGTCAGTTAAACACAATCATACGATCATAGTCAAATCAGTCAAATTCATAGCCTAAGCCAGTCATTTACCCACAAGGGCAAAACAGTCATTTTACCCTATAAGGGTATTTCAATAATCCTACCCTTCAGAGTTAATTTGGTAATTTTGTGAACTGGGGGTACTTCGGTAATTTTGTAAACCGAGGGTGTTTTAGTAATTTCACAATCTGAGGGTATTTCGATAATTTTACAAATCGGGAGTATTTCGATAATTTCACAAATTAAGGGTATTTCAATAATTTCACAATCTGAGGGTATTTCAGTAATTTTACAAATCTGAGGGTATTTCAGTAATTTTAAAAATTAGGGGTATTTTGATAATTTCACAAATCTAGGATATTTTGGTAAATTTACAAATCGGGGGTATTTCAATAATTTCACAAATAGGGGGTATTTCGTTAATTTCACAAATTAGAGTATTTCATTAATTTTACAAATTCAAGGGTATTTTGGTAATTTTATGAATTGGGGGTATTTCGGTAATTTCACAAATCGGGAATATTTCAGTAATTTTACAAATCAGGGGTATTTCAGTAATTTTGTAAATTGGGGTCTCAGCGACCCAACGGAAGGTCCACCGTCGCCTCGAGCGACTTAAGTAACCTAAACAGTCACTACGGTGTAAATGGGCTTAAGGCCCATTATTCGGCCTAAGTGGGCCCACACGCTCGTGTGGCCTAATTAGCCCATAAATAGCCACAATTATGCAAACGTCACAATCCATACAACACTTACCACATCACATACATTTTATCCGTGTGGGCCCACATCGCCCATTTCGACCCATCGAGGCCCAGAACAGCCCAAAACCACGAGAGCGCTCGTGGTGGCCTCTACAGACTAACGCTTATGTTCGTGGGCTCGGTTCACCACACCACGATCGCACGCTCGTGTGGCATCATATGCCATATTTCTGGCTTTTCGGCATTTTTCCGATCTACAGTCATAGTAGTGTAACCAACACATACTTTTGGCTTTGCAGCCGACCATCAAATACCGCAAACAAATACACCCACTCTTTCGGCTTTCCCGTCGACTATCGAATACAGGGTATTGTTACACACTTGCTTGTGAAATGAACCGCACCCCAAATGTCCTCGCACCTAGATTAAAACATCATAACAATTATTTATCCAAAACAAAACAAAAAGACACCGACAGAAAACTAAATCAACTACTGTGACCTTACCGACAATAAAACATCTGTTTCCCCAACTTTCAAACGATTGTCAGACCCCCCTTGTCCACAACCAACCCACAAAATTGGTTCCAAATTAAAGGAATAACACCCAAGTGTTGGGTAATGCATTGAGTCAGAGAGAAACGATCAGAGAAGTGTATTCGGCTTAACAAAATGTGAGTGTATCAAAAGAAAATAGAAAAGGGATGGGCAACGAGATGAAGAGGGGGTTTGGCTAGGAAAGAGACCAAAAGGAACTCCACAAAGAATCGGTCAAGACAGAATCAGAGTACAAGAGAGAGGTTAAATTCGGTCAACAATGGGAAGGTTATTAAGGGTAGAAGAAAAATAGTTGAAGAGGGAGAGAGGGGCTAATGTAGTCGACTATGGTTGTGAGAGACGAAGAACACAGGCTTGGCCAAATACCACAAGAGCAATACCGAAAAGAAGAGAAGAGAAAGGCACTCAAAAGAAATAGAGAAGTAAAAAGACTAGCCAAATAGTCACACTTAAAATCGACTATATTTGCAAAAAGAAAGAGTAGAACAAAATTACCAATTCGGCACCACTTGCTCTAAGCCGAAACTACACCAAGAAAGGAGCTCCCCTACTCTTAAAATGATAAAATGCACACCCCCCAAAAGCCTAAGAGAAAATTTAGTACCTATTCAAATACCAAATGCCAAAAATGCACATCTCCAAACCCCTTAGTCAAATTTTGCACCAACCAGTTCCCCAATTCAGCTACAATTTCCCCCAATCTCAAACTCCTTGAAAATCTCCATGATCTGCTCCCCTTATCCCTCCTTGATATCCTCCACAACCAACTCACAAGAGCAATTCAAACTCTCCAACAAATTCATCCAAGACTAAGTCAACAACCACCTCAAGAGAGTTTTAATCCAACTCTACCTCTCTCACCTCATGAAAATAAAATAAAATCCCCTTTGTATCTCATGCGATTCGAACTCAAGATCCTTGCCACACCATGACACCTCAACCACTAGACCACATGCTTCCTTGTGTCACATTCCCCCCCAACTATTCTTAAAGCCTACTAACAAGTACCAAGGGTTTAATTCACATTTACCACAAATTTTGCTAGAGTCTAGGATTGAACCTAGGACTTCTCCAATACCTCTCAGGACCCTTAACACCAAAGTAGACATACTTTTATGTTATTCACTTGCACAACTAGATTCGAATTCCTCCGATACGTGAAGCCCATTTGTTTTAGGCCCAAAAGTTGCGGCGTTACAGATGTTATGCTAAAAAAAAAGTGCCTTTATGATCGCTTAAAAAAAACCTCAGTTATTGTGAAAAGAGGTAAAAAGAGCATATGGTTCCAAAAATTAAGAAAAGAAGAATTGGGTAGTCTGGATGTTGAGTATATTTTTTTGGAGGCCTGAGGTAAGCTGAGTTTAAAGGTATTTAGCCTAAAATGTCTATCTCTTTTTCCTACCTTGAAACCTAGCCCCATTACAACCTATTGATTTGAATTGCTGTGTATGCTACATTAGTAGAGAGAAATTGTTGAATTCAACATATGAATGCATAACTTAGACCTTAAGATTGCTACTTAGCCTAGTTGAGGGAAATAAAATTTGATTGGAAAAGACTAAATACACATTAATTAGGAGAAGACATTTAGTACATATTTTCGTTAGCATGTTAATAATTAAGAATAATTGAATGATATATTTATACTTAAGTTGCATAGTAGCAAAGTTTCTATTTTGAACATAATTTCACTAAATGCATAATTATGAGATAGATTGATTTTCTGAAGAGAATCTCTGAAAAATTGAATTCTTTTGTAAGTTGGCATTACTTTAAACGAGCAATGAATTAAGTTTAGGGGTGTTGGAACTCGGAAATATATAGACCTTTTCAGTACTTTCTGACTAATAATTCTTGCAAATTCAGAGTTCTTTTTATCATATTTTTGTAATTTTATAACAAAATATCTAAGTTGTAGAAATTAGAGACAAATTTCTATTTTCAACTATTTTTATGCTAAACTTACAAAATTTTACCAAATTTAAACAGTTTTATGCAACGAAAGAAAAATCAACCTTGGAGTCACATTGAAAAGGTCAAATTGTTGAAGCATTTTTTCAAAGAATTGGTCATACAGGAGATATTTGATTATTATATAGTTATGGACACTCCAAATTAGCAATCTTGGACTTTTTAAAAAATTCATCTAATCCAATTAAAAATGGATTGATGAAATTCTACAACCTGATGTAAAAAAGAGGCCCGAAGCGTCCAATTTAATGAGGAAATAATCACGAGCCCAAGAGTAGCCCAAACCGTCCATTCACTTTCCCAAATCAACATCCAAAGCTAATTAAAAATATGACTTGAGGTGGAAAGAAAGAGGAAATTCTCTTCATCTTCTACCTTAGGTCGTTCATCATAGGAGCAAACAAAGAAAAATTCAAGGGTTCCTGCCATTTGGCCACTTGATTAGGTAATGTAATTAAGTCATTTTTCTTGTAATTTTTATAGATTTGAGGTCATGGGAGCTTGATTTAGCTAGCCCATGTACCGATTTGTAAAACTGTTAAATTGTTTGAAAGTTTTCGCTGTTAAGAATTCAATGAAGTTGGTGTGAAATTGATAGAAATTAAGCTTAACATATGAAAAGGACAAAATTTTAAAGTTTAGTTGTTAGTTTCGGTCATTAGGGATCAAATTGAATAAATTAAAAAAATCATCATGAATTGTTGGTAGGAATACAAAATAGAGGGTCTTTGATGAGTTTTGGTGAAAACATATTGTAATCTAAAGGCTTTAATTGAAAGTTATGCTTGTCCTGATTTTAGGGACTAAATTGAATAAATTAAAAAATATGTGAACTTTAATTTTGATTTGGCTAGAATTTGATAATGTGATATGTTTTATGATTATTTGTAGCTATCAATAATACCGAACAGCTGAGAGGGAAAGGAAAAGCGAAAAATGTCAACGAGTGACGTGTAAAACCTCGATTTGTACTTTCATAATTTGAGATAGAAATATTTGATTTTTTATGCTTGATTATTGATTTATGAGTTGTTGGAATGATTCTATGTGTAACACTCCAAACCCGGTCTAAACGTTACGACCGAATCTGGCATGTTACGGAGTGAAAACATCTTAAAATCATAAGTTTGTCGGAAATGTTTAAAGAAGACTCTGGTTTTAGGGTTTAGAAAACTTAGTAATAATTGATGCTGAGTTTGTTTAGAGGTTGTCGTAATACTTGGAAAACTCGTGAGTAAAAACCCATTTGTGATTGCCGATTTTAGAAAACATTGGACACTTGTTAAAACTGAACGCGATAATAAAAATCAAGTTTAGAACCATTTGCCTTTAAAGTGATTTGAAAATGAGAGTTTATAAAAACATCCAAGTTACCTTTATTATCTTGTAATGTTTGGAAAACTTAGAAGAGGTATAGTTTTGAAAACATTTGTATTTACCTAGGTTAATTAAGCAATCAAGTTCTAATCACATGCATAACAAAATCAGAAGTAAATCAAATAACCAAAACCCAAAATAATAACCAGCGGCCTTATTACCAAATTTAAAGAAAATAAATAAAACTGAGAAGGTATTTTATAGTCAAAACCCGAAACCAACATGCATGGCCACCCGACTCTCCACGGCTCCATATCCGCGATCCATGCCTCACAAACAAAATATAAGGGAAGGGGTGAGTCACCAAGACTCGATGTATAAATCCCCAACCCGATAATTCAAGCACTTACACGGATCATTGATAAAACATGCAAATCATGCAAACCCCATAACCTAACCATCCGAACTCCTTTTTCTACCCCGTGTGGTCAAAACCACCGTGGTCAAAACCACCGGTGATCAAGTCACAATATCATATCGGTGTGGTCAAAACCACTTTGGTGACCGTAGTCACAAATCAAGTGATGGGGCCAACCCATCTTATGGTCAAAACCCAGCGATGACAATCCCGTAATATATCATGTGGCGCCAACCCATCGTGGTACCAAACCACCGGGGACGAGTCACAATATTCATTTGTGGTCAAAACCATTGGTGACCGTAGTCACAAATATCAATAGTGTGGTCAAAACCACTAGTGGTCAAAACCACTGGGACTTAGTCACAAATCATAATAGTAATGTGGTCAAAACCACTGGTGACCGTAGTCACAAATCAAATGATGGGGCCAACCCATCTTGTGGTCAAAACCACTCCTCTCAACAATCCCACCATCATGTCCAAAATTAATCGTGGCATAATAACATATGATGATGCTAAATAACATATGGCATAGCATTCAACAACGACATGATAGCATATATCAAGATCCACAATCAGAGGACTTACCCGGAGTCAACGCTCATGCCCACAAGGCACACACAGGGGTTTCAATGGCTAATCGGCTAATAACAGTTAACACAATAACATGTAATACTAACGAAGTGTGTAAGGTTACACACCTGGTTACTAACGCGACTATCAAATCCCGTAGAACAAGATCTAACACACTAGATCCCCTTTTCTTAACGCTTTTTGAGCACTAGTCACAACCCGAGATATGCGAGATCAAGCCTTCCCCTACAATCGGCCAAAACTAAACAACATAATCATGCTAATCAACCTCTAAGGGTATAACCGTAATTTTACCTACCAAGGGCATTTTCGTAATTTACCCACCAAGGGTATTTTCGTAAATTCACACCTGCAATGGCCTTTCTAAAGGCCTAATGTGGCCACTAGCGACTCAGCTACCATTTTCGATCGTACCGGACGATTGGGCCTAAAACCCGATTTTGGCCCATCTGGGCCCACACGCTCGTGTGGCCCACCTAGCACGAATCTAGCCACGTATATAAGTTCCACCTAGTCTAGTTCAACAAATACTAACCAATCATACAATTTACTCATATGGGCCCACGGGCCCATTAGGCCCACTTCAGCCAATCGTGGCCCAAGCAACCCAACCCACAAGAATACTACTGATGGCCTCAACTATTGCGTCGAAGCCCCACACGTGCGCTCGCACGCTCGTGTGGCTACTATTGCCATGATCGGCACTTCGGCATTTGCCGTTCTACAGCTAGAGTAGAGAGAGTTACACACCTGATAGGACTTTGGGGCTAATCCGCGCTCCGACCACTCTTGTGCTCAAACGCCCTCCAAGATGTGTTTACTCTCCTCCTAGGATGCTCCTTATATAGCTAGCTCTTCACCTCCATTCTTTGTGTCTTTCCAATGTGGGATCCTTCGTCGATGAGAGTTTAAATTCAATGAAACTCTTACCGCCCGTAACGCAAAATAAATACTCCTGCTTCTCATGAGATTCGAACCTGTGCTCCCTTGCAACATAATCCACGCCGCTAACCACTTGGCCACAAGCTCCTCTTGTGTCTTAAACCATGCGCAACTAAATATAAACTATGGCCCAAATTCTAAGATCCAAGTAAAAAGAAACCAAAATGCAAAAGCCAAGACTTGAACCTTGGACCTCCTTCCTTCCTTGTGGCGTCACTCCCTTGCCTCTTATGTGGCGTCACTTTGCCACTACACCACACACTCCACTTGTGTTATTTTCCTTCATATTTTATTCTTAAGGCCTATCTGCCAACTTCCAGGGTTTTTTTCACCTAAAACCAAAATTTCCCCAAAGCCAATATTTGATCCCGGGACTTCATAGAAGCCCTCTAACCTTCCAAAATCACTTATCCAATAGGTCTAACTAGCATTTATGCCGATATCTTGTTCTCTAAAAATTTAAACGCTACTACGCCTAAGGCCCATTGGGCTCAATTCTCCTAGGCCCAATTTCGGGATGTTACACTATGGTGACAATATGAAATGTTTCGATTGAATTGTTTTTGTTGAGCATGTATACCAAAACAGGGGCTAAATTAAATATGATTGGAAGTAGTATGATTAAATTAATGAAGTATGATTGGTATGAAATCAAGTTGTAATATGCTATTTATATGATAGAATAAAGATGAATTTATGATAATGTAATATGAATTGAATATTGATACCCTATTAACTAGTCAGGTTGAGTTAAATATGGTTTGCATGCCATAAGATTGGATTGTGTACAGGTTTATGCGCTTATTGCCAAGATGCACTTCGTGTGCCAGGATGTACTTTGTGTCTCAGGATGATCTTTGTGCTCTAGGATGCACTTTGAGCACCAATATGCACTTTAGTGCCAATTTAGTGTGTTGGTTGGACAATTTGTGTATCTTTCTGAGTCTAAGTTTGGTTAATAGGGATCAATAATAATAAGTTTGATTGTTTATATTGAAACAATCTAATATGATGCGTTAAATGTGAATTTCGGCATATACGTGAATTTGAAATAGAAGTAAGCATCCTATAATGCAAGGCAAAAAGGAATCAAGCTTAGAGGCCATAAACAGATGTGAAAGAGTCGGTATAATGCATAAATGAATTAACCATTAAGTATAAGGTAAGTAATGGATTAGATCATAATAGATTGATTAAATTAAGTCCTTTGTTATGTAATTGAACAATGATTAGAAATAGTGCAAATTAATGACAATGTTGAAAGGTTTAGTAAACTTACTTACCTAATAAGTTATACATAATTTCAGATGCATGTATATGGACATATGTAGGTGCATTTTGAATTTTTGTGCTTTATATTATGCTATGGGTACTAAATTGTAATATCTTAAATTATGAAAGTATCTAACAACCCGTTTTTAGTCAGATCAGAATAGTGGTTTTGGAACCACAAATTTGATGTCAAAAGGACTAAATTGCATAATATTATTATTATTTTAATGTTTATAGCATGACAGCATGGTTGTGTGAAGTTTTCGTGAATAGGTTTTATCGTTTGAGTGATTAATTCGGTAAAAAGGACTAAACCGCATGTAACACCCCCAGACCCGACCTAGAAGTTATGGCTGAATTCAGAGATGTCACAGCAAAGGGATAATTCAAAACGACTTTGCTTAGTTAAAACTTAAGTTTAAGGCTTAGAAACCCAAAATCTATGCAACTTGTTAAGTTATGATAAAAGCCCTTGTTTTAAGAAAACGTTCATATGTTATAGTTATTTCGAAAGCCATGTTAAACTTTAAAAATTTATTCAAGTTAAAAAAAAAAAAATTAAGCAGTTGAAACAATAAAACCCAAATGTAAAGTCAAATTGGAGATACAAGGCCTTATTACATCCCAAATGAAAATAAAGTAATTAAAACAAAGTCATTCGAAACTAATTAAAAACTTCTAAGTAACTTGTAGTGTGGCCATCTCCGAGTCCTCTCCCATGCCGAGCCGTCTACTAAGGGTCACCTGAAACATTTAATAAAAGGGTGTGAGTTTTGATACTCAATGTCTACGACCCTTGGTAACCAATCAACATACAATTATCACATTGGGCCTACGCCCTAAAAAAATTGATGGTCTTGGGCTTTAGCCCACAATGACCTGATATCACATCAATCTCACATGAATGCAATGCTCCCATCCCAAATCCAACCCTGCACTCTATTTCCCTTCCAACCCTACGCTCCTGTGGGAAAATAAATATCAACCCACCCATCCTTACACCCCAAAGGTAGCACCAACAGCGGCACTACTCAAACATTGCAGCAAGGCTTCTAGGCATATGATGGGCTTAAAGCCACCAGTGGATCCACAATCGTCAAGCGACTATGCAATCCTCACATATCTTCCTCTGTATCATCAAACCCACCCAAGTGCAACATATATCTCATGAATGCAACATACACATTTTCACACATTATGCACCTAGGGATATTTTAGTCATTTCACTACCCAGGGGTATTTTTGTAAATCTACCCTACAAGGGTATTTTCGTAATTCTACCTTATAGGGGTATTTTCATAATTTCTTTCATCTCGGGTTTTAGTTATGAACTTTGGCCCATCAACAAGTCCTTGCGGCTAAAGTGAACAGACACTATGCACCAGGTAGGATCCCAAAGAAGAGGAGGTGGGTCACTAGGACCGCTTAAGTACCAAGCTCTCCCTAGATCCAATCCTAGACATGCATATGTCCATTACCACACTCTAACCTAGCGACTTTTCCACAGACATGTTTGATTATTAACTTAAGTTTTATGCCATTTAGGAATTTATCGGAACTAGGCCTAGAGTCCATTAAAACCCTAGCATGCATTTCTAAAATCCCATAAGGCCCACTAGGCCCATTGATGTTTATATAGCCCATTAGGCCCAATCATGTTTATATAGCCCATTAGGCCCAATCTTATTCAAATCATACAACTATATCAATCCATCAATCAATTTTCACATATCAACTCATTTCGGTTTGGGCCCACGAGCTTCGTAGGCCCATTTAGCCCCGTTTGGCCCGGTCGGCCAAATAATGGCCTGAGACCATGAGATCGCTCTCTTGGCCCCAGTAATTGTATTGGTGTTCCCACATGAATGTTGGCACGCTTGTGTGGTTGCCAACACCATTCGGCTTTTCAGCTTTCCAGGATTTCGGCTTTTGCCAATTATCGAGTGTGAAGTGTATGTACACACCTGGTTAATGCGATGTGCTACACTATCCTCAGTCTTGAACCTACAACCAATACCAATCTCCAATCAATACACACTTAACCACAGTATTTACCCAAAAACAGAAGCCTTACCATAACCTTACCGTGTGCCACCAGCTTTAGTAGCCCTTCCTTAGCTACTATTCATGTAGATCTACACCCACACATATACTATCAACAATCAAGTGACTAATATTCCACACAAGTCACCTCTATAAGCCATACTTACATTCGGCCACCCACTAATCCACAACTAAGACGAGTACACTTACCACTTGCTAACAATCCTTACCACGCTTGCGATATTCGAACCTTACCCTTGTTAATACAAGGTTAACGACAAGGAGAAGTTAGATAGCCCTTCGACTTTTAATAATACACACTAAGGAGGTTGACTGAGTACTTACTGAATCCAACCTTTGATCCTGCGCCCTGGATAGCTACTGAACGAGATCCGGCTTTTAAAACTTGATTAAGAGTAGATAACAGCAACCGATTTGTGATGGAGGAAAAACAACAATGAATTGGAAAAAAGATAGGGCTATTCGATTATAAGGGAGTATTCGGCTTTCAGAGAAAGAAGAAGAACGCAACACTAATAGGGATTTCGCAAAAAGGAATGATGGTTTTTCGGCAATGGAAGAATTCGGCAACGGAAGAAACAGAATGGGGGGAGAAAAGAAAAGTAATGGAAAATCCAAGGAACCTTTCAAAGGAATTTGGCACCCCCCTTTTATAGCCAAAAGCCGAAACTACCTTCCCCCAGAGTCCCAATAGGCACCGACACATCCACACCTCAATCCCCTATCTTTTCTCTATTATCTTTACCTTAAATTTCTCTCCTGAACACTACCTTTCAGAGTCCACTCTAGCGCCACTACCTTCCTTCCATGAGCTAAAAATAAAGCCCCTAAAATCACCACTCTTAAGGCTCGAACCTTAGACCTCCTTGCCTGCTAATGACGCCACCTCTCTACTCCCTAAGTGGTGCCACTTTGCCACTACACCACAAGCTCTTCTTGTGTCATTTTTCTTCTTCATTTATTTAAAAGGCCTACTAACTGAAGTCACAGTTCCCTTGGGGCTTAAACCAAAATTTTTCCTATTCCCTTACTTGATCCCAGGACATCTCCAACACCCCTAGACACTCCAAATTCATTAACCCTCAAAGCCCACATGCCAATTGTCACTTTCTCGCTCACTTAAAAATTTTCTGAGACCCAAAGCCCAAAGCCCAATAGGCCCAATTCTACTAGGCCCAAATTCAGGGCGTTACATCGAGTAAAGTACAAAAGTGATGTTTTAATAATTAAATGCACTAAATAACTATAGAATGAAAATGTATGAACACTTGCATGGTAATTAGACCATTTCATTTGTTAGTGGAAAAATATGGGTAAATGTTAAGTGAAATAATAATTTTTTTATTAAGGTTAAAATGGTAATTTCCAAAATAAAGGTTAATTAATTAAAACAAAAGATAAATTGTTTCATTCATCGTTCTCCCAACCAAAAATAAGAAACAAAGGAAGCCATTGATGAGCTTTGAAGGTTTGGCTAATTCATTCTTCAATTGTAAGTGATTGGTGACAGATTTTTACTGATTTCTATGTTTTTGAGTTCGTTGTAGCTCAATCTATCTAGCCCGTACCTTCGATTTCAAAACTGTTAAAATTTGTGAGAGTTGCCATTGATCTATATATATGTGTTCTTTGATGATTTATAATGAATTATGAATATTTGATGATAGTTATGCAAGTTTGGTAAAGTGATTTTGAGTACAAAAAATGCAAATTAGGGATTAATTTGTGAAAAGTGATAAATATGTGGTTGAATGTGTGGAAATTTTATAATTACGGGTTGTTAAGGGTATAATAGTAATTCGGGTAAGCATGGGTGTTTTGAAATTTGCATGAATTTGTGATTTTGTGTAATAAGGACTAAATTGTAAAAATGTGAAAGTTTAGGGTCTAATGTGTAAAATAGCTCAAATGTATATTTTGGATTGAATTGAATGAATAAATAAGTTAATTTTGATTACTTATAGATCAAGAAAAGAGGAATTCATACTTAGATCGGGGAAAAAGTAAAGTAATTGAATAGTCGGTCTGTTCCGTCATTTCCGTACACGAGGTAAGTTCGTATAATTAAACTTAGAGGTGTATTTATTTAATGGATAAATGGTATAGTGATTGTAATTACCTGATTGATTAAATTTGGGAATTTTAAATAAAATGAACGATTTAAGTAAGACAAATTGCTAAATAAGACCATAGCTAGGCTATGGCAATCGAAAAATAAGACCATAACTGGGTTATGGCATGTGAATGTAAGACCACGGCAGGGCCATGGCAATGTATGTGTAAGACCATAGTTGAACTATGGCATCGAAAAATCGAAGTACTTGCACCGCAAGCATTTATAAATTTGGAGTGATTTGGTAAGTGAATTATGGAATTAATATATAAAAGTCTTATTATTATTATTAGTATCAATCCAAGGTAGGGTATATTTCGTGATATTGAAATAATTCAATGGGTATATTCGAGATGTGGATGGTATTGAGACTGATATGAGTTGGTACAGGCATGTATGGAAACTATACGAGCTATGAATTGAAATAAATGGTGAATTCATGTTTAATAATAAATTGAACAAAAGAAAGGTTTTAGATTGTTATGTGTTATGCCATGATTGCTTATTATGATTGAATTGTGTTTAATTGTTAAGTTAATTTATTATTATACGAGCTTACTAAGCTATGAAGCTTACTTTGTTTTTTTATTCTTCATGGTTCATAGTATTTCGAAGCTAGCTTGGATCCTGGGATCGTTAGAGACTTCATCGCACTATCGGACATCTATTTTGGTACTTTTGAAGTTGTGTTTATATGGTATATGGCATGTATAGGCTTTGGTCATTTTGGTATGTTTTATGGAAATGTATTTTGGCCATTTGAGGTAGCTTATAAATGTTATGTAGTTTGTGGTAAATATTGCCATGTGATATGGTTGATGTGGAATTATGATACTAAAATGTTTATTATGGTATGAGGTATTTAGTTGGTTGAGATATGTTTGTTATGGATTGGTTGATGATACTTGGCTACATATTTGTGTCTTGAAATGGTACCATTTGATCATGTATAGGTATGTGCAAAATGTGTGGCGAAATGGCTTGTAAATAACCTATTTTTGTCCACACGGGCGTGTTTCTTAGTCGTGAGTGATACACGGTCATGTACACAGCTGTGTGTTCCTTGGTGTTGAATTTGAAATAAAATTAGTATGCTCCACACGCCCTCACACACGGGTGTGTGACTTGGCCATGTGGCATAAGTCAGTATACCCTACAGTTTGGCACGGCCTAGCATACAGCCTGGCACACGGGCGTGCGTGTTGGCTGTATGACCTAAGTCAGAGAGTTACACGGGGTCGGACAAGGGTTGAGACACGACCATATGCTTCCATTTGGAATGCCCACATGGCCTATGACACAGGCGTCTCTGTTGGCCATGTGATACACACTGGCGTATGTCCCTTATTTTTTGAAAAAAATTTCAAGGTTTCGTGAAAGTTTCCTAAATTATCAGTTTAGTTCCGAACCACTCCCAGAGCATGTTTAGGGCCTCGTATGCTCATTATAGGGACATTATGCTTGAGTTTGAATAATGTTGCATGAAATGTGAAACTATATGTGAATTGAATGTTTAAATGTTTTATAAGTTTGGTAATACTCCGTAACCCTATACCGACGTTGAATACAGGTGAGGGGTGTTACAAAGTACCATTGAGCCTATTGCTCAGCGTACGATTTGTTTTCTCCGTGCACAGGTTCAGGTGTTTCTTGAAGCCTTGAGACTTAAAACCACGATCCAAACTACCATTACAAACCCAATAATGTTTGTATAAAGTGGTTCATTTTGGTCTTTTAGCATGTACCATGGCATTTCGGTTTAATGTTTCAAATGGTTAGTTTGTTAAGTTGTGACCTTATGTGTAACACCCCTCACTTGACCCAATTGCTAGGTCCAAGTAACGAAATGCTACAGTTGTTGTCAGAGCAACTGTAACACCCCAAACCCGGCCTAAATGTTACGACCGGATCTGGCATGTCACATGAAAGGAATGTCTAAAAACTGTGCGTTCATTAAAAAGCTCGTATTCTTATAGTTGTTGTGAAAAATCGAGTTTAAGTAATTTTGAATAAGAAACGGTTTATTATCATTTTAGGAAAATCCCATATTGATCATTCAATAATAAGCAGTAACCAAATTGAAAGCTAAAACCAAATAAAATACCCAAGGCCTTATTACATAACAAAATCCCAAACAAAAATAAGTCCAAATAAAAGAAACGAATTTACGAGTAGACATATGTATGGCCTTCACGAGTCCACCTCAGCTCCCAAATCCGTGATCTAATGATTACCAGCAAAATTTAACTAAGGGGTGAGTCATCGAGACTCAGTGTGTAAATCCCCATCCAACGGGTGTTAAACCCTTACACAGTTTCATAAGCAAGTATGTATGTCATGCAACCCAAAACCTAACCATCCGAAACTCCCAAATCTACCCTGTGTGGAACCAAACCATTGGTGGTGCCAAACCACTGGTGACCCAAAGTCACAAACAATATATAAACAAATGTGGTACCAAACCACTGGTGGTGCCAAACCACTGGTGACCCGAAGTCACAAATAATCATGTGGGGCCAACCCACTTTGTCGTACCAAAACACTGGTGACAATCCTTTTTTAATGTAATATGTGGGGCCAACCCACTGTGGTACTAAGCCACTGGGACGAGTCACAAAGATATCATATGTGGTGCCAAACCACTGGTGGCCCAAAGTCACGAATAACATATGTGGTACCAAACCACTGGTGACAATCCCTTTTTAATGTAATATGTGGGGCCAACCCACTGTGGTACTAAGCCACTGGGACAAGTCACAAAGATATCATATGTGGTGCCAAACCACTGGTGGCCCAAAGTCACGAATAACATATGTGGTACCAAACCACTAGTGGTGCCAAACCACTGGTGACCCAAAGTCACGAATAACATATCTTCCCCCTCCTCTCATCATACCCATGCAATATGACATAATAATTCGTGTATGCAGTATGTCATGTATGCTAGACATATATCAAATATAAGTATAACATGAATTACCATCATAATCAGATAGACATAAAACAACATAATCACGCAAATCAACCTCTAAGGGTATGACCGAAATTTTACCTACCAAAGGCATTTTCGTAATTTATCTTTCAGGGGTATTTTGGTAATTTACCCACGAAGGGTATTTCAGTAATTTCGTACCTGGAATGGCCTTTTCGAAGGCCCAGTGTCGCCCCGAGCGACTCAACTACCATTTTCAGTCTTTACCGGACTATTGGGCCTAAAACCTAATTTCGGCCCATTCGGGTCCACACGCTCGTGTGGCCCACCTAACACAAATTTAGCCACGTATATAAGTTTCGCCTAGTCTAGTTCACTATATACTGCATCATCATACAATTTATTCAATTGGGCCCACGGGCTGATTGGGCCCACTTCGGCCCATCGCGGCCCAAGCAACCCCAACCCACAAGAATACTACTGTTGGCCTCAACTATCGCGTCGAAGCCCCACACGTGCGCTCACACGCTCGTGTGGCTACTATTGCCGTGATCGGAACTTTGGCATTTGTCGCTCTACAGCTAGAGTAGAGAGAGTTACACACCTGATAGGAATCTGGTGCTAATCCACACACCTGATAGGAATCTGGTGCTAATCCGCGCTCCGATCACTCCTGTGCCCAAACACCCTCCTAGGTGCATTCATCCTCCTCCTAGAATGTTATATATATAGCTAGCTTCTCACCTTCCTTCTTTGTATCTTTCCGATGTGGGATCCTTCAATCAGCAGAGTTTAAATCCAACTCAAACTCTTCCCGTCCAGACCGCAAAATAAATACTCTCTTGCTTTTCATGAGATTCAAACCAGGCTCCCTTGCAACATAATCCATGCCGTTAACCACTTGGACATAAGCTCCTCTTGTGTCTAAAACCATGTGCTACTAAATATAAATCTAATGCCAAATTCTAAAGTCCATTTAAAAAGAAAAATAAAATGCAAGAGCCAAGACTTGAACCTTGGACCTCCTTCCTTCCTTGTGGCGTCACCCCCTTGTCTCTTAAGTGGCTTCACTTTGCCACTACACCACACACTCCACTTGTGTCATTTTCCTCCACATTTTATTCTTAAGGCCTACTTGCCAACTTCCAGGGTTTTTTTCACCTAAAACCAAAATTTCCCCAAAGCCAAAGTTCGATCCCGGGACTTCATAGAAGCCCTCTAACCTTCCAAAATCAATTACCTAATAAATATAACTTGCATTAATGTTGTTCTCAAAAATTTTAAACGCTACTACGCCTAAGGCCCATTGGGCCTAATCCTACTAGGCCCAATTTCGGGATGTTACAGCAACTATCATAACAAATACCATAATTAAATCATCCACTCATTAACTCATTTCATAAACACAGTCTAATAATAATATCCAACTTAAAATGAGTCTTAATCAAGCTTACAATAGCTCTTTTGTTGACCCAAGCATGGATTAGGACCAAATTGCAAGGTTTTGAACATTTGGGCTCCATGTCGTGACGTCACCTCCTTCACATCTTTATGTCGCCAAAATAGTGAGTCAGGTCACGACATCGGGATATCACAAACTATTAATAGATGTTGCAACGTAGGGTATTTCACGTCGAGACAAGGACCCTATTTTTGGTAAAATTTGTTCATTTGTTACCTATATCATGTCAAGCTAAAACTTAAGCTCATTTGGTGCATATATGTGTATCTAACTGTGCACAAAACCAATCTAAATGCATTCCTAAAAATTTATTTATCATTACTCAATTTAAAAAATCCAACATGCCTTAATTTGGCATCATTTTTAAGTAAGTTCAACTAAATAAACATGTACCTAACCATTCCATGCAGTTACCATATCATACAATGCACCTCTAACCCGTATTACCGTATAAACGTAACTTAAAAACATACATCTCATACATCAACATAAACATAGTATAAATCATTCAATCACATGACTATCATCCCTTATTCGAGCTTTGAGGCCTTAAAAACACTTCAAAAATAATTTGGGACTAAATCGAAAACATTTGGAACATTTAAGAAAAGGTTGGAAAAATTGAACTGCAGAGGTCACACGGCCGTGTGACTCACACAGCTGAGACACATGCCTGTGTCTCAGGCTCTGTAACAATTGAAGTAGGGACACACCATCATGTTCCAACCCGTTTTCGTACCTGTATAACTTTCAAAGTTGGGTCACACGGCCAAGCCACACGCCCATGTGCCAGGTCGTGTAACTCTCGAAATGGCCTCACACACTCGTGTGCCAGGCCATGTAACGGCTTGATTTGTAAAACTTAAAACCTTTAGAAGACACACGACCATGACACACGATTGAGTCACACACCCGTATCTCAGGCCTTGTGGACATGAAATTTGCCAAAATCAAGCCATTTCCAACACCAACACAAACGGTTACGTACAATCATTTTGTGCACAACTTCAAAGCACCAAAATTTTACAAAAACATGCATGAAACAACCAATTCAAATGACCAAATCCATTCAACCAATATGCCATATGAGGCATCTCAACAGAAAGCATAATGTATACTTACCACATCTTCATCATACTCATATAATTCAATACTACTTCTAAAACATACCATAATTATGATCATTAGAACTTCTACATGAACATACCATTTAGTCACTCAAACTTGCACCATAACTTAGCCATATTCACACACATCAACAAAGTACCAAGATTACATCAACCAAAATGACATATACATGCCAAACTAATCAACTAACATTCAACTAAACATCAACCATAAGTCCACCTATACATGCCATTATAACCTTGACTAACACATCATAACTACCGATATAATCACTGGATAGTGTCATAAATCTCTGACGGGCTTCCAAATCAAACGAGCTTTCGGTAATCTATAAAGTAAAGGAAAGTAATTATGTAAGCGATGAATGTTTAGTAAGCTCGTATTCAACCTTTTCTTAAGACGATGAACCATTCCATTTACTTACTTACCATTCCATTTACTTACTTTCCATTTCATTTACTTAGCATAAGCTTAAATAATATTATCAATTTACGAATTAGTGTGTTTAGTCATGACATAGGTAAATTCATCCATAGCATAAGTAAATTTCTCACATATAAGTAAGTCCTTTAAATCATCAATCCTTTTATATCATCATATTACATCTCAATTATTGTCTTACCATTTCATCACCTTTTCTTACCTGTATCATTTGCATAATACAAGACATAAGCGTAAACATCAACCAATTACACAAGCTTGACACAAGCCTAAATATCATCATCAATACATATGTTAGTGCATTTATACATAACTCTTTTGGAAACAACCACATGATAAGCCATTTTATATTGATTCATACAACCTTTTCATGCACATAAGTATATTTCCATTTGGGCACTTACCATTTCAGAGTATATCATTAAGATTAAGCATGATATAATCCAACCATAAGCTTGGCACAAGCCTAAGCATCATCAACAGCACATGTTAATGCATCAACTCAAAATTCACTTGAATTAACATAAGGTAGATCATTATACATGAACAACATCATTTGAAATCATCAATTTCATGAACATAGACATACTTTCCATAGATTCATGACATAAGTCATTCAAATACTTACCGGTCCTTTCCCTTTCATGCCTGTCGAACCATTTAGAATAACATCAGATACGCGGGAAAGCTTACACAAAGTGTGCTAAATATATAGTCGTAACCTTTCCTATTTCTTTTACATTATTGCTCACTCGAGCTGTGGAATAGGTGTGCTCACGCAATCTGACGATCGAAATGTAATCTACGTGATGCTACTCATACAAACTGTTGAGTATCCACAACAAATTCCAGACCTCAACCATCGGTAGGACATTCAAGACCAGCACCCGAAATGTTGTATCCCTAGTGACATGTCATTTCTATCCTATGTATTCTTAAGGTTCAAACGGGACTCGATAATCATCAAAACAATGTCGGATTTCCACATTTGTTTTCGCGGTAGATAATACATGAATATATAATTCAATATAACATTAAAACGTTAATTAATCATACAAACTTACCTGGCTAATTTTGTAAGAGCTCATTTTCAGTGATATCAAAATAGTGGGTTTGGGACCACAAATTTGAAGTCAAAAAATTTATTTTATTATTATTTTATTGCCTACAACATGATAGTAGTACTGTATAATAATTTTGTTAAGAAATTTTACCGTTTACATGTCCAATTTGATAAAAAGGACTAAATCACGTAAAGTGCAAAAGTTGAGTTCTAGTAGCTAAATGTATTAAATAGATATAGACCCTTAAAGTAAGAGTACTTATATGGTAATTAGACCACTAATGAAGATAATGGAATGTTATGGCTTGGTATTTGTGTAAATTTTAATGTTTTTAAAGGTTAATTAAGGAAATTGAAAATTTATGATAAATAAAATATAACAAAATAAGTCATCATCTTTTTATGCTTAGTCCACAAAAACTTTAGGGTTAGGAAGCCATGGGAGAAGCTTCAACATTGGGCTAAGTAAATTACCTTACTTGGTAAGTGATGTTTGTTCTGTTTTTAATGAATTCTACGTTTTCGGGATAGTTGTAGCTTAATCTAGCTAGCCGATAACTAATTTGTGAAATTGTTAAACTATTAGGGCTTTGCCATTAATGAATGTGCATGAGTTTTGATGTTTGATGGAAGAAAATGGATAGTTGTTGTTAGATAAATGATCGTAGCTGTCGAGTCTTAAAATTTATAAAAAGAGAATGATCGAACCTAGAAACTAACTCTGACAACGACTTAAGGCAAGTGCACCTATCGAACAGTAGTATAGCTTAGGCAAGACCAGATTGTCGAACCCAAAGGAACTAAAAGTACTAATACTAACTTTCTTTTTCTTATCAAGCCTAAAATAAGTGAAGTTGTTGTTTAATCTAAATTTAATTAACTACTATGCTAAAGACGCAAAGAAAAAAAGAATGAATTGGGGAAATACTGTTGGAAAAACTCAGTTGATTAAGACGATACCCTTAGGAAGAATCCACCTAGACTTCACTTGTTATTTAACACTGAACCAGATGATGTATTCACTTGACTTGATCCGTAAGATTCCATAATTTATATTAAACCCTCTCTCGAAGCGAATAACGTCTAACCCTAGGTTGATTAATTGAAATCTCTTTCTAATTAAAACCCCTAGAATCGCATTAACTCGATCTATGGACTCCCATATTAGGTTTCACCCTAATCCGGTAAAATCTCGTCACCCTATCTCTAGGCGTGCGATCAACTCCGCTTAATTATGTTAGATCTACTCTTAAGCAGGGACTTCTGCTCCTCCACCTAAGCACATCATACTTGAATCAATAACCCGGAACTATTAACACAAGAATTAAGCACACATAATTAAGAACAAATCAAGTATTTATCATATAGTTTAGAAAACAATAACAACATCCGTCTTAGGTTTCATCCCCTTCAGGTATCTGAAGGATTTAGTTCATAACTATAAAAGAAAACATCTCAGAAGAAAAGATAAAACAAAACATAAGAAATCCCTAAAACCCTCTGAAGGAATTGAAGGTGAGATCCACCGTCTTGATTAGAATTCTAACTTCTTGACATGGATCAACTGGCAATCTTTGAGTAATTCCCAAAAATCTGACCTTTTCAGCTCGGCTCCTTGGCCTAGCTAACCGCCCTCTTTCAGGTTATACTTAGGGGGTTTATATAGCCTTTTGAAATAGGTTTCTTTGCCCCTAAGCATCCTTTTTCGAGTAGAATTCTTCTTTCTAGCGATAGGGACACGGGCATGGCACACGTCCGTGTGCGTCATCTTTAGGCCGTGTTCGAACTTTTTTAATGAGGCACGGCCGTGTGAATCAGGATCAGGCCGTGTTCTAGTTTATCAGGGAGGCACGACTGTCTGGGCTTATGTCCAGGCCATGTCGATTTCCACTTTGGCCCAATTTGGCCCGTTTTAGGCTCGTTTATCGTTTTTTCTGTCCTCGGGTGCTTTCCTGAGTATAAGACATGAAAAGAAAGGATTAAGAGCACCTTTTTACATAAATCAAGGGATAAATCATCCAGAAGTATGCTAAATATGGGATTAAAATATGTTACTTTTACGGTTTATCAATAAACAACTTTTATTAAGTGATTTTTTATGCAATTATCAATTAGGGATTTAATTGAAAAATATAAATTTTACATGGTTAAATTTGGAAATAAATGAAATATAGGGCATGATAGGGACC
Source organism: Gossypium bickii (assembly GCA_025503065.1). Classification (NCBI taxonomy): domain Eukaryota; kingdom Viridiplantae; phylum Streptophyta; class Magnoliopsida; order Malvales; family Malvaceae; genus Gossypium; species Gossypium bickii. Next base: position 104,358,345 of record CP106710.1, on the reverse strand, counting down.
TAATTGATATTCGGCTATGATGGGTTGTGGTGGAATTGCATGAATTTCCATTTTTTATGAGCTAGGGACTAAATTGTAAAGAAATTAAAAATATAGGGTAAAATGATAATTTCTCTAGAATATTATTTTGGGTTAAATTGAATAAATTACATATTGAATTGAGTTAAATTTACCCGTATGATCAAGACATACCTCGTATGACTTTAAATCGGGGCATAGATAAAGTTTCGGATTAGTTGCCTCCGTATCTATTTTTACTCCTTGAGGAAAGTTCATGTAATTAAATTGTGTATATATGATTTTGATTGAAATATACTTGTGCTATGAATTGCTATACGTATATACTGGTTGCATATCCAACTACGTACGATTATTACCAAGCCCCTTTTGAACCTTAGGAATTCATCGAATATAAATGACATGTGATTAGGGTTAGCATGTGTTGCAGATACTCCACATGTGATAGCCCGAAATAGCGGCTAATTGGAACAGTGGTTGCGAAACTGAAGTGTTAAGATTGTCAAAGCCTCCAGTGGATAAAATTCAAAAGTGTGGAGCCGAAGAGTTCTGAGCTAATGTAAATGATGATCCTGAGAGAGCAAAGTTCTGGCTTGAAAATACCATCAGAGTATTGGATAAATTATCTTGTACTCTAGAAGAAAGTCTCAATTGTGCTATCTCATTGTTGAGGGATTCGACTTAAAATTGGTGGAAAACTTTAGTGTTAGTGGTGCCAAAAGAGAAAGTTACATGGGATTTCTTTCAAGAGGATTTCCGGAAGAAGTACATAAGTTAGCATTTCATTAATCAAAAGAGAAAAGAGTTTCTTGAATTGAAACAAGGGCGCATGACGGTAGCTGAATATGAACGAGAATTTGTCAAATTAAGCAAGTGTGCCCAAGAGTGTGTATCTAATGAAGCTACTTTGCACAAGAGGTTTGAAGATGGATTGAACGAGGATATCCGATTATTAGGGGAATTCTTTAAATTAAAGAATTAGTGGTACTAGTTGAAAGAGCTATCAAGGCTGAAGAATTGAGCAAAGAGAAAAGAAAGGTGGAAAGTGAAGTAAGAGATGAAAAAGAATATGCAGAACATTTGAGAATTGTATTGCAAATTCTGCGTGAGAAGCAGTTATATGCTAAATTCAGTAAATGTGAATTTTGGCTTAGAGAAATGGGTTTTCCTGGACATATTGTATCCGTCGAAGGCATCAGGGTAGATCTAAGTAAAATCTCAGCTATTGTCAATTGGAGTCCACCGAAGAATGTATTTGAAGTTAGAAGTTTCTTGGGTTTAGCTGGTTATTATTGGAGATTTGTACAGGGATTCTCTATGATAGCTTCTCCGATGACTCGAATATTGCAGAAAGATGTAAAGTTCGAGTGGATTGATGAATGTCAGTAGAGTTTCGACTGATTGAAAGATCTACTAACGAAAGCACCTATATTAGTGCAGCCTGAACCAGGTAAAGAATTTGTTATTTTGTAGTGATGCCTCATTAAATGGTTTAGGTTGTGTCTTGATGCAAGAAGGTAAAGTAATAGCCTATGCTTCGAGACAAATTAAACCACATGAAAGAAATTACCCAGTACCTAATCTTGAATTAGCTGCCATTGTATTTGCATTGAATATATGGCTGCATTACTTGTACGGTGAGAAATGTCATATTTATACTGATCATAAAAGCTTAAAATAATTGATGACACAGAAAGATTTGAATTTGAGACAGTGCAGGTGGCTTGAACTGATAAAGGATTATGATTTGATTATTGATTACCATCCGGGTAAGGCTAATGTTGTAGCTGATGATTTGAGTCAGAAATCTTTGTTTGCTTTATGAGCTATGAATACCCGGTTGTCACTGATTGATGATGGTTCAATCATAGCTAAATTCAGAGCTAAACCGACATTTCTACAGCAAATATGTGAAGCTTAGAAGAATGATGAGAAATTACAGGATAAATGGGTACAATGTGAGTCAGGTAATGATTCAGAATTTCAGATTGGGGATCGATGGTTGTTTATTATTCAGAGGCAGAGTATGTGTACTGAAAAATTCAGAGCTTGTATAGAAGATTTTACACGAGGCGCACAATGGTATTATGTCCGTATATCCGGGAAGTAATAAAATGTATAATGATTTGAAGAAGATGTACTGGTGTCCAGGTATGAAAAGTGATATTTCTGAGTTTGTATCAAAATGTCTGATATGTCAACAGGTTAAAGCAGAACATCAGGTATCTTCGAGATTACTCCAGCCAATTACTATACCGAAATGGAAATGGGAAAGAATTACTATGGATTTTGTGTCGGGATTACCATTTTCACCAAAAAAGAAAGAGTTAATTTGGGTGATAGTTGATCAATTGACTAAGTCGGCTCATTTCATTCCTGTGCGAATGAATTTTTCACTTGACAAGTTAGCCGAATTGTATATTGCTGAAATAGTCCGATTACAGGTGTGCCTATGTCTATTATAACTGATTGAGATTTTAGTACAGCATTCCATCCCCAAAATGATGGACAGTCTGAAAGAGTAATTCAAGTACTCGAAGACATGTTGAGATGTTGTGTATTGGAATTTGAAGGTAATTGGGAAAGATATCTACCTTTGGTGGAATTTTCATATAATAATAGTTATCAATCGAACATAAAAATGGCACATTATGAAGCGTTGTATAGACGAAAGTGTCGGACTCCATTATACTGGAATGAACTTATAGAAAATTGGTTGCATGGAGTTGATTTGGTAAAAGAAACCGAAGAAAAAGTGAAGATAATCCATGGTTGTTTGAAAGCTACATCGGATCGACAGAAGTCGTATGCAAACTTGAAAAGAAAAGAGATAAAATTTCAAGTGGGTGATAATGTATTTTTGAAAGTGTCTCCATGGAAGAAAATTTTGAGATTTCACCGTAAAGGTAAATTAAATCCAAGATTTATTGGTCCGTATTGTAACACCCCAAACCCGGCCCATGAGCCACGACCGAATCTAGGATGCCACTGCGGAAAAGGTTTGAAAAAAAATATTTTGACTTAGAGTGAAAACATAAATATTTATTTGTTTTTCATAAAGCAACATGGGTTTAAAATGCAAAATAAAGTTAAGTTGTTACAAAATATTCGGTTGAAAACTTTAATACAAGTATTTATAATATCACTTGATTATCAAAATCATTTTCAACTTTAGCTTAATAATAACATAACCTCAAAACCATAAATAAAGTCTCCAAATAGTTTAAGTGGCCCTTATTACAATAAATAATCATTCGAAAATACTGATAATATAAAATGCATAAATTAAGTGAAAACATCTTATGCATGGGCCACCTTGTATCCACTCCAACCCGGTCCAAGCTTTATGCATCACCTGTAAGGTTTGAGCAAAAAAAAATTGGGTGAGTCACACAGACTCAGTATGTAATTATTTCACATGTCTCCACATATGGGCTTGGCCCATATCCACACAGTCCACATACAAAATTATGCAAAATGAAGCCCAACCCAACCTAATTCCATCCATTACACCTACCCGCACACACTTTGCCCAAGGCCGTGGCTAATCCACCGATCACCTAAGTGATCCCACATAACTTACCTCGGCAGACTTGCTGCTCAAGGCCGTGGCTAAGGACCGATCACATAAGTGATCCCACTTATCAATTAATCCACGGTGATGCACATAGCTATTAACCGCCGAGATGGGCACCTAGCCCACACCTCCCTTGATGAAGCACATAGCTAACATCAAGTGCCAATGTAGCACAAGGCTAACATCAGGCCACGTACATAAAGTACACCTTTTCCTTCGATAGTCACATCCCAAGTCCCATGTATCATGCCACAATATCATAAAAATAAGCATACATCACATGTTATCACGTTTTCATACATAGATCATATGTAAATTAACAACATAAAACACTGACCTTGTTAATCGATTATTCAACATGGGTATCCATCATTTTAGCCATCATTGCCGGTTACCGTACACATCATACGCATATACATAATAACACATATAAACAATCAAGAAACAGTGCGATAACTATACACCTGTTTGGCATAGTTTACTCAATCCCGAAACTCTCTTATTCCAGTCGATTTGTTCCAAAGAACCAAAGTCAGAAATCGGTCATCACTTAAACTCATACAGTGGCCTATGGCCGAATACTATAAATCACCTACTTTGCTTAACTAAATCCCGAATCACCACATAACACTTACCTTGGTGAATTAAATTCTTACAATCCACCTTAAGGCTCCTTACCGTTGGCTACACAAAAGAAACATAATATTATGACTCTACATACATTCGGCCATCCTTTAGAAACCAAGGCCAACCATTGGTTTCGGCATACTAAATGAAGAAGAGAATTCGATTGCTAAGAAAATACTTACTATACTCGAAACCGATTGGAAGATTGATGAAAAGGAATGTCAACACCTCCCCCTCTAAAGGCTCTAAAAGATTCGGCAAGAACTCCCAAATGGAGATGGGATAATTGGCTAACACAAAATAGGTATAGAAAAGAAGAAAAGAAGTGTAGATGAAAGTTCGGAGAATTCGGCAATGAAGAACAAAGGTGGAGAGGTTTCGGCTTTGTTGCAAATGAGAGGATGGGTTTTGGTTTTTAGGAAGTGAATGGAAGGAAAATAAGTTACAAAAGGAAAAAGAAAAAGATGCACAAAATGACTTCCAACTTTGGGCTTTTGGTCAAGAAATAGGGTGCAAATTTCGGCAATGGCAAGGGTGAAAAGAAAGTTTCAAAAGAGAATACTAAAGAAAGAAAAAAAACCCAAAAAGAACTTCTAGACCTTTAATAGGAAATTCGGCTATTCCCCCCCACTCATGACCGAAATTATCACCCAAAAGAGACCCACATTCGGCCTCCACACTCAAAATTCTTCTTGCCATCAATTCAAACTAATTTTGAATTAAACTCACTCCTAAATTTCTCTTTATTTGCTCCTTATCACATTCAAAATCAAGTCAACCCCCCTAGTCCACTATACCCTCTACATTCATGGTCAAATGGGCATAGAAAAAATTCCAAAACAACACTCCATACTTCAAGCCTTATGTCCCCTTATCCTACCAAAATTCCTTGATACCATACCATAAATAAGCAATTGCCCTATTCCTTAGTCTACTATCCATAAAGAACAAAGTCCATCCTTACCATAAGTAAAATTTGACCAACACATGCCATACAAAAATTAAAAGTCACCTTAATGTCATCCATGGGATTCGAACCTAAGACCATTAGTACACTTCCACAGCCACTTGCCACTTTACCAATTAACTCATTGTGATTAAAACCTCAAACTAATTTTCTTAAGGCCAATTTTGCTTAGCTCCCCTTCTAAGAATAAAAATCTAATATTTTTCTAAGGCATTCCCTTACATTCTAAAATTCTAAAAACCCTTAAAACATATCCAAACACACACTAAGCCCACTATCACTTGAATTATGCATAAACGCATAACCCCTAAATCTAGGATATTACAGTTCTACCCTCCTTAAAAATAATTTCGTCCTCAAAATTATTTACTAACGAACAATCGTACATCCTAACTCACCACACTACGCTACTGCTGCGCACTTTGATCTTAATAAAACTAACATACTTTCTACTAAATCTTGGAACCCATGACCAAACCCAACTGGTTCCATCACAGCCATTCTACCTCTGCCACGTCCTCTAGAACTCATATCTACGATCGCTCTTTAATCTAATTAGAAAGTTTTATGCATTAGTACTTTTGGTTCCACTGTTTATCCGCGAACAGTTTTATGAAAAGAAGTTTAATAGTGGTTCTTTCGATCAATCAAAGTTTTCATCTCAAGTTCACTATTCTAATTCAGAGAATCACATCCATTCACAACATTCAACACACTATTATGGGCATCTTTGTCCATTCCCAACCCAGGGGTAATTTCGTCATTTTTCCTATAGGGGTATTTTCGTAATAAATCGGGGTCAACTTAAAAATAATCTTGACAAATCAAAGGCATTCTAGAATTTTCAAAACTCGAGGGTATTTTAAAAGTTTTTTTCCAAATCAAGGGTATTGCAGAAATTTCAGAAATCGGGGTTATTTTGGTAATTTTAGAAGTCAGGGGCATTTTAGTAAATTTTCCCAAATTAGGGTATCTTACTATTTTGTAAAATAAGAGTTTTTAGTATTTTTGTAAAGTAAGAATGTTTTTACAAAAGTCGTGGGTAGTATGGTAATTTTATAAACCAAGGGCATTTTCGTAATTTTTCAACCAGGGGTATTTTAGTAATTTTGTGAATCAAAAAATTTTTAGAAAAATTTTCAAAGTTGAAAATGGTTTTTTTTTTTTTACAAATCAAGGGGTAATTCAGTGATTTTAAAACTGAGATTTTTATAAAAATACGGCTAGTCCCTTTCAGGTTTTAGTTATCGGGTTTAGCAGTGAATAAGTCCTCTTGGTTACGTGTGAACAGTTACTACGCACGCACTGTAGGATTCAGTGAAGAGGAGGTGAGTCACGAGGACCGCTTAAATCTGAAGCTCTTCTTGAATCCAATCCTAGACATGCGCACAATGGTTGCCACACCCTAACTCGGCGACTTAGTTCACAAGTTTGTTCGGTTGTTCTTAAGTCTTATGCATGTGTTTGAGTGCACTAACCCTACGGTCCAATAGTCCTAATATTCTAATCTACGAGCCCAAATAAGCCCATAACATTCACATATATAAATCACTTCAATAGTCAGAGGTACTTACCAGGTGGACTTCAGGTTGGAGATATAGGTGCCATGCCAGAATAAACCTGAAAAATTTATGAAAGCCCAAATCTTTGAAAAGCCCATCTAAAAAAATGTTTTTGGGCCCAAAACCCTCAAAGCCGAGCTTTGAACCGGGCTCTGATACCAAACTGTAACACCCCAAACCCTGCCCATGAACCACGGCCGAATCTAGGATGCCACTGCGGAAAACGTTTGAAAAAAAATATTTTGACTTAGAGTGAAAACATAAAAATTTATTTGTTTTCCATAAAGCAACATGGGTTTCACATGTAAAATAAAGTTAAGTTGTTACAAAATATTCGGTTGAAAACTTTAATACAAGTATTTATAATATCACTTGGTTATCAAAATCATTTTCAACTTTAGCTTAATAATAACATAACCTCAAAACCATAAATAAAGTCTCCAAATAGTTTAAGTGGCCCTTATTACAATAAATAATCATTTGAAAATACTGATAATATAAAATGCATAAATTAAGTGAAAACATCTTATGCATGGGCCACCTTGTATCCACTCCAACCCGGTCTAAGCTTTATGCATCACCTGTAAGGTTTGAGAAAAAAAATTGGGTGAGTCACACTGGACTCAAGTGTGTAATTATTTCACATGTCTCTCCACATATGGGCTTGGCCCATATCCACACTGATCCACATACAAAATTATGCAAAATGAAGCCCAACCCAACCTAATTCCATCCATTACACCTACCTCGGCACACCTGCTGCCCAAGGCCGTGGCTAATCCACCGATCACCTAAGTGATCCCACATAACTTACCTCGGTAGACTTGCTGCTCAAGGCCGTGGCTAAGCCACTGATCACATAAGTGATCCCACTTATCAATTAATCCACGGTGATGTACACAGCTATCAACCACAGAGATGGGCACCTAGCCAACACCTCCCTTGATGAAGCACATAGCTAACATCAAGCGCCAATGTAGCACAAGGCTAACATCAAACCACGTACATAAAGTACACCCTTTCCTTCGATGGTCACATCCCAAGTCTCATGTATCATGCCACAATATCATAAAAATAAGCATACATCAAATGCTATCATGTTTTCATACATAAATCATATGTAAATTAACATCATAAAATACTGACCTTGTTAATCGATTATTCAACATGGGTATCCATCATTTTTATTGCCGGTTACCGTACACATCATACGCATATACATAATAACACATATAAACAATCAAGAAACAGTGCGATAACTATACACCTGTTTGGCATAGTTTACTCAATCCCGAAACTCTCTTATTCCAGTCGATTTGTTCCAAAGAACCAAAGTCAGAAATCGGTCATCACTTAAACTCATACAATGGCCTATGGCCGAATACTATAAATCACCTACTTTGCTTAACTAAATCCCGAATCACCACATAACACTTACCTTGATGAATTAAATTCTTACAATCCACCTTAAGGCTCCTTACTGTTGGCTATACAAAAGAAACATAATATTATGACTCTACATACATTCGGCCATCCCTTAGAAACCAAGGCCAACCATTGGTTTTGGCATACTAAATGAAGAAGAAGAGAATTTGATTGCTAATAAAATACTTACTATACTCGAAATCGATTGGAAGATTGATGAAAAGGAATGTCGACACCTCCCCCTCTAAAGGCTCTAAAAGATTCGGCAAGAACTCCCAAATGGAGATGGGATAATCGGCTAACACAAAATAGGTATAGAAAAGAAGAAAAGAAGTGTAGATGAAAGTTAGGAGAATTCGGCAATGAAGAACAAAGGTGGAGAGGTTTCGACTTTGTTGCAAATGAGAGGATGGGTTTCGGTTTTTAGGAAGTGAATGGAAGGAAAATAAGTTGCAAAAGGAATAGGAAAAAGAAAAAGATGCACAAAATGACTTCCAACTTTTGGCTTTTGGTCAAGAAATAGGGTGCAAATTTTTGCAATGGCAAGGGTGAAAAGAAAGTTCCAAAAGAGAATACTAAAGAAAGAAAAAAAAAAACCTAAAAAGAACTTCTAGACCTCTAATAGGAAATTCGGCTATTCCCCCCACTCATGACCGAAATTATCACCCAAAAGAGACCCACATTCGGCCTCCACACTCAAAATTCTTCTTGCCATCAATTCAAACTAATTTTGAATTAAACTCACTCCTAAATTTCTCCTTATTTCCTCCTAATCACATTCAAAATTAAGTCAACCCCCCTAGTCCACTATACCGTCTACATTCATGGTCAAATGGCCATAAAAAAAATTTCAAAACAACACTCCATACTTCAAGCCTTATGTCCCCTTATCCTACCAGAATTCCTTGATACCATACCATAAATAAGCACTTGCCTTATTCCTTAGTCTACTATCCATAAATAACAAAGTCCATCCTTACCATAAGTAAAATTTGACCAACACATGCCATACAAAAATTAAAAGTCACCTTAATGTCATCCATGGGATTCGAACCTAAGACCATTAGTACACTTCCACAGCCACTTGCCACTTTACCAATTAACTCATTGTGATTAAAACCTCAAACTAATTTTCTTAAGGCCAATTTTACTTAGCTCCCCTTCTAAGAATAAAAATCTAATATTTTTCTAAAGCATTCCCTTACATTCTAAAATTCTAAAAACCCTTAAAACATATCCAAACACACACTAAGCCCACTATCACTTGAATTATGCATAAACGCACAACCCCTAAATCTAGGATATTACACGTATGAAGTGATAGAAAGAATCGGTCCAGTGGATTATCGATTGTCTTTACCATCAGAATTATAAAGAATTCATTATGTATTTCATGTTTCTATGTTGAGGCGATATCGATCGGACCCATCGCATATGATTTCCCCAATTGAAGTGGAAATTCGATCGGATATAACATACGAAGAAGAGCCGATTCAAATCTTAGCACGAGAAGTGAAACAGTTGAGAAACAAAGAAATTACTTTATTGAAAGTGTTATGGCAACGACGTGGAGTGTAAGAGGCAACATGGGAAACTGAGGAGGCTATGAGGAAACAGTATCCCAACTTATTCACTGGTAAGATTTTCGGGGACAAAAATCCTTAAAGGGGGAGAATTGTGATAGCCTGAAATAGGGCCTAATCAAAAAAGTGGTTGCAAAACAATGAATCTGAGATATAAAAGTTTATGACAGCTAATTATTATGATTTATTGAGTGATTAAATACATGTGTTAGAGTATCGATAAGAAATTTTATTGATTGCATGCTTAAATTGCCTATTAGGACTTGTTTGCAAAAGTTTCTAAATAGGGGTTCTAATTGAGAGAGTACTTGACTGTAATGGGGGTTTGAAGTAGGAGTCCTTTAATGGTAATTAGACCATTATATTTCCATGGACAAAAACGGACATACATAGGTAGAAATAACCAAAGTTTTTAATGAAGGGTATTATAGTCATCTCGTAATTGAAAGATTGAAAAAAACAAAAAAAGCTGGCAAAATATGTCCATCTTCTTCATTAGGACGAAATTTCAAGGGTTCTCCGTAGCTAGGGTTTGTTTCAAGCTTCCAAGCTCCATAGTAAGTGATTCCAAGCCCCGTTTTTAATGTTCTTTACGTTTTTGGTGTCCCGGTAACTTGATTTAGCTTATACTAGCAATAATTTAACCTAGGGTTCATATTTGGAAAATCACCCATAGGTGAAATGTGCTTATTTTGATGTTTTAAGATTGAGTATGAGGTTTTAAATTATGTTAAACAACTTTTGCTAAGCGATTTTAAGTGAAAACGAGTATAACGGCTTAATCGGTAAAAACACCTAATGTTCATAAGTAAATGTTAGAGTGAGAATTTGATGTTGTCATAGAAGGGAAAAATGATCATCATGTCATAAAACATAAGAATAAGGGATAAATTTTAATTTCTGAGCTCTGGGGCAAAAGTGTAAATATATGAAACTTTAGGGGTAACAATGTAATTTTGAAAAATATTTTGTATGAATTGCATTTGAATGGAATGTTGATAAAATGTATTAAATTGTGTTAATATAAATCAAGAAAGAAGGAATAGTGAAGGTGATCGGGGAAAAGAGAAGGTTGTCGACTAATTTACGAAAATAGTCGTTTTGCATCCGAGGTATGTAAATAATAGCAAAATTTTTATAAATTGTGAATTATATTTGATATGTGAATTAATATTGAATGTGGAAGGAAAATTGTTCATGAACTATTCAAGTGATAAAGTGTTTAAAATAAGTATTAAGAGTAAATTCCCGGTTGAACTTAGGAATAGAATAGATACAAGTGATATATCACTAGAGACTAGTGTTACAGTGTTACAGTAAGTCCCCGGTGCTGGGTGATCTAGAATGTGTTGCAGACACTTGACAGCTTGTGTGAGCAAGCCCGTGGACATTTCTAGTTTTATTGATCAGTGGTAGCTTCAGCTACATTACAGTGGTAGCTTCGGCTACATATCAGTGGTAGCTTCGGCTACATATCAGTGTGGCACTTATGTGCTAATTCTCTACGTATCCGCGTATATTCTGAGTGTTCAACCGGATTAATAATAAATTAAAGTGAATATGAGATGAAGTGTGTATGTAAGTATAATTGAAAGAATGAGCATACATGATAATGATTAAGTACTTAAATGTATGTGCAAGTGAACTAGTAAGATTGTACATTTTGATCGCTGTTTTCGCGATGTTAAAGTCTTAAAATTTAAAAGAAGAATGATCGAACTTGGAAACTAACTATGACAATGATTTAAGGCAAGCGCACCTATAGAACAGTTGTATAGTTAAGGCAAGACGAGATTGTCGAACCTGAAGGAACCAAAAGTACTAATACTAACTCTCTTTTTATTATCTAGCCTAAGAATTATAGTGATTTTTATCTAATCTAAAATTAACTAACTACTAAACTAAAGACTCTAACACAAAGAAGAATGAATTTGGGAAAATAACTTGGAAGAAAAACCAATTGATTAAGATGACACCCAAGGAAGAATCCACCTTGTAACATCCCGAAATTGGGCCTAGTAGGATTGGGCCTAATGGGCTTTAGGCATGGGAGTGTTTAAAATTTTTGAGAACAAGAGAATGACATTATTTGTAGTTGGACTTATTAAGAAGGTAATTTTGGAAGGTTACAAGGTTTCTATGAAGTCTCAGGTTTAATTGGGCCTTAGGAAAAATTTTGGTATTTTATCACTTTAAGGAGATAGAGTAAGTGACCTTAAGGCTTACAGTAATGAATGAGTAAATGGTTAGCATAAGATGAGTAATTGGTAAAGAGGTTATGGCATTAAGTGATGTACTTTAATGGAAGAGGTTTAAATCCCATTGTTTGCAAATTTGACTATTATATTTTCTTTCCTTCCTTATGTGTCGGCCAAGAAGTATTTTTGGTAAGTGTGGACTTCATTATTTTGGTAACGTGGCTAAAAGAATATGTTAAGGTTAAATTTTGGGAAAGGAATTAAGAGGAATAGGAAAGAAAGGGGGACAAGAGGCTAATATCTGGGGAGGTGTTTTGGAAAGTATGGGTGGCCAAACTCTTATCCTAGGGGGGATGCATGTGGACGGTTTTGAGGTAGATAGGTGGCTGAAAAATTTTATTTGGGGTTTGGTAGAGTCTTAGGTTTGTTTTGGCCAAAATTCCTTTGATAACTTTGTGTCATTCTCTCCCAATTTTACAACTCTCCTTGCCGAAACCTATTAGCACAATAGTGCATTTTCTTTCTCTTTTGTTTGACCACAAACTCATTTTCTTTCCACCTTCCTTGATAGCCGAAATTCTCCATTGCCTTTTGATTTATTTTTTGGTGCTTGTTAGGCCAAAAACTTTTCTCTTTGCACTATTTGGTACTCTCCAAATTTCTTTTGCTTTATGCCGAATTTACAAACCATTGGTGAGCACACTTTCTTCATTTTTTTCCTTGGGGGTTGAAACCTTAATCCATTTTTCACCATTCTTTTTGTTGCCGAAATACTCCCATTTTATTTTGGTTCATATTTCTTTTAGTGTTGATCGAAACATTCCAAACATCTTGATACTACTTCTTCTTTCTTTTAATCCTTTCTTCTCATTTGTGCTAACATTCACTCTTTTGATCAATCGAGTGATAGTGGAAGGCTGAAACTTTGACTCATTCGTAACCATTGTATAATCGTTAGAAATCGGAACTAATATTGTTAAGGTAAGGGATTCATCATGGTTCTTTTTGGATCTTTTTCGTTGACCGGTTATTTTGCTTAACGAAATAGTGGTTGTGACTAATCAATTATATTTTTAGGGACTAAATCGTTTGATCTATCCCTCGTAATAAGAGACTCAGATTGTTGGTAAGTGTATAGATTGTTAATCAATCGAAACAATTGGTTAAAGTGGTAAATTTAGTTTTGGACTAATTGTTGACCGATTGTATCTTTAGGTGCCGCGGAGAATATCGTGTTACGGATTCTGAATAAGGTGTGTAATCCCGTACCTTCCATATATGGTGTGTAATCTCACACTTCTCTGAAATTTTGCATGAAATATTCTATGAATCGGTCAAAATACCAAAGAAAAATAAAAAACCGGCATCTGTGATCACTCGGGCGTGCCTATGATCGTTCTAGTAATCATATTTTGTAATAAAATATAATTGAAACAGTGTCATGTATTTGAAAAATCATGAAAAATAGGATAAAAGGAATTACAAAGTGAATAAGATATCAGATTAAAGCTTGCTGTGTCTATTTTAATTTGGAAGAAACAGAGAAGGAAAAGAAATATTATATTCTGAGATGTTTTAATTTTATTAAGACTGGTTCTGAATGAGTTCTGGGTATTCTATTCTGTCTGGGAAAAATCGTATAAAATTGTACAAAGTGAATTAAGAGTTATAATTGATATGTATGGATTCCTTAATGAGCCTATTTTCAATAGAAACAAGTGGGAGCAGTAGATGAAAGCATACAGTAATATATTTGTGATTAAGGTAAGAGAGGTCAGAATCATTGGACAATGAAACAAGGAAAATTAAAGGAATAAACTGTACTAAATGGTTAAGCTAAAAATTTTGGACAACTTATAGGAGAAAGATAAAGGAGTCTAGTTTCGAGGAAATTTTACGGATTTAGATTTTGAGTTTTCTAACTCGAGTCAGTTTCGGTTTTATGCCCCAAATTAGTAATTAAGCCTAGGTTGTGAAATTACCATCATACCCTTAGAGGGTAAATTATCGAATTACCCTTAGTGGGTACGATTACCGAATTATGAAAATTTTCTTACAGGGCGAGTTACGAAATTGCCCCTAATGGGCCAAATTACGAAATGTCCCTATGGACCGAATTACAAAAATACCCTTTATGGGCCAAATTGAAATATGTCGCTTTATGGGCCCAAATGTGATATTTTCTATATGGGCCAAATCTGATATTTACTTTATGAGCCAAACGTGATATCTAATAAATGGGCCAAATGTGATATTGGTTACATGGGCCAAAATGTGATATGGGCCAGATTGTGAGAATTTTTGTAATGGGTAGTATGTTTGTAATAATTTTATGATTTGATATGAATAATTGAATGTGCATATTATATACATGATTTGCATGGGTTGGGATATTTGACGAAGAAAAGTTCTGGTAGCTTTGCGACAAAATTCTGATGGCTCTGTGCCCAGTTTGATATATGGCTTCGTGCCCAGTTTGATATATGGCTTCGTGCCCAGTTTGATATATGGCTTTGTGCCCAATTTGATATATGGCTTCGTGCCCAGTTTGATATATGGCTTCGTGCCCAGTTTGCTATATCGCTCCGTGCCCAGTTTGATATATGGCTTAATGCCCAGTTTGGTGTGTTGGCGGGGTGGGTGACTAAAGCTCCCCACAGGTGCGTTGGTTGGTACGGGTGGTGTGTAGCGGATGGAAAATTAGGTTTGGTTTTGAGAATTGCATATCACATGCACTCTATTCATGTTAAACTGTTATATTTTAAATGGGCTTTGTCCCAATAAATGCTTAATTGGATTTTGGCCCAGTGGACAACGGTAAGTGGGTTACACACTGAGTTCCTGTAACTCACCCCCCTTTCTCTTAACCCTTGTAGGTAATACTCCGTAGAGAGGACTTGGGCCCATGTATGACTTGGTGGAGGCTATACTTCCGAAATGGTGTTATCGAATTTTAAATTTTCTATTTCCGTTTATTTTATTATTTTGCTATTTTGGTTTAAGTTGTAATAGGGCCTTTGGAGTATTTTATTTTTTGCGTTATCGTTGTTATACTTATTATCTTGCTTAAATTGTTTAAAACGAGAATTTTTCTAAAAACGTAAATAATGGTTTTCCAAAAATTGATTAACAAATGATTTTCATAACAAACTTTTACAAATGATTTAACTTGGACATTCTCTTTCAAATTGTCGGTGACATTTTCAAAAGTCCTTATGTTAAAGTCCACTACTTCGATTTTCGACTCATCAGTCAATCTCTCAAGAATACTTGTATTTTATCTACGTTTCCACAATGTTTTCAAAATGCTTCTGCAACTCTATTTCCAAACGTCATATTTTTGTAAATTGTTTATTTCAAATGTGTTTTCACAACCAAAAAGGTTTTTAAAGATAATTACATTTTCAAGTAGATAACAATTACTTAGTGTTTTGAGGTTTTAACAAAGAGGCTGAAATTTTCAAATGAGTTTTATTTGTGACATGCCAGATTCGGGCCTAACTTCTAGGTCGAGTTTGGGTGTTACATTTTATGGTATCAGAGCCTAGTTTTAAAACTCGTTTGTGGTTTGGGTTCAAAAAAAAGTTTTCCCAAGACTGTTTAAAAATTTCAATTTATAAATATGTGTTCTAAAGGAAGTATGGCACCACGAGTATCCGGCACCAAGTCAAGTAAGTATTTGTTTTTGTTTTATGATTATTGTGTTACGAAAATTTTACAAAATAGAATACTTTAGAACGGTTAGCTTTAGGAGTTGAAACTATAGAGACTAAGACTCTAGGATGCGAATTTGACTCTCGAAAACAACTTTTCTACACATACTCCATAAAATATCATTTAATAAACATCGAATAGCATAATGATTCATAAAACTCTTAATCAGATTAAATCGACTTAGTGAACATGAACGCTAGAAGACGAGGACGTGGTAGACATAGACGTGGTAGAGGTCGAGGTGCTAGGGCTAGATCTTCGACATCGAGGCATGTGCCCAAAAGGGAGGCATTGGCATCACTAGTGGCTGAGATGGTATCTCAAGATCGAGCTGGGATTGGTGAGTTGACTTAGATTGTTAAGGAAGTATTGGAAGAGGTTAAAGGAATCGGTGAAGCACTTTGAGTTGGGTTTGTGGACTGTAAGAAGAAAAGAGATCGTGGTCCTTCTGGGTCGCAATCTAGTTCTGTGAAGCATGTTAAGGCACGTCCAAACTTTCTGGCTTGTGATTTTTGCAAGAGGCGTCATCCGAGAGAATGTTGGAAGAGGTCAGGAACATGTTTGAGATGCGGGTCTAAGGAGCTCAAGGCTTAAAATTGGTTCATCACCATCAAGTCAGGTATGTTTTGGTTGGACGTGATGATTGAATATAGAAAATTCTAAGTATAAATGGTAGACAATTGGTTGCTTTTGTGGTTGGATGTTTGGTTGTGTGAAAGAGGATTCAAGATCTTGTTAAAAGTACATTGTGGTTTTTAAGGTCAGAGTGCGCAACGGAAGCATTGTGGTGTGACTTGAGCGGAGCGTTTAGTAGTTGGTTGGAAATTTCGAGGATGAAATTTCTTTAAGGAGGGTAGAATTGTAACATCCCGAAATTGGGCCTAGTAGGATTGGGCCTAATGGGCTTTGGGCGTTGGAGTGTTTAAAATTTTTGAGAACAAGAGAATGACATTATTTGTAGTTGGACTTATTAAGAAGGTAATTTTGGAAGGTTATAAGGTTTCTATGAAGTCTCGAGTTTAATTAGGCCTTAGGAAAAAATTTGGTATTTTATCACTTTAAGGAAATAGGTAAGTGACCTAAAAGCTTATAGTAGTGAATGAGTAAATGGTTAGCATAAGATGAGTAATTGGTAAAGAGGTTATGACATTAAGTGATGTACCTTGAAGGAAGAGGTTCAAATCCCATTGTTTGCAAATTTGAGTATTATTTTTGCTTTCCTTCTTATGTGTCGGCCAAGAAGTATTTTTGGCAAGTGTGGAGTTTATTATTTTGGTAAGGTGGCTAAATGAATATGTCAAGGTTAAAGTTTGGGAAAGGAATCAAGAGGAATAGGAAAGAAAAGGGGACAAGAGGCTAATATCGGGGGAGGTGTTTTGGAAAGTATGGGTGGCCAAACTCTTATCCTAGGGGGGATGCATGTGGACGGTTTTGAGGTAGATAGGTGGCTAAAAATTTTTATTTGGGATTTGGTAAAGCCTTAGCTTTGTTTTGGCCAAAATTCCTTTGACAACTTTGTGTCATTCTCTCCCAATTTTGCAACTCTCCTTGCCGAAACCTATTAGCACAATAGTACATTTTCTTTCTCTTTTGTTTGACCACAAACTCATTTTCTTTCCACCTTCCTTGATAGCCAAAATTCTCCATTGCCTTTTGATTTAATTTTTGGTGCTTGTTAGGCCAAAAACTTTTCTCTTGGCACTATTTGGTACTCTCCAAATTTCTTTTGCTTTGTGCCGAATTTACAAGCCATTGTTGAGCACACTTTCTTCATTTTTTTCGTTGGGGGCCGAAAGCTTAATCCATTTTTCACCATTCTTTTTGTTTTCAAAATACTCACATTTCATTTTGGTTCATATTTCTTTTAGTGTTGATCGAAACATTCCAAACACCTTGATACACTTTCTCCTTTCTTTTAATCATTTCTTCTCATTTGTGTTCACATTCACTCCTTTGATCAATCGAGTGATAGTGGAAGGCTAAAACTTTCACTCATCTATAGCCATTGTACAATCATTAGAAATCGGAACTAATATCATTAAGGTAAGGGATTCATCATGGTTCTTTTTGGATCTTTTTCGTTGACCGGTTATTTTGCTTAACGAAATAGTGGTTGTGACTAATCGATTATATTTTTAGGGACTAAATCATTCGATCTATCCCTCGTAATAAGAGACTCGGATTGTTGGTAAGTGTATAGATTGTTAATCAATCGAAACAATTGGTTAAAGTGGTAAATTCGATTTTGGACTAATTGTTGACCGATTGTATCTTTAGGTGCCACGGAGAATATCGTGTTACGGATTCTGAATAAGGTGTGTAATCCCGCACCTTCCGTATATGGTGTGTAATCTCACACTTCTCTGAAATTTTGTATGAAATATTCTATGAATCAGTTGAAATACCGAAGAAAAATCGAAAATCGGCATCCGTGATCACTGGGGCATGTGTATGATCGTACTGGTAATCTTATTTTGTAATAAAATAGTTTCGGTCAGAAACAGTGTCATGTATTTGAAATATCACTAAAAATAGGATAAAATGAATTACAAAGTGAATAAGATATCAGATTAAAGCCTACTGTGTCTATTTTAATATGGAAGAAACAGATAAGGAAAAGGAATATTATATTCTGAGATGTGTTAATTTTAGTGAGACTGGTTCTGAATGACTTTGGGGTATTCTGTTCTGTCTGGGAAAAATCGTATAAAATGGTAAAAAGTGAATTAAGAGTTATAATTGAGATGTATGGATTCCTTAGTGAGCCTATTTTCAATAGAAACAAGTGGGAGCAGTATGAAAAGCGTACAGTAAGATATTTGTGATTAAGGTAAGAGAGGTTAGAATCATTGGACAGTGAAACAAGGAAAACTTCAAGGCATAAACTGTAGTAAATGGTTAAGCTAAAAATTCTGGAAAACTTATAGGAGTAAGATAAATGAGTCTAGTTTCAAGAAAAATTTACGGATTTAGATTTTGAGTTCTCTAACTCGAGTTATAGTCAGTTTAGTCAGTATGACGCAGATGGACAGTTTCGATTTTATGCCCCAAATTAGTAATTAAGCCTAGGTTGCGAAATTACCATCATACCCTTAGAGGGTAAATTATCGAATTACCATTAGTGGGTACGATTACTGAATTATGAAAATGCCCTTACGGGCCGAGTTACGAAAATGCCCCTAATGGGCCAAATTACGAAATGTCCTTATGGACCGAATTACGAAAATACCCTTTTTGGGCCAAATTAAAATATGTCGCTTTATGGGCCCAAATATGATATTTACTATATCGGCCAAATGTGATATTTACTATATGGGAAAAATTTGATATTTACTATATGAACCAAATGTGATATGTGATAAATGGGCCAAATGTGATATTGGCTACATGGGCCAAAATGTGATATGGGCCAGATTGTGAGAATTTTTATAATGGGTCGTATGTTTGTAATAATTTTATGATTTGATATGAATAATTAATTGTGCATATTAAATTCATGATTTGCATGGATTGGGATATTTGACGAAGAAAAGTTCTAGTGGCTTTGCTACAAAATTCCGATAGCTTTGTGCATAGTTTGATATATGGCTTCGTTCCCAGTTTGATATATGGCTTCGTGCCCAGTTTGATATATGGCTTCGTGCCCAGTTTGATATATGGCTTCATGCCCAGTTTGATATATGGCTTTGTGCCCAGTTTGATATATGGATTAATGCCCAGTTTGGTGTGTTGGAGGGGTGGGTGACTAAAGCTCCCCACAGGTGTGTTGGTTGGTATGGGTGGTGTGTAGCGAATGGAAAACTAGGTTTGGTTTTGGGAATTGCATATCACATGCATTTGATTCATGTTAAATTATTATATTTTAAATGGGCTTTGGCCCAATAAATGCTTAATTGGATTTTGGCCCAGTGGACACCGGTAAGTAGGTTACACACTGAGTTCTTGTAACTCACCCCCTTTCTCTTAACCCTTGTAGGTAATGCTCCGTAGTGAGGACTTGGGCCCATGGATGACTCGGTGGAGGCTATACTTTCGAAATGGTGTTATCGAATTTTAAATTTTCCATTTCCGTTTATTTTATTATTTTGCTATTTTGGTTTAAGTTGTAATAGGGCCTTTGGAGTATTTTATTATTTCCTTTATGGTTGTTATACTTATTATCTTGCTTAAATGTTTAAAACGAGAATTTTTCTAAAAACGTAAATAACGGTTTTCCAAAAATTGATTAACAAATGATTTTCATAACTAACTTTTACAAATGATTTTAACTCGAAAATTCTCTTTCAAATTATCGGTGACATTTTCAAAAGTCCTGATTTTAAAGTCCACTACTTCGATTTTCGACTCATCAATCAACCTCTCAATAATACTTGTATTTTATCTACGTTTCCACAATGTTTTTAAAATGCTTCTGCAACTCTATTTCCAAACGTCATATTTTCGTAAATTGTTTATTTCAAACATGTTTTCACAACCAAAAAGGTTTTTAAAGATAATTACGTTTTCAAGTAGATAACAATTACTTAAGTGTTTTGAGGTTTTAACAAAGAGGCTGAAATTTTCAAATGAGTTTTATTTGTGACATGCCAGATTCAGGCCTAACTTCTAGGCCGAGTTTAGGGTGTTACATTTTATGGTATTAGAGACTAGTTTCAAAACTCGGTGTGGTTTGGGTTCAAAAAAATGTTTTCCCAAGACTTTTTAAAAATTTTGATTTATAAATATGTGTTCTAAAGGAAGTATGGCACCACGAGTATCCAGCACCAAGTCAAGTAAGTATTTGTTTTTATTTTATGATTATTGTGTTACGAAAATTCTACAAAATAGAATACTCTAGAACTGTTAGCTTTAGGAGTTGAAACTATAGAGACTGAGACTCTAGGATGCGGATTTGACTCTCGAAAATAACTTTTCTACTCATACTCCATAAAACATCGTTTAATAAACATCGAATAGCATAATGATTCATAAAACTCTTAATCAGATTAAATCGACTTAGTGAACATGAGCACTAGAAGACAGGGACGTGGTAGACGTAGACGTGGTAGAGGTCGAGGTGCTAGGGCTAGATCTTCGACATCGAGGCATGTGCCCGAAAGGGAGGCATTGGCATCACCAGTTGCTGAGACAGGATCTCATGATCGAGCTGGGATTGGTGAATTGACTCAGATTGTTAAAGAAATATTGGAAGAGGTTAAAGGAATCGGTGAAGCACTTCGAGTTGGGTCTGTGGACTATAAGAATAAAAGATATCGTGCTCCTTCTGGGTCGCAGCCTAGTTCTGTGAAGCATGTTAAGGCACGTCCAAACTTTTCAGCTTGTGATTTTTGCAAGAGACGTCATCCGAGAGAATGCTAGAGGAGGTCAGGAGCATGTTTGAGATGCGGGTCTAAGGAGCACAATGCTCGGAATTGTTTCATTACCATTAAGTCAGGTATGTTTTGGTTGGACGTGATGATTGAATGTCTAAAATTCTAAGTATAAATGGTAGACAATTGGTTGCTTTTGTGGTTAGATGTTTGGTTTTGTGAAAGAGGATTCAAGATTTTGTTAAAAGTACATTGTGGTTTTTAAGGTCAGAGTGCACAGTGGAAGCATTGTGTGTGACTTGAGCAGAGCGTTTAGTAGTTGGTTGGAAATTTCAAGGATGAAATTTCTTTAAGGAGGGTAGAATTGTAACATCTCGAAATTGGGCCTAGCAGGATTGGGCCTAATGGGCTTTGGGCGTGGGAGTGTTTAAAATTTTTGAGAACAAGAGAATGACATTATTTGTAGTTGGACTTATTAAGAAGGTAATTTTGGAAGGTTATAAGGTTTCTATGAAGTCTCGGGTTTAATTAGGCCTTAGGAAAAAATTTGGTATTTTATCACTTTAAGGAGATAGAGTAAGTGACCTTAAGGCTTATAGTAATGAATGAGTAAATGGTTAGCATAAGATGAGTAATTGGTAAAGAGGTTATGGCATTAAGTGATGTACCTTGAGGGAAGAGGTTCAAATCCCATTGTTTGCAAATTTGACTATTATTTTTGCTTTCCTTCCTTATGTGTCGGCCAAGAACTATTTTTGGTAAGTGTGGACTTCATTATTTTGGTAAGGTGGCTAAACGAATATGTCAAGGTTAAAGTTTGGGAAAGGAATCAAGAGGAATAGGAAAGGAAGGGGGACAAGAGGCTAATATCGGGGGAGGTGTTTTGGAAAGTATGGGTGGCCAAACTCTTATCTTAGGGGGGATGCATGTGGACGGTTTTGAGGTAGATAGGTGGCTGAAAATTTTTATTTGGCATTTGGTAAAGTCTTAGCTTTATTTTGGCCAAAATTCCTTTGACAACTTTGTGTCATTCTCTCCCAATTTTGCAACTCTCCTTGCCGAAACCTATTAACCCAATAGTGCATTTTCTCTCTTTTGTTTGACCACAAACTCATTTTCTTTCCACCTTCCTTGATAGCCGAAATTCTCCATTGCCTTCTGATTTAATTTTTGGTGCTTGTTAGGCCAAAAACTTTTCTCTTTGCACTAGTTGGTACTCTCCAAATTTCTTTTGCTTTGTGCCGAATTTACAAGCCATTGGTGAGCACACTTTCTTCATTTTTTTTCTTAGGGGCCGAAACCTTAATCCATTTTTCACCATTCTTTTTGTTGCTTAAATACTCATATTTCATTTTGGTTCATATTTCTTTTAGTGTTGATTGAAACATTCCAAACACCTTGATACACCTTCTCCTTTCTTTTAATCATTTCTTCTCATTTGTGTTGACATTCACTCCTTTGATCAATAGAGTGATAGTGGAAGGCTGAAACTTTGACTCATCTGTAGCCATTGTACAATCGTTAGAAATCGGAACTAATATCGTTAAGGTAAGGGATTCATCATGGTTCTTTTTGGATCTTTTTCGTTGACCAGTTATTTTGCTTAACGAAATAGTGGTTGTGACTAATCGATTATATTTTTTTTAGGGACTAAACCGCTCGATCTATGCCTCGTAATAAGAGACTCGGATTGTTGGTAAGTGTATAGATTGTTAATCAATCGAGACAATTGGTTGAAGTGGTAGATTCGGTTTTGGACTAATTGTTGACAGATTGTATCTTTAGGTGCCGTGGAGAATATCGTGTTACGGATTTCGAATAAGGTGTGTAATCCCGTACCTTCCGTATATGGTGTGTAATCTCACACTTCTCTGAAATTTTGTATGAAATATTCTATGAATCGGTTGAAATACTGAAGAAAAATCGAAAACTGGCATCCGTGATCACTCGGGCGTGCGTATGATCGTACTGGTAATCGTATTTTGTAATAAAACAGTTTCGGTCGAAAATAGTATCGCGTATTTGAAAAATTATGAAAAAAAGGATAAAAAGAATTACAAAGTGAATAAGATATCAGATTAAATCTTGCTGTGTCTATTTTAATATGGAAGAGATGGAGAGGGAAAAGGAATATTATATTCTGAGATGTGTTAATTTTAGTGAGACTGGTTCTGAATGACTTTGGGTATTCTGTTCTGTCTGGGAAAAATCGTATAAAATTGTACAAAGTGAATTAAGAGTATAATTGATATGTATGGATTCCTTAGTGATCCTATTTTCAATAGAAACAAGTGGGAGCAGTAGATGAAAAGGTACAGTAAGATATTTGTGATTAAGTTAACAGAGGTCAGAATCATTGGACAGTGAAACAAGGAAAACTTCAAGGAATGAACTATACTAAATGGTTAAGCTAAAAATTCTGGAAATATTATAGGAGAAAGATAAATGAGTCTAGTTTTGAGGAAAATTTACGGATTTAGATTTCGAGTTTTCTAACTCGAGTTATTGTCAGTTTAGTCAGTATGACGCAGATGGACAGTTTCGATTTTATGCCCCAAATTAGTAATTAAGCCTAGGTTACGAAATTACCATCATACCCTTAGAGGGTAAATTACCAAATTATCCTTAGTGGGTACGATTACCGAATTATGAAAATGCCTTTACGGGCTGAGTTACAAAAATGCCCCTAATGGGCCGGATTACGAAATGTCCTTATAGACCGAATTACGAAAATACCCTTTATGGGCCAAATTGAAATATGTCGCTTTATGGGCCCAAATGTGATATTTACTGTATGGGCCAAATGTAATATTTACTAGATGGGCCAAATCTGATATTTACTATATGAGCCAAATGTGATATGTGATAAATGGGCCAAATGTGATATTGGCTACATGGGCCAAAATGTGATATGGACCAGATTGTGAGAATTTTTATAATGGGTCGTATGTTTGTAATAATTTTATGATTTGATATGAATAATTGAATGTGCATATTATATACATGATTTGCATAGGTTAGGATATTTGACGATGAGAAGTTCTGGTAGCTTTGCTACAAAATTCTGATGGCTTTGTGCCCAGTTTAATATATGGCTTCGTGCCCAATTTGATATATGGCTTCGTGCCCAGTTTGATATATGGCTTAATGCCCAGTTTGGTGTGTTGGCAGGTTGGGTGACTAAAGCTCCCCACAGGTGTGTTGGTTGGTGCGGGTGGTGTGTAACGGATGGAAAACTAGGTTTGGTTTTGGGAATTGCATATCACATGCATTCTATTCATGTTAAATTGTTATATTTTAAATGGGCTTTGGCCCAATAAATGCTTAATTGGATTTTGGCCCAGTGGACAACGGTAAGTGGGTTACACACTGAGTTTTTGTAATTCACCCCCTTTCTCTAACCCTTGTAGGTAATGCTCTGTAGTGAGGACTTGGGCCCATGGATGACTCGGTGGAGGCTATACTTTCGAAATGGTGTTATCGAATTTTAAAATTTCTATTTCCGTTTATTTTATTATTTTGCTATTTTGGTTTAAGTTGTAATAGGGCCTCTAGAGTATTTTATTATTTGCTTTATGGTTGTTATACTTATTATCTTGCTTAAATTGTTTAAAACGAGAATTTTTTTAAAAACGTAAATAACAGTTTTCCAAAAATTAATTAACAAATGATTTTCATAACAAACTTTTACAAAAGTTTTAACTCGGAAATTCTCTTTCAAATTATCGGCGACATTTTCAAAAGTCCTGATTTTAAAGTCCACTACTTTGATTTTCAACTCATCAATCAACCTCTCAAAAATACTTGTATTTTATCTACGTTTCCGCAATGTTTTCAAAATGCTTCTGCAACTCTATTTCCAAACGTCATATTTTCGTAAATTGTTTATTTCAAATATGTTTTCACAACCAAAAAGGTTTTTAAAGATAATTATGTTTTCAAGTAGATCACAATTACTTAAGTGTTTTGAGGTTTTAAAAAGAGGCTGAAATTTTCAAATGAGTTTTATTCGTGACATGCCAGATTCGGGCCTAACTTCTAGGCCGAGTTTGGGGTGTTACACACCTAGACTTCACTTGTTGTCTAACTCTGAACCAGACGATTTATTCATTTGACTTGATCTGTAAGATTCCCTAAGTTATATTAATCCCTCTCTCGAGGTGACCAAAGTCTAACCCTAGGTTGATTAATTGAAATCTCTTTCTAATTAAAACCCCTAGAATTGCATTAACTCGATCTATGGACTCCCATATTAGGTTTCACCCTAATCTAGCAAAATCTCGTCACCCTATCTCTAGGCGCGCGATCAACTCTGCTTAACTATGCTTGATCTACACTTAGGCAGGGACTTTTGCTCCTCCACCTAAGCACATCATACTTGAATTAATATCCTGAAAATATCAACACAAGAATTAAGAACACATAACTAAGAACAAGTCAAATATTTATCATATAGTTCAGCAAACAATAACAAGATTCATCTTAGGTTTTATCCCCCTCAGGTATCTGGAGGTTTAGTTCATAGCAATAAAAGAAAACATCTAAGAAGAAAAGATAAAACAAAACATAAGAAATCCCTAAAACCCCCTGAAGGAATTGAAGGAGAGATCCTTCATCTTGAGTATAATTCCGGCTTCTTGAGATGGATCATCTGGCTATCTTCGAGTAAATCTCCACAAATCTGCCTTCTCTGGCCTAGTCGGACGCCCTTGACTAAGGCCTTGGGTTCCCCCTTTTTCTGGTCATACTTCGGGTGTTTATATAGGCTTTTGAATATGTCTCTTTGCCTCTAAGTATCCAAATTCGAGTGAAACTCCTCTTTCTTGCGACAGGGACACGCCCATGGCGCACGCCCGTGTATATCGTGGCAAGGCCGTGTTCGAACCTGTTCAATTGGGCACGGCCGTGTGATCTTGGGCCAGGCCATGTGGATTTCGTGATATGGCCCATTTACTCCATTTTGGGCCCGTTTTCCGTTCTTTTTGTCATCTGGTGCTCTCCTGAGTGTAAAACATGAAAACAAAGGATTAAGAGCACCAAATTACACAATTCAAGGCTTAAATAATCCAAAAGCATGCTAAATGTGGGCCTAAAATATGTTACTTTTACGATTTATCACATGTGTAAGTGATTAAATTTGCTAAGAAGGATATTAATTAATTGTATGTGAAAATGTTAATTATTGAGTGCTTATTGTTTACATGTAACTTACTAAGCTATTAGTACCTTACTTGTTCTTTTCTTTTTCTTTGTTTTATAGTGTGTTGAACTTACTTGGATTGGAGATTGTCGGAGCCTCGTATCACACTATCAAGCCTTTACTTTGGTATATAAATGCTTTTGAAATGTTTAAAGTTATGGCATGTATAGGGATCAAATTATTTTATATGGATACCTAAGTGATGTTTACTACAAAGAAAGTATGAAAAAGTAAAAATTTGCAATGAAACAGTTTCTGGACAACAGCATTGACGTGAATTTGAAAAATCACAAAAAATAGGAGAAATGGAATTAGACGGTGAATAAGATATATAATTAAAGCTTATTGTGTCTAATTTCATATGAAAGAAATAGTGTAAGAAAGGAATTTTATATTCTGTGATATTTAAATTTTAGTGAGACAGGGTCAAAATAGTATTTGAAGTCCCCTATTTAGACTTTAGAAAATCATTTAAAATTGTACAAAAATAATTGTGAGTTATAATTTATATTTCTAGATTCCTTAGTGAGTCTACTTTCAGTAGAAATAAGTATGAACAACATATAAAAATTTTATAATGAGAAAATTGATTTTTAGTGAAGAGTTATCAGAACCATTGGACTGTGAAACAGGGTAGACTTTAATGAATAAACTGTACTAATTGGACAAACCAATAATTCTGAAGGTTTTATGGTGAAAAGATATATGAGTCTAGTTTCAAGAAAAATTTATGGATCTAAATTTCAATTTCTGTAACTCGAGTTATAATTAAATTACTGACATTGTGCAGATGGACAAATTTATTGTGAATGATGAAATAAATTATTACTTTTTATAGCCGAAGTAGTGAGATAAGTTAAATAACGCCTCGTGCTCAACTCCGGCAACGGTTTCAAGTGTGTGGTGTTACACCACAGCTCGTGTGAGCAGCATCGTGTAGCTATGTTCTGACCCACAGCTCGTGTGAGCCGGCCCATTTTCACAGCTCGTGCGAGCATTCTGATTCACGGCTCGTGTGAGCATACATGTATAAGATTTGATGGATTACAATTATATGATTTAGCACACTATGTGTGAGCTATCCGGGTATCACACAATATTCAAAATGGTTCAATGGGCATTACTCTAATTCAACATGGCGAGAGTTTGATACGAACTATTACAGGGACACATGTGAATTACATGGAAATAATTATACAAGGTATATTGAGAAATGAAATGGATGATACATGTAAAGGAAACTTAATCAAATGCTGTGCTCATCCATGTTTATTTGTTTATATATGTTTTTCATGGCTAACATGTTTTGATGTATATGCTTAGGCTTTCGGCCAAATTATGTTGGGATATGCTATGTTTACTTACCTATAATGTGATTAAATGGTAAGTTATGTTCTATGTTGTACGAAATTACTAAGCTTAAATTCTTACTCTGTGTTATTTTTTGTATTTTCAGTGCGTCAGATGCTCGTTTGGGTTGGAAGTTTGTCAGAGCTATATCACACTATCCATCGGCTCATCGGTACTTTCGGGGGTTTAATTTTGGTTATAATGGCATGTATAGGTATTTTGGCTAATTTTGGCCCATGTGTTTTGGTTGTTGAAATGGCCATTTGTTTCGGTTTGTGTTATGGTATTTTGGTGATGAAATGAATTAAGTTTTGGTATGTGAATTAGCCTTGATATGGTTGATGTTTGGCTTGATATGTATGAATTATGAAAGATGAAATGATAGTTTGAATATGCATATTATATATGGCTTGTAACTTGTTGAAGATGTTGTGAATTGGCACTTTGGTTTGGATGGCTTGTATGACTATTGATGCTAGTGATTGAATGGTATAATTAATACCATTTGGTATGTTTTGACAAGTAAATTCAATAGTATGTATTGATGCAATATGCCTAGAAGTTGGTTGATTAATGTGGCCAAATTGAGTACATGGTAATACATGTTTACATGTTGACATCTGAGGTGCCTATGGGCATATTGGTTGTATGTTATTATACCTTATGTATATAACTTATTTATGCATGATTTTGGTGCCTTGTTATGGCTTGTATATACGTGCAATTTTGGTTTTAGGTATATGCCAAGTTAGGTGAGAAAAATGACTTGTAAAATGGCCTATTTTCATCCACATGGGAAGAGACACGGGTGTGTGTCTCAGTTGTGTGTGGCACATGGCTAGGCAATATGGCTATGTCTCCCTTGTAGCTTTCAAAGGGTTGCAAGTCAGGTTGTTACACAGCCTAGCACACGGCCTGGCACACGAGCGTATGGCTTGGTTGTGTGACCCAAGTCAGTGAGTTACACGTGCACAGACTCAGGCTAGGAGACGGCTGTGTGCCTTTACTTTGAATCACGGCCTGGCCACACAGCACCCTTACAGTTTTGAAAATTTTCCTTGTTTCCTAAAAAATTCTCTAAGTTCCCGATTTAGTCCCGACTTGTTTCTAACATGTTTTTAGGGCCTTGAGGGCTTGTATAAGGGACAATATGAATGATTTTGTTTGATTTTAATATGTTTATTGATATAATATGAAATTTTTATAAATATGTGTTCATTTGAATTGTAAACTCCAATAATGCTTCATAACCCTATTCTGATGACGAATACGGGTTAGGGGTGTTACATTTATTGGTATCAGAACTACGATTTAGTCGATTCTCGGGCTGAATTGAAACACCTCATACCCGGCCCACGAGCCTGGACCGGATCTAGTATGTTCCTCGAAGTAAACCGGTTAAAAATTCTTTTATTACTTTGGAAAACTGTGTGTTTTGAAGAAAGTTTGTTTTTGGGTTGGGCTCGAGTTGAAAACAAATTTATTTTATATTGAAACCCATTTAATTTCAAGTGACAAAATAATTAAAGTTTATTTTGAATTAAATTGACTTAATCTCTAATAAATAAAATTTCGTAACATAGTAAATAAAACAGAAAATAACATAGTTCACTACGGCCTTATTACATCAAATAAAAACCCAAAATGAAATTTAAAGTACTTAGAAAAATAAAGAGTCCACATAATAATTTCCTTGCTGGGCATGGCCACCACTAAGCTCCTGCCGACCCGGTCCATTACTGATCATCACCTGAAAAATGTTCCCACAACGGGGTGAGTCAACAGACTCAATGTGTACCACAACACTAAAATTTAACAATTCAGGCATACATTATCATATCACATACGTATTCATATAACAGATAGAAAAAATGATGCAACCCGAACCCAAACCTAGATGCCATCCGCTACACATCACCCGTACCAACCTGCACACCGTGGGGACTACTAAGTCAACCCTCCATCCGCTACACACCATCGAAGGCAGTCGCTGCAGTCGACGTGCTCATTGCCCTTATAAATATTTGTGGCATAGCCACCAGATTAAATAATTGCAACCGAAGTCACCAAATTTAGATATCGTGGTCTTAGGTCACCAAATTCAGATATCGTGGTCTTTGGTCACCACATTCAGATATCGTGGTCTTAGATCACCACATTCAGATATTGTGGTATTAGGTCACCACATACAGATATCGTGGTCTTAGGTCACCACATTCACTTCCCCTTTTCAATAACCCATATGCCCCATATCATATATTATGCATTAACATTCCAAATTTCACGTTCTTATCACTCATCACATGTTAAATATAACATATTTCATAATCCTAGTAGGAGTAGGAAACGTACCTGAGTACTTTGTACCATAACATGGTACCTTAGCCACATTCTTACACTTTCATATTAATACATATATCAAGTTTAAGCCATAAATCTATTAAGATTAGTGTAGGGTACACACCTGATTCGCTTAACAAATTCACTAAAATCCCGAAATCCGATCTACTGCCTTAGATCCTTAACTCCCTTGGTGTCAATTTCACTATAAATCAAATCCCAAAAACTTTATGCTACACTTTCCTTCCAAATCTTAAATCCTGGAATTGATCTCTTGTCTTAGGTGTATGTCAAAATCCCTATAGCCACATGTTAGATCAATTTCTAACATTCAATCTCAATAAAAATGGCCTAAGGCCGAATACTTTATTGTCTTACCTTGATCCTTAAATCCCGAAATAGTTGACTTGGACGAATCCCGAAAGATACTCCCCTTGAAATCGACAACTAGCAAATCCCGAAACCTTTTTCCAAAGTTTTGGCCAAGATTATTAAGGTTAGTTTCTAACATTCGGCTATAAAGAAAAGGAATGATCAAGATAATAATCGGCCCTTACTCTATTTGTGGAAGTCGACAGCACTTCCTCTTAATGCCACTTGAGATATTCGGCTATAGGTTGGAAAGAACTTGATTTCGGCTTTCTTGAATAATCGGCTATGGCCTTAAAAAGGTTTACTTCCAGCTTTTGAATGGATTTAGAAGGAAAAGAGAAAGAAGAATAAAGATAGAGGATTCGGCTAGAACACAAGGTGTTTTCGGCTTGGCAAAAATAAAAGAGAAGAGAGGAGTTTTTGCTAGAGAATTCGGCAGAGACTTTCAAGAAAAGAAAATAATACAGAATAGCCTCTTTTTTCCTTCTATTGCCGAAATTACTAGGCCAAGACTCCCTTGCTTGGCCATCACTCTCATATCCTTATCTCTTTATTTAAAATTAATAGAAATAATCCTTTAATTATCTCTTATCCATTAATTAAAAATACCAATAATTATCCATCATTTATCCATCTATTTGCTGAATTTTAAAAGGGATTAAACTCCTCCCTTGAGTTCCTTAGTGCCGTCCACCTCTCTGCTCCTTGTAGCAAAAATAAAATTCTTTTATTTGCTTCCCATGCGACTTGAACTTAGGCCCCTTTCCCCTTGCTTGTGGCGTCACTTACTGGGCTTTAAGTGGTGCCTCCTTGCCATTTTTCCAAGCCCATTCTTGTGTCAAATTTCCTCTATTAATTTTCTTAAGGCCACCTTGCCTTAGTTTCCTCTTTTAAACTTTAAAACTTAACATTTTCTAAAGCATTTCCTTATATTTCCAAGACATTTCCTTACATTTCCAAGATAAGACATTTCCTTACATTTCCAAGTTTCCAAAAATGTTCACCATACATTCATAACACATAAGACATGCCATTTCGTATAATTAAATCAAAAATGCATAGGCCCATTTCCAGGATGTTACATGAACGTAGCGTGTACGAGCCTAGCTTTACATGCCATTATATGACATGTGATAGTGTGATATCTTCTGATAGTTTTAAAACATGTTTTTATATAGCAATGACATCCAACCAAACTGAATCCAATGAAGTTGAGACTAACGCTCAAGCCTCCGTTCACGGAGTAGCATCGAGCTGTACAAGGCCTGTATCTGAGAGCCGGGGAGAAGAGGCTAAGAAAGCCTTCTTTCAGATGATGAGCGAATGGTTTATTGAGTTCGTACGGACGAACTCGGCTTCTCAATAACTTCCACCCCTTCTTGTCCCTAACCAGTCCCCGTTATTCCTCAAAGTTTGAAACCATTACGTGCTAGAAAGCCGCATGTTGATAAGATTCATAAGTACGGGGCTGGGGAGTTCAAAGCTACTGCTAAAGATGATCCCGATAGAGCAAAATTCTGGTTAGAGAATACAATCAGGGTTTTCGATGAACTGTCTTATTCACTGGCCGAATGTGTTAAATACGTGGTATAGTTATTGAAAGATTCGGCATACCAGTGGTGAAATACATTGATTTCTATTGTGCTGGGAGAGTGGATCACCTGCGAATTTTTTCAAACCAAATTCCAAAAGAAATACATTAGTCAAAGGTTTCTGGATTAGAAACGTAAAGAATTTCTTGAGCTCAAGCAAGGCCGTATGTCTATGTCAGAGTACGACTGGGAATTTATCAGACAGAGTAAATATGCTCGTGAATGTATTCCAACCGAGACTGCCTTGTGTAAGAGATTTAAGGAAGGATTGAATGAAGATATAAAGCTTCTAGTCAGAATTATTGAGTTGAAAGAATTTTTTGTCTTAGTGGATCGAGCAGACAAAGTCGAGGAACTGAGTAAAGAGAAAAAACACGCTAATTTTGAAGCTAGAGACTCGAGAAAGACATCAATTGGGAAGTCATATAAGTCGGTATCAAAGAGATCAAAAGAACATCACAACCGTTCTACAGCTTCTGAGGGGTGTTCCAGTAGAGACGAAGCAACCGACGTTCCATTCCAAAACCTCAGGCTACGTCTGTAGCAAGTGTGGGTAGTGTTAGATATGTCAGACCGGAGTGCAAGCACTGCAAAATACCATATTATGGTACTATGAGACCGAGCAATACTGCTGTGAAAGGTAGACCACCTCGTAATCCTAAAAATGTGAGTGGTAGTCGTGGTGTTACAAAAGATTTTGCTATGAGACTCGAGCCACGAGCACCAGCTAGGGCTTATGCTATTTGCGCACAAATGGATGCTTCTATGCTAGATGTTATTACAGTTACTTTCTCTATTTTTGATACTGATGTTACTTCTTTGATTGATCCAGGATTAACCTATTCGTATGTATGCATGAATTTAGTATGTCGTAAGAATTTACCTGTTGAGTCCATTGAATTCGTGGTTAAAGTGTCGAACCCTCTAGGTCAGTATGTGCTAGTAGATAAAGTTTACAAGAATTGTGCTTTGATGACTTCGGGTTACAGTTTTTCGGCTGATTTGTTGCTATTACTGTTTGATGAATTTGATGTGATTTTGTGCATGGATTGGCTAACTCAACAAAATGCTGTTGTGAACTATAGACAAAAGCTTATTGTTTTGAAATGTCAAAACGGTGAAGTACTTCAGATTGAATCAGATAGTTCAAATGGGTTGCATCTTGTTATTTTAGCTATGTTAGTGCAAAAATATGTGAGAAAAGGTTGCAATGCTTATCTTGCTTATGTACTGGACTCTAAAGTATTTGAGTTGAAGCTTGAATCAGTGTTAGTGGTTATTGAGTATATTGATGTGTTTCCAGAGGAGTTTCTTGGATTATCACCGATCAGAGAGGTTGAGTTTGCTATTGAATTAGTACTTGGGACATCAGGGAAGTTGAGTTTGATACAGAATGGCTCCTACTGAATTGGAAGAGTTGAAAGCATAGCTGCAAGAATTGACAGATAGAGGTTTTGCTCGACCTAGTTTTTCACCTTGAGGTGGACCAATTCTGTTCGTTAAGGAAAAGGATGGATCAATGAGATTGTGTATTGATTAACGTTATCTCAACAATGTTATTATCAAGAATAAATATCCACTGCCTTGAATTGACGATCTGTTTGATCAGTTAATAGGTGCCACTATGTTTTCGAAGATTAATCTTCGTTCTGGCTACTATCAACTACGAGTTAAAGATTTTGATGTACCGAAAATTGCATTCAGAACCAGGTACAGACACTATGAATTTCTTGTGATGCTGTTTGGTTTAACTAATGCACCTATAATATGTATAGATTTGATGAATAGAATTTTTAGACCGTATTTAGATAGATTTGTTATGGTATTTATTGATGATATTCTTATTTACTCATGAGACGAGTCTGAGCATGCTGAGCACTTGAGAGTTGTGTTACAAACCCTGTGAGATAAACAACTTTATGCTAAATCTAGAAAATGTGAGTTTTGGCTCTAAGAAGCCGATTTTTTGGGACATATAGTATCGGCTGAAGGCATCAGAGTTGACTCGAGTAAAATTTTAGCAGTTGTTGACTAGAAACCGCCGAGAAATGTGTCTAAAGTTAGAAGTTTTTTGGGATTAGCTGGTTATTATTGGCAATTTGTTAAAGGATTCTCGATGATAGCTACATCGATGACGCGACTATTACAGAAGGATGTGAAATTTGAATGATCATGTCAGCAAGGTTTTAATCAGTTGAAAGCACTGTTGGCTAGAACACCAATTCTAGTTCAGCCTGAATCGAGTAAAGAATTTTGATTTTCAGTGATGCATATTTGAATGGCTTAGGCTGTGTTTTAATGCAGGAAGGCAAAGTGATAGCTCATGCTTTAAGACAGTTAAAGTCGCACGAAAAAAATTATCTTACACATGATTTAGAGTTGGCAGCTATTGTGTTTGTGCTGAAAATTTGGCGACATCACCTGTTCGACGAAAAATGTCATATATTTACCGATCATAAATGTTTGTAGTATCTAATGTCGCAGAAAGATTTGAATCTTAGGTAGCATAGATGGTTCAAACTGTTAAAAGATTATGAGTTGATTATTTATTATCATCTGGGAAAAGCGAATGTAGTTGTTGATGATTTGAGTAGAAAGCCTTTATTTTCCCTACGAGTGATGAATACACGATGTTTTTACAGTATATCTGTAAAGCTAAAAAATGTGACTATGAGTTGCTAGCTAAACGGGCATAGTGTGAGTCAACTCTTAATTCAAAATTTCAGATCAGACCTGATAATTGCTTATTATTTAGAGGTAGAATTTATGTACAGAAGAACCTAGAACTCATTTAGAGAATCTTACACGAAGCCCATAGTGGTAGCTTGTCTATTCATTCGGTGAGTAATAAAATTTACAGTGATTTGAAACAGATGCACTGGTGGCCGGGAATGAAACGCGAGATTTCTGACTTTCTATCGAGATGTTTGGTATGTCCACAAGTTAAAGCTGAACATTAGGTACCTTCTGGATTATTACAGCTAGTGATGATACTGAAGTGGAAATGGGATCGAGTTACTATGGGTTTCGTACTGAGTTTACCCCTATCTCTGAGGAAGAAAGATGTCGTTTGGGTTGTCGTTGATCATTTGACGAAGTCAACACATTTTATTCTGGTACGTACAGATTACTCCCTTGAGAGATTAGCATAGTTATATGTTTCTGAGATTGTCAGATTGCACGGGGTGCCAATTTCAATCATTTTCGATAGAGATCGGCGGTTTACATCACGATTCTGGAGAAAGTTATAGGAAGCTATAGGTACGCGACTGTATTTTAGCATTGCATTTGATCCTCAGACCAATGGTCAGTCAGATCGAGTAATTCAAATTCTCGAGGATATGATTCGTTGTTGTTATTAGAGTTCGAAAGCAACTGGGAGATATATTTACCATTGATGGAATTCGCGTACAACAATAGTTTTCAATCAAGCATAAAGATGGCACCGTATGAAGCTTTATATGGTCACAAATGCTAAACTCTGTTATACTAGACTCAGCTCAGTGAGAGAGAGCTACACGTAGTTGATTTGATTCGTGAGACAAAAGAAAAAGTAAAAGTGATTTGAGATAGTTTGAAAGCAGCTTCAGATAAAAAAAAAATCATATATGGATCTTATATATAAAGACATAGAATTTCAAGTCGGTGATAGAGTATTCTTAAAAGTATCGACTTGGAAGAAAGTTCTTCGATTCGATTGCAAAGGAAAGCTAAGTCCACGATTTATCGGGCCATATGAGATTATTAAAAGAGTCGAACCTGTTGCATATCGATTAGCTTTACTGTCAAAATTAGAAAGGTTTCATAAAGTCTTTCACGTGTCTATGTTACGGCGGTATCAATCTGACCCTTCACATATTATCTCCTTGACGAATGTCAAGATTTAGCCTGACATGTCATACAGTGAGGAATCGATCAGAATTCTGGCACGAGAGATGAAAAAAATGAGAAACAAGAACATAACATTAGTAAAAGTTCTCTGGCAAGGATACGGGATAGAGGAAGCCACCTGGGAACTCGAGGAAGCTATGAGAACACAATATCCAAACCTCTTTTCTGGTAAGATTTTCGAGGACGAAAATCCCTTTAGGGGGAGAGTTGTAACAACCCATTTTCAGTGAAATCGAAACAGTTGTTTTGGGACCTCAAATTTGAGGTAGAAAATTAATTTATTATTATTTTATTGGCTACAGCATGATAGTAATACTGTATAAAAATTTCATTAAGAAATTTTACCGTTTACATGTTCAATTTGATAAAAAAGACTGTATTGTGTAAAGTCCAAAAGTTGAGTTCTAGTAGCTAAAGGTATTAAATAGCTATAGAATCTTAAAGTAAGAGTGCTCATATGGTAATTAGACCACTAATGAAGATAGTGGAATGTGATGGCTTGGTATTTGTGTAAATTTTAATGTTTTTAAAGGTTAATTAAGTTATTTGAAAATTTATGATAAATAAAATATAACAAAACAAGCCATCATCTTTTTATGCTTAGTCCACCGAAATTTTAGGGTTAGGAAGCCATGGGAGAAGTTTCAACATTCGACTAAGTAAATTACCTTGCTTGGTAAGTGATTTTTGATCCGTTTTTAATGATTTCTACTTTTTCGGGATCGTTGTAGCTTAATCTAGCTAGCTCGAGAACTAATTTGTGAAACTGTTAAACTCTTAGGGTTTTTCCATTAATGAAAGTGCTTGAGTTTTGATGTTTGATGGAAGAAAATGGATAGTTGTTATAACAACTTTTATTAAGTGATTTTTGATGAAATTATCAATTAGGGATTTAATTGAAAATTAAAATTTTTACATAGTGAAATTGTGAAATAAATGAAATATAGGGCGTGCTAGGGACCTAATTGATATTCAAATATGATGGGTTGTGGTGGAATTGCATGAATTTTCATTTTTATGTGCTAGAGACTAAATTGCAAAGAAATTAAAAATATAGGGGCAAAATGGTAATTTTGCCAATATATGATTTTGGGTTAAATTGAATAAATTACATATTGGATTGAGTTAAATTTATCCGTACAGATCAAGACAGACCTCATACGGCTTTAGATCGGGGCAAAGATAAAGTCTTGGATTATTCGCCTCTGTATCTGTATTTACTCGTCGAGGTAAGTTTGTGTAATTAAATTGTGTATATATGCTTTTGATTGAAATAAACATGTCATTAGGGTTTACATGATTTGGGTGCTGGTCCTGGACGTCCTACCGATGGTTGAGGTCCGACATTTGTTGCGGATACTCCATAGCTCGTGTGAGGAGCATCGTGTAGCCACGTTCTGACCCATAGCTTGTCTGAGTAGGCCCATTTTCACAGCTCGTGTGAGCATTCTAATTCATAGCTCATGTGAGCATACATGTACATGATTTGATGGATTCTAGTTATATGATTTAGCACACTATGTGTGTGCTATCCAGGGTATCACACAATATTCTAAACGGTTCAACGGGCGTTACTCTGATACAGCATGGTGAGAGTTTGATACGAACTATTACAGGAACACATGTGAATTACATGGAAATAATTATACAAGGTATATTGAGAAATGAAATGGATGAAGCATGTATAGGAAACTTAATCAAATGTTGTGATGTATATGCTTAGGCATTTGGCCAAACTATGTTGGGATATGCTATGTTTACTTACCTATAATGTGATTAAATGGTAAGTTATGTTATATGTTATACGAACTTACTATGCTTAAATGCTTACCCTGTGTTATTTTCTGTTTTTAGTGCATCGAAAGCTCCTTCAGGTTGGAAGCTTGTCGGCACTATATCACACTATCCATCGGCTCTATCGGTACTTTCGGGGGTTTAATTTTGGTTATAATGGCATGTATAGGTATTTTGGCTAATGTTGGCTCATGTGTTTTGGTTGTTGAAATGACCATTTGGTTTGGCTTGTGTTATGTTTTTTTGGTGATGAAATGAATTTAGTTTTGGTATGTGAATATTAGCCTTGATATGGTTGATGTTTGGCTTGATATGTTTGAATTTTGGAAGATGAAATGATAATTTGAATATGCATAATATATATGGCCTGTAACTTGTTGGAGATGTTGTGAAGTGGTACCTTGGTTTGAATAGCTTGTATGACTGTTGATGCTAGTGATTGAATGGTATAATTGGTACAATTTGGTATGTTTTGGTAAGTAAATTCAATAGTATGTATTGATGCAATATGCATAGAAGTTAGTTGATTAATTTGGCCAAATTGAGTACATGGTTATACATGTTGACATCTGATGTGCTTATGAGCATATTGGTTGTATGTTATTATACCTTATGTATATAAATTGTTTATGTATGATTTTGGTGCCTTGTTATGGCTTGTATTTATGTGCAATTTTGGTTATAAGTATATGTGAAGTTGGGTGAGAAAAATGACTTGTAAAATGACCTATTTTTGTCCACACGGGCAGGTGTCTCAGCCATGCGACATGATCGTGTGTCCCCTATAGATTTCACTAGGTTGCATGTCAGGTTGTTACATTGCCTAGCACACGGCCTGGCACACGATCGTGTGGAGTTACTTCGAAGGGTACACGGCCTGGCACACGGGTGTGTGGCTTGGCTGTGTGACCCAAGTCAATGAGTTACACAGGCACGGACACGGGCTGGGACACAGCTGTGTGTTCCTACTTCGAATGCCCACACGGCTGCGTGGCCCCTATAGTTTTGAAATTTTCCTTGTTTCCTAAAAATCTCTATGAGTTTCCAATTTAGTCCTGACTTGTTTCTAACGTGTTTTTAAGGCATTGAGAGCTCGTATAATGAACAATATGAATGCTTTGGTTTGATTTTAATATGTTTATTGATATGATATGAAATGTTTATAAATATGTGTTCGTTTAAATTGTAAACTCCGGTAATGCTCCGTAACCCTAGTCCGATGACGGATATAGGTTAGAGGTGTTACAAGTTTGCAATAATGACTAGTTACAGGGACTATGTGGTAATTTTCTCTTCTCCTCAATTTTTCACTCATTCTTGATCTAAATTAACAATTTTATTCAATTCATTAATTCAGACAGCGAAACCAATTCATTTTATGCAATTTAGTTATTTTTGACATATTTACAAAATTTCCCCTAATATTTTACTTTTATTCAATTTAGTCCCTAAGCCTAAAAAAATCAAATTAACCATTTTTACTCAAATTTAAGCTTAGTAGAAGTTATTGCAACATTACTATAGCCCATATTTGTTGTTATTACACATTAAATCTTTGTATTTTTACTATTTCAACAATTCAATCCCTAATCGTTAAATTCATCAAAAATCATTTAACAAAATACTTATAAATAACAACTAATACTTCAAATTCATCATTTAACATCTAAAATCACAAAGATTCATCAGTGGCAACATTCAAAATCTTTAATAGTTTCAAAAACAAAGGCACGGGCTAGCTGGACCTAGTTGCAACGATCTCAAAAACATAAAAATTACGAGAAACTGATAAAAAATGACTTACCAACTATTGCTTGAAGCTAGACGTGGGCTACGTTTCTTTTCCCCCTTTTTGTTTTGACTAAAAGATGGAGAAGATGAATGAATCACCTTTCTTTTTCTTTTTCTTATTTAATTAACATTATAACATATAATATAATGTTTTATAATTTAATAAACATTATTATTTTTAACTAAATAACCCCACTAACCGAACACCTTTTAAAAATGGTATATTTACAATTCAAGTCCATTTAATTTCATTCATTAAGCCATTTAATCATTCAAATCTAATAGTAATCAAATTTTACATCCTTTATGATTTCATCCTTTTTAAATAATTAACTATTTAAACATTAAAATTTCTTAAAGAAACTTCAATACAACCTTAAGAACACTTCGTAAATATTTATAAAAAATAATTATGGCTTGGTTTATAGAAACGAAGTCCAGTTACCTCCTTTTTTAAAACCATTTGACTTTAGTGTCTTACAACTTGAACCTAATTGTTCTTCTATTTATCTAAAAATCATTAAATCAAATTTTATTATTACACCATATATTATTCATAAATATTAAATAATAATATTTATAGACTCACATGTCAGATTTGTGGCCCCGAAACCACTGTTTCGACACTTCAGAGAAATGAGCTATTACAAATCATGCTCAAATTTTACCACTGAATGTAGTTCAAGATCATCTCATCATAGCACCAAAACAACCATCACACATAAGAGTATTCACATACAAATTCTACCTTTAACAAGGACTAATCCAACCATCCTTTAGGTGACACTAATCACATCTATATAAATATCACATAACTGAGTCTATAAAAATTAAAAAGCTACTAGAATCAAATGCTACATTGTGTGAGCTCCAACACAATTTGATGGACATGTTCCGCAAACGACAACTACAAGAAAGAAAACGTAACAGAGTAAGCATTACTAATGTTTAGTAAGTTTATACATATATAAGTAGTTAACTTATCTCATATAAGAATTACATATGTTAAACTAATGCATATAACCAAATTTACCTAACATGTCAAAATTCAATCACAGCAAGGTGAGCTTGATTCATATTAAATCATGTAACATATCAAGTACAAGCATAACATTTCATCTATTCCAAATCCAATTTAATCACAACTCTATCATATGTGTATACTCAAACTTGTCATTAGATCTTTCATTTTGCCATCTTGGAACATTAAACATATTATACGCTATTATTCAATTCCAAATTTCATATATTTTAAGTTACTCGATGAAACAACATAAAAGAACTCAAATACACTGCTATTAATCACATTTGATGCTTGTTTGAACATATTCGTTTGTGTCAGGTTACCCGTCCAGGCTAAACCTTTTATAGACACATTAAATAGCTTGGCCAAAGCTGTAAATATACATGTCAGGTTACCCGTCTAGGCTAAACCTTTAAAGCGGCATCAAGTTACTCGTCCGAGCTAAACTTGTGTCACAGGTATCTTCGAGTCCTCAACAAATGTTTGATCTCGGTAATCATTAGAAATTAACCACATTTGTTGATCGTCTAAGTTGAACATATATTTGTGTCAGGTTACCCGTTTGGGCTGAACCTTTACACCAACACATCAAATAGCTTTTCTAGGGCTATATATACATGTAAGGTTACCCGCCCGGGCTAAACTTATAAAACGACATCAAGTTACTCATTCAAGCTAAACTTGTGTCACATGTATCTTCAAGTCCGTAACAAATACTGAATCTTAGAATCATCAAAAATGAACCTGTAACCATGTGTGTGAT
This sequence comes from Gossypium bickii, assembly GCA_025503065.1. Taxonomy (NCBI): domain Eukaryota; kingdom Viridiplantae; phylum Streptophyta; class Magnoliopsida; order Malvales; family Malvaceae; genus Gossypium; species Gossypium bickii. The sequence goes on along the minus strand of CP106710.1, from coordinate 104,317,248 downwards.
ACATCTATCAAGTTTCATTAGGGTAATTTCCATCATGTAAGTTCATGTTTATTCCTTTTTTATTTAATCCCAATCTCACTCTTTCGTACTAAATTGCAAACAATTCAAGATACACTAGAATTTACATATAAATATTCACAATATAATATACTTAAGGATCAAAGAATAATTAGACCATATGAACTTACCTGGCAAAAGCAGAAATTGATAAGGTGTTAGGTACTAATCCACAATTTTCCCTTTTTCACTATTATCCTTTGTTTGGTTTAAATCCTGATCTATATCATAATTCAATTAAATTAACAATTCCAAACATCTTTAACAACTTATTATAAACATATATAACTTCAATTTCATTTTTTGATATCCCTTAGAGTTTTATATTTTATTCAATTTAGTCCCTAAAATCGTAATATCCATATATTTCAAATTTAAGCTTCGTTTTACAATTTGATTTCAATTACATCCTTCCATAACCCTCTAATATTTATTATAATAGAAATTTTACACCATTATTTTCAATTTTTACAATTCAGTCATTTTTGACAAAACTAATAATTAACTTTACAAATTAGTCCTTTTTCATATTCAAGCTCAAAATATAAAAAAAAAGAACATCAATTTCATTAAGAATTCATCAATGGGAACTTTTATAAATTTTAAAAATTTTACAAATTGATCCCCAGGTTATCTAAATCAAGCTCCCAAGACTTCATAAGCATAAAAATTACAAGAAATGAACTTGAAATGATTACCAATTGAAGGACTAAAGCTTGAAATATTTGAAACATATTTGTGAAGAGTATGATAAAATATGCCATCCTTTTCTTTTGTTTTTATCTTTTATTGTAATATCCCGGAATTAGGGGTTATGCGTGGGATGCATAATTCGTAAGTTAGTAGGCTCAGGCTATGGTTGAGTGTGTTTTAAGGGTTTTGAGAAAACAAGGATGCAGGAGGAAGTCTTGGAAAAATATTGGAATTTTTAATTTAAAGGAGGAACTAGGCTGAAGAAGTCTTAAGAGAAATTGTCGGAAGTTTATGAAACAAACAACCTAGTAGTAAAGTGGCAAGGGACGCCACCTAGGGTGCTGTGGAGCTTGCGTCAACAAGGAGATGCAAGAGAGGTGGTTCGAGTCTCGTAAGCAGCAGAAAGTTTGGATATTATTTTGTATTTTTGCATCAAGAAGGGGAAGTTGGGCTAAGGAGGCTTTAAGGAAATATGTAGGGGCTTTTGGACATGAACGTGAGCCTGGTAAAGTGGCTGCAAGGCGCCACTTAGGGCCTTGGTGATGACGCCATGTGCAGTGGGCAAGGGCCTTGGTTCGAATTACGTTGGCGGCATAGGAGTGTGTTTTTATTTTGTTTTTGGCGTTAAGACAAGGGGGAAGCTAGGTGAGGAGGTCTTAAAGGAAATTGTGTAGAGTTTATGACACAAAGATAGCATTGGAAAAGTGGCTTGGCGTCAAAAGGGAGCTTAATGGGGATGAGGTTCGAATCACGTGGGCAGCATAAGGTGGGGTTTTATTTTGCAAATTTACGTCAAGAGAGGAAGGAATGTTGGACGGCACATGGACCTTGGAAGGATAAGGATAAGTTTTTGCTATTTCTTTTTAAATTCGGCTAGAAGAGTTGGATATATATAGGGTTCTATTTTATTTATTTTAAATGAGTAGATAATGGATAATGGTTGTTTTATTTTTATTTATTTTGATTTATTTTGAATAAGTGTAGATTAATTAAAATTATTTCAAATGGGAGATAAGAGATAAATGAGGAGATTAATAAGGAAATTGATAAGGAGTTGAGATGGTGGCCAAGTATGGGGTTCTTTGGGTTGATAATTTTCGGTCATTTAGGGGGACTTAATAACGTACCCGTTATAACATCTGATGATGAAGCTTCCTCACGAGCTCAAATAGCATACGCTCTGGCATATGGTCTAGCTTCAGATCTTACAACAGTATCTTTCGTAGTTCTCTGACTACCACTGACGTTTCTTACATTCTTCGAAGGTCTTCCTCTCACAGGTGCGTTATCCGATCTCAGATTCTGAACAATTTCTGGCTCAACCGACTCAGGGCAATTACGGATAAAATGATCAAGTGATCCACATCTGAAGCAAGCTCTGTCATTTAATATATAGCTTCCCGGATGCCTTTTTCCACAATGTTTACATTTAGGTCTCTCAGATCGAGCATTACCAACGCTGGCCACTGAAGTTGCTGGAGTTTTAGAACTCATTTCAATCTAGCTCGATTTCTATTCGAATGTCCTACATTATCTCTGGAATGACTTTGATCATCTCTGAATCTCTTTCAAGCAGACTGAAATGATTAGCTTGGAAATCTCTTTCTTGTTTCTCGAGCTTCAGACTCAGCTTTTCTTTTATCTTTCCCCAGTGCCTCATCTTTACACGCTCGATCAACGAGTACAACGAACTCTTTAATTTCTAAAATCCCAACTAGCAAACGGATGTCTTCATTAAGACCATCTTCGAATCTTTTACACATTATAGCCTCAGAAGATACACATTCCCGAGCATACTAACTTAATCTCACAAACTCTCATTCATATTCTGAAAAAGTCATTCAGCCCTGTTTTAGTTCCAGAAATTCCTTCCGTTTCTGATCGATGAATCTTTCGCTGATGTATTTCTTCCAGAACTCGATCTAAAAGAAGTCCCATGTAACTCACTCTTTTGGAACAATGGAAATTAAGGTTTTCCTCCATTGATAAGCTGCATCTCGGAGCAAAGATATAACACACTTTATACATTCTTCCGGAGTCAAAGACATTTCATCGAATACCCGTATAGTATTTTATAACCACAACTCAGCCCTTTCAGCATCATCATCATTAGTAGCCCAAAACTCTTTGGCCCCATACTTACGGATCTTGTCAACCGGAGGATTATTCCATGAATTTAGATTTGCAGTCAGAGGTATATCGGATGTCTGAGGGGGATTAACTAGGGGCGGGGGTTGTAAAATAGTCGGGTTATTCTTTACAAATTGAGTGAACCACACACTCATCATCTGTAAGAAAGCTTTTTTAGCTTCTCCCTCTTGACTGCTCGTAGCCGGTCTTGAATCAGAGGGCGCTGTCTCTTGTACGGAAGCAGGCGCATTACTTTCTATGTCGTCAGCTACGGCTCTTTGGGGATCCATTACTATATGAAAATCACATTTTTACACGTAGGATTCATCACACTATCATAGCTAAGATATATGGCATGTATAGCAAGACTCTGACACGCTAAGTTAGTCCGAGAATCGGCTAAACCGTACCTCTGATACCAACCAAATGTAACACCCCTAACCCGTATCCATCATCGAACTAGGGTTAAAGGCGTTACCAGACCGATGGAAACATTTTTAGAAGTTCATAGATTCATCCAGCCATCTCAAACATAATGTCCCTTAATACGGTCAACGAGACCTAAAACATGCTTATAAACCAGGTCGGGACTAAATCGAAACACATACAGACATTCTCAAAAATTTAAAACTTTTCTAAGTTTCAGGGGTTACACGCCCGTGTGGGCAGGCCGTGTGCCTCCCACGGCTGCTAGACACACCCGTGTGTCCTCCCCGTGGTCGAAACTGACTTTTCTTCCACGGCCACCAAGAACGCCCGTGTACTCTGGTCGTGGTCGATCTTGTCAAAAATCACACGGCTACTAGGCATGTTCGTGTGCCAAGGCCGTGTACTCTTATGCTAGCTACTGACTTAGCCCCACGATCTAGGTAACCCCGTGTGCCACAACCGTGTGAAATTATAGGTCATTTTCAAGGCTAAAATGCCACCCACTTGGGTCTTACCTACAAACAATATTTACCAACACATTTCATGCATACTAGATAACCAAAATAACCATTCAATCTAGACATTCAATATCCATTTCAACCATGGTAACTTCCAAGACCAAAACATATGTATATCAAGATTAATTCATCTAAATGCTTACCCAAAAACTTGACCAATTCATGTGCTTTAACCATACCAAGGAATACTTCATATATCACATTCATTTAAACATAATACCAACATATAACTAGCCAAATCACATGGCTAAATTCACTTCATTTACAAATACAAAAGACTAGCCTATACATGCCATGTCTAGCAAAATATATATATCCAAAATGTTCAAAAAACAAGTTGAATAGTGTGATGACGATCTTTGACGGTCCCGAGCCTTCAGTAGCTTTGATGACCTATAAAACAGAGAAAATGAACACACGAAGAAAGCTTTCCAAAAGCTTAGTAAGTCATAATACAAAAAACTTAACATAGAAAGCATATATACTCATAGATACATTGGCACATTTGAATCACTTAGCAAATTATCACATATATATACTTTGGTCCATCTACTTGTCCATATTTGCCACTTTCATCAATTCAAAAGTCTCATATATACAAAGCTCTTTCGTGCTTACTATCACATCCCATAATGTTATCCAAATATACAAAATCATCATAGTAAGATCACATAGGAACTTACCTTATATACACACTTAGTGTATGAATCAACGTACCTGAAACGGATTCACATTTACAAGGCTATTTCATATCACAGACTTGCCCGTTGAACCGTAAGGAATCTAGTAGGATACTCAGAAAGCTCGGAATAGTCGTACAATGCCAATGTCCCAGACGAGGTCTTATATGCACTAAATTACTGATGCCACTGTCCTAGACAGGGTCTTACACGAATCAATACGATGTCGATGTCCCAGACATGGTCTTACACCATAAACATCATATCAATGCCAACGTCCCAGACGTGGTCTTACACGAATCTCAAATCAACGCCAACGTCCCAGACGTGATCTTACATGATAAAAACTGAATAGATACCTATGTCATGACATAGCTAATCCTATCTATCCCTAGGTTCGTACGGGACTTCTCGGACATTGTCACTAAGTAATCCTTATCTCGAAATTCATGATCAGATTATATCATAAGTATTCATAGATAATAATAATCATAAGAACATACATAATTCAATACAAATTCGTTTATTTGCATAATGACTTACCTCAAATTCGATTTAACGGAATGGAAACGGCTACTTTTGCTTTCCCTCTAAATCTGTTTTCCTCAGTTCTTGATCTATACATATTCAGATTAACCCTTCATTCCCGAATTCAATCAATTCAATCTGCATCCACATATTTAGGGCAATTTATACTTTAGCCCTTACCTTTTCACATTTTATCAATTTAGTCCATTTTTCTCAAAACACCAAATATTCAAAATTTGTTCACACATATGCATAGCCAAATCTCCTTAGGGACTATATAAGTCCATAGTTTTCATCAAATTCACAAATTAGTCCTCTAAAATAATTTTTTCTCAATTTAGCCCTAATTAGCTAAATTCATCAAAAATTTAAGAACAAAGTATGTTCATCTAGCTCAAAGCTTTCATTTAACACCATAAATCATCATAAATCTCAACATATCATCAATGGCATATCACACAAACAACATCAATTCACAAAATTAATACATGGGTTTTGTAGCTCTCAAAGCAACAATTGCAAAAATGTAGAAATTATCAAAAACCAAAGTCAAAACTTACCTTAATTAAGCTCAAAACTAGTCGAAACCTTGCTTTCTTCTTCTTTTCTTTTTCTTTTTGATATTCGGCCAAAGATAAAGCAATATGGCTTTCTTTTTCTTTCTTTTTAATGTTTTGTTCTATTTAATAACTTATAATATATTAGTGTTAATACTAACTTATAAAAATTAACATATAAAAGCATATATAACATTTCCATCCACCATTTTCATTTATGGCCAATTTGCAACTTGAATCCCCATATAAAAGAAGACACACCAATTAGGCCACTTTTACCTTTTATGCGATTTAGTCCTTTTTCAATTTAAACACACATATGATCAAATTAAATCACGAAACTTACACACATGCTTAATCACATATCAAGGGCACAGAAAATAATATTAAAATATTATACAAACTCAAATTTGTGGCCCCAAAATCACTGTTCCGACTAGGGTATAAACCGGACTGTTACAGAAATGGTAAGTTTTGTTTATGAATTACGAACTTACTAAGCACTATATGCTTACTTCATGTTAATTTCTTTGTGTTTCTAGATAATTGGAAGCTTGTTCTGATTGGAATTTGTTAGAGATTTCATCACATTATCCATCGGTTATATCGGTATATTTTGAAGATCTTGAGTCATGGTTATAATGGCATGTATAGGTGTTTTGTTTGATGAATTTTAGCCATTAAGTGTGGATTGCATATATATGATATTATGGTTGATGATCTGTTTGGTATGATGTACATATATGTGGTATCTTGTGTGGCTGATGTGGAATGAATGTGGCATAATATTGAAAATGTTTTTTTTTTTTTTTTTGGTATTTTGGAGGTAAGCATCTTTGGCAAAATTAATACGGTTCATGTTAGATGAGAAATGGTCATTTTTGCATTGGTTGTTAATGAAATTTTGGTGTAAGATCATTATCACAAATGTGTTAGTCAATTTGTTTAATTGGTAGTTTAATTAGTGAATGAATTGGTTAGGTGTTTAGATAAGTTTGAATGATGAAATTGAGGTGCCACTTTGGCATATTGGTTGAATAGATAGCTCCTATGATGTGAATGATTTAATATGCATATGTAATGTGAGTTTGAATGTTGGATTTTAGGTGCAAATGGCTTTAGCATGAATTGTGAGTTTGGGTGAGAAAAATGGCTTGAAAATGGCCTATTTTCCGTCCACACGGGCAGAGACATGAGCGTGTGTGTCAGTCGTGTGTGACATATGGCTGTGTCTCCCCTGTAACTTTCAAAGGGTTGCAAGTCAGGCTATTACACGGCCTAGCACATGGCCTGGCACACGGGTATGTTGGGTTATTTCGAAGGATACACGGCCAGGCACACGAGCGTGTGGCCTAGCTGTGTGGCCCAAGTTACAGGGTTACATGGGTGCAGACACGGGATAGGACACGGCCGTGTGACCCCTACAATTTGAAAAATTTTGAACTTTTTCCAAAAAAATTCATATTTTTCAGATTTCGCCCTGAATCGTTTCCAATGTCTGTTTTGGGCCTCGAGGGCTTATATAAGGAACAATATGTATGTTTTTGATTGATTTTGTTATGTTTTACCTTGTAATTTATTTATGATATTAAATTGTTCATTATATGACGTTATGCTTCAGTAATGATCCGTAGCACAAATCCGGCAATGGATACAGGATAGGGGTGTTACACAACAAATGTGATACCTTATAACTCGGACCTATCGACTGGGTTAGGTATTAGGGTGTTACAAATGCACTTCAGTTTGGTTGAGGTGAGGTATATTCATCAAATGAGTTCTTAGGGTTTCTTAAAGAGAATGTGACTCTATCCCAGTTAACTGCATTGGGCACTCCATAATAGAATGGCGTGGTAGAGAGAAGAAATCAAACTTTGTTACACATGGTACGTTCGATGTTAAGTTATTCGAAGTTGTCAATCTCCTTTTGGGGATATGTATTACAAATGACTTGCTATTCTAAATGATATACCGACTAAGGCAACATCTAAAACTCCCTACGAATTGTGGCACAGTAAAAAGCCAAATCTAAATGATTTATGGATTCAAGGATGCTGAGCTCATGTATTGGATAAAGATGTGAGGAAGTTGGATTCACGGACAGAACTGTGCATGTTTATGAGATATCCAAAAGGAACAAAGTGTGGTTTGTTTTATAACTTGAAAGAGTAAACAATGATAGTTTCTACTCAAGATATTTTCTTTGAAGAAAGATAAATGAATGAATTCAAACCTCGAAGTAAAAAAGTAGTCGAGGAACTTTCGGGAAATATACAAAGCCCTATAGAAACGGTTCTAGAACTGTCATGCCCCATACGTTTTAGCTGAGTTCATTACTGCATGATCAAGCAATTAAACTGGCCTTGGTTAAGAGCTTAGTTAATTTCCTAAAGGTCCCATGATCAAGTTTTTACACTCCCCTATTTTTATTTAAATTTTTGATAATTTCTGTAACATCCGGGAATTAGGGGCTCCGCATTTGTTATGTTTTTGAGTGTTTGGTTTGTTTTGTCTGTTAATTTGGTGTGTTTGGGGGATTTGGGAAGGCTCGGGGTTAAGCTTGAGCCTTAGTGAAAATTTATTTTTGGGCACTTTAGGAGAGAGCTAGCTGAGGCAGGCCTTAAGGTTAATTATGTGTGTTGGTTGACACAAGAAGTAGTGTGGTTAAATGGTATGGGTTGTAGGGAAGTGACGTCACAATGGAGCAATAGGGGGAACAGGTTCGAGTCGCATATGATGTATTTTTGGAGTTTTTTTGGCATCAGGAGGGAGGGATGATGGTTTCGGCATGGACTCTTCAAGAGTGAGAGTTGAATGAGTCAAACAATTTGAATGCATGGCCATGAGGGGTTTTTGGAGTTTTGAATTGGTCAAATTATTTGAATGTGGAGTGGGGAGTGAAAGGTGGAGGAAGTGGTGGGATTTGGAGAGGGGAGGAGAGTTGGCCAAATTTGGGAAGAAGTTTTTGAGGGTGCATGGTTTAGCTTGGCTAGGTGGGGGCCGAACCTTCCTTGGTAGTTCTTAGACTTTTCGGTTGAGTAAGGTGGTCATAAGGGTGTGTCATATCCCTTATGTGGGCATTCTTGAGTGTTGTGTAGCCATGATCATATTGAAACACTCTCATTTTCTCTTTTTGCACTTTTGGAACATTTCTCATTCTCTTCTCATTTACCAAAACCGAAACCGCATATCACTTTTGCACTTTTCTTTTGGCAACCAAAAATCGAAACTCTCACTCCATTATTTTCCTTTATAGCCGAATTTACCATTACCATCCACCCTTCACATTGTTGGTTCATTTTCTTTTGCTGCTTTCTTCACAAGTCGAAACCCTCCTTTCCATTTTTGTTTTCATCACATATTAGTGCCTTGTGTAGCCGAATCTTCTTAGCTATTCTTCTTCTTGTTCTTCCTTCATAACCGAACCTTATTCCTTGTTCTATTTTCTTTTATCTTCTATACTTCTTCTTGTGTGGAGGCCGAATCTTCATTTTGCTTCTGGAATAGGCACCTTTTCTGTCGACTTGTGCTGGTAGCCAAATATTGACCCTTCATTCGACAAACTTTTGGCTTGGTAAGAAGCCTTTTTTGCTGTTCTTTTCTTATTTTCTTTTCTCTTGGTTTGGGTAAACCAAAATCTTGACTCACTTCTTTAGGTACCAATCGGTTGTAGAAGGGAACATCACCATCATTTCTTCTTCGTGTGGCCTACTTTCGAGGGGGTCTTGGTAAGTGATTGTTGGCCGAATGGATAGTAATGGGTTCCTATCGATTTGTTAGGCCGAAAGGCCACTTCTTCTTTTTTTCTATTTTGCAAAACCGATTCTAACATGGTTTATTTAGGGACTCAATCGATTTCTTAAGTCATGTCTGCTAGCTTTCGGGTTCTGTCGATCAAGGTAAGAAACTTCATAGATTTGAGTACCTATTTTTGCTATTTTCTTTCAATACCTTAACCCTGTTTCTCGATCAAGATCTTTTCATGGATTCAAATGCCAGTCAAGTGAAGGAGGGGGTTGGACTCGTAGTCCCTGCCCCTAAGTTAAAGAAATGCGTGATATTAGAAGTACGATATTTTCCACCAGGCTGTGGTAGAGAGCTGACGTCTGTTTGGGATAGGTAGATAGCTGTCGTTCCTACTAGTGAAAGCGTCGACCTAGAGAGTGCAGTCTTGCACGTTATCAGGTGTGTAATTCCCACACACTTTGTATGTTTACTTATGTTATTAACTTTGTTGGCTGGAAGCCGAAACAACTGAATTGGTAGTCGAAATACCCTTGGGGGTAAGGTTGGAGATACCAGGTAAGTTCCACTACGATTCATGTGTGAAATATGTGTATGTATAAATTGATTGTCTGTTTGCATCCAAAGCATGATCATTCATTTTAGTATGTTAACATGTGTATGAACAGGGGATATGATGCGAAAGGGGAAGTGCTATTTAGGGACTATCACAGTGGTTTGGTACCACAGTGGGTTGGCCCCACATATTTGATTCAGTGACTATGTCTCAGTGGCTTGGTGCCACAATGGTTTAACACCACGTATAAATGATTTAGTGACTTGTCTCAGTGGTTTGGTACCATAGTGTGTTGGCCCCACGTTTATCTATTCGGGATTGTCACAGTGGTTTGGTACCACGGTGGGTTGGCCCCACACATATTGTTAGTGACTCTATCACAGTGATCTGGTATCACAGTGGTCTAGGACCATAGTGGCTTGGTGCCACAGGCGTTTGGCTGATTCGGTGATATAGAGGTTGGAAAAATAGGTTGGGCTGGGCTACATTGCACACATGAGATACATGCTATGTTGAGGGGGCTAAGGCCCAATGTGTGTCCGTGGGCTTAAGGCCCAAATTGTGTTTATGGGGATTTACACACTGAGTCTCAGTGACTCACCCCTCTGCTAAATTTTGCAGTTAAATAGTAGATCGCGGATTCGGAGCTGAGGCGGACTCGAGGTGTCCATGCATAATGCTCTAAGTATTTTCGTTTTCATTATTTCTTAAATTTCACTATTAAGTTTGGGTTTTGGTATTGTAATAATGCCGCTTAAACTTTAACTCGGGTTTTATTTTGAAATTGATATAGCATGCCTTTTAAACAATCAAAGTAGGAGTTTTCTAAGGTTAAAACGTTGAACAAATGATTTCCAACGGCTAACGAAAGAGGGGTAAAGAGTAACAAATTGACTAAAATTTTCAATTAGAAACCGCAACATTGTTTTCAAACCAATAGCTTTATGAAATTCTTTAAATTTAACCTTTGTTAAATAAACCTAATTTCATAGCCCAGTTCAAATTAAACAACTACTTTAAATTTCCTCTAAAGACAACAACGATACACAAAATTTTTCTCAACTCGTGGTTGCAGCTAGTTTTTTTAAATCTTATTTCCTGTAACATACCAAATTCAGTCGCAGCATTTGATCGGGTTTGGGGCGTTACAATTTTACACGAGTCAACTCCCTATTTGCGCCCCTTGTACTTGTCTAGTTAGGAAGAGTTCTTTCCCCTTTTATTTAGTCAAAATTCCACTTTTAATACCCTTTTTACTCTATTTGTCCCCCACATTGATCCACTTATAACTCTTTTGTCCCTTTTTTATTGCCAAAATGAATGAGTTTCACTAGGGTAGCTGTCCAACTCATTATGGCCTTACTCATCATTTTGTTTTCATTCTAGCAAAAACCCTCTCTTTTCTCCTCCCATCCACCACCTTGTGACGCTGATCTGCTGTAATTCAGTATAGAAGATTAAACTAGTTTTTGCATTTAAGGAGCTTGAATAGAAGTATTTTGTTATGTTTTGGTCGAATTTTTAGAATTTCATTTATATTTAATAAAAGTGTAATTTGAGTATTTTATTAACCTTAGGGAACGAATGAGGACTAAGGGTGAGCTAATATACTATGTGAGTGTGCAAGAAACCATTAGAGGGCGTACCAAGTCAATACTAGTCATTGTGTTGCAACACGGGGAGTTTGAGTCGTAACATATGGAGCAGAGAGCAAGAATTCCAAGATCGCTTTTATTGTCGCGACATGCCCTTGAAGCTACCCTGAGTACAAACATACTGCCTTTGATGTTACGACACAGGTATTAAGGTGTTGCGACATCGGTCTTGTACGAGAAATACTTATGAGCCAATGGCGTTTTAGTCTTCACAATCAAATGTTAAACATGTGAGAGTTAGTTGACCTAGGGTTGAGGACAATGACAACCCTAACTCTATAAATAGGCTCTTTTAACACTTGTTATGGACAACTTATCATACCTTAAAATTTTCTTTGTAATTTTAGTTTTTTTCCCTTTCTCTTTAGCTTTAGGTTATTGTCAGTTTGCATTTGTTGGGAGATCTGATTTGTGGAACTTGATCAACTATTTGTGGATTTTGTGTTTCAAATAAATACAATTCATGATTCTCTCAAACCTTTTTCTCTCGATTTGTTATTAGTGTTCATCTTTTACATCAAGTTTATTATGTTTTTAAGATCTATAAGGAACTAATCCTCTTATGGGGGATCAGCGAATGGAAGTATGATTAATTGATTGTTGTGCAGGGTTTTTTCTAGCAGATCACTTGTTTGAGAAAGAAAGAACTTAGACCCTAGTATTGATCACCCTAGGAAGTCATTTAGGTAGGAGTTAACCCAAAATTGGTATGACCTATTGTAACGCTCGGTTTGTGCAAGTGTACACAGTCATTACCAAGTAACAAAGTAAGTAAAAGAGTTATCTTCTCCATGGGGACTGTGTATATTAATCAAGTAATTGTAAAATTAAAGTTAACAATTTGTTGATAAAAATATTGACTGATGATGGTTAAGCTAAATTGAATTCCTTAAATGTAAGATGATTGTTAATGCAATTTAATCTAAATATAAATTATGAAATGAAATGTATGAGATGAGTTTAGCTGCAAAAACAAAAAATTCAACAATCAATAACATGAATATGCTAGGATAATTACACTATTCAACTTAGTTTATTTTTCTCATGCTTAATAGTGTTTGGAAAACATTCCATGGCAACTCGATCATTCATGAGTTTGGAAACCAAATTAAGTCCTTTCAAAATCTTTTACTTAGTGAAATATGAATCTTACTGACCATAAAAAAGTAAGGGTTTCTTAGAATTCATGTGAAGTAACAGGGATGGATCAGGTTTGAAACAATTTAATCACATAAATCTAAAAAATATGCAACATAATAGAGCTCATCCAAGTTATAATGAACTTTTAATTTAGTCGCATCAAGATCTAATTAAGCATGCACTTTTCAATTTTTGTGTCCATTAGCCATCGTCTGGTCATGATCACTCAGCTAATTCAAATGCATCCAATCACGTATGAATGAAATACATACTTGAATTTCAATGAAAACATGATTGACCGAGGCAGAAACACTATAGACATGATTTAACAAACTTCATTGAATAAATGCAATCATCCTAGCTCAATAGTTTTAAACTATCATTATTGATGAAAAGATCATAAAACACATTGCAAACATGATTAAATCAAAATAAAAAGGTAAAGGAAGAATAAATTCTTGTCAAATTAGTAGTCTCGCGAACTTCAAATGCAGATGTTTTCCTCCAATCCTTGTGTTGCTCCTTTTCTAATAGCTCCTCAAGGTGGCCGACCAAGAGACAACCTTATCACAGTTTTTCTGGCTAAAGTGCTAGACATGGAAGAAGGAAGAAAATGAGAAAATGAGAAAACGAATGGATGAGTAATGAATGAAGTAATGATGAATGAATTTTTGGGATGAATGAAAAGCTGAGAGGAGTGTGGTATTTATACTTGATGTTGGTGGCTAAATTTACTAAAAATAGCATCAAAGATCCATTTTTTCTCTCCCGTTAACGGTCGACCATAACTAGTGATAATTAGTGTAACCCCCCAAAATCTAAGAATATATTTTTGTATGTTGGTAGCACAAATATCTTCTTGCCTTAGGGGTTAGGTGATTTGGGTGTGTTTGGGAGTGCCTGAGAAGTCTTGGGTTCAAGCCTGGGCTTGTGCAAAAAGTTTTGTTTTCAGGGAATAAACCCTTGCCTATAGTTAATAGGCTTTTAAATTATTGTGGGTAAAGCATGACATAAAGAGTCTGCTGGTCCAAGGGGTAAGTGGCGTGTTACCTAAGCCAGTGGACTAAGGTTTGAATCTTGGTGGAGGCAAGGAGAATTTATTTTGCTGCTATGTCGTGGGGGGAGTTGGAGTTTGACTGAAACATTGAAGTGGTTGAGGAGAATTCAAATTGATTGGTTGAGGGGAGGTGTGATTAGGTGGAGAGATTTGAGGAAGGATTTTAGGAGAAAATCAAGGAAAGTGAGGGGAGAGGGAGAGTTGTGCCAAAACTAGACTATGAGCAATCAAGAATTTCTGCAAGAGTGGTATTCCTCAACTAGTATGCCTCATTTCGGTTTTTATTGTTTTTCTTCTCTTTGGCGAAATGTGGTAGGAGTTTTTGGCATATTATTTTGTTTCACTTTTGGCAACTTTTACCTTTGGCCGAATACACTTTTTCTTTTCTTTTCATCTCCTCTTCACTTCTTTCTCTGTGTTGGTCGAATATTGCTCTCATTTCTCTTCTGTCTTTGTATTTGCTGAATATTGCCTCTTGTGTGGGCCGAATTTCACCTCCTTCGATTTCTCTTCTCTCTTCTCCCTATATCGTTTCCCCTTATTATTCCTCTCTAGTTGGTACCCAGGTTGATTCAATCGCTATTTTGTCTTCGGTTTAGTGATTATTCTCTGACAAATCGGTAAGAGCACTCGACTCCTTTTTTCTTTCTTTTAATTCGTATCAAGTCTCCTCTTTTCTTACACTATTAAAGCCAAATACTCTTGTGTTGCTTTTGGTTTTCTTAGAACTTCACGAGGAGTGAAGGAGTCGCAAGTGGTATTGAAGCGTTCGAAACCCTTCTCTCTTTACTTGATCAAAAGTAAGTTGTTGTGAGTATAACGATTGGGATAACTTATGCTTATTTGATTAAGTAACTGCTTAAGTGAATAATTGAGGATTGATGGTCAAGTGTAGGTTTGAAAGGCGTGGACAGTTTTCTCAGCAAATAGAACCCAGGTGTGTGACAGCACTCTATAAACGATATCGGTAAAATGCCGAAAAGTGTGTGTAAACACTGCCCAAATCGAAAATCGGCAAAAGTAGAAAAGTTAACAATTGACACTACACGAGCTTTTGATTGTTGAGGCCACCATGAGCGATTCATGGTCTTAGGCCGTTTTGGGCCATATTGGGCCGAAATGGGTCGTATGGGCCTAATGGGCGTGTGGGCCTCACACGGGTAAACCACACGAACGTGTGGAGAATATTGGGCCAAGCTGTGTAAATTACATGACCGGGAACATTTCTAAGCTATGTGGCCACACGAGTGTGTGGGCCAACATGGGCCCGCATTATGGGCCTTGGGCCCATTTTCACTGTTTGAATGTCAAGGTTGCACGGGTCGCGCAAAACGACTGTGGACCAACTGATGGGTCGATAAGTTTACCTAGACCCCCAAACTGATATAAAATGACTATTATGCCCTTATGACTTAAAATGACTATTATGCCCCTACGATATAATACGACTGTATGCCTTATGTTATGTATGATTGTATATGAGCATGCCACGATATGTATATGTTGCATATATGTGTGATATGTTGGATGGGATGGGATTATTATGATAGGAGGAAGTGTACTGTTCTTGTAACATCCTGAATTGGGGGCTCTGCATTTAATGTGTTTCTGTGTGTATGCTATGCTCCTTGTGCTAATTTGGTGTGTTTGGGGCTCCAGGAAAGGCTCGGGGTTAGGCCTGAGCTTTGATGAAAATTTTGTTTTAAGCGCTTCAGGGGGGAACTAGCTAAGGTAGGACTTAGGAATTAATATTGGTGTTTGATGACACAAGAAAGGATGTGGCAAAGTGGCAAGGGGATGCCACTTAAGGTGCAGGGAAGTGACGTCATTGTGTAGCAGCAGGGGAAACAGGTTTGAGTCTTGTTAGCCTCATTTAGGTGCTTTTATTTTTGCATTCAGGGAGCTAAGATGGTGGTTTCGGTAAGGGCTCTTCAAGGTTGTTGGAAGAGTTAGTCAAACATTTTGAATGAATGGCCATGAGGGGCTTGGGGAGTTTGAACGGGTCAACAAGGTTTGAATGAGTGAAGAAGAGTAAAAAGGGGAGAAAATCAAAGGATTTTTCAAGTTGGTGGAGTAGTGACCGGTTATGGGAGGCTTGGAGAGGGGAAAAGAATCGATTTGGGTGCTAAGCTAGGGGGTGTGCCAAATTTGTGAAGAGAGCCCCTTTGTTTCATTTTTCCAATTAGGATTGTCTAAGCTTAGTAGGTGCCTTATCCCTCATATGGGTATTCTTGCGTGTTGTGTAGCAATAATCATCTTGAAACACTTTCATCCTCTCCTTTGCACTTTTGGAACATTTCCCCTTCTCTTCCCATTTACTAAAGCCAAAACCATATATCACTTTGGCACTTAATTCTTTTCCAACCAGAAATCGAAACTCTCACTCCATTGTATTCCTTCATAGCTGAAATTGCCATTACCATCCACCCTTCACATTGTTGGTTCATTTTCTTTTGCTACTTCCTCCACAAGCCGAAAACCTCCTTTCCCTTTTTATTTTCATCTCATACTAGTGCCTTGTGTAGCCGAATCTTATTCTTTATTCTATTTTCTTTCCCCTTCTGTACTTCTTTCTGTGTGAAGGCCGAACCTTCATTTTGCTTCAGAAGTAGGCAAATTTTCTGTTGACTAGTGTTGATAGCCGAATATTGGTCTCTCGTTCGGTAAACTTTGGTCTTGAAGGGTGCATCATTATCCCGTCTTCTTCGTGTGGCCTACTATCGGGAAGATTTTGGAGTTCAATCGGGTTCTTAAGCCAGGCCTACTAGCATTCGGCTTCTATTAATCAGGGTAAGGGAATGCATCGTTTTGAGTTCTTATATTCTCTGCTTTCTTTCAAAGCATTAACCATTTTCCTGATCAAGTCTCTTCATGGATCCATCTGCTAGTCAATCTAAGGAAGGGAGCGAACCCCTAGTTTCGGCTCCTAAGTTCAAAAAACGGGCGGTGTCTGCGGTTCGAGATTGGCCACCGGGTTGCGGACCGGCTTCAGAACAGGATAGTAGGGAAATAGTCGTCGTTTCAGTTAAAGAGAGTGTCGACATAGATAGCATAGTATTACGTGTTATCAGGTGTGTACTACTCACAAGCCTTCCTTGTTATTGTTATTGTGTTATTAACTTAAAGAAGGTGAAAAGCCGAAATAACTAATATGATAGATTAAATACCCTTACGAGTAAAGGTTTGAGACGCTGGGTATGTTCTTCGATACAGATATTACTGTTAATATATTCGTATGTATATTTTGATGTTAGTCATGTATGAAATAAAATCTGTATTCGCTGATATATTGCATGGCATCCATACATATTGTGCATAATGAAAGAGCATGGGCTCGGGATTGAATGAAGGAGGAGGGAGAATTATTGACTACGGTCACGAGTGACAATTGTCACGAGTGGTGTAAGTACCACGGTGGTTGAAACCACGATTATATGTTTGAGTGACTATTGTCAAGGGTGGTCAGGTACCACGGTGGTTAATACCACGATTGCTTATATCAGTGACTTGTCTCGGTGGTCTATGACCACAGTGGGTTGGCCCCACGTATGCTTAGTTGCTAGAGATCGTCACGATGGTCTATGACCATAGTGGGTTGTCCTCACGATTATATTACAGTGACTTTGTCATGAGTGACTACGGTCATGAGGGGTCTAGGACCACGGTGGTTATGAACCACATTGGCATAATGCCACGGGAGTTTTGGATGGAGAGCTGATCTGGGATGGGTTGCATTGCATGCACATAACATGAGTTGTATTGAGTGGGCTAAGGCCCAAATTGCATTACATAGGGAAATGTACACACTGAGTCTCGATAACTCACCCCTTTGCTAATTTTGCAGGTGATCAGTAGATGGCAGGTTTTGGGCTGAGACAGACTCGAGGTGGCCATGCGTTGCAGTTTCTTTAATAAACTCGAACTTTAACTTTAGATTATTTTATTTTGGGATTTTGGATTTGTAATAAGGCTGCTTAGACTTTAATTTGGGATTTGTTTATACATTGATTTTATTTGTACTATGAATCATTATAAAACGAGGATTTTCCTAAAAACATAACAAGAGGTTTCCCAAATTCATGACAAATGGATATTTACCAGTTAACAAATAAAACTTGAAATTTTCTAAACATTCCAGATGTTATTTCAAAAGAAATCAAGCACTTCAAAATTTATTTAAATTTTCTCCTTTCAAATATTCCTGTAAGTTCGATTTTGACAAAATTAAGCCTGTTTTTAGCATCCAATCTAATTAATTAAAAGTAACATATTTTGTTATAATGGTAGTAGCCTAACACGTTTTGATTAACAAAAAGGCTCTTAACCTGGATTCATCAAACAAGATAATTTTCTCAAATCATGAAGTTTTATAAAGTTTTTAAATCTACTTCTTTTGTAGCAATCCAGATTCGGTCGTAACGTTTTGACCGGGTTTGGGGTGTTACAATTATGGTATCATAGCCTAGGTTTCAAAAACTCGACCATAGGTATGGGAGTTTAAAATGTTTTAGAAGATAGTTAGAAATTGATTTAGAAATATATGTGTTGTTTGGAAGCATGGCACTCGAGTCTCCGGCACCAAACCCGCACGGTAAGTCTTCTGACTTTTGATTTTTGTGCATAAAGTGAGTATGATATGTATTGATTGTTTGTGTTAAGGAATACAACTTTAGAGACTGAAACCTTAGGTGTGCATGAAATAGCGAGAACTGCTTAAAATACTATTTCCATAAAATTGCCCTGTAATAAACAGTGGAAGAAAACACTAACTCATAAAACTCTTAATCAAATTAAATTGCGTTAGTAATAATGAGTACTAGAGGATGCGAACGCGGTGTGCGAGGCCGTGGAAGAGGCCGAGATGTTGAGGCTGAACCTTCAGAATCTGGGCATGGGCTAGAAGATGAAGTACCAGCATCGCCAGTTGCAGGGGCGGAATTTCAAGATCAAACTGGTGGAGACAATGCTGTGTCTCAGGCTATGTTACGTGTTCTGGAGAGACTGGCTGGAGTGACCATGAGACCAGTGGCTCGAAAATCTGTGCCTGAAAGACTCAGGGCTAATGGGGCGGAAATGTTTAGGGGCGTTTCGGGTGAGGCTCCTAATATAGCCGAGTATTGGTTATAAGCAGTGGAATGAATTATGGATGATCTTGACTGCACTGTGGAAGAAAAACTGAAAGGAGTTGTGTCTCTACTCTGAGACGAGGCTTATCAATGGTGGCTCACTGTTAGAGA
Source organism: Gossypium bickii (assembly GCA_025503065.1). Taxonomy (NCBI): domain Eukaryota; kingdom Viridiplantae; phylum Streptophyta; class Magnoliopsida; order Malvales; family Malvaceae; genus Gossypium; species Gossypium bickii. The sequence goes on along the minus strand of CP106710.1, from coordinate 104,298,267 downwards.
TGGTACGGCTGTAGATCGCATTACCTGGGAATTCTTTAAGTCTGCGTTCCAGGGAAAACATATTGGGTCAAGTTATATGGACGCTCAACGTAAGGCATTTCTAAACTTGGTACAAGGGAGTAAGTCGGTGGGCGAGTATGAGGCGAAATTCTTGCGCCTAAGCCGGTACGCTCGTGGTATTGTGTCTACGGATCATGAGCGTTGTGTTCGATTTGAGGATGGCCTGAGGGATGAGTTGCGAGTATTGATAGCTCCGCAACGAGAAAGCGAATTCGCTGTTCTGGTTGAAAAGGCTAAGATAGCTAAGGAGGCGAAACGTTTAGAAAGACAGAATCAAGATAGGGACAAGGGTAGAAACAAAAGAAGTTTTGGACCATCAAGATCCAATAGGAACTTTCAGAAAGGGCCTACGTTGGATGGGCCAGGTCGAGCTGTGAGGCCCACTGTTACTGGTAGGCCTTCGCAATGTGCTACGTGTGGGAAGTTTCATTTTGGGGAGTGTTGGGCAAGAAGTAATGGATGCTTCAGATGTGGGGCAGTGGATCATCGGGTGAAAGACTGTCCGCAGGAGCCAAATAAAGTGTGACCCGCAAGTTAGAATTATGTTCAGCCTGGCAGAGGTGGCCAGCAGCCACAGAGAGGCCGTGGTCTGGCCAGGGGAGGTTATGGTTTTGGTCGTGGATGTGGAGCACCGGGCAGAGGTGCTGGGAATACAAATGCAAGCCAACCTGGGTTAGTTTATGCTGCTAGACGCCGAGAGGAGGGCGATGCACCGGACGTCATAATCGGTACGTTCTTTATTTATGGACTACCTTTTTCTGCACTGATTGATATTGGATTAACATATTCTTATATTGCTAATACTATATCTGGAACTCTGAACATAGACTGTGAGACTGCTTCTAGAGTGATGACTGTATTTAGCCCTTTAGGACAATCTGTAGTTGTGAATAAACTCTTTAGGGATATACCTCTAGAAGTACAAGGGATGGTTTTCCCGGCTGATCTTATGGAACTGTCATTTAGGGAGTTCGATTTAATCTTGGGTATGGACTGGCTAGGGAAGTACCAAACAAACTTGGATTGTGCTGCCAAGCGCATAGTGTTAAGGACTCGTGAGGATGATGAGGTGGTGGTGTTAGGTGAAAGGAGGAACTACTTCTCTAATGTAGTGTCTGCTCTAAAGGCTGAACGAATGGTGTGGAAAGGATGCAAGGCTTTCTTAACGTATGTTTGTGTACTGGAGGCCAAGGAGTTGACTGTAGGGGATGTCAGAACGGTGAGGGAATTTCCCGATGTTTTTCTAGAAGAGCTTCTAGGGATACCTCTGGATCGAGAGGTGGAATTCGAAATTGATCTTCTTCTCGGAACAGCGCCAGTGTTTGTTGCTCCATATAGAATGACGCCGAAAGAGTTGGTGGAACTGAAAGCCCAAATTTAGGAGCTGTTGGACCGGGGTTTTGTTCATCCCAGTGTGTCACCTTGGGGAGCGCCGGTGTTATTTGTTAAAAAGAAGGATGGATCAATGCAGATGTGCATTGACTATAGGCAGTTGAACAAGTTGACAATTAAGAACAAGTACCTGCTGCCTAGAATTGATGACATGTTCGATCAGTTGCGAGGCGCTTCGGTCTTTTCAAAGAAAGACTTGAGGTCAGGTTATCACAAACTTAAGGACAAAGAGGCAGATATTCATAAGACAGCTTTCTGAACACGTTATGGTCATTATGAGTTCTTGGTTATGCCGTTTGGGTTGACCAATGCACCAGCAGCGTTTATGGATATGATGAACCAGGTATTCCAACCCTATCTGGACCGATTTGTCATGGTATTTATAGATGATATCTTGGTTTATTTAAGATCGGAAAAGGAGCATGATTCGTATCTTCGAGTGGTTCTACAAATTCTAAGGGAGAAACAACTGTACGCCAAATTCAGTAAGTGTGAATTCTGGCTGAAGGAAGTTACCTTTCTGGGTCATGTTGTGTCTGCTGAGGGGATTAGGGTTGACCCACGAAAAATTTAAGCTGTGTTGGATTGGAAAGCACCTAAGTCTGTGGCAAAAATTCAGAGTTTTCTTGGTTTGACTGGGTATTACAGGAGGTTTGTTGAGGGATTTTCATTAATTGTTGCACTATTAACCAAGTTGCTACGTAAAGGGGTACCGTTTGTATGGTCAGATAAACAACAGGAAAGTTTTGAGAAGCTAAAGAGGATTTTAACTAAAGCTCCTGTGTTAATTCAGCCTGAGGCTGGGAAGGAGTTTATTGTCTACTGCGATGCATCACACACAGGATTGGGATGTGTGTTGATGCAAGAAGGGAAGGTGGTGGCATATGCGTCTCGACAGTTGAGACCACATGAAGTGAATTATCCCACGCATAATCTAGAATTGGCTACAGTAGTGTTTGCTCTGAAGATTTGAAGAGACTATTTGTTTGGGGAGAAGTCCCTTATCTGCACAGACCACAAGAGCTTGAAGTATCTCCTTACCCAAAAGGAGTTGAATTTAAGGCAGCAACACTGGGTTGAGTTATGAAAGGACTATGATTGCTCGATTGAATACCAACCGGGTAAAGCTAACGTAGTGGCAGACGCGTTGAGTCGTAAAGTTATATCGGACTTGAGGGCAATGTTAGCCCATCTCAGCTTGTATGATGATGGAAGTGTGTTAGCGGAATTGCAAGTGAAGCCTTCTTGGGTCAGTCAGATTAAAGAGAAGCAATTGTCTGATGAATCGCTAAGCTCGAAACTTAAGTTAGTGGCAAGTGGTAAGACAGAAGATTTTAGTGTGAACAGTGATTGGATATTGTGTTTTCGAGGGAAAGCTTGTATGCCGAAGGATTCTGAGTTGAGGCAAAAGATTCTGCAGGAAGCACATAGTAGCCCATATGCTATGTATCCTGGAGGAAGCAAGATGTATAGGGATCTGCGAGAATAGTTTTGGTGGCCGGGTCTGAAGCAAGAAGTGACTGAGTATGTGGGTAAATGCTTGACGTGCCAGCAAGTGAAGGCGGAACACCAAGTGCCTTCAGGGTTGCTACAGCCAGCGAAGATACCACTATGGAAGTAGGAGAGGATAACGATAGATTTTGTGAGTGGGCTACCCCTTACGCCTACGAAGAAAGATTCAGTGTGGGTAATTGAGGATCGGTTGACAAAATTCGCTCACTTCATTCCGGTTCGGGTTGATTACTCATTACAGAAGTTAGCCAAACTTTAGGTGGTAGACGTTGTGAGGTTGCATGGGGTACCTGTGTCTATCATATCAGACAGAGACCCCAGGTTTACATCGAGGTTCTGGAAGGCATTGCATCAAGCTTTGGGTACAAGATTGGATTTCAAAGACAAATGTTTCATCCATGTGATCGATGGTCGACCGAGATGGTAATTCAAATCTTGGAAGATATGTTGAGGGGCTGTGTCATTGACTTTAGAGGTAGTTGGGTGGAATTTCTACCGTTGGCAGAATTCGTATACAACAACAGCTACCAGTCTAGTATTCAGATGGCGCCCTATGAAGCGTTGCATGGACAAAAGTGTCGTACTCTGACTTGTTGGACAGAGTTAGTGAGCGTCAGATGTTGGGACCAGAATTGGTTACAAAGACAGAGGAGAAAGTTAAGTTGATCCGAACTCGGTTGAAAAAGGCTTCCGACAGGCAGAGATCTTATACGGATATTAAGCGTGAACACATAGAATTTGCAATAGGTGATCGGGTTTTCTTAAAGGTTTCACCGTGGAAGAAAGTTCTAAGGTTTGGACGGAAGGGTAAGCTGAGTCCCAGATTCATCGGGCCTTATCGTGTAGTGAAGTGTGTAGGACCGGTAGCTTATCAGCTTGAGCTACCTTCGAAATTGAGACAAATTCATGATGTGTTCCATGTTTCGATGTTAAGGCGCTATCGTTCAGATCCATCTCACATAGTGCCGATGGAAGAAATTGAGGTAAAATCAAATTTTTCTTTTGAGGAGGAACCGGTTCAAATCCTAGATCGAGATAGTAAGGTATTGTGGAGAAAGACGGTTCCGTTGGTTAAGGTATTATGGAGGAATCACGGTTCAGAGGAAGCCACGTGGGAGCCAGAGGACGTGATGCAGCAACAGTACCCTCATTTCTTTTCTCCATGTAAATTTCAAGGCTGAAATTTCTTTTAGGGGGTAGAACTGTAACATCCTGAATTGAGGGTTCTGCATTTAATATGTTTCTATGTGTATGCTATGCTCCATGTGCTAATTTGGTGTGTTTGGGGTCCAGGAAAGGAAAGGGGTTAGCCCTGAGCTTTGATGAAAATCTTGTTTTAAGCGCTTTAGGGGGAAGTAGCTGAGGTAGGACTTAGGAATTAATATTTGTGTTTGATGACACAAGAAGGGATGTGGCAAAGTGGCAAGGGGACAGCACTTAAAGTGCAGAGAAGTGGCGTCATTGTGTAGCAGCAGGGGGAAGAGGTTCGAGTCTTGTGAGTCCCATTTAGGTGCTTTAATTTTTCTATTCAGGGAACTGAGGTGGTGGTTTTGGCAAGGGCTCTTCAAGGTTGTTGGAAGAGTTAGTCAAACATTTTGAATGAATGGCCATGAGGGGCTTGGGGAGTTTGAACAGGTCAAGAAGGTTCGAATGAGTGAAGAAGAGTAAAAAGGGGAGAAAATCTAGGGATTTTTCAAGTTGGTGGAGTAGTGGCCAGTTGTGGGAGGCTTGGAGAAGGGAAAAGAATCGGTTTGGGTACTAAGCTAGGGGGTGTGCCGAATTTGTAAAGAGAGCCCCTTTGTTTCATTTTTCCAATTTGGGTTGTCCAAGCTTAGTAGGTGCCGTATCCCTCATATGGGCATTCTTGCGTGTTGTGTAGCCATAATCATCTTGAAACACTTTCATTCTCTCTTTTGCACTTTTGGAACATTTCTCCTTCTCTTCCCATTTACTAAAGCTGAAACCATATATCACTTTGGCACTTAATTCTTTTGTAACCAAAAACCGAAACTCTCACTCCATTGTTTTCCGTCATAGCCGAAATTACCATTACCATCCACCCTTCACATTGTTGGTTCATTTTCTTTTGCTACTTTCTCTACAAGCCGAAACCCTCCTTTCCATTTTTGTTTTCATCTCATACTAGTGCCTTGTGTAGCCGAATCTTATTCTTTGTTTTATTTTCTTTCCCCTTCTATACTTCTTTTTGTGTGAAGGCCGAACCTTCATTTTGCTTCAGGAGTAGGCACCTTTTCTGTCGACTTGTGTTGATAGCCAAATATTGGTCTCCCGTTCGGCAAACTTTGGTCTTCAAGGGTGCATCATTATCCCGTCTTCTTCGTATGGCCTACTATCCGGAAGATTTTAGAGTTCAATCGGGTTCTTAAGACAGGCCTACTAGCATTCGGCTTCTATTAATTAGGGTAAGGGATTGCATCATTTTGAGTTATTATATTCTCTGCTTTCTTTCAAAGCCTTAACCTTTTTCCTAATCAAGTCTCTTCATGGATCCATCTGCTAGTCAATCTAAGGAAGGGAGCGAACCCCTAGTTTCGGCTCCTAAGTTCAAAAAGCGAGTGGTGTCTGTGGTTCGAGATTGGCCACCGGGTTGTGGACCGGCTTCAGAACAGGATAGTAGGCAAATAGCTGTTGTTTCAGTTAAAGAGAGTGTCGACATGGAAAGCATAGTATTGCGTGTTATCAGGTGTGTACTACTCACGCGCCTTCCTTGTTATTATTATTGTGTTATTAACTAAAAGAAGGTGAAAAGCCAAAATAACTGATATGATAGATTAAATACCCTTACGGGTGAAGGTTGGAGATGACGAGAATGTTCTTCGATACTGATATTACTGTTAATATGTTCATATGTATATTTTGATGTTAGTCATGTATGAAATAAAATTTGTATAAGCTTATATATTGCATGGCATCCATACATATTGTGCTCAATGAAAGAGCATGGGCTCGGGATTGAATGAAGGAGGAGGGAGAATTAGTGATTACGGTCACGAGTGACTATTGTCATGAGTGATCTAAGTACTACGGTGTTGAAACCACGATTATATGTTTAAGTGACTATTGTCACGAGTGGTCAGGTACCACGGTGGTTAATATGACGATTACTTATATCAGTGACTTGTCTCGGTGGTCTATGACCACAGTGGGTTGGCCCCACCTATGCTTAGTTGCTAGAGATCGTCACGGTGGTCTATGACCACGGTGGGTTGGCCCCACGCTTATATTACAGTGACTTTGTCACGAGTGACTACGGTCACGAGTGGACTAGGACCACGGTGGTTATGAACCACAGTGGCATAATTCCACGGGAGTTTTGGATGGAGAGCTAATCTGGGATGGGTTGCATTGCATGCACATAACATGAGTTGAATTGAGTGGGCTAAGGCCCAAATTGCGTTACATGGGGAAATGTACACACTGAGTCTCAATGACTCACCCCTTTGCTAATTTTGCAGGTGATCAGTAGATGGCGGGTTTTGGGCTGAGACGGACTCGAGGTGGCCATGCGTTGCGGTTTCTTTAGTAAACTCGAACTTTAACTTTAAATTTTTTTATTTTGTGATTTTGGATTTGTAATAAGGCCGCTTAAACTTTAATTTGGGATTTGTTTATACGTTGATTTTATTCATACTATGAATCATTGAAAAACGAGGTTTTTCCTAAAAACATAACAAGAAGTTCCCAAATTCACGACAAACGGATATTTAGCAATTAACGAATAAAACTTGAAATTTTCTCAACATTCCAGATGTTATTTCCAAAGAAATCAAGCACTTCGAAATTTATTTAAAATTTCACCTTTCAAATATTCCTCTAAGTTCGATTTTGACAAAATTAAGCCTGTTTTTAGCATCCAATCGGCCTAATTAATTAAAAATAATATTTTTTGTTATAATGGTATTAGCCTAACAAGTTTTGATTAACAAAAAGGCTCTTAACCTGGATTCATCAAACAAGATAATCTTCTCAAATCGCGATGTTTTATAAAGTTTTTAAATCTACTTCTTTTGTAGCAATCCAGATTCGGTCGTAACGTTTTTACCGGTTTTGGGGTGTTACAGTTCTGGTAGCTCTGCTGCAAATACTGTTTAGTGCCATAACATGTGCTAATTTTTGGAGTGTCAGGATGGGTGGGTGATTTTATCCCCACATGGAGCATTGGGCTGGATAGAGTGGAGTGTAGAGGTTGGTTGGGTAGGATTTTTGATTGCTTCAACTGTTACTATCACTGAAATGGGCTAAGGCCCACACTGATACTGATACTGTAATGGGCTAAGGCCCAACTGATCTGAACTGTTATTTATTTGGGCTTAGGCCAGACTGTAGTTGACTAAGGCATGATTGGCTATTTACTTACATGGGGTTACACACTGAGTTTTTTGTACACTCACCCCTCTGTTTATCTGTACAGGTAACCCTCAGTCTTAGGCGGATCGGTGCTGCGAGGGATTCGGAGGTGGCCACACAACCACACCTGCTTTTATATTTGAGTTTTATTTACAATAAAGTTAATTTGGGTTTTTGTTATGTAATAAGGCCTCTTTAAATTTTAACTTTTAATTTAGGATTTTACAAATTTAATTCATATTTGAAAGAAGTAGGACGCGGATTTTCAAAAGATAAATATTTTTCAAAACACCACGTTTACATAACATTTGGTAAAAGCTTCCCCATCAAACATTGTTTTAAATATAGCAACAAACTAATATGATCGTCAGACTGCTAAAAACAACTTAAGTTTTAAATGAACAAGATACCCTTAATTTTCTGTTATGTGCATAAACGAGATTTAATATATAACGGGTTTTTCCAATGAAAGTATGTTTTCGAAAAACACTTCAATGTGATATCGCTAGATTCGACCATAACTTCTAGGCTGGGTTTGGGGTGTTACATTTATTGGTATCAGGGCCAGGTCTAAAACTTGGCTGTGGTTTTTGGGTTTCTTCCAAAACTTGGAATTTTCAAAAAAGAATTGTTCCAAACGATTTGAAAGTATTTTGAAATAGTTTTACTGGAACTATGGTACACCGAGTCTACAGCACCGATTTTGCAAGTCCTCTGAAGCCTCTGTTTGTTTAAATTGAAATATTGTTTCTACTATAGGTAGTAGACTGTATTGAAATATTCTAGTTAGGGAAAACTAAAACTGTAGTAAGACTACGTTCTACAAAAACAAACTCTTAAATACTGATATTGCTCTCCATAAGATGTTCGTTAATTAATACTGGAACTATAAACTGATGCATAAAATTGTTAAAAATAGATAATACGCAAATAGATAATGAGCACCAGAGATACTCGTGGAAGGGGTACAAGAGGCTGTGGTGGAGGCCGTAGAGGTGCTCTGCTGGGTTTTCGTCATCGGGCCATATGCCTAACGCTGAAGCTAGAAAGGCACCGACTTCATCTGCGACAGAGACTGGGTTTCATGATCGAGCGACTGGGGACGACACATTGTCCCAAGCTATGTTGCGAATTCTTGAGAGGGTCGCCGGGCCTAATACTGGTATTGTGGATCGTAGGTCGATTACAGAACGACTTCGGTCTTATGGGGCTGAGATTTTTAGGGGTATTGCTGGAGTTGCCCTTAACGTGGCTAAATATTGGATTGAGGCCACAGAGAGGATCATGGATGACCTCGACTGCACCCCTGGACAGAAACTAAACAGAGTCATGTCATTGTTACGAGATGAAGTCTATCAATGGTGGCTTACAGTTAAAGAGGGTACTCAGGCTGACCGGTTGTCATGGGAATTCTTCAAGACTGCTTTCCAAGGGAAGTATGTGGGCACTAGTTATGTGGATGCCCAGAGGAAGGAATTTCTAAATCTGATTCAGGGGGATAAATCAGTGGCTGAATATGAGGCAAAATTTTTACGATTAAGCCGCTATGCATGTGGAATGGTGGCAACTGATTATGAGCGGCGTGTTCATTTTGAGGACGGCCTCAAGGATAGTCTGAGAGTTTTGATAGCTCCACAGAGGGAGCGAGATTTTGCCACACTGGTAGATAAGGTGAAGATCGCCGAGAAGGTGAAACGTACTGAGCATCTGAACAGAGAAAAGGATAGGAATAAGAGGGATTCAGAGCCCTCAAGTTCTGTTCAAAGACCAAATAAAAAGGCCAGAGTGGATGGGTCGGTCAGAGTTAAGGCCCCTATTGCTGCTACTGGACCGCAACCATGTGGACTGTGGTAGACGCCATCAGGGCGAGTTGTAATATCCCGGGTTAGGGGCTATTTTGTTGTTGCATGTTTTGCATGTGTTTGGTATACTATGTTGTTGTTTGTGTAGTTTGGGACTTAATTATAGGCTAGGGGTATGCACGAGTGGATAGGAAAATTTTGGTTTTTGGGTGTTAAGTCAGGGGAGCTGATGGAGCTGAGGGATGTGTATTTTATTTGGTAGTTTTGTTTCACAAAAATAAGGCTAGTAAGGTGGCAAAGCATGTGCCACTTGGAGCTGAGTGTGGCGTCATCTACAAGGGGAAGGTGGCCTGGTGTTCGAGCTGCGAAATTCTCCATTTTGGCATTTATTTTTGGACGGCATGGAGGAGGAGTTTGTAGCAGTTCAAACTCTGCTTAAGACTTGGTCAAATGATGAGGTGGTGGGAAGAGAGGAGAAAGTGGAGTGTGACTTGGTCCACTCATTTGAAATGAATGGATGGGAGCTCTTGGGGGGAAATGGACGGCATAGTGGGGTGAGTTGGTAGCCGAAATGCATTTTGGCATTTTGGCACTCTTTTTGGTTGTTTTCGGTCACATTTGGTAAAAAGAGAAAGTCCTCTTCTAGTCCTTTGGAAAGCCGATTTTCTTCAACAAAGTAAGTCTTCCATTTCTCCCTTGAAACCGAAAGTGTAAGCAATTAAACCATAGCCGAAACTTCACTTTGTTTCTTTTAATTCCATCAGAGCAGGATGCCCTCTCCCTTTGATTCTTTTGATCATTTGGTTGTCGAAACTAGCATTCTATCCTCTAATATTCTCTCCCATCTCCCTGAATTTTTGAAAGCCGAAAGTCACCCCAAAAATCTTCTTCTTCTTTCCAAAGCCAAGGTACCCTCCCTATTTTCTTATTCTCTCTTCTTCTCAATTATCTTTGCCGAAACTTCTTCATCACCTTGTAAATTCTTTTCTTGGGTTCTCCATTCAAGCCGACTTTAGGAGTGGTAAACATCTAAGCTTCTAACACCCCCTTTCTCTTAGTGTGGTGTTGGCCGAATCCTTGTGGTGTTAGGGTAAGTGATTGCCGAATGGCCATTCTTCTCTTCTATAGGTACTATGTTGTTTGCGATTTGTTCAAAACCGATGATCGGTTTCTTTGTTGAAGGGAATTAACCTTTGGTTAACTTACAGTATAGGGCTTTTGGGTAGGGGAGGCAATCAAGAGGAGCCTTCGTCCTTCTGTTAATCGTTTGGTAAGTGTGGTAAGTGTTGAGTTGTTAGCCACTTGTTTGATTGCGTTAAGATGGGTTACAAGAGATTAATGTTTCTTTTTCTTAAAGGGTAATCGATTGGAAGAGGGACCATTGAGGTTCGGGTTTGGTAGGAAACCAAACCAAGTGAAGGTAAGGGTTCGATATTAACCCCTTGGGTTAAGTGTCTTTGTCCGAATGTCTTAGATGCCTAACCCCTATGTTTGGCCGATTGTAGGAGTCAATACTCGAGGGGTTTAGCATTCGTTCTCGTCAGGATTTCTAGGCTCGTATTATCAGGTGTGTATACTAACACACTTATATTTAGTAATATAATTGATAACCGTGTGATGATTAATGATACAGTGATGATTGATATGATACCCTAATGGGTATGATTCTGGACTCGGGTAAGTCAGTATTACTATTTTTAATGATGAGTTATATGTTACCATGACTGTGGATATATGTGACATGAGATACAGCATGAGATGCATGATTATATGATATGCATGATTACATGAGTATGGTATCTTGATGGGGTGATACGAGAGGAGGGAGCAATGGTATTTTGTGCTGACGAGCACCAGTGCTTTGGTAGCACACTTTGTGACTTTGGGTCACCAGAGGTTTGGCACCTCCAGAGGTTTGGTACCTCGCCTCGCCCCCGATGGCTCAGTACCACCGTGGGTTGGCCCCACAGATGATTATGCGGGATTGACGCCAGTGTTTTGGTAACACACGATGGGTTGGCCCCATCACCAGAATTGTGACTACGGTCACCAGTGCTTTGGTAGCACATTGTGTCTTTGGGACACCAGAGGTTTGGCACCTCATTGCGACTTGTCCCTGTGGTTTGACCACCGTGGGTTGGCCCCACTTGAGATATGGGATTGTCTGCTAGTGTTTTGGTAACACACGATGGGTTGGCCCCATCTTTGGATTTGTGACTTCGGTCACCAGTGCTTGGGTAGCACAATTGTGTCTTTGGGACACCAGTGGTTTGGGACCACATTGATGGATAATGTGTCTTTGGGACACCAGTGTTTTGGTAACACATTGTGACTATACGTCACCAGTGGTTTGGCACCACCAAAGTGGTTTGGTACCACCTGGGGTAGAAAAGGTGATATGGATGGTTAGGATCGGGTTGCATTAATTATGTTGCTATGTATGATGTGTGTTAGCTTGTTGTTTTATCGGGAGCGGGATTTACACACTGAGTCACTCGACTCACCCTCTCCTTTGACATTTCGGGTGACTCGAGACGCGGACATGGAGCCAGGATGGACTCTGGTGCTTATGCCATCATTTGAATAAAAAGTTTTACTCGAGACATTTTCATTTGGGTACCTTAGTTTGCTTATCTTTATTTTGGGTTTTATCTTGGATTTGTAAAGAGCCTTTTAAGATGTGCTTTATGATGTTTATGTTTTACATTAGATTTTAATATGCCTTAATAATAACTTGGTACGAATTTTATTAAAACTTGGAAAGATAATGATTTCAAATTATAACGCAAAGTGTTTTTAAACTATACCATCGGGTATCGCACTGATTTTATAATTGAATGAAAAACAATCGGATTCAAACTTGAAACCAAAATTTTTACTAAGACTGAATGTTCTAGTAACGATATCAAACAACTTGTTTTTCTAAAAGGATCAAAAGTTTTACCAATTCTATTTAGTACAAATTCGAGATTTTCAAACACGTTTTTCCCCGTAACATACCAGATTCGGTCGTGGTGTTTGGACCGGGTTTGGGGTGTTACAATTGTGGTATTAGAGCTAAGTTCAAAAGCTCGGCTGTGGGCTTGAGGCCCAAACTGTTTTCAAAAGTTTGTTTTAAGTGTTTTTGGGTTGAATACATGGTTTACAAGGCATGGCACCGAGTCTCCTGCACTGCCGCCGCCTGTAAGTAATTCTAAACTCTTTCGTGAATTATTATTTGTAGAAGGGTAGGTGATATGGAACGTAGTTAGATTTATAGGACTTGAACCCTAGGATTAGATCACTCAAACACTCGAACTAAAGCATAAGACTTAAAGCACTAAACCAATCTATGACTCAGCCACGGGGCTAGGGTGTGGTAACTCCCGTGACGCATGTCTAGGGAGGATCGGAAGAGCTTGGTATTTAAGATCCTCGTGACTCACCTCCTCTTCGCAGAATCCCACACCGTGCGTAGCTCGAGTTCACCACGACCAAGAAGGCTCGGGCATGACTTAACCTAACGTTTAAAACCCGAAAAGGAATTAGCCATGTTTTCAAAAATACAACAACAACCCTAATGTTTTCAAACTTTTTGCAATAAACTCTTTCAAAACCGAAAATGTCACATTTACAACAATTTTCTTGAAAAACTGATTTATGGAAAAATTACAAAAATGCCCTCAGGGTAAATTTACTAAAATGCCCTGGTTTATAAAATAGCAATCCAAAGATTTTGCCCAAAATTTCAATGATGTTACTAAATACAAACACTCTGTTTTACAAAATGTCAAACGAAAATTTTGATTTTGGAAAATTTACGAAAACGCCCTCAGTTTGTGAAAATTTCTAAAATACCCTCGGTTTTCAAAAACGAAGTATTTTACAAAATTTTCAAAGAACACTCTCAAATTTTTGGAATTTCAAATTGACCGGTTTACTTAAAGTTTAAAATATCTTTTATTACAAAAATACCTGTAGGAAAATGACGAAAAAAATACTTGGGTTAGAAATGGGCAAAGAATGTCCAGAAGAGTGAATAGGTGTGGAAAGGATTAAGGAATGAATGTATAATCTCTTTTGGGTGAATAGGATAGAAGATTGAAACCTTGATTGCTCGAAAGAACCCCTGATTAAACTCTATCCATAAAATTTCTTTGCGGTTAAGAAAGTGGAACGATACTAATGCATAAAGATCTTTTAATCGTAAACGTAGATCGTTAGACATGAGCACTCGAGGCGGACGTGGTCGTAATACTCGTGGTAGAGGTAGGGGTAGAATGACGGTTTCTGAACCCGTAGGATCTGGTCAAGGGTCAGAAAATGAGATGCCGGTTCCGCCACCAGCTGGAGGTGGTGAGTTCCAGGATCGATCGAGACGATGCGATGTCACGAGCGATCGTTGCGGGTGTTGGAAAAAGGGTAGCTGGTGTAAGTGGTGGTGCGGGAGTTAGGAAATCTGTTCTGGAGCGACTCCGCTAACGGGCCGAATTTTTCCGAGGTGTATCGGGTGTTGCTCCAAGCACCGCCGAGTATTGGCCGGAGGCAACCGAGCGGATCATGGATGATCCGGACCTTTCGCCGAGGAGAAGCTTAAGGGCATCGTATCGCTTCTTCGGGATGAGTCATATCGGTGGTGGCTCACCGTCGGGACGATGTGGTGGCACCGAGGATCCGACATGGGATTATTTTGAGTCGCATATCAAAAAAAGAAGTATATCGGGGCTAGTTACATCGACTCCCAGTAAAGGCATTTCGAGGCTTGTTCGTGGAGTAAATCATTGGCCGAGTACGAGGTGAGTTCCTGGCCGAGTAGGTATGCCGTGGGCATCGTAGCCACCGAGCATGAGAGGTGTGTTCGCTTCGAGGATCGGGCGTGCAAGACGAGTTGAGGTCGCCGATTGCTCCACAATGAGAGCGCGAGTTTGTTGTCTTAGTCGAGAAGGCTAAGGTAGCGAAGGTGTTAAGGAGTCGGTAAGACAGAGCATGGACAGGAGTAGGCTTAAGAGGAGCTTTGGGTCTTCTCGGATCGCCCGCAATCCGCAGAAAAAGGGCTAGACCGAAGGGCGAGTCGAGTCATCTGCGCTAGGTTTGTTGTCGCTAGGCGGGGACCACCGCAGATGTAATCGGTGTGGGAAATCTCATTGGGGTGGTTGTTGACTTGGTGGTAAAGGGTGCTTTGAGTGTGGTTCTCTGGAGCATCGCATTAGGGATTGTCCGCGTAGGATGGCGTGGATTGATCCCGAGAGTCGTGGCCGTAATCGATTCAGAGGTAATGGACCGCCACCACGCAGGGGCCGTGGTAATGGCAGCAGGTGGTAATGGATTTGGTCGAGGTCGTGGAGCACCGCGAGGTGCGCGGGTAGTTTCGAGGCACGACACAACCTAGTCCGGTGTATGCAAACTAGGCGCCGCGCGAGAGAGCGGCGACGCACCGGACGTAATCACCGGTACGTTTTTGATTTTTGGTTCTCCCTATACTGCTTTAATTGACTTGGGTTCCACGCATTCGTATGTTGCTAGTAGTATAGTTGAGACCATGGACTTAGACTCTGAGATATCTTCTAGGCAGATGACTGTACTTAGCCCTCTAGGTCACTCTGTAGTGGTAGATAAGTTGTATAAGGATGTACCCCTAGAACTCCAAGGGGTCATTTTTGCTGCTGATCTGATGGAACTGCCATTTGAGGAGTTCGATCTGATTCTCGGGATGGACTGGCTGGTGAAGTACCAGGCCAAGGTGGATTGCGCGGCTAAACGCATGGTTCTATCGACGGATAAGGGTGATGAAGTGATTATGATAGGTAATAGGAGAGATTACTTATCCAATGTGGTGTCGGCCTTAAAAGCTGTAAAGATGGTCAGGAAGGGCTGCGAAGCGTATGTGGTTCATGTGTATGCCTTGGAGGCTAAAGAGTCCGCTGTTGAGAAGGTTCGTACTGTTAAGGAATTTGTTGATGTGTTTCCAGAGGAGCTTCCGGGTTTGCCACCCGATCGTGAGGTAGAGTTTGGGATAGATCTGCTACCAGGGACTGCGCCAGTGTCTATTGCTCCATATAGGATGGCACCAAAGGAATTGGTGGAGCTTAAGGCTCAGATACAGGAGCTGTTGGATCGAGGCTTCATTAGGCCAAGTGTTTCACCGTGGGGAGCGCCAGTATTATTCGTCAAGAAGAAGGACGGCTCGATGCGGATGTGTATCGACTACCGCCAACTGAATAAGCTGACGATTAAAAACAAGTATCCGTTACCACGGATAGATGACTTGTTTGATCAGCTGAAAGGTGCATCGGTGTTTTCGAAGATCGATTTGAGGTCTGGGTACCATCAGTTGAAAGTAAAGGAAGCGGATATCCATAAGACAGCGTTTCGGACTCGGTATGGGCACTACGAATTCCTAGTAATGCCGTTCGGGTTGACTAACGCTCCGGCAGCTTTTATGGATATGATGAATAGGGTGTTTCAAAGCAAAGATCCGGACCGTTTTCGTCGTGGTTTTTATTGACGACATCTTGGTTTACTCAAGGTCGGAAGAAGAGCATGATGCACACTTAAGAGTGGTATTGCAGATTTTGAGGAGAAGCAACTCTATGCTAAGTTCGGTAAGTGCGAGTTTCGCTTAATGAAGTGACGTTTTTGGGACATGTAGTATCGGTGAGGATTAGAGTAGATCCTCGGAAGGTTGAGGCGATTTTGGATTGGAAGCCTCTTAAGTCGGGCCACGAGATACTGAGTTTCAGGTTTGGCAGATACTATCGAAGATTTGTTGAGGGTTTCGTTAACACTGCAGCCACCGATGACTAAGTCATTAAGAAAGGGAGTTCCGTTCGTTTGGACCGAGAAACAAGCAGGGAGTTTTGATAAGTTGAAGAAGATCTTGACCGAGGCTCGGCTTTAATTCAACCGAGGTGGTAAGGAATTCAGAGTGTCTTTGCGATGCATCACACACAAGCTTGGGTTGTGTCTTTGATGCAGGAGGGTAAGGTTGTGGCTTACGCTTCGGCGGTGAGGCCACACGAGGTCAACTATCCGACGCGCATGCGATTTAGAGCTAGCATTTTGTAGTCTTCGCTCTAAAAACTGGAGGCACCACTTGTACGGGAGAAGTCAATCGTCTACACGCATCATAAGAGTCCAAGTATCTATTGACTCGTAAGGATCCGAATTTGAGGCAACGTAGATGGGTTGAATTGCTCAAGGACTACGCATCGCTCGATCGAGTATCATCGGGCAAGGCTAACGTGGTGGCGCACGCGCGTTGAGCCGTAGGGTTGTTTCGGACTTAAGAGCTTTGTTTGCCCATTTAAGTTTGTATGACGACGGGAGTATTCGCAGAGCCGCAGTTAAGCCTACTTGGGTTGAGCGAGATCAAAGAGAAGCGATTGGAGGATGAGGTTACGAAAGTGCGCGAAGGTTACAAGTGCGAGAATGGTGGTTTGGAGGGTTACACTTTGTCCGTGATGAGGTCTGTGTTTCCAAGGGAGGGCTTGTATGCCTAAAGATGTTGATCCGAGGCGAAGAGATTCTTCAGACGCACATAGCAGATCCCTTATGCTATGCATCCCGGGGTAGTAAAATGTATAGGGATCTTAAAGAGCGATTTTTGGTGGCTGGCTTGAAGAAAGAGGTGACAGAGTTTGTTGGAAAATGTCCGACTTGTCACAGTCAAGGCGGAACATCGAGTTGCGTCGGGTTTGCTTCACCGTGAAAATTCCTCGATGGAAATGGGAAAGGATAACTATGGATTTCGTCGGTTTACCGCTTACGCCAAGCAAGAAGGATTCGATTTTAGTTATCGTGGACCGTCTGACTTAAGTCGGCCCTTTTCATCCCGGTAAAATTGAACTATTCACTCAAGAGGTTGGGGAAGCTTTATGTGTCGAGATAGTAAGGCTACACGGCGTGCCAGTTTCGATAATCTCGGATAGGGATCCCAGGTTTACTTCAAGGTTCTGGAAGGCATTGCATCAAGCATTGGGTACTCGTTTGGATTTCAGCACGGCTTTTCACCCGCAAATCGACGGTCAATCGAGAAAGCGGTTACTCAGATCTTAGAAGACATCTTCGAGAGGTTGTGTCTTGGATTTCAGAGGTAGTTGGGAGGAGTTTCTACCGTTAGCTGAGTTTGCCTACAACAACAGTTACCAAGCGAGCATTAAGATGGCTCCGTATGAGGCGTTGTATGGCAGGAAGTGTCGCTCACCTACATGTTGGACAGAGTTAGGTGAACGTCAGTTGTTGGGACCCGAGTTGGTTGCTGAGACCGAGGACAAGGTTAGGTTGATTCGAGCTCGTTTGAAGGAAGCTTCTGACCGCAAAAGTCTTATGCCGATCTTAAGCGAAGAGATATAGAGTTTATTTGTGGGAGATCGGGTTTTCTTAAAGGTCTCGCCTTGGAAGAAGGTGCGAGGTTTTTGGCGAAAAGGCAAGCTAAGTCCAAGGTTTATTGGGCGTATAAGGTATTGAGACGAGTTGGACCATGGCGATCGGCTTGAGTTGCCAAAGCAGAGCTTAGCCGATTCACGATGTTTTTCACGCTTCGATGCTTCCGGAGGTATCGTTCGAGATCCGCCGCATGTGGTAGCGATGGAGAGATCGAGGTAAATCCAGATTTGACTATGGAAGAGGAACGTGCGCGATTCTTGATCGGGATGTGAAGGTTCTCGCGAGAAAGTCCGTGCCTTTGGTTAAGGTTCTTTGGCGGAACCATGGCGTGGAAGAAGCCACGTGGGAACCCGAGGATGCGATGAGACAAGCAATACCCGCAACTCTTTTGACAGGTAATTTCGAGGCCGAAATTATTCTTAAGGGGTAGAACCGTAATATCCGGGTTAGGGGCTATTTTGTTGTTGCATGTTTTGCATGTGTTTGGTATACTATGTTGTTGTTTGTGTAGTTTGGGACTTAATTATAGGCTAGGGTATGCCTGAGTGGATAGGAAAATTTTGGTTTTTGGGTGTTAAGTCAGGGGAGCCGATGGAGTCGAGGATGTGTATTTTATTTGGTAGTTTTGTTTCACAAAAATAAGGCTAGTAAGGTGGCAAAGCATGTGCCACTTGGAGGCTGAGTGTGGCGTCATCTACAAGGGAAGGTGGCACTGGTGTTCGAGTGCATGAAATTCTCCATTTTGGCATTTATTTTTGGACGGCATGGAGGAGGAGTTTGTAGCAGTTCAAACTCTGCTTAAGACTTGGTCAAATGATGAGGTGGTGGGAAGAGAGGAGAAAGTGGAGTGTGACTTGGTCCACTCATTTGAAATGAATGGATGGGAGCTCTTGAGGGGATATGGCCGAAATTTGGGGGAGTTGGAGGGGGGAAATGGACGGCATAGTGGGGTGAGTTGGTAGCCGAAATGCATTTTGGCATTTTGGCACTCTTTTTGGTTGTTTTCGGTCACATTTGGTAAAAAGAGAAAGTCCTCTTCTAGTCCTTTGGAAAGCCGATTTTCTTCAACAAAGTAAGTCTTCCATTTCTCCCTTGAAACCGAAAGTGTAAGCAATTAAACCATAGCCGAAACTTCACTTTGTTTCTTTTAATTCCATCGTAGCAGGATGCCCTCTCCCTTTTGATTCTTTTGATCATTTGGTTGCCGAAACTAGCATTCTATCCCTCTAATATTCTCTCCCATCTCCCTGAATTTTTGAAAGCCGAAAGTCACCCCAAAAATCTTCTTCTTCTTTCCAAAGCCGAAGGTACCCTCCCCCTATTTTCTTATTCTCTCTTCTTCTCAATTATCTTTGCCGAAACTTCTTCATCACCTTGTAAATTCTTTTCTTGGGTTCTCCATTCAAGCCGACTTTAGGAGTGGTAAACATCTAAGCGAACACCCCTTTCTCTTAGTGTGGTGTTGGCCGAATCCTTGTGGTGTTAGGGTAAGTGATTGGCCGAATGGCCATTCTTCTCTTCTATAGGTACTATGTTGTTTGCGATTTGTTCAAAACCGATGATCGGTTTCTTTGTTGAAGGGAATTAACCTTTGGTTAACTTCTGGTATAGGGCTTTTGGGTAGGGGAGGCAATCAAGAGGAGCCTTCGTCCTTCGGTTAATCGTTTGGTAAGTGTGGTAAGTGTTGAGTTGTTAGCCACTTGTTTGATTGCGTTAAGATGGGTTACAAGAGATTAATGTTTCTTTTTCTTAAAGGGTAATCGATTGGAAGAGGGACCATTGAGGTTCGGGTTTGGTAGGAAACCAAACCAAGTGAAGGTAAGTGGTTCGATATTAACCCCTTGGGTTAAGTGTCTTTGTCCGAATGTCTTAGATGCCTAACCCTATGTTTGGCCGATTGTAGGAGTCAATACTCGAGGGGTTTAGCATTCGTTCTCGTCAGGATTTCTAGGCTCGTATTATCAGGTGTGTATACTAACACACTTATATTTAGTAATATAATTGATAACCGTGTGATGATTAATGATACAGTGATGATTGATATGATACCCTAATGGGTATGATTCAGACTCAGGTAAGTCAAGATTACTATTTTTAATGATGAGTTATATGTTACCATGATTGTGGATATATGTGACATGAGATACAGACATGAGATGCATGATTATATGATATGCATGATTACATGAGTATGGTATCTTGATGGGGTGATACGAGAGAGAGGAGCAATGGTATTTTGTGCCGACGAGCACCAGTGCTTTGGTAGCACACTTTGTGACTTTGGGTCACAGAGGTTTGGCACCTCCAGAGGTTTGGTACCCGGCGTCTCGTCGAGGTGGCTCAGTACCACCGTGGGTTGGCCCCACAGATGATTATGCTGATTGACGCGATGTTTTGGTAAACACACGATGGGTTGGCCCCATCACCGAGTGTGACTACGGTCACCGGTGCTTTGGTAGCACATTGTGTCTTTGGGACACCGAGAGGTTTGGCACCTCATTGCGACTTGTCCCCGTGGTTTGACCACCGTGGGTTGGCCCCACTTGAGATATGGGATCGTCCGCTAGTGTTTTGGTAACACACGATGGGTTGGCCCCATCTTTGGATTTGTGACTTTGGTCACCGGTGCTTGGGTAGCACAATTGTGTCTTTGGGACACCAAAGTGGTTTGGGACCACATTGATGGATAATGTGTCTTTGGGACACCGGTGTTTTGGTAACACATTGTGACTATACGTCACCGGTGGTTTGGCACCACCGGTGGTTTGGTACCACACGGGGTAGAAAAGGTGATATGGATGGTTAGGATCGGGTTGCATTAATTATGTTGTTCTATGTATGATGTGTGTTAGCTTGTTGTTTTATCGGGAGCGGATTTACACATCTGAGTCACTCGACTCACCCTCTCCTTTGACATTTCGGGTGACTCGTGAGACGCGGACATGGAGCCGGGATGGACTCGGGTGCTTATGCCATCTTTGAATAAAAAGTTTTACTCGGACATTTTCATTTGGGTACCTTAGTTTGCTTATCTTTATTTTGGGTTTTATCTTGGATTTGTAAAGAGCCTTTT
This sequence comes from Gossypium bickii, assembly GCA_025503065.1. Taxonomy (NCBI): domain Eukaryota; kingdom Viridiplantae; phylum Streptophyta; class Magnoliopsida; order Malvales; family Malvaceae; genus Gossypium; species Gossypium bickii. Next base: position 104,277,696 of record CP106710.1, on the reverse strand, counting down.
TAAGATGTGCTTTATGATGTTTATGTTTTACATTAGATTTTAATATGCCTTAATAATAACTTGGTACGAATTTTATTAAAACTTGGAAAGATAATGATTTCAAATTATAACGCAAAGTGTTTTTAAACTATACCATCGGGTATCGCACTGATTTTATAATTGAATGAAAAATAATCGGATTCAAACTTGAAACCAAAATTTTTACTAAGACTGAATGTTCTAGTAACGATATCAAACAACTTGTTTTTCTAAAAGGATCAAAGTTTTACCAATTCTATTTAGTACAAATTCGAGATTTTCAAACACGTTTTTCCCCGTAACATACCAGATTCGGTCGTGGTGTTTGGACCGGGTTTGGGGTGTTACACGAGTGCTGGAAAAGGATTGGGGCATGTTTAAGGTGTGGATCATTAGAGCACCGTACAGAGATTGTCCACGGAGGCTCGAGCAGATGCAAGCCACAGGTCGGGGTGCTGTTCAGCTGCCGAGAGGTGTTCAGTGGCCACCGAGAGGCCGTGGTCAGGCCAAAAATGGAAATAATATGGGTCGTGGTCGTGGAACACCGGCCAGAGGTGCTAGTCATACTAAGGCAAGGCAGCCAGCTATAGTTTATGTTGCACGTCGCCGAGAGGACGGAGACGCCCCAGACGTTATTACTGGTACGTTCTTTATCTATAATATACCTTATACTGCACTGATTGATCTTGGGTCTATGTATTCGTATATAGCATGCTCGGTATTTGAGACTTTGGGTTTAATGGTTAAAACCACTGCGAGTGAGGTTACTATGTTGAGTCCTTTAGGGCAGTCAGTTAAAGTAAACAATTTGTTCAGAGGTGTACCTTTGGGAGTGCATGGAACCATCTTTTTGGCAGTCTTAATGGAACTTCCTTTTGGAGAATTCGACTTAATACTGGGCATGGATTGACCGGTTAAGCATCAAGTGAAATTGGACTGTGCTACTAAACAGGTGGTACTAAAAACTGTGGAGGGTGATGAGGTGGTGCTAATAGGAGAATGTTGGAATTATCTGTCAAATGTGATTTCTGCCTTGAGGGCCGAGAAGTTGGTTCGTAGAGGTTGTGAGGCGTATATAGCCTACATCGGTGGTGTTGATTCTGAGGTTCCATCTGTTAAAGATATCAGAATAGTTAAAGATTTTCCAGATGTTTTTTCTGATGAACTACCTGACTACCTCCAAATCGTGAAGTTGAATTTGGGATTGAGCTCCTACCGGGTATAGCTCCAGTGTCCATCGCTCCTTATAGAATGGCACTGAAGGAGATAGTGCAGCTTAAGGCTCAGATTCATGAGTTACTGGATTGAGGGTTCATCCACCTTAGTGTGTCTCCATAGGGAGGACCGGTGTTATTTGTGAAAAAGAAGGATGGAGCCATGCGTATGTGCATCGACGAGTGTTCCAACCTTATTTGGATCGGTTTATAGTGGTTTTTAAAGATGATATTTTGGTGTATTCGAGAATTGAGGATGAACATGACGCACATCTCTGAGTGGTTCTGCAGATTCTGAGGGAGAAACAATTATACGCCAAGTTCAACAAGTGTGAATTCAGGCTACGAGAGGTAACAATTCTGGGTCATGTGGTATCAATGGAAGGGATAAGAGTTGATCCTCAAAAAATTGAAGCTGTTTTGGATTGGAAGCCGCCTTAGACAGTATCTAAGATTCGAAGTTTTCTTGGTCTGGCAAGGTATTATAGATGTTTTGTAATGGTTTTCGTTGATTGCTACACCTCTGACTAAATTGTTCCGTAAAGAGGTGTCATTTTTCTGGACTGATAAGCAGCAAGAAATTTTGAGAAACTTAAGAAGGTTCTGACAGAGGCCCCTATCTTAATACAGCCAGAGTCTGGGAAAGAATTCACTGTCTACAGCGATGCATCACAGGTCGATTTGGGTTGTGTATTGATGCAAGAGGGTAAGGTAGTGGCATATGCGTCTCGCCAGCTTAAGTCTCATGAGGCGAATTATCCGATGCATGGCTTGGAGTTGGCTGCGGTGGTATTCGCATTGAAAATCTAGAGGCATTACCTATACGGTGAAAAGGATCTAAATCTTAGGCAGCGTAAATGGATTGAGCTACTTAATGATTATGATTGTTCGATTAAATACCATTCTGGTAAGGCAAATGTGGTGGCTGACGCAATGAGCCGTAGGGCTATGACGAATCTGAGGGCGATGTTTGCTCGTCTCAGTTTTTTGATGATGGTACTTTGGTGGCCGAACTTCGAGTTAAACCGTCATGGATTGAACAGATTAAGGGTAAACAGTTGGAGGATGGGTCTTTGGGTCCTCGATTCCGGTAGATAGAGAGTGGAGAAACTTCAGACTTTAGACTGAATAGCGAAGGGGTATTATGTTTCCATGGGAGAGTTTGTGTACCAAGGGATACTGATTTGGAGCAGTCTATACTGCGAGAGGTGCATAGTAGTCTTATGTTATGCATCCGGGCGAGAATAAAATGTACCGAAAACTTCGTGAGTTATATTGGTGGCCAGGTCTTAAGCATGAAGTTACCGACTTTTTGAGTAAGTTTTTGACTTGCCAACAGATCAAGGCTGAACATTAGTTACCTTCAGGGTTACTTCAGCCAGTCAAAATTCCACTTTGGAAGTGGGAGAGAGTGACTATGGACTTCGTTAGTGGGCTGCCCCTAACGCCTACTAAGAAGGATGATGTATGGGTCATAGTGGATTGGTTGACCAAGTCAACCGATTTTATACCAGTCCGTACTGATTACTCTTTGCAGTAGCTGGCCAAGCTGTATGTGGCTGAAATAGTGAGATTGCATGGGGTACCAGTTTCCATAATATCAGATAGAGATCCTCGCTTTACGTCTCAGTTCTGGTACAAGCTACATGAGGCTTTGGGTCCAAGATTGGACTTCAGTACTGCGTTTCACCCCCAGACAGATGGTCAATCAGAAAGGGTGATTTAAATACTGGAAGATATGTAAAGGTGTTGTGTAATAGATTTTTGAGGCTGTTGGGAAGACTATTTGCCATTGGCAAAGTTTGCATATAATAATAGCTACCAGTCTAGCATACAGATGTCACCTTACGAGGCATTATACGGCCATAGGTGTCGTACTCCTATGTGTTGGATTGAGTTGGGCGAGTGGCGTGTTCTGGGCCCTGAATTGGTTTCTGGTACCGAGGATAAAGTTAGATTAATTTAGGATCAATTGAAGGCGGTATCTAACAGACAGAAGTCATATTCAGATTTGAAACGCAAGGAGATTGAGTATTCTGGAGGGGACTTCGTCTTTCTTAAGGTCTCACCATGGAATAAGGTATTGGATTTGGACGGAAGGGCAAGTTGAGCCCTAGATTTATTGGGCCTTATCGCATACTGAAGCGTATGGGACCGGTTGCCTATGAAATTGAGTTACCTCCAGAGTTGGACCAGATTCATGATGTGTTCCACGTCTCTATGCTGAGGCGTTATCGCTCTGATCCCACACAAGTGATTTCGACTGAGAAGATTGAGGTTAGACCGGACCTGACTTTTAAGGAGAGACCGGTTCAGATTTTAGATCGTGAAGTGAAAGTTCTGATGAAGAAGTCTATCCCACTTGTTAAGGTACTTTGGCGCAATCACAGTTCAAAGGAGGCCACGTGGGAACCTGAAGAGGCGATGCGTCAACAATATCCTCATCTGTTTTGATCAGGTAAATTTCAAGGCCGAAATTTTCTTTTAGGAGGTAAAGTTGTAACACCCTAAAGTCTAAGAATATATTTTTGTATGTTGGTAGCGCAAATATCTGATTGTCTTAGGGGTTAGGTGATTTGGGTGTGTTTGGGAGTGTCTGAGAAGTCCTGGGTTCAAGCCTGGGCCTATGCAAAAAGTTTTATTTTTAGGGAATAAACAGTTGCCTATAGTTAGTAGGCTTTTAAACTATTTTGGGTAAAGCATGACATAAAGAGTTTGCTGGTCTAAGGGGTAAGTGGCGTGTTACCTATGCTAGTGGGCTGAGGTTCGAATCTTAGTGGAGGTAAGGGAGTATTTATTTTGTAGTTGTGTCGTAGGGGGAGTTGGAGTTTGACTGAAACACCGAAGTGGTTGAGGAGAATCCAAATTGAGTGATTGAGGGGAGGTGTGATCAGGTTGGGAGATTTGATGAGGGATTTTAGGAGAAAATCAAGAAAAGTGAGGGGAGAGGGATAGTTGTGCCGAAACTGGACTGGGAGCACTCAAGAACTTTGGCAAGAGTGGTACTCCTCAATTGGTATGCCTCATTTCGGTTTTGTATTATTTTTTCTCTCTTTGGCCGAATTTGGTAGGAGTTTTTGGAATATTCTTCTGTTTCACTTTTGACAACCTTTCTCTTTGGCTGAATCCACTTTTTCTTTTCTTTTTATCTCCTCGTCTCATCTTTCTCTGTGTTGGCCGAATATTGCCTCTTTCTCGTTTCTCTTTTGTCTTTGTGTTGGCCGAATATTGCCTCTTGTGTTGGCCAAATTTTGCCTCGTTCAATTTCTCTTCTCTCTTCTCCCTAAATTGTTTCCCCTTATTATTTCTCTCTAGTTGGTACCCAGGCTGATTCAATCGCTATTTTATCTTCGGTTTAGCATTTATTCTCTGACAAATCGGTAAGAGCACTCGTGTAACATCCTGGATTTTAGGGGTTCTGCATCTAATGTATGTTGTGTGTGTAGGCTGTGCTTTGTACGTTATTTTGATGTGTTTGGGGGTCTAGGGAAGGCTCGGGGTTAAGCCGAATCTTTGGCCAAAATTTTCTTTTAGGGCACTTTTAGGGGAGAGCTGACTGGTGTAGGACTTAAGGGTTATTGCTTGTGTTTGTTGACACAAGAGTTGAAGTGGCAAAGTGGCAAGGAGACGCCACTTAAAGTGTTGATAGGTGACGCCACAGGGAAGCAGTGAGGGAGCAAGTTTGAGTCGCACAATTTGCATTTTGGGAATTCTTTTTGGCGTCAAGAGGAGTAGTGATGGATTCAGCTAGGAACCTTGAAGAGTTGGTGTTGAATTAGTCAAAATGTTCGAATGGTAGGCCAAGAGAGGAAGGTGGGATTTGAATGGTTCAAACTTTTTCAAATGGGTGATTGGGAGTGAATTTAGGAGGAAAATAGGGGATTGAGGGTTGGTGAAGGTAGTGGCTGAATTTTGGATGCTTGAGGAAGGGGGAAGAAATCGGTTTTAGCTTGTAATTGGTGTGCTGAAAATCAATTAGGGGTCTTAGGTTCCTTTTTAGTTTTCTTTAGAACAAATTCAGGTTTTGAGGGGGATGTGATTGCCGTTTTTGTGCTAAAGCTTTTGAGCTCTCTTTCTTTTCTTTCTCTTTGGGTCCATATTCCTTGTGTGCCGAATTTGTTTAGTCAACTTCTATTCTCCTTTCTTTTCAACTTTAGCCGAATGGGAGAGACCATTAGTGCACCTTTTCTTCATTTTCTTTTCTCCACCTAAGACTCTCAAGCTGCACCTTAGCATCATTCTACTTACCATTTTCATTGTTTTCTTATTCTTCTTCTCTTCCTCTCTTAAGCCGAAACCTTTTATGCCTCTACCGAATATCTCTTTCTCCCCACTCATACTTTTAAGCCTCACAACCTAAAGCATCACACCATTTCCTTTATGATCATTTTCTTATTCTTTTCTTCTTTACTTATCTTGTTTTAAACCAAAACCACCTTTTTGTTTTTTCCTCAATTGCATACAAGGCCGAAACCCCTATTTACTTCAATTTTCTTCTCTATTTCCTGCTAAAACCGAACATCCCTTGTTCCATTATTTTCTTTTCTTTAACCAGTAGTCGACTTGGCCGAAATTAAGCCCTTTGTTACTGATCGTTTTTCCTTCAATTTTGATCTTCAAAGATCCCCTGGGATATTATCTGTATTAGCTTGATACGGTGGAACAGGTGATAGGAATCTACTTCGGATCTATCATCGATTTGGGTTGTTAAGGTAAGAGGGACTCTGTCATCTTTTCCTGTTCTTCTTTCGGTTTTGGTAGCCAAAGTCGAATGGCTAATTGGGTTGTTGATGCTATTGTTTTGACTCATACTCTTTTATCTTCTTTCCTCTTTGGGGTCGCCTATTTCGGGAAACTTTGCTAGTCGAATCATTTGAAGTCCAAGTCTGAGAATCAGTCAATCTTTGAATCCTATCTCTCTATTTGGGATCTCAAGGGAAGGGTTTTCTCTCTAGTTATTCGATGGGGTTCTTCTTTCGTTATTCGCTGACCTTAACCCATTGTTTTCTTAAACAACCGTCATCTCATTATAGTATCTTCTGACCAAGATCGTTTCATGGATTCAAATGCCAGCCAAACGAAGGAAGGGGTTGGGCCTGTAGTCCCAGCCTCTAAGTTCAAAAAGCACACGATGTCTGCTGTTCGAGATTGGCCACCGGGTTGTGGACCGGCTTTGGAATAGAATAGTAGGCAAATAGTAGTCGTTCCTGCTATCGATAGTGTCGACATAGAAAGCATTATATTGCGTGTTATCAGGTGTGTAAAACTTCACACTCTGTTATTTATCTGTGCTATTAACTGTATGGGCTGAAAGCCGAAATGACTAAAAAGCAGTCGTAATACCCTTATGGGTAAAGCTGAGAATACCAGGTAACTGACTTTGATAATCTCTTAATGGATATGAGATAAATGTTGTAATTTGTCACTGTGATGAGAGCATGTGCATTTACATGTTTGTATGTTCTACATGGGTTGGGTTATGACGTGAAAGGGGAAGTGTTGAGACGGTCACGGTGGTTTGGTACCACGAGTGGGTTGGCCCGACATATATCTCATTTAGTGACCATGTCTCAGTGGCTTGGTGCCACGGTGGTTTAACACCACGTATATATGTGTTAGAGACTGTCACGGTGGTTTGGTACCACGAGTACATTGGCCCCACATATATCTAATTTAGTGACCATGTCTCAGTGGCTTGGTGTCACGGTGGTTTAATACCACATATATATGACTTAGTGACTCGTCCTAGTGGTTTGGTACCACAGTGGGTTGGCCCTACATATATTCATTAGGGATTGTCACGGTGGTTTGATACCACGATGGGTTGGCCCCATGTATGTTAATAGTGACTCTGTCACAGTGATCTAGTATCACAGTGGTCTGGAACCACGAGTGGCTTGGTGCCACATATGAGGTGTGTAGCGGATGGAGGGTTGTTTGTAGAAATCCCCACGGTGTGATGGGCTGGTACGGGTGGTGTGTAGAGGATGGAAAATCTAGGTTAGGTTGGGACATACATTACATTCATACTTGTATATGTTATTTTGAGTGGCCTAAGGCCCAATGTGCGATCTTGGGCTCGAAGCCATTTATGTGATTTAAGGGGATTTACGCACTAAGTCTTAGTGACTCACCCATCTGCTTAATTTTGCAGGTAATCAGTAGATCGTGGGTCTGGGGGCCGAGGAGGACTCGTGGAGGCCATAAAAATGTTCTTTCAATAGACTTGTTTTATTTCAAGTTATTTATTTCATAAATTTTAATATGTAATAAGGCCTTTTTATTTCAAGTTATTTATTTCATAAATTTTAATATGTAATAAGGCCTTCTTAAGCTTTTTTTTATTCAGTTTTTATTATTTATTTACGATATGACATTATGTTACTTTTAAAACTCATTAACTAAGATGAAGTTTTCAAAACTGGAACAACATCAAGTGATCGTTTTCTCCCAAATGCCAACAAAGATAACAAATGATCTTTTAACTCAAATCAGAAATTTTTCTTAAACTACAAATCACTGTTTTCAAAACATCACCCAAATCGAAAAGTTTTCAAACTTACGGTATTTTCCTATATTCAACAAAGTTCATTTTTACTTTTCCATGTGACATTCTAGATCTGGTCGTAACATTTAGACCGGGTTTGGGGTGTTACAACTCGACTCATTTTTGCTTTCTTTTAATTCGTATCAAGTCTCCTCCTTTCATATGCTATTAAAGACGAATACTCTTGTGTTTCTTTTGATTTCCTTAGAACTTCTCGAGGAGTGAAGGAGTCACAAGTGGTATTGAAGCGTTCAAAAACGCTTCTTTCTTCACTCGATCAAAAGTAAGTTGTGAGGATAACGATTGGGATAACTTATGCTTATTCGATTAAGTAACTGCTTAAGTGAATATTTGAGGATTGTTGGTCAAGTGTAGGTTTCAAAGGCGTGGGCAGTTTTCTCAGCAAATAGAACCAAGGTGTGTAACAGCACTCTATAAACGATATCGGTGAAATGTCGAAAAGTGTGTGTAAACACTACCCAAATCGAAAATTGACAAAAGCTGAAAAATATAACAATTGACATTACACGAGCGTACGCTCACTCGTGTGGTAACCGGAACACGTGAAACATGGGCGTTCAACTGCTGAGGCCACCATGAGCGAGTTTATGGTCTTGGGCAGTTTTGGGCCATGTTAGGCCGAAATGGGTCGTGTGGGCCCAATAGGCTTGTGGGCCCCACACGAGTAAACCACACGAACATGTGGATAATATTGGGCCAAGCAGTGTAAATTACATGGTCGAGATCATTTCTGGGCTATGTGGGCCACACGAGCGTGTGTGGGCCTGCATTATGGGCCTTGGGCCCATTTTCATTGTTTGACTGTAAAGGTTGCACGGGTCGCCCAAATGACTGTGGACCTACTGATGGGTCGGTAAGTTTATGTAGACCCCCCAAACTGATATGAAATGACTGTTATGGCCCTATGACTTAAAATGTCTATTATGCCCTTATGATATAATATGTGTAACAACCCGATTTTAGGGCTAGTCGGAACAGTGGTTTCTAGACCACTAAACCGAGGTCAGGGAAAATTATTTTGATTTTATTTTATGTTTCATAGCATTAATATAAGGCTATGTGGAAATTTTGGTGTTTTAATTATAGCGATAGCATGCTTAATTGTGAAAAAAGGACTAAATCACATTAAGTGCGAAAGTTCTATTTTTCAAGGTAAAGGTGTCCAATAGTTATAGATTGTAAATTTGGAGGTCTATAAAATTAAGTTAGGCCAATTTGAATGTGTTGGCCAGTCATGGGGTATAAGGAGACAAGAGCATTTAATTTTTGGTCAAAAATGAGTGAATTAGGTGAAAAAAAGATGCATAAAATAAAGTGAAAAGAAAAACTATCATCTTTCACTATTCATTCATCTCTTTCTACTGAAAATTGATGAGAAAATAGAGCATTTGGGGGTTCAAACTTTCAGCCAAGCTATCTCCTTGTTAGTAAGTGATTTAGGTGGTTTTAATTGATGATTTTTATGTTTTTGGAGTCCCCAAAGCTTAAGCTAGCTAATGAGGGGACCAATTTGTAAAATGATTGAAAGTCTAGGGACTTGCCATGAGAGTATTTATGTATTTAATTGAGTTTTTATGGAAGAAAATGAATGTTGGGAAGATGAGAAAAAACTTTTGTGAAAGGTGTTAGGATGAAAACACCTAATTGGGACTTAAGTGCAAAGATTGATTTTGTGTCATAAATGCATGAAATAGTTGGATTTGTGAGTAGTTGTAAGAGAAATAAATGTTCAGCTATGCTTGTTTAATGGGAAAATGAGTTGAAAAATGATTTACGAGCCTAGGGGCAAAATCGTAATTTTGCCATAATACAAGGGGAAAATGGTCATTTTTGCCTAAGTGTAGATTTTGATGCATTATGATCATAGAATGATCTAAATAAATGAATTTTATTTTTATAAATTAAGAAGAGCACAGAATTAACCTTGACAGGGGAAAAGGCAAGGTTACGGATTAAACTGTTAGCTGACACGTTTTGCACCGAGGTAAGTTTATATGTAAACGATGCATTTTATATACACATTATTGTTGTTGATTGGTACATGGCATGATTGAGAACATGTATGATTCAAGTGGATTGAATTTGATATTATTGTATAGTTTCGTATGAATGACGAAATAATCATGTAATTGTGTAATAACAACACTTGTCGGTAGGCTAAATGCGATACCACCTTATTACTTAACTACGATGGGCTGTGTGCGATACCATCGTTTATATCATTATTTAGTGGGCTATGTGTGATACCACTGTAACTATCCTTTTGGTGGGCTTTGTACGATACCACCCTATTAACGATTGATGGTGGGCTAAGTGCGAAACCACCGAGTGATTTGGCATTGCGGTTGGATTAGCGAGAAATTATGATGTGTTGTATCACGAGAATTTGTGGTGTTAAGCGCAGGAATGCAAGTGAATGAATGTGTGCATTAAACCTATGATTTGGTTGGATTGTGGTAAGGGATAAAAAGAGTAAGCATGAATGTGAATGTGGATTGCCTTTGCTTAGTATAATGCTATTTGTTGTTTAGCTCATACTATAATATTATTTGTTTACATGTAAACTTACTAAGCTTAAAGCTTACTCCCCTTCTCTTTTCCCTTGTTTTATAGAGTTTAAGAGCCAAGTCGGGATACGCAGATAACCAAAAGATCGCCCACACTATCAGCTCACCTCGGTATATCTAGACTTAGTGATTTTGAGTATGGCATGTATAGGGGCTAAATTAGGTTCATTGTTTTGTTATTTTGGCCAAGAGTGTGTTGGCCCCCTTTTATGGGAAACTCTTATGTATATAGCCTTAGTGTTGGCATTTTGTTATATATATGAAAAGATGTAGTTATTCATGGAAGTTTATATTGCAAAATATGAGTTGCCTCATGATATGTTGAATGGATCCATGTTGTGTGAGCTAAAGGGGTGAAAAGAGCTTGCCAAATATCCTTGTTCTTGTCTACACTGGTAGACACACGGGTGTGTGTCTAGGCCGTGTGTGACACACGGTCAGCCCCATGGACATGTGACTTGGACATGTGTCCCTTGTATGTTGGTGTTGTAAGTTAGTGTCGACCACGGCCTAGCCACACGAGCGTGTGCCTAGGCCGTGTGACCCTTATGAGGTTGCTGACGTCACAAATAGAATACCCAAGTTTTTTCAGACAGGCGTGTGGCCCCTGTTTAGGTGGAAATTTTTAAGATCACAAAAGTTTTTGGTTGGGTTCCGAAACCCCTCGTATGTATGTTTAAGGCCTCGTAGGTCCTTAATGATGTGTGTTGTGATAATGAAAGAGAAATTTCAAGTTGGGACAAAAGTTTTGCGATTAAGTAGATTAAGTCCGATAATGCCTCGTGCCTGGTTCCGACATAGAATACGGGTAAGGGGTGTTACAATATGACTGTATGCCTTATGTTATGTATGACTGTATATGAGCATGCCACGATATATATATGTTGCATACATGTGTGATATGTTGCATGTGATGGGATTATTATGATTGGAGGAAGTGTATTGTACTACCAGCTATGCTGCAAATATTGTTTAGTGTCGGAACTGGTGCTAATTTTTAGAGTGTAGGGATGAGTGGGTGATTTTATCCCCACATGGAGTGTTGGGCTAGACGGAGTGGAGTGTAGAGGCTGGTTGGGTAGGATTTTTTATTGCATGCCTGAACTGTTACTGTCACTGAAATGGGCTAAGGCCCACACTAATACTGATACTGTAATGGGCTAAGGCCCAATTGATCTGAACTTTTATTGATTTGTGCTTAGGCCAGACTGTACTTGCCTAAGGCATGATTGGCTATTTACTTACATGGGGTTACGCAATGAGTTTTTTGTAAACTCACCTTTTTGCTTATCTGTACAGGTAACCCCCAGTCTTAGGTGGATCAGTTCTGTGAGGGATTTGGAGGTGGCCGCACAACTACACCTGCTTTTATATTTGAGTTTTATTTACAAAAAACATTTATTTGGGTTTTTGTTATGAATATGGCCTCTTTAAATTTTAACTTTTAATTTGGGATTTTACTTATTTAATTCATATCTGAAAGAAGTAGGACGTGGGTTCTCAAAAGATAAATGTTTTTCAAAACACCACGTTTACGTAACATTCAATAAAAGCTTCCGCATCAAACATTTTTTAAAATATAGCAACAAACTAATATGATCGAGAAACTGCTAAAAACAACTTAAGTTTTAAATGAACAAGATACCCATAAATTTCCGTTATGATCATAAATGAGATTTAATATGGAACGGGTTTTTCCAATGAAAGTATGTTTTCGAAAAACACTTCAATGTGATATCGCTAGATTCTGCCATAACGTCTAGGCCGGGTTTGGGGTTTTACAAAGAGGGTGAGTTGGTTACTTGATTTAAGCATGGAATCATGCTAAATTTAGCCATGGGGTGGATAGTTTCATGAGAAATCTTCATGTGCTAATTTTTAATGATTTTCACAATGTAGGGACCTCCAAATAATTGTCTCGAAGCTGATTTTTGGGCAGCGACAAGCTTATGCCAAATTTGGGCTTGACTCCCTCTTGTTGGACGGTTTCATGACCCAGTAAATAACTAGACATGTCCACCATGTAACATCACTTTAATTGGGTCAAATTAAAATCCTTATGACCCATTTTGCATGGTTTTGTCCTCCAAGTAGGGTGGATTTGTTCGCGTCCATGCAAGAATTATACTGAGCTCCATATTATATCACCTCATGGTTCCACTGTATTATCAAAACATAACACGTTAATAAATAACATGAAAATGTTTTAATTTATGCATAAAATTCATATAATAAAGAACAAATTTTCATATTTCATAAATTAATGTCCATGATTGAGATTTATGCAAAATTCACAAAATTCATTAACAATTGCTCGTGATTAATGTTATTTGTATGTAAAAAGGTGGTGAAAACAATTAGAAAAACCCTATAGAATTTACAGTTTACACCTCCAATCCATTTCTCGTTCTGAGTAATGGTTTATGTAGAGCACAACTTTTTCTAAGCCAATTTTGCAATAAGATGAAGCAGCATCAATCTTATCACATAATCATGAATCAACAAAATCATGCTCAAAAACTCTTTTCATTGAAAAGCCACTCATAAGCAACCATTATTTCAAATTTTTTTTTCTAAGTACGGGAAATGCTAACATAAGTTATAGTGTGCTTGCTTTTTAAGATCATACATAACATTTACCATTCGATCAAAGTTTCCTTATCAATCAAACAAAGCAATCACAAGGTCTAATTAATGGTCCTCATATGTTGAACTTAGCACTTCCTCTCCACTAATGATGTTGGCATAATCATCCAAATCAATAGGTCTTTTATAAGGTTGTCATGGGGCTAGGATTAAGGTAAGGATAAAGGGAAGTGAATTTTTAGGTTCAGTAATCTTAACCCTATTTTTGCCTTGGATCAATTGGAGGTACATCCTTCTTGCTAATGGGTTTTAAACCCCAAACTTAATTTTGAATCATATGCCTATCAATCTTTCTCAATACTTTGAGTATTTATTTTGCTCTTTTTTTTTTTTACATTTGAATAGAGCTTTTTTATTATTTAAACATATGAAGAACATGTACATCTTTTTGAATTATTCCTCGATCTTTGCTCACCAAGACAAGTATAGTTAAGATAGGTGCAAAAATGAGATAAAATTTACAAAGATGGTAGCATGGCTTATGATGTAGGTAAATAATAATAAAATAGGCTTTAAGGCTCAAATTAAGTTTTCAAGGGTCAAATTTATATATGGTAGATTTGAAAGGCTTAAATGATCCAAAAACAAATTGTGCCTAAATCATGTTTAGATTCTTATGCCTCCTAGGAATTTTCCTTGAGAAAGTACTATGTAAATTCTAAGAACTTAAACCTTTATGCATGTCTGTTTCTAAGAGAGTTTGATTTTCATGGCAAACAACTATATAAGATATAAGAACATACAAGCACTCCATAACTCAAGATAACATAAAAAAACTCAGATAAAATCAGAAATCATGCTTGCATTTAGACTAACTTATGAACAAATTTTTTTTCTGAACATTCATTTATTTGACCATACTTATATGGAAAAGATTGAAACATACTTGAAAATTTAAAAATTTAGGCAAATATTGCCTTACCCCCTTTAAAAGAAGCAATGTCCTCATTGCGAAAACAAAGTAATGAATGAAAACTGAACACAATGTAAGATAGTAAGAAAGAGAGATGACTCATGAAGACTGCTTAAGTACCAAGCCTTTCTTAACAATTGAATCCTAGACGTGTTCATTTACATTACCACATCACTTTGCTTTTTTCTATTGAGCTTATTTGATTCATGCTTGCAATATTTTATTTATTATACTGAAGCCAAATACTATGGGATATAAATAAACGCCTAAAAGTAAATACTAAGGATAAGAAATTTTCCCCCTTTTTATTTGTGTCATACTTAATGTCTTTTTCCTTTTCCCTTCTTTGTCGCACTCGATCCCACAATCTTCTTTTGCCATGTCTCAAAGATATGACCTGGGAACTCAGGAACAAAAGTGTTAGAGATGTTTTTAAGAGTATTTTGTATGGAATCATCTCTAACTTTTGCATATCTTTAGTTAACTTGTTTTTGATTATGCATGAATTTCCACATATCAATCATAGTTGAAAATTCCAAATTCTTCTAATATTTTAGGAAGTAGGAATAGTCATCTCAGGATTAAAACTCGACTCCATTGGTTCAACAACATTTGGTTTCACCCTTGATTTAGGGCTATTTGGTTCCTCTTCAGTTTTTACTTCTTTAGTATCATGAATTGAGTTAGCTCCCAATTTAGATTTGGTTGATGATCCTTCTGATTCTGGTTCATTTGGCTCATTGTAACGAATTTGTAACATGTTTACACAAGTGTACGTAGTCGTTCACGTAATAAGTAAGTAAAAATGAGTTATTGTCTCCACAGGGACTGCATAAGCTTAATCAATTCAATTGCAAAATTATAATTAACAATCCGATATATAAAAAAACTCAATAATTTTAGGATTGTGATGATTAAATTAAATTAAATGCAATAGTAATCCCTATGCAATTTCTAATCTAAATGCACTAAATGTATGAATGGGGGCTTTAGGAAAAAAAAAACAATCAACTTCAAATGATTTGGGATAATTATATTAATTAATTCAATTTACTTTCATCATGCTAACATGTTCGGAATTATTTCCATGGCAACTCGATCTCTTATGGGTTTAGAAACCAAATTAAGTCCTTTTAAATCTTTTACTTAGTTAAATATGCATTTCACTGATCATATTAGACTAAGGGTTTCTTAGCATTTATGCAAGGTCATAGGGACATTTACATTTGCAACAGTTTAATTACATAAATATAAAAACCATGTAAGATAATAGAGCTAACTAAAGATATTATGAACCTTAACTTAGTAGGTTTTAAAGACTAAAATTAAGCATTGCACTTTTCAATTATGGGTCTACCAGTCGTCGTCTGGTTAGGATCACTAAGCTGATCTGAGTGCACTCAATCATGTATGATTGAAATGCATTATGATATTAACTGAACACATAATTGACTGAGGCACAAAACATGTTAACATGAATTAAATAAATCTTATCAATTAAATATAATTACCCAACAATTAGGATTTAAACTTCATAGTTGATGTCAAAAGCATAAAAACTCAAAGAAAACATGTTTAAAATAAATAACAAGAGGAAAGAGTAAACTCTATTTAGTTCAGCAGCCTCTTAGATCTATTCTAATTGACTTAGTTTAGTACCCTTTCGGATCTATTTTAACTGATGTGTTTTACTCTGCTCAGTTCAGTAGCCTTATCTATTCTAACTGATGCACTCCTCCGTTATGATGAAAACTTCTTTTTGTGAGGGTTTAGAAGGTAGCTGGCTAAAGAGTGCTTGTGACAAAGCTTTTGAGGCTAAAGATAGAGAGGGCATGGACGGCTATTCAAGGGAAAAAGGGAGAAGGATTTGAGAGAACTAAAGTGAGGGAGAAATGTAGAGAAAATGAGAAATGAGGGATGAGAGATAAGTAAGAGATGGCAAGGTATTTATAGGTGAGGAGTAGGGTTTGAGTTTACTAAAAATAGTTTAAAGTTACATTCCTTCTCTCTCATGTGGCCAGCCATATATTAATGAAAAGGGGTGACCAAGTCTTCCATTTTGAATTTTAATTTCAAGCTAAAGATAGCTATGCAACCTTCAAGAACCTTCATTTTGATTTTTTTTCCAACTTCAAGGACCTTCATTTAAATATTCCAAAAACACTTATTGGCTAGTTATGCAACCTTCAACAATACTGTCCTTCATGTTTTCCTTTGATCTTGCTTGGGCCCTCAAGCAAAGTGAAGTAATCAATGATGGAAAGTAAGCACTTTCTGCCTTTTTCCTAACACAATCTTGAATCTCCTTGAGAATAATTCTCCCAACATTGGTAGACCTTTACCATGCAGCTATATCGAATAAAGTAGAACAATACCTTAGCCACTAGATCTAAGTATTCTCTTCGGCAAGAATGACTACCATACTTTCTTATAATCCATTAGGATCCCGGATTTGTAACCAAATTATTGAAGAAAATCCCAATTGATATTCATCACCATGGCAGAGTACTCATCTTCTTCAAAATCAGGTAAGTTAAACAAATCATTAATGGATTTATAAGTAAGGGGTGCCTTCTTGTTATGAACAAAAACTTCTTTAGCATCTGGGATGGTCAAGTTGGTATAGAACTCTCACACTAAATCTTCATCAAGCATTGAACATGTATCAAAGAATTGCTCCCAATTTAAAGCATTAATTATCTTTTAAATTGACAATGGCATAACCATCTTGTCACTGCTCTCCAAATTGAAACCTTTTTTTCTAGCATCATGGGTTGATTCTTGAAGATAGACTCTCGTTTCCTCGTCATGAATCACAATTGGATTTTCGATAGAAGTTTTGGAAGATCTAGTTTTTTTTTTTTTGGGACACAGTATTTTTCCCGGAAAATAGGCAAATTTGTGGAAGAAAAAAGGTAAAGGAAATCAACATTGTGTGTGGCAGAGGTTCGCGGTAGTAATGGATTTGCAACGACGATGAGCTTGTGATGGTAATAAGGCTCCTCCTGGAATGATATTGCTGTAGCGATAGGAGGGACCTGCAACAAGGGAAGAAAATTAGGGAAAATTTTTGGGATTTGAGGCTAACGGTAAAGAGGAATGGACTAGGTGGCTAGGGTTTAAGCTAGTTGCTTGAATTCTTGTGAAAAATATGATGGTATGAAGGGGTTTATATAGTTATGGATTAGGGCAAATTTCTAGTAGAAATTTAGCTACAAGCAATTACTAGGGCTACAAGGTAAGGGGGGAAGGGAAAAGTGATGTCAAAATTAGGGTTTTTTGGGACCCTATGGTTGTCACCTAGTGGGTAAATTCCTCATTTTCACTATTTTGGGCCTCATGCCCAAACTACAATTATTTTATTATACTGAAAAATTAAACTGAACTTGAGAAATAAACTAATTAGTACTTGGGCCAAATTGACCCTCTTATTGAATATAAACAAATTAAAATTAAAATTGCGAAATTAAAATTAAAATTAAAACTTTTGGATTACTTAGAAAATTCCTTCTCGAAAAATTACATCAAATTAATATTGTAGGAAAGGTTGGAGGGGTCATAAATGATTTCGCTTAAGTTCCAATCTCCTTAGGCAGACTTAATTTAATGTATTAATTCAAGAAAATAATTTCCAAGTATGTTATTTATTAAAAATAAAAACATAAAAATTAAGGGTCTAGTAAATTGATCGATGTTTCAACTTGCTCAACTTCACCATCCCAATTGTGTTTGAGATGTTGACCATTAAATTTAAATGTACCTCTCTTGTTGTTATACAATTCTATTGCTTCATATGGGTAAACTTTATAGATGGTAAAAGGTCCTTTCCATCGGGATTTGAGCTTTCTCGAAAATAACCTTAGCCTCGAATTAAACAACAATACTTTCTCTCCTTCTCTAAATTCACGAGGTTGTATACGGTTGTCATGTCATCTCTTAGACTTTTCTTTATACTTCTTGGAATTCTCGTTTGAAAATGTAACCTCAACCCCTCTAACTCATCAAGCTATAAGATTCTTCTCTCACTGGCTTGCTTAAGATCTAAAGTTAATTACTTTAAAGCCCAGTGAGCTTTATTCTCCAACTCAAGCGGAAGATGGCACGCCTTCCTAAAGACTAACTGATAATGGGTCATTCCTAATAGTCTCTTAAAAGAAGTTTGATAGGCCCATAGAGCATCATCAAGCCTTCGAGACCAATCTTTTCTATTAGGTCGCACCATTTTCTCAAGGATTTCTCTGATCTCATGGTTCACCCTTTCAACTTGCCCATTTGACTGTTGATGATAGGCAGTGGCAATCTTGTTTTTCACGTTGTACTTGTCAAGCAACCACTTAAGTCATTTGTTTACAAAGTGAGATCCTTCATTGCTAATTATAGCTTTCAGAGTCCCAAACCGTGTAAACACATACTTATGTAGGAATTTTATGACTACCTTAGCATTATTTGTTGGGTATGCCTCAGCTTTAACCCAATTGGATACGTAATCCACAGCTACCAAGATATACATGTTACCATAAGAAAAAGAAAATGGGCCTAGAAAATCAATTCCCCACACATCAAATAACTCTACTTCTAAAATGTTTATCAAGGGAAATTCATCCCTCCTTGATATGTTTTTGATCCTTTGGCATCTATCACAATTTTTCACATATGCATACACATCCTTGATTGCTGTAGGCTAAAAGAATCCATCTTGTAAGATTTTTGCTTCCGGCTACATTCTTCTTGATTATGTTATCTGCACATTATTAACAAAAAAAAAAAATAGATCCTCCTAGAAATAATATCGACTATCGTGAAGGAATTTCTTCCTTTGTTGGTATGTCATTTCTTGAGGTATTATTCCACATGCTAAATAATTCACATAATCAGCAAACCAAGGTATTTCATGAATTCAACTTACCTAAAAAATATGCTCATCTAGAAAGTTTTCATTAATTGGAATAAGTGAATGAGTTACCTTGTTTTGTTCCAACCTCGACAAATGATTAGCTACCTGATTCTCAACACCTTTTCTGTCTTGGATCCCAAGGTCAAATTCTTGGAGTAAGCGTATCCATTGATTCAACGCCGATTTAGCATCTTTCTTTGTTAGTAAGTATTTAATGGTTGCATGGTTAGTAAATACTGTAACTTTTGTACCTACGAGATAAGAACAGAACTTGTCAAAAGCAAAAACTATAGCAATGAGTTCTTATTTTTAGTTACTGTGTTGTTAAGCTGGGCTCCTGTCAAAGTTATGCTTGCATAGTAGATTGGGTGAAATACTTTATTCATTCTTTGACCCACCGCTGCTCCAATAGTGAAGTCGCTTGCGTCACACATTAACTCAAAAAGTGAGTTCCAATCAGGTGTAATAATTATTGGGGTTGAGATTAACTGATTTTTCAACTCCTCAAAAGCTTCTAAACATGATTTCTTAAAATAAAAATAGCATCTTTCTCTAGCAACTTACACAAAGACTTAGAAAATTTCGAAAATTCTTTTATAAACCTATGGTAAAATTTGGCATGGCCTAAAAAAATACAAACTCCTTTCACACTAACTGGAGGTGGTAATTTTTCAATCACATCCACCTTTTCTTTATCAACTTCAATTTTTTTTTTTTGAAACTTTTATGTCCTAAGACAATTTCCTCCTTAACCATAAAATGAAATTTCTCCTAATTAAGAACAGGATTTGTCTCCTTGCATCTTTCTAGTACCTTAGCCAAATTACTCAAACAAACATCGTAAGTCTTACCAAAAATAGAAATATCATCCATGAAGACCTCAACAAAATTTTCAACCATATCAGTAAAGATTTCCATTATACATTGTTGAAATGTGGAAGGTGCATTACATAAACTAAAAGGCATTCCCCTGAACACAAACATATCGTACGAGCAAGTAAGAGTCATTTTATGTTGGTCTTATAGGGCTACAACTATTTGGTTGTGCCTCGAATATCCAGCTAAGAAAAAGTAATATTCATTACCCTCTAGTCGGTCTAACATCTTATCCATAAAAGGCAACGGGAAATGATCCTTTCAAGTGGATTTGTTTAATTTTCTATAATCAATACAGATTCTCCAACCTGTGATAGTTCTCGTCAGGATTAACTCATTACGTTCATTCTCAAAAATCGTAATTCTGCCATTTTTGGGTACACACTGTACCAGACTTACCCATGAACTATTTAAGATGGGACGAATAATTCCCGCATCTAACCATTTGATCACTTCCTTTCGAACTATCTCTTTCATGATAGGGTTGAGTATCCTTTGCCCATCAATTCTACCTCTTTCGCCTTCTTCTAGGATAATCTTGTGCAAACAAAAGGAAGGGCTTATACCTTGAATGCAGCTATGGTCCAGCCAATTGCCTTTTTAAAGTTTTTTAAAACTTCAATTAGCTACTCCTCCTAGTGTTCTATTAACTTTGCTGAAACAATCATAGGCAACGTAGAACAATTACCCAAATAAACGTATTATAAATAGAAAAGAAATACCTTAAGTTCAAGTTTGGGCGGTTCCTCGATTGACAACTTTGGTTGTGTAAATTCCCAGACTTTAAATTCTAGTGGTTCAAATTGTGCTGGTTGAACATAGCTCATCAGATTGGCTTCCATCAATGCCATATTTTCATTACCTTCTTCATATTCTGATGGCTTAGACCTTAAAGTGTTCTCCAATGGGTCCTAGAAAATATTCTCCCATTCCATAGAAACTAAAGTTTCTAGTTCCTCCATCACTGAACATTCCTCTGCCGGATCAGGAAACTTCATTGCTTTCAGATCATTAAATGTTACCTGATCATCTTGAAATCTCGTTGTGAATTCGCCTTTCCGCACGTCTATTAATGTTCTCCTCGTGGCTAGGAAAGGTCTCCCTAGGATGAACAACACTTCTTTATCTACTTCAAAATCTAAGATAATGAAATCAATAGGAAAAATAAACTTATCAACTCTTACCAAAACATCATCGAGCTTTCCTTCGGGGTATGCCAAAGATCGATCTGCCAACTGGAGTGTCACAATAGTGGGTCTTGCTTCACCTACTCACAACAGCTTGAAAATAAATTTGGGCATCAAGTTGATGCTCGCTCCTAAGTCGCAAAAAGCTTTACCACAGTAAGATTCTCTAATATTATAGGGATGGTAAAACTTTCAGGGTCCTTCAGTTTCGGAGGTAGCTTGTTCTGTAAGAACGCACTACACTCATTCGTTAAAGCGATAGTCTTGTACTCACTAAGTCTTTTCTTCTTCGACAAAATGTCCTTCATGAACTTCACGTAATTAGGTATTTGCTATAAATCCTCCACTAGTAGGATGTTTATATGAAGTTTCTTTCAAACATAAAAAAGCTTCTTGAATTGCACCTCCTATTTTAGCTTATTTGGTTGGAACTTTTGAGGGTACGGAGGTGTTGGAACTTTGGGTTGAATTGGACAACTTTTCTGAGGATATAAATCTACATCTAAAGAAGATGTTATCTTTTCAGAATTTATTGGGTTAGATTTTACCTCATCAACCTCAATGCATCTTGAGTCACTCCGTCTATCTTAAAAGAATCGCTTACCTTCATGAATAATCGAAGGTGAAGATGTGGATCTTCAGTGGGGATACCACTGAATTGGCCCACTGTTTGGAGTATTTGAAACATCACATCTTTCAATTCAAATTGGTGTGCCTCAATTTCTGGCCTCCTGATTCCCAGATTTAACTCATTGAAGAGTTGTACAGCTTACTATCTTATGGCATAATCTCTATCACTAGCAATAAGGATTGGATTGTGCACATGACTGGCTCCATTACCTTAGCTCAACAGATTTAAGATATTATTGTTGATGACAAGATCATAAAACACATTGCAAACATGATTAAGTCAAAATAACAAAGTAAAGGAAGAATAAACTTTGTTCTAATTGATAGTCTCATGAACTTTGAATGAGGATGTTTTCCTCCAATCCTTGTATTGCTCCTTTGCTAATGGCCCCTCAAGGTGGCTGACTGCTGTAAAATCAGAGTTTTAAATATTTATAAAAGAATGATCAAACCTGGAGACTAACTCTGACAATGATATTAAGGCAAGTGTACCTATCGAACAGTAGTATAGCTTAGGCAAGATCGGATATCACACCCAAAGGAACTAAAAGTATTAATACTCACTTTCTTTTTATTATTCAACCTAACTAAGATAAATGTTGCTTTTAAACTAAATTGACGACAACTAAACTAAGGAAACAAAGACAAAAAGATGAATTTGGGGATAACTTGAAAAAGACTGCTGATTTTTATGATACCTTTGGGAAGAATCCACCTAGACTTCTCTTATTATCTAACCTTCAATTATATGATTTCTTTTACTCAGCTTGATCCGTGAGACTCCCTAACCTATGTTAAACCCTCTCTCGAAGTGAATAACGTCTAATCCTAGGTTAACTAGTGGAACTCTCGTTCGCTTATAATAACCCCCTAGGAAAGCAGTAAATCAATTAATGGATTCCCATATTAGGTTTCACCCTAATCCGGAAAAATCTCGTAACCCTATCTCTAGGCACCCGATCAACTCTGCTTAATTATGTTAGATCTACTCTTAGGCAGGGTTTATTCCTCCTCCACATAAGCACATTAAATTTGGATTAAGCAACATAATTAAGAACAAACTAAGTAATTTATCATACAACTTAAAAATCAAATAATAAAATCTGTCTAGGTTTCATCCCCCTTCAAGTATCTGAAGGATTTAGCTCATAATGTAAAAAGAAAACATCACAAGAGAAAAGATAAAACAAAACATAAGAAAAATCCTAAAACTCCCTGATAGGATTAAAGGAGAATTTCGCCGTCTTGAGTATAATTTCGGCTTCTTGGGATGAATCAACTGGCTATCCTCGCGTTACTCTCTAACTCTAACCTTCTTGGCTTGGCTCCTTGGCCTAGCTTTCGCCCCCTTGGTGGTACTTGGGGTATATTTATAGGCTCTTGGAATGTGATTTTTTCTCCCAAAGTATCATATTCCAACTGAAATTGCTCTTTCTAGCGACAGAGGCACGGCCATGTCACACGCCCGTGCAAATCTAGACCTAACAGTGCTCGGATGTTACTAATGGCATGGCCTTGTGTGGTGGTGAGGAGGCCGTGCTCGGACTTCTTTAATGAGGCACGACCATGTAAATCAGGATTAGGTCGTGTTCTAGATGTTCGTCGAGACACGACCGTGTGGTCCTTGGCCTAGGTCGTGTCAATTTCGTGGAAAGGCCCATTTGCTTTGTTTTAGGCCCGTTTTGTGTTCTTTTCATCCTCGGGTGCTTTCCTAGGTATAAGACATGAAAAGAAAGGATTAGGAGCACCTTTTTACACAAATTAAGGGATAAATCATCCAAAAGCATGTTAAATGCGGGCTTTAAATATGTTACTTCTACGGTTTATCAAATACCCCCACACTTAAGCTTTTGCTTGTCTAAGCTTTTGCTTGTCCTCAAGCAAAATTCTCAACTTACAATTAAAACGAACTTTCCATGATTCATAATTCCTATCAAGAATGCCTTATCCTAATTCATAGATAATTTATACATGGATAATTTAACTCAAATATTCCTAAAAATTTCAAACAAGATAAGTCATAAATTTGTAGCACGAAAAATATAGGTGTTTCCCTTTATCTAAATAATTACCTTTAATTCAAAATCGACAAATATTGATATCCTCACAAAAGATTCACTCAAATCACTCAAAAAGTGTTTAAGGGTCAAAATTAAGCACTCGTAAGTCGAACATGAAAAGTTAATCCCAAAGGCTTGCCTGAAAATCAAATCTCCACCACTGTAAAATGATATGATAAACAGATCAAAAGGTCTTTGTTAGGGTTGTAACGGGGCTAGGGTTAAAGGTGTGGATAAAGGCTGAAATTAGAAGGTTAGAATCGAGATTGAATTGATAAGTTACCTACCTAGAAATTTCTATGATAATAATTACATCAACTGAAAATAAAAGTCCTACTAATACGAGCTTTTTCTTTTGGGAAATAGTCTTTGATTGTGTAAGCTCACTTTCCATACTACTAATATTGAAAACTTGAATTTTTTTTTCTTTTTTAAAACAAACTAAATACAAGATAAATTTAACTACCAGAATAATAAACTCAGATAACTGGCTCAAATCAAATCTCGATTAAGTGGTAGTCAAAATAAAGGGTGATAACAAATACAAAGGGTTTTGGGTTAAAATTAGCGGGTAAGTTAATAAAAAGGGTTGTTAGGCTCAACCGGGTTCACCAAGGTTAATTATAAGGGTAGGCTATTTAGTAGAGTAAGTGGGTTAAAACCTAAGTGCCTTTATCATCTCGGTATATCAAATCATAACTATGGTCTTGACATGTATAATCGAGGCAAGTTCTAGAATAACAATTCATAGTCGACACACTCATAATCAAGAAGTGAGCATGAAAAAGAATGTATGCTCTGTAAGGCTCAAATTCTCACAAAAATTATGGGTATTTTTGACATGAACCTTGTAAATCTCAAATTTCCAGATAATATTCAAATTCCGGTTGACAACCTAAAATTTAATTTTTAGAAAATTAGACTTATTGATTCCCTAGTATCCTTCAAATTTAATCATCAATGCACATTTAACTATGACTTATTCCAAAACATATCAATAAAAATCACAAATCATTAGAAATTTCATCTTAATTAGTAATATGAGAAAATTACTTTAAAACAAGATTAAATTCAGGGATTTGAGGACAATGCAGACAGTTAGGCATTTTTATCCTCAGGGTTTGAGAATAATGATAAATTAGGCATTTTCTCAGAATACCTATTCACCCCCCCACACTTAAGATGTACATTGCCCTCAATGTACAAAGATAGATAATGACATTTTAAAGATAAATCAAAAGAGAAGGAAGAAGAATTACTCCCTGATTTGTGGATGTTTTCCCGAATGAGTGTCATTGGTGGCAGTGATGGTCAGTCGAGATAACGTTCCTACGCTAGATGAAGAAATTGGGTAGCGCTTTGAGAAGTAGCCAAGCTTTATTAAGACCTAATAAAAATAAACTAAATATATAAATAAAGACAAGAAAGATAAAGAGATAGAGACTAAGAAGGAAAATAGACTAAGGCTAGGAGATAAAGGGGCTTGAGAATCCTTATTGGTAGGTGGTTCGCGAGGTGGGTGTGACTTCTAAGGCGACGAAGGTGCTGGTGGTGACAGAAGGGCGTGATTCCCAAGCAGCCTTTAGAACCTGACAATAAGAAACTAAAATAAGTTAAACTAATTTAAACATAAGATTATTGAAGAGAATGAGAATGAAAGGAAAAAGAAATGAAAAATAAAAACTAATTGGTCTCATAGATCCTTGGCTTAGTGTTGAGACGAAGCTGCCGGCATGAACTCATGTTGATTGTTCTCCTTTGCGGAATGTGGCCTTTTATGCTGTTGGCTTGCTCAAGGATTTAGAGCCTTAGAAAGTGGATAATCTAAGATGGAGGAGAGTGAAAACAAAGAAAATAAGGGTGAAATCAGATGGGGGAAAGGAGAAGAGGTGAGGGGTTTAAATAGATGTTCATATGTTCTGCTCCGACACGGCCTTGGTCCCAGGGTGTGTCGAATTACACGGCCTCCTCGTACGGCCGTGTTATAGAGGGTGTTGTCACCCTATGCCCGTGTTTGATCTGTTTACGCCCGTACTCGTGATGTTTTTCTTGATGGCACGATTGTCTGACACGGGTCTGCCTCACCCGTGCTCGATAAGTCAATAACCTTAGTAATTTCACACAGTTTGTGGCATGGGCGTGTTCTGTCCGTAGTATGGAAGTCGATAGCCTCACACGGTTGGTTCTACGACTGTGCCTTATTTGTCGGTGCCCGTGTCGAGAGTGGTTGGATCTGTGACGTTGGGGTGGTGGTTGGGCACAGCCACGGACACGGCCGTGTGTAAGGCCGTGTGATCTGTCATTCTGCACTTTTGGTTGGTTAAGAAGGAAAAGAAAAAGAGAAAAGAAATTGTAAAATAATGCAAAAAAAAAAAATAGGGTTAGTACTCGGGTTGCCTCTCGAGAAGCGCTTGTTTATAGTCTTAAGCTAGACATTCCTCGTATTTAAAAATTTTAGGGAGGTTTAAAAGTTTGAATATCTTCCCTCATGTCTACAGTTTTAGTTTTATGGCAAAATTGAAGTCGAGAAGCGTTTACCTTGAAAGTGCCAAATGTTGGATTGCTACTTACCTCGACTAGTCCTTGTGGGAAGATATCGTGTACCTTAAAAAGAAGTTCTCTCTTTTCCTTCAGGTTTGTTGTTGTGATGTGTGGCTCGGCTGTATCTAATAGAACCTGGTCTCCTATTTTATAGTGATTGGATGTCCCCACGAGCTCTTCTGGTGGTTTCTCCGTTTTTACGTTGTGTGAATCCGACTCTTCTTTGACCTGTGTTTTCTGTTCTTCCTTGTGTAATCCTAGTTATTCCTTGAAATGCATTTTCCATTAATCTAGGTCATCGATTTGCGTCCTTTATTCTTCGTGAGTTGTTTCTTTGTTGGCACTGAACTAAGGATCTGGTTCAATCGTTCCCTTTTTTGGAGGTACCTGAAAAGAAGGTGTAATTGAATGATTAACAAAAGAATTTTCTTGTTCACCTTGATTCTTTGATGACCTAGCTGAGTTGAGGGCTTGAATACTAATTGAGTTGTCACCTACACAAAGTATGAGCTCACCTGTGGCAACATCAATTTTTAGTCTTGGCAGTTGCTAGAAAAGGTCTTCCTAAAATTAGGGGGATTGAATTATCCTCATCCATGTCTAAAACAACAAAGTCTACAGGGAAAACAAATTTATCGATTTTTACGAGAACATCTTCAATAATGCCCCTAGGAATTCTAACAGTTTTATCAGCTAATTGAATGCTCATATTAGCTTGTTTTGGCTTCCCTAGACCTAGTCGCTTAAACAATGTATAAGGCATAACATTTATGCTTGCCCCTAAATCAGCTAACACATTATCAATATTTAAACTACCAATTAAACATGGAATTGTAAAACTCCTTGGATCTTTTTGCTTCTGTGGTAGTCTATTTTGTAACATTGCTGAGCATGTTGTGTTTAATTCCATGTGGTGCTCTTCATCTATTTTACGTTTGTTGGTTAAGAGCTGTCTTAAAAATTTCCTCGAGTCTGGCATCTGGAAAAGAGCTTCAAGAAGAGGTAAGTTAATGTGTAATTCCTTTAAAAGTTTAAGAAACATACCAAACTGGTCCTCTGAATCATCTTTATCTAATGCTGTGGGATAAGGTATGTGAGGTTTGTACTCTTTGACTATCGGCTTTGGTTTTTCTTGTACTTCCCCTGTTATACCTTCGCCTACCTAACTTTCTAGAGTTGGGTTGGGTGTATCTAACTCCTTGCTACCCTGGACTGTGATGGCTTGAATTTGCTCGTTAGGGTTAATCTTCGTGTTACTAGGTAGACGCCCTTGCGGTCGTTCTGACATTGATTTTGCAAGTTGTTCGACTGCTTTAGAGATTTCCTTGACTGACTTAGTAATTTCATCAATTCAGCTTTCATTGATTTTGATTGTTCTGTCAGCTTCTTGGATGCGCTCCTCGATGGTTGGCTTCTTGTATTATGGATAAGGCTGATTTAGGAAGTTTTGGAGGGGTTGTTGCCTTTGATTTCCTTGATTGCCTTATCCTCCCCATGAAAAATTTAGGTGGTTCCTCCAACCTGGATTGTAAGTGTTACTATAAGGATTATTATTAGATCAGAAATTATTACCTATATAGTTCATCTGTTCATCTTCTGCTCCTGGTTGTTAGGGTGGGTACTCAGAATTCACCATAGTTCCACTAGCGTCGCACTACATGACTGGATGTATTTGTGAAGAACACAAACTATCAAGCTTTTTATTCATCATCTCTAGCTGCATTGATAGCATGGTCATGGTGTCGACGTTGAAAACTCTTGCCGATTTTGTTGGTTTAGTTCTCGAAGCTTGCCACTGATAATTGTTTATCGATATCTCCTTAATGAACTCGTAGGCTGCTTCAGGAGTTTTGTTGTTCAGCGTTCCACCAGCGGTTGAATCTATCAGTTGCCTCGTTGAGGGGTTTACTCCGTTATAGAAGGTTTGGACTTGTAGCCATAGGGGTAAACCATGGTGTGGGCACCTTCTCAAGAGATCTTTGAACCTTTCCCATGCGTCATATAGTGGCTCTAAATCCATCTGCACAAAGAAAGAGATAACGTTTCGTAATTTGGCCATTTTGGCCGGTAGAAAATATTTAATTAAAAACTTTTCGGCCATCTGCTCACATGTAGTGATTGACCCTCATTGTAACTAGTTTAACCACTGTTTGGCTTTATTTCTTAATGAAAAAGGGAATAACTGAAGACGAATGGCATCATCATAAATGCCATTTATTTTAAAGGTATCACAAAACTCCAAAAAAAAGTAGCTCTATGCATGTTTGGATCTTCGTCCTGCAAACCATCAAATTGAACAAACTGTTGAATCATTTGTATTGTGTTAGGCTTTAATTCAAAATTGTTAACAGGTATAGCAGACCTAACAATACTAGATTCTGGTCCTGTTAAATGCGGTTTCGCATAATCAAACATTGTACGTGGAGCATTGTGATCTCCCACATCGCATAGTGGTGGGTTGTTTTCACCCATCCCTTCAGTAGGATTGGATCTGTTTTCTTCCTCTCTTTCTGTGTAATCTAGGCTCGCCTGGTTTCCCTGTGATTCCTATAAATGGTTGCTTTGATATCACTATCGTATACCAAAGGTCCTTCTAGTCATAAACTAGAGGTACCTAGAAAAGAGAAAGAAATAAAAAATTAAAATAAAAATTAGAAAAATTAAAATTTAACCTAACAAAAAAAAAAAGGAAATAAATTGCGAATAAAAATATGGCTAAAGTAATAAAAATAGAGCTTTCTTAATATTGTAGTTCCCCGGCAACAGCGCCAAAAACTTGATCGCTGGAAAATCAGAGTTTTAAATATTTAAAAAAGAATGATCAAACCTGGAGACTAACTCTGACAATGATATTAAGGCAAGTATACCTATCGAACAGTAGTATAGCTTAGGCAGGACCGGATATCGAACCCAAAGGAACTAAAAGTATTAATACTCATTTTTTTTATTATTTAACCTAACTAAGATAAAGGTTGCTTTTAAACTAAATTGAAGACAACTAAACTAAGGAAACAAAGACAAAAAGATAAATTTGGGGATAACTTGAATAAGGCTCAGTTGATTTTTATGATACCTTCGGGAAGAATCCACCTAGACTTCTCTTATTAACTAACCTTAAATTAAATGATTTCTTTTACTCAGCTTAATCCGTGAAACTCCCTAACCTATGTTAAACCCTCTCTCGAAGCGAATAACGTCTAATCCTAGGTTAATTAGTGGAACTCTCGTTCACTTATAATAACCCCCTAGGAAAGCAGTAAATCGATCAATGGATTCCCATATTAGGTTTCACCCTAATCCGGTAAAATCTCGTAACCCTATCTCTAGGCGCCCGATCAACTCCGCTTAATTATGTAAGATCTACTCTTAGGCAGGGTCTATTCCTCCTCCACCTAAGCACATTAAATTTGGATTAAGCAACATAATTAAGATCAAACTAAGTAATTTATCATATAACTTAAAAATCAAATAATAACATCTGTCTAGGTTTCATCCCCCTTCAGGTATCTGAAGGATTTAGTTCATAATGTAAAAAGAAAACATCTCAAGAGAAAAGATAAAACAAAACATAAGAAAAATCCTAAAACTCCCTGATAGGATTGAAGGAGAATTCCTCCGTCTTGAGTATAATTCTGGCTTCTTGGGATGAATCAACTGGCTATCATCGCGTTACTCCCTCACTCTGACCTTCTCAGCTTGGCTCCTTGGCCTAGCTTTCGCCCTCTTTCAAAGGTGGTACTTGGGGTATATTTATAGGCTCTTGGATTGCGATTCTTTCTCCCAAAGTATCATTTTCCGACTAAAATTGCTCTTTCCAGCGACAGAGGCACGGCCATGTCACATGCCCGTGCAAATCGAGACCTGACCGTGTTCGAATTTTACTAATGGCACGGCCGTGTGTGGTGGTGTGGAGACCGTGCTCGGACTTCTTTAATGAGACACGGTCGTGTAAATCAGGATTAGGCCATGTTCTAGATGTTCGTCGAGACAAAGCCTTTTGGTCCTTGGCCCAGGCCGTGTCGATTTCGTGGAAAGCCCCATTTGCTTCGTTTTAGGCCCGTTTTGTGTTCTTTTCATCCTCGGGTGCTTTCCTGGGTATAAGACATGAAAAGAAAGGATTAAGAGTAGCTTTTTACACAAATCAAGGGATAAATCATCCAAAAGCATATTAAATGTGGGCTTAAAATATGTTACTTTTACGGTTTATCAGTGGCCGACCAAGAGATGCCTTATCACAATTTTGCTAGCTAAAGTGCTAGGCATGGAAAGAAGGAAGAGAATGAGAGAATGAGAAAATGAATGTATAAGTAATGAATGAAGGAATGATGGATGATTTTTTAGGATGAATGAAAAGGTGAGAGGAGTGTAGTATTTATACTTGAGGTTGGTGGCTAAATTTGCTAAAAATAGCATCAAAGATCCCTTGTTTATCTCCCATTAATTGTCGATCATAACAAGTGGAAATGAGGGTGAGTTGGTTACTTGATTTAAGTATGGAATCATACTAAATTTAGCCATGGGTGGACAGTTTCTTGAGCAATCTTCATGTGCTAATTTTTAATGATTTTCACAATGTAGGGACCTCTAAATAATTGTCCCAAAGCTGATTTTTGGGCAGCCACAAGCTTCTGCCGAATTTGGGCTTGACTCCCTCTTGTTGGACGGTTTAATGACTCAATAAATAACCAGACATGTCCACCATGTAACATCACTTTAACTGGGTCAAATTAACATCCTTATGACCTAAGTTTGCATGGTTTGTTGTCCAAGTAGGGTGGATTTGTTCATGTCCATGCAAGAATTGTACTGAGCTCCGTATTACATCACCTCATGGTCCCATTGCATTATTAAAACATACCACATTAATAAATAATGTGAAAATGATTAAATTTATAAAAATACCAAAATCTTTCCTTATCTTTATTCATAAAATAATTTATTTAAAGTACTAATTAGCTCTATTTTTGCTTAGGTGCCTTGGGTACGATACTCGGAGTACTCACCTACTTCGTTGTAACTATATTACAACCTGACCCGTATACTTGCGGACACCACCTATTTGATATGTTTTCTGCAGGTTTTTTACTCTAGATGTTGGTATGTCTAGAGGCAGTCAAGTTTTTCGCACCTTTGTCAGGGAGGCAACTTCAATAGGCTGATTTTAATTTTTGTATCTTAATAAAATAATTAGGAAATTAATAAATTATAGATACGGTTTTTATATTTTTCCTTTAATGACATGATGCAAGCATTAGGAGTTTTTTTTTTTTTTTTGGATTGGTTGCGCTCTAGTATTACTCGATCCATTATTTACAGCCATCATTTTGAATTAAATCATTCATTACTAACCTGGATTTCTATTAATGTTAGATTTAATGATTATAAAACAAAGGATCCTATAGCCTTCCTCCAATAGTTTGAAGACATATGTAGCACTGTCACATATGATGGGGTTCCAACAAACACTATTAAAATTGTTACTAGTTACGTTCGCATTGGACGAGGAAACGAAAGCCTGGTTAGATACACTTCCAGCTGATACTATTACTACATGGGTTAATTTTGTGTAGTTATTTCTTCGACGGGTCTTGCCTATGACTCAGGTACTCAGTATTTATGAAATATTATTTCAAGTCAAACAGTACATTGCTAAAACATTAGGAAAAGCATGGGAAAGATTTAAAACAATTCTCAGGTTAGTGATGGGAGGAGGCCTACATTTTGTGGTCCAAATCCAACATATTTATGATGGATTGGATAGCCAGAATAGGCAAATATTTGACATCATGATTGGGGGAAGTATTTGGAAGAAAACAGGACAAGAAGTCATTGAAATATTTGAAAAATTCAGTGAAAATGAATTTACCTGGGGGAAACATCGAGAGTTAGAAGCTGGTAGAATCCAAGTTAGAAGAGAAAAAGCACAACAAACTGGAATCAATCACAACAAATTTGGCTGAGCATGATGAATATGAATTGGAGGAATAAGAGAAATGGGATGATACAAAACAAGAAAATGACCAGATAACTTTTCAACTTGATTGGTGGAGGCAGAACAGGGGACAACCAGAACAAATCAATCCAAGTAGAATAAAATGGTACCCTCTATTATCAAACCACTTGAGTTAGAGTTAAAGCAATTACTCGAACACTTAAAGTATGGATATTTGGTGGAGCAAAATACATTACTTGTAACACCCCTCATCCATATTCAACGCCAGAATAGGGTTACGGAGCATTACCAAACTTATAAAATAACAAAACAATCATTTCACATGCAATTTCCAAATTTTATGCAATCATCATTTAAACTCAGTCACACCATCCTTAGTACGAGCCTACGAGGCCCAAAACATGCATTCGAGGAGGTTCGGGACTAAACCAATAACTCAGAAAATTTTTATGAAACTTATAAAATTTTACAAAATACAGGGGTCACATGCCTCTGTGGCTTGGCCGTGTGTTTCACACGGCCAAAGACACGCCCGTGTCATAAGCCATGTCGTCATTCAAAATGGGATCACATGGTTGTGTCCCAGCCCGTGTCCGACCCCATGTAACTCCCTGACTTGGGTCACACGGCCAACAGACACGCCCGTGTGGCCAACCCGTGTGCCCTAAAAATTGCCACACATGCCCGTGTACCAGGCCGTGTGCTAGCCCGTGCCAAACCTGTAGGGTATACTGACTTATACCACACAGCCAAGTCACATGCCCGTGTGTGAGGCCGTGTGGAGCATACTGACTATATTTCTTTTTCAACACTAGGGGACACACGACCGTGTAACCTAACCATGTGGCACACATGGCTGAGACACACGCCCATGTCTTTGCCCGTGTGGACAAAAACAGGCTATTTACAAAGCCATTTTGTCACCCAATATACATGTACCTACACCAAACTCAAATGGCACAAAACATAGCATAATAGAGACATTCAATCAACCTAAACCAAGCATTTTTCATACCATTTCCAATACAAACTAATACAAGATATACAATCTCACATTGCCATCCAATTTATACCCATTTCAGTTTCTTAAATTATTAGTATGGTCATTTTTCTAAACATGCATTATTTGCTTAGATTCACTAACTTACCAATAATCAAAACTCCACCATTTGATATCCATATTACCTATTTTCAACTAGCAATATATATCCGTCATCAATCACATACACAAGCTATATGCATAATTATATATACAACAAAAATATTCAAAATAAAACAACTCCCATGGCTAAATACAAAACCAAGACATTAACTTTTACAAGCCATTAAAATTGGCCAAATTCATAGTTAACACAT
Organism: Gossypium bickii; assembly: GCA_025503065.1. Taxonomy (NCBI): domain Eukaryota; kingdom Viridiplantae; phylum Streptophyta; class Magnoliopsida; order Malvales; family Malvaceae; genus Gossypium; species Gossypium bickii. The sequence continues at coordinate 104,244,273 of CP106710.1, read as the reverse complement.
ATGTACCAAAATAACCAAACTCCTATACATGCCATATACTTAAAACACTTAAGTTCAAAAGTACCAAAGTGATAGTAGGATAGTGTGAAGCGGTCTTCGATGAACCCCGAATCCGAGCTAACTTTGAAATCACTATAAAACATTGAAAAATAAATAGAGTAAGCTTTATAGCTTAATAAGCTCATATGATTAATAACTATAATTTTCCAAGTCATTCACAATTTAAAGAACATAAGTTAATATAAATAATACATTCAATTTTTATAATTTGCACATTTCCATAATTCTATGTATCATGTATAATTCCATTAACTTTCACTTACTTTTCGTATAAACTTATCAATTATCACTTACTTGCCAAACTTATCACGAGTACCTAAACTGATCCTTATCATTGCTTATATCCTTGTACCATCATCTTTTCCCATTGAACCATTCGGAAGAATATCAGATACTCGGGAATCTTGCACTGAACTGCCACATACATAGCCAAAGCTATCTCAATCTCATATCACATATATGCTCACTCTCGAGCTGCCAGTGGGTCTACTCACACAAGCTGTCATTCAAGATGTAGCTACACGGTGCTGCTCACACAAGCTGTCAAGTAACAGCAAGACATGCTAGTATACTCAGCCACATGTAGGACGTACAGGACCAACACCCAAATCACATAATCACAGTAATCCCCAATGACATGTAACTAGTATCCTATTTATTCCTAAGGCTCAACCGGGATTCTCAATTTGTCAATGCTTTTTCGATAGATTCCACAATGTCGTAATATCACAATTATAATATTTAAGCATATAAACACATATAACATTAAGCTTATTAATCATACAAACTTACCTCGATTGTAAAATCGACAAAATGGATCTACTAGTCAATTACTTTGTTTTCCCCCTGATCCAGATCCGAACTTTGTTTTTCTTGATCTATATAATGTCATATTTAGCTTATTCAATGATCACTTTATTCCATTTAATCTACATTTCACATCATGGTAAAATTACACTTTTTCCCCTAATATTTAAATTTTTTTACAAATTAGTCCTTACCTCATAAAAACACAATTTCATGCAATTCGACCTAAACCCATGCTAGCCAAATTACAAATAGGTCCCTAGTAGCCCATATTTTCCATTTATTTCACATTTTAACTACAAAGTTTCCACATTTCACAATTTAATCTCTAATTTTCATTTTCACTAAAAATCACTTAAAAAAACTTATATAACTATATCAAACATTCATAATATATCATCAATCATTAAAGCTCATACATATTCATCAATGGCAACATCCTAAACCTTAAACAGTTTTGCAAAATAGTCACTGGGCTAGCTAGACTAAGCTGCAATGATCTCAAAAAAGTAAAAATCATTAAAAATGGGAAGCTTTCAAAGTAGCCAAACCATAGCTCATTCCCATGGTTTTTAATCTTTGATAATTCAGTCAGGAATTAATAATAGAAGTTGATACAAAATTTTGTTTTATTATAATTAACCTTTAATAATTAATTTACATATTTAACCTTTAAAAAACTTAACATTTACACCAAAAACCAAGCCACTATCATCCACCAACTCTCAAATGGGTTAATTACTACATAAGGACCTCTACTTTAAGATTCTATAGCCATTTAACTTTTAGAACACCACTTTTACATTTTATGCGATTAATTCCTTTTTATCAAATTAAGAATTCAAACGATACAAGTTCTTAACAGAACTTTCGTACAATTATTCTATCATACTGTAAACATTAAAATATTAATAAAATAATTATTTCAACTTCATATTTGTGGTACTAAAAGCACTGTTCCAATTTGACTAAAAACAGGTTGTTACAACACTCCCCTCTTGGGAATTTTTGTCCCCGAAAGTCTTACCAGAAAATAGGTTATAGTATTATTTTCTCATAGCTTCTTCGGGCTCCCACGTAGCCTCTTCGACCCCGTGACATTGCCATAACAATTTCACCAAAGTTATGCGTTTATTTCTCAATTCTTTAACCTCTCAAGCTAAAATTCTGATTGGTTCTTCATTATACATCATATCAAGTTGAATCTCACTCTCTGCCAGAGAAATTACGTATGATGGATTCGATCGATATCGTTGCAACATCGATACATGAAACACGTTGTGAATCTTTTTAAATTCTGACGGTAACGCTTGTCGATATACCACTGGTCCTATTCGTTCAATAATCTCATAGGCCTGATGAATCGCAGACTCAATTTGCCTTTGCGACCAAAACAAAGTATTTTCTTCCATGGAGATACTTTTAGAAATACTTTTCGCTGATCTGAAATTCAATGTCCTTACATTTCAAATTCGTGTATGATTTCTATTGATCTGAAACTGCATTGAAACTGTCGAGAATTACTTTCACTTTATCTTTAGTCTCTTTAATCAACCCCGTGAATCTTTTTCTCACTAAGTTCAGTCCAGTACAACAAAGTTTGACATTTACGACCATACAATGCTTCGTACGGTGCCATCTTTATGCTCGATTAAAAGCTATTATTATACACGAATTCAACCAACGGCAAATATTTCTTCCAATTTCCTTCAAATTCTAAAACACAACAACGAAGCATATCTTCGAGAATTTGTATCACTCTTTCAGTCTGACCGTCGATTTGCGGATGAAATGCGGTACTAAAGTTCAACCTCGTACCTAGAGCTTCTTGCAATTTATTCCAAATTTGCAACGTGAACCTCAGATCTCTATCCAAAATAATCGAAACTGGCACTCCGTTGCAATCTAATGATCTCAAAAACGTACAATTCAGCCAATTTATCAAGCGAATAATTCGTACGTATGGAATACAATATGCAGATTTTGTCAGTCGATCAACGACAACCTAGATATCATCTTTCTTCTTCATAGATAGGGGTAATCCCGATGCAAAATCAGTTGTAACTCTATCCCATTTCCACTCTGGTATCATCACAGGCTGTTGTAATCCCGAAGGTAGTTGATGCTCAGCTTTAACTTGCTGACAAACCAAACATCTCGACAGAAAATTTGAAATGTCTCGTTTCTTACCCAACCACCATTACAACTGTTTCAAATCATTGTAGATTTTAGTACTCCCAGGTGAACAAATAAATAGATCGAAATTCCTTGGTACGCAAATTCTATCTCGAAATATTAAACAATCATTGGATCTGACCTAATAGTCTAAATCACTAGTCGAATCACATTGCACTCTTTTAGCTTGCAACTCATTGTTGCACTTTTAATCTTTACAAATCTATTGAAGAAATACCGGTCTAGCTAATTCAGCTAAAATAGAACCATCATCAGATAAAGTTAATTGAGTACTCATCGCTCGCAAAAAAAATAATGATTTTCTACTTAAAGCATCTGTGACTATGCTCGCTTTCCTAGATGATAATCAATCACTAACTCATAGTTTTTCAGCAACTCGTATCTTCATTGTCCAAATTCAATTCTTTCTGAGTCATTATATATTTCAAGCTCTTGTGATCGGTAAAGCTATGACACTATTCACCGTACAAATGATGTCACTAATCTTCAATGCAAAAACAATAACGGCCAACTCTAAATCGTACGTTAGATAATTCTTTTCATGTGGCTTTAATTGTCTAGAGGCATAAGCTATCACTTTACCCTCTTGCATCAAAACACAACCCAAACCATTCAATGACGCGTCACCAAAAATCACGAATTCTTTACCCGACTCAGGTTGAACCAACACTGGTGCCTCAGTTAACAATCTTTCAATTGTTCAAAACTCTTTTGACATTTCTTAGACCACTCAAATTTCACATCTTTCTGTAGCAAACTTGTCATCAGTGTAGCAATCATCTAGAATTCTTTTACAAAATGTCAATAATAACTACCTAACCCTAGAAAGCTTCTGACTTCATATACATTTCTCTATGGTTTCAATCAACAACTGCAGAAATCTTGCTCGGGTAAACTTGTATGCCTTCAGCTGAAACAATATGTCCCAAAAATCTAACTTCTCGAAGCCAAATCTCACATTTGCTACATTTAGCAAACAATTGCTTATTCTCAAGGTTTGTAACACTATCCTAAAATGCTCGGCATGTTCAGACTCATCTCTTGAATAGATCAGAATGTCATCAATGAATACTACAACAAATATGTCTAAATAAGGTCTAAGAATTCAATTCATCAAGTCCATAAAAACTGCAGGAGCATTAGTTAATCCGAAAGGCATAACAAGAAATTCATAATGCCCGTACCTTTTTCTGAATGTAGTTTTCGGCAAATCTAAATCCTTAACTCGCAACTAATAGTTGTCAGATCTCAAATCAATCTTCAAAAAAACTATTGCCCCTTTCAACTGATCAAACAAATCATCAATTCTCGGTAAAAGATACTTGCTCATTATTGTAACCTTATTGACCTAACGATAATCATACACAGTCTCATTGATCTATCTTTCTTCTTTACGAATAACACTGGTGCATCTGAGGGAGAAAAACTAGGTCGTGCAAAACCTCTATCCGTTAACTCTTGCAACTAAGCTTTCAACTCTTTTAACTCTGTTGGAGCCATTCTATATGGAGCTGTAGATATTAGTGATGTTCCTGGTACCAATTCAATAGCAAACTCAATCTCTCTGATCGGTGGCAATCCTGGTAACTCTTCTGGAAACACATCCGGATACACGAAAACTACTGGTATTGATTCAATTTTTGATTCAGACACTTTTGTAACATAAGAAAGGTAAGCTTTGTAACCTTTTCTCACACATCTTTGAGCTAACATAGACGAAATTACAACAGGCAATTCACTCGACCCATCTGATTCAATTCGAATGATTTCACTATTCAGACATTTCAATTCAATAGTCTTTCGTCTACAATTCACAATAGCATCATGCAACGTCAAGCAATCCATACCCAGAATTACATCGAATTCATCAAACAGTAGTAGCATCAAATTAGCCAGAAAACTATAGCCTCAAGTCATTAAAGGACAGTTCTTGCAAACTTTATCAACTAGAACATATTTGCCTAAGGGGTTCGATACTTTAATCACAAACTCAGTAGACTCAACAGGTAAACTCTTACTAGACACCAATTTCATACAAATATATGAATGAGTCGATCAAGGATCAATCAAAGCAATCACATTAGTGTCATAAAGAGAAAATGTACCGGTGATAACATTTGGTGATGATGCATCTTGGTGAGCATAAATAGCATAAGCTTTGGCAGGTGCTCTAGCCTCTAATCTCACTGCAGAATCTCTCGTAGTACCGCGATTACCACTCGTATTTCCAGTGTTTTGGGTTGGTCTCCCTCTTGCAGTTGTATTGATTGGTCTTGTATTCTGAGATTTGTCTTTCTCATTTAACTCAGGACAATCCCAGATAAAGTGATCTTGCAAGCCCCATCTGAAACAAGCCTGATCATTCATTCTACATTCACCAGGATGCCGTCTTCCAAATCGTTGGCATTCGGGTTTGTTGTTCCTCACGCTGCCAACACTCGATATTGTTGTAGTTTGAGTTTTAGGACTTGTATATTGCTTTCCACGATCTCTGTTTGGATACCCGATAGAAGCATTAGAACGACTATACAAATCCCATGATTTCTTTGATGAGGATTGATATGGTTTGCTCATCGGTCTCTTCCTCGAATCTCTAACCTCGAAGTCAACTTTTCTCTTTTCTTTGACATGTTCTTTGGCTTTACAGGCTTTGTCAACAAGTACAACAAATTCTTTCAACTCTAGAATCCTGACTAGCAATCTGATATCCTCGTTTAACCCATCTTCGAATATTTTATACATAATTACTTTGGTTGAAACACATTCCCGAGCATATTTACTAAGTCTCACGAATTCTCGCTCATACTCTGCCATAAATATACGACCTTGTTTTAACTTTAGAAACTTTTTGCGTTTTTGATCAATAAACCGTTGACTGATATATTTCTTTCTAAACTCATCTTGAAAGAATTCCAAAGTAACTCTTTCTCTCGGTACCACAGACACCAAAGTATTCCACCATTGACATGCAGTGTCCCTCAGAAGTCATACGACACATTTAAATACTCAGCCGGTGTGAAAGAAAGTTAATCAAATACCTGAATAGTATTTTTAACCCAAAACTTGGCTCTCTCCGGATCGTCATCAACAGTAACTCTGAACTCTTCGACCCCGTATTTTCGAATCTTATCAACTGGAGGCTTATTCAGTCATAAAAGTTCCACACCATGAGGAGTTACGGGACCTGGTTAGGGATTAGGAGGGGTGGAGGTTGTTGAGCAACCGGATTTGTTCGAATAAATTCCGTGAACCACTCGTTCATCATCTTAAAGAAGGCTTATTTAGCCTCACCTCCCTGGCTACGTGATACGGGTCTAGACTCCAATTGCGCTACTCCCTGAACGGAGGTAGGCACATTACTTTCAACATCATCAGCTATAGCTCGATTGGGATCCATTTACTATATGAAAACACGATTTAAATTGTCAGGAGATATCATACTATCACGGGTTATATATGGCATGTATAGCTAGACCCTCAAATATGCTACGTTAGTCCTACAATCGACTAAATTGTAGTCTGATACCAATAAATGTAATACTCCTTACCCGTATTCAATGCCAAAATAGGGATACAGAGCATTACCAGACTTATAAAATAATTAAACATTCATTTCACATACAATTTCCAAATTTATTCAATCATCATTTAAAATCCATCACATAATCCTTATTATGAACCTACGAGGCTCAAAACATGCATCCGAGAAGGTTCGGGACTAAACCGATAACTTAGTAAATTTTTATGAAACTTAGAAAATTTTTAAAAATACATGGGTCACACGCCCGTGTGGCCTGGCTGTGTGTCTCACAAGGCCAAAGACACACCCGTGTCACAGGCTGTATGGACATTCGAAATGGGATCACATGGTTGTGTCCCACCCGACCCTGTGTAGCTATCTGACTTGGGTCACAGGGCCCTAAATATGGCCACACACGCCCGTGTGTGAGGTTGTGTGGAGCATCCCGACTTGATTTTATTTCAACACCAGGGGACACACAGCCGTGTAACCTGACAATGTGTCACATGGCTGAGACACACGTCCGTGTCTCTGCCCGTGTGAACAAAAAATAGGCTATTTACCAAGCCATTTTGTCACTCAATTTACATGTACCTACACCAAACTCATATGGCACAAAACATAGCATAATATAGTCATTAAGTCAACCTCAACCAAGCATATTTCATACCATTTCCAACACAAACTAATACAAGATATACAAACTCACATTGCCATCCAATTTATACCCATTTTAGTTTCTTAAATCATCAATATGGTCATTTTTCTAAACATGCATTATTTTCCTAAATTCACTAACATACCAATAATCAAAACTCCACCATTTGATATCCATATTACCTATTTTCAACTAGCAATATATATCCGTCATCAATCACATACACAACCTATATCAAATTTATATATACAACCAAAATATTCAAAATAAACCAACTCCCATGGCTAAATACAAAACCAAAGCATTAAATTTTACATGCCATTACAATTGGCTAAATTCATAGTTAACACATATGTACCGAAATAACCAAACTCCTATACATGCTATATACTTCAAACACTTAAGTTCCAAAGTACCAAAGTGATAGTAGGATAGTGTGAAGCGGTCTCCGATGAACCCCAAATTTGAGCTAGCTTTGAAATCACTATAAAACACGGAAAAATAAATAGAGTAAGCATTATAGCTTAATAAGCTCATATGAATAATAACTATAATTTGCCAACTCATTCACAATTTAAAGAACATAAGTTAATATAAATAATACATTCAATTCAACAATTTGCACATTGCGATAATTATATGTATCATGTATAATTTCATCAACTTTCACTTACTTTTTATATAAACTTATCAATTATCACTTACTTGCCAAACTTATCTCGAGTACCTGAACTGATCCTTATCATTGCTTACATCATCGTACCATCATCTTTTCCCATTGAACCATTCGGAATAATATTGGATACTCGGGAATCTTGCACTGAAGTGCCACATACTTAGCCAAAACAATCTCAATCTCATATCACATATATGCTCAGTCTCGAGCTGCCAATAGGCCTACTCACACAAGCTGTCGATCAAGACGTAGCTACACGGTGCTGCTCACACAAGCTGTCAAGTAACCGCAAGACATGCCAGCATACTCAGCCACATGTAGGACATACAGGACCAGCGCCCAAATCACATAATCACAGTAGTCCCTAATGACATGTCACTAGTAATCCCTAAAACCCCCTGAAGGAATTTGAAAGGAAAGTCCTCAGTTTTGAGCGTGATTTCAGCTTCAGAGATGAATCAACTGGCTTTCTTCGAGTAGTTCCCTAATTTCAGCTCTCTCTGGCTTTACTCTTGTCAAAAGCCCTGGCAGAGGCCTTCTATTGATCTCCTCGTTTAGGTTGCCCTCTAAAGGGTTTATATAGGCTTTCAGGATGCCTTACTTGGCCGACAAGTATCCTAATCCGAGTGGAATTAAAACGGGTGATGGTAGGAACACGCCCTTGTGAATCGAGCCCTGGGCCGTGGTCAAGTCTGCTAAAGTGGCACGGCTGTGTGGTGAATTCCAGGCCGTGTTGATTTCTTACTTTGGCCCGTTTTCTCTGTTTTTGGTCCGTTTCTCGTTCTTTTCGATTCTAAGCTCTCCTGAGTATAGAACATGAAATTAAGAGAGTAAAAGCATCAAATTCATCAAATCAAGGGATAAATCATCCAAAAGTATGCCTAATGTGGGATTAAAATATGTATATATTACGGTTTATCAAATACTCCCACACCTAAGCATTTGCTTGCCCTCAAGCAAAATTCTCAACTCACAATTAGAAATAACTTCCTTTGATTCATAATTGTAACATCCCAAATTTGGGCCTAGTAGGATTGGGCCCAATGGGCCTTGAGCATAGTAGCGTTTAAAATTTTTGAGAACAAGAGATCGGCTTAAATGCAATTTGGACCTATTAGATAATTGATTTTGGAAAGTTAGAGGGCTTCTATGAAGTCCCGGGATCAAACTTTGGCTTTAGGGAAATTTTGGTTTTAGGCGAAAAAAACCCTGGGAGTTAGTAGGTAGGTTTTAAGAATAAAATATGGAGAAAAATGACACAAAATGAGTGTGTGGTGTACTGGCAAAGTGACGCCACATAAGAGGCCAAGGGGTGATGCCACAAGGAAGGAAGAAGGTCCAAGGTTCAAGTATTAGCTCTTGCATTTTGGTTTTCTTTTTACATAGACCTTAGTATTTGGCTATAGATTTATATTTAGTTACACATGGTTTAAGACAAAAGAGGAGCTTGTGGCCAACTGGTTAGCGGCGTGGACTATGTTGCAAGGGAGCCTGGGTTCGAGTCTCATGAATTTATTTTGCGAATTGGACGGGAAGAGTTTGAGTTGCATTTAAACTCTGTTGACAGAAGGATCCGACATCGGAAAGATAAAAAGAAGGAAGGTGAGAAGCTAGCTATATATATAGCATTCTAGGAGGAGGATGAATACACCATGGAGGGCGTTTGGGCATAGGAGTGGTCGGAGCGCTGATTAGCACCAGATTCCTATCAGGTGTGTAACTCTCTCTACTATAGTTGTAGAGCGGCAAATGCTGAAGTGCCGGTCACGACAATAGTAGCCACACGAGCGTGCGAGCGTATGTGTAGGGCTTCAACGCGATAGTTGAAGCTATCAGTAGTATTCTTGTAGGCTGAGCGCTTGGGCTAAATGGGCCTATGGGCCCAATTGAGTAAAATTGTATGATGGTGTAGTATATAGTGAATTAGACTAGGTGAATCTCATATACGCGGCTAGATTTGTGTTAGGTGGGCCACACGAGCGTGTGGGCCAGAATGGGCCGAAAACAGGTTTTAGGCCCAATAGTCCGGTATGACCAGAAATGGGAGCTGAGTCGCTCGGCTGAGCCACCGATCACTATGTAACCTCATAATATAACGTGTCTTAGCCACCGATCACTATGTGACCTTATAATATAACGTGGCTTAGCCATCGATCACTATGTGACCTCAAAATCAAGCACTTCCCCTTAAACATCATAACATCCCAAATCCCATGCAATATGACATAATAATTCGTGTTTGCAGTATGTCATGTATGCAAAACATATATCAAATATAAGTATAACATGAATTACCATCATAATCAGATAGACATAATACAACATAATCAAGCTAATCAACCTTTAAGGGTATAACCGTAATTTTACCTAGCAAGGGTATTTTCGTAATTTACCTATCGAGGGTATTTCAATAATTTTGCACATGCAATGGCCTTTTCGAAGGCCTAATGTCGCCCCGAGCAACTCAGCTACCATTTTCGATCGTACCAGACTATTGGGCCTAAAACCCGATTTTGGCCCCTTCAGGCCCACACGCTCATGTGGCCCACCAAACACAAATCTAGCCGCGTATATGAGATTCACCTAGTCTAGTTCACTATATACTACGCCATCATACAATTTTATTCAATTGGGCCCAGGGCCCATTAGGCCCACTTCAGCCCATCGTGGCCCAAGCAGCCTCAACCCATAAGAATACTACTGATGGCCTCAACTATCGTGTCGAAGCCCCACACGTGCACTCACACGCTCGTGTGGCTACTATTGCCGTGACCAGTACTTCGGCATTTGCCGCTCTACAACTAGAGTAGAGAGAGTTACACACCTGATAGGAATCTGGTGCTAATCCGCGCTCCGACCACTCCTGTGCCCAAACGCCCTCCAAAGTGTATTCATCCTCCTACTAAAATGCTATATGTATAGCTATTCCTTCTTTGTATCTTTCCGATGTGGGATCCTTCCCTCAGCAGAGTTTAAATCCAACACAAACTCTTCCTTCCTTCCTTGTGGCGTCACCCCTTGGCCTCTTATGTGGCGTCACTTTGCCACTACACCACACACTCCTTTTGTGTCATTTTTCTCCATATTTTATTCTGAAAACCTATCTACTGACTCACAGGGTTTTTTTGGCCTAAAACCAAAATTTCCTTAAAGCCAAAGTTTGATCCAGAGACTTCATAGAAGCCCTCTAACCTTCCAAAATCACTTATCTAATAGGTTCTACTTGCATTTAAGCTGATCTCTTGTTCTCAAAAATTTTAAACGCTACTATGCTCAAGGCCCATTAGGCCCAATCCTACTAGGCCCAAATTTAGGATGTTACAAATCTACCCTCCTTAAAGAAATTTCGTCCTCGAAATTTCCAACTACAAGAACAGTCGTAAAACCTAACCTACAACACTACGCTCACGCTGCCACTCTGAATCCAATAACCCTAATATACTTTTAACTAGAATTTAGAACTCCTACACATACTCAAAAACACCTAGCCATTAAAGCAGATAAATATTTCATACGCAACCAACTCTATATCCGAACATCACATCCAAACCAAACACACATAATTGATACCAGAAATACAGCATATAACAAAGCAAAGTATCAGGAAACTTACAGTACGGATTGGTACCGGAGACTCGGGTGCCATACTTCCAAAAAAAACAGATATATATTTTTCTAAACCATTTTCCAAACCATCATTTGAAAACATTTTTGAACCCAAACCCACAGCTGAGTTTTTGAACCTAAGCTCTGATACCATAATTGTAACACCCTAAACCCGGCCTAAATGTTACAACCAGATCTGGCATGTCATATATAAGAGTTGTTTATAAACGGCGCGTTTGTTAAAAATTTCGAGTTTAAATATTTATTTGGTGGTAATCCTTTATTTAACATTGTGGAAAGCGGTTAGTAATGGTTTAGGAAATTCTTGTATTGAACATTTAATAATAATAGGCAGTAATCAAATTAAAAGCTAAACCAAATAAAATACCAAAATTAAAGTTATAGTGGCCTTATTACATAACAAAAACCCAAATAAAAATAAGTCTAAATAAAAGAAACGAGTTTACGAGAAAACATTGCATGGCCACCACAAATCTGCCTCAGCTCCCAAATCCGTGATCTAATGCTTACCTGCAAAATTAAACAAAGAGGTGAGTCATCGAGACTCAGTGTGTAAATCCCCATAAACGTAATCTGGGCCTTAAGCCCATAGATGCAGATTGGGCCTTAGCCCGCTCAAGATGGCATACAAAAGATATGAATGCAATATGTCCCAGCCATCCTCTACACGCTATCCCGTGCCAGCAATCACACCGTGGGGATTTCTACAATCAACACTCCATCCGCTACACGCCGTCTTGATAGTCATGCTGCCAGTTATAATGTCGATCACCATGTGACCTTAAAATCAACTGTGGCTTAGCCACCGATCACCATGTGACCTTATACTCAAATGTGGCAGAGCCACCGATCACTATGTGACCTTATAATCAAGTGTGGCAGAGCCACCGATCACTATGTGACCTCATAATATAACGTGGCTTAGCCACCGGTCACTATGTGACCTCATAATCAAGCACTTCCCCTTAAACATCATAACATCCCAAATCCCATGCAATATGACATAGTAATTCATGTATGCAGTATGTCATGTATGCAAAACATATATCAAATATAAGTATAACATGAATTACCATCATAATCAGATAGACATAATACAACATAATCAAGCTAATCAACCTCTAAAGGTATAACCGTAATTTTACCTAGCAAGGGTATTTTCGTAATTTACCTATCAAGGGTATTTTAGTAATTTAGCACCTGCAATGGCCTTTCTGAAGGCCTAATGTCGCCCCGAGCGACTCAGCTACCATTTTCGGCCGTACCAGACTATTGAGCCAAAAACCTGATTTTGGCCCATTTGGGCCAACACGCTCGTATGGCCCACCTAACACAAATCTAGCCGCGTATATGAGATTCACCTAGTCTAGTTCATTATATACTACACCATCATACAATTTTATTCAATTGGGCCCACGCCCACTACGGTCAATCGTGGCCCAAGCAGCCTTAACCCACAAGAATACTACTGATGGCCACAACTATTGCGTCGAAGCCTCACACGTGCGCTCACACGCTTGTGTGGCTACTATTGCCGTGACAGCACTTCGGCATTTGCTGCTCTACAACTAGGGTAGAGAGAGTTACACACCTGACAGGAATTTAGTGCTAATCAACGCTCCGACCACTCCTGTGCTGAAACGCCCTCCAAGGTGTATTCACCCTCCTCCTAGAATGCTATATATATATAGCTAGCTTCTCACCTTCCTTCTTTGTATCTTTCTGATGTGGGATCCTTCCGTCAGCAGAGTTTAAATCCAACTCAAACTCTTCCCGTCCAATTTGCAAAATAAATACTCCCTTGCTTTTCATAAGATTCGAACCCAGGCTCCCTTGCAACATAATCCATGGAGATTAACATATATATATAACATTGATGCTTGCCCCTAAATCAGCTAAAGCATTATTAACAGATAAACAACCAATTAAACATGGAATTGTAAAATTCCCTGGATCTTCTAATTTTCGTGGTAGTTTATTTTGCAAAATTGCTGAGCACACTACATTTAGCTCCACATGCTATGTATCGTCTAACCTCCGTTTGTTTGTCAAAAGCTCTTTTAAAAATTTCCTTGAATCTGGCATCTGTGAAAGAGCTTCAAGAAACAGTAAGTTAATATCAAATTTTTGTAGAAGTTTAAGAAATTTACCAAATTGTTCATCTGTGTGGTCTTTCTTCATCGCATTGGGGTATGGCACATGAGGTTGGTATTCTGTAATTATCAGTTTTGGCTTATCATGACTTGCCTCAATCTTACCTTCCTCTACCACTTTCTACTGCCTCAATTCTGGTTCATCTAACCCTTCACTATCGTAAGTTGTTATGGCTTGAAGTTGCTCATTTGGGTTAGTTTCAGTGTTACTTGGCAAGCTACCTTATGGTCATTCATATATGATCTTAGCAAGTTGTCCTAATTGGTTCTTCATCCCTTGAATCGATGCTTCTTGATTTTTGAGCGCTGTTTTGGTGTTTTGGAAACGAGTTTCTGACACTGTGATGAATTTTGTCAGCATCTCTTCAAGGTTCGTCTTCTTCTCTTGTGGGTAGGGTTGCTTTTAAAAGCCGGGGAGGGGTTATTGTCTCTGGTTTCCTTGACCACCCCATGAGAAATTGGAGTGGTTCCTCCAACCTGGATAGTAAGTATTACTATAAGGGTTATTTTGAGGTCTAGAATTATTACCCATATAGTGAACTTGCTCGTTTTCAGTGCTCAGGTTGTAAGACGGATATTCTGTGTTGTTCATCCCTCCTCCATTCGTATCGCACTGCATAACTGGATGTACCTTGAAGAACCATATAAACCATCAATTTTCTTACTTAACAGTTCTACCTAGTTTGATAGGATGGTCACTGCGTCGAGGTTGAAAACACTGGCAGCTTTTGTTGCCTTTGTCCTCATGACTTACCACTGGTAGTTATTCAGTGACATCTCTTCAATGAATTCGTAGGCAGCCTCAGGTGTTTTGTTGTTCAGGGTTCCACTGGTGGCTGAATCAATCAACTGTCTAGTTGAGGGGTTCACACCGTTGTAAAGGGTTTAAACCTGTAGCCACAAGGGTAACCCATGGTGAGGGCGCCTCCTTAGTAGATCCTTGTATCTCTCCCATGAATCATAAAGTGTCTCTAAATCCATCTGCACAAAAAAGAGGTATCATTCCTCAACTTGCCCGTTTTAGCTGGCGAAAAATATCTTAACAAAAAATTTTCGGTCATTTGTTCCCATGTAGTGATTGATCCTCGTTGTAATGAGTTCAACCACTGTTTAGCTTTGTTCCTCAATGAAAAGGGAACAATCGAAGACGAATGGCATCATCAGAAACACCATTTATTTCGAAAGTATCGCAAAATTCTAGCAAATTTGTGAAGTGATCGTTTGGATCTTCATCCTGCAAACCATCAAACTGAACAAATTTTTGTATCATCTGAATTGTGTTAGGTTTCAGTTTAAAACTATTTGCAGCAATAGCAAGTTTAACAATTCTTGATCCAGTTCCTGTTAAATTAGGTTTAGCATAATCACACATAGTATGAGGAGCAGGATTTTAATTTACTTGATTTCTGGCAACCATAAGAGGTAGCAGATTGTTATCAGCCATCTCTTCGGTAGTATTGGTATCGTTCTCTTGCTCTTCTTCTATGTACTGTAGGATTCGCCTTATTTCTCTTCTGTTTCTGCGAACAGCACCTTCTATATCGCTATCAAAAATCAAGGTCCTAACGGGTTCCTCCTAGTCATAAACTAGAAAAACCTATCAGAAGCAAAATAAAAGAGAGATCAGAAAATCAAAAATAAAAATTAGAAAGAAATAAATAAAAGAAAAATGGCTAAAGTAATAAAAATTGAGTTTTCCTAATATTTCAGTTCCCCGGCGACGACGACAAAAACTTGATGGTGGACTGAAAGTATTACTATTTATATAATGAATAATCGAGCCTAAAAACTAACTATCACCACGATTGAGGCAAGCGCACCTATCAAACAGTAGTATAGCTTAGTGGCAAGACCGAAATGTCGAACCCTAGGGAACCAAAAGTACTAGTACTAACTTTCTTTTTATTATCTAGCCTATGATCAAAGGGATTGGTATTTATCTAACTAATTACTAACCTAAGGATGTTAAGACACACGGAACGAATTGGGAAAATACTGTTGGGAAAACCAATTGATTAAGACAATACCCGAGGAAGAATCCACCTAGACTTCACTTGTTATTTAACTCTAAACCAGATGATTTATTCATTTGACTTGATCCGTAGGATTCCCTAATTTTTATTAATACCTCTCTCGAGGCAACTAACGTCTAACCCTTGGTTGACTAATTGAAATATCTTTCTAATTAAACCCCTAGTGTTGCATTAACTCGATCTATGGACTCCCATATTAGGTTTGACCCTAATTCGGCAAATTTTCATCGTCCTATCTCTAGGGGTGCAATCAACTCCGCTTAATTATGCTAGATCTACTCTTAAACAGGGACTTTTCCTCCTCTCAATAAGCACATCAACACTTGAATTAATATCCTAAAATATTAAAGCAAGAATTCAGAACACATAATTAAGAACAAATCAAGTATTTATCATACAGTTTAGAAAACAATAACAAGATCCGTCTTAGGTTTCATCCCCCTCAGGTATTTGAGGGGTTTAGTTCATGTTTATAAAGGAATACATCTCAGAAGAAATTAAATAAAATAAAAACATAAAGAAAAACCCTAAAACCCCCTAAAGGAATTTGAAGGGAAAGTCCCCAGTCTTGGGCGTGATTCCGGCTACTGAGATGAATCAACTGGCTTTCTTCGAGTAATTTCCCAATTTCATTTCTCTATGGCTTTGCTCCTGTCAATAGCCCTGATAGAGGCCTTCTGTCGAACTCCTCATTTAGGTTGCCCTCTAAGGGGTTTATATAGGTTTTCGGAATGTCTGACTTGGCCCACGAGTATCCTAATCTGAGTGAAATTAAAACGGGTGATGGCAGGGACACACCCATGTGAATCGAGCCCTGGGCTGTGGTTGAGTCTGCTAAAGTGGCACGGCCGTGTGGTGAATTCCAGGCCGTGTTGATTTCTTACTTTGCCCGTTTTCTCCATTTTTGGCTTGTTTCTCATTCTTTTCGATTCCCTAAGCTCTACTGAGTATAGAACATGAAATTAAGAGATTAAAATCATCGAAATCATCAAATTAAGGGATAAATCATCCAAAAGTATGCCAAATGTATGATTGAAATATGTATATATTACAGTTTATCACGTAGCCTTGCATTGATTATGGAAGATCCCACCATGGTGAATTTTGGAAAAGAACTGGTGCGTGATTTAGATGTGGATCCATAGAGCATTAGGTTAAGAACTGTACTCAGAGGGCTATTCAGATGAGAGCTGCAACTTCCCGGTTTAAACCTTAGTCGGGACAGTGGTTTTGAGATCACAAATTTGAGGTCGGAATGTTAATTTAATGTTATTTTCTGTGTGAATAGTATGTGACATAGTCTATGTGAAAGTTCTGTATGATAATTTGATCGTTTGAGTGTCGTATTAAGAGAAAGGACTTAATTGCATAGGATGTAAAATGTTGTGTGCTGACTTGTGAATACTTAATTATTATTGGCTTTTTAAGGTGGAGGCCTTATGTTGTTAATAGACCATTACTAAGTTAGTGGGTGGTTAAATGACAAAATAACCTTATGTTTTATTTGTCTTATATGTTTAATGGAAGGATAACTTAGTAATTAGATTAATAACATGTTTATTATGCAAACAAAAGATGAAAATAAGATGAGACTACTCATATTTTATGCCGAAAAATTCAAAGGTAGAAAAAGGGAGAAGAACGCTTAGGTTTCGGTGTATGTTGAGCTTGATTAAGGTATGTTTTGAGTCGGTTTTTGATAATTTCTACGTTTTTATAATCATTGCTTTGTGCTCTAGCTAACCCATGCTATAATTTCATGAATTGATGATGTTTTTGTGATAAGCCATTGATGAACATTTGAGCTATGTGCTAGTTGATATAAAAATATGAGAACTTGGTGCTGGATTAACATGTGTTGTTTTTGAATTTTTGGTGAATTTAGCTAATTAGGGCTAAATTGTGAAAATAGCAAATTGAAGGTTAAAAATGTGAAATAAATGAAATGTATAGGTTTGTATAGACACTAGTAAAATTCGGCTAAGCTTGAGCTAGGTGGAATTTGGTGAATTTGATGATTTTGTGAATTAGGGACTAAAGTGTCGAAATGTGAAAATATGACGGCTATTATGCAAAATGCCCTAAATTTGTGTATGTGGGTTAAATTGAATGATTTGGTGATTGAATGGATTTAATTTGGATGTGTATAGACCAAGAAAGAAGAAATTTGGATCGAGATAGAGGCAAATATAAAGTGCTCGATTAATCGATCGTATCGATAATTTAACGTCCGAGGTACGTTTTGACATAATACATGTATTTAGGTACGTTTAATGTTATGAAATGAATGGTATGATATTATCAAAATGTGAATTCTATGTGATAAATTGAGTTACGTGGCACTGAGTGTGCGTATTCAGAAACATGACCGAGATAAATAGCACTGTGTGTGCAGAGTAATATAAATTTCAGCTTCGTGGTTGGCACTGTGTGCGCGATATCGATTTAAGATCGGGTTGAAAAGGATGTACTAAGTGTACGAAGCTAATTAAGCTTTGATTAATTATTTTTGCACTAAGTGTGTGAATGAAACGAGAAAGAGACAAATGTTGATCGAATGAATCATGATTATTGACTAGCAAAAGTATTTGACAACTAAGTTTTGGCTAAGGTACGCTCGGAATCTATGTGGTTGGTGAAACTTTGAATGTGGTTGTGGAAGAGTTAATTGAACATATTGGTTGTGGATGGTATAATATATGTGATTGTAAAATTAATCTTTGTGATGACATGTCTAATTTAATGTATTTTGTTACGAAGTTACTAAGCTTTGTAAAGCTTATTGTGTGGTTTGTTTCTCTGCTTTGCAGTGTCAGTACAGCTAGCTCGGATCTGGGGATTATCAGCATCTTAGTCACACTATCAGCAATCTATTTTAGGGTATTTTGGAAAGATGTACATAGTTAATATGGCATGTATAGGCTGGCCATTTGAATCATGTTTGATATTGTGAGTGGCCATGAGATGTGGCTAGATATGTGCTAGTTTTTGCATGTATGAACTTGGTACATGTGATGCATCTTTTGGCATGGTTTGTGGGTTGAGAATTTGACTTATGAATGGTAACTTTGTGTTGGTAAAATGCTAGTATGAATTAGTAAAATTGAGAAGGAATGATGTTTGGTATTGAATGTATTATGCTTGTGATGAGATAAGTTTTCGTATTGAATTTGTTATGGTTGGAATGGGAATTGAATGCATAGATTGAATAGTCATATTGGTAAGTTTTTGGTTGCCTTATGTGCATGATATGTTTTGGTATGTGTTGCTTGTAGGTTTGACCCTAAGTGGGTGACACTTTGGCCTTGTAAAATAGCCTATAATGTCACACGGTCTATGCGCATGGGCGTTCCTAAAGACCATGGGTGAATTGGTAGAATGTAGCTTAATAGCACACGGCCTTGACACAGGGGTGTCAGCTAGCCGTGGTGTTCAATTCAGTAGCTAGCTAAGAGTACACGGCCATAGCACACGGACGTGCTTGGTGGCCGTGGTGGGGAAGTCAGTATATGGCCTAGTAGCACTCGGCCATGGCACACAGGCGTGCCTAGTGACCGTGTTGATATAGTGAGTGTATGGACACGAGAGGACACACGAGGGTGTCTAGAAGCCGTGGAGGGCACACGGTCTCCTCCCACAGGCGTGTATCCCCTGAATTTTTTTGAAGAAAATTTTAAATGTTTAAAAATTTCTGTGTGTGTTTGGTTTAGTCTTGGCCCCTCTATAGAATGTAAATTAGGTCTCGTAGACCTTGATAAGGGACACCATGATTGTAATTGAATGTGATTGAAGATGATTGACTTTGTGTCATAAATTCTAGTTGTTAAATGTTCTGATTGATAGGTAATACCTCTTAACCCTATTCCGGCATGGTTTCAGGTTAAGGGTGTTACACAAGCCACAGGTCAGGGCTATGTTCAGTCGGGAAGAGGTGGCCAGCAGCCATCGAGAGGCCGTGGTAAGGCCAGAGGGGGAAATGATTTGGGAAGAGGTCGTGGAGCACCGGGCAGAGGTGCTGGTAATACTGAGGCGAGGCAGTCAGCTTTGGTCTATGCTGCTCGGTTCCGAGAGGATGGTGACGCTCCTGACGTCATAACTGGTACGTTCTTAATTTATAATGTACCATACACCGCTTTAATTGATATTGGGTCTACACACTCGTATGTTGCATGTACTGTGTCTGGGACGTTGGGTTCTCAATTTGAAATTATTAATAGTGAGATGACTATGTTAGGTCCACTTGGACAGTCAGTTAGGGTGAATAAGTTGTTCAAGGACGTGCCCCTAGAGGTCCAAGGGTTTGTCTTTCCGGCAGATTTGATAGAACTGCCGTTTTGTGAATTTGATCTTATTTTGGTCATGGATTGGCTAGTGAAACATCGTGCAAATTTAGATTTCGCTGCTAAGCGTAATGTGTTGAAGTCTTCTGAGGACGAGGAGGTGGTTGTGTTAGGGGGCGAAGAGACTATTTATCTAATGTAATCTCAGCATTAAGGGTCGAGAAACTGGTTTACAAGGGTTGCAAGACATTTTTAGCTTATGTCAGCAGATCTGATTCAAGAGGTCCTTTTGTGGGAGATGTTAGAACTATTAAGGAGTTTCTAGATGTATTTTCAGAAGAGCTTCCTCAGCTGCCACCAAACTGTGAGGTCAAATTCGGTATTAAGCTCCTACCAGGTATAGCTCCAGTGTCCATCGCCTTTTATAGGATGGCACCGAAGGAGCTGGTGGAGTTAAAGGCACAAATTCAAGAGCTACTGGACCGAGGATTCATTCGGCCGAGTGTGTCTCCATGGGAAGCACATGTGTTCTTCGTGAAAAAGAAAGATGGATCCATGCGCATGTCCATCGATTATCGTCAATTGAACAAACTGACGATTAAGAACAAGTACCCTTTACCGAGGATAGATGATCTGTTCGACTAGCTGTGAGGAGCTTCGGT
This sequence comes from Gossypium bickii, assembly GCA_025503065.1. NCBI lineage: Eukaryota > Viridiplantae > Streptophyta > Magnoliopsida > Malvales > Malvaceae > Gossypium > Gossypium bickii. The sequence continues at coordinate 104,223,601 of CP106710.1, read as the reverse complement.
TTTCTCCAAGATAGATCATCGATTTGGGTACCATCAGCTAAGGGTTAGTGAGGTGGATGTGTATAAAACTACGTTCAGTACTCGTTATGGGCATCACGAGTTTCTAGTAATGCCGGTTGGGCTAACGAATGCACTAGATACTTTCATGGATATGATGAACCAAGTATTCCAGCCCTATTTGGATCGATTCGTAGTGGTATTTATAGACGATATCCTAGTGTATTCCAAAACCGAGGAGGATCATGATGCACATCTTCGAATTGTCTTGCAAATTTTGAGGGAAAAGCAGCTATACGCTAAGTTCAGCAAGTGTGAGTTCTGGTTGCAAGAAGTGACATTTTTGGGTCACGTGGTGTCTGCCGAGGGGATTAGGGTTGATCCACGAAAAATTGAAGCCGTATTGGATTGGAAACCACCAAAGATTGTATCTAAGATTCGAAGCTTTCTAGGTCTGGCTGGGTATTATAGACATATTGTGGAGGGGTTTTCATTGATTACTGCACCTCTGACTAAGTTATTACGTAAAGGGGTACCGTTTAATTAGACCGATAAGCAGCAAGAGAGTTTTGAGAAACTAAAAAAAGTTCTGACTGAAGCTTCGGTGTTAATACAACCAGAGTATGGGAAGGAATTCATTGTCTACTGTGATGCGTCGCACACTGGATTAGGTTGTGTGTTGATGCAAGAGGGTAAGGTAGTTGCATACGCGTCTCACCAACTAAAGCCTCATGAGATGAATTATCCCACTCAAAACTTGGAGCGTATTTGATCTGAGAGCAATGTTTGCTCATTTTAGCCTATTTGATAATGGTAGTTTGTTGGCTGAACTCCAAGTGAGACCGACTTGGACTGGTCAAATTAAGGAGAAACAGTTGTTGGATGAATTGTTGGTTCCTCGTTTCTGATTGGTTGAGAAGGGGGAGACTACGGATTTTGGGCTGAATAGTGAAGGAGTACTATGTTTTCGTAGGAGAGTTTATGTACCGAGAGATTCTGATCTAAGGTGGTCTATCCTACGGGAGGCACATAGCAGTCCTTATCCTATGCATCCTAGTGGAAACAAGTTGTATTGAGATCTGCGAGAACTGTACTGGTGGCCAAGGCTTAAATGGGAGGTTACAGATTTCGTGGGTAAGTGTCTAACATGCCAGCAGATTAAAGCTAAGCGCCAAAATCCCCTCGAAGGGTAAATTTTCTGAAATACCCTCGAAGGGTGAAGTTACCGAAATACCCTCGAAGGGTAAAATTACCAAAATACCCTTCAAGGGTAAAATTATCGAAATACCCTCGAAGGGTGAAGTTGCCGAAATTCCCTCAAAGGGTGAAGTTACTGAGATACCCTCGTAGAGTAGAATTACCAAAATACCCCTGAGGGTAAAAATTATCGTTTTACCCCTAATCGACAAAATGACCGTTATACCTCTAGTGGTAGTTTAAATGATGTGTGTATGATATTTATACGACTGATTATGAGTATGATGTACTGCATACATGTAATATTTATGACACGACATTCTGCATTGAGGTTGGGTTTCTGATTTGGAGTAAGTACGCCACGTTTTTACCGTTCTAGTGGCTTCGCCACGTATTCTGATTTTAATGGCTTGGCCATGTTTACTGTTATTAGCAGCTATGCTATGATATTGGTGTATTGGCTGGGTGGGTCGACTTGGTCCCCACTTGGTGTGTTGGTTGGTAGGGTGGTGTGTTAGCTGGACTGGGTTGGGTTGCATCTCTGTTCTACACTGTTATGACTTTGGGCTTAGACCCATTCTGTTACTGTATAGGGTTAAAGCCCAGATTGATCTGTTACTGAATAGGGCTCAGGCCCATACTGTTACTGCATGATAGCGGATTACACACTGAGTTCACGTAACTCACCCTCTCCTTTTAACTGTTCAGGAAATCCCAGCCTTAGAGGATTTGGACATGCGAGGGACTTAGAGGTGGCCACACGTTTGCAAGTATTTTGATTTGAACATAGTTTTATTTAAGTTATTTATTTTGGGGAGATAATTATGTGATAAGGCCATTTGAAGTTTTTAACTTTTATTTGGTTTGAACTTTTTACGTTAACCTGTTAGAGTAGGAAACACGGGTTTTCAAAATAATAACTGTTTCCAAAGAAAATCATGCATTTTCAAATTTTAAAGTTTACATTTGGAAAGGCTTCCGGGATATTTAATCCTGATTAATAAATGATATGACCAATAAGTGAATAACAAGTTTTGATTTTACAACCACAACGTTTTCAAAAAGGATTTAAAATTAGTAACGAACTTTTATCGACAAGCCCGATTTTCAAACGACACTTCGATGTGACACATCAGATCTGGTCATAACGTCTAGGCCGGGTTTGGGGTGTTACGTTGCACCTATAATTATTACTCTTAATTGGTCAGAACACTTTATTGTAATGTGCGATGCTAGCTATTATGCCGTGGGAGCAGTATTGGGAGAAAAAAGAAACAACATGCTTGGAGATATGCATTATGCCAGTAAGATGCTCAATTCAGCACAATGTAATTGTACTACTACTGAAAAAGAAATGATTGCTATCGTGTTTGTTTGTGAAAAATTTTTCCCTTATTTGATGGAAAATAAAGTTTATGTTTACATTGACCACTCTGGACTAAAGTATGCCATGAAAAAGAAGGAAATAAAAGTCGGAGTAATGTGACGAGTGTTATTGCTTCAAAAATTTGACCTATGGATAATGGACAGAAAAGGAACAGAGAGTCAAATCACGGGCCATTTATCCAAAATAAAAAATGATTTAGAACAACAGAACTCTGAAGAAATCTAGGAGACCTCCCTAGACGAATAGTTATTTAGGGTAGATGCCCATCAAATGAGGGTCAAAAATAACATCACACCATGGTATGCAGATTATGCAAATTACATCGCTAAAGGCATTCATGGTAAAAAAAAAAAAAAAAAAAGAAGATCACGCATGAACTAAAAAATTATATTTGGGAAGATATGTCTGTATTTCGGTAATGCACAGATCAAGTACTACGAAGATGTGTAGTAGACGAAGATGTAAACAATATTTTGCAAGTGTGTCATACATCACCATGTGGGGGACATTTCAAAGGACAAATGAAATCTTAGAAGGTGATACAATCAGGATTTTATTGGCTCACTATGAACAGAGATGTGTATGAATTTGTACAAGGATGCGATAGATGCCAAAAAATTGGAAGTATATTGAAAAGAGATGTGTAAGCCCCTAAACCCGGCCTAAACATTATGGCCAAATTTTGGAAGCCACATTAAAATCGTTGAAAAACTTTTACTTGTTAAAAGCAACTAAGTTTGTCATTTTTGTGAAAACATAAGATTTTAAATACTAAGTAATTTAATTTTTGAAAAACACTTATTAAAACACAAATATTTGAAAAGTTCATTATTTTGTCGTGATATCATTTTATTTCATTAAAACAAAGAATTTGTAATATTTTTAATTATTTCTAAATTATGATTTTGGTAAACATCTTTCGCAACGGACTTCTAAAAATACTTAGAAAACCATAAATTTATAAGTTTATTTAAAATTTAAAAAAAAAGCATAATAATTTAAATAACAATTATTCAAAATATTTATAAGTTCTTCAAACTTGCGTGCATGGCAATTTAAAATCTAAAAGTAAAAATAACACATAAAAAGTTCAATGTCCAATATCAAAATTACCAACCCAAATTGTTTAAAAACCATTTACTAAAATTTCATCGAGAGACTCCTCCGTATTCTGAATCCAAGTCCTATGCTCGTGAATCATTTGAAAAGGTTAATAAACTAATGGGGTGAGCTTTGAAACTCAGTGTTAATTTTATAACAAATTAAATAATAATAAGTACATACTTAGCATATGAAATAACCAATTTCTATGCACATGATCATGGCAATGCAACTGTAAAACAATTATGCGAATTCTTTTAAAAACATCTTACCCATCACTGCTATACACCAAAAGGAGTTCCCCAAAACTCATCCATCCAAAATACACCAACATATATATTGGGACGATGCCACCAAAATTGCAGACAAGCTGCCAGTACTTATGGTTGTGGGCAAAGCCACCAAAACAACCTACCAAAACATGTAAGTTGCGGATAAACCACCAAATTTGCAAATTAATATTACCACATCTTCCTCCTTACACATGTTCCAACCCCATGTAATGCATCATGGCATACAAATCACATAGCAAATCAATTAACATGATAATCATGCTTTCATGTACACACATAGGTTTCATTATCCATGGTATTCCATGTTATCACAATAAAAAAAATAGCCATGATTTTTGCACAACATGTGATTAGAAAATATTAATCAATCATAACAATATTTGTCACATCATATAATACAAATCAAGTAAGAATAACTTACCTTAAAAACCACAAAGTCACTCACTTGCAACAATAAAAATATTATGTTTTCCTTTGTATAATAGATCAATAAATTTTAATTAAATCTTACATATTTAACTTGAATAAAATGCACACCTTTTTCAATTTGAATTGTAAATCCAACTAAAGCTTGATCACATCCAATCCAAAAGAATTAGGACTTTGATTCACACATAAAGAAACCGTTCATGAAATTATTATTCTTTTATCTCCAATAAAAGAATTATCCAAAATAAAAATCATCCACAACTTCAAAACTTATATACTTACTCCTTTATTCCAAAATGGTCCAAAATGCACTTCTAAAGTTGATGACTTGAGTTGGTGTGAGGATCTAGTTTAATGAAAAGTTTGAATGAATTGGATTAGTGTTCATGAAAAGAAAATAGATAAGATAATAAAAATTAAAAGAGGAAATAGAAGATACTTGTTACCAAAATATTCATAATATTTCAAAGGTTGAAGAAGTCTCCAAGAATCACTTGAAATTTTGATGGAAGAAAGGAAATAAAGTTACTAAATTATGATAAAAGAAAATAGAAATAGAAAAGAAGTTAAACAAGTAAAGAAATCTGTTTTTGGGTGGTGGTACTTGAATAATGGTACGATTTTGATATGGTGGTGCTACGGTGGTTAAATGATGGTGGTGTTATGGTTATATGGTGGTGATAGGGTGGTGATAGGGTGGTGATTTCATGGTTGTTGGGTGGTGATTTGGTTTGTAATAGAAATATTAAGTGTAAATAAAATAAAGAACAAAGAGGAGCAACCTTAAGGGGGCGGCACAAGTAAGAGGTAAAAAGAGAGAAAATTTTTATGAAAATAAAATAAAATTAGAGAGTGAGAGGAAGTGGAGTGGACGATCATTTAGTGAAACTCCCCAACAAAACATTCAAGAGGGGGACAAGAGTGTTAGGGAGAGTAAAGCACAATAATTTTAGGAGTTTCACCCTTTTCAAATTTAAAATATGGAGTCACAAAACAAAATAAACAGTAGGATTTACATGCTATAAGGTAGACAGTTTTTGCGTGGGAAGGTTGACTAAATTTTGCATGAATTTAAAATAAATAAAATGATATTATGGAGGCTAGAACCTATATCTTTTAAGAGTTACTTAAGCTTCTTAACCAGTACACCACTTCTCAAGCTTGTTTAATAATTAACAACATGTAATAGAATTTTGGGATGTGACTACTGTACCCCTCTTAAAATAAATTTCATTCTCGAAATTTACCTGGTTAAAAAAGGTGAGGTTATTATTGTCGGAAAGAATCTTTTGGCTCCCACGTTGCTTCCTCAGAATCATGATTCTTCTATAGAACCTTGACCAAAGGAATTTCCTTTTTCCTCAAAACTTTAATATCACGATCTAAAATTTTCATCGATTCCTCCTCAAAAGACAAATCCGGTCTAACCTTAATGTCTTCTACATTAACCAAAAGAGAAGGATCTGAACGGTACTTCCTCAACATAGAGACATTAAAAACATTATGAATACGATCCAACTTTGGTGGTAACTTTAACTGATAGGCCACAGGTCCAACTCTTTTCAAAATATGATATGGCCCAATAAACCTTGGACTCAGTTTTCCTTTTAATCCAAACCTCAACACCTTTCTCCATGGAGAGACCTTTAAGAAGACTTGATCCCTAACACAATATTCAATATCCTTCCTTTTAAGATCGTCATAGGATTTTTGCTTGTTGGAAGCTACTCGTAATCTTTCTTGTAACAGCTTAACCATACCTTTAGTCTCTCGAACCAAGTCAGGTCCCAAAATTTTTCTTTCATCTAACTCAGTCTAGCACATTGGAGTTCAACACTTATAGCCATACAAAGCTTCATAAAGAGCCATCTAAATTCTGGCTTGGAAACTGTTGTTGTATGCGAACTAAAAAATTGGTAGATAATTCTCCCAACTTCCTTGAAAGTCAATGACATAACTTCTCAACATATCCTCTAGAATCTAAATAACTCGCTCAAATTTCCCATTAGACTACGGATGGTAAGCAGTGTTGAAATTCAAGCGAGTACCAAGAGTTTCATGCAATTTCTTCCAGAATCAATAAGTAAATCAAGGGTCCTTCTCTAAAATATTTGACAGAAGAACACTGTTTAATCACACGATCTCGAAAATACACAACTTTGCAAGCTTTTGAAGAGAATTATGTACTGGTAGAAAGTAGGCCGACTTAGTGAACCTATCCACAATCACCCACACAGAGTCTTTCTTAGTGGTAGTCAATGGCAATCCATTAACAAAATCCATTGTGATACGTTCTCACTGTAACACCCCTCACCCGTATTCAACGCTGGAATAGGGTTTCAGAGCATTACCAGACTTATAACATGATTACAAATACATTTTCTCATACATTTTTAAATTTCAATCAATCTTCATTCAACATTAATCATAATGTCCCTATTACGAGCTTACGAGGCTCAAACATGCTTTGGAAATGGTTTGGGACTAAACTGATAACATATCAAACTTTTACGAAACTTATAACATTTTTCGAATTACAAAGGTCACACGCCCGTGTGCCCCGGCCGTGTGGACATTCAAAATGGGATTACATGGCCGTGTCCTAGCCTGTGTCTGATCCCATGTAACTCTTTAACTTGGGTCACAGGGCCAACACACATGCCCATGTATGGAACACCCCAAACCCGGCCCACGAGCCTTGACCGGATCTGGTATGTTTCTCGAGTGAAACGATTCAAAACTCTTGGTTACTTTGGATAAATTCAGATGGTTTTGAAAGAAATTTTACTTTGTGTTGGGCTCGAGTTGAAAATAAGTTGATCTTACATTGAAAACCGGTTGTTTTAGAGTGTCCAAAGCCTTTAGAATTCATTTTTAAAATAAATTTACTTAATCTTCAATTTGATAAAGTTCGTAACATAATGAATTCAAATATAAAAAAAAACATGCATAAAACAGTTCATACTTTGGCCTTATTACAACAAAACCCGAAATAAATTCAAAAATACTTAAAATATAAAAAGTCCAAATTAAAATAAAGTCCCGAACTGAGCATGGCCACCACTAAGCTCATGCCGACCAGGTCCATCACTGATCATCACCTGAAAAATATTCCCACAACGGGGTGAGTCACACAGACTCAGTGTGCACATCCAACACTAAGTCCAACAGTTTAGGCATAACAGTCCATACAAATACATTTAGCAGAAATAAAGAAAATGATGCAACCGAACCCAAACCTAGGTACCATCCGCTACACATCACCCGTACCAACCTGCACACCGTGGGGACTACTAAGTCAACCCTCCATCCGCTACACATCATCGAAGGCAGTCACTGAAGTCGACGTGCTCATCGCCCTTATAAAATTCGTGGCATAGCCACCAGATAAAATATTTGTGACATGAGTCACCACATTCGAGATAATGTGACCGAAGTCACCACGTTCAGATATTGTGGTATAAAACCACCACATTCACTTCCCCTTTCATAATCACCCATATGCCCACGTCATACATATCATGCAATATCATGCCTTATTTCACATTCTTATCACTGTTCACATATATGCCATATCATATATTCATAATAAGATAACCACAGTAGTAGTAAATTAACGTACCTGAGTACTTTGTACCATTGCATGCTACCTTTGGCCACATTCATGTTATTATAAACACACATAATTAATTTAAGCCGTAATCTAATAAGGTTTTGTGTAGGGTACACACCTGGTATACTTAGCGAGTTTATTGAAATCCCGAACAACCCGATCTAACACTTTAGATCTTCAATTCCTATATTCGGCCAACCCTAACATGTTAGTCCAAAGCCATTCGGCTATAAAACCAAATCCAGAAGGATTATCACACTTGAATCCTTACCTTGCTGTCATTAACCAAATCCCGAAAACTTTGTAGTGCTTCTTCCTTGAAATCAGCTAGCATCAAATCACCTCACAGGTTAGTTTTCAGCTTTTGAAAAATATGAAATAGGTTTGAAACACTAAATAAGCCTTGGCCGAATGTGCATGTGCACTTACCTTGTGGATCTAAACTCTCGAAAGTGGTCTCTTGGCTATGAAGTTGTCGAAATACCTATAGGTACATGTTAGGTCCTATTCTCGGTCACTTTAATGAATTTTAATAAATGGCCTTTGGCCTAAAATCATACGTTTCTTACCTTAGATCTTGAGATCCCGAATAGTCCTCCTTACAGTCGACTACACTAGAAATCCCGAAAGAATCCTGTATAGCTTCGGCCAAATACATTGATGGCATTAGAATCTTAACTTCGACTTAAAGAAAAGAAATAAGATGATGACTATAGACCCTTAACCCTTTATATTAAAATCGGCAGCACCCTTACTTGAATCCACAGGGCTATTCGGCTATGGCCTAGATTGATTTCGACTTTTGACGAACACTTAGAAGGTTTCGGCTTCAACAAAGGAAAGAAAAAGAAAAGGTGTGAAGCCTTAGGAAGAATCGGCTATGACTCCTAATAGAAATAGGATATTCGGCTATCTCAAGGCACACAAGAGGAAGGGTGTGAACCTTTTTAGAGGGTTACGGTAAAGATGAATTAGGGAGAATGAGGTTTCGGCTAGAACAAAAAGAAAAAGAATACTTTGAGAGAGGTAGAGTGGAAATTCGGCTAGAGAATGAGATGGGAAAGAAAAGAAAAGAAAAGATGAATACCTTGCTACTCAATTTCAGCTTCCTACTCAAACACTAACTTCTCCTTGTTTTTCTCCTCTTTTTCCTTTTATCCACTTATTTAAAATAATTTGATTAAAACAATAATCATCACCTTCCTTAGCCAAATTTTAAAAGGATAAAACAAGTCTTTATTCTCATCCTTTCAAAGTCCTATAGCCGTCCATCACTCCCCCCCTCTTTGACGTCAACAAGCAAAAATAAAACCCCAAAATATTGCTTCCCACGCGACTTGAACCTTAAGACCTTCACCATGCTTGTGGCGTCATTTCCAGAGGCCTTAAGTGGCGCCTCCAAGCCACTTTTCCAAGCCCAATTGTGTGTCATATTTCCCTTAATATTTTTCTTAAGGCCTATCGGGCCTAGCTCCTTCTTTGAATTTGAAACTTTAATATTTTCTAAGGCATTTTTCTAAATTCTAAGGTTCACAAAATTCACAAAACACGTTCAATATTCACATAGGCAAGCTATTTCATAAAATTAAGCAATTATGCATAAGCCCAAAATCCAGGATATTACAGTGTGACTAGCCCCTGTGCCCTAAAAATGGTCATACATGCCCGTGTGCCAGGCCGTGTACTAAGCCATGTCAATCCTGTAGGGTATACTGACTTATGCCACACAGCCAAGTTACACGCCCGTGTGTGAAGCCGTGTGGAGCATACTTTCTTGGTTTCAAATTCAACACCGGGGACACACGGATGTGTAACATGACTGTGTGTTGCACACGGCTGAGAACACGCCCGTGTCTCTGCCCATGTGGACAAAAATAGGCTATTTAGCAAGCCAAATTGCCACCCAAATTGCAATATCTATACAAGCTTAAATGGTACCATTTCAAGACAAAAATATGAAGCCAAATATCATCAACCAATGTACAAATCATACCATATCATGTGGCAATATTTACAACAAACCACATAACATTTAGAAGCTACCTCAAATGGCCAAAATACATTTTCATCATACATACCAAAATGACCAAAGCTTATACATGCCATATACCATATATACACAACTTCAAAAGTACCAAAATAGATGTCTGATAGTGTGATGAAGTCTCTGACGATCCCCGGATCGGAGCTAGCTTCGAAATACTATAAAACATGGATAATAAAAACGAAGTAAGCTTCATAGCTTAGTAAACTCGTATAAATAATAACTTAACTTAACAATTAAACACAATTCAATCATAAGAAGCAATCATGACATAACCCATAACTATCTAAAACGTTTCTTTTGTTAAATTTATTATTAAACATCAATTCACCATTCATTTCAATTCATAGCTTGTATAGTTTCTGTACATACCTGTACCAACACATATCAGTCTCAATACCATCCACATCTCGAATGTACCCGTTGAATTATTTCAATATCATGAAATATACCCTACATTGGATTAATACTAATAATAATAATAATAATTAGACTTTATAAATTAATTCCATTATTAACTTACCAAATCATTCTGGGTTTATAAATGCTTACGGTACGAGTACTTCTGTAACACGCCAAACCCGACCTAGAAGTTGGCCCAAATCCGGCGTGTCACATCAAAGGCATAATTCAAACAGATTTGCTAATTAAAAATTTTAGGCCCAAAAGCCCGAAATCCTTGAGTCTTGTTAAGAAATTAAAAAAAACCTATTTTATAATTTTAAGTATTTCGGAAACCAAGTTTAAACGTAGGAAATTTACTTAGGTTTAAGAATTAAATAAACAGTTAAAACATTAAAACCCAAAATCTAAAGTCAAATCGGAGTACAAGGCCTTATTACATCCAACGAAAATAAGTAATTAAAACTATGTCTTTTGAAACAAATAAATTAAAATTTAATTATCTTGTAGTGTGGCCATCTCCGAGTCCTCTCCCACATCGAGGCATTTACTGAGAATCACCTGAAACATTAAATAAAGGGTGTGAGTTTTGAAACTCAGTGTGTACAACCCTTGGCATTCAATTCAATATATAATTATCACATTGGCCTGAGCCCTATCAAAATCGATGGTCTTGGGCCTTGGCCCACAATGACCTCATATCATATCATTTGCAAAACAAGGTAATGCAAAATCCTCCCCAAAAATCCATCTGCTACACACCATTTCCCTTCCAACCCTACACACTTGTGGGGATTTCTAAATCAACCCACCCATCCTCTACACACCAAAGGTAGCACTCACAGCGGCACTACTCAACGTTGCATCAAAGCTGCTAATCATATAATGGGCTTAAAGCCACCGGTGGATCCATGGTCGTCAAGCGACTATGCGATCCTCAAATCTTCCTCCGTACCATAATTCCTACCTATATGCATCCTAATCAGAATATCATATGAATGCAACATGCACATGAGTAACATCCAGAAGATTCATACTCATCACATAGGGGCATTTTTGTCATTTCACAACCCAAGGGTATTTCCGTAAATCTACTCTACAAGGGTATTTTGGTAATTCTACAAACCAAGGGTATTTTGGTAATATCACAATTCGGGGCTATTTTAGTGATTTTGCAAATCTAAGAATGTTTTGGTAAATTTTTTTAGTAATTTTACAAATCTAGGGGCACTTGGTCCCTCTCGGGTTTTAGTTATGAACTTTGGCCCATTAACAAGTCCTTGCGGCTAAAGTGAACAAACACTATGCACCATGTAGGATTCCAGAAAAGAGGAGGTTGGCCGCTAGGGCCGCTTCAGTACCAAGCTCTTCCTAGATCTAATCCTAGATATCCATATGCCCTTTACCACACTCTAACCTGGCGACTTGTCCACGGCACGGACAAGTTTAATTATTAGAAAGTCTTATGCGGTTTAAGAGTTGTTCAGTACTAAGCCTAAAGTCCATAAAACCCTAGCATACTAGTCTACGTCCCCATAAAGCCCATCAGCCCATTTCACGTTCACATAGCCCATAATGGCCACATCACATTTTTATGGCCCACTAGGCCTAAAATCTCAGTCACATGACCTATTAGGCCCAAAACAAATCCAGATCATGTAACATGCATGCCTAACCCAATTCATATAATCAAATTAATCCATTTCATCAAACTTAGCCTCAGGGCCCACCGAGCCCATTTAGCCACTTTTGGCCTTTCGGCTTTCCGGCGTTACCAATATGGGTGTGTAGTGTTTGTACACACCTGGTTACCGTGACGTGCTATTCTATCCTTAGCCTTGAACCTACAACCAACCAACCTTCAATCAACCACTCATACTTAATCAAAATATTTACTCAAAAGTCGAAGTCTTACCGTAACCTTACCGTGCGCCACCGAGTTCTAATAGCCTTTCCTTAGCTACTAATCACGAGTATCCCCTAGATCTGCACTCACACACACATCATTAAAATTTTGAGTGACTCATAATCCATACAAGTCACCCTTATAGATCACACACACATTCGGCCATTCACTTAATCCACCATCGAGTTGAGTACACTTACCCTTGCTAACGATCCTACCACGCTTGTGATCTTTGACCCTTATCCTTGTTATCACAGAGTTAATGACAAGACAGTTAGATAGCCTTTTGGCTTTTACCAAAACATACAAAAGAGGTTAACCGAATACTTACCAAATCCACTTTTGATCCTGCGGCCTAAATTAGGCTTTTGAGATTAGTATAGTGCCAGAGACAATTCGGCACCAATAGGGAGAAGAAGAGGGGAAGTGATCGGCTAGAACTAAAGGTGAATAAGAGAAGGTATAGGGAATTCGGCTAGAGAGAAAACCAAAATTGCGGCAAAGGAATGATGGGTTTTTTTTTCGACAAATGGAAGAATTCGGCTAAGGGGGAGAAAAAGAAATGTAATGGAACCCAAGGAACCTCTCCAAGGAATTCGGCACCTCCTTTTATAGCCAATAGCCGAATCCTACCTTCCCCCATAGTCCAATTCGGCACAAACTCTTCCCACCTCTCATCTCCTAATTTTTCTCCATGATATCTCCCTTATCTCATCTGAAATTCCCTTCTTTATCAACTCACAAGACCAATTCAAACACTTCAACAAAAGAGTCCAAATTCCACACAACGCTGGCCGTCCAGTAAGCAAAATAAACACTCCAAAAACACCTTACCACTACTCGAACCTTGGACCTCTTCACGCTACCTTGTAGCTCCCTAGTGACGCCACCTTGCCACTGGACCACAAGCCCATTTGTGTCCTATTTTCCCCTTAATATGCTTAAGATGAAACACCCCAAACCCGGCCCACAAGCCTTGACCGGATCTGGTATGTTCCTCGATGTAATCCGGTTCAAATTCTTTAGTTGCTTTGAAAAGAAACTGTGTGTTTTGAAAGAAACATTATTTTTTTCTGTTGGGTTGGGCTCGAGTTGAAAACAAGGTTATCTTTTATTAAAAATTCTTTAGTTTAGGTGACAAAACTCTTAGAGTTTATTTAAAAATAAATTTACTTAATCTTTAATAAATAAAATTTCGTAACATAATAAATAAAACAGCAATAAAATAGTTTAACTATGGCCTTATTACATCAAATTGAAACCCAAAATTAAATTCAAAGTACGTAAAAATAAAAAGTCCAAATAATAACTTCCTTGCTGAGCATGGCCACCCCTAAGCTTCTGCCGACCCGGTCCGTCACTGATCGTCACCTGGAAGAAAAAGTTCCCCAACGGGGTGAGTCAAACAGACTCAATGTGTAACCAACACTAAAATTTAACAATCCAGGCATACATTATCATATCACATACGTATTTATATAACAGACAGAAAAGATGATGCAACCCGAACCTAAACCTATATGCCATCCGCTACACATCACCCGTACCATCCTGCACACTATGGGGACTACTAAGTCAACCCTCCATCCGCTACACACCATCAAAGGCTGCCGCTGCAGATGACATGCTCATCGCCCTTATAAAATTCGTGGCATAGCCACCAGATAATATTTGTGTCATATGACACCACATTCAGATAATGTGACCAAAGTCACCACATTAGATAATGTGACCGAAGTCACCACATTCACTTCCCCTTTTCATATAACCCGAATGCCCCATATCATAGATATTACACACATCATGCCTTAATTCACATTCTTATCACTTTTCACATGTTAGATTTAACATATATTCATAATCCTAGTAGGAGTAGGAAACGTACCTGGGTACTCTGTACCATAGCATGGTACTTAGCCATATTTTCCACATTCATATTAACACATGCATATAATCAATACCATAAAACTATTAAGGTTTAGTGTGGGGTACACACCTGATTCACTTAGCAATTTTCCCGAAATCCCGATCTACGCTTTAGATCTTAATCCCTACATTCGGCCACACTTAGTACTTTTAGTAAAAGCCTATTCCACTAATCAACCAAATCCTGAAGGATTAAAACATCTTACCTTGTTGCCGAATTGAATTAAGGATCAAGTCCCGAAACTTTGTGATGCTCACCCTTGCAATCGGCTAACCACCAAAACTCCTATCTGGTTAGTTCTCGGCTTTTGAATAGGTAAGAAATAAATCTAAGTACTAAAATAGGCCTTAGCTGAACCTTATAATCACTTCCCTTGTGGATATTAATCCCGATAATAGCCACCTAGCCTTAGTCTTCTAAATCCTTGTAATCCCGAAACCTTTCTCCTTGTAGTCGACGACTATCAAAAATCTCGAAATTCCTCCTTTAATATTCGGCCAAGAGACAACAAGAGAATCAGTTCCTAGATCTCGATTAAAAGAGATTGAACAACAAAAATCCATTGTTCTTACCTTAATACCACAGTCGACGGCACCCTTGCTTGAAGCCACAAAGGTTCGGCTTTTGAGGCTTAAAAGAAATCGGCTTCACTAGAGATTATTGATATATTCGGTGTTGACAAAATAAAAGAGAGGAAAAGAAGTCACTAGAGAATTCGACAATGGTGGAATAAGGTTTTGGCTATCTCAGAGAATATTTCGGCTAGTCATAATTAAAGAGAGAAGAAGTAGAAGAGGTTTAGAGAGGAGAAAGAGTGAAAATTTTGGCACAAATGAGAGAGGATGAAGAGAATGATAAATTTCGGCACAACTATCCTACCAAAGCCGAAATTACCAACCATATACTCCCTTGGCCGGCCAACTCTTTAGTTCTTATCAACTTCCTCCTTTTTCTCCTTTATCTCTTGTTCAAATTGATTAAATTAATCCGTCATTTATCCACCTTTTATCTCTTAAAAATAAAAGAATAAAGGCTCCTAAATTATAGCCTTGTGCCGTCCCTTGCTGCTAATCTCTACTGCAAAATAAAACTTTTATTTTGCTTCCCCTGCAGCTCAAACCTTGGCCTAATACCCCTGTATGTGACGTCATTTCCAGAGGCCCTAAATGGCATCTCCGTGCCACTTTTCCAAGCCCAATTTCATGTCATATTTCCTCCATAAATTTTCTTAAGACCACCTTGCCTTAGTACCCTATTCTAAACTTTAAACTTAACATTTCTAAGACATTTCCTTACATTTCCAAGACATTTCCTTACATTTCCAAGGTTCTAAAAATGCACACAACACATCCATATCACAATAGACATGCTGTTTCATAAAATTAAGCAAAAATGCACAAGCCCAATTTCAGGATATTACATAAGAGGCCGAATGCCTGAGACTAGGGTCCACTAAAGCAAGAAAAATAAATTTTTCCCTATGGTCATTCCTATCTCTAAGACTTTAAATAATCCCGATAATACCTTAAAATTAATATTCTAAGTGCTACTCATACATACCAACCTCAGTGCACAGAAATTTAAAGTTTCGAGATTTTTGGGGCGTTACAACCAATAGGCCCAAATCTACTAAGCCCAAATTCGGGGCATTACAACTTCAATATTCCAATGCCATAGTCCAACTATGGTCTTACACATACATTGCCATGGCCCCACCATGGTCTTACATTCACATGCCATAACCCATTTATGGTCTTATTTTCCGATTACCATAGCCGAACTATGGTCTTATTTATCAATCCGTCTTACTTAAATCATACATTTAATTTAAAATTCCTAAATTTAACCAATAAGATAAATACAATCATCGTATCATTTATGAATTAAATAAATACACATTTAAGTTCAATTATACGAACTTACCTCATGTACGAAAATGACGGAACGGACTGGCTATTCAATTACTTTGCTTTTTCCCTGATCCAAGTCTGAATTTCTCTTTTCTTGATCTATAAGTAATCAAAATCAACTTATTTATTCCTCTATTTATTCAATTCAATCCAAAATATACATTTGAGCTAATTTACACTTTTACCCCTAGAATTTCATAACTTTTACAATTTAGTCCTTATTCCACAAAATCACCAATTTATGAAATTTCTTTAATACCCAAGATAGTCGAATTGCTATAATGCCCCTAGAACCCATATTTATCAACCTTTCACACATTTAACCACACATTTGTACATTTTTACAAATAAATCCCTAGCAACAAGATTTCATATTTCATCTTCAAACATCAAAGAACGCATAGTTTCATCAATGGCAACTTTCAAAATATTTAACAGTTTTGCAAAATAGACCTAGTTGCAACTATCACAAAAACATAGAAATCATTAAAAACATGAGAAAAACAGACTTACAATTGAGCACCAAAGCAATTGAATGCTTAAAGCCCTAGCTATGACTTCTATTCTTCCAATTTTTGGCAAAAATGAAGATGATACCATCAAAATTTTGGTTTTTGTTTTATTTAATTAACCTAATTAGACAAATTACCAAAGTAACCTTAATGATAAAACATTTATATCATCCATTTCATGTCCATTAATGTCCACTTACCTTAATAATGGTCCATTTATCACTTCAGGACATCCACATAATATTCATAATCATTTAGTGCATTTAACAAATAGAATTCAATTTTTACACTTTACGCTATTTAGTCCTTTTGACTGGATTAAGCATTCAAACGATAAAATTAATTCAAAAAACTTTCACACATACATAATATCATCCTGTAGACGTTAAGATAATGATAAAATGATTATTTTGACTTCGAATTTTTTGTAATAGTCTGATTTTAGTTAAATCAGAAAAGTGGTTTTTGGACCACAAATCTGAAGTCAAAATATTTATTTTATTATTATTTTAATGCTTACAAAATGATTTAATGATTGTCTGAAAATTTTGGTAAGAAATTTTATCGTTTGATTTATCAATTTGATAAAAAGGACTAAATCGCGTAAAGTGTAAAAGTGGAGTTCTATTAGCTAAAAAAGTATTTAATAGCTATAGAACCTTAAAGTAAAGGTCCTTATGTTGTAATTAGACCATTGTATTGGTGAGTGGACATTTATGGACATAAAACAAGTGAACTTTAATGTTTTAAAACAAGGTTAATTTAGTAATTTATTAATAAAGGTTAATTAAAACAAAACAAAAATCAAACTTTGTTCATCTTTCTCACCATAGCCGAATATTAAAGAGAAGAAAAATTCATTTCTTTAGGGTTTATTCATCCAAGCTATTTTGGTCCATTAAGGTGTGATTTTTGCCCCATTTTTAATGATTTCTATGTTTTTGTGATCATTGCAACTAGTACTAGCTAGCCCAAGGACCATTTTGCAAAGCTGTTAAAGATTTTGAAAGTTTCCATTGATGATAATATGTGTTCTTTGATGTTTAATGATGAAATATGAAATCTTGTTGTTAGATTTACATATTTTGTAAAGTGATTTTGAGTAAAAATGCAAAATAGGGATTTATTTGTGAAAATGTGTGGTTAAATGTGTAAAAAATTTATAAATATGAACTGCTAAGGGAATTATAATAATTCATCTATTATGGGTATTAAAGAAATTTCATGAATTTTTTATTTTGTGTAATAAGGACTAAATTGTAAAAATGTAGAAGTTTAGGGGCTAATGTGCAAAATAGTTCAAATGCATATTTTTGATTAAATTGAATAAATAAATGATTAAAGAGTCAATTTTGAATACATTTAGATTAAGAGCGGAAAAATACGGACTCAGATCGGGGAAAGAACAAAGTTACGAAATAGTTGACTAGAATCGTCGTTTTCGTAACTGAGGCAAGTTTGTATGCAATGAGATTTATTTATGATTGTGTTTAAATGCTTTGATATTGCATGAACTGTGGAAATGAGACTACGAACATGTTCAACAACGATTCGAGAACGATTCGACAATAGATTGAAAGTGATTCAACTACGATTTGGTATTGAAATCCCGATTGAACCTTAAGAATAGTTGAGGATACTAATGACATGTCATTAGGGATACCTTGAGTTCGCTTCGTGCCATGATTTAGCACTTCGGGTGCGAGATAAGCCAATTTGGCTTCGGGTCATGCATATCGGCTGATTTGGCTTCGGGCCATGATATCAGAACTTTGGATATAAGTTACCTTGATTTGGCTTCGGGCTATGATATAGGTACTTATTGTGTGAGACCCTTGAGTATCCCTGTAACATCCTAAATTAGGGCCTTTGCATTTTATGTGTTTGGGTGTGAATGCTATGTTTGTCATGCTAGTTTAGGGTACTTTAGGGTCCAGGAATGACTTAAGGTTAAGCCGGAGCCTTGGTAGAAATTTTTTTTTTTGGGAACTTTAAGGGAGAGCTGAATGGGATAGGACTTACGGGTGGTTGGTTGTATGTTTAGACTCAAGAAGTGCTTTAGTAATGTGGCAAGGAGGCGCCACTTAAAGCTTAGGAAGGTGACGCCTCAGGGAAGCTAGCAAGGAGCAGGCTCAAGCTGCGTGGATTCCCTTTTGGGGATTTCTTTTTGATGCCAAGGTGGGGGAGAGTTGCTTTCAGCTTAGACTCTGGTGGATGAGTGTTGAATAGGTCAACACATTTGAATGAATGGAAGAGAGCACTTCAAGGAGAAGGAATCGGTCAACAGGTTTGAATGAAGAGTAGAGAGTGATCGGTGAAGAGAATCATGGGATTGGGAGAGAGGGAGAGAGTTTGGCTAAATGTGGGAAGTGGGGTGTGTGAGTGTGTGTACAGTTTAGTGATGTTAGGGGGTGGCCAAAAGTTAGATGATAGCATTAGGAGTGTTGAGAATTTCGGCTAGCTAGAGAAATCGAGAGCATTCGTTTGTTCAATTCATCTTGTCAAAACCGAAACACTCATACCACTTTGTGCATTTTTGCTTTTCTCTCAAATACCAAAACCAAAACACTCTCAGACCATTTGTTTTGCATTTTCTTTTCTTTCATTCACCAAAGCTGAAACACCTCCCAATTCTCTTCATATTTTCTTATTCTTTTTGTGCTTGGCCAAAACTCATATTACCATCCACTCTCTACCTACATTTTATTTTCTTTTCCTTTAACATCAAAGCCGAAACCCTCTGAAGCCACATCTCCTGTTGAAACCCTGTCATCTTCATTTCTTTTCTCTCAAACACCTTAGCCGAATCTTCTTTTGTAGATAGCACATCTCTTCTCCATCTCTTTTCAAAAGTAGAACATTTTCAACATTCGGTAAGTTCTTTTTGGGTTAGCCGACTCTCTCTAATCATCTACTCACTCACTTTCTTCTCTTGATTTCTTTAAGACGAAAGCCGAAACTTCTCATTTGTTTAAACAATTCTTATTTGTGGGTTAGCTGAATTCTTCTGACACACATATTCTTTTCTTTCGGCTCTTGTTCCAGCGGATTGCCGTTACATATTCTCCACCACTCCCAAATAGTTTTTCTAGTGTTGTGGTAAGTGTTTCTTTTGATTTAATCATCTCTTCTCATGTTTGAGTGACGAGGGTAGTAATCATATTCTTTAACTCTTGGCCGAATGAAGGGGGGCTTTATCTTCGCATTCTTCTGGATTTTGGTCTGCATTTGGAGTGTTTAAAGGGACAATCGGTTCTAATCGATTCAAGTACTCGAGCGGTGCAGGATTCAAACCTTCTTAATCTCTAAAATCTGTTGATCTAGGTAAGGACCCTTAGTCTTGAGTGTTATTCTCTTTTGTTCGATTTCACTACGTTAATCCGGTCTAGTGACCAAGGTTTTATTCATGGACTCAAATGTCAGCGAAGCGAAAGGAGGGGTTGGACTTGTAGTCCCAGCCCTTAAGTTCAAGAAGCGCGCGGTGTCTGCTATTCGAGATTGGCCACCAGGTTATGGGCCGGCTTCTGAGCAAAATAGGGGGTAGATAGCAGTAGTTTCCAAAAGCGATAGTGTTGACATAAATAGCATAGTGTTGCGGGTAACCAGGTGTGTAATATTTACACACTTTAATATTATTATGTGTTATTAAATATTTGGGTTGAAAAGCCGAATGGTTAGATGAATCGACGTTATGCCACTATGGGCATGGCCGAAATACCAGGTTAGTACCTAGTTGTTTATGTATGCACTGATGAATGTATGCCATAATGATTTTGTGCACTTGACAGCATGTTGCAGTCATTTGGAACTTGTATGCATGGGTTGGATTCGATGTGAAAGGGGAACTGTAAGACTATCACTAGTGGTTTGGTACCACACGTGGGTTGGCCCCACATTCTTGACTCGTGACTAAGTCTCAGTGGTTTGGTACCACCAGTGGTTTGGTACCACATAAATGTATGATTCGTGAGTCGTCCCAATGGTTTGGTACCACGGTGGGTTGGCCGCACATATATGATTATTCGAGATTGTCACTAGTGGTTTGGTACCTCAAGTGGTTTGGCGCCACATATGATAGCTTGTGACTATGTCACCAGTGGCTAGGTGCCACATATGGACTGTAGTGGATGGAGGGTTGATTGTAGAAATCCCCTCGGAGTGATCAGTTGGTATGAGTGGTGTGTAGAGAATGGAAAATCTAGGCTTGGGCCGGGTACATTGCATCCATATTTGTACATGCTATTTTGAGTGGGCTAAGGCCCAATACGTGTTTGTGGGCTTGGAGCCATTTATGTGACTTAAGGGGGATTTACACACTAAGTCTCGGTCACTCACCCACTCTGCTTAAATCTTGCAGGTGATCGGCAGGACGTGGACTTGGGAGCCGAGGGGGCTCGTGGAGGCCATAGCTTGTTATTTTCAGTAAATTTAGTTTTTTTAAAACGTTATAAGTTGGGATTTTTATTTGATGTAATAAGGCCTTTCTAAATTGCTAGTTGGTTTTAACTTTATTAGTTTCGAAATGTCGTGACATTATTTTATGACTTAAACATATTTCTTAAAAAGAAGTTTACTAAACAATTGTAACCTGAATATCGATTTTTCTCACAAGAGCTAACAAAGATAACAAAGTAATGAATAATCCAACCTGAAGATTTTTCTTAAGTTACAAACCACTTTTTTCAAAACATCACCTAAAACAAAAAGTTTCAACCTTACGGTTTCCATCAAAATTCCAAAATTTCCTTATAACCTTTTTTCCTGTGACATACCAGATCTGGTCATAACGTATAGGCTGGATTTGGGGTGTTACAATTTTGATATCAAAGCCTATGTTGCAAAACTCAGGCTGTGAAAACAGGTTCATTAATGTTTTATTAAGTTGGTTGAAATGATTTTTGGAGGGAATGTTTTGATTGGAACATGGCATCCGAGTCCGTCGGCACCCGATCCACCCAGGTAAGTGTTCTATCAATTACTGATAATGTATGCATGCAATGATTGTTACAGTGAGTAAATATGGTTGTTTGTTCTAGAAGACTCAGACTATAGGGACTGAAACTTTGGTGTGTTTTACGAAAATTACTCTTTAAAACTATTTTTCCATAAAATTGCACGGTGTTAAAATGTGAAAGAAATAATTAACTCATAAAACTTTTAACCAGATTAATTGCGAACATTGGTCATGAGCACTCGAGGTCATGGACGTAATGTACGTGGTCGCGGTAGGGGCAGGATTGCTGTATTGGAACCAGTAGGATCTGGTCATGGGTCAGAAAGTGAGATAACAGTGCCGCCGGTGGGAGAAGCAGAATTTCAGGATCAAACAGGCGGGGATGATGTGGTGTCTCAAGCGATGTTACAGGTCTTGGAGAGAGTTGCTGGGGCAGGCATGAGCGCAGGAGCCCGGAAATCAAGTATGCATCCTGGAGGAAGTAAGATGTATCAGGACTTGTGAGAACAGTTTTAGTGGCCGGGTCTGAAGCGAGAAATAACCGAATTGGTGAGTAAGTGTTTGACGTGTCAGCAGGTGAAAGCAGAACATCAGTTGCCTTCGGGTTTGTTGCAGTCGATAAAGATTCCGCAGTGGAAGTGGGAAAGGATCACAATGGATTTCGTGAGTGGGCTTCCCCTTACTCCTACCAAAAAGGATTCGGTTTGGGTAGTGGTTTATCGTCTGATGAAGTCTGCTCATTTCATACCAGTGCGTGTGGACTACTCTCTTCAAAAGTTGGCTAAATTATATATAGCAGAGATTTTGAGGTTGCATGGGATACCAGTGTCGATTAACTCGGACAGAGACCCTAGATTTACATCAGGATTTTGGAAGGCGTTGCATCAAGCGCTGGGTACCAAGTTAGATTTTAGTACAGCGTTTCATCCATAGTCGGACGGATAGTCAGAGAGGGTAATCCAAATCTTAGAAGATATGTTGATAGGCTGTGTCATAGACTTCAGAGGTAGTTTGGAAGAGTTCTTACCATTGGCGGAATTTGCATACAATAATAGCTACCAATAAAGTATCCAGATGGCACCGTATGAAGCGTTGTATGGTCGGAAATGTCGCACTCCTACTTGTTGGACAAAGTTGGGTGAACGTCAAATGATTGGTCCAGAATTGGTTTCGGAAACGGAAGACAAGGTTAGGCTAATTAGAGCTTAGTTGATGGAAGCTTCAGACAGACAAAAGTCCTATGCGGACCTAAGGCGTAAAGACATAGAATTTGAGGTAGGGGACCAGGTATTCTTGAAGGTGTCGCCGTGGAATAAAGTGCTTAGGTTTGGATGGAAGGGTAAGCTAAGCCTCAGGTTTATCGGGCCTTATTGGATAGTGAAGCGTGTGGGACCAGTAGCCTATCAACTGGAGTTACCTGCAGAGTTAGGTCAAATTCATGATGTGTTTCACGTTTCAATACTAAGACGTTATCGTCCGGATCCATCTCACGTGGTGTCAGTGGAGGAGATCAAAGTGAGGTCTGATCTATCCTTTGAAGAGGAACCAGTTCAGATTTTGGATCGTGATGTCAAAGTATTACGTAGAAAGACAGTTCCATTGGTTAAGGTTCTGTGGCGTAATCACGGTTCTGAGGAAGCTACATGGGAAACCGAGGAATTGATGCGACAGCAATACCCTCATCTCTTTTGACCAGGTAATTTTGAGGCCAAAATTATTTTAAGGAGGGTAAAACTGTAACATCCTAAATTAGGGCGTTTGCATTTTATGTGTTTGGGTGTGAATGCTATGTTTGTCATACTAGTTTAGGGTACTTTAGGGTCCAGGAATGACTTAGGGTTAAGCCGGAGCCTTAGTAGAAATTTGTTTTTTGGTCACTTTAAGGGAGAGCTGAATGGGATAGGACTTAAGGGTGGTTGGTTGTATGTTTAGACTCAAGAAGTGCTTTAGTAAAGTGGCAAGGAGGCGCCACTTAAAGCTCAGGAAGTTAACGCCTCAGGAAAGCTGGCAAGGAGCAGGTTCGAACTGCGTGGATTCCCTTTTGGGGATTTCTTTTTGAAGCCAAGGTGGGGGAGAGTTGCTTTCAGCTTGGACTCTGGTGGATGAGTGTTGAATGGGTCAACACATTTGAATGAAGGGAAGAGAGCAATTCAAGGAGAAGAAATCGGTCAATAGGTTTGAATGGAGAGTAGAGAGTGATCGGTGGAGAGTATCATGGGATTGGGAGAGAGGGAGAGAGTTTGGCCGAATGTGGGAAGTGGGGTTTGTGACTGTGTGTACGGTTTAGTGATGTTAGGGGGTGGCTGAATGTTAGATGATAGCATTAGGAGTGTTGAGAATTTTGGCTAGCTAGAGAAACCGAGAGCATTCTTTCATTCAATTCTTCTTGTCAAAACTGAAACACTCATACCGCTTTGTGCATTTTTGCTTTTCTCTCAAATACCAAAACGAAAACACTCTCATACAATTTGTTTTGCATTTTCTTTTCTTTCTTCACCAAAGCTGAAACACCTCCAATTCTCTTAATATTTTCTTCTTCTTTTTGTGCTTGGCCGAAACTCACATTGCCATCCACTCTCTACCTACATTTTATTTTCTTTTGCTTTAACATCAAAGCCGAAACCCTCTGAAGCTGCATCTCTTGTTGAAACCCTGTCATCTTCATCTCTTTTCTCTCAAACAACTTAGCCGAATCTTCCTTAGTAGATAGCACCTCTCTTCTCCATCTCTTTTCAAGAGCAAAATATTTTTTGCATTCGGTAAGTTCTTTTTAGGTTAGCCGAATCTCTCTAATCATCTACTCACTCACATTCTTCTCTTGATTTCTTTAAGAAGAAACCTGAAACTTCTCATTTGTTTAAACATTTCTTATTTGTGGGTTAGCCGAATTCCTCTGACACCTATATTCTTTTCTTTCGGCTCTTGTTCCAGTGGATTGCCGTTACCTATTCTCCACCACTCCCAATCAGTTTTTCTAGTGTTGTGGTAAGTGTTTCTTTCGATTCAATTATCTTATCTCATGTTTGAGTGCCGAGGGTAGTAATCATATTCTTTAACTCTTGGCCGAATGAAGGAGGGCTTTATCTTCGCATTCTTCCGGCTTTTGGTCTGCATTTGGAGTGTTTAAAGGGATAATCGGTTCTAATCGATTCAAGTACTCGAGCGGTGCAGGATTCAAACCTTCTTAATCTCCCGGATTTGTTGATCTAGGTAAGGACCCTTAGTCTTGAGTGTTATTCTCTTTTGTTCGATTTCATGCCTTAATCCAGTCTTGTGACCAAGGTTTTGTTCATGGACTAAAATGTCAGCCAAGCGAAAGGAGGGTTAGACCCGTAGTCCCAGCCCCTAAGTTCAAGAAGCGCGCGGTGTCTGCTGTTTGAGATTGGCCACCAGGTTGTGGGCCAGCTTCTGAGCAAAATAAGGGGCAGATAGCAGTAGTTTTCGAAAGTGATAGTGTTGACATAGATAGCATAGTGTTGCGGGTAACCAGGTGTGTAATATTTACGCACTTTAATATTATTATGTGTTATTAAATATTTGGGCTGAAAAGCTAAAATGGTTAGATGAATCAATGTTATGCCACTATGGGCATGGCCAAAATACCAGGTAAGTACCTAGTTGTTTATGTATGCACTGATGAATGTATCCCATAATGATATTGTGCACTTGACAGCATGTTGCATTCATTTGACACTTGTATGCATGGGTTGGATTTGATGTGAAAGGGGAAGTGTAAGACTGTCACTAGTGGTTTGGTACCATACGTGGGTTAGCCCCACATTCTTGACTCGTGACTAAGTCTCAGTGGTTTGGATTCACCAGTGGTTTGGTACCACATAAATGTATGATTCGTGACTCGTCCCAGTGGTTTGGTACCACAGTGGGCTGGCCCCACATATATGATTATTCGGGATTGTCACTAGTGGTTTGGTACCACAGTGGGCTGGCCCCACATATATGATTATTCGGGATTGTCACTAGTGGTTTGGTACCACAAGTGGGTTGGCCCCACATATGATATCTTGTGACTATGTCACCAATGGCTGGGTGCCACATATGGGGTGTAGCTGATGGAGGGTTGATTGTAGAAATCCCAATTAAGTGATCGGTTGGTACGAGTGGTGTGTAGAGGATGGAAAATCTAGGCTTGGGCCGGGTAAATTGCATCCATATTTGTACATGCTATTTTGAGTGGGCTAAGGCCCAATATGTGTTTGAGGGCTTGGAGCCATTTATGTGACTTAAGGGGGATTTACACACTGAGTCTCGGTGACTCACCTTCTCTGCTTAAATCTTGTAGGTGATCGGTAGGACGTGGACTTGGGAGCCGAGGGGGCTCGTGGAGGCCATAGCTTGTTATTTTCAGTAAACTTAGTTTTTTTTTTAAAACGTTTTAAGTTGGGATTTTTATTTGATGTAATAAGGCCTTTATAAATTGCTAGTTGGTTTTAACTTTATTAGTTTCGAAATGTCATGACATTATTTTACAATTTAAACATATTTCTTAAAAAGAAGTTTACTAAACAACTGTAACCTGAATATTGATTTTTCTCACAAGAGCTAACAAAGACAACAAATGAATGAATAATCCAACCTAAAGATTTTTATTAAGCTACAAACCACTATTTTCAAAACATCACCTAAAACAAAAAGTTTCAAATTATAACCTTTTTCCCTGTGACATACTAGATCTAGTCGTAACGTATTGGCCGGATTTGGGGTGTTACCATCCGACTCCTATTCTAAATGGTTCAACAGGTAAATGAAAGATGTAGTTGAGTATGAGATTGGTACAAGATGGTACAGGTACGTACGAAAATGAATTGAGTATTGAAACTATGGAATTGATGAGTTCCTTAATAAATTATGTGAATGATCATTGATAGCTTTGTGGTTTAATAGAGTTGTAGTATACAACTTTTTATTATTTGAATGATTAATGAATATTGGTATTTGCTCATTATTAACATACGAGCTTACTAAGATATATAGCTTACTTTGATTATTTTCCATGTTTTATAGTGATTTCAAGGATAGCTCAGATTCGGGGTTCGTCGCAGACTTCATCACACTATCAGATGACACTTTGGTACTTTTGAAATTATGTTTTGGGTCATATGGCATGTATAGGGACTTTGAGTCAATTTTGGTAAATGATGTAGCCATTTTAGTTGGCTTATAAATATCTATGTTTGGTTTGTATATAGCCAAGGAAGTTGGCATATTTTGGTTGATTTGGATGTGTTTATAAATGTGCTAATGGTTTTGTTTTAGGTTTGGTAATTAACCTATCTTGTGAGATTGAGGTTGGATTTATGTTGTTTAATGATATTAGGTATTTTGAATGTTAAAGGGTTGATATTTGGGAAGCTATGTGCTTATGAATTGGTACATGATAATGCATGTTTAGAAGGGTTTAGTTAATTGAATTGTATAAGTGAATTAGGTATGAAATTAGATGTAAATTATGGTATATTTGTGATTTATATTTATGGTAAAGAAATGGTATGATTTGAACAATTGTTAATGGTATTTGGCTGCATATTTGTGTCTTGATTTGGTACCATTTGGATTGTTTAGGTACATGCAAATTTGGGTGGCGAAATGGCTTTGTAAATACCCTATTTTTGTCTACACAGGCGTGTGTCTCAGTCGTGTGTGACACACGGATATGTTACATGGTCGTGTGTCACCTGGTGTGGTTTTAAAAATCAAGTCAGTATGCTCCACACGGCGTCACACATGGGCGTGTGACTTGGCCGTGTGGCATAAGTCAGTATAACCTACAGACTTGACACGGCCTGGCACACGGGCATGTATGGCCATTTTTAGGGCACACGATGTTACAGCACGATTTTGGGGCTAGTTGAAACAGTGGTTTTAATACCGCTAATCTGATGTTAAGGAAAATTATTTTGATATTATTTCATGTGTTATGGCATTAATATATGGCTATATGAAAATTTTGGTGCTTTAATTTTAATGATTGCACGCTTAATTGTGAAATAGGACTAAATCGCATAAAGTGCGAAAGTTCTATTTTTCAAGGTAGAGTTGTCTAATAGCCATAGAATATTAAATTGGAGGTCCTTAAAGTGCAATTAGGCCACTATAGGTGTGTTGACCAACCATAGAGACAAGGAGAGAATGGCATTAAATTTTTGGTCAAAATTTGGTGAAATTAGGTGATGAAAAGATGAATAAAATAATATAAAAAGAAATGATATCATCTTTCACTGTTCACCCTTCTTCTTCCATCAAAAATTGAAGAGAAAATAGATGTTTTTGGAGTTCAAACTTTCAGCCAAGCTATCTATTTGCAAGTAAGTGATTTTAGAGGTCTTTCTTGATGATTTTTGTATTTTTGGGACCACCAAAGCTTAATCTAGCTAATAAGGGGACTAATTTGTAATATGGTTGAAGGTTTAAGGACTTTCCATGAGAGTGTTTATGGTGTTTCCTGAGTTTTTATGGAATAAAATGAATGTTAATGAGATGAGAAACAACCTTTGTGAGAGGTGTTATCATGAAAACTCCTAAATGGGACCAAGTTGTAAATGTTGTGATTTAGTAATAAATGCATGAAATAGTTGGCTTTGTGAGTAGTTGTAAGAGAAATAAATGTTTAGTAGGCTTGTTTAATAATAAAAATGTGATGAAAAATGATTTATGAGCCTAGGGGCAAAATTGTAATTTTGTAATAGTACAAGGTCAAAATGGTCATTTTTTCCTAAGTAGAGATTATGATGTATTATAATTATAAAATGATTGAATGAGTGAATTTTGTTATTATAGATCAAGAAGAGCTCGGAATTAACCTTGACCGGGGAAAAGGCAAGGTTTCGGATTAAACCGTAACTTAACACATTTTGCATCGAGGTAAGTTTATGTGTAAACGATGCATCTTAAATACACATGTTGTTACTTATTGGTGCATTGTATGATTGAAAACATATATGATTCAAGTGGATTGAATTTGGTAGATAATGAATAATTTCCGTATGAATGTTGAAATAGATATGTAAGTGTGGAATATTACCCGTAGTAATTAATGGTGGGCTGTGTGCGATACCACCTTAATAATTCTTGTTGGTGGGCTATGTGTTATACCACCTTATTACTTATTCACGATGGGCTGTGTGAGATACCATCGTTTATAATATCATTTGGTGGGCTATGTGTGATACCACCTTAAATATTCTCGATGGTGGGCTATGTGCGATGCCACCCTATTAAAGATTAATGGTGGGCTAAGTGCGAGACCACGGAGTGTTTAGTATTACTAGGAATGGCTTATTGTGAAAATTTTAACTGTTGTTTAATGTGATCATGTGGTGATAAGTGCAGGGATGCATGTTAAATAATGTGAGCATTTGGCTTGTGATATGGTTAGAATGTGGTAAGAGATGAAATGAGTAAGCAAGATCATGGAATGTGGATTGTTCTTGCTTAGTATATAATGCTATTTATTGATTAGCACATATTATGGTGTTTATTGTTTACATGTAAACTTACTAAGCTTAAAGCTTACTCCCTTTCTTTTCCCTTATTTTATAGTGTCAAAGAGTCCGGTCGGGATACGAAGAAAATTGGAAGATCACCCACACTATCAGCTTATCTCGGTATATCTAGACTTAGTGTTTTGAGTATGGCATGTATAGGGGCTAGACTAGGTGACTTGTTTTTTTATATTGGCCAAGAGTGTGTTGGCTCCTTTAAAGATGAACTCTTTTGTATATAACCATAGTTGATGGCTCATTATTACTAATTTATGAAAAGTTGAAGTTATTCATGGAAGTGTATGTTGGAAATCTGAGTTACTTAGTGATTTGTTGAATGAAGTTATGTTGTGTGAACTAGGGTGGTGAAAAGAGCTTGGCAAACAGCTTTGTTCTTGTGCACACATGTAGGCACACGGGCGTGTGTCTAGGCCATGTGTGACACACGGTGGGTGTGTGACCAGGCCACGTGTCCCCTATATGCTAGTGTTGCAAGTCAGTGTCGACCATAGGCTAGCCACACGGGCGTGTGCCTAGGCCGTGTGTCCCATATGAGGTTGCTGATGTCACAAATAGAATAACTAGGTTTTTACACACGGGCGAGGACACGGGCATGTTTAGGCCGTATGGAGCACACGTGCGTCTGTTCGATCGTGTGAAAACCTCTATAGGTTTGAAATGAAAATAAATCCCCCACGGGTTAGGGACATGGGCGTGTTTGAATGGAGTTATGTTGTGTGAACTAGGGTGGCGAAAAGAGCTTAGCAAATAATGTAATATCCCGAAATAGGGGTTGCGAGTTTGGTAAATAACTCGAGTGTTAGTGAGCCTCAAGAGTGGTTTTGATGTGTTTTTGGAGTTCCTAAAACTCTCGGATTTAAAATGGGACACTTTTGGAAAATTTGAAAATTTAGGGTTAAAAGTGAAATTTGGCTGAGGAGGCCTTAAGTAAAAATTATGTAAAGTTTTGGACATGAAAGTCCAGTAGTAAAGTGGCTTCCGTGTGCCACTTAAGGGTCAGCGCCAAAACAAGTCAGTGGTTCGAGTCTCGTGTGCGGCAAAAGCATTTTTATTTTGAAAAATAGCGCTGCTGTGAAGGAGGGCTTAAAGCAAATTATTGACGCGACATTAGCATGACTTAAACACTGGCCGAGTGGTTAAGGACTTGGCTTGAGAGCTGCGTCTAAGGGGACTCGCGTTCGAGTCCTAGAGTTCGCACTTAAAGAATTCTATTTTACTTTTAGCACTAAAGCTTACGGAGCCAGCAAAAGAAAGGCTTAAAAGAAATTCCGATGAGATTATTGCAAGAAATGCATAGTGGCTGAGTGGCCAAGGACATTGCGTGAGAGCTAAGGCTCGGAAGACTCGTGTTCGAGTCCTAGAGATCGCGCACGATGCGCTTTATTTTCATTTTAGCGTTCAGACCTGGGAACTGGCAAGGTAAGGTTTAAAAGAAACTCGCGACGATTTATGGCATGAAAGTCACAAAGAGCGAAATGGCGGGAAGCTTGAGAGCTTTCTCCGGTCTCGGGTTCGAGACACTGGGGTAACACCTAGAGGCTTTTCTTCCATTTTGGCGGCATGAGGAGCTAAGCTCGCATGGCATGGCACATGCATGACGCGCATGCATGACTTTGGGAGGATTGCTTCTTCTTTTTATTTTTAATTGTTTTGAAAGTATGGAATAGTTTTGTTTGCTTGAGTATTATTATTTTATTATAATTTTTATTAGTTTAAGCAAGCATGGGTCTTAGCTTTGGGGAAAGGAAGCATGTGCGGCATGGGTTGGTTATTTTTATTGTGTTTTAATAATTTTTAATGTATGGGAAAAAGGATTAGGCATGGTGATTTTGAAAATTGATGTTAGAAAATTTGGCAAAAGAGAGAGAGCATAACCGTAGGGGATGAAGCATGCTTAGGGATTCCTTGGCGGCCTTGTGTTTGAGAAAGGATGACCAACATTCTTTGTTTTCCTTGCTTATGGTGCATGGCCAAAAATGCATGTTTTTGTCTTGCTTTCCCTCCCACTTGAGCATGACCGAATGTGGTCTTCCTAAGAGCATTCATTCTCGGTTTTATTTAGCTAGGAGGTGGCCTTGCCTTGTTTTCTTCTTCTCCTTCTTGTCTTGGCGAATTTATCATCTTTGATATTAAAGATTTCGCTCTTCCCATTTTGTGCATGGCTGAAATAGAGACTTAGGGGAGTTAAGTTTCGATTTTGAGGAGCTAGAGAGCTTTTTGGCTAACAAATATTGCTTGCATGGCCGATTTTCCTGATTACCTTTTTGGTGTATAGCCCGTTTTGAGTAGAACAAAAAGGAGCAAAATTCATCTCTTCTTCTTTGTCCTTTCCAAACTATTCATAGCCGAATCTTTAAAGGTGAGCAATTGATGATTTTTGGCCATAATCTATATTTTGGGCTTTGAAAATAAAACAGAATGTTGACCTTGGATTCAAAGGGTGGCCGAATGTGTATAAGGCGATAATAATGTGCTCTGTTTGTGTGTAGCTAGTGTTAAGAAGCATAAAGGAGCCTATTGGTTTCGACTATTCAAGGAAATGGTAAGTGTAATATTCGGCCAAGAGCTTTTGTTTATAAATTTGTGTATTAGCCGACCCTAACATTGCTTTAATAGGAATTTTGATAACTTCGGGCGCAAATCTACGAGAACAAGTGGTATTTCGGGATTGAAATAAGTTAGGTAAATGATTCATGATATTCGGCCTAAGGCCATGTTATTGGTACTAAGTGTGACCGATTTCGGTTATGTGTTCTAGGGGCTAATCGATAGAATTAACAGAAGCTCTCGGGATTTTAGACTTTGTCAGAATCGATAGATCGAATATCGCTTTAATCAGGTGCGTAGTTATCGCACTGTTCTTTTGCTTGATATATGTATTGTAAGTATTATTTGATGTAAAGGTATGAGTTGTGCATGTTAGCCGGAATAAAGGCTAAGGTAAGTAATCGAATAATCAAGTTAATGGTTATGATATTAACTTGTCAGTGATTTGCGATAATAATTGATTATTGATGAATATAAAATAAAGTGATGACATGTGATGTATATTGTTCTGAATAACATGTGACCATGATAGATAAAATATACATATTTGTTTCGTACAAAATTTTGCTATGGTACATATACGTACGCATGAGACTTGTGATATGACTATTGGAGGAAAGGGTGTACACTATGTGAGTGGTTAAATGCTAGCCTCGTGCTACATTCGCGATTGATGATCAGTGAACCGATTGATATGTGGATCACTATGTGATCAATGGCTTGGCTACGACCTTAAGAAATAAGTGTGTCAAAGAAAGACATGTGGATCACTTTGTAGATTGGATTTCATATTTATAATTGTATGTTTGAAATTGTATATTTAAAGTTTCATATTCCTAATTATATATTATGTATATATATGGATTGTGTGGATATGGGCCAAGCCCACATGTAAGGACATGTGTCTAACTATGCACTGAGTCTTGGTGACTCACTTTATTTTTATAAAACCTTTCAGGTGGCGCATAATGCTTGGACCGGGTTTGGAGCGGGTACAAAGGTGGCAATGCAAAAGTGGATTTTCATGCAAAGGAATCTCTTGGTTAATGAATTAAATATTGATATTTTCAGTATTTTGATTAAGTGTGTATTGTAATAAGGCCCACTAAAGTATTTCAGTTCATTTGTTAAGTATCGTTACTATTATGCCCAAATATGGAAAGATAGTTTAAAGGTCGATTACAAATGGTTTTATTTTCTCAAGTAAAGTTTAAATTCGATAGTTTTATAACAAACTCCGATTTTACTTAGAATATTACAAGTCACGAAAATGTTTTATTAAAGGAAACAAATTTTTTATCGGTTTTACTCTTAAGTAAGGATATTTTTCGAATGTGTTCCGCAGTGGCATTCCAAATTCGGTTGGAGTGATTGGGCCCGGTTTGGGGTGTTACAAATAACCTTGTTCTTGTCCATACGGGTAGGCACACGGGCGTGTGTCTGGGCCGTGTGTGACACACGGTGGGTGTGTGACTAGGCCACGTGTCCCCTGCATGCTAGTGTTGCATAGGATATGTGTCCCATATGAGGTTGATGACGTCACAAACAGAATACCTAAGTTTTTACACACGGGCGAGGTCACGGGCTTGTCTAGGCCGTGTGGAGCACACGGGTGTGTGTCTGGCCATGTGAAAACCCTTGTAGGTTTGAAATGAAAATAAACCCCACAAGGTTTGGTCACACACAGCCTGCCCACACAGGTGTGTGTCATTTCACACGGGCGTGTGGCCCCTATTTGGGTAAAAACTTTTAAATGCACAGAAGTTTTCGATTGGGTTCCGAAACCCTTCGTATGCATGTTTAAGGACTCGAAGGTCCTTAATAAGAATGTTTTGATGGTGAAAGAGATATTTTAAGTTGGAATGAAATTTTATAGACTAGAGTTGTATGACTAAGTGAGTTAAGTCCGGTAACGCCTCGTGCCCGGTGCCAGTGTAGGATATGGATAAGGGGTGTTACATACAGACAAGTCAGACAAGCGTGTATGCTGGCTGTGTGACCCAAGTCAGAGAGTTAGACGGGGTCGGTCATAGGCTGGAACATAGCCATGTGCTCCCATTTCAAATGTCTACACGGCCTGTGACACGGGCGTGTCTGGTGGCCGTGTGAGACACATGAGCGTGTGTCCCTTGTTTTGAGAAAAAAATTCAAAGTTTCATGAAAGTTACTTGAGTTATCAGTTTAGTCCCGAACTACTCCTAAAGCATGTTTAGGGCCTCGTAGGCTCATAATAGGGACCAGGTAACTAAAATTAATTGATGATTGCTTGTAATATGAAAATTTATGCATAGTTGAATGTTTAATTGTTTTATAAGTCCAGTAATACTCCGTAATCCTATTTTGGCGTTGAATATGGGTGAGGGGTGTTACATTTGTTGGTATTAGAGCCACAGTTTAGTCGATTTTAGGAATAACATAGCTTGTGTGAGAGTCTAGCTATACATACCATATATAAATTGTGATAGTGTGATGACTCTTGACATTTGAAAAAGTGTTTTCATATAGTAACGAATCCCAATCGAGCTATACCTGATGAGATTGAAAGTAATATGCCCGTTCCTCCTCAAGGGACAGCGCCGTCTGATTCTAGACCCGTAACGGGCAGCCAAGAAGGAGAGGCTAAAGAAGCCTTCTTCCAAATGATTAACGAGTGGTTCACACAATATATCTGAACGAACCCGGCTACTCAACAACCTCCACCCCCTTCTAATCCCCAACCAGTTCACGTAGCTTCTCAAGGAATCGAGATTTTAATATTGAATATGTAACACCCCTGTCCCGAGTCTGTCGCCAGATTAAAGTAAGGAATGTTACCAGACAGATCAGAAACATTCACAGACAAAATCATACATTCAATCATCATTCTCAGACATAATGTCCCTTAAACGGGTCCTCGAGACCTTAATCATACTTATAAGTCGAGTCGGGACTAAACTGAAACACATATGAAATTCCATGAAAATTTGAAACTTTTCTAAAATACAGGGGAGACATGCCCGTGGGAGGAGACCGTGTGCCCTCCATGGCTTCTAGACACCCCCGTGTAATACTAACTATACCAACACGGTCATTAGGCACGTCCGTGTGCCATGGCCGTGTACTTTTAGGTCATATACTGACTTCCCCACCACGGCCACCAAGCACTCCCGTGTCGAGGCCGTGTACTTTTATGTTAGCTATTGACTTGTATACCACGGCCAGATGACACACCTATGTCGATGCTGTGTGATGATAAACTGCATCCTACAATTTACCCACGGTCGTTAGGCACGCCCGTGTGCCACAACCGTGTGACATTATAGGCCATTTACAAGGCCAAAATGCCACCTATAAGGGTCAAACCTACAAGCCATATTTAACAAGATATCGCATGCACATATAACCATCAAAACATACCAAAATCATCAACCAATTCATGCATATTTGTTAACTAAAGTAATCACACTACAATCCACTCAATATTCATTCAATCTAACTATTCAAACCAATTCCAATCATACCAATTTGTATAACTAAATCTAAATTATACCAAGATCCTTTCATCCATATATACTTACCATCTCATAACCATTTCATTTAACAACTAAGCATGCCAAAACAACTTCACATATCACATTCATTAAGGCATATTATCAAAACATAATTAGCCAAATCACATGGCTAAGTTCATTATACAACTCATACCAAAACTAGCCTATACATGCCATATTGAGCTATATACATTCTCAAAGTGTACCAAAATAAGTTTTAGTAGTGTGATGACAATCCGTGATGGTCCCGAGCCTTCAGTAGCTTTGACGACCTATAAAACAGATTTAACACACACATAGAGTAAGCTTTCCAAAAGCTTAGTAAGTCAATATATATAAATAAACTTAGTATGGAAGGCCTATATACAAATAAAATCATTGGCAAATCAATCACTTATCAACCATCACATATTTGCTTTGGTTCATACTTCATTAACCATTTTCACCATTCAAGAATCATATAAACACATAGCTCATCTAGCCAAAACAATTCTTATCATATCATAAATTTCCGTATACATATTATCATAGTAAGATCATTTAGATACTTACCGTATATACACATATAGTGTATAATAAACGCACCTGAATCGGATTTAATATCACATAACGGTTCATAGCTCTAATGGGCAGATAATACCAACGCAGCGCATGACGAGGTCTTACATGCACTTCGAGATATAGGTGCCATTGTCGCACAGGTCTTATATATAGTCAGATAATGATGCCTACGTCCCGGACGAGGTCTTATATATAAATAGATAATGATGCCTACGTCCCCGACGAGGTCTTATATATAAACAGATAATGATGTCTACGTCACCAACGAGGTCTTATATATAAATAGATAATGATGCCTACGTCCCCGACGAGGTCTTATATATAAACAGATAATGATGCCTACGTCCCCGACGAGGTCTTATATATAAACAGATAATGATGCCTACGTCTCCGACGAGCTCATATATATAAACAGATAATGATGCCTACGTCCCCGACGAGGTCCTACTCGTAAACAGATATTGATGCCAACATCCCCGACGTGGTCTTACTCGTAAACAGAACAGATACCTATTCCTAGATTCATACGAGGCTTCTCCGACTTAATCAATATATCGAACTTATCTTAGAATTCAATTACAGAATTTCTCATAAGCATTTATTATCAACATTAATAAAATGAACAGTTATAAATTCATATAAGCACGTTATTTGCATAGTGACTTACCTCAAATTCGGTTTATCGGAATTAGAACGGCTATTCGTTTACTTTTGCTTTCCCGCGATCTAAATCTGTTTTCCTCGGTTCTTGTTCTAAACACATTCAGTATTAATCCTTTTATTCACTAATTCATTCAATTCAGTCCAAGGACACACATTTAGGGCTATTTGCAAAATAACCCTTATATTTGTACAACTTAGCAATTTAGTCCATTTTTCTCAAAACATCAAATTCACAAAATCCACTGATACATAAGCTTGGCCGAATATATACACATGACATACAAGCCCACATTTTTCATCAAATTCACAATTTAGTCCCTCAATTTACCATTTTCTCAATTTAGCCCTATTTAGCTAAATTCATCAAAACTTCAAGAACAAAATATGTTCATCTACCACCAACTTATCATTTAACACCTTAAAGCATCACAAAGCTCAACATGTCATCAATGGCATAACTTACAAACATCACCATTACACGAAATTAAAACATGGGTTTGATAGTAGACGAAGCAACGATTACAAAAGCGTAGAAATTATCAAAAACGGATCAAAAACTAACCTTGAATTCAAGCTCTCAAATGGCTGAAACTTTGAAAGCTTAAAACCTTTCTTTTTCTTTATCACATTCGACCAAAGAATGATAAAAGCAAGGCCATTTTCTTTTGTTTCTTTTATTAACTAATAACTTATAAAATACATATAACATAAAATATCATATGCATTAACAAATCACTAATGTAACATTAATGAAACCATTTTATCATCTTATAATGCATGGATATAAATGTCCACTTGCTTTAATGGCATAATAACCTTTTAAGGACCTCATATAATAAAGACATAAGCAAATATATTCCTTTACAAAAGCATGCTAATTTTGCATTTGATTCAATTTAATCCCTTTTATCAATTTAAGCACAAAGATGGACAATTTAACTTACGGAAATTTAATACATACTTAATCACATATCAACGACATAGAATATAATATTAAAATATTATACAGACTCAGATTTGTGGTCCAAAACCACTGTTCTGACTAGGGCATAAACCGGACTATTACAGAATAAGCCTTCAGTTGATAAGATCCGTAAACACGGGGCTGAAGAGTTTAGAGCTAATGTTGTTGATGATCCTAAGAGAGCCGAGTTTTGGCTTGAAAATACGATTCGAGTGTTTGATGAGCTTTTTTGCACACAGGCTGAATGTTTAAAATGTGCTATATCACTTCTGAGAGACTCTGTGTATTAGTAGTAGAATATGTTAGTATCAGTGGTATCGAGAGAGAGAGTCACCTGGGAGTTCTTTTAGACCGAGTTCTGGAAGAAATATATAAGCCAACAATTTCTGGATCAAAAGCAAAAAGAGTTTTTAGAATTGAAATAGGGTCGTATGACGATAACTGAGTACGAGAGAAAATTTGTACGACTGAGTAAATATGCTCGAGATTATGTGTCTACTGAAGAGATTTGTGCAAGCGGTTTGTTGACGGGTTGAATAAAGACATTAAACTTCTGGTCGGGATTTTAGATCTGAAAGAATTTGTTGTATTAGTTGATCGGGCTTGTAAAGTCGAATACTTTAGCCGAGAAAAGAAGAAAGTTGATTTAGCTCGAGATTCAAAGAAAAGAATGATGAATAAACCTTATCATTATTCATCAAAGAAATCCTGAGATTCGTGTAACACCCCAAACCCGGCCCAAACACCACGGCCGAATCTGGTATGTTACGGAGAAAACGTGTTTGAAAATTTCGAGGTTGCACTAGATAGATTTGATAAAACTTTGTTCCTTTTAGAAAACAAGTTGTTTAATATCGTTACTAAAACATTCATCTTAGTAAAAATTTTGGTTTCAGTTTGGATCCAATTGAGTTTCATTCAATTATAAAATCGGTGTGATACCCGATGGTATAGTCAAAAACATATCGCTTTGTTGGTTTGAAAACGTGGCCTTTCCAAATTTTAGTAAAAATTGTACCAAGTTATTTTTGTTACAAAGATATCAAAATCTAACATAAAGCATAAATATCATAAAGCACATCTTAGAAGGCCTTTTACACATCCAAGATAAAACCCAAATAAAAGTAAATAAGCTAAAGTACCCAAATGCAAATGATCGAGCAAAACTTTTATTAAAGCATGGCATGTGCACCCGAGTCCATCCAGGCTACAAGTCGCGTCTACGAGTTACCCGAAATGTTAAAGGAGAGGGTGAGTCGAGTGACTCGAGTGTGTAAATCCCGCTCCAGAAGAAACAACATGCTAACACACATCATACATAGCAACATAATTAATGCAACCCGATCCTAACCATCCATATCGCCTTTTCTACCCCGTGTGGTACCAAACCACCGGTGGTGCCAAAACCACGGTGACATATAGTCACAATGTGTTACCAAAACACCTGTGTCCCAAAGACACAATATCCGTCAATGTGGTACCAAACCACTTGGTGTCCCAAAGACACAATTGTGCTACCAAAAGCACTTGGTGACCGAAGTCACAAATCCAATGATGATGGGGCCAACCCATCGTGTGATACCAAATCACTAGCGCAGGCGATCCCATATCTCAAGTGGGGCCAACCCATGGTGGTCAAACCACGGGGACAAGTCGTAATGAGGTGCCAAACCTCCGTGTCCCAAAGACACAATGTGCTACCAAAGCATCGGTGACCGTAGTCACAAACGGTGATGGGGCCAACCCATCGTGTGATACCAAATCACCTGGCGTCAATCCCGTATCTCACAAGTGGGGCTAACCCACGGTGGTGGTGTTAACCACGAGGACGAGACGACGAGGTACCAAACCTCCGGAGGTGCCAAACCTCTGGTGACCCAAAGTCACAAAGTTGTGTTACCAAAACATTTGGTGCTCGTCAAACACAAAATACCACCGCTCCTCCACTCGTATCACCCATCAACATACCATACTCATGTAATCATGCATATCATACAATCATGCATCTCATGCTATTATGTCTAATCTCATATCCCGTGTCGATATATCCATCCATAGTAACATATAGATCATCATTAAACTTATAATAATAATCTTGACTTACCCGAGTCCAGTATCATACCCATTAGGGTATCATATCAAACATCACTGTTTCTTTAATCATCACACAGGTTAACAATCATATTACTAAACGGAAGTGTGTTAGTTTACACACCTGATAACTACGAGTCTAGAATCCCAACGAAAACAATCTAAGGCCCCTTGATGACTAGCTCCTACAATCGGTCCCAACATAGGGTTAGGCATCACTACATTCGACCAACAACCATTAACCAAAGGGGTTGTCGAATCATCATACCTTGCTATTGGTTTGATTCTTTATCAAACCCGAACCACAAAGGCTTTCCTTCCAACAATCGGCTACCTTCAAAAGAGAGCTATTAATCTTTTGTTACCTTTGCCTTAATCGATCCTAAAAGATTGAAATAATAACAATACCATATATTCACCCCTACTTACCAGTCGATCACAAAAGAATGACGATTCCCTTGTTTGCTTCACACTCCCAAAGACCCTAAAACAAAGAGATTAGAACCCTTCCAACATAACCATAATCGGCCCTTAACCAAAACACAACCAATAGAGAACCAAAAGAGGGAGATATGGCCATTCGGCCTTGCACTTACCAACACCCAATATTCGACCAAACTAGGCCTTCTAGGAGAGGAGAGGTTCGGCCAACTTTTAGAACAAGATGAAGAAAGAATTCGGCTTATCCCAAAGAAGAAACACAAGAGAAAGGTGTACAGAAGGGGGTTGATATTCGGCCAACAATGGAAGGAAGATTCGGCTCAAAAGTGTTAAGATAGAAGGAAAACAAAAATGGGTAAAGGGAGAGTACTTACGGTTTTGAAAGAAAGAAGAAATGGAGAGAGAGCTTTGGAGGATGGGTTTCGGCTACCAATAAAAGTCAAGGGGAAACAAAGCAATTTCGGAAAGGTGAAATTGCTTAAGCTTTCTGGTTTTGAAAAGGAAGAAAATGAGAACTTACTTGGAGAAATTCGGCTACTATTGACAACAAAAGAGGAAAAAGTTTGAAACCAAAAGTGACCGAATTAATGCCAAAATGCCAAAATGAATTTGGCTACCCACTCCCCCATACCAAGCCGTCCCCTACTCCAACACCTACCAACCTAGCCACTCCCAAAACTCCCCAAAAATTCGGCCATATCCCCTACTCACTCCAAGCCACTAGTTCAAAATAGTTCGAACAAGTCAAACTCCTACTTTCACTCCACCTACCAATCCCTCATTTGACCAAGTCTTAGGCGAGTTTGAACCGCCACAAACTCCTCCCTCCATGCCAGTCAAAATGAGTGCCAAAAGTGGCCACTCATGACTCGAACACAAGGCCACCTTCCCTTGTAGATGACGCCCACACTCGGCTCCTCCAAGTGGCACATGCTTTGCCACTTTGCTAGCCTTATTTTTGTGAAACAAAGAACCAAATAAAATACACATCCTCACTCCATCGGCTCCCGACTTAACACCCAAAAACCAAAATTTTCCCATACACTCGGGCATACACCTAGCCTACAATTAAGCCCCATAAAACATAAAAATAGCAACATAGCACACCAACATATGCAAAACATGCCATAACAAAAATAGCCCCTAACCCGGGATATTACGCTTCTACATTTCTTAAAGATAATTTCGCCCCGAAATTACCTCGGTCAAAAGAGTTGCGGGTATTCTTTGTCTCATCACATCCTCGGGTTCCCACGTAGCTTCTTCCACGCCATGGTTACGCCAAAGTACCTTAACAGAGGCCACAGACTTCTACGCGGGACCTTCACATCCCGATCAAGAATCGCACGGGTTCCTCTTCCATAGTCAACCGGATTTACCTCGATCTCTCCACCGCTACTACATGTGATGGATCACGAGCGTGCACCGTCGAAGCATCGACACGTGAAAAACATCGTGAATCGGCTAAGCTCGTGGCAATTCAAGCCGATACGCCATCTGGTCCAACTCGTCTCAATACCTTATACGCCCAATAAACCTCGGACTTAGCTTGCCTTTTCTCGCCAAACCTCGGCACCTTCTTCCAAGGCGAGACCTTTAAGAAGACCCGATCTCCACAAATGAACTCTATATCTCTTCGCTTAAGATCGGTATAAGACTTTTGCCGATCCGAAGCTTCCTTCAAACGAGCTCGGATCAACCTAACCTTGTCCTCGGCCTCAACCAACCAACTCGGGTCCCAACAATTGACGTTCACCTAACTCTCGTCCAACAAGTAGGTGAGCGACACTTCCTACCATCTGACGCCTCATATGGTGCCATTTTGATGCTTGCTTGGTAGCTGCTTGCTATAGGCGAACTTCGGCTAATGGCAGAAACTCTTCCCAAGCGCCCACCTCAAGTCCGAACACAACCTCTCAACATGTCTTCCAAGATCCGAATAACCCTTTACATTGCCCGCCGATCGCGGTGAAAAGTCGTCTTTGAAATCAAGCGTACCAGAGCCCGATGCAACGCTCTCGAACCTCGGCGTAAACACAGGATCCCTATCCGAGATTATCGAAAACCGGTACACCGTATAGCCTTACTATCTCGACACATAAAGCTTCGCCAACCTCAAGTGAATAGTCCACTCTCACCGGAATGAAATGGGCCGACTTAGTCAGACGGTCCACAATAACCCAAACTGAATCTTTCTTGCTTGGCGTAAGCGGTAAACCACTGACGAAATCCATAGTTATCCTTTCCCATTTCCACTGAGGGATTTTCACAGTGAAGCAACCACGTGAATCGCGATGTTCAGCCTTGACCTGCTGACAAGTCAGACACTTCCCAACAAACTCTGTCACCTCTTTCTTCAAGCCAGGCCACCAAAACTGCTCTCTAAGATCCCTATACATCTTACTACCTCCAGGATGCATAGCATAAGGACTGCTATGTGCGTCCTGAAGAATCTTCTGCCTCAGCTCAACATCTTTAGGCATACAAGCCTTACCTTGAAAACACAGAACCTCATCACTAGACAAGCTGTAACCCTCCAAACCACCATTCTGCACTTGTAACCTTCGCGCACTCAGAACCTCATCCTCTAACTGTTTTTCTCTGATCTGTCCAACCCAAGTAGGCTTAACCTGCAGCTCTGCCAGAATACTCCCGTCGTCATACAAACTCAAATGGGCAAACATCGTTCTTAAGTCCGAAACAACCCTACGGCTCAACGCGTCTGCCACCACGTTAGCCTTGCCCGGATGATATTCAATCGAGCGATCGTAGTCCTTGAGCAACTCAACCCATCTACGCCGCCTCAAATTTAGATCTTACGAGTCAATAGATACTTGGACTCTTATGATGCGTGTAGACTATTGATCTCTCACCGCACAAGTAATGCCTCCATTTTTAGAGCGAAGACTATGGTGTCGCTAGCTCTAAATCGTCGTGCGTCGGATAGTTGACCTCGTGTGGCCTCGGTGCCCGAGAAGCGTAAGCCACAACCTTACCTCTGCAGATCAAAGACACAACCCAATCCCGTATGAGATGCGTCGCGCAATACACCTGTGAATTCCTTACGGCCTCGGGTTGAATTAAAGCAGAGCCTCGGTCAAGATCTTCTTCAACTTATCAAAACTCTCCTGCATTGTTCCTCACCCAAACGAACGGAACTCCCTTTCTTATGACTTAGTCGCCGGTCTTTGCAATTAACGAGAAACCCTCAACAAATCTTGTGTAGTATCCGCCAAACCCAGAAACTCGAATCTCACCATCGACTTAGGAGGCTTCGGTCGTAAGCGCCTCAACCTTCCGAGGATCTACTCTAATCCCCCGGTGATACTACATGACCCAAAAACGTCACTTCACTAAGCGTAACTTCGCACTTATCGAACTTAGCATAGAGTTGCTTCTCCTCAAAATTTGCAACACCACTCTCAAGTGTGCATCATGCTCTTCTTCCGACCTTGAGTAAACCAAGATGTCGTCAATAAAAACCACGATTTAAAGCGGTCTAGATATCTTTGAAACACCCTATTCATCATATCCATAAAAGCCGCGGAGCATTAGTCAACCCGAACGGCATTACCAGAATTCGTAGTGCCCGCATGCGAGTCCAAACATTTGTCTTATGGATATCCGCTTCTTAACTTTCAACCGATGTACCTGCACCTCAAATCGATCTTGAAAACACCGATGCACCTTTGGTGATCAAACAAGTCATCTATCCGTAAGCGGATACTTGTTTTTAATCGTCGACTTATTCGGTTTGGCGTAATCGATACACATCCGCATCGCATCGTCCTTCTTCTTGGCGAATAATACCGGCGCTCCCCACGGTGAAACACTTGGCCTAATGAAGCCTCGATCCAATAGCTCCTGAATCTGAGCCTTAAGCTCCACCAATTCCTTTGGCGCCATCCTATATGGAGCAATAGACACTGGCGAAGTCCCTGGTAGCAGATCTATCCTAAACTCTACCTCACGATCCGGTGGCAAACCCGGAAGCTCCTCTGGAAACACATCAACAATTTCCTTAACAGTACGAACCTTCTCAATAGCAGACTCTTTAGCCTCCAAGGCATACACATGAACCACATACGCTTCACATTTCTTCCGACCATCTTTCTGACTTTTAATGCCGACACCACATTGGATAAGTAATCTTTCCTATTACCTATCATAATCACTTCATCTCCCTTATCCGTCGATAGAACCATGCGCTTAGCCGCGCAATCCACCTTGGCACGGTACTTAACCAAACAGATCCATCCTAAGAATCGATCGAACTCCCAAACGGTAGTTCCATCGGATCGCGACAAATACTACCCTTTGGAGTTCTAGGGTACATCCTTATACTGACTTATCTACCACTACTGAGTGACCTAGAGGGCTAAATACGGTCATTTGTCTA
Source organism: Gossypium bickii (assembly GCA_025503065.1). Classification (NCBI taxonomy): domain Eukaryota; kingdom Viridiplantae; phylum Streptophyta; class Magnoliopsida; order Malvales; family Malvaceae; genus Gossypium; species Gossypium bickii. The sequence goes on along the minus strand of CP106710.1, from coordinate 104,179,213 downwards.
GAAGCGGTTTACGAAGTCTAAGTCCATGGTCTCAACTATACTACTAGCAACATACGAACGCGTGGAACCCAAGTCAATTAAAGCAGTATAGGAGAACCAAAAATCAAAACGCGTCTGGTGATTACGTCCGGTGCGCGCCCTCCTCGCGGCGCCTAGCTGCATATACACTGCATCACCAGTGTCGTGCCTCGTAACTACGCGCACTCTGCGCCGGTGCTCCACGACCTCGACCAAATCCATTACCACCTCTGCCATTACCACGGCCCCTCCGTGGTGGCGGTCCATTACCTACGAACCGACACGGCCCGACTCTCGGGATCGAATCTCGGCCATCCCACGCGGGCCGGTCCCTAATGCGATGATCCGAGAGAACCACACTCGAAGCAACCTTTTCCACCAGTCCAACAACCACCCCAATGAGATTTCCCACATCGATTACATCTGCGGCGGTCCACGCCTAGCGAACAACAAACCTAGCAGATCGATTACGCCGCCCACTCGGTCTAGCCTCTTCTCGCGGATTACGGGCGATCGAGAAGACCCAAAGCTCCTCTTAAGCCTACTCCTGTCCATGCTCTGTCTTACCGACTCTTTAACACCCTCGGCTACCTTAGCCTTCTCAACTAAGACAGCAAACTCAAGGCCTGGCTTTGTGGAGCAATCAGCGACCTCAACTCGTCTCGCAGACCATCCTCGAAAACGAACACACCTCTCATGCTCGGTGGCTACAATGCCCCCGGCATACCTACTCACCGGGAACTCACCTGCGACTCAAAGCCATGATTTACTCCCTGAACAAGCCTCGAAATGCCTCACATTTGGGAGTCGATGTAACTAGCCCCGATGTATTTCTTTTGATATGCAGCTACGAAATAATCCCATGTCGGATCTCTCATTTGCCACACTATCCCGAACCGTGAGCCACCACCGATATGACTCATCCCGTAGAAGCGTACGATGCCCTTCAACTCTCTTGGTAGTCAAGTCCAGATCATCCATGATTCGCTCGGTTGCCTCGGACAATATTCAAGCGATCTTAGGAGCAACACCCGATACACCTCGGAAAAATTCAGCCCCGTTAGCCCGAGTCGCTCAGAGCAGATTTCCTAACTCTCGCACCACCACCTACACCGGCTACTCTTTCCAACACCCGCAAAGATCGCTGTCGTGACATCTGCATCGCCCCCGGTGCGATCTTGGAACTCACCACCTCCGGTGGTGGCGGGCCGTATCTCATTTTCGACGACCTTGACCGGATCCTACGGGTTGAAGCGTCATCCTACCTCGACCTCGACCACGAGTATTACGGCCACGTCCACCTCGAGTACTCATGACTAAACGATCTACGTCTACGATTAAGAAGATTTTTATGCATTAGTATCGTTCCACTTTCTTAACCGCAAAGAAATTTTATGGATGGAGTTTAATCGGGGGTTCTTTCGAGCAACCAAGGTTTCAATCTTCTATCCTATTCACCCAAAAGAGGTCATACATCCATTCCTTAACCCTTTCTATACCTATTCACTCTTGGACATTCACGCCATTTCTAGCCCAAGGTATTTCGTCCCTTTTCCTACGAGGTATTTTCGTAATAAAAAGATATTTTAAACTTTCAGTAAAAACCGGTCACTTTGGAATTCCAAAATTTGAGAGTGTTCTTTGAAAATTTTGTAAAATACTTCGTTTTGGAAACCAGGGGTATTTTAGTAATTTTCACAGACTGAGGGCGTTTTCGTAAATTTCCAAAATCAAAATTTTCGATTGATATTTTGTAAAAGCAGAGTGTTTGAATTTCGTACAAATTTATTGAGTTCGAGATTTTATAAACCAGGGGCATTTTAGTAAATTTACCACTAAGGGCATTTTTGTAATTTTTACAAATCGAGAAATTCGTTGTAAAAGTGACATTCTCAGTTTTGAAAGAGTTTATTGCAAAAAGTTTGAAAACATTAAGGTTGTTGTTGTATTTTCAAAAACATGGCTAATTCCCTTTCGGGTTTTAGTCGTTAGGTTAAGTCTATGATCGAGCCTTCTTAGTCGGGGTGAACTCGAGAGCACGCACTGGGTGGGATACTGCGAAGAGGAGGTGAGTCACGAGGACCGCTTAAATACCAAGCTCTTAGGATCCTCTCCTAGACATGCGTCGGAGTTACCACACCCTAGCCCAGTGGTGAGTCATAGATTGGTTTAGTGCTTTAAGTCTTATGCTTTAGTTCGAGTGTTTGAGTGACCTAATCGTAGGGTTCAAGTCCTATAAATCTATCTACGTTCCATATCACCTACCCTTCTACAAATAGTAATTCACATGAAGAGTTTAGAACTACTTACCAGGCGGCTGAGTGCAGGAGACTCGGTGCCATGCCTTGTAAACCATGCCATGTCTTTAACCCAAAACATTTAAAGCAGACTTTTGAAAAGCAGTTTGGGCCTCGGGCCCAGTGATGAGCTTTTGAACTTGGCTCTGATACCATAATTGTAACACCCCAAACCCGGCCCAAACACCACGGCCGAATCTGGTATGTTACGGGGAAAACGTGTTTGAAAATTTCGAGGTTGCACTAGATAGATTTGATAAAACTTTGTTCCTTTTAGAAAACAAGTTGTTTAATATCGTTACTAAAACATTCAGTCTTAGTAAAAATTTTGGTTTCCAGTTTGGATCCAATTGAGTTTCATTCAATTATAAAATCGGTGTGATACCCGATGGTATAGTCAAAAACATATCGCTTTGTTGGTTTGAAAACGTGGCCTTTCCAAATTTTAGTAAAAATTCGTACCAAGTTATTTTTGTTACAGCATATCAAAATCTAACGTAAAGCATAAATATCATAAAGCACATCTTAGAAGGCCTTTTACAAATCCAAGATAAAACCCAAATAAAAGTAAATAAGCTAAAGTACCCAAATGCTGTGATCTGAGCAAAACTTTTATTAAAGCATGGCATGTGCACCCAGAGTCCATCCAGGCTCCAAGTCCGCGTCTACGAGTTACGAAATGTTAAAGGAGAGGGTGAGTCGAGTGACTCGGTGTGTAAATCCCGCTCAGAAGAAACAACATGCTAACACACATCATACATAGCAACATAATTAATGCAACCCGATCCTAACCATCCATATCGCTTTTTCCACCCCGTGTGGTACCAAACCACTGGTGGTGCCAAACCACTTGGTGACATATAGTCACAATGTGTTACCAAAACACTTTGGTGTCCCAAAGACACAATATTCGTCAATGTGGTACCAAAACCTTTGGTGTCCCAAAGACACAATTGTGCTACCAAAGCTTTGGTGACCGAAGTCACAAATCCAATGATGATGGGGCCAACCCATCGTGTGATACCAAATCACTAGTGAGACGATCCCATATCTCAAGTGGGGCCCACCCCGGTGGTCAAACCACGGGGACAAGTCGCAATGAGGTGCCAAACCTCCGGTGTCCCAAAGACACAATGTGCTACCAAAGCACGGTGGTGACCGTAGTCACAAATGCGTGATGGGGCCAACCCATCGTGTGATACCAAATCACCCGGCGTCAATCCCGTATCTCACAAGTGGGGCTAACCCACGGTGGTGTTAACCACAGGGACGAAATTTGAGGTACCAAACCTCTGGAGGTGCCAAACCTCACGTGACCCAAAGTCACAAAGTTGTGTTACCAAAACAACTGGTGCTCGTCGGCACAAAATACCACTTTGCTCCCTCCACTCGTATCACCCATCAACATAACATACTCATGTAATCATGCATATCATACAATCATGCATCTCATGCTATTATGTCTAATCTCATATCCCGTGTCACATATATCCACGATCATAGTAACATATAGATCATCATTAAACTTATAATAATAATCTTGACTTACCGAGTCAAAGATATCATACCCATTAGGGTATCATATCAAACATCCTTTGTTTCTTTAATCATCACAAAGTTAACAATCATATTACTAAGCGGAAGTGTGTTAGTTTACACACACGATAACTACGAGTCTAGAATCCCAACGAAAACAATCTAAGGCCCCTTGATGACTAGCTCCTACAATCGGTCCAACATGGGGTTAGGCATCACTACATTCGCCAACAACCATTAACCAAAGGGGTTGTCGAATCATCATACCTTGCTATTGGTTTGATTCTTTATCAAACCCGAACCACAAAGGCTTTCCTTCCAACAATCGGCTACCTTCAAAAGAGAGCTATTAATCTTTTGTTACCTTTGCCATGTCGATCCTAAAAGATTGAAATAATAACAATACCATATATTCACCCCTACTTACGATCGATCACAAAAGAATGACGATTCCCTTGTTTGCTTCACACTCCCAAAGACCCTAAAACAAAGAGATTAGAACCCTTCCAACATAACCATAATCGGCCCTTAACCAAAACACAACCAATAGAGAACCAAAAGAGGGAGATATGGCCATTCGGCCTTGCACTTACCAACACCCAATATTCGACCAAACTAGGCCTTCTAGGAGAGGAGAGGTTCGGCCAACTTTTAGAACAAGATGAAGAAAGAATTCGGCTTATCCCAAAGAAGAAACACAAGAGAAAGGTGTCTGAGAAGGGGTTGATATTCGGCCAACAATGGAAGGAAGATTCGGCTCAAAAGTGTTAAGATAGAAGGAAAACAAAAATGGGTAAAGGGAGAGTACTTACGGTTTTGAAAGAAAGAAGAAATGGAGAGAGAGCTTTGGAGGATGGGTTTCGGCTACCAATAAAAGTCAAGAGGAAACAAAGCAATTTCAGAAAGGTGAAATTGCTTAAGCTTTCGGTTTTGAAAAGGAAGAAAATGAGAACTTACTTGGAGAAATTCGGCTACTATTGACAACAAAAGAGGAAAAAGATTTGAAACCAAAAGTGACCGAATTAATGCCAAAATGCCAAAATGAATTCGGCTACCCACTCCCCATACCAAGCCGTCCCTACTCCAACACCTACCAACCGGCCACTCCCAAAACTCCCCCAAAAATCGGCCATATCCCCACTCACTCCAAGCCACTAGTTCAAAATAGTTTGAACAAGTCAAACTCCTACTTTCACTCTCCACCTACCAATCCCTCATTTGACCAAGTCTTAGGCGAGTTTGAAGCGCCACAAACTCCTCCCTCCATACAGTCAAAATGAGTGCCAAAAAGTGGCCACTCATGGCTCGAACACAAGGCCACCTTCCCCTTGTAGATGACGCCACACTCAGCTCCAAGTGGCACATGCTTTGCCACTTTGCTAGCCTTATTTTTGTGAAACAAAGAACCAAATAAAATACACATCCCTCAGCTCCATCAGCTCCCCTGACTTAACACCCAAAAACCAAAATTTTCCCATACACTCAGGCATACACCTAGCCTACAATTAAGCCCCTAAAACATAAAAATAGCAACATAGCACACCAACATATGTAAAACATGCCATAACAAAAATAGCCCCTAACTCGGGATATTACAATTCGTATAGTTGACTGAATGCAACAGTGGGATACCGGAATAGAGATCGTGGAAATCAACATGTGAATTCTAAAGCACAAGCTATTTCTATCTCGAGTGTTGGCAGTGTGAAAAATAACAAACCCGAGTGTCAACAATATAGGAGAAGACATTTTGGAGTATGCTGGAATAAGAGTACTAAAGCTTGTTTTAAATATGGATCGCCAGATTATTTTATTTGAGATTGCCTAGAATTATCTGAGAGAGATAAATTTCAGAATGCAAGACCAAGTAATATGACTACGAGAGGGAGACCACCGAGAAACTTGGGGAATGTATCCAGTGGTAGAGGTATGACTAGGGACTCAACTGTGAGATCTAAGGCCAGAGCATTTGCTAGTACATATGCTATTCGTGCTCGTGACGAGGCATTGTCCCTAGATGTTATTACTGGTACATCCTCTCTTTAAGACACTAATGTGATTGCTTTAATTGATCCTGGATCAACACATTCGTATGTTTGTGAGCATTTAGTGTCTAGTAATAAATTGCCTGTTGAGTCTACAGAAGTTGTAATTAAAGTATCAAACCCCTTAGGCAAGTATGTTTTAGTTAACAAAATTTGCAAGAATTGTGCTTTAACTACTCGGGGTTACTATTTTCCGGCTAACTTGATGCTTTTACCATTTGATGAGTTTGATGTGATTCCTGGTATGGATTGGTTGACTTTAAGTGATGCCATTGTGAACTGTAGATGAAAGATTATAGAACTGAAGCGTCAAATTAATGAAATTCTTCGGTTTGAATCTGATGAGTCAGATGGATTGCCTATAGTGATTTTGTCAATATTGGCTCAGAGATATGTGAGAAAAGGTTGTCATGCGTATCTAGCATATGTTTTAGATACCAAAGTATCTGAAAAGAAGATTGAATCAGTGCCTGTAGTTTGTGAATATCTGGATGTATTTCTAGAAGAATTGCCTAGGTTGCCACCAGTCAGAGAGGTTGAGTTTGCTATTGAGGTAATACTGGGAACTTCACCGATATCTATAGCTCCGTATAGAATGGCTCTGACAGAGTTGAAAAAGTTGAAAGTTGAGTTGCAAGAGTTAACAGATAGAAGTTTTGCACGACTGAGTTTTTTCGCCCTGGAGTGCAACAGTATTGCTCGTTAAGAAAAAAGACGGGTCAATGAGAATGTGTATTGATTATCGTCAGCTCAACAAAGTTACGATAAAGAAAAAATATCATTTGTCGAGAATAGATGATTTGTTTGATTAGTTGAAAGGTGCAACAGTGTTTTTAAAGAATGATTTGAGATATGGCTATTACCAATTGTGAGTTAAAGACTCAGATGTGCTGAAAACCGTGTTCAGAACGAGGTACGAACATTATGAATTCCTTGTTATGCCTTTTGCACTAACTAATGCTCCTCCCATTTTTATGGATTTAATGAATCGGATCTTTAGACCATATTTAGACATATTTGTTGTTGTGTACATTGACGACATTTTGATCTATTCTCGAGATGAGTCTGAGCATGCCGAGCATTTGAGGATTCTGTTACAAACCTGGAGAGATAAGCAACTGTATGCTAAATTTAGTAAGTATGAGTTTTGGCTCCGGGAAGTCAAATTTTTGGGACATAATGTCTCAGCGGATGGCATTCGAGATGATTCGAGCAAGATTTCTTCAGTTATTGACTAGAAATCACCTAGAAATGTATTCGAGGTCAGAAGCTTTCTGGGATTGACTGGTTACTATCGATGTTTTGTAAAAGGGTTCTCGATGATTGCTACACCGGTGACCAGACTGCTACAGAAGGATGTAAAATTTGAATGATCCGAGAAATGTCATCAAAGTTTTGATAAATTGAAAGCATTGTTAACTAAAGCACCAGTGTTGGTTCAACTTGAGTCGGGTAAAGAATTTGTGATTTACAGCGATGTATCATTGAACGGCTTAGGTTGCATGTTGATGCAAGAGGGAATTGTTGTAGCCTATGCCTCCAGACAGTTGAAACCACACAAAAAGAATTATTTGGCGCACGGTTTAGAGTTGGCTGCAATAGTTTTTGCACTAAAAATTTGGTGTCATCATTTGTATGGTGAAAAATGTCACATCTTTACCGATCATAAAAGCTTAAAGTATATTATGACTCAGAAAGATTTGAATTTGCGACAACGGAGATGGCTCGAGCTACTAAAGGATTATGAGTTAGTGATTGATTATCACCCGAGGAAAGCAAATGTAGTCGCAGATGCTTTGAATAGAAAATCATTGTTTGTCTTGAGAGCAATGAATACACAGTTGACATTATCTTATGATGGTTCAATTTTAGCTGAGTTAAAAGCTAAACCAGTATTTCTTCAATAAATTTGCGAAGCTCAGAAATGTGATTGTGAATTACAAGTTAAGAGAGTGCAATGCAAGTCGACTAGTGATTCAAAATACCAAATCGAATCTAATGGTTGTTTGATGTTTTGAGATAGAATCTGCATACTGAAAAATCCAGAGTTGATTCAGAAAATTTTATACGAAGCACATAATGGTTGTTTATCCGTTCATCCTGGAAGTACTAAAATGTACAATGATTTGAAACAATTGTATCGGTAGTCGAGTATGAAATAAGATATTTCTAAGTTTGTATCGAAATGTTTGATTTGCCAGCAAGTGAAATCCGAGCATCAAGTGACTTCGGGTTTACTTCAGCCTGTGATGGTACCGAAGTGGAAATGGGATAGAGGGACTATGGATTTCGTATCGGGATTACCCCTGTCTCCGAAGAAGAAAGATGCAATTTGGGTTGTTGTTGATCAGCTGACGAAATCAACACATTTCATTCCAGTGCGTACTGATTATTCACTCGATAGATAAGCTGAATTGTACATTACTGAGATCATTATATTGCACGGGGTGCCAATTTCAAATATTTCAGATAGAGATTCGAGGTTTGCATCGCTGTTTTGGAAGAAATTGCAAGAAGCTCTAGGTACAAAGTTTAATTTCAGTACAACATTTCATCTACAAATAGAAGGCCAGTCTGATAAAGTAATTCAGATTCTCGAAGATATGCTCCGATGTTATGTTTTAGACTTCAAAGGCAACTGGGAGAAATATTTGCCGCTGGTTGAATTTGCATATAATAACAGCTTTCAATTAAGCATAAAGATGGAACCGTATGAAGCATTGTATGGTCGTAAATATAGAATTCTATTGTATTGGACCGAGCTTTGTGAAAAAGAGATTCACGGGGTTGATTTGGTTAGAGAAACCAAAGAGAAAGTGAAAGTAATTCGCGACTGTTTGAAAGTAGCTTCAGATCATCAGAAATCATACACGGATTTGAAACGAAAAAATATTAAATTTTAGATCGGTGACAAAATATTTTTGAAAGTATCTTCGTGGAAGAAAATACTTCGTTTTGGTCATAAAGGCAAGTTGAGTCCGCGTTTCATCGGGCCGTACAAGATCATCGAAAGTATAGGGCCAGTGGCATATTGACTAGCTTTACCATCAGAGTTAGAAAAGATTCACAATGTGTTTCATGTGTCGTTGTTGCGTCGATACAGATTTGATCCCTCACATGTAATTTCTCCGTCAGAGATCAAAATTCAACCCGATATGACATACAACAAAGAACCGATTAGAATTTTGGCTCGAGAGATTAAAGAATTGAGAAATGAAAGCATGGCTCTCATGAAAGTACTTTGGCAACGACATTGTGTCGAAGAGGCTATGTGGGAGCCTGAGGAAGCTATGAGAAAACAGTACCCTAACCTATTCACTGGTATGATTTTCGGGGACGAAAATCCCAAATGGGGGAGTTGTAACAGCCCTGTTTTAGTCAAATCAAAACAGTGGTTTCAGGACCACAAATCTGAAATCAAAATATTTATTTTATTATTATTTTAATTTTTATGATATGATTGAATGATTGTGTGAAAATTTCGTTAAGGAATTTTATCTTTTGGTTGGTCAATTTGATAAAGAGGACTAAATCGCGTAAAGTGTAAAAGTGAAGTTCTATTAACTAAAAGTACTTAATAGCTATAGTACTTTAAAGTAAAGGTACTTATGTTGTAGTTAGACCATTGTATTGTTGAGTGGACATTTATGGACATAAAACAAGTGAATTTTAATGTTTTTAAACAAGGTTAATTTAGTAATTTATTAATAAAGGTTAATTAAAACAAAACAAAAATCAAATTTTGCTCATCTTTCTCATCATAGCTGAATATTGAAGAGAAGAAAAATCTATTTCTTTAGAGCTTATTTGGCCAAGCTATTTTGGTCAATTAAGGTACGATTTTTGCCCGATTTTTAATGATTTCTATGTTTTTGTGATCATTGCAAGTAGTGCTAGCTAGCCCAAGGACTATTTTGCAAACTGTTAAAGATTTTGAAAGTTTTCATTGATGATAATATGTGTTCTTTGATGTTTAATGATGAAATATGAAATCTTTTTGTTAGATTTACGTATTTTGTAAAGTGATTTTGAGTAAAAATGCAAAATAGTGATTTATTTGTGAAAATGTATGGTTAAATGTGTGAAAAATTTATAAATATGAACTGCTAGGGCATTATAGTAATTCAGGTATTATAGGTATTAAAGAAATTTCATGAATTTTTGATTTTGTGTAATAAAGACTAAATTGTAAAAATGTGGAAGTTTAGAGGCTAATGTGCAAAATAGTTCAAATGCATATTTTGGATTAAATTGAATAAATAAATGATTAAATGAGTCAATTTTGAATATATTTAGATTAAGAGAGGAGAAATACGGACTTAGATCAGGGAAAAACAAAGTTGTGGAATAATTGACTCAATTCGCCATTTTAGCAACCGAGGTAAGTTCGTATGCAATGAGCTTTAATTATGATTATGTTTAAATGCTTTGACATTGCATGAACTGTGGAAATGAGACTAAGGACATGTTCAACAATGATTCGAAAATAGATTGAAAGTGATTCAACTACGATTTGGTATTGAAATCCCGATTGAACCTTAGGAATAGTTGAGGATACTAATGACATGTCATTAAGGATACTTTGAGTTCACTTCGAGCCATGATTTAGCTCTTTGGGTGCGAGATAAACTGATTTGGCTTTGGGCCATGCATATCGGCTAATTTAGCTTCGGGCCATGATATCAAAACTTTGGATATAAGTTACCTTGATTTGGCTTCGGGCCATGATATAGGTACTTATTATAAAGCCCCGAATATTTGGGCCTAGAAGAATTAGGCCTAATGGGCCTTGGGCATCGGAGCATTTAAAATTTTTGAGAATAAGAGAACGACACTAATGCAAGTTGGACCTATTAGAAGAGTGATTTTGGAAGGTTAGGGGGCTTCCATGAAGTCCGGGGTTCAAACCTGGGCTTTAGGAAAAATTTTGGTTTTACGTGAATAAAACCCTGGGAGTAAGTAAGTAGGCTTTAAGAATAAATTATGGAAAAAGAAATTACACAAGTAAGTGAGTGGTCAAGTGGAAAGGCGTCATTAAGGTTACAAGGGAGCTTGGGTTCAAGTCTTAGCACTTGCAATTCATTTTGATTTCTTTTTAAATGAACTTAGACTTTGGCCCATAGGCTTATATTTAGTTGTGCTTCTTTTGTTACACAAGGAGCTAGTTAGTAAAGTGACTAGCGGCGTGGATTAAGTTACAGGGGAGCCTGAGTTCGAAACCCCTTGCATGCAAAAGGTGGCTATTTTGCTAATTTGGGGCGGTTTTTGGATGATTGCTGGAGGGATCCCACATCGGGAAGCTAGCATGAGAGTAGGCGAGAAGTTGGCTTTAAATAGAGTGACTATGAGGAGAGTAAGGATACCTTGGGTGGTGTTTGGGCATAAGAATGTTCGGAGCGCGGATTAACTCCAGATTCCAATCAGGTGTGTATTTCGCACTACTCTAGGTATAGAGCGGCAAATGCCGAAATGTCAGTCACACAGTGATGGTAGCCACACGAGCGTGTGAGCGCACGTATGGGAGCTTCGACGTGATAGTTGAAGCCATCATGAGTGTTCTTGTGGGCTTAGGCTATTTGGGCCACGATGGGCCGAAAGGGGCCATGTGGAGCCACTAGGCCCGTGGGCCCAATCGGATAAGTTGTATGATTGTGTAGTAAATATTGGATTGGACTAAGTGAATCTCATATCTGTGGCTAGATTTAGGCTAAATGGGCCACACGAGCATGTGGGCCCATTTAGGCCTAGAATTGGCCCTAGGCCCATTCGCATCATTATCTCTGTTTAGAATACTTTGGTTTAACTGGGCAAGTCGCAGTTTGATCGCTCTAGTGAAGGTGACAATGCTCGGGATTGTTTAGTACTCTACGTGATAAGGTGTGTATCCATATACACTACTCTTATTGTTTATCGGTTGAAAAGTCGAAGGTGGGTATATTGTACTATCTTGACTGTTGGTCGGCATTATGCCGAAAAGCTGAAATACCGATGAACGATGCCAAAATACCCTTGGTTTAAAAAATTACTGAAAAACCCTCAGTTTGTGAAATTACTGAAGTACCCCCGGTTTGTAAAATTACTGACATACCCCTAATTTGTGAAATTACCGAAATACCCCTAGTTTGCAAAATTACCGAAATACCCCAATTTGTGAAATTATCGAAATACTCCCAGTTTGTAAAATTACTAAAATACCCTCTATGGGTAAAGTTACCAACCTTCCTTCGATGGGTAAAATTATCGAGATGCCCTTACGGGATGAAATGACTATTTTACCCCTGACTGAGTAAATGACTGTTGTGCCCTCGTGGTAGTACTACTATTGCATGTGTTAATTGTATGATTGATTATGTTTGAGATGCACTACATACATGGATTAGTTATGAGTAGAATTACCGAATTACCCCTGTAGGGTAGGATTACCGGAATACGCTTATAGGGTAAAGTGATTGATTTGCCCTTGTGGGTAAATTATTGACTTGTGCTATGATTTGACCGATTTGACTGTGATTGTATGACTGTTTTTTAACTGACTTGTCTATAGGCGTGTGCCTGATTTGCTGTTAATATGTGTTGAAATGACTGCTACTAAGCATGGCCATTTTGCATGCACGTGTAATGATTGGGCATGACATACACGACATGTTGCATGGGTTGGGTTTGATGATTGGAGGAAATGATTTAATTATTAGAGTCACATGGGTCGCCTGAGACAACTGTGTACTGACCGATTTGATTGTTAGGGTCGCACGGGTCGCCCGAGACAACTGTGGACTTACCGACGGCTTTAAACCACTTATATTCTGGTAGCTCAGCTGCGTTCTTGGTGTGTAGGGCAAGGTGGGTTGACTTGGTCCCTACAGGAGTGTAGGGTTGGTACGGGTGGTGTGTTGGTTGGATTGGGTTGGGCTGCATTTTTATTCTGTTTGCATTATCATGTTTATAGGGCTTAGGCCCAGATTGATACTATAAGGGCTCAGGCCCAGATAATACCATGTAGGGGATTACACACTAAGTTCTCATAACTCACCCCATTTCCCTTAACCTTGCAGGTAATCCCCAGCGTCAGAGGATTTGGTGCTGCGGAGGACTCGGTGGTGGCCATACATTGGAGTTACTTCTCACGAAAATTAGTAAATCCAGTTTTTAAGTTTATTTTATGTTATTTATTTCGGGGTAAATATGTTGTAATAAGGCCAATGGAGTTTATTTTCCTTTTAAACTTTCATTTCAGTTATTATCAAACTATTAGATGTTTAAACACTGGGTTTTCTAAAAAAGACAATAACTGTTTTCAATATATCACGTTTCTGCAACTCTTTGAATCTGATTTCTGCTATAAACAAAGTTTTCAAAAATAATAATAACATCTTTACTAGAAAACATTTTAAGCAAATCTTGTTTTCAGAAGAAACAAAGTTTTGAGTGAGTTTTTAACGAACGCAAAGCTTTTAAACAACCTTTTGATGTGACTTACTAGATCTGGCCATAACATCTAGGATGGGTTTGGAGTGTTACAGGAGAAGGATAAATAAAGTGGTGAGCAGGTAGGAGTCACTAAAGGGGGAGAATACAAAACAATATGATGTGCCAAACTATTTTTGTGCTTGAAGCTATTTGATGCTTACTGTTCTTGAATTTCATACCTATCCTAAGCCTCAGAATGTTACAAGCTGAAAAGCCCTATGTGATCTAGGAAGACTTATTTATGAATTAACATTATACTAAATAATTGCATTTACGATTGTCTGTATTCTGCTAGGATAATCAAATTTCATGTATAACTTATTAATGGATCCCTACATTTGAAACCCTTAATGTTTGTGTGCTTTGTAATATACTGAACTTAGGTGTGTGATACCAAAAGTGATAAGTGAGCTATACATCATGCCAAGATTATGTGTAAATATAAAATGCCTAGTCATGTGCTCTAAAATTAACATTTTTACTATATTTGTTCAAGGGTCATCTTTAATTACTATTTTTGTTTGCTTTGCTTAAGGATAAGCAATGACTTAAGTGTGGGGGAGTTTGATGTAACATCCCAAAAATGGGGCTATTTGGAATTTAATTATTTTTCTTATGTTTGAACCACTGTGATATTATTTATGGAATAATAAAGGTTAATTAAGGGTCTTGAGTAGGCTCGGTTTAGTAGAAAATTTCATCTTGAACTTTCAAGGCAGGGAGCCTTAGCAGGAGGGTGTTATAAGAATAAATGAAGGAATTTGGACACTAAAAAGCCCTTGGTAAAGTGGCAAAACTAAGGCCACTTAAGGACTAGCATGTAACGCCATCAAGGGGAAGGGAGAACCTTGGTTCGAGTCACAGGAATCCCCTCTTTTTGCTCTTTAAGTGGACGGCACAAAGGGGGAGAGACTTCCTCTCTTTAAACTCTTTTTATTATTTATTATTTATGTAGATAATATGAGTTTTTTTTAATAGGATTTTTATTCTAAGGATAATAGGAGATAATAAGGAAATTATTGGGATTATTAAGAGATTATTTGATTATTTGGAAATTAATTCAAATTATTTTTGAATTAAGTTAAACAAGTGGCTCAGAGTGAATTAGGGAGGTTAAGTGGATTTTGAACTCCTTGATTAATAGGAGAGTGGACGGCAAGCTAAGGGGGGTGCCGAATGCTTATAAAAAGCATCAACCTATCACTTGTTTTGTTTTTTTCCCCATCTTGGCAAGTTGCCGAAATTCTCAACCCTCCCATCTATTTTCTCTCTTTTCTTTTCTCTCAAACACTTCAAGCCGAAATTCCTAGCACCTTTCTTTCCCATTACTTTCTTTCTCCCCTTGGCCAAATACACTCAATTGGAAGTGCTGATTTCTTTTCCTCTTATTAAACTCACCATTGGCTGAATACAACCCAGTGGTTTGCCGAAATCCCCTTCCTCTATTCTATTGTACCTTGGCCGAATATTGGAAGGAACATAGATCTCTTCAGATTCTTTGTTATCAATCGGTTGATAAGGTAAGTGATGGCCAAATTTCTATCTCCTCTTTTCTTTCTTTCTGTCGACTTTTTACAAGGAATGGTGCCGATTTCGGCAATGGTTATAAGTCTTCTAAGCGAGTAGTAACCGATTTCTGCTAGGTACTCAGGGGAGTAAAGCAGTCGACTCACAGCCCGATCTCTAGTATTCGATTTTTGGTAAGTAACGGTAAGATCTACTTTAGTTAGTTAGTTGATATTCGTTTTAGCCGAAGGCTACTAACTTATTGAGTGCCGATTCATGGAATCAGAAGCAGATTCGGGAGTTTGGTGTTGCGATTAGCATCCAACCAAGGAAAGGTAAGATTTCGGGTTCATAAGGAACCCTTCTAATAATTTGGTTTGGTAGAATAGGCCATAATACTAACCAGTGTTGGCCGAATATAGGAACAAGTAGATCTAGGGAGGCCGACTACTATTTTCGGGATTTAGACTCCTCGTTGGTGACAGGTGTGTACATACACACGTATAACTTGTTAAATGTGCTGATTGTTGTGAATGCTATCTTGATTTTATGTAGCATTGGATAATATACCATATCGGTATAGATGGTGATTCAGGTAAGTACCTGTTAATATAAATTTGTTGTTTGATGCTTTTGGGAAGCATGATGTATTGATACATGAGATTTAAGTATGTGATGTCATGAAACATATACATATGTGACTGATTTGGGATTGATGAGTGGAGGGGGCAGTGATATTGTGCCGACGGTCACCAGAGGTTTGGTACCTCCAGAGGTTTGGCACCTCATAGCGACTTGTCCCTGTGGTTAACACCATCGTGGGTTGGCCCCACTTGAGATATGGGATCATCAGCCAGTGATTTGGTATCACACGATGGGTTGGCCCCGTCAATCGATTTGTGTCTACGGACACCAGTGTTTTGGTAACACATTGTGACTATATGTCACCAGTGGTTTGGCACCACCAGTGGTTTGGTACCACAACGGGTAGAAGCGATGGCGTTTAGTTGGCTAGGTTGGGTACATAGTATTCTGCATATTAATTGTTATATGTTGTGTATGAAAATGTTTTTAAAACGGGAGAAGGGTTACATACTGAGTCTTGGTGACTCACCTTCTCCTTTATATTTTTCAGGTGACACGTAGATCGTGGATGTGGAGCCGGGTTGACTCGAGGTGGCCATGCAGTGGGATTTAAATTTTAATAGACTTTGAACTTCGGTTTATTTATTTTTGGATTGTTGATTTAAATTTTATTTTGGATGTAATAAGGCCTCCTGACACTTTATTTTTACTATTTTTCATATGTTGGATACTTGTTTTAAACTATATTATTATTATTGAATTAAGATCACATGTTTTCCAGATTAAACCGAAAAATGTTTTTATCGAGCCATCGGGCACATTTGAAATTTGTTTAATAACTTGACTTAATTATTTTTTTAAAAAATAAACACTAAGTATGGTTTTACCAAGATAATCAAATACGAGAAGTTTTCAACAAAACTTAAATGGGTTTTAAAATGGTTTTCAGAAAATTTTCCTCGTAACAAACTAGATTCGGCCATAGTGTTTGGGGCGGGTTTGGGTTGTTACAAATTGGTATCGAGCCAGTTCAAAGCTCATGTGGGCCCAAGGCCCAAAAATGTTTTGATAGGCCTTATGGAATGATTTTTGGTTTTGAACGGCATGGCCCGAGTCTCAAACACCGATCCGCCGGTAAGTACATCTAAACCTCTTTGTGAATTATATTCTATAGAAGGGTAGGAAGCATGGGCGTAGATAGACTTATAGGAACTTGAACCTATGATTAGATTACTCAAACACACAAGCGAACATAAGACTTAAAGAACTAAACCAACCTATGACTTAGTCATCTGAGCTAGGTGTGGTAACCCACTGACGCATGTCTAGGATTGGATCCCGAAGAGCCTGGTATTTAAGCAGTCCTCGTGACTCACCTCCTCTTCGCAGTATCCTGCAGTGCGTAGCTTCCAGTTCACCCTAACTCGAGAGGGCTCGGTGGTGTGGTAACCTGCGTGCGCATGTCTAGAAAGGTTCGGTGAGAGCTTGGTATTTAAGCGGTCCGCATGACCCACCTCCTCTTCACTCGAATCCTGCCTGGTGCGTAGCTTTGGTTCACCCTGACTAAGAGGGCTCGGTCATAGGCTTAACATAATGACTAAAACCCGAAAGGGAATTAGCCATGTTTTTGAAAAAAGAATGAAACAACAAAACCCTAATGGTTTCAAAACTTTTGCAATAAACTTTTTCAAAGCTGAGAACGTCACTTTTACAACGTTTTTCTCGAAAAACTGGATTTGTGAAAAATTACAAAAATACCCTTAGGGGTAAAATTACCAAAATGCCCCTGACTCATAAAATATCAGTTCAATGGTTTTGCTCAAAAATTTCAACTATTTTACAAATATTCAATGACTTAGCTTTGAACATCATCAACAAAATATTTTGGTTTTGGAAAATTACGAAAACGCCCTCAAGTTGCAAAATTACCGAAATGACCCTGGTTTTGGAAATCTTCGCAAACATCACTATTTGAAAAGGAACATTTTCAGAAAGAAACCCCTGAGTTTTGCAACTGTTAAAAAAATATCCCTGACTTATTAAAATGACGAAATTGCCCCTGATTGACAAAATTACCGAAATACCCCTGGTTTCCAAAACGATGCCATATCTTTAAATTTTGCCAATTTTCGAAAACATCCTCCAGTTTTGGGAATTTCAAAGTGAATTGTTTTATTAAAATTTTACAACTTCTTCTATTACGAAAATACTCCTGTAGGAAAATGACGAAAATACCCCTGGGTTAGAAATGGGCAGAAATGTCCGAAGAGCGAATAGGTATGGAAAGTATTAAGGAATGTATGCATGAACTCTTTCATGTGAACTAGGATAGAAAACTGAAACATTGTTTGCTCGAAAGAATCTCTGATTAAAACTCTATCCATAAAATTTCTTCGCGAATAAGAAAGTGGAACAAATGCTAATGCATAAAAATTTTCTTAATCAGATTAAAAGCGCGGTAGATAGAATGAGTTCTAGAGGACGTGGACGCCGTGGACACGGTAAGGGTAGGATGACGGTGTCTGAACCCGTCAGGTCGGGTCAAGGTTCAGAAAACGAGGTACCACCGCCACCACCACCTCCTACTTTTAGGGCTGAGGAGCAGGATCAGACCGGTGGTGAGGCAGTATCGCAAGCGGTTTTGCGAGTTTTGGAGATTGTGGCTGGGACTAGTGGAAATTTGGGAGCTCGAAAATCTATCCCCGAGCGAATCCGGTCTAATGGAGCTGAGGTATTCCGGGGCGTGTCGGGAGTGGCACCTAGTGCAGCGGAGTACTGGCTAGAATCTACAGAAAGGATTATGGACGACCTTGATTTGTCCGACGAGGAGAAGCTGAAAGGAGCAATATCGCTTCTAAAGGATGAAGCGTACCAGTGGTGGCTCACGGTCCGAGATGGAGCCACGGCAGATGATCTCACGTGGGATTACTTTAAAAATGCCTTTCAGAAGAAGTATGTTGGTACTAGCTATACGGATGCCCAAAGGAAAACTTTTCTGAGTCTAGTGCAAGGAACTAAGTCGGTAGCGGAATATGAGGCGGAGTTTTTAAGGCTGAGTAGGTATGCTAGAGGCATCGTAGCTACCGAACATGAGCGCTGTGTCCGCTTTGAGGACGGACTCAGAGATGATTTGAGGCTACTGATTACACCGCAGCAGGTCCGCGAGTTCTCATACCTAGTGGAGAAGGCCAAGGTGGCCGAAGGGACCAAGGAGGCTGTGAGGCAAAATTATAATAGGAATAACCAGAAAAGAGGATTTGGGTCAGCTGGATCGGGTAGTACTAATGCTCAGAAACGGCCTAGGCAGAATGGGCCGAGTCAGGAAGAAAAATCCACGACTACTAATCAGAGGCCGACTCAGTGTAACCGCTGTGGAAAAACCCATTGGGGAGGTTGTTGGACCGGTGGTAGAGGTTGTTTTGAGTGTGGGTCTTTGGAGCATCGGGTCAGAGATTGTCCCCGGAAACTAGCTAAGAATCAGCCAGAGGGGCAGAATCGTACTTAGGATAGAAATATGGGACCACAGAGAGGTCGTGGTAATGGCAGAGGAAGCATCGGTCCTAACCGAGGTCGTGGAACTCAGGGCAGAGGTTCAGGCAACACAGAGGCTAGGTAGCCTAGCTTAGTCTACGCAGCGAGGCGTCACGAGGAGGGTGACGCACCGGATGTCATAACCGGTATGTTTCTAATCTTTGGTCTTCCTTATGTTGCATTTATTGATGTGGGTTCGACACACTCGTACATTGCTAGTAGTGTGGTAGGAACTATGGACCTAGACTCTGAGACTACTTCTAGAAAGATAACTGTACTAAGCCCCCTAGGTCACTCTGTAGTCGTAGATAAAATTTATAGAGACGTACCCCTCGAACTCCAAGGGGTAGTATTTGTGGCTGATCTGATGGAACTACCGTTCGGGAGTTCGATCGATCCTTGGAATGGACCGTGGTGGTTAAGTATCGGCGCGATTTGGATTTTGCGGCTAAGCACATAGTTCTTAAGACGGCTGAAGGTGATGAAGTGGTTATGATAGGTGATAGAAGGAATTACTTAACCAATATATTGTCTGCCTTGAAGGCTGAAAAGATGGTCAAGAAGGGTTGTGAGGCGTATTTAGTTCGAATCTGTGCTTTGGAAGCTAAGGAGTCAGTAGTGGAAAAGGTCTGAACGGTTGGGGAATTCATTGATGTGTGTTCTAGAAGAGCTTCAGTGTCCGCCTCCGGATCGGGAAGTTGAATTCGGTATAGACTTGCTACCGGAACGGCACCTGTGTCTATAGCACCATACCGAATGGCACCAAAGGAATTGGTGGAGTGAAGGCTCAAATTCGTGGAGCTCTTGGATAGAGGGTTTATTCGACCAAGCATATCTCCGTGTGGGAGCACCGGTGTTGTTTGTCAGAAGAAGAAGGGCGGTTCAATGCGGATGTGTATCGATCACCGCCAATTGAACAAGTTAACGATCAAGAACAAGTATCCGTTGCCTCGGATTGACGACTTGTTCGATCAATTGAAGGGTGCCTCGGTGTTTTCGAAGATAGACCTTAGGTCGGGTTATCATTAACTTAAGGTGAAGGAGGTTGATGTTCACAAGGCGGCATTGAGAACTCGGTATGGACATTACGAGTTTCGGTAATGCCATTTGGATTGACCAATGCGCGGCAAAGCATTCGAGGACTTGATGAATAGGGTGTTTCAGAAGTATTTAGACCAATTTGTCGTAGTGTTCATAGACGACATATTAGTTTATTCTAAGACGGAGGAAGAGCATGATATGCATTTGCGTATAGTTCTACAAGTGTTGAGGGAGAAGCAATTGTATGCCAAATTCAGTAAGTGCGAATTTTGGCTTAGGAAGTGGCTTTCTTAGGGCACGTAGTGTGTGGTGAGGAATCGAGTAGACCCTCGCAAGGTTGAAGCGGTGTTGGATTGGCAACCGCCTAGGTCGGTGGCGGAAATCCAAAGTTTTCTGGGTTTAGCAGGGTACTATCGGAGATTCGTGGAAGGATTTTCTCTAATAGCAGCGCCGTTAACTAAGTTACTAAGGAAAGGTGTTCCATTTGTATGGACGGAGAAGCAGCAAGAAAGCTTTGATAAGCTAAGGAAAATTCGGCGGAAGCTCGGTTTGAGTACGACTGAAGCGGGAAAGTTGTTTACCGTCTATTGTGATGCATCCCATACTGGTTTGGGATGTGTGCTGATGCAGGAAGGGAAGGTAGTAGCCTATGCATCCCGTCAGTTAAGACCGCATGAGGTTAACTACCCAACGCATAACTTGGAGTTAGCGGCAGTCGTCTTTGCCTTGAAGATATGGAGACACTATCTGTACGGGGAGAAGTCGATAGTCTACACGGATCATAAGAGTTTGAGGTATCTTCTGACCCAGAAGGATCTAAACCTGAGACAACGTCGGTGGATTGAACTATTAAAGGACTACGATTGTTTAATCGAGTACCATCCGGGTAAGGCTAACGTGGTAGCTGACGCGTTGAGCCGGAAGGTTGTGACGGACTTAAGAGCAATGTTCGCTCGGTTGAGTCTATATGATGATGGGAGTCTTTTGGCGAAACTCCAAGTTAAGCCAACGTGGATTGAGGAGATTAAGGAAAAGCAGTTAGTGGATGAAGGCTTGAACGCTAAGAGGAAACAAGTTCAGGATAGTGGTTTGGAAGGGTACAGTCTGTCTAGTGATGGAGTGCTATGTTTTCAAGGGCGAGCATGTATACCGAAGGATACAGAATTAAGGCGGAAAATTCTCCAAGATGCACATAGCAGCCCATACGCTATGCATCCGAGAGGAAGCAAGATGTATGGAGATCTACGGAGACGGTTCTGGTGGCCGGGGTTGAAGCGTGAGGTAACTGGGTTTGTGGGAAAGTGTCTGACGTGTCAGCAGGTTAAGGCTGAACACCAATTGCCATCAGGGCTACTTCAACTAGTAAAGATCCCACAATGGAAGTGGGAGCGGATCACTATGAATTTCGTCAGTGGGCTACCCCTTACGCCCAGCAAGAAGGACGCAGTTTGGGTAATAGTGGACTGTCTAACTAAGTCAGCTCACTTCATACCGGTGAGGGTGGATTTTTCTCTTCAGAAGCTAGCTAAGCTGTATGTGTCGGAAATAGTAAGGTTGCATGGTGTTCCAGTATCGATCATCTCGGATAGGGATCCCAGATTCACGTCAAGGTTTTGGAAAGCGTTACATCAAGCTTTGGGTTTGGGTACACGCTTGGATTTCAGTACAGCTTTCCATCCCCAGTCTAATGGACAGTCGGAAAGGGTGATACAGATCTTAGAAGACATGTTAAGAGGATGTGTCTTAGACTTTAGTGGTAGTTGGGAGGAGTACCTACCACTAGCGGAATTCGCTTATAACAATAGTTATCAAGCGAGTATTCAGATGGCTCCATATGAAGCGCTGTATGGACGGAAATGTCGTACTCCGACATGCTGGACGGAGTTGGGTGAGCGGCAGGTTTTGGGTCCAGAGTTGGTAACAGAAACTGAGGACAAAGTCAAGGTGATTCGATCTCGTCTTAAGGAAGCGTCGGATAGGAGAAATCCTATCTTGATTTAAAACGCAAGGAAATGGAGTATGCTGTAGGAGACAAGGTTTTTCTGAAGGTGTCACCTTGGAAAAAGGTGTTGAGATTTGGCCGAAAGGGGAAGCTGAGCCCAAGGTTCATCGGACCATATATAGTTGTAAAGCGAGTAGGACCGGTAGCTTACCAGCTAGAATTACAAGCGTAATCGAACCGCAGATCCATTATGTCTTCCATGTGTCGATGCTGAGACGGTATCGGTCAGATCCAACGCACGTTGTGCCAGTGGCAGAGATTGAGGTGAACTCAGATTTATCTTTTGAAGAAGAAGCAGTTTAGATCTTAGATCGGGATGTGAAGGTTTTACGTAGAAAGTCAGTGCCATTAGTGAAAGTGCTATGGCGGAACCATGGTACAGAGAAGCTACGTGGGAACCCGAGGATGTGATGAGGCAGCAATACCCCCACCTCTTCTAACCAGGTAATTTCGGGGACGAAATTTATTTTAAGGGGGTAGAACTGTAACATCCCAAAAATGGGGCTATTTGGAATTTAATTATTTTTCTTATGTTTGAACCACTGTGATATTATTTATGGAATAATAAAGGTTAATTAAGGGTCTTGAGTAGGCTCGGTTTAGTAGAAAATTTCATCTTGAACTTTCAAGGCAGGGAGCCTTAGCAGGAGGGTGTTATAAGAATAAATGAAGGAATTTGGACACTAAAAAGCCCTTGGTAAAGTGGCAAAAGTAAGGCCACTTAAGGACTAGCATGTGACGCCATCAAGGAGAAGGGAGAACATTGGTTCGAGTCATAGGAATCCCCTCTTTTTGCTCTTTAAGTGGACGGCACAAAGGGGGAGAGACTTCCTCTCTTTAAACTCTTTTTATTATTTATTATTTATGTAGATAATATGAGTTTTTTTTAATAGGATTTTTATTCTATGGATAATAGGAGATAATAAGGAAATTATTGGGATTATTAAGAGATTATTTGATTATTTGGAAATTAATTCAAATTATTTTTGAATTAAGTTAAACAAGTGGCTCAGAGTGAATTAGGGAGGTTAAGTGGATTTTGAACTCCTTGATTAATAGGAGAGTGGACGGCAAGCTAAGGGGGGTGCCGAATGCTTATAAACAGCATCAACCTATCACTTGTTTTGTTTTTTTTCCCATCTTGGCAAGTTGCCGAAATTCTCAACCCTCCCATCTATTTTCTCTCTTTTCTTTTCTCTCAAACACTTCAAGCCGAAATTCCTAGCACCTTTTTTTCCCATTACTTTCTTTCTCCCCTTGGCCGAATACACTCCCTTGGAAGTGCTGATTTCTTTTCCTCTTATTAAACTCACCATTGGCCGAATACAACCCAGTGGTTTGCTGAAATCCCCTTCCCCTATTCTATTGTACCTTGGCCAAATATTGGAAGGAACATAGATCTCTTCAGATTCTTTGTTATCAATCGGTTGATAAGGTAAATGATGGCCGAATTTTTATCTCCCCTTTTCTTTCTTTTTGTCGACTTTTTACAAGGAAAGGTGCCGATTTCGGCAATGGTTATAAGTCTTCTAAGCGAGTAGTAACCGATTTCTGCTAGGTACTCAGGGGAGTAAAGCAGTCGACTCACAGCCCGATCTCTAGTATTCGATTTTTGGTAAGTAACGGTAAGATCTACTTTAGTTAGTCAGTTGATATTCGTTTTAGCCGAAGGCTACTAACTTATTGAGTGCCGATTCATGGAATCAGAAGCAGATTCGGGAGTTTGGTGTTGCGATTAGCATCCAACCAAGGAAAGGTAAGATTTCGGGTTCATAAGGAACCCCTTCTAATAATTTCGTTTGGCCGAATAGGCCATAATACTAACCCAGGTGTTGGCCGAATATAGGAACAAGTAGATCTAGGGAGGCCGACTACTATTTTCGGGATTTAGACTCCTCGTTGGTGACAGGTGTGTACATACACACGTATAACTTGTTAAATGTGCTGATTGTTGTGAATGCTATCTTGATTTTATGTAGCATTGGATAATATACCATATCGGTATAGATGGTGATTCAGGTAAGTACCTGTTAATATGAATTTGTTGTTTGATGCTTTTGGGAAGCATGATGTATTGATACATGAGATTTAAGTATGTGATGTCATGAAACATATACATATGTGATTGATTTGGGATTGATGAGTGGAGGGGGCAGTGATATTGTGCCGACGGGCACCAGTGTTTTGGTAACACACTGTGACTACGGTCACCAGAGGTTTGGTACCTCCAGAGGTTTGGCACCTCATAGCGACTTGTCCCTGTGGTTAACACCACCGTGGGTTGGCCCCACTTGAGATATGGGATCGTCTGCCAGTGATTTGGTATCACACGATGGGTTGGCCCCGTCAATCGATTTGTGTCTACGGACACCAGTGTTTTGGTAACACATTGTGACTATATGTCACCAGTGGTTTGGCACCATCAGTGGTTTGGTACCACAACGGGGTAGACAGTGGCGTTTGGTTGGCTAGGTTGGGTACATAGTATTCTGCATATTAATTGTTATATGTTGTGTATGAAAATGTTTTTAAAATGGGGGAAGGGTTACATACTGAGTCTTGGTGACTCACCTTCTCCTTTACATTTTTCAGGTGACACGTAGATCGCGGATGTGGAGCCGGGTTGACTCGAGGTGGCCATGCAGTGGGATTTAAATTTTAATAGACTTTGAACTTCGGTTTATTTATTTTTGGATTGTTGATTTAAATTTTATTTTGGATGTAATAAGTCCTCCTGACACTTTATTTTTGCTATTTTTCATATGTTGGATACTTGTTTTAAACTATATTATTATTGAATTAAGATCACATGTTTTCCAGATTAAACCGAAAAATGTTTTTATCGAGATATCGGGCACATTTGAAATTTGTTTAATAACTTGACTTAATTATTTTTTTAGAAATAAACACTAAGTATGGTTTTACCAAGATAATCAAATACGAGAAGTTTTCAACAAAACTTAAATGGGTTTTAAAATGGTTTTCAAAAAGTTTTCCTCGTAACAAACTAGATTCGGCCATAGTGTTTGGGCCAGGTTTGGGTTGTTACATTTGATCTTTCGTAACTTGGTGTAACTGATTAAACTTGTTTTTGCATTTGAGTAGCTTGAGTACAATCAATTTTTATGTTTTAGTTGAGTTTTTAGAATTTCATTTAAATTTAATAGAAAGTGTAATTTGAGTCTTTTATTAACCTTAGGGGCCGAATGAGGCCTAAGGGTGAGCTAATATACTTTTGAGTGTGCAGGAGACCATTAAAGGGTGTACCAACTCAATACTAGTCATTCTGTTGCAACACGAGAAGTTTAATGTTGCAACATAGACAAAGAGCAAGAATTCCAAGACTGCTTTTAGTGTCGCGACACAACCAACGGATCTCATGACACACTCCTGAAGCTACCCTGAATACGAGCATATTGCTTTTGATGTCGTGACACAGGCACTAGGGTGTTTCGACATTGATCCTGTCTGAGAAATACTAAAAAGCCAGGGGCATTTTGGTTTGCACTATCAGATGTTAAACACAAGAGCATTAATTGACCTAGGGTGGAGGACGACGGTAACCCTAACTCTATAAATTGACTCATTTAACACTTGTTATGGACAACTTTTCATACCTTATAATTTTCTTTGTAATTTTAGTTTTTAGTTTTTCCTTTTTCTTTAGCTTTAGGTTATTGTCAATTTTTCATTTGTCAGGAGATCTAATTTGTGGAACTTGATCAACTCTTTGTGAATTTTGTGCTTCAATTAAACACAATTCAAGATTCTCTTAAACCTTCGTCTCTCAATTTGTTATTGACATTCATCTTTTACATCAAGTTTATTATGTTTTTAAGATATATGAAGAACTAATCCTTTTCTAGGGGATTAGGGAGTTGAGGTATGATTAATTGATTGTTGTGCAAGGTTTTTTTAGTGAGTTAGCTATTCGGGAAAGGAAAATTTTAAGCCCTAGGCTTGACGACCCTATTAAGTAATCTAGGTTGGAACCCAAAATTGGTATGGCCTAGTCGTGAACACTTTAACCTCACACCAATCTAGACTGTGAGGTCAAGAGATAAGTATTTTTTGCTGACTCGTTATTCTAGTGGAAGATCGAGAGATCCTACTTGGGTAATAACTAGTTGATTGAATAGGTAACCCGAAGCATTAGTCAATTATGAATACTGAATCGAGCTAATCACCCATGCTCAAATATGATTCAATTTTTATAGAAAATCTCCCAAAGTTTTTCCCTTTATATTATTTTGTTCTTTATTTATAAAAAAAACCAAAATTAGTTGTTTATGTTTATCCGCAAAATACTTTTATTTAAAATACTAATTGGCTCTATTTGTGCTTAGGTTAGGATTAATTTAGTGCTAGGCTCCATTAGGTACGATCCTCAGAGTACTCACATACTTCATTGTTATTATATTACAACCTGGCTCGTATACTTGCAGACAATGTCTATTTGATATATACTCTGCAGGATTTTTACTTTGCATGTTGGTCTGTCTGGAGGCGGTCAGCCACACCTATTTTGGTGGTTCTCTTCCTCTACCTCGCTATTTTTTTGAGACCATCTTTTTGGATCACCACCTTACACCACCTCCCCCACCTCGAAGCCACTGTTGTGCCACTCATCTTAAGCACCACCATTAGCCACCATCTAATATCAAATTATAATCATACACCAATAAACTTTTTATTTTATTTCCTTCTCATATTATTTTTATTAATATAGTATCTTAATTTTTTCTAAAACACCCTATATTTCATTATTTTAGATCCTGTTGCTGCCATCCCAAATCCTCAGTGATTATCACTATCGTGTCAACACACTTGGATCTTAAATATTAGTAATCTTCGATATTGTCAATTTTTCCTAATCTCTAGATTATTAATCGAATAATGTATATTCTAACTTAGCATTGGTTAGATTGAAAGATCATGGTCGGAACTTCCTTTTGTTTTATCGTTAAAGGTGTAAATATTATCCAATCGTGAATGTAAGTATTTTTGAACTGATCTATTTCTATTCGAATTCCTTATATTTAAACCTATTACTATGGATACTAAAACTCTATTAAATTACTAGCGATCAGATCTGGACCATTTTAAGTACTCCACTTGAGATTGGAATTTTGGGCAAATGACTAAAGGTGTGTGTCTTACCATAAGAAAACTTATACATATAAAAGATATAATAATAGTAACGTTTATGAAAGTTACTAATACTAGTGGTTATACCGTTGATCTAAATATGTGATTGACTGGATATGCTAATTAAATTTTCGAATGGGCTACGGTATGTTTCTCAACTTTCAATGATTATGTGAAATTGATTGTGACTGGTGAAATTGTATGTATGTTTTGACAGTCATGCTATGTGATGGAATGACAGCTTCTGTTTAGTAATAATTGATACTACGATAAATTATGAATACCATATTCTGATTTGATAAAGCATGAAAAGATAACCATGTCGGTAATCTCTGTTAATGAATATTTGATTAGCATCTTAAGCATGTCTATTGAAAAGTTTGATCTGTATGTCATATCACATGCATGGGATTGGGATAATATTGTATGGAGGAAGATTTTTGCAGCTTAATAATCTACATAATCTAGTGGTTTAACCATATTATCTGGCAGTATATTTGTAATTCTAGTGGCTTGTCCACAATTATCTAAATTTGACAGCATGTTTGCATTATCTGGTGGTTTGTCCACATTATTGGTGTGTTATTGGATGGATGAGTTCTGGGAAAACTCTTTTGTGGTGTGTAGTGGAATTGGGTAGGAACATTTTATGAAAACTACGCCTTGATTTCCAAAAAGAAATTATGCATCTACATTGCCATGCATATTGATATATATGAAATTGACTTGCTTGTGTACTTTCTGCTATCTTTCTGAATTACATGCTTTATTCACTATTATACATTAAGTACGACTCACACTGGGCTTTAAAAGCTCACCCCTTTAAATTCCTAACTTCTTAGATAATACTCGAAGTAAGGACATGGGCTCGATTTACAAAGGAGTATTTAGATATTTTGCATATAAAACTTTTTAATTATTTATTTCATATTTTTATGATTGTTTAAATTATTATTTACAGGTTGTGGCATGGGACATTGATTTTTGAGTTTTGGATTTTTTTTTGCATGGTTTGGTTTAAAAATAATTCTTAAAAATGTTTTATCAACTCAATACGAAAAATTGGAATTTTCAACACCATTATAATTTGACCTGATGATTTTATTTCAATTTCTATGAGACTTTAATTCATTTATTTAATTTTTATATTTTATGAAATGTAAAAAATGACAATTTTTAATCAAGCAACGAGATTTTTTGTAAAATTTTCCACTGCGATATTTTCAAATTAAGATATCTTCTTCAGATACTCAATCTTGGACTTTTCAATGAGATTACTTTAATTTTTCTTAAAAAAAATCAAAATCCTAATTTTAAATAAAAGAGATAACGAATTTTGAAAGAAAATAACTAAACGTTTTTTACTCCATCATCATGGCCAATGTGATATTTGAGATTTAGCCTTAACGTTTAGGTCAAGTTTGGGGGGTTACATTTAGTGGTATCAGAGCCCTGTTCAAAACTCAAATTGTGGTTTATTTTTAAGTTTGTATGGGTATTTAATAAAGGGGTATTTTGGGAGAATTTCATGCCACAACTAAAAGCTAAATTTTTACAGAAGTTGTGTTTTATTCAAAAATTCGAGACTCCAAAGTCAGTCTACGATGAATACTTGTTATATACTGAAACTTTAGACTGTGAAACTATATACTATGAAACTATAGATAGTGGGAACTGTGACCAAACTATTGGACTAAAACATTCAGGAATAATAATGAAAACTCGTTTCTAATTTGTAAAGTAATTTTATAAAACTTAATCAATTGATAGAGAAATGAATACTCGTGGAGTACGAACTTGAGGTATGAGAGCTCATGGAGAGGAAGGTCAAGGGACGCAAGTCGATTTGTTTACTTCGCAAGTGCGCACTTCCAAGCCAATGGTCGAGCATGTTGAACATGCACCTATTATCGATGAGAGCTAACATAAGCCTACTGATGATGATGTATCGTAACCCATGCTTAGGGTACTACAACGAGTGGCTAAAGCTTAATCTCGGTCAAGTAGTCGTAGGATTATCACTGAGGGGCTTTGATCTAATAGAGCCGATTTGTTTAGGGACATTGCTGGGACAACCCCTACCATAGCTAAATATTGGTTGGAGGATATGGAGAGAATTTTGGATGATCTAGAGTGTACCTTAGAGGAAAAATTAAAGGGTATTGAATGACTGTTGAGAGATGACGTGTAACATCCCAAAGTTTAGGGGTTCATACATTTTGTACAAGTGTATGTTATGTCTGTTTTAAAGGTATTTCAATGGTGTTTAGGGGCCTTAGGAAGGCTTGGGGTCGAGTTTGAGCCTTGGTAAAAATTTTGGTTTTTGGGCACTTTAGGGGAGAGGACCGTTGGAAGCAAGGCTTAAGGGAATTGGTTGGTGTTTTGCTAACTCAAGTGGCCACATGGTGGAGTGGTGGTGGCGTCAACATGGATAAGGGGAGTAGGGTTCGAATCCCACAAGCAGCATTTGGGGAGTTTTATTTTATGCTTTGGAGAGGAGAGAGGTGGAGTTGGATTAGAACTCTGTAAGAGGGAGAGAGGACTTGGTCAAATGGTTTGAATGGGGGGTAGAGAGTGAATGATGGAGCAAAAAGTGGAGAGAATCAAGGGATAGGTGGGAGAGGAGTTAATGGCCAAATGTGGGGGTGTTGGGGGGAAGAGAAATTCGGCTAAGGGAGGTGTTTTTGCATTTTCGACTAGTGTGGTATAGGTGCTGAATTTCTTTAGGCTGTCTAGGCATTTTTGCATTTTTGGGCATTTGCTACTCAGGCATTTTCGGGTTCTCTTTTTCTCAACTTGTTGTTGCCGAATTTTTTTTCCAGTTTCATTCTTTTTCTCATTTGTTTTGGCTTTTTGTACATTTTTTCTCCTACATTGTTACCAAATTAATCTTGGCCGAAAATCACCTTCCATTTCCTCCCATTTTCTCTTTTCTATACCATAGCTGAAACCTCAACCCCCTTTTCTTCTAGTTCTCAATCAGTTTACTTCATTTCTTCTCATCTTGGGTATTTCATTTTGGTTAATCCCATTAGCCGAATCTGGTTCTGTGGTGTTGTTTCTAGGTGCCAAACCACTTCTTCATTAGTTCAAGGTTATTACTCATTGCTGTCAGACCTCGCCTCTCCATTCAATTTTTAGTCAAGCCGAAGGTAATATTCTCTTGTTCACTTATCTTTTTCCCCTCTCATTGTAAGTTGAAAGCCGAAATATTGACTGTATTTCTCTTTGTGATGCAAGCCGTACCTAGTGGGGTTTAGGAGTGTACTTTCCTTCGTTCTGTCAATCTCTGAATCTCAGCTGTTGGTTGGTAAGTGTAGTTAGGGTCAGTTTTTGGGTTGGCCAAACCCCTCTTTCTAAATACGTTATTCTTCTCTCAAATCGAAAGGCTGTCTTGTGTACTATTGTGCCATGAGTAAGGTGTTCTAACATCTCCTTTTTGTTCCAAACACTCCTAGGGTCTTGACATGGTTAAACCAAACAACCGACTAAGCACCTTCCCTTTTGCTGTGGATCGCTTGGCTATTGGTAAGTAGTGTAGACTGAGTTGTCGATTCCAATCTATTGGATATGTCTTATTATGGATAAGATTAACGACTTAGAGTGTATTGATGTCTTAGGTGCATTACCTCGGAAATCCCCACCTACGCTCGTAAACAGGTGTGTAATCTCACACCTTTCTGAATGCATGCTTGAAATGTTCTGTGATTCGGCCGAAAGTTGAAAAGCCAGAAACCGGCATCTGTGACCACTCAAGCGTGCGAGCACTCGTAGTGGTAAATCGAGATACGAATAATGATGGTAAGTTGTTGAGAGTGTCAGGAGCACCCTCGCGGAACTGAGACTGTAATGGGCCTAATCGAGCCGAAACGGGCCAAATGGGCCAAATGGGCTATCCGACCCACTGGGGCAAAATTGATGGAAAACTATCAATCGGTAGGTTCAATTGTAAAATCTGCAAGTCTAAAACCAAAACCATGCATTTTGGGTCACACGAGCGTGTGGGCCTGTTTGGGCCTAAAATGGATTTTAGGCTCAATAGTTTCGTAGAGACTCAAAAAGGGTTTTGTGTCGCTCGAGGCGACAGTAGGCGTTCGAAAAAGCTGTTGAATGCAAAATTACCAAAATACCCCAGGAGGTAAAATTACTGAAATACCCTTCGTGGGTAAATTATTGAAATACCCTCGGTGGGTAAAATTACTGTTATACCCTTAAGGGTTGATTAGCATGATTGTGCGTGTTCTGTTTATCTGGTTATGATGGTAATTTATTTCATACATCATATTTTATATATGCTTTGCATACATGACATTCTCCACGGGATTGGGATATTGATGATCGAAGGAAGTGTATTCTGGTGGCTCTGCCACGTATATTCTGTTATTCTGGTGGCTCAGCCGCAAATTCTGTGATGAGTAGTTTGTCTGCCATATTGGTGTGTTGGGCTGGTACGGGGGTGTGTAGCGGATGGATTATTAGGTTGGGTTGCATTATATTGTTTGCACTATCATGTCTATTGGGCTAAGGCCCAATCTGTTTCTGTATGGGCTTCGGCCCAGTCTGCTTCCGTATGGGCTTGGGCCCAGTTAATGACGGTTTAGGGGATTACACATTGAGTTCTCGTAACTCACCCCTCTGCTTTAACCTTGCAGGTGATCCCTAGCATTAGAGGATTTGGCACAGCGGAGAACTCTGTGGTGGCCATACATCAGAGTACTTTTCCCAAACCTTAGTAAATTTCTGTTTTACTTTATTTTGAGATTTATTTTATTTTGGGTAATATTTTGTAATAAGGCCATTGGACTTTAATTTTTCTTTTAAGCTTTCATTTCCATTATGTTCAAACTTTAAGCGATTAAGCTCTGGATTTTCTTAAAACGATAATAATTATTTTCAAAATATCATATTTCTACAATTCATTGAACCTGATTTCTGTTTTAAACAAGTTTTTGGAAATAATAATAATGGTAATAATAATATCAATAACAACATTTTTACAAGATAACCATAAAAATAAATTTGAATTTCACTAAACAATAAAGCAAGGGATTTCAAAAAGAATACGAAGTTCTTAACGAGAACACATTTTTTAAACAACCTATCTAGGTGACATGCTAGATCTGGTCGTAACGTCTAGGCCGGTTTGGGATGTTACATGACGCTTACTTTTTGTGGCATGCTATTCTAAGAGGTAATCAAGTGAAGAGACTGGCATGGGATTACATTCTTGAGGCTTTTCCGAAGAAATATGTAGGTACCAGATTTGCTCTGGCTCAGAGACTAAAATTCATCGAGCTTAAGAAGTGAGACAGATCCATGGCTATGTTCTTAAGACTTAGTCGGCATATGATAAACCTAATTATAACATATTTTAATCCCACATTTAGTATGCTTTTGGATGATTTATCCCTTGACTTATGTAAAAAGGTGCTCTTAATCCTTTCTTTTCATATCTTATACCCAGGAAAGCACCCGAGGATGAAAAGAACATAAAACGGGCCCAAAACAGAGTAAATGAGCCTTAGCACGAAATTGACACGGCCTGGCCCAAATCACACATGGCCGTGCCTCGCCAATCACCTAGAGCACGGCCTCAATCCCACCTTACATGGTCGTGCATCAAGTTAGAAATCTGAACATGGTTTGAAGTTGATTCACACGGGCGTGTGCCATGGCCGTGCCCCTGTCGCTGGAACGAGCAATTTCAGTCGGAAAAGGAAACTTAGGAGAAAGAATCGCATTCCAAAGAGCCTATATATATCCCCTAAGTGCCACCTTTGAGGGGGCGTCGAGCTAGGCCAATGAGCCAAGCCAGAAAGGTCAGAATTGTAGGAATCACGCGAAGTTAGCCAATTGATCCATCCCAAAAAGCTGAAATTATACTCAAGACAATGGAATTCTCCTTCAATTCCTTCAGGGAGTTTTAGGGATTTCTTGTGTTTTGTTTTATCGTGTCTCTTGAGATGTTTTATTTATTCATTATGAACTAAACCCCTCAGATACCTGAAGGGATGAAACCGAGATGAATCTTGTTATTTGATTTCTGAATTATATGATAACTACTTAGTTTGTTCTTAATTATGCATGCTTATTCCAAATTTGATGTGCTTAGGTGGAGGAGGAATAGACCCTGCTGAAGAGTAAATCTAGCATAATTAAGTGGAGTTGATCGAACGCCTAGATATAGGGTTATGAGATTTTACGAATTAGGGTGAAACCTAATATGGGAATCCATAGATTGATTTACTGCTATTCTAGTGGGTTATTATAAGAGAACGAGAGTTCCGCTAATTAACCTAGGGTTACACATTATTCGCCTCGAGAGAGGGTTTAATATATGTTAGGGAGTCTCACGAATCAAGCTAAGTAAATAAATCATATGATTCAGGGTTAGATAAGAAGTGAAGTCTAGGTGGATTCTTCCTGAGGGTATCG
The DNA here is from genome assembly GCA_025503065.1 of Gossypium bickii. Taxonomy (NCBI): domain Eukaryota; kingdom Viridiplantae; phylum Streptophyta; class Magnoliopsida; order Malvales; family Malvaceae; genus Gossypium; species Gossypium bickii. The sequence continues at coordinate 104,145,602 of CP106710.1, read as the reverse complement.
TCGTGATTAATTGAGTTCTTCTTCAAGTTATTTCCCAATTCGTTCTTTTTGTCTTTTTCCTTAGCTTAATCCTCGTTAATTTAGATTAAAACAAACTTCACTTTATTTCTAAGGCTAACTAATAAAAAGAAAGGTAGTATTAATACTCTTAGTTCCTTTGGGTTCGACAATTCGGTCTTGCCTAAGCTATACTACTGTACGATAGGTACACTTGCCTTAATCGTTGTCAGAGTTAGTTTCCAAGTTCGATCACATTCATTATAAATTTTAAAACTCTGATTTCAGCGATCAAGTTTTTAGCGCCGTTGCCGAGGAACTAAAATTTTAAGAAAACTCTATTTTTATTACTTTAGCCATTTTTTTATTTTTTTAGGTTAAATTTTAATTTCGCTAATTTTTCTTTCTTTCTTTTCTTTCCAGGTACCTTTAGTTTATGACTAGGAGGAACCCGAGAGGACCTTTAGTATACGACAGTGATATTGAAGCTACCGCTTAAAAGAATCGCCGAGAAATCAGGCGAGCCTTAAACTATACAGAAAGAGAGGTAGAAAACAGATCCAATCCTACTGAAGGGATGGACGAAAATAATCCACAACCCCATGACGTGGGGGAACTCAATGCTCCACGTACAATGTTTAATTTTGGTAAACTACATTTAATAGGAGCATAATCGAGTATTGTTAGGCCTGCTATAGCTGCTAACAATTTTGAATTAAAGCCTAACACAGTACAAATGATTCGACAGCTTGTTCAATTTGATGGTTTGTAGGACGAAGACCCAAACACTCATATAGCTAACTTTTTAGAGTTCTGTGATACCTTCAAAATAAATGGTGTTTTTGATGATGCCATACGTCTTCGGTTATTTCCCTTTTCATTAAGGAATAAAGCCAAACAGTGGTTAAACTCGTTAGCACGAGGGTCAATCACTTCATGGGAACAAATGAGAGAAAAAAATTTATTAAAATACTTTCCACCGGCCGAGACGGCCAAATTACGGAATGATATCTCTTCTTTTGTGCAGATGGATTTATAGACATTATACGAATCATGGGAGAGATATAAGGATCTCTTGAGAAGGTGTCCACACCATGCTTTACCCTTGTGGCTACAAGTCCAAACATTCTATAACGGTGTAAACCCCTCAACGAGGCAACTAATCATTTCACCACGGTGGAACCCCGAACAAAAACTCTCAAGCAAAGATACGAGTTCATTGAAGAGATGTCACTGAATAATTATCAGTGGCAAGTTACAAGGACGAAACCGACAAAATTAGCCGGAGCTTTCAACATAGACACAGTGACCATGCTATCAACACAAATGGAGATAATGAATAAAAAGCTTGATAATTTGTGTTCTTCATAGGTACATCCAGTAATGCAATGCGACACAAATGGAACAGTGGCGAATCCTGAGTACCCACCTTACAAATCGGAAGCAGAGAGCGAACAGATGAACTATATAGGTAATAATTTCAAATCCAATAATAATCCATATAGTAATACTTACAATCCAGGTTGGAGGAACCACCCAAATTTTTCATAGGGAGGTTAAGGAAATCAAGGAAATCAAAGGAAACAACCTCCTTAAAACTTCCAAAATCAACCCTATCCACAAGAGAAGAAGCCAACCCTCGAAGAGATGCTAACAAAATTCTCGGCAGACACAGAAAAATGTTTCCAAGAAACTGAGAGAACAATTAAAAGCAACGAGAGTTGAATCGGGGAAATTACTAAGTCAGTCAAAGAAGACACCAATGCAGTCAAACAACTCGCAAAGCTAATGTCAGAACGACCGCAAGGACGTCTACCAAGCAACACTGAGATTAATCCAAATGAGCAAATTCAAGCCATAGCAGCTCAAGAAAATACAGAAATAGACAAACACATCTCACAACAAGAAAACAAGGTAGACGAAGGTAAAGTAGAGGTAACGCATGAAAAGCCGAAACCGGTAATCAAGGAGTACCAACCTCGCATACCTTACCCCGAAGCATTAAAAGGAGACGATTCAGAAGACCGGTTCGGTAAGTTTCTTAAACTTTTAAAGAAATTACATATTAACTTACCTCTTCTTGAATCTCTCTTTCAGATTCCAGACTCGAGGAAATTTTTAAGACAGCTCTTGACAAACAAACGCAAATTAGACGAAGAGCCACACGTGGAACTCAACGCAAAGTGCTCGGTAATTCTACAAAATAGACTACCACAGAAATTAAAAGATCCAAGAAGTTTTACAATTCCATGTTTAATTGGTAGTCTAACTATTGATAATGCGTTAGTTGATTTAGGGGCAAGTATAAATGTCATGCCTTATAGATTGTTTAAACGACTAGGTCTAGGGAAACCCAAACAAACTAGGATGAGTATCCAATTAGCCGATAAAACTATTAGAATTCCTAGGGGTATTATCGAAGTTGTTTGTCAAAATCGATAAATTCATTTTCCCAGTAGATTTTGTTGTCTTAGACATGGATGAGGACAATTCGATCCCTTTAATTTTAGGAAGACCTTTTCTAGCAACTGCCAAGACTAAAATTGATGTTGCCACAGGAGAACTCATACTTTGTGTAGGTAATGAGGCAGTCACTCTTCAAGCTCTCGATTCAGCCGGGACATCAAATCACTAAGGTAAGAAAGAAAAATCCACTGAAAACCATTCGATTAACCCTTCTTTTCAGGAAGCACTAGAAAAGGGTACGATTGAACCTGATCTTGAATACAGTGCCAACAAAGAAATAGATCATGAGTAACAAATGGTTCAACTCGATAAATTAGACGAGTGGAAAATGCACTTCAAAGAAAAAGTAGGGATACAGGAAATAGAGTCAAAACCACTCTACGAGATAGGTAAGTCCAAAAGCGAAGATCAGGTCTTGTTAGACATACGACTATCTCCTCTGGACCCTAACACAAACAAATAAATCTTTTTTAAGGTAATCAATGTTCTTCCACACAAGAGAGTCGAGGTAAGCAATCCTAAATTTGATGCTCTTAAAGTAAATGCTACTCGACCTAAACCATACAATGAACATAAAATGAATAATATGAGGGAAGATATTCAAACCTTTAAACCGCCCTGAATTTTTCAAACACGAGGAGAGTCTAGCTTAAGACTATAAACGAGCGCTTCTCGGAAGGCAACCTGAGCACTAACCTTACTAATTTTTGCATTTATTTTCATTTTACATTATTTTTCCTTTTTTCTTTTCTCTTTTAATCTAACAAGAAGTGCAGATTTCCAAACCACATGGCCTTTCACAAGGCCGTGCCCGTGGCCGTGTGGACCATCGAAATCTCCATACTGACATAGCAGAGCCTGTGCACCCCAGCCCCAACAACTTCCCGATGTCACGGATCCAACCACCCCCCACGGGAATCGACAAAGTGGCACGGTCGTGCCCCTCGACCGTGTGAAGCTTTTGACTTGCCAACGATGAGTAGAACACGCCCGTGCCTTCAACCCGTGCCAATATACTGACTTGTCGAAAACTGGCGTGGCTTGCGGAAGAACAGGCATGGAGAACCAACATGCATAGGCACACGGCCGTGCAAAACGGCCGTGTGAATCGACACACCCTCGGGCCACAGGCGTGGGAACATGGCAGATTTGAACCTCTATTTAAACCCCACAGCCCTTCCCCTTCTCCTCATCCAATTTCATCTTACTTCCTCCTTCCTCCATTCTCCCCCTCAGACTTTTCACCCCATATACCAAAGCTCTAGATCCTTGAGCCATCAAACAACATGTTGAAGAAGCGTAAAAGGCCAAACTCCTTAAACGAGGATGATTTACATGAGTTCATGTCGACAGCTTCATCCAACCAACAGGCCAAGGGTATTTGAGACCATTTAGTTTCTATTTTTCATTTCTCTTTCCTTTCATTCTCATTTTCTTTAACAATCTTATGCTTAATTTAGTTTAACTTAATTTAGTTTCTTAGTGTAAGGTTCGCCAGGCTGCTTAGGAATCACGTCGACCTCCACGATAACCACTCCACTTCTGCCACCGCCAACACCTCCCAACCTTAGAGGTCACACCCACCTCGTGAACCATCCAACAATAAGGACTCTTCAGTCCATTTATCTTTTATTTTCATCTCGTTTACATTTTTGTTTCCTCTTTCTTTATCTTTCTTATCTTTAATTATATATTTAGTTTATTTTAAATAGGTCTTAATAATTCCTGGCTACTTCTCAGAGTGCTACCCAATTTCTTCATCTAGCGCAGGTTCGTCATCCAGACCGACCATCACCACCACCAAAGACACTCCTCCGAAAAAACATCCAAAATTCAGGGAGTAATTCGTTCCCCTTGTCTTTTGATTTATCCCTTAAATGTCATATCTATCTTTATACATTGAGGACAATGTACATCTTAAGTGTGGTGGGGTGAATAATTATTTTGATAAAATGTGTGGTGGGGTGAATAATTATTTTGATAAAATGCCTAACTTTCTGCATTATTCTCAAACCCTGAGGATAAAAATGCCTAACTTTTTGCATGATTCTTAAATCCCTGAATTTAATCTTGTTCTTAAGAAATTTCCTCATATTACTAATTAGGATGAAATTTCTAATGATTTATGATTTTTATTGACGTGTTTCAGATTAAGTCACAGTTAATTGTGCATTGATGATTAAATTTGAAGAATACTAGGGAATTAAGCGTGATAAGTCTAATTTTCAAAAAATTAAAATTTTAGGTTGTTAACCTGAGTTTGAATGTTATCTTGAAGTTTGAAATTTACAAGGTTGATGTCAAAAACACCCATAATTTTTATGAGATTTTGAGCCTTATAGAGCATATATTCTTTTTCGTGCTCACTTTATTGATTATGAGTGTGTCAACATTGAACTGTTCTTCTAGAACTTGCCTTGATAATACATGTCGAGACCACATCTATGATTTGATATACAGAAATGATAAAGGCAATTAGGATTTAACCCACTCACACCACTAAAAGATCCACCTTCATAATTAACCCTTAGTGAACTCCGTTGATCCTAACAACCCTTTTTATTAACTCACCCACTAATATTAACCCAAAACCCTTTGTATTTGTTATCGTCATTCCTTTTTTACTACACTTATGTCGAGATTTGATTTGATTAGTTACATAGTTATATTATTTCTATAGTAGAATTTATCCTCTATTACTTAGTTTGTTCTTAAAAAAAATTTAATTTAAATTCAAAGTATATCCAGTGTTAGTGTCGGGAAGAGTGAGCTTATACAGTTAAAGTCTAATCATCAAAAGAAAAAGCTCGTATTATCAGAATTATAAATTTTTGATTGATGTAAATTATCTTAGATCAATTTATTTTTTTTCTAGATAGGTAACTTATCAATTAAATCTCAATTCTAACCTTCTAATTCAGCCTTTATCCACACCTTTAACCCTAGCCCCATTACAACCCTGTTAAAGACCTTTTGATCTATTTGTCATCTCATTTTACAGTGGTGGAGATTTGATTTTCAGGTAAGCCTATGGGATTAACTTTTCATGATCGACTTATTGAGTGCTTAATTTTTGAACCTTAAACACTTTTTGAATGATTTGAGTGAATCTGTTGTGAGGATGTCAATCCTTGTAGGTTTTGAATTAAAGGTAACTATTTAGATGAAGGGAAACACCTATGTTTTCGTGCTACAAATGTATGACTTATCTTGTTTGAATCTTTAGGACTCTTTGCATTGAATTATCCATGTTTAAATTATCTATGAATTATGATAAGGCATTGTTTATAGGAATTATGGATCATAGAAAAGTTCATTTTAATTGTAAGCTGAGAATTTTGCTTAAGGACAAGCAAAAGCTTAAGTGTGGGGGTATTTGATAAACCGTAATTATAACATATTTTAATCCCACATTTAGTGTGCTTTTGGATGATTTACCCCTTGATTTATGTAAAAAGTGCTCTTAATCCTTTCTTTTCATGTCTTATACCCAGGAAAGCACCCCGAGGATGAAAAGAACATAAAATGGGCCCAAAACGGAGTAAATGGGCCTTAGCACGAAATCGATACGGCCTGGCCCAAATCACACACTGCCGTGCCTCGTCGATCACCTAGAGCACGACCTCAATCTCGCCTTACACGGCTGTGCCTCAAGTTAGAAATTCGAACACGGTTTGAAGTCGATCCACATGGGCGTGTGCCATGGCCGTGCCCCTGTCGCTGGAACAAGCAATTTCAGTCGAAAAAGGATACTTAGGGAGGAAGAATCGCATTCCAAAGAGCCTATATATCCCCTAAGTGCCACCTTTGAGGGGGCGTCGAGCTAGGCCAATGAGCCAAGCCGGAAAGGTCAGAATTATGGGAATCACTCGAAGTTAGCCAGTTGATCCATCCCATGAAGCCAGAATTATACTCAAGACGGCGGAATTCTCCTTCAATTCCTTCAGGGAGTTTTAGGGATTTCTTATGTTTTGTTTTATCTTTTCTCTTGAGATGTTTTATTTATTCATTATGAACTAAACCCCTCAGATACCTGAAGGGTATGAAACCTAGATGAATCTTGTTATTTGATTTTTGAATTATATGATAACTACTTAGTTTGTTCTTAATTATGCATGCTTAATCCAAATCTGATGTGCTTAGGTGGAGGAGGAATAGACCTTGCTTAAGAGTAGATCTAGCATAATTAAGCGGAGTTGATCGAACGCCTAGTGATAGGGTTACGAGATTTTGCCGGATTAGGGTGAAACCTAATATGGGAATCCATAGATTGATTTACTGCTATTCTAGGGGGTTATTATAAGAGAACGAGAGTTCCACTAATTAACCTAGGGTTAGACATTATTCGCCTCGAGAGAGGGTTTAATATACGTTAGGGAGTCTCATGGATCAAGCTAAGTAAATAAATCATATGATTCAGGGTTAGATAACAAGTGAAGTCTAGGTGGATTCTTCCTGAGGGTATCGTCATGATCAATTGAGTTCTTCTTCAAGTTATTTCCCAATTCGTTCTTTTGTCTTTGTCTTTAGCTTAGTCGTCGTTAATTTAAATTAAAACAAACTTCACTTTATTTCTAAGGCTAAATAATAAAAAGAAAGTTAGTATTAATATTCTTAGTTCCTTTGGGTTCGACAATCTATTCTTGCCTAAGCTATACAACTATTCGATAGGTACACTTGCCTTTAATCGTTGTCAGAGTTAGTTTCCAGGTTCGATCACATTCATTATAAATTTTAAAACTCTGATTTCAGCGATCAACATACTCAGGGGATGGTTGCGACAGAGGAAGTTAAGAGTGTCGAATGCTAGGTTTGAAATGGGATTGTGGTATGATTTGACGGTATAGCTAACCCTACACCAAAAGAGGGCTTTCAAAACTTTGGTGTAGAAAACTAAAATCTTCGAGGAAGTTAAGAGTGTGGAACGCAAAATGAGGGATAAAGTTTGTAACATCCTAGATTAGGGGTTATGCGTTTGGAGCATAACTCAAGTGCTAGTGGGTTTTAAGGGTATTTGGAGATGTTTTAAGAGTTTTTAGAACTTTAGAATGATGGTGAAAGCTTTGGAAAAATTTTGGATTTAAGTGTAAAAAGAGGAAATTAGGCATAGAAGGCCTTAAGAATAATTTGTGGGCGTTTTGGGTCATGAAAGGGGGCTTGGTAAAGTGGCTTAAGGACGCCACTTAAGGCCTGGGAATGACGCCAACAAGGGTCTGGAGTTCGAGTCTTGAGGGCAGCATGGGAGTGTTTTATTTTTGTATTTTGCGTCAAGAAGGAGGTTGGATCAAGACGGCTTTAAGGAAATATGCTGGTGGTATTTGGACATAAAGCAGGCCTTGGTAAAGTGGCTGCAAGGCGCCACTTAAGGGCCTGGAGGTGACGCCTGGCGTAGGTCTTTGGTTCGAGTTGCAGAGGAAGCGAATGGGATTTTATTTTTATGCGTCAAGTAGGAGCTTGGCTTGGGATGTCTTACAAGAATTTGTGGCGGGTTTATGTCATAAAAACCGCCACAGCAGAGTGGCTTGGAGCGCTATATGTGGCTTGCGGCAACAAGGGCCTTGGTTCGAATCCCGTTGGCAGTACGGGGCGTGTTTTTATTTTGTTTTGGCGCTAGGACAAGGGGGAGCTTGGGAAAGAGGTGTTAAAAGAAGTTCAGGGTGAATTATATCACAAAGAGGCGTCTTGGCAGAGTGGCTGGGGCGTTATCTACAGTGAAGCTCCAGCAGGTCTTGAGTTCGAGGAGTGGGACCAGCAGTTGGGTGTTTTAATTTTTGGTTTTTGGCGCCAGGAAAGAAGGAAGCAATGGACGGCAATTGGACTTTTAATTGAAAGAGAATAAGGCTTGTTAAATCCTTTTAGAATTAATTTGGAAGGTAGGAGATAAGGATTGTTTTATTTTATTTTAGATAATGGTAGGTTTATTTTATTTGGATTAAAAAGGTGATAAGAAGATAATTAAGGTTTTATTTTATTTTAAGTTGGTAGATAATAGATAATTGTTTTTTTATTTATTTATTTTAGATGGGTAGGATAATTGAAGATTTATTTTAGTTATTTTGAATATGTGTAAAAGAGATAAAATAAGAGATTAAATTGGATTTGATAAATGAAGTTTTATTTTATTTTATTTAGATAGATAGATAGAAGATTAAGGAGAAGATAATAATTGTTTTAATTTAGTTATTTTTGAATAAGCTTAGAGATTAAATAGGAGATGGATAAATGTTGACTTATTCAATTTATTTTGAATAAGTATTGAAGAGGGAAATAAGAGATTGATTTGGAGTTGATAAGTGGAGATAGGTGTGCCGAATCGTGTAGTTAAATAGGAGTGATCACTTGTTGGAATTCTTTTCTTCAATTATTTTTCCTTAGCCGAAATTCTCCTCTCAACTCACTCCCTCATTGTGCCTAATTCTAAGAAGCCAAAAAGGCCATTTGTGTCTCTTCTTCTCCTCTATTTGTTAGCATTAGCCGAATCCTATAAGCTTCCTTTCTCTTTTCTTTGCTTGGCACCCAAAAGAAACATCATAACCAAATACACTTTCTTTCTCTTGTGGCCGACTTTTCCATCAACATTTAAAGGGCTTAGCCAAACCTTGTAAGTGCTTTTCTTCTATTTGTATTTTTCTTTTATTAAAAACCATAGCCGAATCTCAAAAGAGGCCGTATTCTTTTCCTTCTATCGAAAGTTCTAAAAGCCAGGATCCATTCTCTTTTAGTCTTCGCAAGCAACGATAATGGAAGCATTAAAGGAGTTTCGGGATTTGGAGTACTCAAGGGATTTCGACAGTTTCATAGTTAAGTGGTGATTCGGGATTTTCGGTAAGCAAGGTAAGTGGTATATAGTTTCGGCCATAGGCCATTTTATAAGTTTAAGTGTGACCGATTGTGTATTATGATTTTTAGGGGCTAATCGACAAGTAAGCAGAGTATCGGGATTCTAGATTGTGTTAGATTCGAATAGTTCAGAATTTCGCTAGAAAGTCAGGTGTGTGATTAACCCACCGTTTTCTGGGTATTTGTGTTATATGTGTATGTGTTATGAATGTGCTAATTAGTGCCGTGGAAATTGTGATATGGATACCCTCAAGGGGTATATCGGTAATCAGGTAAGTACTAAATCTATGATGTGGTTATTAATATGAATATGTGATGATATGTTTGATGAACATGCTCATGCACTATCATGGCACTATTTCATGTTGCATATGCATGGGTGGGATATGATATGAAAGAAGGACAGAGTGTTCTTCGAGTACGTGGTTTGATGTTAGCCTTGAGCTACATCGTGGATTGACGTTGATTGAGGTCATGTTGTGGATTATTTGTGATTAAGTTCGCGTGGTTTGATGAGTAGCTATGTGCCTCATCGTGGTTGATATCGGCTATGTGCCATATCATGGTTGATGAGTGACTATGTGTCCCATCGTGGTTTTGGTGTTAGCTATGGCTACATCGTGGATTGGCGCTGACTAAGGTCGCGTTGTGGATTATTGTGCTTAATTGCACGTGGACGGCATGGAATGCCTTTTGGAGTGAAAAGGAGAGGGTGATTTGATAATCCCCTGGTGTGTGGTAAATTTGGATAAGGGGTGTGTAGCGGATGGACCCTAGGTTTGGGTTGGGTTTCATTATTGCATGATTTCATATGTGAACATATGTGAAACTGGGCCAAGCCCAGTGATATGTGGACTAATGTGGAAATGGGCCAAGCCTAGTATATGAATGTGGATCAGTGTGGAAATGGGCTAAGCCCAATATGTGGAATTATGTGGTTAATTACCCTGTTACCTGATAAGTGATTTGAATGTGGGCCAAGCCCAGAATGTGATAATATGTGAATATGATAATTGTTATCTGATATATGGGTTATTATGTGGTTAACATGTGGGTGGAATTCAGTGGTTTAATTACACACTGCGTCTGAATGACTCACCCAATTATTTATCAAACATCGCAGGTGATATGATGATCGGACCGGGTTGGAGTGGATACGAGGTGGCCCATCTGAGAAGATGTTTTGATTATTTCAATCATTTATTATTAAGTATTTTGGTTTAATTATTTATTGTAATAAGGCCCATTAAAGTATTTAAGTATTTTTATTAAGTATTTTTATTATTATGTTCTATTATGGATTGACAATTTAAATATTAATTGCAAATGATTTTATTTTCTTAAGTATGTATAATAAAGTTTTGAATCCGGTATTTTTATAACAATTTAATTTTTACTTAGAATATTTTAAGTCACGAAAATGTTTTATTAAAGGCAACAAATTTTTAACGGTTTTTTCTCTTAAGTAAGAATATTTTCGAACGTGTTCCGCAGTGGAATTTCAAATTCGGTCGTAGTGAATGGGCCGGGTTTGGGGTGTTACAAAGTTAGTGCCCCTGCTAAGAGAGATGTTGGTCTTACTGTCCAAGCCCCATAATCTAATAAGCGACCCACGATCTAAGAGACATGTTGGAGAAGTATGAGTGCATGTCTCAGATGTTAATCCTTAGATCATAAGATCAAGGATTGTCTATGCCGTCACGAGCATATGCAAGCCCTAGTGCAAAATAAAATTCAAAACCAGAGGGCTGAGCAACAGCATCAGAGGGGTTAAGACCAGAATATGTGTGGTAATGTTGGATAGAGATAGAGAGCACCGAGGTAAGGTGCTAACCGAGCCGATGCAAGACAACGTGCACTTGTTTATGCAACTAGATGTAGAAAGGACCGCGGCGCAATCGACGTCATAGTAGGTGCTTTTACATTTAATTTTGTTTAATACTTCACCTTGATTGATGTTGGTTCAACCCACGCGTATGTTTCTTACTTGATGATTGATAAATTGGGTATTGGGGTAGAAGAAACTATCAATGACATAACTGTACTCAGTCCCCTAGGAAAATCTATTTATGTGAATAAAATTTATAAGAGGTGTCCGCCAGAAATTCAAGGAGAGGTATTTTGGGTAGACTTGATGGAATTACCCTTTGGAGAAGTTGATTGTATTTTGGGTATGGACTGGTTCGTGGAACACTAAGTTATTTTAGACTACGCTTCAAAGTGGGTTACCTTGAAGACTTCTATTGGAAAGGAGATAGTGATTGTTTGAGAGCGTATAAATTACCTATCTAATGTGATCTCCAGTCTAGTGGCTAAAAGGTTGGTACGTAAGGGATGTGAAGCCTATTTGGCTTATATTTTGGACACGAATGTTAGTGATTCAGTTATGGAGAATATTTGTACATTGAAGGGTTCTCCCGATGTCTTTCGAGAAGAGTTACCGGGGCTACCTCCAGAACGTGAGTTTGTGTTGGGTATAGATCTATTACCTGATATAGCTCTGGTATCCATTGCTCCCTACTGTATGGAACCTAAATAGTTTATGAAACTCAAGGCACAGTTACAAGAACTTTTGGATCGTGGATTCATTAGCCCAAGTGTGTTGCCATGGGGAGCCCCAGTTTTATTTGTTGAGAAGAAGAATGGATCTATAGACTCCGCATCAATTATCGGCAACTAAACAAGTTAACCATAAAGAATAGATATTCCTTACTGATGATAGATGATTTATTTGATCATTTCAGGGGTACAAATGTGTTCTCTGAGATTGATCTATGGTCTGGATACTGAATGTAACACCCTTTACCATTATTCAACACCAGAACAGGGAACGAGGCATTACCGGACATAAACACAAGCAAACATACATTTCCGAGTAATAATTTTTTGTCGAAGTTAAAACTTTCTGTATTTTATCATAAAGTCCCTAATACGAGCGTACGAGGCCCAAAACATGCTTTGGAAGAGGTTCTGGACTAAACCGAGAACTTAGGGAATTTTTATAAAACTTAGAAAAATTTTCACGTTATATGGCTCACAGGCCCGTGTGGTCCAAGAAACATGCCCATGTGACCCTTAGTCATGCCCGTTCTACAGGCCGTGTTCAAAATAGGGTGCGCTCTAACTTGTGCCACACGTCCGTGTGCTAGGCCGTGTAGCACACACGGCTAAGACACGCGCCCGTTTCTCTGGCCGTGTGATCAATGTAACATCCCTTACCCGTATTCGACACCGGAACAGGGTACTAGGCATTACTAGACTTGTACACAACAATTATACAATACCAAGACCTAACTTTCCACTCCAAATTAAAACTTTTCGTAACACCTCTTAAAAAACCCTACGAGGCCCAAATCACACATTAGGAATGGTTAGGGATCAAATTGAACCCCTTTAAAGCACTTTAAAAAATCTTAGAAAATTTTCACTAAACAGTCCACACGCCCGTGTGGATGAAGGGGCACGCCCGTGTGACATATCACATGCCCGTGTTCAACACCTGTGTAGATTTATTTCTCAATTCGAACCTACAGGGGTTTTCAAATGGCCAGACACATGCTCGTGTCCCTGGCCCGTGTCTATCACACGGCCTTGGCACACCCATGTCTTAGCTCATGTGCAAAAATCTGGACATTCTGTTTTTGACGTCATCACCCCATAAATGCCACATGGCCAAGGCAAACGCCCGTGTCCTTCGATCGTGTGGTGAATTAATTTCCTAACCTCAGTTGCAGACTTCACACAGCCTGGGCACACGCCCATATTCGTGGTCGTGTCTTCCACACAGTTGAGACACACGACCGTGTCTCTGCTCGTGTAGTTACTACTGAGCATATTGACTTGCAAACCTAGCATGCATGGGGACACACAGCCTAACCACACGCCCATAAGGTTGACCGTGTGTCACACACGGCCTAGACACACGCTCGTGTGTCTACTCGTATGGGCAAGAACAAGGCTATTTGCCAAGCTTTTTCTATCACCTCAACTCATACAAACATACATCACACTAAACCTTCAACCCATTCATGCATAATTAAACTAAGTAAACCAACCATGCATCTTGCACATTCATGAATAACCTCATCTTTTCATAGATTAAAGAAAGAGCCATGAAATAAGGCCTTATACAAAAGAGTTCATCTTTGGATGAGCCAACAAATTTGGCCAAAACAATATGACATTCAACTAAGTCTAGTCCCTATACATGCCATACTCAAAATGCTAAGTCTAACTATACCAAGATGTGCTGATAGTGAGGGTGACCCATTTCTTATCTCCGTCTCTCGACCTGGCTCTTCGACACTATAATACAAGGGAAAAGAGAAAGGAATAAGCTTTAAGCTTAGTAAGCCTATATGTAAACAATGAGCATCATACCATATGCCAGTCAATCAAAAACATTACATATTATGTACGAACAATTCATATTCTCATAATCATGCTTACTCATCTCAACTCTTACCACATCCCAACCACATATCATATACATTGCTCACATTTACTTGTACTTCTGCCCTGCACTTATCACCACAAAGCCATACATAATTTCACTTAGTCAAGTTTCTCGATGAACCCTTCGGAATGATACAAGATACACGGTGGTTTCGCACATAACCCACTATTAATCATTAATCGGGTGGTATCGCACACAACCCACCAACAATGATAATTACGGTGGTATCACACATAGCCCACCAAAATGATAATATATATATACGATGGTATCGCACTCAGCCCATCGTTAATAAACAACAAGGTGGTATCACACACAGCCCACCAAAATTTACATATTTACAGATATTCATCCGTACCCATATTTCTTTTTCGAAGGTTCATCCGAGAATTTTCACATTATTTACTATTTCAATAATTCTCACCAATAATCAATCACATTCTCACAATGCATTAATAATTAAAAACATATGTAATAGGGATGTATCGTTTACACATAAACTTACCTCGGTGAAAAATATGTTAATTTGCGGTTTAGTCTGAAACCTTGCCTTTTCCCCAATCAAGGTTGATTCCACGTTCTTCTTGATCTATAACAATAAAATTTACTCATTTAATCACTACATAAATCCAAACACTTCAAAATTTATACTTCTGCAGAAATGATCGTTTTTGTAACACTCCAAACCTGGTCAACACAACACGGCCGAATCTGGCATGTCACAGGATGAAAACGCTTTGAAGAAAACATGTTACCGGTTAAATTTTAGGGAAAAACTCGTTGTTTAATTCATGTTGCAGAAATTAGGTGCATGTTCAGTTAGGTTACTTTGAAATCCCGAAATAAGTTCTTTAAAACTCATTTGTCGATCTATAGAAAACGTTTATGTTACAAACCCGAGTAATTTAATCTTAGTTATTTAGAAATCATTTGAATTGAGTGTGGAAAACTTAGGTTTGGAAATCGTTTGAGTTGTGGTTATTTTCAAGTGATTTGTATTCCCCGATGGTAAAGTTTTGAAAACCATTACGTTTTGTAGTTTAGAAAACCATGTGTTCAAGTAATTAAATCAACAAGTAACTTACTTTGTCATTTTTGGTATCAAATCTAAAACATATAAAATAATAAAATAAAAACATAATTTAAAGGCCTTATTACAAACCCAAATGAAAATGAAACCAAATCTAAATAAAATAAAGTACCCAAACCAAAGTCCATGTAAAACCGAATGTATTTAATGCATGGCCACCTCGAGTCCGTACGGCTCCTCATCCATGATCTACGAGTCACCTGAAAAGATAAGGGAGAAGGTGAGTCACCAAGACTCAGTGCATAATCCCCTCCCGGTTAGTGCAACATGCTTACACAAATCATAATCAAGCAATATATCATGCACCCAAACCTAGCCAACCATAACTTCGTTTCTACCCCGTGTGGTACCAAACCACTAGTGGTGCCAAACCACTGGTGACCCAAAGTCACGATATCCAATAATAATGTGTTGCCAAACCACTGGTGACCCAAAGTCACGAATAATCCATCAGTGGGGCGAACCCACGTTGTGATACCAAATCACTGGCGACAATCCCGTCATATCAAATGTGGGGCCAACCCACTGTGGTGCTAAGCCACTAGGACGAGTCGCTATGAGGTGCCAAACCTCTAGTGACCCAAAGTCACGAAATATCAATGATCCAAGTGTAGGGCCAACCCACGTGTGATACCAAATCACTGGCGACAATCCCGATATATCAACTGTGGGGCCAACCCACTGTGGTGCTAAGCCACTGGGACGAGTCGCTATGAGGTGCCAAACCTCTGGTGACCCAAAGTCATGAAATCAACTATGGTACCAAACCATTGCAGGTGCCAAACCTCTGGTGACCCAAAGTCACGGATATCAAACATCCCCCTCCTCTCATATCACCCATAACAATGCATCACATGTACAAATCATGCCATCATGCTTTAATATGAAACATATGGTAAATATATCATAGATCATGGTATTAAGCATCATATAGCAAAATCATATCGAAACGGACTTACCCCAATCCTTGCTCATACCCATAAGGTATCATATCAAGATCTGCACAGTTTTCAGCTTTTAACACATTCAGGTTATTAATATATTTACCAAGCTATAAAGTGTATAAGTTACAGACCTGTTACTAACACAATCACTGAATCCCGAAAACCCGATCTACTGCACTAGATCCTCTTGTCCTACATTCGGCCAACACTCAGGTTATTAACAAAGGCCGTTTGACCATACCAATAAATCCCGAAAGGTGAGATAACGCATAACTAACACCATCCTTACCTTTCTGCCTTACGAATGCTAATCACAACACCAAAATGTGCGAGACTAATCCTCCCCCTACAATCGGCCAACAACAAAACTTCGTCTCAATAGCCTTCGGCTTTTCAAACAACTAAAAAAGTAATTGAATCAACATAGATCCTTACCATAGACTTACCGAATTCGATTGTCAGAGAATAGAGGGCTCAGATCTACTGCTTCAAAATCTCGGAGATCCTAAAAGGAATCAGTCCCTATAGATGATTAGCATTACTATCAACAAATGCCGAAGTTCGGCTTTTAGTCTTATGAGAGTCGACAGAGAGAAGAGAAAAGAAGTAAGAATGAAGTTTCAGCCAAGAACACTTACCCTTCCTCAAAACCGAATAGAGAAGAACCCAAGGAAGATCTACCCTTGTTTGATATTCGGCCAAAATAAACTAGAAGAAAGAAAGGAGATTCGACTAGAGTGGAAAAAGAGAAAAGGAAAAGCAAAATGCAATGGAAGAGGAAGGATTCGGCACAAGGGTTTGAGAAAAGAAAAAGATGAAGGGAAGAGGGTTACTTTTCGGCTACAAAGAAAATAAAAAGATGAGAAAGAAGTTCAAGTGGAGATTCGGCCAAGTGCCTAAGAGAGAAAACGACAAACACCTCTGGACTTACGGCTTTTTCCTCAACAAAAATGCACTAGGGAGAAATCGGTACACTCAAAGGGGTTTTTCGGCTTTTGATTCACAAAGTGCACAAGGATCTAGCCTAGCCGAAAATGCAATCTAGGCACCTAAGGAATTCGGCACTCCTCCTTACTCAGCTTCCCAAACCGAACACTCCTCCTAAGCAGGAGTTCAAAATTCGGCAACTGCTACAAGCTTCTCCTGGCCACTAATTCAAATGAGTTTGAAATATTCAAACTCCTAAATTCTCTCCTTGCCACCAATTCAAATTAATTTGACTTAATCCAAGCTTATCTGACAGAGTTTGTGCTGAGCACAACTCCTCCCCCTTGGAGTCAAAAAGCTAAGCAGAAAATGAGATTTCTGCTGCTCGAACCTGAGCTCTCCCTTCCCTGCATGAGGCGTCACCTTCAAGGCTCTAAGTGGCGCCTCCTTGCCACTTTACCAAGCCCATTCTTGTGCTAAAATTCCCCATGAATTACACTTAACCCCTAGCTCCTTCAACTCCCTTTAACTAAAACTTAAAAACAAAAATTTCCTGCAACTCGGGCCTAGTCTTGATTTATAACTAGCCTCTAGAACACCACAAATAATAACACAATAATCCAAACTCAGACAAAACAATTCAATCGCAACAACCCCTATTTCAGGATATTACAGTTCTACCCCCTAAAAAAATAATTTCGGCCCCGAAATTACCTAATCCAAAGAGTTGAGGGTATTGCTGTCTCATCACATCCTTTAGTTCCCATGTAGCTTCTTCCACGCCATGATTTCGCCATAATACCTTCACCAATGGAACAGACTTCTTACGCAAGACTTTCACATCTCGATCTAGAATCTGCACTGGCTCCTCTTCCATAGTCAAATCTGGGCTCATCTCAATTTCCTCCACTGCCACAACATGCGATGGATCTGAACAATAGCGCCTAAGCATGGAGACATGGAACACATCGTGAATCTGACTCAACTCTGCTGGCAACTCGAGCTGATAGGCTACTGGTCCCACTCGTCTCAACACTTTATACGGCCCAATAAACCTTGGACTTAACTTTCCTTTCCTTCCAAATCTCAACAATTTCTTCCATGGCGAGACCTTCAAAAAGATCTTGTCACCCATAGCAAACTCTATATCCCTCCGCTTAGATCAGCGTATAACTTCTGCCTGTCCGAAGCTTTCTTCAGATGAGCTTGAATCAACTTAACCTTATCCTTAGTCTCTGCAACCAACTCTGGTCCCAACATCTGTCGCTCATCCAACTCTGACCAGCATATAGGTGTGCGACACCTCCTACCATACAACACCTCATATGGTGCCATCTTAATGCTTGCCTGATAACTATTGTTGTATGCGAACTCAGCTAATGGTAGAAATTCTTACCAGCTGCCTCTGAAATCCAAAACACAACCCCTCAGCATATCCTCTAAGATTTGTATAACCCTTTCCGACTGCCCGTCAGACTGTGGATGAAATGCCGTACTGAAATCCAATCGAGTACCCAACGCCTGATGTAACGCTTTCCAAAACCTCGACGTAAACCTGGGATCCCTATCCGAGATGGTCGACACTGGCATACCGTGCAACCTCACTATCTCTGCCACATACAACTTAGCTAACTTCTGAAGTAAGTAATCATCAACCTCATCGGTATGAAATGAGTCGACTTAGTCGACGATCCACAATCACCCTGACGAGTCCTCTTACTAGGCGTAAAGGGGTAATCCACTGACAAAGTCCATAGTGATCCTTTCCTACTTCCACTGTGGAATCTTCACCGGCTGAAGTAAACCCGACGACAACTGATGTTCAGCCTTGACCTGCTGACACGTCAGACATTTACCAAGAAATTCAGTTACCTCTCGCTTTAGACCTGGCCACCAAAACTATTCTTGTAAATCCCGATACATCTTGCTACCTCCAGGATGCATAGCGTATGGGCTGCTATGTGCGTCTTGAAGAATCCTCTGCCTTAACTCGACATCCTTCGGCATACACGCTCTTCCTTGGAAACAATACTCCATCACTGGACAAGCTGTAACCCTCCAAACCACCATTCTGAACTTGCAACCTCCGAGCATTCAAACCCTCATCCTCTAACTGTATCTCCTTAATCCGCTCCACCCAAGTTGGCTTAACCTGCAATTCTGCCAAAAGACTCCCATCGTCATACAAGCTAAGGCGAGCAAACATCGCTCTTAAGTCTGATACAACCTTACGGCTCAACGCGTCTACCACCACGTTAGCCTTGCCTGGATGATACTCAATCAAACAGTCGTAGTCCTTCAACAACTCAATCCATCTGCGCTGTCTCAAGTTCAAATCCTTCTGAGTCAAAAGATACTACAGAATCTTGTGACCCATGTAGACTATCGACTTCTCTCCATACAAGTAGTGCCTCCATATTTTCAAAGCGAAAACCACTGCAGCTAATTCCAAGTCATGTGTCAGATAGTTAACCTCATGCGGTCTCAGCTGTCGAGATGCATAAGCCACTACCTTCCCTTCCTGTATCAGCACACATCCCAAGCCAGTATGTGATGCATCACAACATACCGTGAATTCCTTTTCTGCCTCAGGCTGAATCAAAACGAGAGCCTCAGTCAGAATCTTCTTTAACTTGTCGATACTTTCTTGCTACTTCTCAGTCCACACAAATGGAACTCCTTTCTTTAATAACTTGGTCATCGGTGCTGCGATCAAAGAAAATCCTCTACAAATCTCCGATAATACCCTGCCAGACCTAGAAAACTCCGAATTTCTGCCACTGACTTAGGCGGCTTCCAATCCAACACTGCCTCAATCTTTCGAGGATCCACTCTAATCCCCTCAGCTGATAGTACATGACCCAAGAAAGTCACCTTCCTAAGCTAGAACTCGCACTTATTAATTTGGCAGATAACTGCTTTTCCCTCAGAATCTACAACACTGCCCGCAAATGCGCATCATGCTCCTCCTCTGACCTTGAGTATACCAAGATGTCGTCTATAAATACCACGACAAACTGATCCAAATACTGCTGGAATACCCAGTTCATCATGTCCATGAATGCTGCCGGCGCGTTAGTCAACCCAAACAGCATTACCAGAAACTCGTAGTGCCCATACCGAGTGCGAAACGCCACCTTGTGGATATCAGCCTCTTACACCTTTAGTTGATGATACCCAGACCGTAAATCAACCTTTGAGAAAACTGATGCACCCTTAAGCTGATCAAACAAGTCATCTATTCTCGGCAACGGATACTTGTTCTTGATCATCAACTTATTCTACTGGCGGTAGTCTATACACATCCGCATTGTACCATCCTTCTTCTTGACAAAGAGTACTGGCGCTCCCCAAGGCGAAACACTTGGCCGGATAAAACCTCGTCCAACAACTCCTAAATATGAGCCTTCAATTCCACCAATTCCTTTGGGGCCATCCTATATGGAGCAATAGATACTGGCGCAGTTTCAGGTAACAAATCTATGCCAAATTCAACTTCATGATCCGGTGGCAGTCCCGGAAGTTCCTCAGGAAATACGTCAGCAAATTCCTTTACCGTTTGGACATTCACTATAGCAGACTCCTTAGCCTCCAAAGCACATACATGAGCCATAAACGCTTCGCAGCCCTTCCTGACCATCTTCTCAGCTTTCAAAGCAGAAACCACGTTGGACAGATAATCTTTTCTATTACCTATCATAATCACCTCTTCACCCTCAGCCGTTTTCAAAACCATGCGCTTAGCCGCGCAATCCAAACTTGCCTGGTACTTAACCAACCAGTCCATCCCAAGAATCAGATCGAACTCCCCAAACGGCAGTTCCATCAGATCAGCTACAAACACTACCCCTTGGAGTTCTAGGGGTACATCCCTATACAGCTTATTTACTTCTACAGAGTGACCTAGATGGCTAATAACTGTCATCTCCCTAGAAGTAGTCTCAAAGTCTAGGTTCATGGTCTCTACTATGCTACTAGCAACATACAAATGCGTCGAACCCACATCAATCGAAGTAGTATATGGTAATCCAAAGATTAAGAACGTACCAGTTATAACGTCTGGTGCGTCGCCCTCCTCTTGACGCCTTACTGCATACACCAACCCAGGCTGTCTTGCCTCAGTGTTGCCTGCTCCTCTGCCCGGTGCTCCGCAGCCCCAGCCAGAACCATTACCTCCTCTACCATTACCACGACCCCTCTGCGGTGGCAGTCCCTCATTTCTGAACTGAGCATCACCCTGTCCCTCAAACTGAATCCTGGCTAGCTTACGTGGATAGTCCCTCACACGATGATCCAGCGAGCCACACTCAAAGCATCCTTTTCCACCGATCCAACATCCTTCCCAATGAGATTTCCCACGTCGGTTACACTGTGCTGGCCCCTGGTTAGCAGCCACAGGCCTCCCTGCCTGATTCGACCCACTCTGCCTAGCCCTTTTCTGAGAATTATCGGCCGACCCAGATGATCGAAAACCACTCTTGTGTCTATTCCTATCCAGATTCTGTCTCACAGACTCCTTTACCCCTTCAGTTACCTTAGCCTTTTCCACCAGGACGGCAAACTCTCGCTCCCGCTGTGGAGTAATCAGCAACTTCAGCTTATCTCTTAAGCTGTCCTCAAACCGGACACATCGCTCGTGTTCTGTAGCCACAATACCCCTAGCATACCGGCTCAACCTTAAAAATTCTGCCTTGTACTCCGATACAGACTTACTCCCCTGAACCAGTCTCAGTAACGCCTTCCGCTGCGCATCAATATAGCTAGATCCAATATACTTCTTCTGATAAGCTGCCTTAAAATAGTCCTAAGTAAGATCATCCACTGCAGCACTATCCCGAACCGTGAGCCACCACTGGTATGACTCATCTCGGAGAAGCGACACTATCCCTTTCAGTTTTTCCCCAGCAGTCAGATCCAAGTCATCCATAATTCGCTCCGTCGCCTCTAACCAATTCTCAACCGTACTAGGAGCCACACCAGAGACACCTTGAAATACCTCGGCTCCATTGGCTCGGAGTCGCTCAGATACAGATTTCCGAGCTCCCGCGCCTCCACCTACTCCTGCTACTCTCTCAAGAACTCGCAGCATCCCTGCGACACCGCGTCATCCCCTGTCTAATCCTGAAACTCACCACCCACAGCTGGTGGTGGTGTCTTTGTATCTCATTTTTCGAATTTCGACCGGACCCCCACTGGTTGGACATCATCATCCTACCCCGACTGCGTCCACGTGTATTACGACTATACCTCGAGTGCTCATGTCTAAAGTCTCGACTTATCTGATTTAAAAGTTTTATGCATCAGTCATTATTCCACTATTATTCAAGCACAATTTTATGAATAATTCTTGTTAAAGAGTTTTGTTTTCCGCGAGTCCATAGAGTTCTATAAGTTTCAGTCTCTAGGGTAGTCCACTATCACTAGTCATTCAAAACTTATGTCATCATAATGCAAACATCGATTAGGGTACTTACTCAGGGCGGTGGTGCGGAGACTCGAGTACCATGCCTTTCAAAGCGTAACACCCCAAACCTGGTCCAAACACCACGCCGAATACGGTATGTTACTGGGAAAACGTGTTTGAAAATCTCGAATTTGTACTAAATAGAATTGGTAAAACTTTGATCCTTTTAGAAAAACAAGTTGTTTGATATCGTTACTAGAACATTCAGTCTTAGTAAAAATTTTGGTTTCAAGTTTGAATCCGATTGTTTTTCATTCAATTATAAAATCGGTCACGATACAGATGGTATAGTTTAAAAACACTTTGCGTTATAATTTGAAATCATTATCTTTCCAAGTTTTAATAAAATTCGTACCAAGTTATTATTAAGGCATATTAAAATCTAATGTAAAACATAAACATCATAAAGCACATCTTAAAAAGGCTCTTTACAAATCCAAGATAAAACCCAAAATAAAGATAAGCAAACTAAGGTACCCAAATGAAAATGTCTGAGTAAAACTTTTTATTCAGCATGGCATAAGCACCCCGAGTCCATCCCGGCTCCATGTCCGCGTCTACGAGTCACCTGAAATGTCAAAGGAGAGGGTGAGTCGAGTGACTCAGTGTGTAAATCCCGCTCCCGATAAAACAACAAGCTAACACACATCATACATAGCAACATAATTAATGCAACCCGATCCTAACCATCCATATCACCTTTTCTACCCCGTGTGGTACCAAACCCTTTGGTGGTGCCAAACCACTTTGGTGACGTATAGTCACAATGTGTTACCAAAACCTTTGGTGTCCCAAAGACACATTATCCATCAATGTGGTCCCAAACCCTTTGGTGTCCCAAAGACACAATTGTGCTACCCAAGCACTGGTGACCGAAGTCACAAATCCAAAGATGGGGCCAACCCATCGTGTGTTACCAAAACACTAGCAGACGATCCCATATCTCAAGTGGGGCCAACCCACGGTGGTCAAACCACAGGGACAAGTCGCAATGAGGTGCCAAACCTCACGGTGTCCCAAAGACACAATGTGCTACCAAAGCACGGTGACCGTAGTCACAATTCGGTGATGGGGCCAACCCATCGTGTGTTACCAAAACACTTGGCGTCAATCCCGCATAATCATGCGTGGGGCCAACCCACGGTGGTACCGAGCCTGGGACGAGACGCCGAGGTACCAAACCTCTGGAGGTGCCAAACCTCTGGTGACCCAAAGTCACAAAGTGTGCTACCAAAGCACGTGGTGCTCTCGTCGACACAAAATACCATTGCTCCTCCTCTCGTATCACCCCATCAAGATACCATACTCATGTAATCATGCATATCATATAATCATGCATCTCATGTGTATCTCATGTCACATATATCCTGATCATGGTAACATATAACTCATCATTAAAAATAGTAATCTTGACTTACCCGAGTCGAGAATCATACCCATTAGGGTATCATATCAATCATCATTTGTATCATTAATCATCACACGGTTATCAATTATATTACTAAATATAAGTGTGTTAGTATACACACACGATAATACGAGCCTAGAAATCTGGACGAGAACGAATGCTAAACCCTTCGAGTATTGACTCTACAATCGGCCAAACATAGGGTTAGGCATCTAAGACATTCGGCCAAAGACACTTAACCCAAGGGGTTAATATCGAACCCTTACCTTCACTTGGTTTGGTTTCCTACCAAACCCGAACCTCAATGGTCCTCTTCCAATCGATTACCCTTTAAGAAAAAGAAACATTAATCTCTTGTAACCCATCTTAACGCAATCAAACAAGTGGCTAACAACTCAACACTTACCACACTTACCAAACGATTAACCCGAAGGACGAAGGCTCCTCTTGATTGCCTCCCCTACCCAAAAGCCCTATATACTGAAGTTAACCAAAGGTTAATTCCCTTCAACAAAGAAACCGATCATCGGTTTTGAACAAATCGCAAACAAACAACATAGTACCTATAGAAGAGAAGAATGGCCATTCGGCCAATCACTTACCCTAACACCACAAGGATTCGGCCAACACCACACTAAGAGAAAGGGGGTGTTCGGCTTAGATGTTTACCACTCCTAAAGTCGGCTTGAATGGAGAACCCAAGAAAAGAATTTACAAGGTGATGAAGAAGTTTGGCAAAGATAATTGAGAAGAAGAGAGAATAAGAAAATAGGGGAGGGTACCTTGGCTTTGGAAAGAAGAAGAAGATTTTTGGGGTGACTTTCGGCTTTCAAAAATTCAGGGAGATGGGAGAGAATATTAGAGGATAGAATGCTAGTTTCGGCAACCAAATGATCAAAAGAATCAAAAGGGAGAGGGCATTCCGGTTACGATGGAATTAAAAGAAACAAAGTGAAGTTTCGGCTATGGTTTAATTGCTTACACTTTCGGTTTCAAGGGAGAAATGGAAGACTTACTTTGTTGAAGAAAATCGGCTTTCCAAAGGACTAGAAGAGGACTTTCTCTTTTACCAAATATGTGAAAACAACCAAAAAGAGTGCCAAAATGCATTTCGGCTACCAACTCACCCCACTATGCCGTCCATTTCCCCCCTCCAACTCCCCCAAATTTCGGCCATATCCCCCCAAGAGCTCCCATCCATTCATTTCAAATGAGTGGACCAAGTCACACTCCACTTTCTCCTCTCTTCCCACCACCTCATCATTTGACCAAGTCTTAAGCGAGTTTGAAGCTGCTACAAACTCCTCCTCCATGCCGTCCAAAAATAAATGCCAAAATGGAGAATTTTGCACTCGAACACAGTGCCACCTTCCCTTGTAGATGACACCACACTCGGCTCCAAGTGGCACATGCCTTGCCACCTTACTAGCCTTATTTTTGTGAAACAAAACTACCAAATAAAATACACATCCTCACTCCATCGGCTCCACGACTTAACACCAAAAACCAAAATTTTCCTATCCACTGGGCATACCCCTCCTATAATTAAGTCCCGAAACTACACAAACAACAACATAGTATACCAAACACATGCAAAACATGCAACAACAAAATAGCCCCTAACCAGGGATATTACGGTTTCTACCCCTTAAGAATAATTTCGGCCTCGAAATTACGGTCAAAAAGAGTTGCGGGTATTCTTTGTCTCATCGCATCCTCGGGTTCCCACGTGGCTTCTTCCACGCCATGGTTCCGCCAAAGAACCTTAACCAAAGGCACGGACTTTCTCGCGAGAACCTTCACATCCCGATCAAGAATCGCACGAGTTCCTCTTCCATAGTCAAAGCTGGATTTACCTCGATCTCCTCCATTGCTACCACATGCGACGGATGCGAACGATACCTCGAAGCATCAAGCGTGAAAAACATCGTGAATCGGCTAAGCTCTGCGGCAACTCAAGCGATACGCCATCTGGTCCAACTCGTCTCAATACCTTATACGGCCCAATAAACCTCGGACTTAGCTTGCCTTTTCTGCCAAACCTCAGCACCTTCTTCCAAGGCGAGACCTTTAAGAGAAAACGCGATCTCCCACCGAACTCTATATCTCTTCGCTTAAGATCGGCATAAGACTTTTGCCGGTCCGAAGCTTCCTTCAAACGAGCCTGAATCAACCTAACCTTGTCCTCGGTCTCAGCAACCAACTCGGGTCCCAACAACTGACGTTCACCTAAATCTGTCCAACATGTAGGTGAGCGACACTTCCTGCCATACAACGCCTCATACGGAGCCATCTTAATGCTCGCTTGGTAACTGTTGTTGTAGGCAAACTCAGCTAACGGTAGAAACTCCTCCCAACTACCTCTGAAATCCAAGACACAACCTCTCAGCATGTCTTCTAAGATCTGAATAACCCTTTCTGATTGACCGTCAGACTGCGGGTGAAAAGCCGTGCTGAAATCCAAACGAGTACCCAATGCTTGATGCAATGCCTTCCAGTACCTTGAAGTAAACACAGGATCCCTATCCGAGATTATCAAGCCCGCACGCCCGTGTAGCCTTACTATCTCGACACATAAAGCTTCGCCAACCTCTCGAAGTGAATAGTCCACTCTTACCGAATGAAATGGGCGATTTAGTCGAGACGGTCCACGATAACCCAAATCGAATCCTTCTTGCTTGGCGTGGCGGTAAACCACCGAGCGAAATCCATAGTTATCCTTTCCCATTTCCACCGAGGAATTTTCACAGTGAAGCAAACCCGACGGCAAATCGATGTTCGCGCTTGACTGTGACAAGTCGGACATTTTTCAACAAACTCTGTCACCTCTTTCTTCAAGCCAAAGCCACCAAAATCGCTTCTTTAAGATCCTATACATTTTACTACCCCGGGATGCATAGCATAGGGGCATATATGTGCGTCCTGAAGAATCTTCTGCCTCAGCTCAACATCTTTAGGCATACAAGCCCTCCCTTGGAAACACAGAACCTCATCACCAGACAAGCTGTAACCCTCCAAACCACCATTCTGCACTTGTAACCTTCGCGCACTCAGAACCTCATCCTCCAACTGCTTCTCTTTGATCTGCTCAACCCAAGTAGGCTTAACCTGCAGCTCTGCCAGAATACTCCCGTCGTCATACAAACTTAAATGGGCAAACAAAGCTCTTAAGTCCGAAACAACCCTACGGCTCAACGCGTCTGCCACCACGTTAGCCTTGCCCGGATGATACTCGATCGAACAGTCGTAGTCCTTGAGCAATTCAACCCATCTACGTTGCCTCAAATTCGGATCCTTACGAGTCAATAGATACTTGGACTCTTATGATCGTGTAGGCGATTGACTTCTCCCCGTACAAGTGGTGCCTCCAGATTTTTAGAGCGAAGACTACAGCTGCTAGCTCTAAATCGTGCGTCGAATAGTTGACCTCGTGTGGCCTCGGTGCCGAGAAGCGTAAGCCACAACCTTACCCTCGCTCAAAGCCACACAACCCAAGCCTGTGTGTGATGCATCGCAGTACACTGTGAATTCCTTACCAACCTCAGGTTGAATTAAAACCGGAGCCTCAGTCAAGATCTTCTTCAACTTATCAAAACTCCCCCTTTGTTTCTCTCACCCAAACGAACGGAACTCCCTTTCTTAATGACTTAGTCGCCGGTCTTTGCAATTAACGAAAACCTCAACAAATCTTCGATAGTATCTCGCCAAAACCAGAAACTCCGTATCTCGGCCGATCGACTTAGGAGGCTTCCAATCCAAAGCTGCCTCAACCTTCCGAGGATCTACTCTAATCCCCTCAGCTGATACTACATGTCCCAAAAACGTCACTTCATTAAGCCAGAACTCGCACTTACTGAACTTAGCATAGAGTTGCTTCTCCTCAAAATCGCAATACCACTCTTAAGTGTGCATCATGCTCTTCTTCCGACCTTGAGTAAACCAAGATGTCGTCAATAAAACCACGCATTTAAAGCGGTCCAGACATTGCTGAAACACCCTATTCATCATATCCATAAAGCCGCCGGAGCGTTAGTCAACCCGAATGGCATTACTAGGAATTCGTAGTGCCCATACCGAGTCTCAAACGCTGTCTTATGGATATCCGCTTCCTTTACTTTCAACTGATGGTACCCAGACCTCAAATCGATCTTCGAAAACACCGATGCACCTTTCTGCTGATCAAACAAGTCATCTATCGGTGGTAACGGATACTTGTTTTTAATCGTCGGCTTATTCGGTTGGCATGTAGTCGATACACATCCGCATCGAGCCGCCCTTCTTCTTGACGAATATCTTGGCGCTCCCCGGTGAAACACTTGGCCTAATGAAGCCTCGATCCAACGGCTCACGTATCCGAGCCTTAAGCTCCACCAATTCCTTTGGTGCCATCCTATATGGAGCAATAGACACCGGCGCGATCCACGGTAGCAGATCTATCCCAAACTCTACCTCACGATCGGGTGGCAAACCGGAAGCTCCTCTGAAACACATCAACAAATTCCTATGATGCGAACCTTCTCAACAATGGACTCTTTAGCCTCCAAGGCATACACATGAACCACATACGCCGCGACCGCTTCACGACCATCTTTCTGACTTTTAAGGCCGACACCACATTGGATAAGTAATCTCTCCTATTACCTATCATAATCACTTCATCACCCTTATCCGTCGATAGAACCATGCGTTTAGCGCGCAATCCACCTTGGCACGGTACTTCACCACCGGTCCATCCGAGAATCGGATCGAACTCCTCAAATGGCGGTTCCATCGGATCGGCAAAAATGACCCCTTGGAGTTCTAGGGGTACATCCTTATACAACTTATCTACCACTACAGAGTGACCTGAGGGCTAAGTGCGGTCATCCGCCTAGAAGATATCTCGAGTCTAAGTCCATGGTCTCAACTATACTACTAGCAACATACGAACGCGTGGAACCCAAGTCAATTAAAGCAAAGTATAGGAGAACCAAAAATCAAAAACGTCACCGGTGATTACGCCCAGGTGCGTGTCGCCTCTCGCGGCGCCTATTGCATACACGATCAGACCAGTATCGTGTGCTCGAGAACTACCCGCACTCTCGCGCGGTGCTCCACGACCTCGACCAAATCCATTACCACCTGCGCCATTACCACGGCCCCTCGTGGTGGCGGTCCATTACCTCTGAGCGAACGGACGACTACTCGACTTCGATCAACCTCGCCATCCTACGCGGACAATCCCTAATGCGATGCTCCAGAGAACCACACTCAAAGCACCCTTTACCACCACCCAACAACCACCCCAATGAGATTTCCCCACACCGATTACGCTGCGGTGGTCCCCGCCTAGCGACAACAAACCTAGCGGATCGACTACGCCCCACTCGGTCTAGCCCTTTTTGCGGATTGCGGACGATCGAGAAGACCCAAAGCTCCTCTTAAGCCTACTCCTGTCCATGCTCTGTCTTACCGACTCCTTAACACCTTCGGCTACCATAGCCTTCTCGACTAAGACGAAGAACTCAAGCGCTCTATTTGTGGAGCAATCAGCGACCTCAACTCGTCTCTGCGGCCGTCCTCGAAAGCGAACACACCTCTCATGCTCGGTGGCTACGATGCCCCGGCATACCTACTCGACCGGGAACTCACCTCGTACTTTCACATTTACTTTACTCCCCGAACAAGCCTCAAAAATGCCTTTCATTTGGAGTCGATGTAACTAGCCCCGATGTACTTCTTTTGATATGCGGCTCACGAAATAATCCCATGTCGGATCTCTCACCGCCACATTGTCTCCGACGGTGAGCCACCACCGCGATATGACTCATCCCGGAAGAAGCGTCACGATGCCCTTAAGCTTCTCCCGGAGAAAGGTCCGGATCATCCATGATCCGCTCGGTTGCCTCCACCAATACTCGGCGGTGCTAGGAGCAACACCCGATACACCTCGGAAAAATTCGGCCCCCGTTGGCCCGAGTCACTCAGAGCAGATTTCCTAACTCCCGCACCACCACTTACACCAGCTACCCTTTCCAACACCCGCGAAGATCGCTGTGACCGCTGCATCGTCTCGGGCCGATCGATCTGGAACTCACCACCTCCGGTGGTGGCGGGCCAGCATCTCATTTTCGACCCCGGCGGATCCTACGGGTTCGAAACCGTCATTCTACCCCTACCTCTACCACGAGTATTACGACCACGTCCGCCTCGAGTGCTCATGTCTAACGATCTACGTTTACGATTAAAAGATCTTTATGCATTAGTATCGTTCCACTTTCTTAACCGCAAAGAAATTTTATGGATAGAGTTTAATCGGGGTTCTTTCGAGCAATCAAGGTTTCAATCTTCTATCCTATTCACCCAAAAGAGATTATACATTCATTCCTTAATCCTTTCCACACCTATTCACTCTTGGACATTCTTTGCCCATTTCTAACCCAAAGAGGTATTTTCGTCATTTTCCTACAGGTATTTTTGTAATAAAAGATATTTTAAACTTTAAGTAAAACCGGTCAATTTGAAATTCCAAAAATTTGTGAGTGTTCTTTGAAAATTTTGTAAAATACTTCGTTTTGAAAACGAGGGTATTTTAGAAATTTCACAAAGCGAGAAGCGTTTTAAGTAAAATTTCCAAAATCAAAATTTTCGTTTGACATTTTGTAAAGCAGTGTTTGTATTTCGTAACATCATTGAAATTTTGGGCAAAATCATTGAGTTGCTTTTTTTTTTAAACCGAGGGCATTTTAGTAAATTTACCCACAAGGGCATTTTTGTAATTTTTCCATAAATCAGTTTTTCAAGAAAATTGTTGTAAATGTGACATTTTCGGTTTTGAAAGAGTTTATTGCAAAAAGTTTGAAAACATTAGGGTTGTTGTTGTATTTTTGAAAACATGGCTAATTCCTTTCGGGTTTTAAAGCGTTAGGTTAAGTCATGACCGAGCCTTCTTGGTCGGGGTGAACTCGAGCTACGCACCGGTGGGATTCTGCGAAGAGGAGGTGAGTCACGAGGCTCGCTTAAATACCAAGCTCTTAGGATCCTCTCCTAGACATGCGTCACGGGAGTTACCACACCCTAGCCCAGTGGTGAGTCATAGATTGGTTTAGTGCTTTAAGTCTTATGCTTTAGTTCGAGTGTTTGAGTGATCTAATCCTAGGGTTCAAGTCCTATAAATCTAACTTCGTTCCATATCACCTACCCTTCTACAAATAATAATTCTGAGACGAGTTTAGAATTACTTACAGGCGGCCAGTGCAGGAGACTCGGTGCCATGCCTTGTAAACCATGTATTCAACCCAAAAACACTTAAAACAAACTTTTGAAAGCAGTTTGGGCCTCAAGCCACAGTAGAGCTTTTGAACTTAGCTCTGATACCACAATTGTAACACCCCAAACCCGGTCCAAACACCACGACCGAATCTGGTATGTTACGGGGAAAAACGTGTTTGAAAATCTCGAATTTGTACTAAATAGAATTGGTAAAACTTTGATCCTTTTAGAAAAACAAGTTGTTTGATATCGTTACTAGAACATTGATCTTAGTAAAAATTTTGGTTTCAAGTTTGAATCAGATTATTTTTCATTCAATTATAAAATCGGTCACGATACCCGATGGTATAGTTTAAAAAAAACACTTTGCGTTATAATTTGAAATCATTATCTTTCCAAGTTTTAATAAAATTCGTACCAAGTTATTATTAAGGCATATTAAAATCTAATGTAAAACATAAACATCATAAAGCACATCTTAAAAAGGCTCTTTACAAATCCAAGATAAAACCCAAAATAAAGATAAGCAAACTAAGGTACCCAAATGAAAATGTCTGAGTAAAACTTTTTATTCAGCATGGCATAAGCACCCCGAGTCCATCCCGGCTCCATGTCCGCGTCTACGAGTCACCTGAAATGTCAAAGGAGAGGGTGAGTCGAGTGACTCAGTGTGTAAATCCGCCCCGATAAAACAACAAGCTAACACACATCATACATAGCAACATAATTAATGCAACCCGATCCTAACCATCCATATCACCTTTTCTACCCGTGTGGTACCAAACCTTTGGTGGTGCCAAACCCACTGGTGACGTATAGTCACACAATGTGTTACCAAAACAACTGGTGTCCCAAAGACACATTATCCATCAATGTGGTCCCAAACCCTTTGGTGTCCCAAAGACACAATTGTGCTACCCAAGCCTTTGGTGACCGAAGTCACAAATCCAAAGATGGGGCCAACCCATCGTGTGTTACCAAAACACTGTGAGACGATCCCATATCTCAAGTGGGGCCAACCCACGGTGGTCAAACCACGGGGACAAGTCGCAATGAGGTGCCAAACCTCACGGTGTCCCAAAGACACAATGTGCTACCAAAGCTTTGGTGACCGTAGTCACAATTACGGTGATGGGGCCAACCCATCGTGTGTTACCAAAACACCGGCATCAATCCCATAATAATCATCTGTGGGGCCAACCCACGGTGTGGTACCGAGCCAGCTGGGACGCGAGGCGAGGTACCAAACCTCCGGAGGTGCCAAACCTCTGGTGACCCAAAGTCACAAAGTGTGCTACCAAAGCAGCACCGTGCTCGTCGGCACAAAATACCATTGCTCCCTCCTCTCGTATCACCCCATCAAGATACCATACTCATGTAATCATGCATATCATATAATCATGCATCTCATGTCGTATCTCATGTCACATATATCCACGATCATGGTAACATATAACTCATCATTAAAAATAGTAATCTTGACTTTACGAGTCGAGAATCATACCCATTAGGGTATCATATCAATCATCAACTGTATCATTAATCATCACACGGTTATCAATTATATTACTAAATATAAGTGTGTTAGTATACACACACGATAATACGAGCCTAGAAATCTCGACGCGAGCGAATGCTAAACCCTCGAGTATTGACTTCTACAATCGGCCAAACATAGGGGTTAGGCATCTAAGACATTCGACCAAAGACACTTAACCCAAGGGGTTAATATCGAACCCTTACCTTCACTTGGTTTGGTTTCCTACCAAACCCGAACCTCAATGGTCCCTCTTCCAATCGATTACCCTTTAAGAAAAAGAAACATTAATCTCTTGTAACCCATCTTAACGCAATCAAACAAGTGGCTAACAACTCAACACTTACCACACTTACCAAGCGATTAAGCAGAAGGGACGAAGGCTCCTCTTGATTGCCTCCCTACCCAAAAGCCCTATGCGAGAAGTTAACCAAAGGTTAATTCCCTTCAACAAAAGAAACCGATCATCGGTTTTGAACAAATCGCAAACAACATAGTACCTATAGAAGAGAAGAATGGCCATTCGGCCAATCACTTACCCTAACACCACAAGGATTCGGCCAACACCACACTAAGAGAAAGGGGTGTTCGGCTTAGATGTTTACCACTCCTAAAAGTCGGCTTGAATGGAGAACCCAAGAAAAGAATTTACAAGGTGATGAAGAAGTTTGGCAAAGATAATTGAGAAGAAGAGAATAAGAAAATAGGGGAGGGTACCTTCGGCTTTGGAAAGAAGAAGAAGATTTTTGGGGTGACTTTCGGCTTTCAAAAATTGGGGAGATGGGAGAGAATATTAGAGGATAGAATGCTAGTTTCGGCAACCAAATGATCAAAAGAATCAAAAGGGAGAGGGCATCCTGCACGATGGAATTAAAAGAAACAAAGTGAAGTTTGGCTATGGTTTAATTGCTTACACTTTCGGTTTCAAGGGAGAAATGGAAGACTTACTTTGTTGAAGAAAATCGGCTTTCCAAAGGACTAGAAGAGGACTTTCTCTTTTTACCAAATGTGTGAAAACAACCAAAAGAGTGCCAAAATGCCAAAATGCATTTGGCTACCAACTCACCCCCACTATGCCGTCCATTTCCCCCTCCAACTCCCCAAATTTTGGCCATATCCCCAAGAGCTCCCATCCATTCATTTCAAATGAGTGGACCAAGTCACACTCCACTTTCTCTCTCTTCCCACCACCTCATCATTTGACCAAGTCTTAAGCGAGTTTGAAGCTGCTACAAACTCCTCCTCCATGTTAGTCAAAAATAAATGCCAAAATGGAGAATTTGTGACTCGAACACCAGGCCACCTTCCCCTTGTAGATGACGCCACACTCGGCTCCAAGTGGCACATGCTTTGCCACCTTACTAGCCTTATTTTTGTGAAACAAAACTACCAAATAAAATACATATCCTCGGCTCCATCGGCTCCCGACTTAACACCCAAAACCAAAATTTTCCTATCCACTCAGGCATACCCTTAGCCTATAATTAAGTCTGAAACTACACAAACAACAACATAGTATACCAAACACATGCAAAACATGCAACAACAAAATAGCCCTAAACCGGGATATTACGGTTCTACCCCCTTAAGAATAATTTCGGCCTCAAAATTACAGTCAAAAGAGTTGCGGGTATTCTGTGTCTCATCGCATCCTCGGGTTCCCACGTGGCTTCTTCCACGCCATGGTTCCGCCAAAGAACCTTAACCAAAGGCACGGACTTTCTCACGCGAGAACCTTCACATCCCGATCAAGAATGCGCATGGGTTCCTCTTCCATAGTCAAAGCGGATTTACCTCGATCTCTCCTTCGCTACCACATGCGCGGATCGAGCGATACCTCCGAAGCATCGAAGCGTGAAAAACATCGTGAATCGGCTAAGCTCTGCTGGCAACTCAAGGCGATACGCCATCTGGTCCAACTCGTCTCAATACCTTATACGGCCCGATAAACCTCGGACTTAGCTTGCCTTTTACGCCAAACCTCGGCACCTTCTTCCAAGGCGAGACCTTTAAGAAAACCCGATCTCCCGGCGGCGAACTCTATATCTCTTCGCTTAAGATCGGCATAAGACTTTTGCCGGTCGAAGCTTCCTTCAAGCGAGCTGAATCAACCTAACCTTGTCCTCGGTCTCAACCAACCAACTCGGGTCCCAACAAGCGGCGTTCACCTAACTCTGTCCAACATGTAGGTGGCGACACTTCTCGCCATACAACGCCTCATACGGAGCCATCTTAATGCTCGCAGTAGCGTTGTTGTAGGCAAACTCAATTCTTGGTAGAAACTCCTCCCAACTACCTCTGAAATCCAAGACACAACCTCTCGGCATGTCTTCTAAGATCTGAATAAACCTTTACGATTGGCCGTCGATTGCGGGTGAAAATCGTCTTTGAAATCCAAGCGAGTACCCAATGCTTGATGCAATGCCTTCAGAAACTTGAAGTAAACACGGGATCCCTATCCGAGATTATCAAATCGCACGCCGTGTAGCCTTACTATCTCTCGACACATAAAGCTTCGCCAACCTCGAAGTGAATAGTCCACTCTTTACCGGAATGAAATGGGCGACTTAGTCGGACGGTCCACGATAACCCAAATGAATCCTTCTTGCTTGGCGTAAGCGGTAAACCAGCGGCGAAATCCATAGTTATCCTTTCCCATTTCCATCGAGGAATTTTCACGGTGAAGCAAACCCGACGGCAAGCGATGTTCGCCTTGACTGTGACAAGTCGGACATTTTCCAACAAACTCTGTCACCTCTTTCTTCAAGCAGGCCACCAAAACTACTCTTTAAGATCCTATACATTTTACTACCCCGGGATGCATAGCATAAGGCTGCTATGTGCGTCTGAAGAATCTTCTCGCCTCGGCTCAACATCTTTAGGCATACAAGCCCTCCCTTGGAAACACAGAACCTCATCACGGACAAGTCAACCCTCCAAACCACCATTACGCACTTGTAACCTTCGGCGCACTCGGAACCTCATCCTCCAAGCGCTTCTCTTTGATCTGCGCTCCACCTAAGTAGGCTTAACTGCGCTCTGGCGAGAATACTCCCGTCGTCATACAAACTTAAATGGGCAAACAAAGCTCTTAAGTCCGAAACAACCCTACGGCTCAGCGCGCGTGCGCCACCGCGTTAGCCTTGCGGATGATACTCGATCGAGCGATCGTAGTCGTCCTTGAGCAATTCAACCCATCTACGTTGCCTCAAATTCGGATCCTTACGAGTCAATAGATGCCGGACTCTTATGATGCGTGTAGGCGATTGACTTCTCCCGTACAAGTGGTGCCTCCAGATTTTTAGAGCGAAGACTACGGTGCTAGCGCTAAATCGTGCGTCGGATAGTTGACCTCGTGTGGCCTCGGTGCCAGAAGCGTAAGCCACAACCTTACCCTCTCCTCGCATGACACAACCACAACCCAAGTGTGTGTGATGCATGCATCGCAAGTGCTGTGAATTCCTTACGACCTCGGGTTGAATTAAAGCGGAGCCTCGGTCAAGATCTTCTTCAACTTATCAAAACTCCCCTTTGTTTCTCGGTCCAAGCGAGCGGAACTCCCTTTCTTAATGACTTAGTCGCCGGTCTTTGCAATTAACGAAACCTCAACAAATCTTCGATAGTATCTGCCAAACCCAGGAAACTCCGTATCAAATGGCCCGACTTAGGAGGCTTCCAATCAAAAGCGCCTCAACCTTCCGAGGATCTACTCTAATCCCCACGGTGATACTACATGTCCCAAAAACGTCACTTCATTAAGCGAACTCGCACTTCATCGAACTTAGCATAGAGTTGCTTCTCCTCAAAATCGCAATACCACTCTTAAGTGTGCATCATGCTCTTCTTCCGACCTTGAGTAAACCAAGATGTCGTCAATAAAAACCACGACGAAGCGGTCCGGATCTTTCTTTGAAACACCCTATTCATCATATCCATAAAGCTGCCGGGCGTTAGTCAACCCGAATGGCATTACTAGGAATTCGTAGTGCCCATACCGAAGTGCAAAATTTGTCTTATGGATATCCGCTTCCTTTACTTTCAACCGATGGTACCCGGACCTCAAATCGATCTTGAAAAACACCGATGCACCTTTGGTGATCAAACAAGTCATCTATCCGTGGTAACGGATACTTGTTTTTAATCGTTAGCTTATTCAGTTGGCGGTAGTCGATACACATCCGCATCGAGCCGTCCTTCTTCTTGACGAATAATACTGGCGCTCCCCACGGTGAAACACTTGGCCTAATGAAGCCTCGATCCAACAGCTCCTGTATCTGAGCCTTAAGCTCCACCAATTCCTTTGGTGCCATCCTATATGGAGCAATAGACACCGGCGCGCGATCCACGGTAGCGAGATCTATCCCAAACTCTACCTCACGATCGGGTGGCAAACCCGGAAGCTCCTCTGGAAACACATCAACAAATTCCTTAACAGTACGAACCTTCTCAACAGCGGACTCTTTAGCCTCCAAGGCATACACATGAACCACATACGCCCGCGACCCTTCCACGACCATCTTTCTGACTTTTAAGGCCGACACCACATTGGATAAGTAATCTCTCCTATTACCTATCATAATCACTTCATCACCCTTATCCGTCGATAGAACCATGCGTTTAGCCGCGCAATCCACCTTGGCCTGGTACTTCACCAGCCGGTCCATCCGAGAATCGGATCGAACTCCTCAAATGGCGGTTCCATCGGATCGGTGACAAAAATGACCCCTTGGAGTTCTAGGGTACATCCTTATACAACTTATCTACCACTACTGAGTGACCTAGAGGGCTAAATGCGGTCATACGCCTAGAAGATATCTCGAGTCTAAGTCCATGGTCTCAACTATACTACTAGCAACATACGAATGCGTGGAACCCAAGTCAATTAAAGCGGTATAGGAGAACCAAAAATCAAAAACGTCACGGTGATTACGTCCAGGTGCGCGTCGCCCTCTCGCGGCGCCTGTTTGCATACACGACCCGGTGTCGTGCCTCAGAACTACCCGCACCTGCGCGCGGTGCTCCACGACCTCGACCAAATCCATTACCACCTCTCGCCATTACCACGGCCCCTGCGTGGTGGCGGTCCATTACCTCGAAGCCCGATTACGTACGACTCTCGGTGAAATCACGGCCATCCTACGCGGACAATCCCTAATGCGATGCTCAGAGAACCACACTCAAAGCACCCTTTACCACCGGTCCAACAACCACCCCAATGAGATTTCCCCACGCGATTACGCTGCGGTGGTCCGCGCTGCAGCAACTAAACCCTAGCGTGATCGACTCGCCCACTCGGTCTAGCCCTTTTGCGGATTGCGGGCGATCCGAAGACCCAAAGCTCCT
Organism: Gossypium bickii; assembly: GCA_025503065.1. Lineage (NCBI taxonomy): Eukaryota > Viridiplantae > Streptophyta > Magnoliopsida > Malvales > Malvaceae > Gossypium > Gossypium bickii. The sequence goes on along the minus strand of CP106710.1, from coordinate 104,107,879 downwards.
CTTAAGCCTACTCCTGTCCCATGCTGTCTTACCGGCTCCTTAACACCTTCCGGCTACCTTAGCCTTCTCGACTAAGACAAACAAACTCGCGCTCTGCTTTGTGGAGCAATCAGCGACCTCAACTCGTCTCGCGACCCGTCCTCGAAAGCGAACACACCTCTCATGCTCGGTGGCTACGATGCCCACGGCATACCTACACCGACGGGGAACTCGACCTCGTACTCGAGAATGATTTACTCCCCGAACAAGCCTCAAAAATGCCTTTCATTTGGGAGTCGATGTAACTAGCCCCGATGTACTTCTTTTGATATGCGGCTCTGAAATAATCCCATGTCGGATCCTCACCGCCACACTGCTTCTCTCGAGCGGTGAGCCACCAGCGATATGACTCATCCCGAAGAAGCGTCACGATGCCCTTAAGCTTCTCCTCGCGAGAAGGTCGGATCATCCATGATCCGCTCGGTTGCCTCGGCCAATACTCGGCGGTGCTAGGAGAGCAACACCCGATACACCTCGGAAAAATTCGGCCCCGTTAGCCCGAGTCGCTCGAGAGCGATTTCCTAACTCCGCACCACCACTTACACCGGCTACCCTTTCCAACACACCCGCGGCATCGCTGTGACCTTTGCATCGTCTCGATCGATCACGGAACTCACCACCTCCGGTGGTGGCGATCCAAGCATCTCATTTTTCGACCCTTGACCGGATCCTACGGGTTCGAAACCGTCATTCTACCCCTACCTCTACCACGAGTATTACGACCACGTCCGCCTCGAGTGCTCATGTCTAACGATCTACGTTTCTGATTAAAAAGATCTTTATGCATTAGTATCGTTCCACTTTCTTAACCGCAAAGAAATTTTATGGATAGAGTTTAATCAGGGGTTCTTTCGAGCAATCAAGGTTTCAATCTTCTATCCTATTCACCCAAAAGAGATTATACATTCATTCCTTAATCCTTTCCACACCTATTCACTCTTCTTGGACATTCTTTGCCCATTTCTAACCCAAGGGTATTTTCGTCATTTTCCCTACAGGGTATTTTTGTAATAAAAGATATTTTAAACTTTCGTAAAACCGGTCAATTTGAAATTCCAAAAATTTGTGAGTGTTCTTTGAAAATTTTGTAAAATACTTCGTTTTGAAAACCGAGGGTATTTTAGAAATTTTCACAAAACCGTAGCGTTTTAAGTAAATTTTCCAAAATCAAAATTTTCGTTTGACATTTTGTAAAACAGAGTGTTTGTATTTCGTAACATCATTGAAATTTTGGGCAAAATCATTGAGTTGCTTTTTTTTAAACCGAGGGCATTTTAGTAAATTTACCCCTAAGGGCATTTTTGTAATTTTTCCATAAATCAGGTTTTTCAAGAAAATTGTTGTAAATGTGACATTTTCGGTTTTGAAAGAGTTTATTGCAAAAAGTTTGAAAACATTAGGGTTGTTGTTGTATTTTCGAAAACATGGCTAATTCCCTTTTCGGGTTTTAAGCGTTAGGTTAAGTCCATGGCCGAGCCTTCTTGGTCGGGGTGAACTCGAGCTACGCACAGGTGGGATTCTGAAGAAGAGGAGGTGAGTCACGAGGGCGCTTAAATACCAAGCTCTTAGGATCCTCTCCTAGACATGCGTCACGGGAGTTACCACACCCAGCCCCGTGTTTGAGTCATAGATTGGTTTAGTGCTTTAAGTCTTATGCTTTAGTTCGAGTGTTTGAGTGATCTAATCCTAGGGTTCAAGTCCTATAAATCTAACTCGTTCCATATCACCTACCCTTCTACAAATAATAATTCACGAAGAGTTTAGAATTACTTACAGGCGGCGGAGTGCAGGAGACTCGGTGCCATGCCTTGTAAACCATGTATTCAACCCAAAAACACTTAAAACAAACTTTTGAAAGCAGTTTGGGCCTCAAGCCCACAGTAGAGCTTTTGAACTTAGCTCGATACCACAATTGTAACACCCCAAACCGGTCCAAACACCACGACCGAATCACGGTATGTTACGGGGAAAAACGTGTTTGAAAATCTCGAATTTGTACTAAATAGAATTGGTAAAACTTTGATCCTTTTAGAAAAACAAGTTGTTTGATATCGTTACTAGAACATTGATCTTAGTAAAAATTTTGGTTTCAAGTTTGAATCAGATTGTTTTTCATTCAATTATAAAATCGATCACGATACCAGATGGTATAGTTTAAAAACACTTTGCGTTATAATTTGAAATCATTATCTTTCCAAGTTTTAATTAAATTCGTACCAAGTTATTATTAAGGCATATTAAAATCTAATGTAAAACATAAACATCATAAAGCACATCTTAAAAAGGCTCTTTACAAATCCAAGATAAAACCCAAAATAAAGATAAGCAAACTAAGGTACCCAAATGAAAATGTCCGAGTAAAACTTTTTATTCGACATGGCATAAGCACCCGAGTCCATCCGGCTCCATGTCGCGCTTCTACGAGTCACTGAAATGTCAAAGGAGAGGGTGAGTCGAGTGACTCGATGTGTAAATCCCGCTCCCAGATAAAACAACAAGCTAACACACATCATACATAGCAACATAATTAATGCAACCCGATCCTAACCATCCATATCACCTTTTCTACCCGTGTGGTACCAAACCACTTTGGTGGTGCCAAACCACCGGTGACGTATAGTCACAATGTGTTACCAAAACACTGGTGTCCCAAAGACACATTATCCATCAATGTGGTCCCAAACCCTTTGGTGTCCCAAAGACACAATTGTGCTACCCAAGCCTTTGGTGACCAGAAGTCACAAATCCAAAGATGGGGCCAACCCATCGTGTGTGTTACCAAAACACTAGTGAGGCGATCCCATATCTCAAGTGGGGCCAACCCACGGTGGTCAAACCACGGGGACAAGTCGCAATGAGGTGCCAAACCTCGGTGTCCCAAAGACACAATGTGCTACCAAAGCACGCGGTGGCCAGTAGTCACATTCGGTGATGGGGCCAACCCATCCGTGTGTTACCAAAACAACGGCGTCAATCCGCATAATCATCGTGGGGCCAACCCCACGGTGGTGCTGAGCCAGCTGGGACGAGACGGCGAGGTACCAAACCTCTGGAGGTGCCAAACCTCTGGTGACCCAAAGTCACAAAGTGTGCTAAAGCAACGGTGCTCGTCGACAAAATACCATTGCTCCTCCTCTCTCGTATCACCCCATCAAGATACCATACTCATGTAATCATGCATATCATATAATCATGCATCTCATGTCGTATCTCATCTCATGTCATATATCCACGATCATGGTAACATATAACTCATCATTAAAAATAGTATCTTGACTTACCGAGTCGAGAATCATACCCATTAGGGTATCATATCAATCATCAACTGTATCATTAATCATCACACGGTTATCAATTATATTACTAAATATAAGTGTGTTAGTATACACACGATAATACGAGCCTAGAAATCTGGCGAAGCGAATGCTAAACCCCTCGAGTATTGACTCCTACAATCGGCCAAACATAGGGGTTAGGCATCTAAGACATTCGACCAAAGACACTTAACCCAAGGGGTTAATATCGAACCCTTACCTTCACTTGGTTTGGTTTCCTACCAAACCCGAACCTCAATGGTCCCTCTTCCAATCGATTACCCTTTAAGAAAAAGAAACATTAATCTCTTGTAACCCATCTTAACGCAATCAAACAAGTGGCTAACAACTCAACACTTACCACACTTACCAAACGATTAACAGAAGGACGAAGGCTCCTCTTGATTGCCTCCCCTACCCAAAAGCCCTATACTGAAGTTAACCAAAGGTTAATTCCTTCAACAAAGAAACCGATCATCGGTTTTGAACAAATCGCAAACAACATAGTACCTATAGAGAGAGAAGAATGGCCATTCGGCCAATCACTTACCCTAACACCACAAGGATTCGGCCAACACCACACTAAGAGAAAGGGGTGTTAGGCTTAGATGTTTACCACTCCTAAAGTCGGCTTGAATGGAGAACCCAAGAAAAGAATTTACAAGGTGATGAAGAAGTTTGGCAAAGATAATTGAGAAGAAGAGAGAATAAGAAAATAGGGGAGGGTACCTTCTGGCTTTGGAAAGAAGAAGAAGATTTTTGGGGTGACTTTCGGCTTTCAAAAATTCAGGAGATGGGAGAGAATATTAGAGGATAGAATGCTAGTTTCGGCAACCAAATGATCAAAAGAATCAAAGGGAGAGGGCATCCTGCTCGATGGAATTAAAAGAAACAAAGTGAAGTTTTTGGCTATGGTTTAATTGCTTACACTTTTCGGTTTCAAGGGAGAAATGGAAGACTTACTTTGTTGAAGAAAATCGGCTTTCAAAGGACTAGAAGACTTTCTCTTTTTACCAAATGTGTGAAAACAACAAAAAGAGTGCCAAAATGCCAAAATGCATTTCGGCTACCAACTCACCCCACTATGCCGTCCATTTCCCCCTCCACTCCCCCAAATTTGGCCATATCCCCAAGAGCTCCCATCCATTCATTTCAAATGAGTGGACCAAGTCACACTCCACTTTCTCCTCTCTTCCCACCACCTCATCATTTGACCAAGTCTTAGCGAGTTTGAACTGCTACAAACTCCTCCTCCATGCCGTCCAAAAATAAATGCCAAAATGGAGAATTTGCAGCTCGAACACCGTGCCACCTTCCCTTGTAGATGACGCCACACTCAGCTCCAAGTGGCACATGCTTTGCCACCTTACTAGCCTTATTTTTGTGAAACAAAACTACCAAATAAAATACACATCCCTCAGCTCCATCAGCTCCCCTGACTTAACACCCAAAAACCAAAATTTTCCTATCCACTCAGGCATACCCCTAGCCTATAATTAAGTCCCGAAACTACACAAACAACAACATAGTATACCAAACACATGCAAAACATGCAACAACAAAATAACCCCTAACCCGGGATATTACACAAACCATATAATTTCGAACAAAAACATTTAAAACCATACTTTAAACATTTTGGGCCTTGGACCCACAGCCGAGCCTTTGAACTTAGCTCTGATACCACAATTGTAACACCCCAAACCCAGTCAACACACCACGACCGAATCTGGCATGTCACAGGATGAAAACGCTTTGAAGAAAACATGTTACCGGTTAAATATCAGGGAAAAACTCGTTGTTTAATTCATGTTGCAGAAATTAGGTGCATGTTCAGTTAGGTTACTTTGAAATCCCGAAATAAGTTCTTTAAAACTCATTTGTCGATCTATAGAAAACTTTTGTGTTAAAAACCCGAGTGATTTAGTCTTAGTTATAGAAATCGTTTGAATTAAGTGTGGAAAACTTAGGTTTGGAAATCATTTGAGTTGTGGTTATTTTCAAGTGATTTGTATTCCCCGATGGTAAAGTTTTGAAAACCATTACGTTTTGTAGTTTAGAAAACCATGTGTTCAAGTTGTTAAATCAACAAGTAACTTACTTTGTCATTTTTGGTATCAAATCTACAAACCCAAATGAAAATGAAACCAAACCTAAATAAAATAAATTACCCAAACCAAAGTCCATGTAAAACCGAATGTATTTAATGCATGGCCACCTCGAGTCCGTCTGGCTCCTTATCCGCGATCTACGAGTCACCTGAAAAGATAAGGGAGAAGGTGAGTCACCAAGACTCAGTGCATAATCCCCCTCTCGGTTAGTGCAACATGCTTACACAAATCATAACCAAGCCTAGCCAACCATAACTCCGTTTCTACCCCGTGTGGTACCAAACCACTGGTGGTGCCAAACCACTGGTGACCCAAAGTCACGATATCCAATAATAATGTGGTGCCAAACCACTGGCGACCCAAAGTCACGAATAATCCATCGTAGGGCCAAACCCGCGTTGTGATACCAAATCATTTGGCGACAATCCCATCATATCAAATGTAGGGCCAACCCACTGTGGTGCTAAGCCACTGGGACGAGTCGCTATGAGGTGCCAGGCCTTTGGTGACCCAAAGTCACAAAATATCAATGATCCAAGCGTGGGGCCAACCCACGTATGATACCAAATCACTGGCGACAATCTCGATATATCAACTGTGGGGCCAACCCACTATGGTGCTAAGCCACTGGGATGAGTCCCTATGAGGTGCCAAACCTCTGGTGACCCAAAGTCACAAATCAACTGTGGTACCAAACCACTGGAGGTGCCAAACCTCTGGTGACCCAAAGTCACGAATATCAAACTTCCCCCTCCTCTCATATCACCCATAACAATGCATCACATGTACAAATCATGCCATCATGCTTTAATATGAAACATATGGCAAATATATCATAGATCATGGTATTAAGTATCATATAGCAAAATCATATCGAAACGGACTTACCCGACTCCTTGCTCATACCCATAAGGTATCATATCAAGATCTACCCAGTTTTCGGCTTTTAACACATTCAGGTTATTAATATATTTACCAAGCTATAAAGTGTATAAGTTACACACCTGTTACTAATGCAATCACTGAATCTCGAAAACCCGATCTACTGCACTAGATCCTCTTGTCCTACATTCGGGCAACACTCAGGTTATTAACAAAGGCCGTTTAGCCATACCTATAAATCCCGAAAGGTGAGATAACGCATAACTAACACCATCCTTACTTTTAAGCTTTACGAATGCTAATCACAACACCAAAATGTGCGAGACTAATCCTCCCCCTATAATCGACCAATAACAAAACTTCGTCTCAATAGCCTTCGGCTTTTCAAACAACTAAAAGAGTAATTGAATCAACATAGATCCTTACCACAGACTTACCAAATTCGACTGTCAGAGAATAGAGGGCTCAGATCTACTGCTTCAAAATCCCGGAGATCCTAAAAGGAATCGATCCCTATAAATGATTAGCATTACTATCAACAAATGCCAAAGTTCGGCTTTTACTCTTATGAGAGTCGACATAGAGAAGAGAAAAGAGGTAAGAATGAAGTTTCGGCCAAGAACACTTACCCTTCCTGAAAACCGAATAGAGAAGGACCCAAAGAAGATCTACCCTTGTTTGATATTTGGCCAAAATAAACTAGAAGAAAGAAAGGAGATTCGGCTAGAGTGGAAAAAGAGAAAGGAAAAGAAAAATGTAATAGAAGAGGAAGGATTCGGCACAAGGGTTTGAGAAAAGAAAAAGATGAAGGGAAGAGGGTTACTTTTCGGCTACAAAGAAAATAAAGAGATGAGAAAGAAGTTCAAGTGGAGATTCGGCCAAGTGCCTAAGAGAGAAAATGATAAGCACCTCCAGACTTTCGGCATTTTCCTCAACAAAAATGCACTAGGGAGAAATCGGCACACTTAAAGGGGTTTTTCGGCTTTTGATTCACAAAGTGCACAAGGATCTAGCCTAGCCGAAAATGCAATCTAGGCACCTAAGGAATTCGGCACTCCTCCTTACTCAGCTTCCCAAACCGAACACTCCTCCTAAGCAGGAGTTCAAAATTCAGCAACTGCTACAAGCTTCTCCTGGCCACTAATTCAAATGAGTTTGAAATATTCAAACCCCTAAATTCTCTCCTTGCCACCAATTCAAATTAATTTGACTTAATCCAAGCTTATCTGACAGAGTTTGTGCTGAGCACAACTCCTCCCCCTTGGCATCAAAAAGCTAAGCACAAAATGAGATTTCTGCTGCTCGAACCTGAGCTCTCCCTTCCCTGCATGAGGCGTCACCTTCAAGGCTCTAAGTGGCGCCTCCTTGCCACTTTACCAAATCCATTCTTGTGCTAAAATTCCCCATGAATTACACTTAACCCCTAGCTCCTTCAGCTCCCTTTAACTAAAACTTAAAAACAAAAATTTCCTACAAATCCAAACTCAGACAAAACAATTCAATCACAATAACCCCTATTTCAGGATATTACAGTTTTGCCCTTATACATTGGCAAAATTACGATTTTACCCCTAGGGCTCGTAAATCATTTTTCATCAAATTTCCTTATTAAACAAGCCTAGCTGAATATTTATTACTCTTATAACAATTCGCAATACCAATCATTTCATGCATTTACTACTCAATTTACAATTTTTACAAAAAGGTCCTTATAGGTGCTTTCATGGAAACACCTTTCACAAAAGTTGTTTATTTAACAACCATAATTCATTTTCTTCCCTAAAAACTCAGCAACCAACATAAGCACTCACATGGAAAATCCTTAAACCCTTAACCATTTTGCAAAATAGTCCCCTCATTAGCTATATCATGCTACAAGGGTCCCAAAAGTACAAAAATTATTAAGAAAGGACATTAAATTACTTACTTGCAAGAAGAGAAGCTTGGCTGAAATTTTTGAGTTCTCAAGCCCCTATTTTGCTGGTGATTTTTGGTGGAGGAAGAAAATGAACAAGGATGATATCATCTTTTTCTTTATTTAATTTATTTCCTTCAATTTAGTCACCTAATTTACCCACTTTGACCAAATTTTGACATTTCTTGTCCCCTATGGCCGGTCATTCATTTCCTAAGGGTCTAATTGCACATTTAGGGCTTCTAGTTAATATTCTACAGCTATTAGACACCTTTAGCTTGTAAAATAGAACTTTCGTACTTTATGCGATTTAGTCCTTTTTCGCAATTAAGCATGCAATCACCAAAATTAATGCACCAAAATTTTTATACACTCATATAATTATGCCATAACACATAAAATAATATTTATAACTAATTTATCCCACCTTGAATTAGTGGTTCTAAAACCACCATTTTAACTAGCCCCAAAATCAGGTTGTTACAACTCTTCCCTCTTTAGAGATTTTCGTCCCCAAAAATCTTACCAATAAGGAGGTTTGGGTACTATCCTCTCATGGCTTCTTTCGGTTCCCACGTAGCCTCTTCTACACTATGTTTTTGCCACAACACTTTCACTAAAGCTATACTTTTGCTCCTCAACTGTTTAACCTCTCGAGCTAAAATCTTAATTGGTTCCTCTTCATAGGTCATATCTAGTCGTATCTCAATTTCGGTCGTAGGAATCACATGTGAAGGATCAGAACGATATCATCGTAACATCAACACATGAAACACGTGTATTCTCTCTAACTCTACTGGTAAGGCCAACCGGTAAGCTACTGGTCTAATCCTTTCAATGACCTCATACGGCCCTATAAATCGTGGACTTAATTTTCACTTTCGATCAAATCTCAATATTTTCTTCCACGGGGATACTTTCAAGAATACTTTATCGCCCACATGAAATTCAATTTCTTTCCTTTTCAAATCCGCGTATGACTTTTGTCGATCTGAAGCAGCTTTCAGACTATCATGGATCACTTTCACTTTCTCCTCGGTTTCTCTAACTAGATCAACCCCATGAATTTGCTTCTCACTAAGCTCGGCCCAATAGAAAGGCGTCCAGAACTTACGACCATATAATGCTTCGTTTGATGCCATTCGTATACTCAACTAATAACTGTTGTTGTAAGGCAAATTCAACCAAAGGTAGATATTTTTCCCAATTACCTTTGAACTCTAAAACACAGCATCGGAGCATATCCTCAAGAACTTGAATCACTCTCTCGGATTGGCCATCGATTTGTGGATGGAATGCGGTACTAAAACTCAATTTTGTACCCAAGGCTTCTTGTAACTTTTTCCAAAACCTCGAAGTAAACCTTGGATCTCTATCCGAGATAATGGATATAGGCACCGCATGTAATCTCACAATCTCAACAATATATAGCTTAGCCAACTTGTCAAGTTAGTAATCCACACGCATCGGTATAAAGTGAACCGATTTCGTTAATCCATCAACGATGACCCACACAACATCTTTCTTTTCCGGAGTCATAGGTAACCCCGTTACGAAATCCATTATGATTCAATCTTATTTCCACTCTGGAACCATCACTAGCTGAAGTAATCCTGAAGGTCCTTGATGTTTGGCATTCACTTGTTGACAGATCAAACACTATGTAACAAACTCGAAGATATCTCTTTTTCATACCCGCCCACTAATACAACTTCTTCAAATCGTTATACATTTTTGTGCTGTCCGAATGTACTGACAAACAACCATTATGTGCCTCATGCAAAATTTTCCGAATCAACTCATCATCTTTAGATACACAAACTCTATCATGAAAAATCAAACAATCATCTGTACCAACCTGAAAGTCAGAGTTATTTCTCGATTCACACTAAGCTCTTTTAACTTTCAACTCACTATCATTCTTTTAAGCTTCACATATTTGCTGAAGAAATAAAGGTCTGGCCCTCAACTCAGCCAATATAGCACCATCATCAGACAATTCTAAGCTCGCACTCATAGCTCTCAAAGCATATAGGGATTTTCTACTCAAGGCATCCGCAACCACAATCGCTTTCCCTGAATGGTAATCGATTATTAGCTCATAATCCTTCCATAATTCAAGCCACCGCCGTTGTTGCAAATTCAAATCCTTTTGGTTTATCAAGTACTTTAAACTTTTGTGATCAGTAAATATTTGGCACTTTTCACCATACAAATAATGGTGCCAACTCTTCAAAGCGAAAACGATCGCAGCCAACTCCAAATTGTGAGTCGAATAATTCTTCTCCTGTGATTTTAGCTGTCTCGAGGCATAAGCTACTACTTTACCCTCATGCATCAACACAAACCAAGACCATTTAATGACACATCACTATAGACTACAAACTTCTTTCCCAACTCAGGTTGTAGTAAAATCGATGCTTCAGTCAACAACGCCTTCAATCTCTCGAAACTCTGTTGGCATTTATCAGTCTACTAAAACTTAACATCTTTATGTAACAGTCTTGTCATTGGTATAGCAATCATGGAGAACCCTTTAACAAATTGTCTGTAGAAACCCGCTAAACCCAAAAAGCTCCTAATCTCTAACACATTCCTCAGTGGTTTCCACTCCACAATAGCCGAGATCTTACTCAGATCAACTCTAATTCCATCACCCAAACACAATATGTCCTAAGAATCTGACCTCTCAAGAGCCAAACTCGCTCTTGCTAAATTTAGTATATAACTGCTTGTCTCTTACAGTCTGCAAAACAGTTCTCAGGTGCCCCGCATGCTCACTCTCATCCCGGTAATAAAAACTTATCCAAATACAGTCGGAAGATACGGTTCATTAAATCCATAAAGATCGTAGGAGCATTTGTTAAGCCAAATGGCATGACAAAGAACTCATAATGGCCATACCTCCTCCGAAATGCAATTTTCGGCACATCTTGCTCCTTAACCCTCAACTGGTAATAGCCAGACCTCAGGTCTATCTTAGAAAACACCGTAGCTCCCTTCAATTGGTCAAACAAATCGTCGATCCTTGGCAAAGGATACTTATTCTTCACTGTCACCTTGTTAAGTTATCTGTAGTCTATACACAATCTCATCGACCCGTATTTCTTCTTCACAAAAAGTACCGAAGCACCCCATGGTGAATAGCTCAGTCTTGCAAAACCCTTATCCGTTAACTCTTGCAACTGAACCTTCAACTCTTATAACTCTAATGGTGCCATCCTATACGGGGCAACCGAAATAGATGATGTACCCAGTACTAACTCAATGTCAAACTCAACTTCTCTAACTGGAGGCAATCCGGGTAACTCTTCCAGAAACACATTCGGATACTCGCATACCGTAAGCACCAATTCAATCTTTACCTCTAACTCTTGAGTATTCAACACAAAGGCGAGATAGGACTCATACCCTTTTCTCATGTATTTCTCAGCTACCATTGACAAAATAACTATAGGCATATTATCCGATTTACCTGATTCAACCTGAACGGCATCTCCATTTACACATCTCAATTCAATAAGTTTACTAACAAAGTTTACTAAAATATCATGCGCAATCAACCAATCCGTACCAAGAATCAGGTCAAATTCATCAAATGGAAACAGCATGAGATTAGCCGAAAAATAATGACCTCTAATTGTCAAAAGGCAATTCCTACACACTTTGTCAACTAGCACATGTTTGCCTAATGGATTTGACACTTTTATCACAAATTCTGTAGACTCAACCATCATATTCATGCTAGACACCAATTCCATGTAAATATAAGAATTGGTAGACCCCGGATCAATCAAAGCAACACAGAGATATCATGAAGAGAAAAAGTACCCGTTATCACATTTGGAACTGATGCCTATTCCCGAGCACGAATGGCATATGCCCTCGCAGGTGCTCTACCCTCTGATCTCACAGCAAAATCTCTAGGCGCACCCCTACTACTAGTCCCACTTCTTAGGTTCCTCTGTGGTCTACCCCTCGAAGGTACATTGCTCGCTCTTACTTTTTGTTATCTGTCTTTCTCATCCCTCTCTGGATAGTTTCGAATAAAGTGGTCGGGTGAACCACACTTGTAACAAGTTTGATTGTTCCCCTAACACTCCCCATTATGTTGTCTACCACAATTTGAGCACTCCGATTTATTTGACTTTGCATTGCCCACGCTTGCCATCGAGGTGGCTTGGACTCTCGAGCCTGAATATATATTACCTTGATCTCGGTGTGAATACCCAGCTGAAACAGTCGACCAAGGGTTTATTTCTTTGGATTTCTTTGATTGGGTTTGAAACAATTTACTCATCGGCCTCTTCCTTGCATCTCGGGCCTCAATCATAGCTTTTCTCTTTTCCTTATTCAACTCTTCAGCCTTGCAAGATCTATCGATCAACACCACGAATTCATTCAATTCCAAGATCCCAACTAGCAATCTAATATCCTCATTCAGCCCATCTTCAAACCCCTTACACAAAATAGCTTCCGTAGACACACACTCTTGAGCATACGTACTGAGCCTAAAAAATTCGCGCTCATGCTCTGCCACAATCATCTTGCCTTGCTTCAATTCAAGAAACTCTTTCCATTTATGGTCAACAAATAACTGATTTATGCACTTCTTTCGGAACTCCTCTAGCAAGAAGTCCTATGTCACTCTCTCCCTCGGTATTACAGATGTCAGCATTTTCCACTAACAATATGCCGAGTCCCTCACAATGACACAGCACATTTTAAGCTCTCCTCAGTCATGCAAGAGAGTTCAGCAAATACCCGCATAGAGTTCTCAAGCCAGAAATCTACTCTCTCAAGGTCATCATCTATGTTGGCTCTAAATTCCTCGGCCCCTTATTTTTGAATCTTATCGACCGGGGGTTTAGTCATCCGTATTAAATATATACCTTGAGGAGCCACAAGAACTGGCTGAGGTATAGGAGGGGTACAGGAGGTTGAGCATTAGGGTTTACTCATACAAACTCAGTGTACCAATTACTCATCACGTGTAGAAAGGCTTCCCGAGCCTCTTCTCCTTGACCCAAGGTCTCGGGTCTACTCTTTACAGGTGTGGTCCCTTACACGGGAGCCGACGCATTACTAGCAGCGTCATCAGCAGCAGCTCGGTTAGGATCCATTTATTATACGAAAACACAGTTTAAAATTATCAAGAGTCACAAATTATCAGGAGTCACCACACTATCAATATATATTTATGGCATATATAGCTAGACTCTCACACACGCTACGGTAGTCCAAGAATTGACTAAACTATAGCTCTAATACCACTAAATGTAAGTCCCCTTACCCTTATCCGACACTTGGAACGATGGAAATGTGCAAGTGTACACAATCGCAACAAGTAATAAAGTGACAAGTAAATGTCGAGTTATCGTACCCACAAGAACTGTAAACGAATTATTTGTGAAAGTAATTTTAAACACTTTGGTGAAGGAAACATATTTGATTTTTAAAAAGAGATAAAAAAAACTAAGAGTTAAAAACTAAGTAAAATAATTACAATAAAACAAAGAAATTCTAGTGCACGATTCCAAATATGATTTAATCAAGATGATATAATTGTGTTGGATAAATTATATTTCCTTAACTTAGAATTATTAAACTTATACTTATACTTGTTACGAATAAATCACGGTAACTCGGTAATTTGCTAACTTATGAACATATTTACAAATAAAAAATCCATTCATCTATTGTACATATTTCTATGCCAATTTGACCGATTAAACAGATTTATAAAGGTAAACATGTTATTCTACATACATACTTATTAAATTAAACAATCTATCGCATATTTCTATGTCGATTCAAACGATTAATTCAACCTAATAAGCATATAAAAGACTATGTGAGGTAACAAAGTATTCTTACCTTGAAAGAGTTTAATCACAATAATCTTGCAAGTTATGCAACGCATATGTATCGCCAAATACAATGCTAATCTAATCTTCAGCTACCTTATAAGAATTAAACATGCATTGATTAAGTACTGTCTCCATTAATTACAATTTCAATGCGTTTAAATAATTAATTCTTTAGTTATCTAAACAATTATAATGCCAGAATAACTAAGGCATGATTTTACTTAATCAAGCATTTTACCGAGGCCTATAACAGCATAAACATAAATTTAACAAATCAAGAGGACCAAATGCAATCAACCCCACACGACTTAATTCAAGCTAGATTGATTAAAATATCCATTTCAAAGACATGAATATTCATAGATATGTTCATCATAAAAACAATAGAAATTAAATAGATACGGAACAAGAAGCAAATTCGGTGTTTCTCCGTGGCTTGACTGATTGCTCCTTCTTTCATCTTTGTTGTCCTTGCCGGTCAAGGCTTTTACGAACACTCGCTTGCTGCCCCAAATGGCTGAGAAACTCTCTCTTTTCCAAGAGGGGAAATCAGCACAAGAAGGCTTTGTTTTTTGGAGAAAAAGAGAAAATGGAGAGAAGAGAAGTGATGAGCGAATGAAAGTGTTGAGGGATGCTTTGAAAGGGCAGCAAAGGGGGGTTTATATAGCTGAGGATGGCTGCTAAAAATAGAAAATTTCAGCAACCAAAGTACCCCCTCATGGCTGGCCATCTTACATGGCAAGGTTTAGACTTTCAACTTTGCTAAAATTAGCCTGGGGCAAATCTGTAAAGCCTTAATTTAAGGTGGGGTTTGAATGCAATTTGGAAGTCTTCCAAGGGCCTTTTTGCAAGCTCATTTAATCACCTAAAATGCTGACTAGGGTCAGTATTTGAAAGGTTCTGGGCTACTCAATTGGTGGCTAGTTCGGTTCGCTCAATTTGGTTCAACTGGTGCGGTTCAACTAGGCCCTTTTTCCATAATTAATTAAAATTAATTTATTTAGCCCAAATTAAATTGGGGATAAATTAAAATTAATTATACTATGAATTAATACACATATTTGGACCGTCTTAGGCTGGAAATTATGTAACGCCACGAATTTTGGGCCTAGATGAATTGGGCTTTGGGCTTTAGGTCTCATAAATTTTTTTTTAAGCAAGAAAATGACAAATGACAGTTGGCTTTAAGGGTTTAATAAACTTGGAGTGTCTAGGTGTAACACCCCAAACCCGGCCTAGAAGTTATGACCGGATCTGGCATGTTAACTTTTTGTTGATTGTTATCCTTTTTGTTAACTTTTTGAAAAAACAGTTATTAAGGGTTTAGGAAAATCCCGTATCGCACATTGAATAATAATAGGCAGTAATCAAATTAAAAGCTAAACCAAATAAAATACCAAAATTAAAGTTATAATGGCCTTATTACATAACAAAACCCAAATAAAAATAAGTCCAAATAAAAGAAACGAGTTTACGAGAAAACATTGCATGGCCACCACAAGTCCGCCTCAGCTCCCAATTCGCGATCTAATAATTACCTGAAACATTTAAAAAGAGGGGGTGAGTTTACGAAAACTCAGTGTCCAATTCCCCTTACAACGATAATTGGGCCTAAGCCCACAGAAGCAAATTGGGCCTTAGCCCTCACAGTAACATATTTGGCCGAAGCCCACATGAATCGATTCGGGCCGTAGCCCTAACATCATGGCATATCAGATAGTGAACGCAGTGCAACCCAGCCCAACCTAGTATTCCATCCTCTACACACCGCTCCGTATATCCATCCTCAAACACACCTGGGAATTTCTACAATCAACCTTCTATCCGTTACACACCTTTTTGGCAGTCATACTGACAGACACACTGCTCAAAGTCCACATAAGTGGTCTAGCCACTGATTCCACACGTGATTAAATCACCAAATCCACAATGAGGCTCCAAGCCATCATTAATCGTGACAAAGTCACCAATAAAGACTTCCTCTTCATATCATTATCATCCCAAATCCCATGTAATATGACATAATAATTCGTGTATGCAGTATGTCATGTATACAAAACATATATCAAATATAACGTATAACATGAATTACCATCATAATCAGATAGACATAATACAACATAATCAAGCTAATCAACCTCTAAAGGTATAACAGTAATTTTACCTACCAAGGGTATTTTCGTAATTTACCTATCAAGGATATTTCAGTAATTTCGCACCTGCAATGGCCTTTCCGAAGGCCTAATGTCACCTCGAGCGACTCAACTATCATTTTCGGTCTTACCAGACTATTGGGCCTAAAGCCTGATTTTGACCCATCCGGGCCCACACGCTCGTGTGGCCCACCTAACACAAATCTAGCCATGTATATGAGATTCTCCTACTCTAGTTCACTATATACTACACCATCATACAATTTTATTCAATTGGGCCCATGGGCCTGTTGGGCCTACCTCAGCCCATCGTGGCCCAAGCAGCCTTGACCCACAAGAATACTACTAATGGCCTCAACTATCACGTCGAAGCCCCACACGTGCGCTCGCCGCTCGTGTGGCTACTATTGCCGTGATCGGCACTTCGGCATTTGCCGCTCTACAACTAGAGTAGAGAGAGTTACACATCTGATAGGAATCTAGTGCTAACCTGCGCTCCGACCACTCCTGCGCCCAAACGCCCTCCAAGGTGTCCTTCCTCCTATCATAGAATGCTCTATTTATAGCTAGCTTCTCACCTTCCTTCTTTGTATCTTTCTGATGTGGGATCCTTCCATCAGTAGAGTTTAAATCTAACTCAAACTCTTCCCGTCTAGACCGCAAAATTAATACTCCTTACCTTTTCATGAGATTTGAACCCAGGCTCCCTTGTCACATAATCCACGCCGCTAACCACTTGGCCACAAGCTCCTCTTGTGTTTTAAACCTTGCGCAACTAAATATAAATCTATAGTCAATTTCTAAGGTCCATGTAAAAAGAAAACCAAAATGCAAGAGCCAAGACTTGAACCTTGGACCTCCTTCTTTCCATACGGCGTCACCCCCTTGCCTTTTATGTGGCGTCACTTTGCCACTACACCACACACTCCACTTGTGTCATTTTTTTCCATATTTTATTCTTAAAGCCCACCTACTAACTTCCAGGGTTTTTCCACCTAAAACCAAAATTTCCCTAAAGCCAAAGTTTAATCCCGGGACTTCATAGAAGCCCTCTAACCTTCCAAAATCACTTATCTAATAGGTCGAACTTCCGTTGAAGCCGATCTCTTCTTCTTAGAAATTTGAACGCTACTACGCTCAAGGCCTATTGGGCCCAATCTTGCTAGGCCCAACTTCGGGATGTTACAAATCTACCCTCCTTAAAGAAATTTCGTCCTCAAAATTTCCAACTAACTAACAGTCACACATCCTAACCTACCACACTACGCTCACGCTGCGCACTCTGATCTTAATAACACTAATATACTTTTAACTATAATTTAGAACTCCTTCACATACTCAAAAACACCTAGCCATTAAAGCAGACAAATATTTCATACGCAACCAATTCTATATCTGAACATCACATCCAAACCAAACACACAGAATAGGTACCAGAAATATAGTATATAACAAAGCAAAGTATCAGGAAACTTACAGTACAGATTGGTGCAGGAGATTCGGGTGCCATACTTCTAGGAAACGGATATATATTTTTCTAAACCATTTTCTAAACCATCCTTTGAAAACATTTTTGAACCCAAACCCACAGCTGAGTTTTTGAACCTAGGCTCTAAAATCATAATTGTAACACCCCAAACTCGGCCTAGAAGTTATGGCCGGATCTAGCATGTCACATAAGAGGGTTGTTTAAAAACTGCGCGTTTGTTAAAAGTTTCGAGTTTAAATATTTATTGATTGTTATCCTTTTTGTTAACTTTTTGAAAAAATAGTTATTAAGGGTTTAAGAAATCCCGTATCGCACATTGAATAATAATAGGTAGTAATCAAATTAAAAGCTAAACCAAATAAAATACCAAAATTAAAGTTATAGTGGCCTTATTACATAACAAAACCTAAATAAAAATAAGTCCAAATAAAAGAAAGGAGTTTACGACAAAACATTGAATGGCCACCACAAGTCCGCCTCAGCTCCCAATTCGCGAACTAATGATTACCTGAAATATTTAAAAAGAGGGGTGAGTTTACGAAAACTCAGTGTGCAATTCCCCTTACAACGATAACTGGGCCTAAGCCCACAGAAGCAAATTGGACCTTAGCCCTCACAGTAACATATTTGGCCGAAGCCCACATGAATCTATTCCGGTCGTAGCCCACACACTCCACTTGTGTCATTTTTCTCCATATTTTATTCTTAAAGCCTACCTACTAACTTCCAGGGTTTTTCCACCTAAAACCAAAATTTCCCTAAAGCCAAAGTTTAATCTCGGGACTTCATAGAAGCCCTCTAACCTTCCAAATCACTTATCTAATAGGTCCAACTTGCATTTAAGCCGATCTCTTGTTCTCAAAAATTTAAACGCTACTACACTCAAGGCCCATTGGGCCCAATCCTACAAGGCCCAACTTCGGGATGTTACGCTAGGGGTGTTGGAGAAATGTTGGGTTTAAACTTTGAGGAGAAGGAATTTTTAATTAGTTATTAAAGGAACCAGGGTGGTGACTAGTTGGGCTTTCAAATAAAAATAGGGAAAAATGGCATCAAAGAGCCTTATGGTGGAGTGGCTAAGTCACGCCACTTAGGGTAAAGAAAGGTGGCATTATGGGCTAGCAAGGAGATCCTAGGCTCGAATCCTAACTTAGTATTTTTTTTAGAAGTTTAATTTTTGGCCTTCTAGAAGGTTGGAAGTGGTGTGATCATGGACTTTAAGGAGAGTGATTAGAAGAGAAAATTTAGGAAAAGTATTAGGGAGTTTATCAGGGAGAAAAACAAGGAGATGAGATGGGGAAGAGTTGGAGCCGATTGGGACTTTGGGGAGTTAGGCAGATTTTTGGTTTTATGTATAAATAGGGAGTGTCGAATTCCCTCTGTGCTATTTCGGCAATTGGAATTCCCTTTGTGCTATTTCGGCAACTATTATGCTCTGCCGAATTCTCCTTCAGTTTTTCTATTCTAGACCTTGCCTCTTCCTTATGTGTTTTCTTTTCTTTACTCCAAAAGCCTTAAATCGAGTATCATTCTGTTCTTTCTCCACTGCTTATGCCATCCCACCTTCATCTCAATTGTTGGGGACCAAATATTCGTGACTTCAAAAGCCGAAAACCTTTGCTCTTGGAGCCAATTTCTTTATCGCCCCAAACCTTGTGCCGAATTCTCTAGTGACCAACTCTCTATCATGCTGTCATTATTCCTTTGATTTTTGGTGGATCGGATCTTGGAAAGATCAAAATCAAGCTTGGATTGACAACTCTCTGCCGAAAAGCTATCCATACGTTTCGGCTTTTGGGTAAGTGTTCTTGATTTTGGGATAAGTTGGCCGAATAGCCTATATTAAGGAAAAGGATAAGTCACCTATTATTTTTTCTTTAACAATTAAGATTAATACAGATCTAGGGGATATTCGTGAGTAGTAGCTAAAGAAGGGCTAATACGACAGGTGGCACACGGTAAGGTTATGGTAAGGCTTCAGTTTTTGGTAAATATTGTGGTTAAGTGTGTGATTGATTGGAGGTTGGTATTGTTTGTAGGTTCAAGGTTGAGGATGTTGTAACACTTCTCATTTACCAGGTGTGTACATATACTTCACAGAAGACAAGCGACAAAAGCTGGAATCCCGAAAAAGAGCCGTAATGCCAAAAAGCCAAAAAGTCGAAACATTGGTGCCGGCAACCACACGAGCGTGTGAACACTCGTGTACGAACATTGATATGACTGTCAGGACCAAGAGAGCAATCTCATAACCTCGGGCCACTGTTTAGCCAACTAGGCCAGAAGGGGCTAAATGGGCCTGCCGAGCTCGTGGGCCCAAATCGGCAAGAGTTGATATGAGAAATTGAATGATGGATTGATATGGATGGTTGTATGATTTGATTATGATCGGGCCTAATGGACTACATATATATGATTGGGCTTAATGGGCTATATGGACATGATTGGGCTTAGTGGGCCTTATGGGATTTTAGAAATGCATGCTAGGGTTTTAATGGACTCTAGGCTTAATTCTGATGAATTCTTAAGCAGCATAAAACTTAATTTAATAATCAAACATGTCTATGGACAAGTCCCTAGGGTAGAGTGTGGCAATGGACATATGCATGTCTAGGATTGGATCTAAGGAGAGCTTGGTACTTAAGTGGTCCTAGTGACCCACCTCCTCTTCTATGGAATCCTACCTGGTGCGTAGTGTCTGTTCACTTTAACCGTGAGGACTTGTTGACAGGCCAAGGGTCATAATTAAGATCCATATTATTAAGAATTACTAAAATACCCCTGTAGGGTAGAACTATTGAAATACCGTTGATTGTGAAATGACTAAAATACCCCTATGTGTTGATTGTAAGACTTATGGATGTTACATGCACATTTACTGCATTCATGTGATTTTCTGTTTAGGATGCATATGGGTGGGAATTATAGAGCGAAGGAAGTATATGAGGATCGCATGGTTACTTGAGAACTGTGGATCCACCGATGGCTTTTTAAGCCTATTATATGATTAGCACCTTTGCTACAATGTTAGGTAGTACCGCAACCGAGCTACCCTTGAAGTGTATCGGATGGGTGGGTCGATTTAGAAATCCCCACAGAAATGTTTCGGTTGGACGGAGATGAAGTGTACCGAATGGATTATTTGGGGAGGGTTTGCACAACATTGCATGTATGATATTATTATGTTATTATTATGATATGTATGATATTTGTTTCACGAATGTCGTATACACTGAGTTTTTGAAAACTCACTCCCTCTTTTATTTTTCTCAAGTGATCCTCAGTAGGTGGTTCGACGGATGGAGGGACTCAGAGGTGGCCAACTAGCAAGATGATTAGACCTGTTTTTCTTAATATCTAAATTCTAGATTTTAAGTTAGTTTTTTTTTTGGATTGTAATAAGGTTTTCCCTCCAGTTATTATTCCATTACGTCCACTATGCATTGTAATTTTGAAGCAGAACCTGGATTTATTTATTTTAAGCATATTTCAAGTTTTTAAAAATAATTATGGTTTAAGAACGAGCTTCCGCTATCAAAGGAATTTTTTTTTTACATAGTAACAAGGAAATGGTTTTTCTTGGCTACACCTCATTTTGAAAGCAAATTGGATTATACTTAACTTTCCTTTAGAAGGGTTTTCAATGAAAACAAGGTTTTCACAAAAACACTTCAATGTGACATGCCGGATTCGGGCCTAACTTCTAGGCTGAGCTTGGGGTGTTACATTTAGTAGAACTAGAGCCCGATTGCAAAGCTCAGGCTGTGAAATGGGCCCTATTACTTGGGTTGTAAAGAAAAACTATTTTTGGATTGGATCGAAATATTTTGGAAATTCCTGTGATGTTGCACACTGAGTCTCCAACGTCGAACCAAGTAAGTTCTCTTACTATAAAGCTTGTTTAACTTGATATAGTGTAGATAGTTAATGGGCTACTTTAGATGATTATACCAAAGCTTTTTTGTTAGAGTGAAACTAAAGCCCATAGGAACTTGAAACGGTAGAGGATTTACGAAAACAACCTCTTTACTTAATACTATCATAAAACATCGACTTAATTGCTAAAACTAACTAGAATTTCATGAAATTTCTAATTCAGATAATACGTGAATCGACGATGAGCGCTAGAAGAGGTTCAAGGGGCCGCGGCAGAAGCCATGGAAGTGTTAGGGCTTTCTAAACATTTGAATCTGAATTTGGTACTTCTTCTGTGTGTGTTTGAAAATGTTTGAAGTACGTGGATGTTTTGGGTATATGTTGAAATTATTGGGATCAGAGTGCCCAGTGAAAGCATAGTGGTGTGACATGAGCGGTGCGATTAATAGTTTGTTTAAAATTTTGAGGACGAAATTTCTTTAAGGGGATAGAATTGTAACGCCCCGGATTTTGGGCCTAGATAAATTGGACTTTGGGCTTTTGGTCTCATAAATTTTTTTAAGAAAGAAAATGACAAATGACATGTTGGCTTTAAGGGTTTAATAAACTTGGAGTGTCTAGGGGTGTTGGAGAAATGCTAGGTTCAAACTTTGAGGAGAAGGAATTCTTAATTTGTTATTAAAGGAACCATGGCGGTGAGTAGTTGGGCTTTTAAATCAAAATAGGGAAAAATGGCATCAAAGAGCCTTATGGTGGAGTGGCTAAGTGCCGCCACTTAGGGTATAGAAAGGTGGCGTTATGGGCTAGCAAGGAGATTCTAGGTTCAAATCCTAGCTTAGTATTTTTTTAGGAGTTTAATTTTTGGCCTTCTAGAAGGCTGGAAGTGGTGTGATGATGGACTCTAAGGAGAGTGATCAGAAGAGAAAATTTAGGAAAAGGATTGGGGAGTTATCAGGGAGAAAAATGAGGAGATGAGATGGGGAAGAGTTGGAGCTGATTGGGACTTTGGGGGGGTAGGCAGAGTTTCAGTTTTGTGTATAAATAGGGGGTGCCGAATTCCCTCTGTGCTATTTCGGCAATTGGAATTCGCTTTGTGCTATTTCGGCAACTATAGTGCTCTACCGAATTCTCCTTCACCTTTTCTGTTCTAAACCTTGCCTCTTCCTTATGTGTTTTCTTTTCTTCACTCCTAAAGTCTTAAATCGAATATCATTCTCTTCTTTCTCCACTACTTGTGCCATCCCTCCGTCATTTTAATTGTTGGGGACCAAATATTCGTGACTTCAAAAGCCGAAAACCTTTGCTCTTGGAGCCGATTTCTTCATCGCCCCAAACCTTGTACCGAATACTCTAGTGACCAAATCTCTGTCGTGTTGTCATCATTCCTTTGATTTTTTGTGGATCAAATCTTGGAAAAATCATAATCAAGCTTGGATCTACAAGTCCCTGGCGAAAAGCTATCCATACGTTTCGTCTTTTGGGTAAGTGTTCTTGATTTTGGGATAAGTTGGCCGAATAGCCTATAGTAAGGAAAAGGGTGACTTAAGTGGATACAAGTCACCTATTATTTTGTCTTTAATGATTAAGATTGATGCAGATCTAGGGGATATTCGTGAGTAGTAGCTAAGGAAGGGCTATTAAGACTGGTGGCACACGATAAGGTTATGTACAACTTCGGTTTTTGGTAAATATTTTGGTTAAGTGTGTGATTGATTGGAGGTTGGTATTGGTTGTAGCTTTAAGGCTAAGGATAGTGCAACACGTCTCATTTACCAGGTGTGTACATACACTTCACATACGACAAGCGGCAAAAGCCGAAATCCTGAAAAAGAACAGGAATGTCGAAAAGTCGAAAAGTCGAAAGGTTTGCGCTGGAAACCACATGAATGTTTGAACATTAGTGTGGGAACACCGATACGACTACCGGGACCAAGAGAGTGATCTCATGGTCTCGGGCAACTGTTTGGCCAACTAGGCCAGAAGGGGTTCAATGGGCCTGCCGAGCTCGTGGGCCCAAATCAGCACGAGTTGATATGTGAAATTGAATGATGGATTGATATGGATGGTTGTATGATTTGATTATGATCGGGCCTAATGGCTATATATACATGATTGGGCTTAATGGGCTATATGGACATGATTGGGCTTAGTGGGCCTTATGGATTTTAGAAATGCATGCAAGGGTTTTAATGGACTCTAGGCTTAGTTCTAATGAATTCTTAAACAGCATAAAACTTAATTTAATAATCGAACATGTCTATGGACAAGTCACTAGGGTAGAGTGTGGCAATGGACATATGCATGTCTAGGATTGGATCTAGGGAGAGCTTGGTACTTAAGCGGTCCTAGTGACCCACCTCCTCTTCTCTGGAATCCTACCTGGTGCGTAGTGTCCGTTCACTTTAGCCGCGAGGACTTGTTGACAGGCCGAGGTTCGTAATTAAGACCCATACTGCTAAGAACTACTAAAATACCCCTGTAGGGTGAAATTATTGAAATACCCTTGATTTGTGAAATGACTAAAATACCCCTATGTGTTGATTGTAAGATTTATGGATGTTACATGTGCATTTGCTGCATTCATATGATATTTTGTTTACGATGCATATGGGAGGGAATTATGGAATGGAAGAAGTGTATGAGAATCGCATGGTTGCTTGACAATTGTGGATCCACCGATGGCTTTTTAAGCCTATTATATGATTAGCTGCTTTGCTGCAACGTTAGGTAATACCGCAATCGGGCTACCCTTGAAGTGTATCGATGGGTGAGTCAATTTAGAAATCCCCACAGAAGTATTTCGGTTGGACGGAGACGAAGTGTACCGGATGGATTATTTGGGAAGTGTTTGCACAGCATTGCATGTATGATATTATTATGTTATTATGTTATTATTATGATATGTATGCTATTTGTTTCACACGGGTCGTACACACTGAGTTTTTGAAAACTCACTCCCTCTTTTATTTTTCTTAGGTGATCCTCAGTAGGCGGTTCGACGGATGGAGGGACTCAGAGGTGGCCAACTAGCAAGACGATTAGACCTTTTTTTCTTAATATCTAAATTCTAGATTTTAAGTATTTTTTTTTTTTAGATTGTAATAAGGTTTTCCCTCTAGTTATTATTCAATTACTTCCACTATACTTTGTAATTTTGAAACGGAACCTGGATTTATTTCTTTGAAGCATATTTTAAGTTTTTGAAAATAATTTTGTTTTAAGAACGAGCTTCCACTCTCAAAGGAATTTTTTTTTAAATAGTAACAAGGTAATGGTTTTTCTTGGCTACAACTCATTTTTAAAGCAAACTGGATTTTACTTAACTTTCCTTTATAAGGGTTTTCAATGAAAATAAGGTTTTTGCAAAAACACTTCATTGTGAATGCCAGATTCGGGCCTAACTTCTAGGCCGGGTTTGGAGTGTTTCAAATTATTTAGCCTTGTTACTTCGAATTCCTTCTCAGTTTTGTTCTTCTAACGGTGTTTGCCGGGTCAATTTTTGCCCTTTGTATGAATCTGTCAAAAATAATCAAAATTCACTAAAAATAATTGTAAAATTAACTAAAAATTAACATGTTTAAATTTTTAATAAAATTTATTTATTTTATAAAAATTAATTATTTTATGACAAAAATTCTATCGAAAATGCATGATTTTAAGTAAAATTAGTTATGAAAAAGTATAAAAATCTTTGTGTTTCCACACCCCCAAAAATAAATCATTGCTTGTCCCGAGTAATCCACAAATTTCGAAAAGAATTTCTCGAAAACACTTTTGAAGAACTCCTTCAGAACAACTTTCTTCTCAAAATTATAAATTTAATATACTTAGGCTCAAAAATAATAAACTTTTAATTATGCTACTTAAGCATACATACCGTTCAAATTACATCCAACAACTATTATAATAGGAAAAATTAGACTAAATGCCTCTTTAACAAAGACATGTTAACCCTTACCAATTTGATTTTTTTTATTCCCTTATTCAAGACTAAGCTGCAATCATTAAATTTAACTTATGTCTTCGTATATTGATCTTAGCAATTTCTCTCCACTAATGTAGGTAGCATAGAAACTTGAATTAATAGGTCTTTATTAAGGTTGTAACGTGGCTAGGCTATGGGTAGGTAAAAGGTAGATAAATTTTGGCTTAAAAACCCTAGACTCAGCGTAAAATCGAACCTTCAGAATTTTTACCTTCGATACACCAATTTATTTTACTTTCACATGCTCTTTCGAGTACATTATTTTTTTTTTTTTTTGCATTCAAATTTGAGCACTTGCTTCATGTACTACAATTTTCGAGCAATTGATACTTCTTTTCAATTCTCCCAAATTTATTTTCATATGATATTCTGAATAGTACTAAGTCTAGTGTTTGGGACAGTTTTAAAGATAATGAAGAGAAAAGTGATGGCTAAATATTGTAAAGGTCCAAATAAAACTAGGCCATATAGTCTCAAAGTTGGGTTTCAAAGGATAATTTTTTCATGGTCGGCTTGAAAGGCTCAAACTGTCCAAACAATAATTGCCTAAATCATTTTCAAAATTCCATGCTTCCTAGGATTGCTCCTCAAGAAATTACTAAGTCAATTCTAAAGACTTAGACTTTCATGCATGCCTAATTTTTTCGTAAGAAACTAAAATATTATGGTACGAATTTGCATGCTTTATTAAAAATACATTCATATCATTATTAAGCTAACATAATAACTTATTGAAATAATAGAACTTTATTAATACAAAAGTTTAGCATACTTAATAAAATTTCAAATTATTGAACAAAATATATCCTATTCATAATTAAAAGAAAATTTTATTCTGAGTGTAATTAATTCAAATTTTTGGTCCCCCTTACTTAAAGTGAACAATGTCCTCATTGTTTAAAGTGAATAGATACTATACACCAGGTAGGATTTTTGAAAAGAAGAGGTGAGTCAAATTGACTGTTTAAGTACCAAGCTATCTCTAAATCCAATCCTAGACATGTATAAATCTATTGCCACACTTTAGCCTTTGTGACTTGTTCAGATTTTATTCATGATTCCTATCTCTTATTTTATTGTGCAAAAAATAAAAATTCCTAATTAACTTAATCCTAAAATAACTTAAGAATAAAAGTAAATAAAGTTGAGGTCCTCCCTTTTTTATTTGTTTGCTGATCCTTCTGAATTCGACTAATCTTTTGCTCCCTCATTATTGCCTTTGCATGAATCGCTTTGCTCCCTCTTCGATAATGAACTCTATGGTTCAAATATGAAATCTGGAAACTCAGGCACAAAAATAAATGGGTCATTATAAATCTTCGTAAGGGCACTCCTCATCGAGTCATCCCTTATTTTTTAGTATCTCAAGTAGGCTTGTTGCTGCCATTGCATGTGTTGTATTAAGTCCATCAGCTTTTACAGCTTATCTTGAAGATCTAGGCTAGGCGGTGGAGCTCCAAACATTGAGGTTTCAATATCAGGTTCAGCTTTTGGTTCCATTGGTTTTGCCTCATTAGGGACTTCAGTTGATTGCTCTAGCGGGATCTCTGTGGGGTCATCTTCTGCTTCTTCGAGGTCTTCACTCTCTTCAACTCGTTGCTGTACAACAAAATCTCCAGCTACTTGGTAGAGGTTCCAATCAGTGATTGTGCCCTGACTATACCCTGTCTTCTTTACGTTCGCAAGAATTTTTGCTTTTAAGCACAGAATTGTTATCGTAAAGAGGAAATAGGCTGGGCCAGAACGTCTAACGGCACAATTTCACATTTCTCTTAGGATGATTTTGCCCACATCAATGGTCTTTCCAATTAGAATCGAGTATAATAGGACTATTCGCTCTAATGAGATTGTAGTCCCATGCGAACTAAGCATAAGGCTAAAACAGATGAAATAGAACCATATCTTTGCAAGTGGTGTCAAATATTCTTTTCGACACGTGTGGATTCCTTGCTTTGACACGGCTTAGAGTCTAGGCACACACCCGTGTGACTAGCTTGTGGCCAATTCCAATCTAAAATGTCAACATGCAGGGAACGCATGGCCCAACCACACACCCGTGGGCTAACCGTGTGTCACACACGGTCTAGACACACGCCCATGTGTCTACCCACATGGACAAGAAAAAAGGTATTTGCTAAGCCCTTCTCACCCCTTTTGTATATCCAACATGCATCCATTCAACACATCTACAGTCAACTCAAATTGAATACAACCTCACATGGAAAACTACATCTGTGCATAATATGGAATAGCCAACAACTATGGCATTATACAAAATGTATCATCCATCTAAAGGCCATTACACCTTAGCCATTTACAACAAAATTCACTAACTTATCTAGCCCCTATACATGCCATATACAAAACATTAAGTTTTATGTACCAAAATGTGCTGATATGTGAGCTATCTTCCGACGATCCTCGTATCTTGATTCAACGTTTTTAATCTATAAGATAAGGGAAAAGAAAGGAGTAAGCTTTGAGCTTAGTAAGTTTATACATAAACAACTAAGTATCATAGTACAAGCTACACCACAAATAGCATTATACTAAAATATAATATACCACCATGCTTACTCTTTCTATTCCTTACCACATTTCCAACACATCATAAGTCCCTTACTCATAACCATTGCAATACACCCCTGCATTTAATTTCACATTTACATAATATACCACAATTCATACATCCACACAGTTATCTTATTCAGTATATCAACCACATAGTTAGTTTACATAACTAATCACAGCCAATGTCTCAGTGGTTTCGCACTTAGCACACCCCTATCTATTGATAACGTATTATCACACTTAGCTCACCACAAAGGTAATCATAGTGGTCTCGCACTTAGCCCCACTAGATAAATATACTTAACGTTAGCATCGCACATAGCCTAGGTCATCATCGTTAAGCATTAATATGGTATCGCACTTAGCCCACCATCTAGCATTATCACTATACATTCACGTCTACGTACTCAATCATTCATCCATTCATAATGTCTACCACATTCATTCCACACTAACCACATAGGTTCTCAATCATCTTCATTCATGCTACACACTAATTAGCATCAAGAATGTGCAAGTATAAAGGCATTATTTACACATAAACTTACCTCGATACTCAAAAGTCTAGATACGTGCAATTTAGTCCACCACCTTGCATTTACCTCAGTTTCGATCTGGGCTTTGTCTTTCTTGATCTATAATGAATAAATCAGCTTATTCAATACAAACATTGGCTAAATTGACTCATATCTCATACTTTAGCAAAATTATTATTTTGCCCCTAAACTTTCTGATATTTACACTTTAGCCCTAAGGCTCGTAAAGTGATTTTTATTCAACTTTCTAGCCTTTCATGCTGAACCGAACCACTTACTCAACTAAAGCATTCATCAATTCTCACTAAATCACACATGTATGACCAAACTTAAGTTTTTTACAAACTAGTTCCTACATGCATTTTCATGGAAAATCACTTTGCAAAAGATGTTTCTACTACATCTAGCTTTCATATTCTTCCATAAGACATCAAAATACATGTATGTCATACATATGTACATTTTTGAACATCCATTATAGCTTATCAAATAGCTAAAAATAGCTTACTCATGCTACAAGGACTTTAAAAATACGAAGAATATCAAAAACCGGGCTTAACAGCACTTACTAGCAAGCTTGAAAAATTGAAAGAGCCCTAACAATGGCTATTGAAATTTTTGGTAGCTTGGTGGAGAAGATGAGTGAATTTTTGTCATCTTTCACCTATTTAATCATTTGATAACTAAATAACTAAAATGCCCTTTTTGATAAACTTCAAATTTTAACTCATCCATGCCCAGTTTTGTCCAAAAAATAAAATTGGGAAAATTGTTCATTAAGGGCCTCTAGTATGTATTCTAAAACAATTTCACACAAATAACTTCTAGAATTTCACATTTTGTAACTTTTGCAATTTAGTTCTTTAAGGCAATTCAATAGCAATTTCTCAAAATTACTTCATGAAACTTTCACACTAGCATGCATACACAGCATTAACCTCAAAAACTCATTCATAACCCTCAAATTTGTGGTCTCGTACCACTATTCCGACTAGACCCTAAACTGGGATGTTACAGGAAGCTTAAGGGCTTGGTGTATGGGTGAAAGAGGTGTGCTGCACAAGTGTGCAAAGTAACAAGCAGTAGTGCACGTGGGGCTAAAGCAGGTAGCGCACACAAGGGCTAGTCTGGATGTGTGGGGCGCTGCTGCGTGCGACGTGAGCTGGAGGCAGTAGGCGTGAGGCAAAAGCCTGGGTAGAAGTTGTGTGTGTGATGTGCTGGCCGACTACTTAAGGACTTTTCGGCACTCAAAGGTTTGGGTGCTTTGAGGTTTTAGGTGTTGAATGGATGAGAATAAAAGAATAGATGGATGGAATATATAATGGAAAGAGTAGGAAGTAGAGTGAAATTCTTAGAGAAATTTAATAATTTAAATGTTCTAAGTCTAGTCCTACTCAAAGTTAACAACAATGAATAATTAAATATATGCATATGAAATTATCAATTGCTATTAAATTATTAAAATAAACATATATTATAATTAAATAAAATTAATGCTAATTCTAAGCTAAATTGATAAAAATTAATATATAAATTATAATGGATATAATTATATATTAAAGTTTATTAATAATTTATAAATATATAATATTAAGTAAAAATTTTTATTCTAGATGCCTTTTAAAAATATTTACAAAGAGAGGCACCTAAATTTTTTATTAAAAGAACGAGCAATTAGACTTTAAAAATACTTCAATTAAGTCCCTAGACTTAATAAAAATTTAAAATTGAGTTGCTAATTAAAACTTGGATCAAAATTTAACCCTTTTATTTGAAAAATTAAAAATTTATTTTTTTCATTTAGGGAATAATTTCTTGGAAAATTATGTAAAAATCAATTTCCATGAAAGATTGGAGGGGTCATAAGCGGTCTCACTTAAGTTCCAATCTCCTAGACAGAATTTATTTAAACATAATGCACTCGAAAATATACCCTAAATAATTTATTAAAAGAAGAAAATTTAAATATCTGATAAACTGAACAAGACTTGATCCCGTTCAGGTTTTTCTCCGTAGTAATGTTTCAAATGCTGAGCATTGACTTGAAAATTACCTCCCTTACCTTAGAGTTCAACAACTCCATATGGATAGACGCGATGAATCGTAAATAGACCAGACCAACGTGATTTTAACTTATATGGGAAGAACTTCAATCTAGAATTAAATAACAAGACTTACTGAGCTACTTCAAATTCTCTAACTCGAATGTGTTTGTCATACCATTTCTTGAGTTTTTCTTTGAGCAATTTGGCATTTTCGTATGAGAAAATTCGAAACTCCTCTAGCTCGTTGAGTTAGAGCATCCGTTTCTCTCTAGCAAGCTTAAGATCCAAGTTGAGTTGTCCAAGATCCCAGTAAGGTTTGTGCTCTAACTCCAGAGGTAGATGACAAGCTTTCCAAAAGACCAACCTGTAGGGTGACATTCCTAAAGGTGTCTTGTATGCTGTTCTGTAAGGCCATAAAGCATCATCTAGTCTTTTGGAACAAACTCGTCGGTTCAGGAAAACTACCTTCTCAAGTGTGCCTTTGATCTCCTTATTCGCTAGCTCAGCTTGCCCATTTGTCTGTGGATTGTAAGTTGTAGCAACCTTATGTTTCACTCCATGTTTTTCTAACAACCATTTTAACCACTTGTTCACGAAATGGGTCCCTTCATCGCTAATAATAGCTCTTGGGGTTCCAAACCTTGTGAACACATGTTTTTGTAAGAACTTCATCACAACCTTAGCATCGTTTGTCGGATAAGCTTCAGCCTCGACCCCCTTGGACATATTATCTACTGCTACCAATATGTACCTGTGACCAAAAAAACGAAGAGAAAGGACCAAGAAAGTTAATACCCCAAACATCAAACAATTCTACCTCAATGATATTTTTTTGAGGCATCTCATTTCTGTTTGTGACATTTCTAACCCTCTGATATCGATCAAAACTCTTTACGTAAGCATATGCATCATTGAATAGTGTGGGCCAAAAGAATCCGGCTTGTAATACTTTGGCAGCAGTGTGAGTACCTCTGAAGTGTCCCCCACTCGGAGTTGAGTGACAGTGGTATAAAATCTTTGGTATTTAATCTTCTGCCACACATCTCCTTATCATCTGATTTGCACACTTTTTAAAAAAATATGGCCCTTCCCAGAAATAGTACTTTGCATCGTGAAGAAACTTTTTCCTTTGTTGATACGTTTTATCAATCGGCATCAGACCACAAGCTAAATAATTAGCAATATCAGCAAACCACGGAATATTATGGACATGATTTACCTTCAGTATGTGTTCATCTAGGAATGTCTCCTGAATCGGTACAAGTGGAGCATTTCCCTCTTGCAGCTCCAATCTAGACAAGTGATCTGCTACTTGGTTTTCTACCCCCTTTTGATCTTAAATTTCTAGATCGAACTCTTGAAGTAGAAGTACCCACCGGATCAATCTCAGCTTAGCGCCTTTCTTGGCTAGTAAATATTTAATTCTCGAGTGGTCCGTATAAACGTCACTTTGGTACCTACAAGATAAGATCGAAACTTGTCAAAAGTATATACAATAGCAAGTAACTCTTTTTCTATTACCGTATAATTCAGTTGTGCTCCTGTTAGAGTCTGACTTGCATATTAGATGGGGTGAAAAACTTTGTTCCTTCGCTAGCCCATGACAGCTCCAATTACGAAGTCACTTATGTCCCACATCAATTCGAATGGCAGATCCCAATCTGGTATGACGATGATAGGTGTCGTAACTAATCGATTCTTCAACTCTTTGAATGCTCTTAAACATTCATCATTAAACTTGAATGTTGCATCCTTCTCCAATAATTTCCACAAAGGTTTTTCAATTTTGGAGAAGTCTATGATAAATCTATGATAAAAACTAGCGTGGCCCAAGAAACTCCTAACACCCTTTACAGATGTTGGAGGTAGGAGTTTCTCAATAACGTCTACCTTTGCTTTGTCTACCTCGATTCCATGTCTCGATATCCGATGCCCTAGAATAATCCATTCTTGTACCATGAAATGGCACTTTTCCCAGTTGAGTACTAGGTTTGTTTCTTTACATTGTCTTAGTACCTTAGCTAGATTGGCTAAACAACCATCATAATTGTCTCCAAATACTGAAAAGTTATCCATAAAAACTTCCAAATACTTGTCAACCATGTCAGTGAAAATTGACATCATACATTTTTGAAATGTAGTAGGTGCATTACATAAACCAAATGGTATGCGTCTAAATGCAAAGCGCACTGCGTCATGCGGACAAGTGAATGTCGTCTTGTGCGATCTTCGTACTCTCGTAATCGATTATACCCTGAGTATCCATCGAGAAAGCAGTAATAGTCTCGCCCCGTGAGTCTATCAAGCATCTGGTCCAAGAATAGCAAAGGAAAGTGATCTTTCCTGGCCGCCTTGTTCAGCTTTCGGTATTCGATGTAAATTCTCCATCCCGTAACCATTCTGGTCGATATCAACTCGTTATTCTCGTTTTCAATGACCGTGATACATCCTTTCTTCGGCATGCACTGGACCGAACTTACCCATGAACTGTCTGAGATGTGGTAAATTATGCCTGCATCCAACCATTTGATAATTTCCTTCTTTACTACATCCTTCATGATGGGGTTCAGTCTCCTTTGTCCATCAATTTTTCCTCTCTCACTATCTTCTAATATGATCTTATGCATGCATACAAATGGGCTAATACTGCGAATGTCTATTATGGTCCATCCGATAGCCTTCTTGAATTGTTTCAAAACTATGATAAGTTTCTCCTCTTGTTCAGTAGTTAATTTTGCTGAAACAATCACAGGCAGAGTAGAAGCATTACCTAAATAAACATATTTTAAGCCTGTAGGTAATACCTTGAGTTCTAGCTTAGGTGGCTCCTCGATTGATGCTTTTGGCTGGGTGTAATTCCTTTTCTCTAATTCCAAAGATTCAGTGTAACATCCCGGTTTAAGGCCTAGTCAGCATAGTGGTGCGAGACTGCAAATCCGAGGGTTATGAATGAGTTTTTGAGGTTTATGCCATGTATGCATGCTAGTGTGAAAGTTTTATGAAACAATTTTGTGAAATTGCGGTTGAATTGTCCAAAAGGACTAAATTGCAAAAGTTGCAAAATGTGAGATTCTAGAAGCTATTTGTGTGAAATTACTTTAGAATATTAATTAGAGGTCTTTAAATAGCAAATTTCCCAATTTCTATTTTTTAGGCAAAATTGGGCATGAATGACTTAAAATAGAAAGTTTATCAAAAAGGGCATTTTGGTCATTTAATAATTAAATGATTAAAAAGGGAGAAAAGATGACAAAAATTCATTCATCATCTTTTCCAAGCTGCCGAAATTTGAAGGAAGCCATTGTTAGGGCTCTTCAACTTTTTAAGCTAGCTAGTAAGTGTATTCTAGCCCCATTTTTGATATTCTTTATATTTTTGAAGTCCTTGTGGCATGAGTAAGCTAGTTTTAGCCATTTGATGAGCTACAGTGGATGTTAACATCTTTTGTTAAGTGATTTTCCATGAAAATGCATACAAGGACTAGTTTGTAAAAGTTTTGAGTTTGGTAATACATGTGTGATTTAGTGAGAATTGATGATTGCTTTAGTTGAGTAAGTGATTCAGCGAAGCACGAAAGGCTAGAAAGTTGAATAAAAAT
The DNA here is from genome assembly GCA_025503065.1 of Gossypium bickii. NCBI lineage: Eukaryota > Viridiplantae > Streptophyta > Magnoliopsida > Malvales > Malvaceae > Gossypium > Gossypium bickii. The sequence continues at coordinate 104,073,495 of CP106710.1, read as the reverse complement.
CACTTTACGAGCCTTGAGGCCAAAGTGTAATTATGAGAAAGATTAGAGGCAAAAGAGTAATTTTGCCAAAGTATGAGATAAGTGTCAATTTAGTCAATGTGTGTATTGAATAAGCTGATTTATTCATTATAGATCAAGAAAAACAAAGTCCGAATCCAAAATCAAGGCAAGAGCAATGTGGTGGACTAAATTGCACGTTTCTATACTTTTGAGTATCCTGGTAAGTCTATGCATAAACAATGCATTCATACTTACAATTTGTTAATGCTAGCTAGTGTGTAGTATGATTGAGAATGATTGAGAACCTATGTGGGATGAATGTGGTAGAATTTGTGAATGGATGTATGGTTAAATAAGTAGATATGTGAATGTGTAGTGAGAATGCTAAATGGTGGGCTAAGTGCGATACCATCCTAATGTATATTGACGATGCGCTAGCTATGTGCGATGCTATCGTTAGGTATATCGTCTAGTGGGCTATGTGCGAAACCACTATGAATACCTTTGTGGTAGGCTAAGTGTGATACTACCTTATTAATTGATTGTGGTGGGCTAAGTGCGAAACCACCAAGAAATTAGCTGTGTGGATTAGCTTTGTGGATGCTATTGGATTAGCTATTGGATGCTTAAGCTTGAACTGGTTTCTGAACTTGTTGAGGGAAACTAGGCAACTGGGTTGGTCTTGGATTGGCTGTAAGTGTTACTGGTTCTAGGCCCTTGGTTACTCCAGGAAAAATTTGGGTGGTTTATCCATGATGGGTTATAAAAATTGGATTGCAGCCCTTACCTTCCTCAGTTTTGGTTCTGATTACCCATGTAGTATACAAATTTTGGGTTCGACAGACATTCTTCAAACAAATGTCCTTCCCCACAATAGACACATGTTATATTCTCAAATTGATTAGGCGGTTGTGCCGCAAAACTATTAGACCCATTAGTAGTAAGATTTTTAAGCATTGAGGATATTAATGATACCTAAGATGTGAGTGAAGTAAGAGTGTCTACTTCATGTATTCCCGTGACTCATCTTCTTGACGCTGCACGACTAGTTGGCCATTGATAGTTGTTGCTGGTGATCCTCTCGATAATTTCATAAGCCTCATTATAAGACTTAGAAAGGAGAGCATCATTAGCAGAAGCGTCCACTACCATTCTTATGTGAGCATTGAGACCATTGTAAAATGTCTCAAGTTGGATGCGATATGGAATTCCATGATGAGGGCACTTTCGTAATAACTCTTTAAATCTTTCCAATGCCTCATACAAGGATTCCTCATCCATTTTTTGGAAGGCAGTGATCTTGTTCCTCAACTTAGCATTCTTGCTAGGCGAGAAATACTTCATATAAGAAATCTCTCTGCTAACTCTTGCCATGTGGAAATTGAGTTCGGTGGCACTAAGTTCAACCAAGCTTGAGCTCTGTCCCTTAACGAATATGGGAACAACTTCAATGGTAATGCATCTTCGGGTACTCCGGCTAATTTGAAAAAGTCGTTCACCTCCATGAATAGTCTCAAGTGCAGATGAGGGTCTTTGGCAGGCATTTCACTGAATTGGCCCACTGCTTGAAGCATCTGGAACATGACTGGCTTCAGCTCAAATTGTTGTGCCTCGACTTCGGGTCTTCTAATACCCTATAAAGATCATTGAACACTGGCACGACATATTGTCTACAGGCTCTATCCCTATCATCAGCAATAAGGATATGATTTTGAGCAAGGTTTGCTTCGTTTTCTTGATTCATATTCTCGAAATTCATCTCTTCGATGCTCCTTTCATTTGATTGTCTTCTACGTTGTCGAAAGGTTCGTTCTATCTCAGGGTCTACAGGGAGTAAATCGATAATTCGGTCAATACTCACAAACACTTGAAATATTCACAGAAAAATTAATTAAGTTAAAAATTAAACAGAAAATTAAACCAAAATGTATGACTAACAAATTCACAAATAATGGCTTTTGAAAAACAATCCCCGGTAATGGCACCAAAAACTTGGAACGATGGAAATGTGCAAGTGTACACAATTGCAACAAGTAATAAAGTGACAAGTAAATGTCGAGTTATCGTACCCATATGGACTGTAAAAGAATTATTTATGAAAGTAATTTTAAACACTTTGGTGAAGGAAAAATATTTGATTTTAAAAAGAGATAAAAAAACTAAGAGTTAAAAACAAAGTAAAATAATTAAAATAAAACAAAGAAATTCTAGTGCACGATTCCAAATAAGATTTAATCAAGATGATATAATTATGTTGGATTAATTATATTTCCTTACCTGAGAATTATTAAACTTATGCTTATACTTGTTACGAATAAATCACGGCAACTCGGTAATTTGCTAACTTATGAACATATTTATAAAACAAAAATCCATTCATCTCTTTTATATTTCTATGCCAATTCGACCGATTAAACAGATTTATAAAGGTAAACATGTTATTGCACATACATACTTATTAAATTAAACGATCTCTCACATATTCCTATGTCAATTCAAACGATTAATTCAACCTAATAAGCATATAAAAGACTATGTGAGGTAACAAAGTATCCTTACCTTGAAACAATTTAATCACAATAATCTTGCAAGTTATGCAAGGCATATGTATCGCCAAATACAATGCTAATCTAATCTTCAGCTACCTTAGAAGAATTAAACATACACTGATTAAGTACTGTGTCCATTAATTACAATTTCAATGCGTTTAAATAATTAATTCTTTAATTCTCTAAACAATTATAATGCCAGAATAACTTAGGCATGATTTTACTTAATCAAACATTTTATCAATGCATATAACAACATAAACATAAATTTAACAAATCAAGAGGACCAAATTCAATCAACCCCACACGACTTAATTCAAGCCAGATTGATTAAAATAACCATTTCAAAGACATGAAAATTCACGGATATGTTCATCATAAAAACAACAAAAATTAAAAAGATAGGGAACAAGCAGCAAATCTGATATTTCTCCCTGGCTTGACTGATTGCTGCTTCTTTTGTCTCTATCATCCTTGCCGATCAAGGATTCTATGAACACTCACTTGCTGCCCCAAATGACTGAGAAAACACCTCTTTTCCAAGAGGGGAAATCGACACAAGAAGGCTTGGTTTTTTGGAGAAAAAGAGAGAATGGAGAGAAGAGATGTGATGAAAGAATGAGAGTGTTGAGGGATGCTTTGAATGGGAAGCAAAGGGGGGTTTATACAGCTGAGGTTGGCTACTAAAAATAGCAAATTTCAGCAGCTAAAGAGCCCCTTCATGGCCGGCCATCTTACATGTCAAGGTTGAGACTTCCAACTTTGCTAAAATTAGCCTGGGGCAAATCCATAAAGCCTTAATTTAATGTGGGTGTTTGAATACAATCTTTAACTCTTCCAAGGGCCTTTTTTCAAGCTCATTTAATCAGCTAGAATGCTAATTTTGGTCAACATTTGAACGGTTCTGGGTTGCCGAATTGGTGGCTGGTTCGGTTATGTCAATTTGGTTCAACTGGGCCATTTTTCCATAATTAATTAAAATTAATTTATCTAGCCCAAATTAAATTGGGGATAAATTAAAATTAATTATATTATGAATCAATACACATATTTGGACCTTCTTAGGCTGGAAATTATGTCTCCTTGTTACTTCGAATTGCTTCTCGGTTTTGTTCTTCTAACGGTGTCTGCCGGGTCAATTTTCACCCTATGTATGAATCTGTCAAAAATAATCAAAATTCACTAAAAATAATTGTAAAATTGACTAAAAATTAACATTTTAAAAGTTTTAATAAAATTTAATTATTTTATAAAAATGAATTGTTTTATGACACTCTAACCACAAATTCAGTAGACTCAATGGGTAGAGTTTTACTCGATACTAGATTCACACATACATAGGAATGAGTTGACCCTGGATCTATCAATGGAATAACATCAATATCAAATAAAGTGAAAGTACCAGTAATGACGTCTGGAGATGATGCTTCCTCTCGTACACGTATAGCATAGGCTCGGGCAGGTGCTCTTGCTTCTGACCTCACAGCTGTGTCATTTGTCCTTCTTTGACTTTCGCTCACATTTTGGGTGCTTCTGGGTAGTCTACCCCTAGCCGTCACATTACTCGGTCTTTCATTCTAAACATTTTCCTCTTCCACCATTTTCGGGCAATCTCGAAAAAAATGATCTCGGGATCCACACTTATAAAAGACTCTATTGTTGTACTTGCCCCAGCACTCTCCCACGTGTCGTCTTCCACACTGTCTGCACTCAGGCTTGTTACTCTTAACACTGCCAACACTTGATTCATTCGGAGCTTCAATTTGTAAGCCAGTACTTTGCCTCGAATAATCTTTACTTGGATGTCCAAACGAAGCATTTGAACGATGGCTTGCATCTCTATATCTCTTAGTAGAAGCTTGAGAAAATTTATTCATTGCTCTCTTTCTTTCATCATGAGCTTCTGAATCAGCTTTTTACTTTTCCTTACTGTGCTCTTCAGCTTTGCATGCTCTTTCAACTAACACAAAATATTCGTTTATATCAAGTATCCCAACCAACAATTTAATGTCTTCATTCAGTCCTTCTATGAAACGTTTACACATAGTAGCTTCGGTTGAAACACATTCTCTCGCGTATTGACTCAATTTTACGAATTCTCGCTCATACTCAGTAACAGACAAACGGCCCTATTTCAATTCTAGAAACTCTTTACATTTCTGATCAATGAAGCGTTGACTGATATACTTCTTTCTGAACTCATCTTGAAAGAAATCCCAAATGATTCTCTTTCACCGAACCACAGATATCAATGTTTTCCACCAGTTGTAAGCTGTGTCTCTCAACAAGGAAACTGCACACTTAATACACTCATTAGGGTTCAACGACATCTCATCGAATACTCCGATTGTATTCTCAAGCCAAAACTCAGCTCCCTCAGCATCATCATCAGATGTGACCCTAAACTCTTCGGCCCCATACTTACAAATTTTATCCACAGGAGGTACAGTAGGTACTTGTGGCACAATAGGTAATTGTGGGGTGGAGGTTGTGGAGCAGCCGGATTCGTTCGAACGAACTCCGTAAACCACTCACTCATCATTCGGAAGAAGGCTTGCTTAGCCTCTCCTCCCTCACCACTATCATTCGGCTTAGATGTGGCCGGCACTGCCCCTTGAGCGGGAGCAGGTGCATTACTTTTTACATTGTCAGTAACTGCTCGATCGGCTTTTAGCTGTCAGAATTCATCACACTATCGCAACTTCAAATATCGCATGTATAGCTAGACTCACACGCGTTCCGTTAGTCTGAGAATCGACTAAACCGTAGCTTTGATACAAATAAAATCTAACACCCCTAACCCGAGACCGTTGCCGGAATAGGGTTAAGAGGCATTACCAATCAATCAGAACATTTAACATCTACAATTTACGACACAAAGTTAATCATCTTTAATCACTTTCATATACAGTCATGTTGTCCCTTATCAAGGTCTATAAGACCTAATTCACATGCTAAAGATAGGGTCGGGACTAAACCGAAACACATAAACTACTCTAAAATTCAGGGGAGACACGGCCGTGGGAGGAGACTGTGTGCCCTCCACAGCTACTGGACACCCTCGTGTGTCCTCCCCGTGGCTATATACTGACTTAGTTCCCACGGCCACCCAGCACGCCCGTGCACTGAGGCCGTGCACTCTTATGCCATATTCTGACTTCTCCTCCACGGCCACCAAGCACGCCCGTGTGCCATGGCCGTGTACTCTTAGCTAGCTACTGACTTGTACACCACGGCTAGCTGACACCCCCGTGTCCAGGCCGTGTACTACTAACCTGCATTCTACCAATTCACCCACGGTCTTTAGGCACGCCCATGCGCCTAGACCGTGTGACATTATAGGCCATTTTGCAAGGCCAAAGTGCCACCCACTTAGGGTCTAACCTACAAGCCATTTTATCAAGACATCCCATGCACATATAACTACCAAAAACATATCAAAATAGTCATTCAACCCATGCATTCAATACCAATTCCAACCATGACAATTTCATTACCAAAAACTTATCTCATCACAAGCATAATACATTCCATTTCAAACATCATTCCTTTTTCAATTTCACTGATTCATGCTAGCATTTTATCAACACAAAGTTACCATTCAATAATCAATTTCTCAACCTACAAACCGTACCAAAAGATGCATCCCATATACCAAGTTCATTCATGCTAAAACTAGCACATATTTAGCCACCTCTCATGGCTACTTACAAACTATCAACCATGATTCAATTGACCAGCCTATACATACCATATTTTTAACTATGTACATCTTTTCAAAATACCCCAAAATAGATTGCCAATAATGTGACTGAGATGCTGGCGATCCCCTGATCTGAGCTAGCTTACTAACACTGCAAAACAGAGAAACAAATAACACATAAGCTTTATAAAGCTTAGTAAGTTCGATATACAATATAATCGTATAATAAAAACAAATTAACATAATCAATAATCATCACATAGATCAATTCTCTCTTATCCATACCATATCATCCATAGCCAAAATACTCATTCATCCATCTAAAGCTTTATCTATAAATTCATCAACCACAAAGGTTCAAGACATACCTTGGCTAACACATAGTATTCAATTTCCAAGCTACTCAATGCTTGATATTACTTGTTGATCATCATTTGATATTCATTCAACTTAATCGCACACTCAGTGCTTAATACACGATCGGTACATTTAGTCATCGCACACATAGTGCCTAAATCATTCAACCGACTTATCTTGGTAGCACACATTCAGTGCCAATTCTATAAACCGAAGCTTCTATAACATCGCACACACAGTGCTATTCATTTCTGTTTCGATTTCCATATCGCACACTTAGTGCCCTTAACATAACCTTGCACATAGCATTTCAATCTCATACACATATACACATTCATTTCATAATACAAAATCATATGTTAACAACATGTATTATATCCGAACTTACCTCGAACATCGACTATCGATACGGTTGTCTAATCTAGCACTTTATCTTTGCCTCGATCTCGATTCGAACCTCTTCTCTCTTGGTCTATACACATTTAAATTCAATCTATTCAATCACCATTTCATTCAATTTAGTCCACATACACATATTTAGGGCATTTTGTATAATAGCCCTCATGCTTCCACATTTCGACACTGTAGTCCCTATTTCACAAAATCACCAAATTTACAAAATCCACACATACACATACCTAGTTGAATACATATACATCACATATAAGCCCACATTTTTTCATCAAATTCGCAATTTAGTTCCTCAATTTACCATTTTCTCAATTTAGCCTTATTTAGCTAAATTCATCAAAAATTCATGAACAAAGTATGTCCATCTAGCTCATATCTTTCATTTAACACCATAAAATATCACAAAGCTCAACATAGCATCAATGGCATCTCACACAAACATCATCAATACTCAAAATTAATACATGGGTTTGATAGCTCTCGAAGCAACGTTTACAAAAACGTAGAAATTATAAAAAAACAGACTCAAAACATACCTTAATTTAGCTTGATAGTAGCCGAAACTTAGCTAAGGTTTTCTTCCTTCTTTTCTCTCAAATTTTCGGTCAAAGAAGAGAAATAAAAGATGAACACTCATCTTTTGTTTCATTAATCTAATGGTATTTATTCAATTAGTAAATTGACCATCTATTAAACAAATAAGAAAAATTTATACTAAGATTATTAAGACATTCTATCATCCACCTTTAATAGCCAACCACAATTAAGCACTTATAAATCAGCACATAGCTTTTACTCTTAATGTGATTAAGTCCTTTCTCTTAATTCGACACATAAACAATCAAATTATCACACAGACTATGTCACATATCATTCACACAGAAAATATCATTAAAATATTTTTACAACCTCAGATTTGTGGTCTCAAACCACTGTTCCGACTAGGGTTTAAATCGGGATGTTACATTGAGAGTGTGACATGTGGTGACACGTGAATGGTCAGAGCTATCACGTCAGCAAAATCTTAACGCCATTGGTCTCTAGTACCAAATTACTGGACGAAAAAAAAGTTCAACTATTAATCTGGGACAAAAAAACCATAAGGACCAATCTAGGAGAAGTGGACAAGTTCATGTACTAATCTTACATTTAACCTTAAATATAATGATTTCAAACAAATTTCTTGATAATATTAGTATGTGAATGTTCATGTTTGTCTTTACTGTAGCATCCCGTAACTCAAGTCTGCTAGCTAGGCCAAGTGAGGGGTGTTATAGAAGGAATCAATTGTTATGATGAAGTGTGTACTAGTCACTAGAGTTAACCAATGACACAAGGTGAGATATCTAACCAGTTTATCAGAGAGAAAGGCTCTAAATCTAAAACGAAGTAAATGTAACCCCCTAAACCTGGCCTAGATGTTATGGCCGAATCTCGAAGATCACATTGGCCATAGTAATGGTGCAAAAAATCATTTAGATATTTTCTCTTAAAAATCTTCATTGCTAAAAATGTCCTTGTTGAGAAAACTGATAAATAGTAATATATACATATTTTAATCCCACATTTGGCATACTTTTTGATGATTTATCCCTTGAATTGTTGAATTTGATGCTCCTAATCCTTTAATTTCATGTTTTATACTCAGGAGAGCATAGGAGGATGAAAAGAATGAGAAACGGGCCAAAAATAGAGAAAATGGGCCAATGTAAGAAATCCACACGCCCTAGAGATCACCACACACCGTGCCGCTTTAGCAGACTCGAACAAGGCCCAAGGCTTGATTCACACGGGCGTGTCCCTATCGTGACCTATTTTAATTTCACTCAGATTAGGATACAGATTGCTGTGATCAGAGCTTTAAAATTTATAAAAAGAATGATTGAACCTGAAAACTAACTTTGACAACGATTAAAGGCAAGTGTACCTATCGAATAGTAGTATAACTGCCACTACACTAGTTAGCACATAAATCACACATGCAATTATAGCAAAAACCCAGAAAACGGTAGGTTAATCACACACCTAATAACCTGAAGCTCTAAACTCTCGATCCCGATGCTATCACTAAGCGATACTATGGCTATCTTTCTATAGCTTTCTCCTGCAGCTGGTCCACACCCTGATGGCCAATCCCAAACCGCCGAGACAGATCTTTTTTTAAACTTCGGGATAGGGACCTTCAATTTTCCTTCTTGACTGGTGTTCGTATCCATAATGATATCAGAGATGGATCAGAATCCCGAAGACTTCTCTTAACTCCTGTCGATTTGGTCCCATTTCCCGAATCACCACTTATTCCTGTCGAAACCCAACAATCACCCGTTTGAAGTGTAAGAGAGAGTGTAATCGACAAAAGAATAGGAATAAGGGTACTTGATATTTGGCTATGGCTTTTTAATAAAAAAAAAATACAAATGGGAGTATGAGCACTTACAAGGTTCGGCTACGCCCTCTAAGAGGTTGGAATATTCGGCAACCACTCTTAATGGCAAAGGGGCATTCGGCTTTCAAGAAATAGGAAGGAATTTGGTGTTGAAAGAAAATAAGGAAGAAGAGGAGAAGAGTAGGGGAAATTTTGGCACAAAGAAAATTAAAGAAGAAAAAGATATGAAGGATGATTACTCTCCCTTATAAAGAATTCGGCTACTACATCCTTGCTCTTATCAAACTCCAAATCAATCTCCTATTTTACCTCTTGATCACTTATTCAAGATAAATAAAATAAATCCATATTCATCTCTTCTTTATCTTGCACAAAAATAATTAAATCCACAATTATCCTACCTATTTAGAATAAACCATCACATTATCTCTTATCTACCTATCTAAAAATAAATAAAATAAATAAAACACATTTATCCTACCTTAACCGAAAATTAATAAGAGAATTAAAATCCTCCACCAATTGAAAGTCCCAAGTGCCGTCCACTTTCTTCCTCCCTCTCCTCTTCACGCCAAAATTCAAAAACAAAACACCCAACTGCTGCCCCCAAGGTTCGAACATGAGACCTGCTGGAGCAAGCTTACAGGTAACGCCCCAGGCCGCTTTGCCAAGGCGTTTTTTTGTGACATAAACTCCCCACAATTTCTTTTAAAGCCTCCTTCCCTAGCTCCCCCTTGTCCTAATGCCAAAAGCCAAAAATAAAACCCCACTCCTTGCTACCCACGTGAATCGAACCTCATCCCCTTGGAGCACCCTTTCCCGTAAGCGTCCAAGCCACTTTACTGCAGATTCTTTTGCGTCATAAACCCCTAACAATTCTTTTTAAGGCCTTCTTCTCCCTTAGCGCCAACTTGGAAAAATAAAAACACGCTTATGCTGCCCACAAGACTCGAACTCCTTCCCTTTCCACAGCACATGGCGTCACTTCCAGGCCCTTAAGTGGCGCCTTGCAGCCACTTTACCAAGGCACTCTTTGTGTCCAAAAGCGCCTATAACTTCCCTTAAGGCCTCCCTGGCCCAATTCCCCTTTTAGCGCCAAAAATAAAAGCCTCTAATGCGTACCACGTTGCTCGAACCTCTTCCCTCCTGCACTCCGCTTGACGCAAACTCCCCAGCACCCAGGTGGCGTCCCTTGCCAATTTACCACACGGCTACTTGTGTCCTAAACTCCCAAAAACTTTTCTTAAAGACCTCTTCAGCCTAGCTCCTTTTTTTAACTTAAACCCAATATTTGTTTTCCCCAAAGCCTTCCCTTATTTTTTAGAGTTCTCAAAACCCTTAAAACTTATCCAAACACACTCAAGGCCTACTTAACTCATGAATTATGCACTCCCGTATAACCCCTAATCTAGGATGTTACAGTTCTACCCTCCTTAAAAATAATTTCGTCCCCGAAATTACTTACTAACTAACGGCTGAACAATCCTACTCCCCACACTACGCTTATGCTGTGCACTCTTATCTTAATAGAACCATCATACTTCCTAGGCACAATTTTTAAGTTTACATCCAAGGTTTCAAGCACTTCACTAGCAACACAAGAATGAACTATCTCTAAAGCAATAAATAGTATTTCAAACATAAAAAACTTATCCGCTATCACATCCTTGGTTGTCCCGCATCCGAACCTTCAGCTCCTCTGTCGAGTGTTCCACGACCTTGGCCTCGAGCCCTATCCATAACTTAAGGACATTTCTTAACCAAATGAGCCTTAGATCCATACCGGAAACATTCCTTACTATTACCCCAACATTCTCTCCGTGTGAGTTCTCCCACACACAGAGCACAGAACGATTTCGATTCTCGTAAAGCGATGCAGTGCACGTCTGAATTCTCGATCCTTGGTCTTTTCTAAAAATCTCCCGACGATACTGACGGTCCAATACTCCTATTGTTCCAATTCCTATCCTTCTCTCGATTTTCTCTTACAGTCTTCTTAACTTCTTCAGCGATCCGAGCTTTCTCCACTAGAATGGCGAAGTCCCTTTCTCTGTGCGGAGCAATCAACTCTCGTAGCTCATCACGTAACCCATCTTCGAATCGGACACACCTTTCGTAATCAGTGGCTATGATCCCCTTGGCATACTGACTTAACCGCACAAATTCAGCTTCATACTCCGCTACCAACATACTTCCTTGTACCAAATTTAGAAACGCCTTCCTTTGCGAGTCTAAATAACTAGCTCCAACGTACTTTCCTTCGAACTTAACCTTAAAATAATTCCAATTCAATCGATCTACCGGGACACCTTGTTTGACAGTGAGCCACCATCGATAAGCTTCGTCTCGAAGCAACGAGACAGCGCCTTTCAGCTTTTCCTCATCAGTACAGTCCAAATCGTCCATAATCCTTTCGACCGCTTCCAACCAATACTCCGCTACATTCGGAGCTACTCCCGATACTCCTCTAAAAACTTCAGCCCCGTTAGACCTAAGCCTTTCCGATACTGACTTCCGACCTCCACTTCTCAGGCTAACTCCTGCCACACGTTCTAGTACCAGCAACATAGCTCGCGACACTACTTCATCTTCTCCTATCGAATCTTGATCCTCTGTGCCCACAAATTGGCGGCAAGAAGACATCATTTTTCGACCCATGGCGGACCCACCGGTTCCGATCATCGCCATTCTACCTCTACCGCACCCACAACGACCACGTCCCCTAGAACTCATTTCTAACGTCACGATTTTTCTGATTAAAAAGTTTTATGTATCAGACTTTTGTTCCACTTATTAACCGCGAACAATTTTATGAAATAAAGATATTTAGAAGTAGTTCTTTCGATCACACAAAGGTTCAGTTCAAGTTCACTACTCTAATTCAGAGAGTCACATTCATTCCTCAATAGAGGCACATTCATTCATCAACGTAGACATATTCATTCAGCGGTATCCACCATCCACATTCACTATTCGAACATTTCTGCTCGTTTTTATCCCAGGGGTATTTTCGTCATTTTTCCTACAAGGGTATTTTGGTAATAAATCGGGGTCAATTTAAAAATCTTTATAAATCAAAGGCATTTTCAAAATTTTTGAAACTCGTGGGTACTTCAGAAATTTTCTAAATCAAGGTATTGCAAAAATTTCAGAAATCAGGGTTATCTTGGTAATTCAGAGTCGAGAGGGTAATTCAAGTAATTTTCCAAATCAGGTATCTTTACATTTTGCAAAAATAGAATTTTCTGATATTTTTGTAAAGTAAGAATATTTTAAATAAAAGTCGAGGGTAATATGAAAATTTTAGAAACCGGGGGCAGTTTGTAATTTACAACATAAGGGTATTTTCGTAATTTTGTAAATCAGAAATATTTTGAGAAATTTTCACAATAATCTTTTACTACAATTAAAAGGGTAATTTAGTGATTTTAAAACTAGGAATTTTATAAAACTGCATGGCTAGTCCCTTTCGGGTTTTAATTATCGGGTTTAGCTCGTGAATAAGTCCTCTTGGTTAGGGTGAACCGTAGTTACGCACCAGGTAGGATTCAACTAAAGAGGAGGTGAGTCGCTAGGACTGCTTAAGTACCAAGCTTTTACCGAATCAACTCCTAGACATGCGCACAACTGTTGCCACACCCTAGCTCGGCGACTTAATCGCAGGTTTGTTTAATGGTCCTTAAGTCTTATGCACTTGTGTTGGAGTAAACTAGTCCTAGGGTTCAACAGATCCTAGTTCACTAATCTACGTTCCCATTAAAGCCCATACAGTTCACATATTCAAATCACTTCAGAAATCAAAAGTACTTACCTGGTGGACTTCGGGCCGGAGATACAGGTGCCATGCCAGAATAAACCTGAAAATTTCATAGAAAGTCCATATTTTGTAAAGCCCATCTTTGAAAATATTTTTGGGCCCCATAACCCTCAAAGCCGAGAGTTTTGAACTGTCTCGATACTAAATCAGAACACCCCAAACCCGGCCCATTTGTTATGACCGAATTTGAAATGCCACTGCGGAAAGCGTTTGAAAATATTCTTACTTAAAAGTAAATACCGTTAAAAATTTGTTTCCTTTAATAAAACATTTTCGTAATTTAAAACATTCTAAGTAAAAATTAAGTTGTTATAAAAATATCCGGATTAAAACTTTATTAGGTATATATTTAAGAAAATAAAATCATTTGCAAATCATATTTGAATTGTCAGTCCATAATGAAAATACTTAGACAACCTCAAATACTTTAATGGGCCTTATTATAATAAACACTTAATCAAAATACTGAAAATATAAATACTTAATTAAGTAAAATATCTTTCTGCATGAAAATCTGCTTCTGCATGGCCACCTTTGTATCCACTCCAACCCGGTCCAATCACCACGAATCATCTGCGATGTTTAATAAAAATTGGGTGAGTCATACACACTCAGTGTGTAATTAATCCACTGAATTCCACCCACATGTTAACCACATATTAGCCCATATATCAGATAACAATTTCCATATTCACGTATTATCACATTCTGGGCTTGGCCCATATTCAAATCACTTATCAGGTAACAGGGTAATTAACCGCATAATTTCCACATATCGGGCTTAGCCCATTTCCACACTGATCCACATTCTTATACTGGGCTTGGCCCTTTTGTTAATAATCCACATGTCGACTGGGCTTGGCCATTTTCATATTAAATACTCATATCACATTAATCCACATATTATATTGGGCTTGGCCCATTTCTACATATGTTCACATACGAAATCATGCAATTATGAAACCCAACCCAAACCTAGGGTCCATCCGCTACACACCCCCTTATCCAGCCTACCACACACCAGGGGATTATCAAATCACCCTCTCCTTTTCACTCCAAAAGGCATTCAATGCCGTCCACGTGCAATTAAGCACAATAATGCACAACGCGACCTCAGTCAGGGCCAATCCACGATGTGGCCGTAGCTAACACTGAAACCACGATGGGACACATAGTCACTCATCAACCATGATATGGCACATAGCCGATATCAACCACGATGAGGCACATAGCCACTCATCAAGCCACGCAAACTAAATCGCAATTAATCCACAACGTGACCTCAGTCAACGTCAATCCACTATGTAGCTCAAAGCTAACATCAAACCACGTAATCGAAGTACATCCGTACCTTCTTTCATATCATATCCCAACCCATGCACATGCAACATAACATAATGATATAATAAATGCATGCACATGTCATTAAGGCAGACAATCATATTTCCATAGGCATGTTTACATTCACATAGGCACATTCATATTCTTGTCAACAAATAGCACTGACCTGAGTATCGATATACCCCTTTTTAGGGTAACCACCACATAATCGCATCGCATCAAGTTAGCACATAAATCACACATGCAATTATAGGAAAAACCCAGAAAACGGTGGGTTAATCACACACCTGATAACCTGAAGCTCTAAACTCTCGATCCCGATGCTATCACTAAGCGATACTACGGCTATCTGTCTATAGCTTTCTCCTGCTGCTGGTCCACACCCCGGTGGCCAATCCCGAACCGCCGAGACAGATCTTTTCTTAAACTTCGGGATAGGGACCTTCCCTTTTCCTTCTTGACTGGTGTTCGTATCTATAATGATATCAGAGATGGATCAGAATCCCGAAGACTTCTCTTAACTCCTGTCGATTTGGTCCTATTTCCCGAATCACCACTTATTCCTGTTGAAACCCCACAATCACCCTTTTGAAGTGCAAGAGAGAGTGTAATCGACAAAGGAATAGGAATAAGGGTACTTGATATTTGGCTATGGCTTTTTAATAAAAAAAAACATACAAATGGGAGTATGAGCACTTACAAGGTTCGGCTACGCCCTCTAAGAGGTTGGAATATTCGTCAACCACTCTTAATGGCAAAGGGGCATTCGGCTTTCAAGAAATAGGAAGGAATATGGTGTTGAAAGAAAATAAGGAAGAAGAGGAGAAGAGTAGGGGAAATTTCGGCACAAAGAAAATTAAAGAAGAAAAAGATATGAAGGATGATTACTCTCCCCTTATAAAGAATTTGGCTACTACATCCTTGCTCTTATCAAACTCCAAATCAATCTCCTATTTTGCCTCTTGATCACTTATTCAAGATAAAGAAAATAAATCCGTATTCATCTCTTCTTTATCTTGCACAAAAATAATTAAATCCACAATTATCCTACCTATTTAGAATAAACCATTACATTATCTCTTATCTACCTATCTAAAAGAAAATAAAATAAATAAAACACATTTGTCCTACCTTAGCCGAAAATTAATAGGAGAATTAAAATCCTCCTCCAATTGAAAGTCCCAAGTGCCGTCCACTTTCTTCCTCCCTCTCCTCTTCACGCCAAAATTCAAAAACAAAACACCCAACTGCTGCCCCCAAGGTTCGAACATGAGACCTGCTGTAGCAAGCTTACAGGTAACGCCCCAGGCCGCTTTGCCAAGGCATTTTTTTGTGACATAAACTCCCCACAATTTCTTTTAAAGCCTCCTTCCCTAGCTCCCCCTTGTCCTAACGCCAAAAGCCAAAAATAAAACCCCACTCCTTGCTGCCCACGTGAATCGAACCTCATCCCATTGGAGCACCCTTTCTTGCAAGCGTCCAAGCCACTTTACTGCAGATTCTTTTGCGTCATAAACCCCTAACAATTCTTTTTAAGGCCTTCTTCTCCCTTAACGCCAACTTGGAAAAATAAAAACACGCTTATATTGCCCACAAGACTCGAACCCCTTCCCTTGCCACTGCACATGGCGTCACTTCCAGGCCCTTAAGTGGCGCCTTGCAGCCACTTTACCAAGGCACTCTTTGTGTCCAAAAGCGCCTATAACTTCCCTTAAGGCCTCCCTGGCCCAATTCCCCTTTTAGCGCTAAAAATAAAAGCCTCTAATGCGTCCCACGTTGCTCGAACCTCTTCCCTCCTGCACTCCGCTTGACGCAGACTCCCCAGCACCCAGGTGGCGTCCCTTGCCACTTTACCTCACGGCTACTTGTGTCCTAAACCCCCCAAAACTTTTCTTAAAGACCTCTTCAGCCTAGCTCCTCTTTTTAACTTAAACCCAATATTTTTTTTCCCCAAAGCCTTCCCTTATTTTTCAGAGTTCTCAAAACCCTTAAAACTTATCCAAACACACTCAAAGCCTACTTTGCTCATGATTTATGCACTCCCGCATAACCCCTAATCTAGGATGTTACAGTTCTACCTCCTTAAAAATAATTTCGTCCTCGAAATTACTTACTAACTAACGGCTGAACAATCCTACTCACCACACTACGCTTATCTGCATGCTGACTGATCTTAATAGAACCATCATACTTCCTAGGCACAATTTTTAAGTTTACATCCAAGATTTCAAGCACTTCACTAGCAACACAAGAATGAACTATCTCTAAAGCAATAAATAGTATTTCAAACATAAAAAACTTACCCGCTATCACATCCTTGGTTGTCCCGCATCCGAACTTTCAGCTCCTCTGTCGGGTGTTCCACGACCTTGGCCTCGAGCCCTATCCATCACTTGAGGACATTTCTTAACCAAATGAGCCTTAGATCCACACCGGAAACATTCCTTACTTTTTCCCCAACATTCTCCTGTGTGAGTTCCCCCACACTGAGCACAAGAATGATTCCGATTCCCAAAAACTGGTACAGGTGCACGTACAAAATTCTCGATCCTTAGTCTTTTCTAAAAATCTTCCGACAATACTGACGGTCCAATACTCCTTTTCTTCCAATTCCTATCCTTATCTCGGTTTTCTCTTACAGTCTTCTTAACTTCTTCAGCGATCCGAGCTTTCTCCACTAGAATGGCGAAGTCTCTTTCTCTGTGCGGAGCAATCAACTCTCGTAGCTCATCACGCAACCCATCTTCGAATCGGACACACCTTTCGTAACCAGTGGCTACGAACCCCTTGGCATACTGACTTAACCGCACAAATTCAGCTTCATACTTCGCTACCGACATACTTCATTGTACCAAATTTAGAAACGCCTTCCTTTGCGAGTCTAAATAACTAGTTCCAACGTACTTTCCTTCGAACTTAACCTTAAATATAATTCCAATTCAATCGATCTGCCGGGACACCTTGTTTGACAGTGAGCCACCATCGATAAGCTTCGTCTCGGAGCAACGAGACAGCGCCTTTCAGCTTTTCCTCATCAGTACAGTCCAAATCATCCATAATCTTTCGACTGCTTCCAACCAATACTCCGCTACATTCGGAGCTACTCCCGATACTTCTCTAAAAACTTCAGCCCCGTTAGACCTAAGCCTTTCCGATACTGACTTCCGACCTCCACTTCTCATGCTAACTCCTGCCACACGTTCTAGTACTCGCAACATAGCTCGCGACACTACTTCATCTTCTCCTATCGGATCTTGATCCTCTGTGCCCTTGGTGGCGTGCGGCGCACATCGTTTTCGACCCATGGCGGACCCTCACCGTTCCGATCATCGCCATTCTACCTCTACCGCGCCCACGACGACAACGTCCCCTAGAACTCATTTCTAACGTCGCGATTTATCTGATTAAAAAGTTTTATGTATCAGACTTTTGTTCCACTTATTAACCGCGAACAATTTTATGAAATAAAGATATTTAGAAGTAGTTCTTTCGATCACACAAAGGTTCAGTTCAAGTTCACTACTCGAATTCAGAGAGTCACATTCATTCCTCAATAGAGGCACATTGATTCATCAACGTAGACATATTCATTCAGTGGTATCCACCACCCACATTCACTATTCGAACATTTCTGCTCGTTTCTATCCCAGGGGTATTTTCGTCATTTTTCCTACAAGGGTATTTTGGTAATAAATCGGGGTCAATTTAAAAATCTTTATAAATCAAAGGCATTTTCAAAATTTTTGAAATTCGTGGGTACTTCAGAAATTTTCTAAATCAAGGTATTGCAAAAATTTCGAAAATCAGGGTTATCTTGGTAATTCTGTAGGTCAGGGGTAATTCAGTAATTTTCCAAATCAGGGTATCTTTACATTTTGCAAAAAAAGAATTTTCTTATAGTTTTGTAAAGTAAGAATATTTAAAATAAAAGTCGAGGGTAATATGAAAATTTTAGAAACCAGGGGCAGTTTGTAATTTACAACATAGGGGTATTTTCGTAATTTTGTAAATCAGAAATATTTTGAGCAATTTTCACAATAATCTTTTACTACAATTAAAAGGGTAATTTAGTGATTTTAAAACTAGGAATTTTATAAAACTGCATGGCTAGTCCCTTTTGGGTTTTAATTATCAGGTTTAGCTCGTGAATAAGTCCTCTTGGTTAGGGTGCACCGTAGTTACGCACCAGGTAGGATTCAAGTAAAGAGGAGGTGAGTCGCTAGGACTACTTAAGTACCAAGCTTTTACCGAATCAACTCCTAGACATGCGCACAACTGTTGCCACACCCTAGCTCGGCGACTTAATCGCAGGTTTGTTTAATGGTCCTTAAGTCTTATGCACTTGTGTTGGAGTAAACTAGTCCTAGGGTTCAACAGATCCTAGTTCACTAATCTACGTTCCCATTAAAGCCCATACAGTTCACATATTCAAATCACTTCAGAAATCAAAAGTACTTACCTGGTGGACTTCGGGCCGGAGATACAGGTGCCATGCCAGAATAAACCTGAAAATTTCATAGAAAGTCCATATTTTGTAAAGCCCATCTTTGAAAATATTTTTGGGCCCCATAACCCTCAAAGCCGAGTTTTGAACCTGTCTCTGATACCAAACTGTAACACCCCAAACCCGGCCCATTTGTTATGACCGAATTTGAAATGCCACTGCGGAAAACGTTTGAAAATATTCTTACTTAAAAGTAAATACCGTTAAAAATTTGTTTCCTTTAATAAAACATTTTCATAATTTAAAACATTCTAAGTAAAAATTAAGTTGTTATAAAAATATCCGGATTAAAACTTTATTAGGTATATATTTAAGAAAATAAAATCATTTGCAAATCATATTTGAATTGTCAATCCATAATGAAAATACTTAGACAACCTCAAATACTTTAATGGGCCTTATTATAATAAACACTTAATCAAAATACTGAAAATATAAATACTTAATTAAGTAAAATATCTTTCTGCATGAAAATCTGCTTCTGCATGGCCACCTTTGTATCCACTCCAACCCGGTCCAATCACCACGAATCATCTGCGATGTTTAATAAAAATTGGGTGAGTCATACACACTCAGTGTGTAATTAATCCACTGAATTCCACCCACATGTTAACCACATATTAGCCCATATATCAGATAACAATTTCTATATTCACGTATTATCACATTCTGGGCTTGGCCCATATTCAAATCACTTATCAGGTAACAGGGTAATTAACCGCATAATTTCCACATATCGGGCTTAGCCCATTTCCACACTGATCCACATTCTTATACTGGGCTTGGCCCTTTTCTTAATAATCCACATATCGACTAGGCTTGGCCCATTTTCACATTAAATACTCATATCACATTAATCCACATATCATATTGGGCTTGGCCCATTTCCACATATGTTCACATACGAAATCATGCAATTATGAAACCCAACCCAAACCTAGGGTCCATCCGCTACACACCCCCTTATCCAGCCTACCACACACCAGGGGATTATCAAATCACCCTCTCCTTTTCACTCCAAAAGGCATTCAATGCTGTCCACGTGCAATTAAGCACAATAATCCACAACGCGACTTCAGTCAGCGCCAATCCACGATGTAGCCATAGCTAACACCAAAACCACGATGGGACACATAGTCACTCATCAACCACGATATGGTACATAGCCGATATCAACCACGATGAGGCACATAGCCACTCATCAAGCCATGCGAACTAAATCGCAGTTAATCCACAACGTGACCTCAGTCAACGTCAATCCATGATGTAGCTCAAAGCTAACATCAAACCACGTACTCGAAGCACACCCGTACCTTCTTTCATATCATATCCCAACCCATGCACATGCAACATAACATAATGATATAATAAATGCATGCACATGTCATTAAGGCAGACAATCATATTTCCATAGGCATGTTTACATTCACATAGGCACATTCACATTCTTGTCAACAAATAGCACTAACCTGACTATCGATATACCCCTTTTTAGGGTAACCACCACATAGCTACCACTGCACTGGTTAGCACATAAATCACACATACAATTATAGCAAAAGCCCGGAAAACGGTGGGTTAATTACACACCTGATAACCTGAAGCTCTAAACTCTCGATCCCGATGCTATCACTAAGTGATACTACGGCTATCTGTCTATAGGTTTCTCCTGCTGCTGGTCCACACCCGGGTGGCCAATCCCGAACCGTCGAGACAGATCTT
Source organism: Gossypium bickii (assembly GCA_025503065.1). Taxonomy (NCBI): domain Eukaryota; kingdom Viridiplantae; phylum Streptophyta; class Magnoliopsida; order Malvales; family Malvaceae; genus Gossypium; species Gossypium bickii. The sequence continues at coordinate 104,052,705 of CP106710.1, read as the reverse complement.
TTCTTAAACTTCGGGATAGGGACCTTCCCTTTTCCTTCTTGACTGGTGTTCGTATCCATAATGATATCAGAGATAGATCAGAATCTCGAAGACTTCTCTTAACTCCTGTCGATTTGCTCCTATTTCCCGAATCACCACTTATTCCTGTCGAAACCCCACAATCACCCATTTGAAGTGCAAGAGAAAGTGTAATTGACAAAAGAATAGGAATAAGGGTACTTGATATTTGGCTATGGCTTTTTAATAAAAAAAAACATACAAATGGGAGTATGAGCACTTACAAGGTTCGGCTACGCCCTCTAATGAGGTTGGAATATTCGGCAAGCACTCTTAATGGCAAAGGGGCATTCGGCTTTCAAGAAATAGGAAGGAATTTGGTGTTGAAAGAAAATAAGGAAGAAGAGGAGAAGAGTAGGGGAAATTTCGACACAAAGAAAATTAAAGAAGAAAAAGATATAAAGGATGATTACTCCCCCCTTATAAAGAATTCGACTACTACATCCTTGCTCTTATCAAACTCCAAATCAATCTCCTATTTTACCTCTTGATCATTTATTCAAGATAAATAAAATAAATCCATATTCATCTCTTTTTTATCTTGCACAAAAATAATTAAATCCACAATTATCCTACCTATTTAGAATAAACCATCACATTATCCCTTATCTACCTATCTAAAAATAAATAAAATGAATAAAACACATTTATCCTACCCTAGCCGAAAATTAATGGGAGAATTAAAATCCTCCTCCAATAAAAAGTCCCAAGTGCCGTCCACTTTCTTCCTCCCTCTCCTCTTGACGCCAAAATTCAAAAACAAAACACCCAAGTGCTGCCCCCAAGGTTCGAACATGAGACCTGCTGGAGCAAGCTTACAGGTAACGCCCCAGGCCGCTTTGCCAAGGCGTTTTTTTGTGACATAAACTCCCCACAATTTCTTTTAAAGCCTCCTTCCCTAGCTCCCCCTTGTCTTAACGCCAAAAGCCAAAAATAAAACCCCACTCCTTGCTGCCCACGTGAATCGAACCTCATCCCCTTGGAGCACCTTTTCCCGCAAGCGTCCAAGCCACTTTACTGTAGATTCTTTTGCATCATAAACCCCCAACAATTCTTTTTAAGGCCTTCTTCTCCCTTAGCGCCAACTTGGAAAAATAAAAACACGCTTATGCTGCCCACAAGACTCGAACCTCTTCCCTTGCCACTACACATGGCGTTACTTTCGGGCCCTTAAGTGGCGCCTTGCAACCACTTTACCAAGGCACTCTTTGTGTCCAAAAGCGCCTATAACTTCCTTTAAGGCCTCCCTAGCCCAATTCCCCTTTTAGCGCCAAAAATAAAAGCCTCTAATGCGTCCCACGTTGCTCGAACCTCTTCCCTCCTGCACTCCGCTTGACGCAAACTCCCCAGCACCCAGGTGGCGTCCCTTGCCACTTTACCGCACGGCTACTTGTGTCCTAAACTCCCCAAAACTTTTCTTAAAGACCTCTTTAGCCTAGCTCCTCTTTTTAACTTAAACCCAATATTTTTTTTCGCAAAGCCTTCCCTTATTTTTCAGAGTTCTCAAAACCCTTTAAACTTATCCAAACACACTCAAGGCCTACTTAGCTTATGAATTATGCACTCCCGCATAACCCCTAATCTAGGATGTTACAATTGGCCTGCTCAAGGCCATTTATAAAATGACTTTAGCAAGATATATATGTAGCCAACACTTTCACTAACAATTAAAACTTAACAGAATACCCAAGTTCTATACCTGCCACACTCAAAATAAGTCTAAATTGTTATACCAAAGTGATGTCGATAGTGTGATTTCGAAACTCCTGCGTCCACGACCCTCAAGCTATTTTGGCAATGCTACAAGGAAAAAAGGTAATGAAAAAGGGTAAGTATAAAGCTTAGTATGTTTGCATAAAACTCATATAGCAATATATTAATTCATTATAACTCAACCATATCGAGATAAGAGCATCATAAATTAGAAGTGCATGGTTTACTTACTCCTCATAAGTTACTTAATAATTTCATACTTGCATTATAATCATGGTACCTGTGTCACTTGATCACAAAAATTAGTACAATTTGCTGATGCAAAAGTAAACTTAAGTTTCATCATTCTTATCATGAAATAATGCTTTATATTAACCCTGTATAACTTAACTTAGTACTATCTTTACTTATTTAGCTTTCTTGCTTAGCTCATTTGCCCGAGGAATTACACAGAATAACTGAGGTTACTCAATCCCTTCAAACATCAGTCTCGATGTCAATGCCATGTCCCAGACATGGTATTATGTGGGATCCCATCATGATGCCAATGCCATATCCCAGATATGGTCTTACATGGGATCCCTGAACTTGATGTCAATGCCATGTCCCAGACATGGTCTTTCATGAATTCTTCCTTTGATCCCGAAGCCATGTCACAGACATGGTTTTACACGGGACATTCCTTGTATGGTGTCGATGCCATGTCCCAGACATGGTCTTATACGAGACCTTCCTTGTTCGATGCTGATGCCATGTCCCAGACATGGTCTTACACAAGATCTACATTCGGTGCCGACGCCATGTCCCAGACATCGTCTTATATGGGACCTACATTTCTTGAGTGTCAATGCCATGTCTTGTCATGGTCTTACATGGGCTTTCCTTGTCTCATGTTGTAATATTAGTATCCTCATTATTTTGAGACTTCAACCGGGGCTTTCTCTTACTTATTTTCATTTACTATTTTCATCATAATATCAATAATCATAACTTCATGGGAATAGTGTATATTATATAACATGTAAGAAATTTATTGAAAATACACGTGAAACCTTAGATTCATACAAACTTACCTCGGTATTCAAAATGAGCTAGCTCGACAGTCTAATCCGAGACTTTATTCTTTCCCCAATCAAGTCAGATTCTCGGTTCTTCTTGCTCTATAATAGCAAATTAGCTTATTTTAATACTCACATTAAATAAAGCATTTTCATAATCATGCTTTGGCAAAATTACTATTTTTTCCCCTAGATTTTAGCAAAATGACCATTTTGCCCCTAGGCTCAGAAATAAATTCTAATCACATTTCTACCTTCAACAAGCCTAGGTGAACATTTAATACTCTTATAGCTATCATCAAAACTCAACATTTCACATAATTACTAAAATTTGTAACCTTTTCATCAAGTTCCAATTATGTGTTTTCAAAACAACACCTTTCACAAAAGCTGTCCATCTAACAACTAAGACTAAATTTCTTCCATAAAAATGCAACAAATAACAGTGATATCTCTCATGGAAAAACTCTAAACTTTACACCTTAATACACAATAGTCCCCTCATTTGAAAGCTTAAGCTTTAGGGATCTCAAAAGTACAACTATTACTAAGAAAATCATCAAAATCACCTACTAAAATGGAGGAGAGCTTGCTGAAAATTTAAGCCTTCAAAACCCCTATTTTTGCTTTCAATTTCGATGGAAGAGATCCACAAGAAAGATGATACTTTCTCTTTCTTTATTCTAATATTAAACTAGTCAAATTAGTCACCAACTGTTACTAACTTTGACCAAATTTTGTCCATCTTTGTCTCCCATTTAGTCTATGGCCGGCCAATCAAATGCAAGGGCTAAATTGCCCTTTAAAGACCTAAATTTAAAAATCTATGGCTATTTGGTACCTTTAGCAATTAATTTAGAACTTTCGCACTTTATGCGATTTAGTCCTTTTTGGCGATTAGACATGAAATTACTAAAATTAAAGTACTAAAATTCTCATGTATATATACCATCATGCTCTGACTCATAAAATGACATAAAAATAAAAGTTTCTAATCTCGGATTAGTGAATCTCGAGATCATTATTCCGACTAGCCCCTAAATCGGGCTGTTATAGGCCATGTTACATAAAACTCCCCAAATATAATCAGAACCATAAATAACAGTAAAAACCGTTAAAGGTCCAAAACTGTAACAACCCGATTTTGGGGCTAGTCGAAATAGTGGTTTCGAGACCACTAACCCAAGGTTGAGGAAAATTATTTTCATATTATTTCATGTGTCGTAGCATAATTATAAGGATACATGAGAATTTCGGTGCTTTAATTTGAATGATAGCATGCTTAATTATGAAAAAGGACTAAATTGCATAAAGTACAGAAGTTCTATTTTACAAGGTAGAGGTACCAAATAACTATTGAATTTTAATTTGGAGGTCTTTAAAGTGCAATTAGGCCAATAGAAGAGTGATGGCTGATCATATGACATAGGGGGACAAGAGCATTTAATTTTTGGTCAAAAATTGGGTGAATTAGGTGAGAAGGGATGAATTAAAAAATGGTAAAAAGAAAAACTATCATCTGTCACTATTCACTCATCTCTTTCCACCAAAAATTGAAGAGAAATAGAGGTATTTTGGGTTCAAACTTTTAGCCACTCAATTCTCATTCAAGTAAGTGATTTAGGCGGTTTTAATTGATGATTTTTGTGTTTTTGGAGTCCCCAAAGCTTAAGCTAGCTAATGAGGGGACTAATTTGTGATATGGTTGAAAGTTTAGGGACTTTCCATGAGAGGTTTTATGTTGTTAATTGAGTTTTCATGGAAGAAAATAAATGTTAGTGAGATGAGAAACAACTTTTGTGAGAGGTGTTAGCATGAAAACACTGAAATAGGACTTGAATGCAAAGACTGAAAATGTGTATTAAATGCATGAAATAGTCAGAATTGTGGGTAGTTGTAAGAGAAATAAATGTTCAACTAGGGTTGTTTAATGAGAAAGTGAGTTGAAAAATGATTTACGAGCCTAGGGGCAAAATCGTAATTTTGCCATAGTATAAGGGCAAAATGGTCATTTTTGCCTAGGAGTAAATTTTGATGCATTATGATCATAGAATGATCTAAATGAGTAAATTCTATTGTTATAGATCAAGAAGAGAGCGGAATCAACCTTGACCGGGGAAAAGGCAAGGTAACAAAATAAATCGCGAATTGAAATGTTTTGCACCGAGGTAAGTTTATGTGTAAGCAATGCATTTTTATATACACATTGTTGTTGCTAAATAGTGCATAGCATGATTGAGAACTTGTACGGTTCAAGTGGATTGAATGTGGTAGTTATTGAATAATTGTCGTATGAAATACGAAATAGATATGTGATTGTGTTATGACTAAACTGCGATGGGCTATGTGCGATACCATCGCCTATTTATCATTTGATGGGCTATGTGTGATACCACCCTATTAAAGATTAATGGTGGGCTAAGTGCGAAACCACCGAGTGATTGGTAGTATGAATGGCTTATTGAGAAATTATTTCGTGTTGTATCATGTGATTTTGTGGTGCTAAGTGCAGGGATGTCTGTTAATGAATGTGAGCTTTTAGCTCGTGATATTTTTGGGATGTGGTAGGGGAGGAAATGAGTAAGCATGACTATGAATGTGGATTGTTCTTGTTTAGGATGTAATGCTATTTATTGCTCAGCACATACTATGATGTTAATTATTTACATGTAAACTTACTAAGCTTAAAGCTTACTCCACTTTTCTTTTCCCTTGTCTTATAGAGTTAAAGAGCCGGGTCAGGATACGAGGATAATTGGATGATCACCCACACTATCAGCTCATCTCGGTATCTCTAGACTTAGTGTTTTGGACTTAGTGTTTTGGAGTATGGCAAGTATAGGGGATAGACTAGGCATATTGTTTTGTTATTTTGGTCAAGAGTGTATTGGCCTTTTTAATGAGAAACTCTTGTGTATACAGCCATTGTTGTTGTCTTTTTATTATATACATGACAATATGAAGTTATTCATGGAAATTTATATTGCAAACTATGAGTTGTTTAATGATATGTTGAATGGATTCATGTTGTTTGAGCCAGAGGGATGAAAAAAGCTTGGAAAATAGCCTTGTTCTTGTCCACAAGGGTAGGTACAATGGCATGTGTCTAGGCTGTGAGTGACACACGGTCAGTCCTATGGGTGTGTGTCTTGGCCATGTGTCCCCTGCATGTTAGTGTTGTAAGTTAGTGTCAACCATAGGCTAGCCACATGGGCGCGTGCCTAAGCTGTGTGACCCTTATAAGGTTGTTGACATCTCAAACAGAATACCCAACTTTTTACATGCGGGCAAGGACACGTGCGTGTCTTGGACGTGTGGAGCACATTGGCTAAGTACACGAGCGTGTGTCCGGTCGTGTGAAAACCCTTGTAAGTTTGAAATAAAAATAAACCCCACACGGGGTAGGGACATGGGCGTGTGCGACCACACGAGCGTGTCCCATTTCACACGGGCGTGTGGCCCCTATTTAGGTGAAAATTCTTAATATCGTAGAAGTTTTCGGTTAGGTTTCGAAACCCTCTGTATGTAAGTTTAAGGCCTCGTAGGTACTTAATAAGCATGTTGGGATTGAAAGTGTATAGGGTAAAGTTGTGTGGTTAAGTGGATTAAGCCCGGTAATGCTTCGTGCTCGGTTCTAGCATAGATCACGGGTAAAGGGTGTTACATTTAGTGGTATCAAGGCTATGGTTTAGTCGGTTCTCGAACTACCGTAACGTGTGTGGGAGTCTAGCTATACATGGCATAAGCGTATAATGATAGTGTGGTGACTTTTGACAATTTCATACTTTGTTTTATATAGTAAATGATCCCGATCAAGCAGCTACTGATGACACAGCTAGTAACGCGTTGACTCATGCGCAAGGGACCGCGCCTGTGCAGAGTAGACCAGAGATTAGGGGTCAAAGAGAAGAGGCTCGGGAAGCCTTTCTCCAAATGATGAGTAACTAGTACACGGAGTATGTTCGAGCAAACCCAAATTCTCAACCACCTCCACCCCTCTTATACCTCAGCCAGTTTCTGTGGCTCATGAAGGTATAGATGTAGTGAAAATAACCAAGCCCCCGGTAGATAAGATTCGGAAGCATGGGGCCGAGGAATTCAGAGCCAATATAGATGATGACCCTAAGAGGGTGGAGTTCTGGCTTGAGAACTCGATGAGAGTGTTTGATGAACTCTCCTTTATACCTGAGGAGAGCTTAAAATGCGTCTTGTCTTTGTTGAGGTACTCGGCATACCATTGGTGGAAAACATTGACATCAATGGTTCCAAAAGAGAGGGTAACGTGGGACTTCTTTTTGGAGGAGTTCCAAAAGAAGTATATAAGTCAGCGATTTGTTGACCAGAAACGGAAGGAGTTCCTTGAGTTAAAGCAAGGAAAAATGCCAGTGGTGGAATATGAGTGTGAATTTGTTAGACTCAGCAAGTACGCACAAGAGTGCATATCAATAGAAGCTGTCTTATGCAAGAGGTTTGAAGATGGGCTGAATGAGGATGTTAGACTTTTAGTCGGGATTTTAGAACTAAAAGAATTTGTGGTATTGATGGATAGGGCCAGTAAGGTCGAAGAATTGAGTAAGGAAAAGAGGAAGGCCGTGAGTGAGGCTCGAGATGCTAGAAAAAGGCCGAGGAGTAAATCCTACCAAGCTCAATCGAAGAGGTCCAAGGAAGCAAACCATCAGACGACAGCAACAGTTGGATTTTTACAAAGAGAGCGAGGCGACATATACTCGAGTTCGAGAGTTGAAGCCACCTCGATGGCAAGTGTGGGCAATCCAAAGTCCAAACTGGAGTGCCCAAGTTGTGGCAGACATCACACTGGAGTTGAAAGAACTGAAGGTTTAGTTGCAATAATTGACGGAAAAAGGTTTAGCAAGACCGAGCTATTCATTGTGGGGTGTTCTGGTACTTTTTTTAAAGAAGTAAGATGGGTCGATGAGATTGTACATAGACTACAGACAACTCAACAAGGTGACGGTGAAAAATAAGTATCCTTTACCAAGGATAGATGATCTATTTGATCAACTAAAGGGAGTTACGGTGTTCTCCAAGATAGACCTAAGGTCTGGTAATTACTAGTTGAGGGTTAAGGAGCAATATGTGCCGAAAACTACATTTCGGACGAGGTACGACCATTATGGGTTTCTGGCCATGCCATTCAGTTTAATGAATGCTCCTGGGATTTTTATGGATTTAATGAACCGTGTCTTCCGACCGTATTTGGACAAGTTTGTGGTTGTTTTTATTGACGACATATTGATTTATTCTCGGAATGAGAGTGATCATACGGAGCATCAGAGAATTGTCTTACAGACTTTAATAGACAAAAAATTGTATGCTAAATTTAGCAAGAGTGTGTTTTTGCTTCGAGAGGTCGAATTCCTAGGACACATCGTGTCGAGTGATGGTATTAGAGTTGATTCGAGTAAGATCTCGGCTATTGTAGAGTGTAAACCATCGAAAAACGTGCCAAAAGTCAGAAGCTTTTTGGGTTTAGCGGGGTACCGCAGACAGTTTGTGAAGGGATTCTTCATGATTTCTACCCCGATGACGAAACTGTTGCACAAAGATGTTAAGTTTGAATAGACTGAGAAATGTCAACAGAGTTTTGAGAGATTGAAAACATTATTGACTGAAGCACTGGTTTTAGTACAACCTAAGTCAGGGAAAGAGTTTGTGGTCTACTGTGACACGTCGCTTAATGGTCTCGATTGTGTGTTGATGCAAGAGGGTAAGGTAGTCACTTATGCCTCGAGGCAGCTAAAATTGCACGAGAAGAATTATCCGACTCATGATTTGGAGTTGGTTGTGATTGTTTTGGCATTAAAGATTTGGCGGCATTATTTATATGGTGAAATGTGCCGAATCTTCATGGATCATAAGAGTTTGAAGTACTTGATGAATCAAAAGGATTTAAATATGCGGCAACAACGGTGGCTCCAATTATTGAAGGATTATGAGCTAGTAATCGATTACCATCCGAGTAAAGCGAATGTGGTTGTGGATGCCTTGAGTAGGAAATCCTTGTATGCTTTGAGAGTTATGAACATGAGCTTAGCATTGTCTGACGATGATACTATATTGGCTGAGTTGAGGGATAGGCCATTATTTATTCAACGAATATGTGAGGCACAGAAGAATGATGATGAGATGCAAGCTAAGAAAGCTAAGTGTGAATTGGGAAATAATTCTGAATTTCGGGTGAATTCGGATGGTTGTCTAATGTTTCATGACAGGATTTGTGTACCTAAGGATGATGAGTTGATTCGGAAGATATTGAATGAGGCATATAGTGATTATTTGCCAGTACACCCGGGCAGTACAAAAATGTACAATGATCTGAAGAAATTTTATTGGTTGTCGTGTATGAAAAGAGACATCTCTGAGTTTGTAACAAGATGTCTGATTTGTCAACAAGTGAAAGCTGAGCATCAAGTACCTTCGGGATTGCTTCAGCTAGTGATGATTCCCGAGTGGAAGTGGGACCAGATCACCATGGATTTGTGACGGGGTTACCTATGACTTTGAAAAAGAAAGATGTTGTGTGGGTTGTCATGGATAGACTAACGAAGTCGGCTCACTTTATACCGGTAAGTGTTGATTATTCACTGGATAAGTTAGCCGAGTTGTATATTGCAGAGGTGGTAAGCTTACATGGAGTGCCTGTATCTATTATCTCGGATAGAGATCTGAGATTTACTTTGAGGTTACGGAAGAAGTTACAGGAGTCCTTTGGTCGAATTTGAATACAATAACAGTTATCAGTTGAGTATATGGATGGCATTGTATGAAGCCTTATATGGTCGTAAATGTCGGACTCCCTTGTACTGGACCAAGCTGAGTGAGAAGCAAATTCATGGGGTTGATTTAGTTAAAGAGACTGAGAAGAAAGTGAAAGTGATCTGGGATAGTCTGAAGCCTACTTCGGACCAACAATAGTCATACGCGAACTTAAAATGAAAAGAAATTGAGTTTCAAGTGGGCGACAAAGTATTTCTGAAAGTGTCCCTGTAGAAGAAAATATTGAGATTTGGTCAAAAGGGGAAATTGAGTCCGCGATTCATAGGGCCGCATGAGATTACTGAAAGGATTGGGCCAGTGGCATACCGATTGGCTTTACTGGTGGAGTTAGAGAAAATACACAATGTATTCCATGTATCGCTGTTAAGGCATTATCGCTCCGATCCTTCGCATGTGATTCCCCCAATAGAAATTGAGATATGACCGGATATGACATATAAGGAGGAGCCGAATAAATGCAAATCAACTTATTACATTGAATAACTTATTAAGCTCGTATGTGAATAACTTATTACATCGAACAAATGCAAATCAACCAATTACACATGACAAAACCATATACACATTAACTACAAACCTTTCTCATGTCTCAAAACATGATCAAATAAAAACTCATTGAACTTTCACTATTTAATACTCGAATAGGTTCTATACATACCTGTATCGCCTCGTACTAACCTCTTTCTCAACACATCATTTGTTTACTAGTTGAACCATTCAGAATAGAAATCAGATACTCAGAAGTCTCGAATGGTAAGTACCTACACCATGGCCCGTAGCAAAATCAAGGTAACTTATCCGAAGAACTATTATCATGGCCCGAAGCCAAATCGTTAAAATACACACCCGAAGTGCTAATATCATGGCCTGAAGCCAACTCAACGTATCACATTCTGACATGTCAATAGTATCCAAAACTATTCTTAAGGTTCAACTAGGCTTTCACAGTTTTGGTTTCTATCACCGAATGCATCTGTAAAGTCGTTTTCAGAATTCATACATTATCTATAATTCTGTTTTAACAATTTATGCAATAATAAAGAATTTTAACATACATTTATAATATAATAATCACATACGAACTTACCTCGTATTCAGAATTGACGAATCGGGTCGACTAGTCGATAACCTTGCTTTTCCCCTAATCTAAATCCGAATTCTTTCTTTCTTGATCTATATGAATTCAAAATTAACTTATTTATTCATCTACTCATTCAATTAATCCAAAATTTCATATTTGGGCATTATTACACATTAGCCCCTAAACTTTTGCATTTAATCAATTTAGTCCCTATTTCACAAATACCAAAATTCACAAAACCCATGCTTGGCCGAATTATATATAGGTCCCTACCAGTCCAAAACTTTCATTTATTCACACTTTTACCCACAACAATTTTACAAATTCTCAATTAAATCCATTTTTGACATTTTTGTCAAAAATCACTTTACAAAACTAGAAAATCTATCAATAAACCTTCATAATCTATCATCAATCATCAAATTACTCAAGCATTCAACAATGGAAACTCTCACAATCTTTAACAGTTTCGCAAAATTGTCCCTGGGCTAGCTAATACTAGCTGCAACGCTACCAAAAACATAGAAATAATTAAAAACGAGACAAAAATCGTACCTTAATTGACCAAAAATAGCTTGGCCGAATGAACCCTAAATAAATGGCTTTTCTTCTCTTCAATATTCTGCTATGGTGAAGATGATAGCCTTAAAATTTATGTTTGTTTTATTTAATATACCTTAATTAATCGAATTACCTATTTAACCTTATTTATTAATCTTTAAAACCATTAAAAAGATGTCCATCTTTGTCCACTCATAATATAAATGGTCTAATTACAACATAAGGACTTCCATTTTAAAGTTCCAAAGCTATTAGACACTTTTACATATACGAACGCAAGTTTTTCACTTTACGTGATTTTGTCCTTTTTACTGAATTAAGCAACTAATCGATAAAATTAGCTCACAGAATTTTCACACATATCAAATAACATGCTATAAATACCGAAAATAATATTAAAATAAATTTCTGACATTGGATTTGTGGTTTCAAAACCACTGAATAGATTTAGCTAAAACCGGGTTGTTACAACTCTTCCCCACTTCAGGGATTTTCGTCCTTGAAAATATTACCAGTGAATAGGTTTGGGTATTATTTTCTCATAGCATCCTCGGGTTTCCATGTAGCTTCTTCAACCCCGTTTCAATGCCATAATACTTTTACTAATGCTTTTTTCTTATTTCTCAGCTCTTTGATCTCGCGAGCTAAAATTCGAATATGTTCTTCACTATATGATAAATCTGACTCTATCTCAACTTTAGTTGGAGAAATAACGTGCGAAGGGTCTGATCGATATCGTTGAAGCATCGACACATGAAGACATTATGTATTTTCTCTAACTCAGATGGTAAAGATATTTGATATGCCACTAGTCCAACTCGCTCAGTAATCTCATACGGTCCGATGAATCGCGGAATTAATTTCCCTTTTCGACCAAACTGCAATATCATTTTCCATGGCGACACTTTCAAAAACAATTTATCCCTGATCTGGAACTCAATATCTTTCCGTTTCAAGTCTACGTATGTTTTCTATAGATCCGAAGCTGCTTTCAAACTATCACGAATTACTTTCTTCAGTCTCTCTGATCAGATCAACCCCGTGAATCTTATTTTCGCTAAGCTCAGTCCAGTACAATGATGTTCTACATTTACGATCATATAGAGCGTCGTACGGTGCCATATTTATACTCGTTTGGAAGCTATTATTGTAAGCAAATTCAATCAGCGGTAGATATTTCTCCCAGCTACATTCAAACTCAAGAATGCAACAATGCAACATATCCTCAAGTATCTGAATAACTCGTTCGGATTGACCATTTGTTTACGGGTGAAACGCAGTGCTAAAATGCAACTTTGAACCCAAATCATCTTGCAATTTCTTTCAGAATTGCGAAGTAAATCTTGGATCTCTATCCAAAACAATAGATAGGGGAACAGCATGTAATCTTACAGTCTCAGAAATATACAACTCGACTAATTTATCAAGCGAGAAATCTATACGTACCGAAATAAAATGAGTTGATTTCGTCAATCTGTCAAGAACAACCCATATTGTATCTTTCTTTTTCGGAGAAAAGGGCAAACCCGATCTGAAATCTATTGTTACTCTATCCCACTTCCACTCAGGAACTATAATAGGCTGCAATAAACCTGACGACACTTGATGCTCAGCTTTAAATTGCTAACAAATCAAACATTTCGAAATAAATTCTGAGATATCTCGTTTCATGTTGTGCCACCAATAAAGCTATTTCAAATCATTATACATTTTCGTGCTTTCCAGATGTACTGATAAACAAATACCATGTGTTTCATTTAGAATTTTTTGAATGAGCTTAGAATTTCTTGGTACACATATTCTATTACAAAACATCAAACAGTCATCAAGCCCTGTTCAAAACTCTAAATCAGAAGTCGGCTCACACTGAGCTCATTTTGCTTGCAATTCATTACCAAATTTTTGAGCCTCATAAATTCGCTGTAGAAATAATGGTCTCGCTTTCAACTCGGCTACTATCGAACCATCGTTAGACAAAGCTAATTGTGTGTTCAATGTGTAACACCCCTAACCCGGCCTAGACGTTACGACTGAATCTGACGTGCCATATCAAAGTGTCGTTTGAAAACTGGGCTTGTCGATAAATGCTCATTACTAAATTTTAAATCTCTTTGAAACGTTAGGGGTTGTAAAAACAAAAACTCGTTATTCACTCATTGGTCATATCATTTATTAATCAAGATTAAATATCACGGAAGCTTGTTAATTGTCAACTTTAAGGTTTGAAAATCATAATTTGCTTTAGAAATCGTTATTGTTTTAAAAACCCGCATTTCCTAGTCTAGCAGATAGAAATTAAAAGAAAATACCAAACAAAAGTTAAAACACCAAATGGCCTTATTACAAAAATAAAAAACCTGAAATAAATATAAAAAAAAAACTAGCTATAAATTGAAATACTTATGAACATGTGGCCCTCTCCGAGTCCATCGCAGCTTGGGGATTACCTGTACAGTTAAAAGAAAAGGGTGAGTTGCGAGAACTCAGTGTGTAATCCCCTAACAGTCTGGGCTCAAGCCCTATTCAGTAACAGATTAGTCTGGGCCTTAGCCCTATACAGTAATAGAGTGGGCCTAAGCCCAAAATCATAACAATGCAGAACAGAGATGCAACCCAACCTAGTCCAGCCAATACAGCACCCGTACCAACTAACACACCATGTGGGGACCAAGTCGACCCACCTAGCCAGCAAACCAATAACGCAGCCTAGCTGCTAATAATAACGCAGCAATGCTGCTAATAACAGTGAACGTGGCCAAGCCACTAAAATCAGTATACGTGGCAAAGCCACTAGATTAGTAAAACGTGGCAGAGCCACTAGTACAGTACTTCCCCAAAATACCAATCTCAACCCCAATGCAGAATGTCGTGTCATAAATAATTTGTGTATGCAGTATGTCACAATCATAAATAGAGATATAAATGGTATAACGATCATTTTGTCAATTAGGGGTAAAACAGCAATTTCACCCCTTAGGGGTAATTTGGTAATTTTACCCATCAAGGGAATTTTGGTAATTTTACTGATCGAGGGCATTTTAGTAATTTTACCCATCGAAGGTATATCGATAATTTACCCATCGATGGTATATTGGTAATTTTACGCATCAAGGGTATTTCAGTAATTTACCCATCGAGGGTATTTCGATAATTTCCTAAAACGACCTTTTCGAAGGCCTACAATCACCTCAAGAGACACAAATACCCTTTTTGGTCGAAACGGTGTAATTAGGCCTAAAGCCTAATTTTTGGCCCAAGCGGGCCCACACACTCGTGTGCCCCATTCAGCTAAATTCCGGTCGCGGCTATGCGAACTTCGCAGCCCAATCCATTATCTGACACTATTGTGAATTTTACTCACATGGGCAATGAGGCCCATTACGACCTAAGCCCACGAGAAAGTTCGTGGCAGCCTTAATGGTTTATCGCCAATGATTGTGGCTCGGTTTATCTCTACGAGCGCTCGGACGCTCGAGAGCCCTTAGATGCTGAAGTTTTGGCTTATCGGTTTTTCGACTTTAGCCGATTGACAATTCATCAGGGTGTGAATACACACCTTCATACAGCGAATTGACAGAGCTAAAGTGGGTGTCCGATTACACACCTGCTATGGATTGTGGTTTAAGGCACTTTTCGAAGCACCTACGATAACAACCGACCATTAGTTAGTCAAAGATCCTCGTTAAACCATAGCATTGAAATGCTTTTAGTCAAATTAACTTTTCTTACCACGAACGAAAGATCCCTTGTATTGAAATAATAATCGGCCTACCCCTTGGTTAAGGAAATTGAGTCCCTAGCAACATTCAACGAGAAAGAAAGTGTTAGCGATAAACATTTCCACGGTAACGGGGGAGGAACAACTTTTGGCCCGTAAGAATAAAATCGAAACAAGGAGAAAAACCAACCCCAAATTCGACTATAGTCACACTTACCAACCAATCACAGATATTCAAAAACTGATAGAACGAAGAGGTTAGCCCCTAATAGATTCAGCCTACACAAACAGGAATCAAGGTTTTAATGTTTCAGCTCTAGTTGCAAAGAAAAGGGGAGAATAAAAGGAAGAAGAAAAGGTTGTGTTCGGCTAAAGAAGAAACCGAAAGGAACAACGGTGATTCGGCAGGAAGATGAGAAGAAGAAGAAGAAAAGAATAGGTTTCAGTAAAGGATTTGGCAAATAGTAAAAAGTGAAGAAGAAAGAAGGAAAGGAGAAGAAGTGAATTCGACAGAGGTCAAAATGAAAAGAAAAAGACCTGAAACGTCAAAATGTATCAAAATGCAAACAACCCTAGAAAGATGCCAGAGAAAACTCGGCACTCCAATACTCTCACAAGCCGAAAATAAAAGCCCCCGTTTGCTTGCCATGGGATTTGAACCCCTCTTTCCTTGCCATCTTAATGACGCCACCACCATCAAGCCACAAGCTCTCTTTGTGTCATAGAATACACCCAATTAAACATAAGTTCTACTGGTAATTGCCAGTTTCACTTATAAGCAAAAATAAAATTTTTCCAAGGTTCAGACTCGAACCCAAGCTTAATAAAAACCCCCAAACACACTCAAATCACTACCCGTTCAAGCACATCATGGAATTTCAGTAAATTCAGCAAAATTCTAAACCCCACATTTTTGGGGTGTTACACAATGCACATAAAGCAAACAAGGACTTTCGGCTTAAAGTATCAGCAACTACGTTCGCTTTCCCCGAATGATAATCAATCACTAATTCATAGTCTTTTAGCAATTCTAGCCATCTCCGCTGTCGTAAATTCAGATCTTTCTGAGTCATCAAATATTTCAAGCTTTTGTGGTAGGTATAAATATGGCACTTCTCACCAAATAAATAATGAAGCCAAATCTTCAATGCGAACACTATTGCGGCTAACTCTAGATCGTGCGTTGGATAATTCTTTTCGTGTGGCTTCAACTGTCTTGAGGCATAAGCTACAACTTTGCCTTCCTGTATTAAAACACAACCCAAGCCATTTAACGATGCATCAATGAAAACTATGAATTCTTTACCTGACTCAGACTAAACTAAGACTGGTGCTTCTGTCAATAATACTTTCAACTTTTCGAAGCTCTGCTGACACTTTTTTGACCACTCAAATTTAACATCTTTTTGAAGCAATCATGTCATCGGAGTCGCAATCATCGAGAAGCCTTTCACAAATCGTCTATAATATTTGGCTAGTCCCAGAAAACTACAGACTTTAGATACATTTCTCAGAGGCTTCCAATCTACAATCGCAGAAATTTTGCTTGGGTCGACTTGGATACCCGTGGCTGAAACTATATGTCCCAGAAAACCAACCTCTCGTAGCCAAAACTCACATTTCCTGAACTTTGGAAACAACTATTTATCTTTCAAATTTTGTAATACAATTCTCAAATGCTCGGCATGCTCAGATTCATCATGAGAGTAAATCAAAATGTCATCAATAAATACAACTATGAATTGGTCTAAGTACAGCCTGAAAATCCAGTTCATCAAGTCCAAAAAAGCAGCAGGTGCATTTGTTAGTCCAAAAGGCATAACAAGAAATTTGTAGTGTTCGTACCTTGTTCTAAGTGCATTCTTTGGTACATCTGAGTCTTTAACTCGCAACTGGTAATAACCCGATCTCAAATCAATTTTCAAAAACACTGTTTCCCCTTTTAACTAATCAAACAAATCATCTATTCGTGGCAGAGGGTATTTATTCTTGATCGTCACTTTGTTAAGCTATTGATAGTCTATATACATTCTCATCGTGCCATCTTTCTTTTTCACAAATAACACAGGTGCACCCCAGGGAGAAAAAAATTGGTCTAACAAAACCTCTATCTGTCAACTCTTGCAACTAAGCTTTCAATTCTTTTAACTCTGTTGGAGCCATTCTATGCAGAGCTATTGATATCGGCATTGTTTCAGGTACTAATTCAATACAAAACTCAACCTCTCTGATAGGTGGTAAACCAGGTAACTCTTTGAGAAATACATCTGGATACTCGCACACAACTGGTACTGATTCAATCTTGGTTTCTGTTACTTTCGTATCAAGTACATAATCAAGATAAGCTTCACACACCTTTCTCACAAATCTCAAAGCTAACATAGACGAGATCACAACTGGCAAACTATTCAGATCATCAGATTCAATTCTAATAGTCTCATTATTTTGACATTTTAGTTCAATTATCTTTCGTCTACAATTCACTATAGCATCATCCATCGTTAGCTAATCCATACCCAAAATCATATCAAATTCATTGAATGGCAACAACATCAGATTAGCCAGAAAACAGAAATCCCGATTCATTAACAGACAATTCTTGCAGACTTTGTCAACCAAAACACATTTTCCTAAGGGGTTCGATACTCAAATCACAAGTTCAGTAGACTCTATAGGCAAAGTCTTAGTAGATACTAAATTCATACATATATATAAATGAGTTGAACATGGATCTATCAATGCAATCACATTAGTATCATAGAGAGTGAAAGTACCGGCGATAACATCTAGAGATGACGCTTCTCTGCGAGCGCGAATAGTGTAGGCTCTAGCAGGTGCTTTGGCCTCGGATGTCACAGCTAAATCCTTTGTCGCCCTTCTATTACCACTTACATTTCTGGCAATTCTAGGTGGTCTACCTCTATTCAACGTGTTACTTGGTCTCACATTCTGAACTTTATCTTCCTCATCTAGCTCAGGTCAATCTCAGATGAAGTGATCTATTGAACCACATTTGTAACAAGCTTTATTACTTTTACTCTAGCATTCCAAAATGTCGTCTCCCACATTGTTGACACTCGGGTTTGTTGTCTCTCACACTACCAACACTTGATACTGATGTAGCTTGAGCTTTAGAACCAAAGTATTGTTTTCTACGATCTCTGTTCTAATATTCGTTTAAAGCATTTGGGCGAGCGATGAATTTCTGGATTTCTTTGATGAAGATTGGTACGGCTTTCTCGTCGATCTTTTTCTCGAGTCTCTAGCTTCTGAATCTGCTTTTCTCATTTCTTTGCTAAGATCATCAGCTTTACAAGCCCTTTCAACCAGAATGACAAATGCTTTCAACTCTAGAATTCTGACTAGTAGTTTTATATCATCATTCAACCCGTCAACGAACCGCTTACACATAATCTCTTCGGTAGAAACATACTCCCTGGCATACTTACTCAACCGTAAAAATTCTCTTTCATACTCAATTACAGTCATTTGGCCTTGTCTTAATTCTAGAAACTCTTGGTGCTTTTGATCGAGAAATCTTTGGCTGATGTATTTCTTTCAGAATTTGGATTGAAAGAACTCCTAAGTAACCCGTTCTTTCAAAACCACATATATCAACGTGTTCCACCATTGATACACATGTCTTTCTGGAAAGATACATTACATTTAATACATTCGTCAGTAGTACAATACAATTCATCGAATGCTCGAATCATATTTTTAAGCCAGAACTCAGCTCTCTTAGCATAATCATCAATAGTAGCCCAGAACTCTTCAGCCCCATATTTACGAATCTTATCTACTGGTAGCTTGTTCAACCTAAGGGATCTATAACATGATGAACAAGAGGGAGTTATTGAGGAATAGGTGGGGGTAGAGGCTGTTGAGCAGCCAGATTCGTTCGAACGAACTACATGAACCACTCGTTCATTATTTGGAAAAAGTCTTGTTTAGCCTCTCCCTCTTGGTTACTCGTTACAGGCCTAGAATCAGATGACGCTGCCCCTTGAGCGGGAGCGGGCGCATTACATCATCAGCTACAGATTGTTCGAGATCCATTACTATATGAAAACAAAATTTAAGCTATTAGGAATCATCACACTATCACAGAGTATATATGGAATGTATAACTAGACTCTCACACACGCTACGTCAGTCCTAGAATTGATTAAACCATAACTTTGATACCAATAAAATGTAACACCCCTAACAATTCACAACATATAGCATAATTTATCAAACATAAAGCATTCATTCTCATAAATCATTCAACACAATTACATTGTCCATTATAAGGGCCTACGAGGTCTTAAACATGCTTTAGAAGTGGTTCGGGACTAAATCGATTACATATGAAAAATTTCAACCATACAAGGGTCACACACCCGTGTGCAGACCGTGTGCCTCACACGGCTCCAGACACGCCCGTGACTCAGGCCATGAGGAAATAGGGCATACATACTGACCTGGGTCACACGGCTAACCAGACGCCCCGTGTGCCTTTCAAAGTTGCCACACACTCCCGTGTGCCACGCTGTATGCTGGGCCATGCCAATCCTCTAGGGTATACTGACTTATGCAACACGGCCAAGTCACATGCCCGTGTGCTAGGCCGTGTGCCAATTTGGGGGTATACTGACTTGTACCACACAGCCAGTCACATGCCCGTGTGTGAGATCATGTGGAGCATACTGACTCCAATTCAATTTCAACACCTGGGGACACACGGCCGTGTAACATGACCGTGTGTCACACATAGTTGAGACATACGCCTGTGTGGACAAAAATAGGCCATTTGTAGGCCAATTTGCCACCCCAACTTTAATGTACCTACACAAGGCACAAGGATACCATTTCATACACAAAGGGTAGCAAAATCAATCCCAATTCATGCACAATTCATGCTATACAAATACAACCATTTCACTTACTCAAATATATACCAAAACAATATTAAACAATATGGTTCATTTAGCATAATTCACATAGCCATTATAACTTTCATAATGTCTTGGTTACAACCATGCCAAAATAAACCAAAATAAGCCATCACTCATGGCTATATATATACAAACCAAAACATATACATTTACAAGCCATTTCTAATAGCGAAACACACATCAATATTAACATCATTTACAAGCCAAATATCATGGCTATGATCACAGCCAAAATACCACATCTAGCCTATACATGCCATATACCATAAATGTATAACTAAATAGTACCAACTTAGATGTTTGATAGTGCGATGATGTTCCCGACGACTCTCGAATTTGAGCTAGCCTTGATTCACTATAAAATATAGAAAAATAATACGAAGTAAGCTTTATAGCTTAGTAAGCTTGTATGTGAATAACTTATTACATTGAATAAATGCAAATAAACCAATTAATGATGACAAAACCATATACACATTAACTACAAACCTTTCTCATGTCTCAAAACATGATCAAATACAAACTCATCAAACTTTAACTATTTAGTACTCGAATAGGTTCTGTACGTACCTGTAACACCTCATACTAACCTCTTTCTCAACCACATCATTTGTTTACCCGTTGAACCATTCAGAATAGAAATTGAATACTTAGAAGTCTCGTACGGTAAGTACCTATACCATGGCCCGTAGCCAAATCAAGGTAACTTATCTGAAGAACTATTATCATGGCCCGAAGCCAAATCGGTAAAATACGCACCCGAAGTGCTTATATCATGGCCCGAAGCCAATTCAATGTATCACTTACTGACATGTCAATAGTATCCAAAAACTATTCTTAAAGTTCAACCGGGCTTTCACACTTTTGGTTTCTATCATCGAATGCATCCGTAAAGTCATTTTCACAATTCACACACAATCTATAATCACGTTTTAACAATTTATGTAATATTAAGGCATTTTAACATGCATTTGTAATGCAATCATCACATACGAACTTACCTCGTATTCAGAATTGACGGATCGGGTCGACTACTCGATAACCTTGCTTTTCCCTCGATCTAAATCCAAATTCTTTCTTTCTTGATCTATATCAAAATTAACTTATTCATTTATCTACTCATTCAATTAATCTAAAAATACACATTTGGGCATTTTTATACATTAGCCTTTAAACTTTCACATTTAATCAATTTAGTCCCTATTTCACAAACACACAAAATTCACACAATTCAACAAAACCCATGGTTGGCTGAATTAAATATAGGTCCCTAGCAGTCCAAACTTTCATTTATTCACACTTTTCCCCACATGATTTTAAAAATTCTCAATTTAATCCCTTTTTGACATTTTTGTCAAAAATCAATTTACAAAACTAGTAAATCTATCAATAAACCTTCATAATCTATCATCAATCATCAAATTACTCAAGTATTAATGTAACACCCTGGTTTTAGGGGTTAGGCGTTTGATGCTTAGCTCGGGTGTTGGCACACTTCAGTGTGAGGTTGGGTTAGTTTTAGGGGTCCTGAGAACCCTAGATAGTGGTGGAATGATTTGGAAAATTTTTAGTTTTAGGGGCGAAAAGGGGGAGCTTGGATAGAGGGGCCTTAAGAGAATTTTTGGGGGAGTTTTGGCATAAAGAGTGGCTTGGCAGAGTGGCAAGGCGGCGCCACTTAGAGCATGGGAAGTGACGCCATTTGCAGGGGGAAGGGGCTCAGGTTCGATTCGCAAGTGCAGCTTTTGGGGCTTTGTTTTTGCGTCATCTTGGTGGGGTGGATGGACGGTTTGAAAGGCTTAAAAGGTGGAGAAGACTTGGTCAATTTTTTTTTTTTTTAAATTTTGGCTAGAAGGTTTGACCCATTCAAACTATTTTGAATGGATGGTGGGGAGGTATTTTAGGAGAATTTTAGGGATTATTTTTGGGGGGTTGGAGCTTGGCTTTTTAGTATAAATAGGGGGAGGGAGGTGCTTGTTTTCATTCATCATTTGCCTTCTCTTCCTTGCCGAATTTTGTTCCCCATTTTCTTGGTTACCGAAACTTTTTCTTCAAAGCTTGTTATTCTTCTTCTCTCACATTTTCCAAGTGGCCGAACCCTTCACTCTCCCTATTTCCCTTCCTTTTCACTTCAAAAACCGAAAGTGCACCCTATACCTTTCTTTCTCTTCTCTTTGGCCGAAACCACTGTTCCTACTACCCTTGATTTTATAGATAGCCGAATCTACATCCACCACCCTTTGCCGAATTTCTTTCTCTCAACTTGTTAGCACTTTGGCGAATGTTAGCATAGATCTCTTGGGTCCCCTTCTTGAGATACTCTGGGGTTTTAGTGGTTAGCCAAGCCTCCCTTTTGTTAGCAATCGAAGTTGGTAAGGATATTGTTTTAATAAGTTGTATATTTAGTATTCGTTTAAGCTTCAAGGTTTTGATGCTAAGGCCGATTGTAGGGGAGAAGAGCCTATCGCAGAAACTTTTCGAGAGTCGGTTAGTAGTCGTTGTGTAAGCCGAGAGTAGGACCGTGGTGCTATTGAGGTGCGTAATCATCGCACTATTTCTTCGGTATTATGCTTGCTAACGTTGTACATGAGTAAGTTTGTGATATTGAAGTTATCATGATGTATATATAAATATATGATGATATGAGATGTATGCTCCTATTATATGATGATTTGATAAGATGCTTTATCACATGTGCATGGGATTCGGGTTGATCGAGGAAGGAAGGGAGTACACCTTGGTGTACGTGGTCTAGTGTTAGCTTCGGGCTACACTAGCGCTTGATGAGTTGCTGTGTGCATCATCAAGGGAGATGTTGGCTTGGTGCCCATCTCGGCGGTTGATTGCTATGTGCATCACCGTAGACAGATTACGATATTTGGATCACTTGGGTTGATCGGTGGCTCAGCCACGGCCTTGAGCAGCGAGATTGCCAAGGTAAGATGTTATGGATCACGATGTGATCGGTGGGAAATTTTCCACGGCCTTAGGCGGGGAGTCTGCTAAGGTTGGAGTATGGTTGGACAATGGGTTGGGCTGAGATGCATTCTTGCATGATTTGTTTCGATGGCTGTGTGGGTATGGGCCAAGCCCATACGGATGGAATATGTGGTGGTTATGCACTGAGTCAGTGGACTCACCCTTTTTATATTTAACCATTTCAGGTAATGAGTAGAATCGGACCGGGATCGGAGAGGACACATGGTGGCCCATGCAGAAAGAAGAATTCAGATCTTTTAAGTTTATTTATATTAAGTATTTGGGATTAAATGTTGATGTAATAAGGCCCTTTGACTTTCTCATTTATTTTGGGAATTTCTTTATTATTAATTTCAAATAATGGTTTGATTATTTTGATTACTATGTGCAAATGACTCGCTTTTTAGCCATTTATTTACTCAACAAATTTATAAATTAAACGAGTGTTAAAATGGACATTTCTATTTATTATCAAAGTCTAAAAATATATATTTTTTTAAGTACACGGGTTTTACCGTAAAGGTAGTAGATTTTCGTGTTTTAAATTCTAAGTAAAGAAAAATATTTTCATTAACATAACCAGATTTGATCGTAGTGGATGGGCCGGGTTTGGGGATGTTACGATTTAATATCGAGCCGGTTCAAAACTCGGCTTTGAGGGTTTTGGGGGCAAACAGCTTTTCAAAATGGGCTTTTCAAGGTGGGTTTTCATAAAAGTTTTTTGAGTTATTCTCGCATGGCACTGTACCTCTCAACCAAGTCCACTGTAAGTGCTTGAACTTTTAAATTGTGTTGTTTTGTATGTATGAATTGATTTGGGCTTAGTTTGGGCTCGTAGATTAGAAAGTTAGGACTATTGGACCCTAGGACTAGACTACTCAAACATGTGCATAAAACTTAAAGCTCTTAAACAAACTTGTGAAGTAAGTCGCAGAGTTAAGGTGTGGTAACCCTCAGACGCATGTCTAGGAGTGGAAGGAAGAGCTCGGTATTTAAGCAAATCCAGTGTGACTCACCTCCTCTTCGCAGTATCCTACTGCAGTGCGTAGCTACTGGTTCACCTTAACCAAGAGGACTTGTTCATAAAGCTAAACCGATTATTAAAACCCGAAAGGGATTTGGCCTGATTGTTTTAAAACCCCCTGTTTTAAAATTTTCAACTTTACCCCTTTGGTTTGTGAAACCCTAAATTTGATTTTGGAGGGACGTTTTTTTCAAAATTACCAAAATGCCCCTAGTGGCAAAATTACGAAAATACCCTTGTGTTATAAAATTTCCGTACTACCCTCAACTTTTGATAAAATGATTTTTACTTTGTGAAATACCAAAATTTTGCGGTTTCAAAATATTCAGATACTCTGGTTTGTGAGAATTTACGAAAATACCCCTAGTTGATAAAATTACCCAAAATGCCCCTGGTTTCTAAATTTTCAGATTTCTCTCGACTTTTACAAGAAGTATTCCTATTCCACTAAATATCAGAAAATTCTATTTTGTAAAATGTTGTGACATTTCGATTTTTGAGAATGCCCATGATTTCCAAAATTACGAAAATGACCTACTTTACTGAATTTGTGCAACACATTTTGTTTGAAAAACAAAATTTTCAAGACGACCCACTCGAGATTTTGTAAACTTTGAA
The DNA here is from genome assembly GCA_025503065.1 of Gossypium bickii. Lineage (NCBI taxonomy): Eukaryota > Viridiplantae > Streptophyta > Magnoliopsida > Malvales > Malvaceae > Gossypium > Gossypium bickii. Next base: position 104,028,161 of record CP106710.1, on the reverse strand, counting down.
GTTGGAAAACTATTTTCAAAATTGACTCGAGCTATTACCAAAATACCCTCTTTAGGAACAATGACGAATTTACCCCGGGTAGGAAGGAAACTTGATTGTTCGAAGAACTACTCGGAAACTTTATTGCATAAAATTGCTCGTGGATAAAACAAAGTGGAACAAGAATTTCTAATCCATAAAACTTTCTAAATGCAGACTAAATCGAGGCGCTAGATATGAGTTCTAGGGGCGTGGTCGCAATACTCGTGGACGTGGTAGAGGCGAGGATGTCGAGATCGGAACCGGTTGGGTCACGCCATGGGTCGAGAGAGAGCGATGCACCGCCACCCGGCGGTTGAGGTTGGAGCAGCAGGATCGATCGAGGAGGAGACGCGTTGATGTCGTGGCCGCGAGTGCTCGAACGAGTGGCGAGGAGCCAATGTGGGCAATAGGAATCGGAAGTCAGTGCCCGAAAGGCTTAGGGCGAATGGAGCCGAGGTTTTCAGAGGAGTGTCTGGGGTAGCTCCAAATGTGGCAGAGTATTGGTTGGAGGCTGTTGAAAGGATTATGGACGACTTAGACTTAGCTCACGAGGAGAAGCTTAAGGGTGTTGTTTCATTGTTCATGGATGAAGCCTACCAGTGGTGGCTCACGGTTAAGGAAAGTACTTCGCGGATCGAGTGGATGGGGTTACTTTAAGATCAAGTTTGAAGGGAAGTATGTCGGAGCGAGCTATGTGGACGCCGGAGGAAGGCGTTCCTTAATCGGTGCAAGGTAGTAAGTCAATAGCAAGAGCACGGTCGAGTTTTTGCGTTTGAGTCGGTATGCTCGGGGCATCGTGGCAACGGATTATGAGAGATGCGTCAGATTTGAAGATGGTCTGCGGGATGAGCTGCGAGTTTTGATTGCTCCGCATCAGGAAAGAGACTTCGCCGTTCTAGTGGAGAAAGCTCGAATAGCTGAAGAGGTCAAGAAGGCTGAAAGGCAGAACAGAGAGAGCAATCGGGACAAGAGGAGCTTGGGATCTTCAGAGTCGCGTGAGAGGTTTCAGAAAAGACCGAGGGTTGAGACTCCTGTTCATATTGCTAAGCCGGCCGCCGGAAATTCAGATCATCCGTGTGCGCAGTGCGGAAGGTATCATGTTGGCGAGTGCTGGAATCGAGTTCGGGAGTGCTTCAGATGTAAGTCCAAGACTCATCTGATTAAGGATTGTCCCCAGAATCCGAATAGGACTCGGACAGAAGGTCAAGGTTATGTGCAACCAGGTAGAGGTGGTCAGCAAGCGACGAGAGGTCGTGGTCCGAACCATGGAGGAAATGGTTCCGGCCGAGGTCGTGTAGCAGTAGACCGCGGTAATGGTGGCACTGAGGCAAGACAGCCAGGTCTGGTTTATGCGCATTCAATGAGAGAGGATAATGATGTGCCTGATAGGTCAGCTGGTAAGCTCCTTGTGTTTGGAATATTCTCTGTTGTTTTGTTCTTTTGGATGGTTGGTTGTTTTGATTGGTCGTAAAGTATGTGGAACTTTGAGTATGAACTTAGAACCAATGCCTAGAGGTATGTTAGCTCTTTAGAGATCAGCGTGCGCAGCTATAGCGTAGTGGGAGGAATTGGACGGTTAGTTTAGACAAGTAATTTCGGGGACGAAATTATTTTAAGGAGGGTAGAATTGTAACACCCTGGTTTTAGGGGTTAGGCGTTTGATGCTTAGCTCGGGTGTTGGCACACTTCAGTGTGAGGTTGGGTTAGTTTTAGGGGTCCTGAGAACCCTAGATAGTGGTGGAATGATTTGGAAAATTTTTAGTTTTAGGGGCGAAAAGGGGGAGCTTGGATAGAGGGGCCTTAAGAGAATTTTTGGGGGAGTTTTGGCATAAAGAGTGGCTTGGCAGAGTGGCAAGGAGGCGCCACTTAGAGCATGGGAAGTGACGCCATTTGCAGGGGGAAGGGGCTCAGGTTGGATTCGCAAGTGCAGCTTTTGGGGCTTTGTTTTTGCGTCATCTTGGTGGGGTGGATGGACGGTTTGAAAGGCTTAAAAGGTGGAGAAGACTTGGTCAATTTTTTTTTTTTTAAAATTTTGGCTAGAAGGTTTGACCCATTCAAACTATTTTGAATGGATGGTGGGGAGGTATTTTAGGAGAATTTTAGGGATTATTTTTGGGGGGTTGGAGCTTGGCTTTTTAGTATAAATAGGGGGAGGGAGGTGCTTGTTTTCATTCATCATTTGCCTTCTCTTCCTTGCCGAATTTTGTTCCCCATTTTCTTGGTTACCGAAACTTTTTCTTCAAAGCTTGTTATTCTTCTTCTCTCACATTTTCCAAGTGGCCGAACCCTTCACTCTCCCTATTTCCCTTCCTTTTCACTTCAAAAACCGAAAGTGCACCCTATACCTTTCTTTCTCTTCTCTTTGGCCGAAACCACTGTTCCCTACCCCTTGATTTTATAGATAGCCGAATCTACATCCACCACCCTTTGCCGAATTTCTTTCTCTCAACTTGTTAGCACTTTGGCCGAATGTTAGCATAGATCTCTTCGGGTCCCATTGCTGAGATACTCTGGGGTTTTAGTGGTTAGCCAAGCCTCCTTTTGTTAGCAATCGAAGTTGGTAAGGATATTGTTTTAATAAGTTGTATATTTAGTATTCGTTTAAGCCTAAGGTTTTGATGCTAAGGCCGATTGTAGGGGGGGAGAAGAGCCTATCGCAGGAAACTTTTCGAGAGTCGGTTAGTCAGCGTTGTGTAGCGTTTCGAGAGTAGGACCGTGGTGCTATTGAGGTGCGTAATCATCGCACTATTTCTTCGGTATTATGCTTGCTAACGTTGTACATGAGTAAGTTTGTGATATTGAAGTTATCATGATGTATATATAAATATATGATGATATGAGATGTATGCTCCTATTATATGATGATTTGATAAGATGCTTTATCACATGTGCATGGGATTCGGGTTGATCGAGGAAGGAAGGGAGTACACCTTGGTGTACGTGGTCTAGTGTTAGCTTCGGGCTACACTAGCGCTTGATGAGTTGCTGTGTGCATCATCAAGGGAGATGTTGGCTTGGTGCCCATCTCGGCGGTTGATTGCTATGTGCATCACCGTAGACGGATTACGATATTTGGATCACTTGGGTTGATCGGTGGCTCAGCCACGGCCTTGAGCAGCGAGATTGCCAAGGTAAGATGTTATGGATCACGATGTGATCGGTGGGAAATTTTCCACGGCCTTGGCGCGGAGTCCGCTAAGGTTGGAGTATGGTTGGACAATGGGTCAATGAGATGCATTCTTGCATGATTTGTTTCGATGAGTGTGTGGGGGTATGGGCCAAGCCCATACGGATGGAATATGTGGTGGTTATGCATCGAGTCGGTGGACTCACCCTTTTTATATTTAACCATTTGTGTAATGAGTAGAATCGGACCGGGATCGGAGAGGACACATGGTGGCCCATGCAGAAAGAAGAATTCAGATCTTTTAAGTTTATTTATATTAAGTATTTGGGATTAAATGTTGATGTAATAAGGCCCTTTGACTTTCTCATTTATTTTGGGAATTTCTTTATTATTAATTTCAAATAATGGTTTGATTATTTTGATTACTATGTGCAAATGACTCAGTTTTTAGCCATTTATTTACTCAACAAATTTATAAATTAAACGAGTGTTAAAATGGACATTTCTATTTATTATCAAAGTCTAAAATATATTTTTTTTAAGTACACGGGTTTTATCAGAAAGGTAGTAGATTTTCGTGTTTTAAATTCTAAGTAAAGAAAAATATTTTCATTAACATAACCAGATTCGGTCGTAGTGGATGGGCCGGGTTTGGGGATGTTACAATTAAACAATGGCAACTCTCACAATCTTTAACAGTTTCGTAAAATAGTCCCTAGGTTAGCTAATACTAGCTGCAACGATCTCAAAAACATAAAAATCATTAAAAACGTGACAAAAATCGTACCTTAATTGACCAAAAATATCTTGGCCGAATGAAACCTAAAGAAATGGCTTTTCTACTCTTCAATATTTGGCTATGGTGAAGATGATAGCCTTAAAATTTATGTTTGTTTTATTTAATATACCTTAATTAATCAAATTACCTATTTAGCCTTATTCATTAATCTTTAAAACCATTAAGAAGATGTCCATCTTTGTCCACTCATGCTATAAATGGTCTAAATACAACACAAGGACTTCCACTTTAAAGTTCCATAGCTATTACACACTTTTAGCTAATAGAACAAAGTTTTTCACTTTACGCGATTTAGTCTGTTTTACCGAATTAACCAACTAATCGATAAAATTAGCTCACAAAATTTTTACACACATCAAATAACATGTTGTAAATACCGAAAATAATATTAAAATAATTTTCTAACATCGGATTTGTGGTTATGAAATCACTGTTCTGATTTAGCTAAAACCGGGCTGTTACATGCCCCAAGCTAAATTTAGCAAAGTTTGAAACATTCAAACTTTTCTACATGTGTGGTTGGCCAATGGGGTGTATGGCTGTTGATTTTTTGCTATTTTTAGTAGCCCATCCCACCTAAAAGTACCCTATTCACCTATTCATTCAGTATACCTCTCAGCCCACATATCTCTCTTTCACTCAATTTCTCTCCTTTGTTTCCCATTTTTTCTTTTACTTTCCTTAGCTTATAGAAGCCTTGGAACGGCAAGAATGAGTGGAGGAGGAAAGGAGTAACTAGTCTGGCTTCAAAGAAACGCTGGATTTGATTATAGTTTCCTATCCTTTAACTTTTCTTGCTGTTGTTATGATCATGTCTATGAATATTTGTTATGTTTTTATTCTTAATTTAATTAACATGACTTAAATTTAATTCATGTTAGGTTGATTGCATTTCATCTATTTAAGTTATTAAAATCATGTTTGTGTTGTTATAGGTCTTTATAAATTGTTTAATTAAGTAAAACCATGATTATGTTATGCTTGCAATTAAATTCTAAGGTAACTAATGAATTAATTATTAATAATATTTAAATTGTAATTAATTTACACAATACTTAATCAGTGCATGTTTAATCTTCTAAGGTATCTAAGGGTTAAATTAGCGACGGTATTAAATGGTACATTAGCCTTGCATAACTTGCAAGATTATTGTGATTAAATTATTTTAATATAGAATTATATTGTTACCTCACTTACTCTTTTATTTGCTTATTAAAACTGATTAATTGCTTGAATTGGAATAGTAATATGTTCAAGAGATTAGTTAATTTAGTAAATCTGTATGTGCTATAGTTAACAAATTACCAAGTTGTCGTGAATTTATTCGTAACAACATGAACATTGTTTTAGTAATATTAAGTTAATAAATGTAATTGATCTAACACAATTATGTCATATTGGTTAAACTTATTTTTCAAAAATCCTGCTTTGGATTTTTTACCTTTTAATTTTCTTAGTTAATTTACTTAATTAAAATCTGGTTTTATTAAATCCTTTTTTAAAACAAAAGATTTTCTCTTACCAAAGTGTTTTTAATTGCATTTCATAAATATTTCTTTGCATAGTCCCTACGCTTACAATAACTCGACATTTTACTTATCACTTTATTACTTGTTGCGATTGTGTACACTTGCACATTTCCATCGTTCCAAGTTTTTGGCATCGTTGTCTGGGACTGTTTTTGAAACACCCTAAACCCGGCCCACGAGATTTGGCCAGATCTGGTATGTTCCTCAAGAAAATCGGTTTCAAATTATTTTCTTACTTAAAGAAAACTTGTGCGATTTTAAAAAAAAAATATTGTTTGGGTTGGGCTTGTGTTGAAACAGACTCGATTTTATTTTGGAAACCCCTTTTTAATATTAAGTGATAAAACATTTAGGATTTAGTTCAAAGAAATTTTTACTTAGACTTTAATAAATAAGGTTCCTAAACATAATAAATAATAATAAATGTAAAATGATTCAACTATGGCCTTATGGCCTTATTACAACAAATAATTTCCAAATAATTCAAGTACTTAAAAACTAATAGTTCCATAAAATAAAGACTTCATGTTGAGCATGGCCACCACAAGTCCTCTCGCTCGTCCCGGTCCATCACTCATTCATCACGAAACATGGTCCCACAACGGGGTGAGTCAAACAGACTCAATGTGTACACGACACTAAATCATAATAGAATTAGGCATACAAGAGTTACACATTCAGAACAATGAATACAAGTTATGATGCATTCCCAAACCCAAACCTAATTGTCCATCCGCTACACACCCCCGTATCTGCCAGTCACACCGTGGGGACTACTAAGTCGACCCTCCTTCCGCTACACACCAAATTGCGGTCTTAGGTCACCGCATTCGTGGTCTTAGGTCACCACGTTTAGATTACTGTGGTCTTAGGTCACCACTTTTCAGATATCACGGTCTTAAGTCACCGTGTTCGTGGTCTTAGGTCACCACATTCACTTCCCCTTTCAAACATACCCATATGCCCCATATAATAATATGCATAAATAAGCCAGGGTTCATATTCTTATCATATTCTCATGTTACTAATAACATTTTTCATATTCCTAGTAGAAGTAGGAAACGTACCTGGGTACTTTGTACCATAACATGGTACTTTAGCCACTTTCATATTCTTAATATCACATATTTTAATTAAACATGCCATAAAACGTATTATGAAGTAGTGTGAGGTACACACCTGATTCGCTTAAAATTTCCTTAAGATCTCGAAAAGCTTGATCTAATGCTTAGCTCCTTAATCCCTAGATTGATTTATCACATATTACCTTAATTAAAAGCCATTCGGCCAAAATTCCAAATCCTAGTAGGACTAGTATTCTTACCTTGTTGCCGATTGGAACACAACAAATCCCGAAACTGTTCCTTGTTTCCCTAGGAATGTCAAAATCCCTAAAACCTTACGTTAGACTTACTCTTAATCATTGAAACATAAATCAAGGCCTTTGGCCGAATATTCACATGTCTTACCTTAATCTTAGAAATCCCGAATACTCCTCCTTTTAGTCGACTACTCTGATAATCCCGAAAGATCCTTCCATATTCGGCAACCATAATATGTATGGGGTTAGATTATCTCTCGGCTAATCTAAAAGAAAAGAATGGAAATCAAACTTGTTCTTACCTTTGAAGAAATCAACAGCACCTATGCTTAAAGCCCTTCCAAGATTCGGCTTTTGAATGGATTGGTAAGAAGAAATAGGAAGAAAAGAAAACTTGAGAATTTTGACAATGGTGGACTATAGATTCGGCTTGACAAAAGAAAAAGAGAAGAGAAGAGAAGAGAGCACTCAGAAATTCGGCAGAGAGAAGAGGAGGAAGAAAAATTGATGAGTAGCCCTATTCTCTTCCTTTTATAGCCCAAACTACTACCCAGAATCCCTTACTTGGCCACCACTCTTCTTTATTTGATAGCTTTATCTCCTTAATTATCTCCTAAAATAAAAGATAATTCAGCAACTATCCTTACTTAGCCGAAATTATCAAACTTAAAGTCCCTTACTTGGCCATCACTTCTCCCTTATTTTCCTAATTAAAGAATAATTCCTCATTTATCTCTTGAAAATAATCTAAAATAAATCCATTATTTACCCCTTATTTATCCACTATTTATCTCTTAAAAATAAAAGAATAAAGGCTCCTAAATTATAGCCTTGTGCCGTCCACCTCACTTCTTCTAGAAGCAAAATAAAATTTCTTTTATTTGCTTTCCCTGTGACTCGAACTCAGGCCCAATCCCCTTGCATGTGGCGCCATTTCCAGAGGCCCTAGGTGGCATCTTCAGGCCACTTTTCCAAGCCTGTTTGTGTGTCAAATTTCACCAACTTTTTCTTTCAAGGCCACCTTGCCTTAATTTCCTCTTTTAAACTTTAAAACTCGACATTTCTAAGTCATTTCTAAGTTTCCAAAAATTTTCATTCGGCTCTGTAAACTTGACATTTCCTTACATTTCCATGTTTCCAGAAATGTTCACTTTCCTCTTTTGAATCATTTCCTTACATTTCCAAGTTTCCAGAAATGTTCACTTTCCTCTTTTGAATCATTTCTAAATCATGTCCATACATTTTCAGGTTTCCAAAAATGTTCATTTCTAGATCATTTCCATATATTTTCTGGTTTCCAAAAATGTTCATTTTTAAATCATTTTCATTCATTTTCGGGTTTCCAAAAATATTCAAAATTTATTCTTAGTACATAAAACATGTCACTTTGTACAATTAAACCGAAAATGCATAGGCCCTTTCCAGGATGTTACAGTTCTACCCCATTGAAATAATTTCGTCCTCAAATTTACTTACTAACGAACAATCGTACGGTCTAACTCACCCCACTACGCTATTGCTGCGCACTCTAATCTTAAAGAACTATCATACTTTCTAGGCACATTCTCTAGGTTCACATCCCCTAGAACTCATTTCTAACGCCGCGATTTAATCTGATTAAAGAGTTTTATGCATTAGAAATTTTGTTCCACTTATTAACCGCGAGCAATTTTATGAAATAAAGATATTTAGAAGTAAATCTTTCGATCACACAAAGTTTCAGTTCAAGTGCACTACTCTAATTCAGAGAATCACATTCACATTCATCAACAGAGACACCTTCATTCCTCAATAGAGGCACATTCATTCATCAACATAGACATATTTATTCAGTGGTATCTACCACCCACATTCACTATTCGAACACTCTTTGCCTTATTCCTATCCCAGGGGTATTTTCGTAATTTGTCCTATAGGGGTATTTTCGTAATTTTTCAAAATAAGGTTCCTTGGTAATTTTGTCAATAAGGGTATTTTGGTAATTTTGTGTTCCCAGGGTATTTTTGGAAATTCTGAAATCCGAGGATATTTCGGTAATTTTGAAACTCAGGGGTATTTTGGTAATAAACCAGGGTAAATTGGTAAAGCTTAATAATTCAGGGGTATTTCAAAATTTGCAAAACTGTGAGGATTCTTTTTGAGAATTTGTTTTCCAAAACGGTGATGGTGCAAAAATTTTGGAAATTAGGGTCATTTTGGTAATTTTGTAAGTTAGGGGCAATTTTGTAATAATTTTTTTTTCCAAAATCAGGGTATTTTGATATTTTGCGGATTAGGGTTTTTGAGCATTTATAAAATAATAAAATTTTGGTAAAATTTTTGGGTAGTTGGACATTTTATAAACTAAGGGTATTTTTGTAATTTTACCACTAAGGGTATTTTTGTAATCTCATAAATCGTAAAAATAATTTTTTTGGGAAAATTTTGTAAAAATAGTTCTCACAAGTTGAAAAGGTAATTTTAAGAGTTTTAAAACTAGGGTTTTTATAAAAACACGGCTAGTTCCCTTTCGGGTTTTAGTTATTGTGTTTAGCCTATGACCGAGTCCTCTTGGTTAGGGTGAACCATAGCTACGCACCAGGTAGGATTCCTGCGAAGAGGAGGTGAGTCACTAGGACTGCTTAAGTACCAGGCTCTTCCGGATCCAATCCTAGACATGCGCACAATGGTTACCACACCCTAACTCGGCGTCTTAGTCATAGGTGTGTTTAATGGTCCTTAAGTCTTATGCAATAGTTGGGGTAGACTAGTCCTAGGGTTCAAGTACCTATCATACTATTTCTACGTTCCATTCCATTTCTACCCTTCTACACATCATACTATAAATCACACAAATGGATAGAAGTACTTACCTGGTGGACTGCGGGTCGGAGACTTAGGTTCCATGCCAGAAACCTATTTATTTCAAAAGTATTTTCATAAAACTCATTTGGGCTCGTTTTGAAAACGTTTTGGGCCTTAAACCCCTAGGCCGAGGGTTTGAAACGGGCTTTGATACCAAACTGAAACACCCCAAACCCAGCCTACGAGATTTGACCAGATTTGGTATGTTCCTCAAGAAAACCGGTTTCAAATTCTTTTGTTACTTAAAGAAAACTTGTGCGATTTAAAAAAAAATATATTGTTTGGGTTGGGCTTGTGTTGAAACAGACACGATTTTATTTTGGAAACACCTTTTTAATATTAAGTGATAAAACATTTAGGATTTAGTTTAAAGAAATTTTTACTTAGACTTTAATAAATAAGGTTCCTAAACATAATAAATAATAATAAATGTAAAATGATTCAACTATGGCCTTATGGCCTTATTACAACAAATAATTTCCAAATAATTCAAGTACTTAAAAACTAATAGTTCCATAAAATAAAGACTTCATGTTGAGCATGGCCACCACAAGTTCTGCCGTCCCGGTCCATCACTGTTCATCACCTGAAACATGGTCCCACAATGGGGTGAGTCAAACAGACTCAATGTGTACACGACACTAAATCATAATAGAATTAGGCATACAAGAGTTACACATTCAGAACAATGAATACAAGTTATGATGCATTCCCAAACCCAAACCTAATTGTCCATCCACTACACACCCCTGTACCTGCTAGTCACACCGTGGGGACTACTAAGTCTACCCTCCTTCCGCTACACACCAAATTGTGGTCTTAGGTCACCGCATTCATGGTCTTAGGTCACCACGTTCAGATTACTGTGGTCTTAGGTCACCACTTTTCAGATATCACGGTCTTAGGTCACCGTGTTCATGGTCTTAGGTCACCACATTCACTTCCCCATTCAAACATACCCATATGCCCCATATAATAATAATATGCATAAATATGCCAAGGTTCACATTCTTATCATATTCTCATGTTACTAATAACATTTTTCATATTCCTAGTAGAAGTAGGAAACGTACCTGGGTACTTTGTACCATAACATGGTACTTTAGCCACTTTCATATTCTTAATATCATATATTTTAATTAAACATGCCATAAAACGTATTATGAAGTAGTGTGGGGTACACACCTGATTCACTTAAAATTTCCTTGAGATCCCGAAAAGCTTGATCTAATGCTTAGCTCCTTAATCCCTACATTGATTTATCACTTATTACCTTAATAAAAAGCCATTCGGCCAAAATTCCAAATCCTAGTAGGATTAGTATTCTTACCTTGTTGCCGATTGGAACACCAACAAATCCTGAAACTGTTCCTTGTTTCCCTAGGAATGTCGAAATCCCTAAAACCTTACGTTAGACTTAATCTTAATCATTGAAACATAAATCAAGGCCTTTGGCCGAATATTCACGTGTCTTACCTTAATCTTAGAAATCCCAAATTCTCCTCGTTTTAGTCGACTACTCTGATAATTCCGAAAGATCCTTCCATATTCAGCAACCATAATATGTATGGGGTTAGATTATCTCTCGGCTAATCTAAAAGAAAAGAATGGAAATCAATCTTGTTCTTACCTTTGAAGAAATCAATAGCACCTATGCTTGAAGCCCTTCCAAGATTCGGCTTTTGAATGGATTGGTAAGAAGAAATAGGAAGAAAAGAAAACTTGAGAATTTTGACAATGGTGGACTATAGATTCGGCTTGTCAAAAGAAAAAAAGAAGAGAAGAGAAGACAGCACTCAGAAAATCGGCAGAGAGAAGAGGAGGAAGAAAAATTGATGAGTAGCCCTATTCTCTTCCTTTTATAGCCCAAACTACTACTCAGAATCCCTTACTTGGCCACCACTCTTCTTTATTTGATAGCTTTATCTCCTTAATTATCTCCTAAAATAAAAGATAATTCAGCAACTATCCTTACTTAGCCGAAATTATTAAACTTAAAGTCCTTTACTTGGCCATCACTTCTCCCTTATTTTCCTAATTAAAGAATAATTCCTCATTTATCTCTTAAAAATAATCTAAAATAAATCCATTATTTATCCCTAATTTATCCACTATTTATCTCTTAAAAATAAAAGAATAAAGGCTCCTAAATTATAGCCTTGTTCCGTCCACCTCACTTCTTCTAGAAGCAAAATAAAATTTTTTTTATTTGCTTTCCCTGTGACTCGAACTCAGGCCCAATCCCCTTGCATGTGGCGCCATTTCCAGAGGCCCTAGGTGGCATCTTCAGGCCACTTTTCCAAGCCTGTTTGTGTGTCAAATTTCACCAACTTTTTCTTTTAAGGCCACCTTGCCTTAATTTTCTCTCTTAAACTTTAAAACTCGACATTTCTAAGTCATTTCTAAGTTTCCAAAAATTTTAAATCAGACTCTGTAAACTTGACATTTCCTTACATTTCCAAGTTTCCAGAAATGTTCACTTTCCTCTTTTGAATCATTTCTAAATCATGTCCATACATTTTCAGGTTTCCAAAAATGTTCATTTCCAGATCATTTCCATATATTTTCAGGTTTCCAAAAATGTTCATTTCCAAATCATTTTCATTCATTTCCGGGTTTCCAAAAATATTCAAAATTTATTCTTAGTACATAAAACATGTCACTTCGTACAATTAAACCGAAAATGCATAGGCCATTTCCAGGATGTTACAGTTTTAAAAGGTATTATTTGTTAATTTGTTAATTTTGCATTTTGCATTTTTTTTTTATTTTTTATGTTCAATTTTAACTTATTCAATTTTTCTGTGTTTGTTTAAGGTGTTGATGAGTATTGATCGAATTACCGATTTACTCCTCGTAAACCTTGAGATTGAAAGAACTTTTCAACAATGAAGAAGATAAGAAACTCCAAGAAGGACTGAAGAGATGAACTTTGAAAAATCTGAATCAATGAAATAGAGCAAACCTTGCTCAAAATCCTATCTTTATTGTTGGTGATAGGGATAGAGCTTGATAAACCATAATTTACACATATTTTAACGCCATGCTTAGCTTAATTTTGGATGAATTTTCATTAGATTTTATGAATTCGATGTTCCTAATCCATTAATTTCATGTTTTATACTCAAGAGAGCTTAGGGAGTTGAAAAGATCGAGAAATGGGCCAAAAAGGGACAAAATAGGCCTACATTAGAAATCACACGGCCTGGACTATCGTCCACGGGCAGGTCACACGACCGTGTGTGGCGAGCAGAGTCAAGCACGGCTTAAGCTCTTGCGCACGGGCGTGTGCCTGCTGAAACCTGGTTTAATCCTATTTAGAAAAGGTTACTTGTGGGCCAAGAAAGGTGTTCCACAGCCCATATAAACACCCTAGGGGGCAACCTAAAAGAGGACACCGAGTAGAAGGCAGAAAATATTCGTAGACAGCCTTCGGGAGCAGCTTTGGAGAGGGATCTCCATCAAGACTGAAGATCTCCAATCAATTTCTCTTGAAGTTTTTGGCTTTTCTTATGTTTTGTTGTGTTTCCTATTTTAAGATGTATCCCTCTATCAATATGAACTAAGCCTCTCAAATACCTGAGGGGATGAAACCTAAGACAGATCTTATTATTATTTGATTTATAAGATAAATACTTGTTCTTATTCTTAAATGTGAGTTCTTATTCTTGTTTTAATAATTCAGGTTATTGATTCAAGTCGAATGTGCTTATTCAGTGGAGCAAAAGTACCTGTTTAAGAGTAGATCAACACAATTAAGCGGAGTTGATTGCAACCCTAGAAATAGGGCGACATAAATCTGTCGGATTAGAGTCAAATCTAATAAGGGGATCTATAGATCGAGTTAATGTGACAATAGGGGTTTTAACTAGAAAGAGATTTCAATTAATCAACCTAGAGTTAGTTGTTTTTAGTCTTGAAAGAGATATTAACATAAATCAGGGATTTCTACGGATTAAGTCAAGTGAATAAATCGTATGAATAAAAAGTAATAAGTGAAGTCTAGGTGGATTCTTCCTTAGGTATTGCCTATCTCATAAAGTTGTCTTAAAGTATTTTCTCAATTCTTTCTTTGTCATGTTTTTTTTAATTAAGTTTTAGTTTAAAAGAAATCACCCCAATTCTTAGGCTAAATAAATAGAAAGATAGTAATTACTAGTACTTTTGGTCCTTGTGGATACGATATTACCGGTCTTACCATAACTATACTATAAACGATAGGTGCGCTTGCCATTATTGTGATCGTAGTTAGTTTTAAACACATCAAGTTTTTGGCACCGTTGCCGGGGACTAAGATATTAGGAACATTAAATTTTTATTACTTTAGCCATTCTTATTTTTATTTGAAATTTGTTTCTAGTTTACTAACTTTTCTTTTATTTGCTTGTAATAGGTATTCTAGTTTATGACTAGAAGAACCCATTGGGACCATCAGTTTTTGTCAGTGAGATTGAAAGTATAGCTCGCAGAAACTGAAGAGAAATAAGGAAAAGTTTACAATACATAGAAGAAGAGCAAGCAGATGAAACCAATACTACCGAAGAGATGGCTGATAATAATCCGCTACCTCCTGTGGTTGCCACAAACCTGGTGAATCAAAATCCTACCCCTCGTACTATGTATGATTATGCTAATCCTAATTTTACAGGAACTGAATCAAGTATTGTTAGACCTGTTGTTGCTACAAATAATTTTGAACTGAAACCTAACACTATTCAGATGATTCAACAGTTTGTTCATTTTGATGGTTTGCAGGATGAGGATCCGAACAATCACTTGGCAAATTTTTTAGAATTCTGTGATACTTTCAAAATAAATGGTGTTTCTGATGATGCCATTCACCTTTGGTTGTTTCCCTTCTCATTGAGGAACAAAGCTAAACAGTGGTTGAACTCATTACCACGAGGATCAATCACTACATAGGAACAAATGACAGAAAATTTTTTATTAAAATATTTACTGCCGGCTAAAACAGCTAAGTTGAGGAATGATATCTCTTCTTTTATGTAGATGGATTTAGAGACACTTTACGATGCATGGGAGAGATACAAAGATCTATTAAGAAGATGCCCACACCATGGATTACCTCTATGGCTACAGGTTCAAACTTTTATAATGGTGTGAACCCCTCAACTAGGCGATTGATGATCATGCAATGTCAAGATACTTACTTAACAAAAACACCTGAGGCCGCCAATGAATTCATTGAAGAGATGTCACTGAATAACCATCAGTGGCAAGTTATGAGGACGAAGCCAACGAAGGCAGCCGGTGTTTTTAACCTCGACGCAGTGACCATGCTATCAAACCAGGTAGAACTTTTAAGTAAAAAAATTGATGGTTTGTGCGGTTCTTCGCAGGTAGATCTAGTGATGCATTGCGATACGAATGGAGGAGGAATGAGTAATACAGAATATCCGTCCTACAACCCTGGCTTAGAAAGCGAACAGATGAACTATATGGGTAATAATTCTAGACTTCAAAATAACCCTTATACTAATACTTATAATCCAGGTTAGAGGAACCATCCCAACTTCTCATGGGGTGGTCAAGGAAATCAGAGACAACAACCCACTCCAGGCTTTCAACAGCAACCCTACCCACAAAAGAAGATGCTAGACCTTGAGGAGATGCTAACAAAATTCATCGTGGTGTTAGAAACCTATTTCCAAAACACTGAAATAGCACTCAAAAATTAGCAAGCATCGATTCAAGGGGCTCGACAACCAATTAGGACAACTAGCTAAGCTCATATCTGAATGACCACAAGGCAGCTTGCCAAGCAACACTGAAACTAACCCAAAGGAGCAAAGTTATGCCATTATTGCTAATGATAGTGAAGGGTTAGATGAACCGAAATTGAGGCAAGAGAATGTGGTAAATGAAGGTAAGGTTAAGGTAAGCCATGATAAACTAAAACTGGTAAGTACATAGTACCAACCTCGTGTGCCATATCCCATTGCGACGAAGAAAGACCGCACAGATGAACAATTCGGTAAATTCCTTAAACTTTTAAAAAAATTACATATTAACTTACCGTTTATTGAATCTCTTTCACGGATGCCCAATTAGAAAAAAAAATTAAAAGAGTTTTTGACAAACAAACGGAAGCTAGACGATGCATCGCATGTGGAGCTAAATGCAGTATGCTCAGCAATTTTACAAAATAAACTACCTCAAAAGTTAAAATAATCCAGGGAGTTTTACAATTCCTTGCTTAATTGGTGGTTTATCTATTAATAATGCTTTAGCTGATTTAGAGGCAAGTATTAATGTTATGCCTTATAAAATGTTTAAACAGCTAGGTCTTGGGAAACCCAAACAAACTAGGATGAGCATTCAATTAGCTGATAAAAACATTAGAGTTCCTAGAGGTATAATTGAGGATGTATTAGTGAAAATTGACAAATTCATATTCCCAGTAGACTTTGTTGTTTTAGACATGGATGGGGATAGTAATCTTCCTTTAATTTTAAGAAGACCCTTTTTAGTAACTGCTAAAACTAAAATTAATGTTGGTACAAGGGAGCTCACACTTCGTGTAGGTGACTGATCGCTGTAAAATCAGAGTTTTAAATATTTATAAAAGAATGATCAAACCTGGAGACTAACTCTGTCAACGATTAAAGGCAAATGTGCCTATTGAACAGTAGTATAGCTTAGGCAAGACTGGATATCGAACCCAAAGGAACTAAAAGTACTAATACTAACCTTCTTTTTATTATTTAGCCTTAAAATTAGAGTGAAGTTGCTTTTGACGAAAACTAAACTAAGGACACAAAGACAAAGAAGACGAGTAGGAAAACAACTTTGAAGAAAAACTCAATTGATTGCGACGATACCCTCAGGAAGAATCTACCTAGACTTCACTTATTAATTAACCTTTCAATTATATAATTTCTTTTACTTAGCTTGATCCGTGAGACTCCCTAACCTATGTTAAACCCTCTCTTAAATCGAATAACGTCTAATCCTAGGCTAATTAGTGGAACTCTCGTTCGCTTATAATAACCCCCTAGGAAAGCAGTAAATCGATCAATGAACTCCCATATTAGGTTTCACCCTAATCCGGCAAAATCTCGTAACCCTATCTCTAGGCGCCCAATCAACTACGCTTAATTATGTTAGATCTACTCTTTAGGCAGGGTCTACTCCTCCTCCACCTAAGCACATTAGATTTGAATTAAACAACATAATTAAGAACAAACCAAGTAATTTATCATATAACTTAAAAATCAAATAAAAAGATCCATCTAGGATTCATCCCATTCAGGTATCTGAAGGGTTTAGCTCATAACTAAACAAGAAAACATCTCAAGAGAAAAGATAAAACAAAACATAAGAAAATCCTAAAGCTCCCTGAAGGAATTGAAGGAGAATTCCACCGTCTTGAGTATAATTTCGGCTTCTTGGGATGGATCAACTGGCTATCTTCGCGTTATTCCCTAACTCTGACCTTCTCGGCTTGGCTCCTTGGCCTAGCTTTGACACCCCCTCAAAGGTGGTGCTTTGGGGAATATTTATAGGCTCTTGGAATGTGATTCTTTCTCCCTAAATATCTTTTTTCGACTGAATTTGCTCTTTTCAGCGACAGAGGCACGGCCATGTCACACGCCCATGCAAGTCGAGACCTGACCATGTTCGAATTTTTGCTTTGGCACGGCCGTGTGCGGTGATGATAAAGCCGTGCTCCAGGTGTTCGTCAAGACACGGCCGTGTGGTCCTTGGCCCAGGCCGTGTCGTTTTCGTGGAAAGGCCCATTTTGCTTCGTTTTAAGGCTATTTTACGTTCTTTTCATCCTTTGGTGCTTTCTTGAGTGTAAGACATGAAAAGAAAGGATTAAGAGCACCTTTTTACACAAATCAAGGGATAAATCATCAAAAAGCATAATAAATGTGGGATTAAAATATGTTATATTTATGGTTTATCAAATACCCCCACACTTGAGCTTTTGCTTGTCCTCAGGCAAAATTCTCAACTTACAATTAAAACGAACTTTCCATTATTCATAATTCCTATCAATAATGCCTTATCCTAATTCATGGATAATTTATACATCAATAATTCAACTCAAAGATTCCTAAAAATTCAAACAAGATAAGTCATATATTCGTAGCACGAAAACATAGGTGCTTCCCTTCATCTAAATAATTACCTTAAATTCAAAACCGATAAGGATTGATATCCTCACAGAAGATTCACTCAAATCACTTAAAAAGTGTTTAAGGGTCAAAATTTAGCACTCATAAGTCGAACCTGAAAAATTAATCCCATAGCCTTGCTTAAAAATCAAATCTCCACCACTGCAAAATGATATGATAAACAGATCAAAAGGTCTTTGTTAAGGTTGTAACGGGGATAGGGTTAAAGGTGAGGATAAAAGCTGAAATTAAAAGGTTAGAATCGAGATTGAATTGATAAGTTACCTACTTAAAAATTTCTAAGATAATACTTACATTTACTGAATAATAAAAATCCTACTAATACGAGCTTTTCCTTTTGGGAATTAGTCTTTGATTGTGTAAGCTCACTTTACGTACTACTAATATTGAAAACTTGAATTTTTTTTCTTTTTTTAGAACAAACTAAATATAATGTAAATTTAACTACCAAAATAATAAACTTAGGTAACTAGCTCAAATCAAATCTCAATTAAGGGATAATAAAAAATAAAGGGTGATAACAAATACAAAGGGTTTTGGGTTAAATTTAGCGGGTAAGTCAATAAAAAGGGTTGTTAGGCTCAATGGGGTTCACTAAGGGTTAATTATGATGGTAGGCTTTTTAATGGAGTAAGTGGGTTGAAACCTAAGTGCCTTTATCATCTCGGTATATCAAATCATAACTATGGTCTTGACATGTATAATTGAGGCAAGTTCTAGAATAACAGTTCATGGTTGACACACTCATAATCAAAAACTGAGCATGAAAAAAAATATATGCTCTATAAGGTTCAAATACTTACAAAAATTATGGGTGTTTTGACATCATCCTTATAATTTTTAAATTTCAAGGTAGATTTTAATTTCAGGTCAACAACCTAGCAAAAATTTTAATGTCTGAAAAACAGACTTATCATGCTTGATTCTCTAGTATTCCTTAAATTAAACATCAATGCACAATTAACTATGATTTATTCAAAAACATATCAATGAAAATCATAAAGCAGTAAAAATTTCATCCTAATGAGTAATATGAGAAAATTACTTTAAAACAAGATTAAATCAGGGATTTGAGAAAAGATTTAGGCACAATTTGAAAATCATGCAAATTTTAGACACTTTTACCCCCCACACTTAAGATGTACATTGTCCTCAATGTACAAAGATAGATAATTATAATTCGTGATCAATCAAGAAGATAGGAGGAGAAAGTGGCACTTCCTGGTTTGACTGACGAGATCCTTGAGGATGTGGACAGTGTGTGGCATCAGGCGACTTTTGTGTATTTCGCCTAATTGTGCTTTTGTGTTGGTGGTACATATAATTTATTCTGTAAAGTCACTTGTTAGTGATTTTTTCAATTAAATAGTTATGTTTGTCAGGGATGCTTGAATAATTGGATAGTTAATGATAAAAATTTGCAATAATAATAAGGGTTCCAATTAAACAATAGAAAATAAAATGTAATAAGAAAAAGAAAAAAAATTTAAAGTAAATAAATTAAGAAGGACTCAGAGGTCCTCATCATGGATCGGGTCTGGTGGTGGTGCCGATGATGAGATGTGGAGGTGCTGGCATATTTGATGAAGCGTCGCCTCTATCTCGTCAAAATGCCAAGCATTTTCCACAAAATGCAGCTCAAACCGATTGAGTCGTGCTAAAATGTTTGCCAGTGATGTGCTGCTCGGTATGGATGCTGGCTCAGATTCGGTGCCTTCTCTGATGGTTGTGGGACATTGTCAGGAATGTCCTCGTCCTCTTTCTCGGTAGATGGTGACTTTAGTGTGTACTGCGGAGGATTGATCCCTTGACGTTGTTTAATCATCCTCATGTGTAACATGGTTTGGATGCCTTGAGGAACCATGTTCCCCATCAGTGTGAGGGAGGATATTTGCTCGTCGGAGTTGAGGAGGTTGAAGTGCCGAGCTAACCTCGTAATGTATGGCCCCATCGACAGGATTCCCTTTCTGTGGGCTTCGGTTTGGTATTGTATAGCACATGCAATGAAGTATGCCAGGTCGAACACATGTCCTTTAGACATGCAGACAGGAAGTAGACTTCGTGTTTGTTGACGACGCCGGTGCTCTCCTTCCGATCGGTGATGGTATGCGCGAGTATGGCGTGGATGTACGTAAGGCGAGAGGAAGGGCTGTTGCTTTGGATTTGCTGGGGTTGTAGAAGGCCGTTGTTGGCTGGAGGTTGAGCCAACAGTCGTACGGAAGTTTGTGAGGTTCTCGATTTAGACCTGCTAATGGGTTTTTCGCGATGAAATCTACCGTGTAGAGGCCCAGGGCTAATCAGAATTGAGGTACGCTTAGTCGTTGTACCTCGCCCCCGAGATGGAATTGTATGGTATCCGGGTCGTCGAATTGGGTCATCACTGTTTGTAGCATGAATGTAGAGCGAAATTCGAGTGTAAGCTAGAGGAATGTAGGCTCGTTGATTGCGAAAAAGTCCCATGGATCTGTTGACAATAGTGCTTGAATGTCGGTTGTGAGCCCTACTTGTCTGACGGCGTCCCAATCAATTCGATGATCGGTGCCTATTTGCCCTACTAGTCTTGTGGGAAACAGAGGAATGGGTGTCAAAGTTCGATGCTGGCAGAAGAGGATCCGGGTCCTTTGCATTTCTTGCTCGGGACGGCTCTTTTTACTCGTGATGACGACATATTCCTGCACATAAAACTCTCTATTTCAACCAATATATTGCCAGATTTTTCTATTGCATTTTATCAAACAACAAGCATTACTGTAACAACCTATTCTAGCATGCATTACTAAGCAAAATGGAACAATCAAAAACTTGCATATTTACGTAAATATAATAGTAAATGTAAAGAAAAAGAGACATGTAAACAAAGACTATGAATCAATTTTCTATAAACTAGACAAAGAATCTCTATATACTAAACAAGTATTTGACTAAACTAAGCAATATTAATCATTTTTTCCTAAACATGAAGGATAACATGCAAGAAAATGAAAAAGACTTGAAGAAAGAAAGAATGAAGCGGTGGCGGTGAATGACGAGCAGTAGCGGCGCTGCACGGTGGTGTTACAGGTTTCTAAGCGTGGAGCGCGGTCTTTGTTGAGGAAATGGTGTTTGGGCGCATGGTTGTGTGGTGGCCGTGTGAGTGGCTGGGTTGAGTTTTCTTGGAGTAAATGGCGATGAGAGTGGAGAAGACTAATTTGTTGGCCGGATTTTGAAGGTTGGGAGGGAAAATTTTGAGTTTAGGGCTTGGTTTGGGGAAGATGACGGTTAATGTTTATTTACAGGGAGGGTAACACGGTCAGTCAACACGCTCGTGTCGGGCTTAAATTCGCCATTGTTTTTTTCATTTTGCAGGATTAGGCGTCTTGCACGGCTGTGCGTTTTAGAGACACGCCCGTGCGGGATAAGGTAAACTGTAGGCACGGTGAGGTTACACGGTCGTGTGTCGCCCGTGTATAACAAGTCAGTAACCTCAAAAATTTTACACGGTTGTGTAGTACGGCCGTGTGGTGACTGTGTTGTAGAAGTCAGTAGCTAGAATAATTTTACATGGTCAAGGGACACGGTCGTGTCAAGGAGGTGTAGCCCGTGTTACCAAGAAAATTTCTTCCCTGTTTCGGCACGGAGCGTGGCACGCCCGTGTGCCTTCCTCTGTTTTTGACATGGCCCGGGATACGGCCATGGTCAAAGGTGTGTGCGAGATCCTATATTTTCATGCGATGTTAGAAAAATAATAAAAAACGATGTTAGTGTGTTAGTGCATGGGTTGTCTCCCAAGAAGCGCTCGTTTATAGTCTTAAGCTAAACTCTCCCTGTTTTCGATTCTAAAAGATGGTTCGTGGAGCATAAGCTCCTCTCTCATATCGCCCAAATCTGCACTATTATAAAATTTAAGTCGGTGACCATTTACCTTGAAAGTGCCTTCAGTGGGGTGGGTTACCTCTTCGGTTCCATATGGAAAAATTGTTCTGATCATGAATGGGCCCGACCATCTTGACTTTAGTTTTCCCAGGAATAGTTTAAGCCTCGCATTGTCCCGATCTCCTACTTTGAATTGTCTCGATCTTTTGAGACGAGCGTCATGGCATCGCTTTGTTGCTTCCTTATACAGTTTTGAGTTCTCATAGGCTTTCGCTCTCCATTCTTCCAGCTCGTTCATTAGCATCATTCTTCTTTCTCTTGCAATTTCGAGATTAGTATTCATAAATTTTAATGCCCAAAAAGCTTTGAGTTCTAATTCAAGCGGTAAATGACAGCTTTTCCCATATACAAGCTTGCATGGGGATGTCCCTAGAGGTGTTTTAAAAGCTGTTTTATAAGCCCACAAGGCATCATCTACTTTTAATGCCCAATCTTATTTGTTTGTTTCAATGGTTTTTTCTATAATGCGCTTGAGTTCTCGATTTGCTACCTCTACTTGCCCACTAGTTTGAGGGTTATATGGAGTTGCTATCTTATGATGTACTTCATATTTTTTTAAAACTTTTTCAAACTGTGTGTTACAGAAGTGCATACCCCTGTCGCTAATAATTGCTCTCGGTGTGCCAAACCGAGAAAAGAGCTTCTTGAGGAATTTGACTACTACCCTAGCATCATTGGTAGGTAAAACTTCCGCTTCTACCCATTTTGACACGTAATCGACTGCTACTAGAATGTAGTTGTTTCCAAATGAATTAGGGAATGGTCCCATAAAATCAATACCCCATATATCAAATATTTCACATGATAGCATATATGTTTGGGGCATTTCATCACGTTTAGAGATATTACCTGTTCGTTGACATCTATTACATGAGGTAGCGTACCTGTTGGCATTTTTAAATAGAGTGGGCCAGAAGAAACCTGATTCGAGTATCTTGTGTGCCGTCTTAATGCCATTATATTGTCCTCCTGATGGTCCTGAATGACAATGTTCCAAAATCTTGTTCGCCTCTGTCTTTGTAACACATCTTCGAATGACTTGATCTGCACAAATGTGGAAAAGAAAGAGATCTTCCCAAAAATATTTTTTCACATCAGAAAAGAATCACTTCTTTTTGTGATGTGTTAATTTTCTTGGTAAGATGTTAGCTGCTAAATAATTCGCAATATTCGCAAACCATGGTATTTCAGAATGTGTTATAGAAAAGAGTTGTTCCTCGGGGAACGAGTCATTTATTTCACCTTCATTGAGCTCTTTGGAGTGTGGATTCTCAAGTCTAGACAGGTGATCTGCTGCAAGATTTTCGGCTCCCTTCTTATCTTTTATTTTCAAGTTGAATTCCTGTAAGAGCAAAATCCATCGGATGAGTCTAGGTTTAGCATCAGGTTTGTTTAGAAGATAATGAAGAGCTGAGTGGTCAGTGTAAATGACAACTTTGGACATTATTAGATACTGTCTAAATTTATCAAAAGCAAAAACTACAGGTAACGGTTCATTTTATGTGGTGGTGTAGTTTTCTTGTGTGGGTGTTAGTGTTCTGCTAGCATAGTAAATTGGCTGAAAGTGCTTGTCTCTTCGTTGTCCCAAAACTGCACCTACTACAAAATCACTTGCATCACACATTAGCTCAAATGGTAAGTTCCAATCAGGTGCAATAATAATTGGCGCATTTATTAGTTTATCTTTAAGGATATTGAATGCAACTAAACATTCATGATTGAAATCAAAAGGAACATCTTTTTCTAGTAATTTTGTCAAAGGCTTAGCTATTTTAGAAAAATCTTTAATAAATCTTCTATAGAACCCTGCATGTCCTAAAAAGCTTCTGATAGCCTTGACAGAACTAGGGGTGGTAGTTTTTCTATGGCTTCAACCTTTGCTTTATCTACCTCAATCCCTTTACTAGAAATTTGGTGTCCTAACACTATCCCTTCTCTCACCATAAAGTGACATTTTTCCCAGTTTAAAATGAGATTTGTTTCCTCACATCTCATTAACACTCGTTTTAAATTTTTAAGGCAAAGATGGAAAGAATTACCGAATACCGAGAAGTCATCCATAAATACCTCCATGATGTCTTCTACGAGTTCATCAAAGATTGCTAACATGCAACGCTGAGAAGTAGCAAGAGCATTACATAATCCAAAAGGCATTCGACGATAAGCAAACGTATCGTATGGACATGTGAATGTTGTCTTTTCTTGATCTTCAGGAGCTATAGGAATTTGGAAGTAGCCGGAGAGTCCATCCAAAAAATAGTAGTACATATGCCCGGATAATCTTTCCAACATTTGATCTATGAAAGGTAAAGGAAGTGATCTTTTCTGGTGGCATCATTCAACTTTCTATAATCTATGCAAACTCTCCAGCCTGTGACTGTCCATGTAGGAATCAACTCATTCTTTTCATTGGGCACTACCGTCATTCATCTTTTCTTTGGAACTACCTGTACAGGACTTATCCAAGTGCTATCAGAGATAGGATAATTTATTCCTGCATCTAGGAGTTTTATGACCTCAGCTTTGACCACTTCCTTCATGTTGGGATTTAGCCGCCTCTGGTTTCACACAATGTTTGTATTCTTCTTCCATTAAAATTTTGGGGGTGCAGAACGTGGGGTTTATTCCCTTAATGTCAGAAATTTTCCATGCTATGGCTTTTTTGTGCTCCTTTAGTACCTTTATCAGCTCCTCTTTTTCTTTAGGTTCTAGTTCTGCAGATATGATTACTGGTAATGTAAAATTGTCACCGAGGAATGTATATTCCAAGTGTTTTGGTAACTGTTTCAATTTCAGCTTGGGTGGCTCTTTGATGGAGGGTTCCTGTCTTGTTTCGTCATCATTGTCAATGATATCTTCTTCCATTTGTTTGGATGACAAAGTTTTCCAATTCAGCACATTGTCTTCATCTTCTTCCCCCTCTTCTTGAGCCAGACACAGGCCCATCGTGTCGTCATGTATGATTTCCTGTAATGAATGTTGAATGATATGATCAGCAATATCAACAAAATAACAGGAATCATCTTGTTCTTTAGAATATCGCATAGCATCATAAATTTGAAAAATAATTTCTTCGTCTCCTATCCTTAATGCGAGTTTACCATCTCCTACATCAATGACGGCTCTAGCAGTGGCTAAAAAAGGACGCCCTAATATTAAGGGGACATTAATGTCTTCATCCATGTCTAATACAACGAAATCAACAGGGAAAATAAACTTATCAATTTTTACCAAAACATCTTCGATGACTCCTCTAGGATATTTAATTGATCTGTCTGCTAACTGAATACTCATCCTAATGGGTGTTGGTTCCCCAAGATCTAGTTGTTTAAACATTTTATAAGGCATTAAATTTATACTAGCGCCTAGATCAGCTAATGCTTTCTTAACATTTAAACTACCAATTAGACAAGGGATAGTAAAACTCCCTGGGTCTTTTAACTTGGCGGGTAGCTTGTTTTGGAGAATGGCTGAACATTCTTCATTAAGTTCCACTGTTGACACCTCTTCAAACTTTCGTTTATTCGTCAAGAGTTCTTTTAAGAATTTTGCATACTTCGGCATCTGGGAAATAGCTTCAACAAAAGGTAAGTTAATATGTATTTGCTTAAAAAGTTCGAGAAACTTACCGAATTGCGCGTCTATTCGCTCTTTCTTTAACTTTCCTGGGTATGGAAGTGGTGGCTTGTTTCCATTGCATAATGGGGTTGCTTCCTCAATTCACTTATTGCTTGCTTTGTTACTGTCTATTGGGGAGTGTTTCTTCAATTCACTCAATTCTTTTCCACTCTTACTGTGACTGCTTTGACCTGTTCTGTTCCTTTAGGAAAATTTGCTGTACGGGCTTCACCAATTATTTTGGTAAGCATTCCAACTGTTTTAGTGATTTCCTAAGATGTCTCGGCGATTGTTTCACTTGATGCTTGTTGATCTTTAAAGATTCTCTCAATATCTTACAGGCGTTTGTATATGGTTGCTGATTCCTTGCCGTGTATTAGTTCCTTTTGAGGAGGTGGTTGCGTTTGATTTTCTTGATTGTCATGTCCTCCCCACGAAAAATTTGGGTGGTTCCTCTAACCTAAATTGTAAGTGTTACTATAAGGATTATTATTAGATCGGAAATTATTACCTATATAATTCATTTATTCATCTTCTGATACTGGTTGTTAGGGTGGGTACTCAGGATTCGCCACAATTCCACTAGTGTCACACTGCATAACTGGATGTATCTGTGAAGAACACAAACTATCAAGCTTTTTATTCATCATCTCAAGTTGCGTTGATAGCATGGTTATGGTGTCGACGTTAAAAACTCCTGCCGATTTTGTTGATTTGGTCCTCGAAGCTTGCCATTGATAGTTGTTTAAAGACATCTCCTCAATGCATTCGTAGGCTGCTTCAGGAGTTTTGTTGTTCAGCGTTCCACCGGCGGCTGAATCTATCACTTGCCTTGTTGAAGGGTTTACTCCGTTGTAGAAGGTTTGGACTTGTAGCCACAGGGGTAAACCATGGTATGGGCACCTGCTCAAGAGATCTTTGAACCTCTCCCATGCATCGTCAAGTGTCTTTAAATCTATCTGCACAAAGGAAGAGATGTCATTATGTAATTTAGCCGTTTTGGCTGGTGGAAAATATTTCATCAAAAACTTTTCGGTCATTTGATCCCATGTAGTGATTGACCCTTGCTGTAACGAGTTTAACCACTGTTTGGCTTTATTCCTTAATGAAAAAGGGAATAACCGAAGATGGATGGCATCATCAGAAACGCCATTTATTTTGAATGTATCAAAGAACTCTAAAAAGTTAGCTATATGCATGTTTGGGTCCTCGTCCTGCAAACCATCAAATTGAACAAATTGTTGAATCATTTGTATTATGTTAGGCTTTAATTCAAAATTGTTTGCAGATATAGCAGGCCTAACAATACTAGATTCTGCTCCTGTTAAATACGGTTTCGCATAATCAAACATTGTACGTGGAGCATTGTGATCCCCCATATCACGTAGTGGTGGGTTGTTTTTGCCCATCCCTTCAGTAGGATTGGATCTGTTTTCCTCCTCTTTTTCTATGTAATCTAGGGCTCGCTTGGTTTCCCAACGATTCCTTCGAGCGGTTACTTCGATATCACTATCGTATACCAAAGGTCCTCTCGGATTCCTTCTAGTCATAAACTAGAGGTACCTAGAAAAGGGGAAGAAATAAAATAATAAAAATTAGAAAAATTAAAATTTAACCTAAGAAAACAAAAGAAATAAATTGCGAATAAAATAATGGCTAAAGTAATAAAAATAGAACTTTCTTAATATTTTAGTTCCCCGGCAACGGCGCCAAAAACTTGATCGCTGTAAAATCAGAGTTTTAAATATTTATAAAAGAATAATCAAACACGGAGACTAACCACATCAACGATTAAAGGCAATCTGTATTCTATCGAACAAGAGTATAGCTTAGGCAAGACCCGGATATCGAACCCAAAGGAACTAAAAGTACTAATACTAACCTTCTTTTTATTATTTAGCCTTAAAATTAGAGTGAAGTTGCTTTTGATGAAAACTAAACTAAGGACACAAAGACAAAGAAGACGAATAGGAAAATAACTTTGAAGAAAAACTTAATTGATTGCTACGATACCCTCAGGAAGAATCGACCTAGACTTTACTTATTAATTAACCTTTAAATTATATAATTTCTTGTACTTAGCTTGATCCGTGAGACTCCCTAACCTATGTTAAACCCTCTCTCAAAGCGAATAATGTCTAATCCTGGGCTAATTAGTGGAACTCTCGTT
Source organism: Gossypium bickii (assembly GCA_025503065.1). Lineage (NCBI taxonomy): Eukaryota > Viridiplantae > Streptophyta > Magnoliopsida > Malvales > Malvaceae > Gossypium > Gossypium bickii. Next base: position 104,000,658 of record CP106710.1, on the reverse strand, counting down.
CGCTTATAATAACCCCCTAGGAAAGCAGTAAATCGATCAATGAACTCCCATATTAGGTTTCACTCTAATTCGGCAAAATCTCATAACCCTATCTCTAGGCGCCCGATCAACTCTGCTGAATTATGTTAGATCTACTCTTTAGGGAGGGCCTATTCCTCCTCCACCTAACCACATTAGATTTGAATTAAACAACATAATTAAGAACAAACCAAGTAATTTATCATATAACTTAAAAATCAAATAAAAGGATCCATCTAGGTTTCATCCCCTTCAGGTATCTGAAGGGTTTAGTTCATAACTAAACAAGAAAACATCTCAAGAGAATAAATAAAACAAAACATAAGAAAATCCTAGAACTCCCTGAAGGAATTGAAGGAGAATTCCACAGTCTTGAGTATAATTCCGGCTTCTTGGGATGGATCAACTGGCTATCTTCACGTTATTCCCTAACTCTAACCTTCTCGGCTTGGCTCCTTGGCCTAGCTTTGACGCCCCCTCAAATGTGGTACTTGGGGAATATTTATAGGCTCTTGGAATGCGATTCTTTGTCCCTAAGTATCCTTTTCAACTGAATTTGCTCTTTCCAGCGACAGAGGCACGGCCATGTCACATGCCCCTGCAAGTCGAGACCTGACCGTGTTCGGATTTCTGCTTTGGCACGGTCGTGTGCGGTGATGATAAAGCCGTGCTCCAGGTGTTCGTTGAGACACGACCGTGTGGTCCTTGGCCCAGGCTGTGTTGTTTTCGTGGAAAGGCCCATTTTGCTTCATTTTAAGCCCGTTTTACGTTCTTTTCACCCTTTGTGCTTTCCTGAGTGTAAGACATGAAAAGAAAGGATTAAGAGCACCTTTTTACACAAATCAAGGGATAAATCATCAAAAAGCATAATAAATGTGGGATTAAAATATGTTATATTTATGGTTTATTAGTGACGAAACGATCACTCTTCAGGCTCGTGACTCAGCTAGGACATCGAATAATAAAGGTAAGAACATAAATTCGATTAATAACTATTTGGTTTAACCCTCTTTTCAGGAAGCACCTCGAAAATACACAACTGTGCCACATCCTAAATTTCATGCTGCTAATGAAATAATTCATAAGAAGCAAAGGCTTCAGATCGATGAACTAGACGAGTGGAAGACACATGTCAAGGAGAAACCAAGAACACACGAAGCGAAACCAAGGCAACTCCATAATAAACTTAAAGATGAAGCAAACTACTTCAAAGTTGGAAACCGAGTTCTAATAGATAATTCAAATCCTCGTGTTGCCACTTCTGAACCTAATGGAATAACTCTTTTCACGGTACTTAATTTTTTCCCATACGGTACAGTCGAGGTAACTCATTCTCAATTTGCCACCTTCAAGGTAAATCGAACTCGTCTAAAACCTTATTTTACTACAATTGATAGCAAGAATGAGGAGTTTCAACTCAATTTGCCACCATGATTATGTGAATGAAAGGTAAGTCTAGCTTAAGACTTTAAACGAGCGCTTCTCGAGAGGCAACCCGAGCACTAACTTCATTGATGTTATTATTTTCGATTTTTAGCATCTAACTAAAAACTAACCAAATTATTAGGCACAGGTTTCCCTAACCACACGGCCTTGCACACAGGCGTGGCTGTGGCCGTGTGGCCACCACAGAATAGGCATATTGGCGTGGCAGAGATCGTGCGGAAACAGGACAAAAATTTCCCCAAAACACGGGCTCCGACTAAATGCCACGATCGTGCTATATGGTCGTGGTGGACATTGAGAAAGTAACACGGGCGTGCAACACGCCCGTGTCTCTAAGCCGTGGTTAAAACTAAGAAATCTACATGGCCGTGTGACACGCCCATGTCTGTAGGCCATGGTCGACACTAATCAAACAACATGGGCATGTAAACGTCCACACAGGCGTGGGCAAAATGAATGAAGCATCACACGACCGTGCGATCCGACCGTGTGACCTAACACGCCTAGAACACACGAGCGTGGGTAGCAACCAGGTGCCCCAATTTCTATTTAATCCCCATTCTTCTCACTTTCTTCCCAAATCCCATTCTCCCCAACCCTAGCCACCACAGCTTTTCTACCTTCCCACCACCAGCCACTACCCCCTTCCCCCCTTTTTCTTTCTCCCTCCACCTTATACCTTTCCCCTTTCCCCTTATTTCTTTTTTACACTGTCACCACACCATTCACCATCCCTTCCACCATACACAATGACTAATACTAGAGGCAAGACCAAAGCCACCATCCCTGTGTCGAAAAAGCGAAAGGATCCTGGCACGATCTCCCCGTGCTCGACCACTCTACATAAGTTCATGCCGGTCGCTTCACCTACTCGACAAAACAAGGACCTTTTAGTCCATTTATTTTTTATTTTTCTTTTATTTTCATTTTTAAAATGTTTTCCTTTATCTTTCTTGTCTATAATTTCTATTATTATATTTTGATTTCCGTAATTTATGTTCAAGGGGCTGTTAAGGAACGACCATACCACCACCGGAGTATCCACCTCCACCTTCACCTCTGCCCAACTTTACCGTTTCTTTTCCTTGACTCCATCCAAAATTCAGGAAGTTTCACTTTTCTCCCTATCTTATGATTCTTTATATTGTCGATATCTAACTTTGTACATTGAGGACAATGTACATATTAAGAGTGGGGAGGTCTCAACAATAGTATTATTAGAAAATCCATGAATTATACCTTATTCGTGAGTAATTTTCTCATATTAGTTTTAGATTGAAACTTCTATAAACTTATGATTTTCATTGATATGTTTTGGATTAAGTCATAGATAATTATGCATTGATGATTTAAACTTTAAGACATTAGAGAATCAAGAATGATAAGTCTATTTTAAGAATTAAAAGTTTTTTTAGGTTGTTTCGCTAAATTTAAATATTACTTTGAAGTGTGAAATTTACAAGGTTGACATGCAAAACCATAAATTTTGTGAGATCTTGAGCCTTTAAGAGCATATTCTTTTCTTGCTCATTTTATTGGTTTTGAGTGTGTCAACATTGATTTGTTATTCTAGAACTTGTTTCGATTATGCATGTCGAGACCACATTTTTTATTTGATATACTAAGATGATAAAGGCACCTAGGATCTAACCCACTCACTCCGTAAAAAGGCTACCCTCGTAATTAACCCCTAGTGAACCCCTTTGAATCCAAATAAATCGTTTCTTAATTTACCTTTAATATTAACCCAAGACCCACTTTTTTTGATTCATTGAGAATTTTTCATAATGATTTAACTCTGTTTTGTCGAGATTTGATTTGTGCTGTTGTCTAACTATGTTTTCTATTTCAGTTGTTAAGTTCTTTCTTATTATTGTATATACTTATTCTTAAAAAAAAGTTGAAAAGTATTCATTATTAGTTTTTATGAGCTTAAACGGTCAATTTCACATCTTTAGAAGAAGCTCATGTTATTAGTTTTTAATCATTGTAATTATTCAGTATTAGTTATTTTTCTATTTAGGAAAATGGTCAATTCAATCTCGATTCTAACCCTCTAATTCAGCCTTTATCCACACCTTAACCTAAGCCCCATTACAACCCTTTTAAGACCTTTTGATTTGTATATCATCTCATTTTATAGTGGTGGAGATTTGATTTTCATGCAAGCCTATGGGATTAACTTTTCATGTTTGACTTATGAGTGCTTAATTTGAACCTTAAAACACTTTGAGTGATTTGAGTAAATCTTTAGTGAGGATGTCAATTCTTTTCAATTTTGGTTCAAAGGTAATTATTTAGATAAGGGGAAACACATATGTTTTCGTACTATAAAAATCATGACTTGGATTGTTTGAATCTTTAGCACTCTTTTAGTAAAATTATCAATGTATGAATTACCTATGAATTATGATGAAACATTATTGATGAAAATTATGAATTAAGGAAGTTAATTTTAATTGTGAGTTGAGGATTTTACTTGAGGAAAAGCAAAGGTTTAACTGTGGGGATATTTGATAAACCATAATTTACACATATTTTAATCTCATGCTTAGCTTAATTTTGGATGAATTTTTATTAGATTTTATGAATTCGATGCTTCCCATCCCTTAATTTCATGTTTTATACTCAGGAGAGCTTAGGGAGTTGAAAAATCGAAAAATGGGCTAAAAAGGAACAAAATTGGCCTACATTAGAAATCACACGGCCTGGACTATCGTCCACGGGCAGGTCACACGACCGTGTATGGCGAGCAGAGTCAAGCACGGGTGAAGCTCTTGCGCACAGGCGTGTCCCTGCTGAAACCTGGTTTAATCCTATTCAGAAAAGGTTACTTGTGGGCCAAGAAAGGTGTTCCACAGCCTATATAAACACCCTAGGGGGCAACCTAAAAGAGGACGCCGAGTAGAAGGCAGGAAATACTCGTAGACAGCCTTCGGGAGCAGCTTAGGAGAGGGATCTCCATCAAGACGGAAGATCTCTAATCAATTTCTCTTGAAGTTTTTGGGTTTTCTTATGTTTTGTTGTATTTCCTATTTTAAGATGTACCCCTCTATCGATATGAACTAATCCTCTCAAATACCTGAAGGGATGAAACCTAAGACAGATCTTATTATTATTTGATTTATAAGATAAATACTTGTTCTTATTCTTAATTGTGAGTTCTTATTCTTATTTTGATAATTCAGGTTATTGATTCAAGTCGAATGTACTTATTCAGTGGAGCAAAAGTCCCTGTTCAAGAGTAGATCAACAAAATTAAGCAGAGTTGATTGCAACTCTAGAAATAGGGTGACATAAACCTGCCGGATTAGAGTCCAATCTGATAAGGGGATCCATAGATCGAGTTAATGCGACAATAGAGGTTGTAATTAGAAAGATATTTAAGTTAATCAACCTAGAGTCAGTTGTTTTTAGTCTTGAAAGAGAAACATAAATCAGGGATTTCTACGGATTAAGCTAAGTGAATACATCGTATGAATCAAAAGTAATAAGTGAAGTCTAGGTGGATTCTTCCTTAGGTATTGCCTATCGCATAAAGTTGTCTTAAAGTATTTCTCAATTCTTTCTTTGTCGTGTTTTTTTTAATTAAGTTTTAGTTTAAAAGAAATCACCCCAATTCTTAGGCTAAATAATAGAAAGATAGTAATTACTAGTACTCTTCGTCCTTGTGGATGCGATATTACCGGTCTTACCATAACTATATTATAAACGGTAGGTGCGCTTGCCTTTATTGTAATCATAGTTAGTTTTAGACACATCAAAGCTTTAAGATAGTTTGGCATGCCAGTGTTTCATGGTCTTAATCTGCGTATTAGGAGACCCAAAATCGAGGCACAACAAATCTAGCTAAAGCCAGTCGTGTTCCAGATGCTTCAGATTGTGGGCCAATTCAGTGGAATGCCTACCAAAGATCCTCACCTTCACTTAAGATTGTTTATGGAGGTGAGCAATTCTTTTAAGCTAGCCGGAGTACCCGAGATACACTATAATTAAAGCTATTCCCATATTCTCTGAGGGACAGAGCTCGAGCCTGGTTGAACTCATTTCCACCAAATTCCATTACCACATGGCAAGATTTAGCAGAAAGATTCCTTAAGAAGTATTTCCCACCTAGCAAGAAAGCTAAGTTAAGGAATGAGATTACTACCTTCCAACAGTTGGATGACAAGTCCTTGTATTAGGCATGGGAGAGGTTTAGAGAACTATTATGAAGATGCCCTCATTATAGAATCCCTTATTGCATCCAATTAGAAACATTCTATAACGGTCTAAATGCTCAAACGAGTATGGTAATGGACGCTTCTGTTAATGGTGCTCTCCTATCTATGTCTTATAACGAGGCTTATAAAATCATTGAGAGGATTGCAAGCAACAACTATCAACGGCCAACCAATCGAGAAACGTCAGGAATACGAGTCGTTGGAGTACATGAAGTGGATGCTTTCACTTCACTTTCATCTCAGGTATCATCGGTTTCTTCAATGCTTAAAATTTCTACCACTAATGGGTTTAATAATTTTGTAGCTCTTCACCAAAAAAATAATAATAATTTGGTAGCTCAGCCACCGAATCAATTTAAGACAGCAACCTGTGTTTATTGTGGGGAAGGAAACTTGTTTGAAGAATGTCCATCAAACTTAGAATCTGTATATTACATGGGTAACAAAAACCAAAACCAAGAAGGCGAAGACTGCAATTGAATTTTTATAACCCATCTTGGTGAAACCACCCTAATTTTTCTTAGGGTAACTAATGGGCTGGAACCAATAACGGTTATGCACAACCTAGACCTACCCAGCCACCTGTTTTTACTCAACAACTTCAGAAACCAACTCAAGTTGAACCTTCCAATAGCTTAGAGAACCTACCTAATGCATATATGGCAAAGAATGATGCCACTTTAAGGAATTTGGAGAATTAAGTGGGTCAACTTGCTACTGAACTTAGAAATCAACCATAAGGTGCTCTACCTAGTGATACGAAAAATCCAAGAAAAACAAGGAAAGAGCACTGTAAAGCATTGACATTGTGGAGTGGAAAGACTTAGAGCCCAACACTGTCGAATGTGCCAGCCGATGCTCAAGATTCAGTGGAAATTCAACCAAGTGTTGAAATTCCAGCTTCACCAGAACCAGCATCTACAAAACCCGATAAGGTAATTTCTGAACCAGTCAATTCTGATAAACTAAAAACTTTGTTAGATGCAGAATTGCCACAAAAGACAAATCAACCAGTTCGAGTAAATAATCCTTCACCACGCTATCCTTAAAGACTTCAAAAGCAAAAACATGAAGTCCAGTTCAAGAAGTTTTTAAATGTACTCAAAGAACTACACATCGACATTCAGTTGGTAGAAGCACTTGAGCAAATTCCAAACTACGTTAAGTATCTGAAGGATATCCTGCCCAAGAAATGGAGACTAGGAGAATTTGATAACTACCCCCAAAGATGAAGGACCCTGGATGTTTTACCATACCTTGCAACATTGGAGCAACATATTATGGTAAGGCACTATGTGATTTGGGTGCGAGCATTAACTTAGTGCCCATGTCCATTGGAAACATAAAAAAAAGTATTCTTTTTCAGCACCTTTTGAGCCCAAATTCGTGCAATTTTATAGTAATTTTTGTCGAAATTCATACATTAATTATAAAATAATTAATTTACACTTAAATAATTAAAATATTGACATATAGTTATTTCTATAATAAATTTACACAAATTTGGTTTATTTTCGACAGTTTTGCACAAATGGCGAAAATTGGCTCGACAGACACCTTGAGAAGCTTGAACCGTTGGGGAAATGTTGTGCATCAACTGATCAAGAGCAAGGCTAATAATATTTTCCAACCATGGATGATCCAAATTATGATTATTTGATGTACTTTATATTTAATTTTTATCCAAATTTAATTGGGTTAAAAAAGCCTTACGGAGAAAGTGGCCTAGTATGCTAAGAAGAGAAGACTGATCTACCAAGCAAATTGGCAGCCCAAAATCATCCACAAAGCTAACCCAATCAGCTATTTTTTTTATGCTTGCAAAACAACCCTCAAAGTTTCCCTAAAACTCCATTCAAAGGCCTTGGAACAATGAAAATGTGCAAGTGTACACAATCGCAACAAGTAATAAAGTGACAAGTAAATGTCGAGTTATTGTAACACCCTAAACTCGGCCTAGAAGTTAGGCCCGAATCCGATGTGTCACATTAAAGTGTTTTTCCAAAAACCTTGTTTTCATTGAAAACCCTTCTAGAGAAAAGTTAAGTAAAATCCAGTTTGCTTTCAAAACGAGGTATATAAAAAAAAAACCATTTCCCTGTTACTACGTAAAAATTTCCTTTGATAGTGGAAGCTCGTTCTTATAACACAAATATTTTCAAAAACTTGAAATTCGCTTAAAAGAAATAAAGCTCATTCTTAAAACACAATTATTTAAAAAAAAAAACTTGAAATATACTTAAAAGAAATAAATCCAGGTTTCGTTTCTAAAATTACAATGCATAGTGAAAGTAATGGAATAATAACTAGAGGGAAACCTTATTACAATCCAAAATAAAATAACTTAAAATCTAGAATTTAGGCATTTAGAAAAATCAGTCTAATCGTCTTGCTAGTTGGCCACCTCTGAGTCCCTCCATTCGTCAAACCGCCTACTAAGGATTACCTGAGAAAAATAAAAGAGGGAGTGAGTTTTCGAAAACTCAGTGTGTACAACCCTTGTCAAACAAATAGCATACATATCATATTATTAACATAACAATATCATACATGCAATACTGTGCAAACCCTCCCCAAATAATCCATCCAGTACACATTATCTCCGTCCCGCCAAAACACATCTGTGGGGATTTCTAAATCGACCCACCGATCCGATACACATCAAGTGTAGCCCGGTTGCGGTACTACCAAACGTTGCAGCTAAGCTGCTAATCATATCATGAGCTTAAAAAGCCAACGGTGGATCCACGATCGTCAAGCAACCCTGCGATCTTCAAATTCTTCCTCCGTACCATACTTCCCACCCATATGCAACCTAAACAGAATATCATATGAATGCAGCATGTCATACATGTAACATAAATTCTACATTTAACCTATAGGTGTATTTTGGTAATTTCTTAATAATTGGGTTTTAAATTACGAACTTTTGGCCCGTCAACATGTCCTCGTTGGCTAAAGTGAACAGACACTATGCACCAGGTAGGATCCCGAAGAAGAAGAGGTGGGTCATTAAGACCACTTAAATACCAAGCTCTCCCTAGATCCATCCTAGACATGCATATGTCCATTGCCACACTCTAACCTTAAGACTTGTCCATAGACGAATTTGATAAATTAATAAGTTTTATGTTGTTTAAGGATTTATTAGAACTAGGCCTAATAGTCCATTATAAAACCCTAGTAAGTCTACGGACTTTCACACACTCATATAGCCCATCAGACCAAATCACATTTTTACGGCCCATTAGGCTCAATCACACTCATATGGCCCACTAGGCCCGAATCCATTCCAAATCATTCAATAAACTTAATTAGCTCATTACATATTTCACGTTATCAACATTTGCTTATTTAGGCTCATGGGCCCGTCGGGCGCATTTGGCCCATTTTGGCTAGTTGGCCAAAACGTGACCCAAGTTCATGAGATCGCTCATGGGGTCTCTGGTATCGTATCAAATACCCTCTTACAAGTGTTCGCGCACTCGCAAGACTACCGTAGCAAAATTTTTTGGCTTTTCGGCATTTCAGGATTTGTCAATCTAATGTGTGTGTAGTGTATGAACACACCTTTGGCTTTATATTAAACTATCGAATCATAGGGTAGAAGTACACACCTTACCACTTGGAGTACTAAGTACTCATAATCGTCAGAACCTATATTCAAACATTACACTCTATTAGTCACTTAATTAATAAATTAAAATAAATCCACCACAACCACTCACCGAAGGACAATCTATACTTGCCTTGATCGACTGCGATTTGCTTATGTAATCCGAGGTCCGTTGTAGTCCCTCTTCCACATCTAGGCGAAAAGTCCCAAACCGCTGACACCTTACATCGCTTAAACTTGGGAGTAGTGGTCACTTGTTCACACTCAGTCGGCATCTTTACTTACAATTTACTAGATCCCCATTTGCTCATCGTAAATTCCTTATCAATCGGCCAAATGAATGCAATAGCTAGTCCCAGAAGATTTAGCCAACGTGAGGAGAATAAAAGATTTGAAAGAGGGAGAGAATGAATATTCGGTTAAGTAAATGAACAAAAAAGGATTGGTTTGATAAAATTGTGGAAGAAATAGGGTGGCACACAAGGGATTTGAAAAAAAGGAATACTGGACTTTAGGGACCAAGAATATTCGACACAAAAGAAATAGACTAGAAACAAAGGAAAGAAAAGAGCTTGATGAGAAGGAAGGGAAGAAATCGGTGCAAAATAGAAGAGGAAGAATAAGGGATTCCCGCTTTCAGGTATTTGGAGAGAAAAGTAGTTTTCGGAAAAATAAAAAGAAAGAATTTGGCATTAACCTAGAACCCCAAAATTGACACCTATTTATAGCCCATAGCCAAATTTCCTAACCCCAACTTCCCAATTCGGCTCAACCTCTTCCACATATCTCATATTCTAATTTTTCTCCTCGATAAGCTCCTCAATCCCTTCTTGACTTTTCTCTTCTGATCACTCTCCTTAGAGTCCATCATCACACCACTTCCAACCTTTTAGAAGGCCAAAATTAAACTCTTAAAAATACTAAGCTAGGATTCAAACCTAGGATCTCCTTGTTTTCCCATAACGCCACCTTGCTATACCCTAAGTGGCATCACTTAGCCACTCCACCACAAGGCTCTTTGATGCCATTTTCCCTATTTTTATTTAAAAGCCCAACTACACACCACCCTAGTTCCTTTAATAATTAATTAAAAATTCCTTCTCCTCAAAGTTCGAACCCAGAACTTCTCCAACACCCCTAGACACTCCAAGTTTATTAAACCCTAAAAGCCAACATGTCATTTGTCATTTTTTTGCTAAAAAAAAAAATTATGAGACCTAAAGCCCAAAGTCCAATTCTTCTAGGCCCTAAATTCAGGGCGTTACAATTCTAACCCCTTAAAGAAATTTCGTCCTCAAAATTTCAAACTAACAGGGTAGTCATATATCAACTATCCCACTATGCTACCACTGCGCACTCTGATCTTAGTAATTTCAACATATGCCCAAAACATCCACCTATTGTAAACATTTTCAAACACACGCAGAAGAAGTACCAAATTCAGATTCAAATGTTTACAAAGCCCTAACACTTCCATGGCTTCTGCTGCAGCCCCTTGCACCTCTTCTAGCACTCATCGTCGATTCGTGTATTATCTGGATTAGAAATTTTATGAAGTTTTAATCAATTTCAGTAATTAAGCCGATGTTTTATGAAGTACTAACTGGAGTATTATTTTTGCAGTCGTAAATCCCCTACCGTCTCAGTTCTCTATAGGCTTTAGTTTTACTCTAGGCATATTCTAAAAGTAGCCCACTATCTACAGTATAATAGTTCAAAATAACTAAGTATCAAGAGAACTTACTTGGTTCGACGTCGGAGACTCGGTGTGCCACACAGCAAGAATTTCTAAAATATTTTAACTCACTCGAAAAGAGTTTTTTAACCCAAATACTAAGGCCCATTTCACAGCTCGAGCTTTGAAATCGGGCTCTGATACCACTAAATGTAACACCCCAAACCCGGCCTAGAAGTTAGGCCCGAATTCGGCGTGTCACATTGAAGTGTTTTTGCATAAACTTTGTTTTCATTGAAAACCCTTCATAAAGTAAAATGTTGAGTACAAAACCCCTTTTTAGTTGCGGAAGTTTTATTTAAAAATAAACAATTTATAAAACTTGGTATTTAATAATGAAGTTGCGGAAATGTAATAATTGAAAACAACCATAGCTTAGGAAAATAAACAGTGTTCTGCCTCCAAAATATAAAATATAATAATATAATAATCCCACAAAATAATAATCAGACAAAAAGGCCCTATTACAATCCAAACCAAAATAATTTCAAAATACTAGGAATTTTAAAGAAAATCCAAATAATAATATCTTGCTAGCTAGCCACCTCTAAGTTCCACCATCTGTCGAACCGCCTACTGAAGGTCACCTGAAAAGTTTGAAAAGGGGGGTGAGTTTCGAAAAACTCAGTGTGTACAACCCTCAATGAGTATAAATCAATCATCAGTCATTTTGGGCCTCAGCCAAACTTAGTAGCGGTGGCCTTTGGGCCAAAGCCCATATCACATTAATATCACAATAATATCGTACATGCAATGCTGTGCAAACCCTCCCCAAATAATCCATCTGGTATACATCATCTCCGTCCCACCGAAACACATCTGTGGGGATTTCTAAATCGACCCACCCATCTGATACACATCAAGGGTAGCCCGGTTGCGGCACTACCAAATGTTGCAGCAAAGCTACTAATTATATAATGGGATTAAAAGGCCAACGGTGGATCCACGATCGTCAAGCAACCATGCGATCCTAAAATTCTTCCTACGTACCATACTTCCCCCCCATATGCAAGATAAACAAAATATCATATGAATGCAGCATGTCATACATGTAACATAAATCCTACATTTAACCTATAGGGGTATTTTGGTAAATTCTTAATAGCATGGGTTTCATGTCCTTGTTAGCTAAAGTGAACAGACACTATGCACCAGGTAGGATTTCAGAGAAGAAGAGGTAGGTCATTAAGACCTCTTAAATACCAAGCTCTCCCTAGATCCAATCCTAGACATGCATATGCCCATTGCCACATTCTAATCTTATGACCTGTCCACAAACAAATTTGATAAATTAATAAGTTTTATGCTGTTTAAGGATTTATTAAAACTAGGCCTAATAGTCTATTATAAAACCCTAGCAAGTCTACGGGCTTTCACACACTCATATACCCATCAGACCCAATCACATTTTTACGGCCCATTAGGCTCAATCACACTCATATGGCCCACGAGGCCCGAATCCATTCCAAATCATTCAATAAACTTAATTAGCTCATCACATATTCCAAGTTATCAACATTTGCTTATTTAGACTCATGGGCCCGTTCGGCCCATTTGGCCCATTCTAGCTAGTTCTCCAAAATGTGACCCAAGTCCATAAGATCGTTTATGGGGCCTCTAGTATCGTATCGAATACCCTCTTACGAGTGTTCCCGCACTCGCAAGACTACCATAGCCAAAATTTTTGGCTTTTTCGCATTTCGGCTTTTCAGCATTTCAGGATTTGCCGATCTAATATGTGTGTAGTGCATGTACACACCTACGGCTTTATATTAAACTATCGAATCATAGGGTAGAAGTGCACACCTTACCACCTGGAGTACTAAGTACTCATAATTGTCAGAACCTATTTTCAAACATTACACTCTATTAGTTACTTACTTAATAAATTAAAATAAATCCACAACAACCACTCACCGAAGGACAACCTATACTTGCCTTGATCGACTGCGATTTGCCTATTTAATTCGAGGTCCGTTGTAGTCCCCTTTTCGCATCCATGCGGAAAGTCCCAAACCGCAGACACCTTACGTCGCTTAAACTTGGAAGTAGTGGTCACTTGCTTACACTCAGTCGGCATCTTTACTGACACTTTACTAGATTCCCCTTTGCTCATCGTAAATTCCTTATCAATTGACCAAACGAATGCAATAGCTAGTCACAGAAGATTTAGCCAACGCGAGGAGAATAAAAGATTTGAAAGAGGGAGAGAATGAATATTCAGTTAAGTAACTGAACAAAAAACGATTGCTTTGATCAAATTTTGGAAGAAAAAGGGTGGCACACAAGGGATTCGGCAAAAAGGAATATTGGACTTTAGTGACCAAGAATATTCGGCACAAAAGAAATAGACTAGAAGAAAAGGAAAGAAAAGAGTTTGATGAGAAGGAAGGGAAGAAATCAGCACAAAATAGAAGAGGAAGAATAAAGGATTTCTGCTTTTAGATATTTGGAGAGAAAAATAGTTTTTGACAAAATAAAAAGAAAGAATTTGGCATTAGCCTGGAACCCTAAAATCGACACCTATTTATAGCCTAGAGCCGAATTTTCTATCCCCAATTCCTAATTCGGCTCAACCTCTTCCACATATCTCATCTCCTAATTTTTTTCCACGACAAGCACCTCAATCCCTTCCTAACTTTTCCCTTCTGATCACTCTCCTTAGATTCCATCATCACACCACTTCCAACCTTTTAGAAGGCCAAAATTAAAGTCCTAAAAATACTAAGCTAGGATTCAAACCTAGGATCTCCTTGCTAGCCCATAATGCCACCTTCCTAGACCCTAAGTGGCGTCACTTAGCCACTCTACCACAAGGCTCTTTGATTCCATTTTTCCCTATTTTTTTTAAAAGCCCAACTACTCACCACTCTGGTTCCTTTAATAATTAATTAAAAATACTTTCTCCTCAAAGTTCGAACCCAGAACTTCTCCAACACTCCTAGACACTCCAAGTGTATTAAACCCTTAAAGCCAGCATGTCATTTGTCATTTTCTTTCTAAAAAAAATTTATGAGACCCAAAGCCCAAAGCCCAATTCATCTAGGCCCAAAATTCAGGGCGTTACAGTTATCGTACCCACAGGGACTGTGAAAAGAATTATTTATGAATGCAATTTTAAAAACACTTTGGTGAAGAAAAATATTTTGATTTGAAGAGGTGATTAAAAACTAGGATTTTAATAAATTAAAATAAATAAAAATAAAATAAAAGTTCTAATGCACAATTCCAAAAGATGGTTTTAATCAAGATGACATAATTGTGTTAGATTAATTACATTTCTTAACTTAGAATTACTAAACTCATGTTCATGTTGTTACGAACAAATTCACGGCAACTCGATAATTTGCTAACTTATGAACATACTCACATACCAAAATCCTTTTATCTCTTGACTATATATCTACGTCAATTCAACCGATTAAACAAATTTTAATAAGCAATTGTGTTAATGCACATACATACTTATGAAATTAAAATAATCTCTTGTACATATCTATATGCCAATTCAAACAATTAATTCAATCTCATAAGCACAAAAAAGATTACGTGAGGTAACAATGTATTTCTACCTTGAAACAGTTTAATCATAATAATCTTGCATGTTATGCCAGGCTAATGTATTGTTAGATACCGCTGCGAATTTAACCCTCAGCTACCTTAGATGATTAAACATTCACTGTTTAAGTTTCATGTCAATTAATTACAATTTCTGTAACACCCCAAACCAAGCCCGGACTTCATGGCCGAATCTGGCGATGTCACATTTAAGGGATAATTCAAAACGATTTTGCTAGGTTAAAATTTAAAGCCTAAAAGACCAAAATCTTTGAATCTTGTTAAGTAATGATAAAAGCCCATATTTTTAGGTATTTCGAAAACCATGTTCAAGAAAATTTATTTAAGTTTAACAGTTAAGTAAACAATTGAACAATGATAACAAAACACAAAATCTAAAGTCAAATCGGAGTACAAGGCCTTATTACAACCAGTGAAAATAAAGTAATTAAAATCATGTCCTTTGAAACAAATAAACAAAACTCCTAAGTATCTTGTAGTGTGGCCATCTTCGAGTCCTCTCCTGTGTCGAGCCGTCTACTGCGGGTCACCTGAACCATTTAATAAAAGGGTGTGAGTTTCGAAACTCAATATGTACGACCCTTGGTAACCAATCAATATGCAAATATCACATTGGGCCTAAGCCCTATCAAATTTGGTGGTCTTGGGCCTTAGCCCGCAATAACCTCACATCACATCAGTATCACATGAATGCAATGCACCCATCCCAAATCCAACCCTGCACTCCATTTCCCTTCCAACCCTACACTTCTGTAGGGATATAAATATCAACCCACCCATCCCTACACTCCAAAGGTAGCACCAGCAGCGACATTAGTCACACATTGCAGCAAAGCTGCTATAATGGGCTTAAAAGTACTGGTGGATCCAAGGTCGTCAGGTGCCTATGCGATCCTTAAATCTTCCTCCATTTCATCAAAACCCACCCAAGTGCAACATATATTTCCTGAATGCAACATACACATTTTCACACATTCGGCACTTAGGGGTATTTTAGTCATTTCACTATGCAAGGGTATTTCCGTAAATCTACTCTACAGGGATATTTCAGTAAGTTTGCAAAATAGGGTATTCTGGAAATTTTATAAATTAGGGATATTTTGGTAATTTCGCAAATCAAGGGTATTCTGGTAATTTTACAAATCAATAGTATTTTAGTAATTTTGCAAATCTAAGGATATTTTGGTAATTTTCAAATTAGGGGCATTTGGTCCCTCTCAGGTTTTAGTTATGAACTTTGGCCCATTAACAAGTCCTTGCGGCTAAAGTGAACAAACACTATGCACCAGGTAGGATTCCAGAGAAGAGGAGGTGGGCCACTAGGACCGCTTAAGTACCAAGCTCTCCCTATATCCAATCCTAGACATGCATATGTCCGTTGCCACACTCTAACCCAGCCACTTGTCCACGAACCAGTTTAATTATTAGATTAAGTCTTATGCGGTTTAAGAGTTGTTCAGAACTAGGCCTAAAGTCCATTAAACCCTAGCATACTTGTCTATGTCCCCATAAACCCCATTTAGCCCATTTCACGTTCACATAGCCCATTATGCCCAAATCACAACCTTATGGCCCATTAGGCCCAGATCTCATTCATATGGCTTATTAGGCCCAAAACAATTCCAGATCATGTAACATGCATGACTAACTCAATTCATATAACCAAATCAATCAATTTCATCAAACTTATCCTCAGAGCCCACCGGGCCCATTTGGCCACTTTCAGCCTTTCAGCTTTTCGGCATTGCCGATATCATGTGTGTGCAGTGTTTGTACACACCTGGTTACTGCGACGTGCTATACTAGCCTTGGTCTTGAACCTACAACCAACCAACATTCAATCAATCACCCATACTTAATCAAAATATTCAACAAAAGTTGAACCCTTACAGTAACCTTACCGTATGCCACTGGTTCTAATAGCCCTTCCTTAGCTACTAATCATGAGTATCCCCTAGATCTGCACTCACACATACACCATCAAACTTTGAGTGACTCATAATCCACACAAGTCACCCCTATAGATCATACTCACATTCGGCCATTTACTTAAACCATAATCGAGTTGAGTACACTTACACTTTGCTAGCTATCCTTACCACGCTTGCGATCTCTGAACCTTACCCTTGTTAATACAAGATTAACGATAATGAGAAGTTAGACAGCCCTTCAGCTTTTAACAAAACAAACTAAGGGGTTAACTGAATACATACCGAATCCACCTTTGATCCTGCGGCCTAGATAGCTACTGAACGAGATTTGGCTTTTAACCTTGACTGATAGTAGATAACAAACGATTTGTGATGGAGGAAAACAACAAAGATTCGGCACTAATAGGGATTTCAGCAAGATAAGATGATGATAATTCAGCAATAAAAGAGTTTGGCTATGAGAGAATTCGGCAAAAAGGGATTCGGCTATAGGAAATTTCGGCAATAGGGCAAGGTATTTTTGGCTATGGAAAAATAAGGTTTCAGCAAAGAAAAGAAAAATAATAAAAATTTCTGCATTACCTAGGACCCCAGATTTGGCACACACACATTTATATAGCCTATAGCCGAAACTTAGCCACCTCTAGAGTCTAATTCGGCACCACTTCATCCACTACTCATCTCCTAATTTTTCTCCATGATATCTCCCTTATCCTTCTCCTAAATTCTCTCTACTGATCACTTCTCCTTAGAGTCCCTCTACACGCCACTTCCAGCCTTCTAGAAGCCTAAAATTAAACTCCAAAATAAAACTAAGCTAGCACTCGAACCTCAGACCTCCCTGCATGTATATGTCACAACCTCTCTACAACCTAGTAGAGTCACTTAGCCACTTCACCACAGGCTTCTTTTTGTCATTTTTCACTTATTTTTTATTTAAAAGCCCACTACTCACAACCCTGATTCCTTAATTAATTAAATTAAGAATCCTCCACCACAAAACTCAAACCCAGAGCTTCTCCAACAAACCTAGACACTCCAAATTCATTAAACCTTTAAAGCTGTCATGTCATTTGTCATTCTCTTGCTCACTTAAAAATTTTATGAGACGTTAAGCCCAATAGGCCCAAATCTTCTAGGCTCAAATTCGGGGTGTTACAATTTCAATTCGTTTAAACAATTAATTCATTAGTTACCATACAATTGCAATGCAAGAATAACTTATTCATGGTTTTACTTAATCAAACATCCTACAGAGGCCTATAACAACACAAGCACAATTTTAATAAATTAAGTAGACAAAATGCAATCAACCTAACACAAATTTAAATTAAGCCATATTAATTAAATTAAACATATCAACATCACAAATATTCATAGACTTGTTCATCATAACAACAGCAAAATTAAAAGGATAGGGAACAAGAATCAAATTTGGTGTTTCTCCGAGGCTTGACTAGTTTGCTCCGCTCCTCCTCTACTTGTTCTTGTTGAACCGAGGCTTCCACAAACACTTGAATGTTGCCCCAAATGGTGGTTTAATAACTTTTTTTCAAGAGGTCAAATTGGCAAGGGAATGGGGGAAGAAAATAAAGAACCATGGAAGGGAGTAAAGAGAGAAAAGTGAGAGAGAAGTGAAGAAATGAATGGGTTTGAGATGTATTTGAAGTGAGCAGCAATGGGGGGTATTTATAGGTTGAGATGGCTGATAAAATTAGCAAAAATCAGCAGCCATAGAGTCCCCCATGTCTAGCCACATATGTGGCAAGTTTGAAGGTTTCAAACTTCCTATTTTAAGGTACGGGCAAATCTAGAATGGCATAAATAGTGGAGGGGTTTGAAAGCAATTTGAAGGAGTCTTCAAGGGCTATTTTGCAAGCCAAATAATCAGCCCAAAAATCTGATTGGGTCAGCATGTGGGACAGTTTTGGGTTGCCCATTGCTTGGTTGGATCGATTTTCTCGGTTCAACTCAATTGGGATCCTTTTCATAATTAATTAACAATAATTTATTTAACCTAAATTAGACTGGATTAAAATTAAAATTAATTATATTATGAATTAATACACATAATTTGGACCATCTCAGGCTGAAAAATTAGTTCGCCTTGATGCTTCAAAATTGCTTCTCAGTTTTATGCTTCCATCAGTATTTGCCAAGCCGTTTTTCGCCATTTATGCAAATATGTCCGAAATAATCAAAATTAATTAAAATTCAACATGTTAATAATTTAAGTACAAAATAATTATTTTATAATAATTATATATTTTTCGATAATAATTTTACGAAACTGCACGAATTTGAGTTAAAAAGGGCATGAAAAATGTCTATATTTTCGTGTTTCCACACCCCCAAACTTAATTCATTGCTCGTCTCGAGTAATGCACAAACTTAAAAAGAATTTCTCAAAAACCCCTTTGAAAAATTCATCCAGAACAACATTCTTCCCAAAATCATGATTATAGTATACTTATGCTCAAAAACAAGAAATTTGATATTTATGCTACTTATGTATACATATCAGTCAAATTAATCTCAATTATTATTATGATAGCAAAAATAGAATAAATGCTTCCTAATAAAGACATGTTAAATCCCTACCAATTTGGTTTTATTTCCTTATTCAAGATTAAGCTACAATCATCAAGTTTAATTTATGCCTTCATATGTTGAACATAGCAATTTCTCTCCACTAATGTAGGTAGCATAGAAATTTGAACCAATAGGTCTTTTAAATAGGTTGTAACATGGCTAGGCTAGGGGTAGGTAAAAGATAGATAAATTTAGGCTTAAAACCCTAGACTCAACTTCAATCGGACCTTCAGAATATTTACCTTAAATACACCAACTTATTTTGCTTTCACATGCTGCTTTGTACATCTATTTTTTTTCAAGTACATATGCTCTCTCTTTTTGTTCTTTTTCATTTCATTTCATTTCTTTTTTTTTTTTTTTTTTTTTTTTTTTGTCACAAGTATTTTACTGTATGTACTATAATTGTTTTTGAGCATTTGATACTTCTTTTCAACTCCCCCAAACTTATATTCAAGGAACATTCTAAATAGTACTAAGTCTAGTGTTTGGGACAATTCAAAGATAATTAAGAGAAAAGTGATGGCTAAATATTGCAAAGGTTCAGAAAAAAAAAAAAACTTAGGCCATATAGTCTCAAAGTTGGGTTTCAAAGGATAAAAATTCATCAAGGTTTGCTTGAAAAGCTCAAACGGTCCAAACAAAAGTTGACTAAATCATTTTCAACATTCCATGCTTCCTAGGATTTCGCCTCAAGAAACTACTAAGTCAATTCTAGAGACTTAAACTTTCATGCATCCTAACTTTCGTAAGGAACTAAAAAATTTATGGTGTGATTTGCATGATTTATTAAAAATACATTTATGTCATAATTCAGCTAACATAACAATTATTGAAATAATTGAACTTTATTTGTATTAAAGTTTAGCATACTTAACAAATTTCAAATTTTTGAACAAAATAATCCTAATCATAATTAAAAGAAAATATTATTCTAAGAGGAAATAATTTCAATTTTTCGTTCCCCCTACTTAAGATGAACAATGTCTTCATTGTTAAAAGTGAATAGATACTAGGATTCTAGAAAAGAGGAGGTGAGTCAATTTGATTGCTTAAGTATCAAGCTCTCTCTAGATCCAATCCTAGACATGTATATATCTATTGCCACACTTTGTATTTTGCAACTTGTTCATTTCTATTTATGATTTTCACCTCTTGTTTTATTATGTGAAAATAAAAATTCCTAATAAAACTTAATGCAATGAAAAAAACCTAAGAATGAAAATAAAATAAAGTCAAGATCCCCCCTTTTTTATTTATTTGTAGATCCCTTTCGAATTCAACTCATCTTTTGCTCTATCATCTTTTTTTTTTTTTTTGCTTGAATCGCTTCGCTCCCTTTTCAATAGTGGTCTCCATGGTTCAAATATGAAATTGGAAACTCAGGCACAAAAATAAACGGGTCATTGTATATTTTCGTAAGAGCGCTTCTCATTGAGTCATCCCGTATTTTTGAATATCTCCAGTAAGCTTGTTGCTGCCACTGCATATGTTGCATTATGTCCATCAAGTTTGATAGCTCATCTCGAAGATCTGGGTGAGGCGATTGAGTCTTGAACATTGAAGTTGCGACGTCAGGTTCGGTAACTGGTTCGATTGGTTATGCCTTATTAGGGGTTTCAGCTGACTGCATTGGTTCAATCTCTGTCGGATCTTCTTCTTCTTCTTCTTCGTGATCCTCGCTCTCTTCAACTCATTACTGTAGAATAGAGTCTCCAGCTATTCCGTAGAGGTCCAAATCTGTGATTGTGCCCTGGCTATAACCTCTCTTCTTTACATTCGTAAGAATTTTAGCTTTCAAGAACAAAATTATTATCGTGAAGGGAAAGTAAGCTGGGCCAGAACGTCTAGCAGCACAATTTCGCATTTCTATCAGGATAATTTTTCCCACATCAATGGTCTTTCCAGTTAAAATCAAGTATAATGAGACCATTCGCTCTAATGAAATTGTAGTCCCATGTGAAATAGGCATAAGGTTGAATCAAATGAAATAGAGCTATACCTTCGCTATGGTATCAAATATTCTCTGCGATAAGTGTGAATTCCTTGCTTTGACACAGTCCACTTAGAACCTGAAACTGTAAGTTCCTAAAGAATTTCTTGCTAATTTTCAAACTCAATATTGCTCATCAAGGAGTAATATTCATCGTCTTCGAAATTAGGAAATTCAAAGAACTCATTAATAGCATTTGAGGTTATTGATACCTTGATTCTGTGAGTAGAAACTTTCATCAATTCACTTGAGGTCAAATTCGCGTAAAATTCATGAACTAACTCCTCATCTGCACTGGGTCTTTTCTCACAAAATAATTCCCAATTGAGAACTTTGGCAATTTGTCGAAAGCGCGCCATGAAATCAATATAGTTGCTTTCTTTTAGTGTAACATCCTGAATTAATGGGCCTTTGCATTTGTTGTGTGTTACGTATAATATGCTAATTAGAGTGTCTAAGGGGTCCAGATCGGGCTCAGGATTGGGTCGAGGCCTTAGTTAAAAATCTTCTGCTTGGGCACTCTAGTGGAAAACCAGTAGGATAGGGCTTGAAAGATGTTATCTGTGTTTTAAGACACAAATGGGCTTGTGGCCCAGTGGCAAAGTGGCACCACTTAGGGGCTTTGAGGTGGCATGATAAGCAGTAAGGGAGGTCCAAGGTTCGAGTCGCATTACCCATCTATTTTAATTAATTTTGGTGTCAAGGGAGAGCGGAGTTGGAGTCAGTTAGAATGCTTGAAATTAGGAAGAATAATTGATGGATAATGTGGATAATATGGATGATAATGTGGCAGATAAAGGAAGGAAGAGGTGGTGTTCTCCATGTCACTTAAAGATGAGTGATCAGATGAAGATAGAGGAGAAAAGATAGGAATTATCTGCTGAGTGCAGTGTTGGAGGGGTGTCGAAATTTCCCTTACTATTGGATTAGTTGTTAGTTATCAGGAAGGGCACTTTCGGTTTTTGATAGGTAAGTGTCGAAATTCTCTATAAATAGGGGGTATCTCTTCAATTCTATCATTTGAACCTCATTCTTTTAAAGCTTTTCTCCCATTCTCTACAAAAGTTAAAATCCCTAAATCCCATTCTCTAATCTTTACTTTTATGCAAAAGCCGAAACTTTTGATTTTAATTCTCTTCTCCATTCTTTTTCTATAAGCCGGATAGTCATTGTTATTGTTTTCTCCTTGCCGATTTCTTCATCAAAGCCGAATCTTCATAGATATCTTGAGATCATCTTTCCTTTTTGATATTCTCAAAAGCTGAAATTCTCTAGGAGTTGCCGAATTCCCTATGTTAAGGTAAGTGCCAAAATTCCTTCACTTCTTCTCTTTCCGTTTTTGGAGGCCAAAGCCTAAAGGCTAATCGATGTAGCAAGGTTATCCCTTGAGTAACGTTTTGATTGTTCTTGTGTTCACATTTTGGGGCGATATCTCGAGAAAACAAGAGTTGATCGAATCATTCAGATTCCAAAAGCCAGAAATCACTAAGTCTCTAAGTCTCATACCTATTTTCAGGATTTCAAGGTAAGGATTTCAATTCTCCTTAAGATGATCAACTGTTTCCTTTTTGTTAGTTGTGCCTTAACCTAACGTTTCGTTACGAGCCTCTGAACAACACCTTAGGCAGATAGCGGTTATGTCGGCTACAGATAGCGTCGACGTAAAAAGTCTTGTTCTAACGATAATCAGGTGTGTAGATCTCTAACACACTATTTAACTATAATCTATATGTGTTATGGGCTAAAAAGCTGGAAAGTGGCTGTGTGACAGTCGAATAAAACCCTAAAAGGGTTAGGCAAGGATGCCAGGTACGTAATCATAAAAATCTCTATGTGTATCGAAATATATGTAATCCTGTTTTCTTAAAGATGGTATGATGTTTTCTGTGTGTATGCATAGGGTGGGATTATGATAATGAAAGGGAAGTGCATGATAGGTCACTTGGTGATCGGTGGTTAAACCACAAAATCTAAAATTATGTCACAATAGTGATCGGTGGCTGAGCCACGTTATATTAAGAGGTTACATAGTGATCGGTGGCTATGCCACGTTTAATGATTCCTGATTAATAGGAATAGGCAGTACGGCTGTCGTTATAGTGTGTAGTGGATGGAAGGTTGATTGTAGAAATCCCCAAGGTGTGATGGTTGGTACGGGTTGGTGTGTAGAGGATGGAATTCTAGGATGGTTTGGGCTATTCATCATTCATTATTTTCATGTAATTATGATTGTTGCCTTTAAGTATGGGCCAGGGCTCATAATGTGTTTGTGGGCCTTAGGTCATTGTGTCCGGGATTTATACACTGAGTCTTGGTGACTCACCCTTTCATTTTTCTCGACTCTTTCAGATGAGCAGTAGATCATGGACATGGGAGCCGAGACGGACTTGAGGGGCCATCATGTTTTTATTTTTTATAGATTATTTCGGCTTTTCTTTAAGTTTTAATTTTTTGGAATATTCATGTAATAAGGCCCCATAGTTTATATTTCACTGCTTAGTTTTAATATTTGCAACTTATGAATTTTTGTCTAAGGTTTAATTATTTAAAATAATAATAATACAATGTTTTATTTTAAAAAAGTCACCTATTTATTCAAATATTGTCTAATTAACTTACGATTTCCGAAACTAACAAAGAAAAAGTTTTTAATGTACAACCCGTAGCATACCAGATCTTGTCGAAACGTATGGGCCAGGTTTGGGGTGTTACATTTAGTGTAAAGCCTTTTTCTGGGTACATCTGTTGATTCATGAAAACACTTTCATATCTCGTTTTGGCTTCTTCACAGTGGAATTTGTTTTGTTGTTCGTCAATTTGAGCAGAGGCGCGAGTTCTCTTGCAAGGCATGATTATACTTTTTATAAAAATTAAGAACTCAAAGAAAATAATATAAAGCAAAAGGAGTTGGTTTAAGGATTGTTGTAAGATGCCTTGATGGTGTGGTGCGATAGTCAAGGGTGTTGGTGCGAGTAGCAAGGCGCGGTATGAGCAGATGCGTGGATAGTAGGTGACATTATAGGGCGAACAGCAGGGCTGGTACGTTGGCGGGTGTGAGCGAATGCGTGAGAGCAGGTCTGGCGCAAGTGGTAGTAGGGCGTAAGTTGTTGTTACGTGTGTGGGATGCTGGCCTAATGGGCCTGCTACTAGGCGTGAGGCTGACATGTGGAGCTGGGCGGTGTTGCAGCTAGAGAGTTCGGCACTAGGTGATTTGGTACTTGGTTGGTTTTGGATGCTAGGATTGATAGAGGGATGAGTGGAAAAAAAATGAAAAAGGTGGGTAAAATTTATAGTGAAGGGAGTAGGAGTTTAGTTAGAATTCTTAGAATAAATTAATAATTAAGATATTTCAAGTTCTAATTCTACATAGAGTTAACAACAATTAATAATTAATATAATGCATATTAAATTATTAAAAATAAATACTTATTAAATAAAATATGATCAAATTTAAACTAATCCTAATTCTATGCAAAGTTGATAATAATTAATATATATTATAATAGATATGAAATATTAATGATTATCATCTTATTTATTAAATTAAATTTAAAACATTTATTTTAGATGCCTTTTAAAAATATTTAGAAAACAAAATCTAATTTTTAGTATTTACAAAAAGAGCAACCAAAATTTGAAAACAGTTCAATTAAGTACTTAGACTTAAAGAAAATTTGAAATTGAGTTGCAATTAAAACTTGGATCAAAATTGACCTTTTTATTTGAAACACTAGAATTTTATTTTTCCATTTAGGGAATAATTTCTTGGAAGATTATGTTAAAATCAATTCCCAAGAAAGATTGGAGAGGTCACAAGTGGTCCTGCTTAAGTTCCAATCTCCTAGACAGAATTTATTTAAACATACTAATCCTGAAAATATATCCTAAATCATTTATTTAAAAAGAAAAATTAAATATCTGATAAAATGAACGAGATTTTATCCCGTTTAATTTTATCCACCGGCAATATTTTAACCGCTGAGCATTAACTCAAAATTTATCTCCCATACTTTGAAGTTCGACAACTCCGTATGGATAAACTTGGTGAATCGTAAATGGACCGAACCAACATGATTTTAACTTACCTAGAAACAACCTTAATCTGGAATTGAATAACAAGACTTGCTAACCTGCTTCAAATTCTCGAACCCAAATGTGCTTGTCATGCCATCTCTTAAGTCTTTTCTTAAGTAATTTTGCATTCTCGTATGAGTCGAAATTTTTCTAACTCGTTGAGTTGGAGCATCCATTTCTCTTTAGCCAGCTTAAGATCCAAGTTGAGTTGTTGGAGAGCCCAGTAAGCTTTGTGCTTTAACTCCAAGGGCAGATGACAGGCTTTCCCAAAGACCAACCTATAGGGTGACATCCCTAAATGTGTCTTGTATGTTGTTCTATAGGCCCATAAAGCATCATCAAGTATTTTGGACCAATATCATCTGTTTAGGAAAACTACCTTTTCGAGTATGCCTTTGATCTCTTTGTTTTCCAGTTTAGCTTGCCCATTCGTCTGCGGAAGGTAACCTGTGGAAACCTTGTGCTTCACTCCATGTTTGTCGAGTAACCATTTCAGCCATCTGTTCATAAAATGGGACCCTTCATCACTGATGATAGCTTTTGAGGTTTCAAACCTTGTTAACACATGCTTCTGCAAAAACTTCGTCAAAACCTTAGCATCTTTTCTCGGATATGCCTCGGCCTTAACCCATTTAGACATGTAGTCTATTGTTACCAATATGTACTTGTGAGCAAAAGATGGAGGAAAAAGACCAAGAAAGTCAATACACATCGAATAATTCTATCTCAATGATGTGTGTTCGGGGTATCTCATTTCTATTGGTGACGTTTCCAACCCTTTGACATCGATCACAACACTTCACGTAAGCATACACGTCTTTGTATAGTGTTGGCCAAAAGAATTCGGCTTGCAATACTTTGGCCACAGTACGTGTACCTCCGAAGTGTCCCCCACTCGGAGCTGAGTGGCAATGATATAGAATCTTATGTACTTCATCTTCTGCCACTCATCTCCTGATCATTTGATCTGCACACTTTTTAAACAAGTACGGTTCTTCCCAAAAATAGTACTTCACATTCTGAAGAAACTTTTTCTTTTGATGATACATCTTATCAATCAGCATCAAACCACAAGCTAAATAGTTAGCAATATCAGCAAACCAAGGGGTATTATGGACATGATTTACCTTCAATATGTGTTCATCTGGAAATGTCTCTTGAATAGGTATAAGTGGAGAATTCCCTTCTTGCGGCTCCAATCTGGACAAGTGGTCTGCTACTTGGTTTTCTACTCCCTTTCAGTCTTGAATTTCTAGATCGAACTCTTGAAATAGAAGTACCCATCGGATTAGTCTCGACTTAGTGTCTTTCTTGACAAGTAAATACTTAATTGTCAAATGGTTAGTATAGACAGTCACTTTGGTACCTACAAGAGAGGATCAAAACTTGTCAAAAGCAAACACAATAGCAAGTAACTCTTTCTCTGTTACTGTATAATTCAGTTGAGCTACTGTCAGAGTCTGACTTGCGTAGTAGATGGGATGAAAAACTTTGTTCCTTCGCTGGCCCATGATAGCTCCTATCACGAAGTTACTTGCATCACACATCAATTCAAGTGGCAAATCCTAGTTTGGTGTGACAATTATGGGTGCTAAAACTAACCAACTCTTCAAATATTTGAAAGCTCTAAAGTACTCCTCATCAAATTTGAATATCGTGTCCTTCTCCAATTATTTCGGGTTTATCAATTTTGGAAAAGTCCTTAATAAATCTTTGATAGAAATTGGCATGGCCCAAAAAGCTCCTAACACTCTTTACAGATGTTGGAGGTGGGAGTTTCTCAATAACATCTACCTTTGCTTTATCTACCTCGGTTCCATGTCTCGTTATCCGATGCCCTAGAACAATATCTTCTCGTACCATGAAATGATACTTTTCCTAGTTGAGTACGAGGTTTGTTTATTCGCATCGCCTTAGTACCTTGGCTAGATTAGCTAAGCAAACATCATATGTATCTCCTTATATTGAAAAATCATCCATAAAGACTTCCAAGTATTTCTCAACCATATAAGTAAAAACAGACATCATACCCGAGTATCCATCAAGAAAACAGTAATAATCTCGCATTGCAAGTCTATCCAGTATCAGGTCCAAAAACAAAAAAGGAAAGTGATCTTTCCTAGTCGCCTTGTTTATCTTCTAATAATGGATGCAAATTCTCCATCCCGTAACTGTTCTAGTCTGTACCAACTCATTATTCTCATTCTCAATGACTGTAATACCTCATTTCTTTGCCACGCACTGGACCTAACTTACCCACGAACTGTCTGAGATGGGGTAAATTATACCCACACCGAACCACTCGATGATTCTTTCTTTACCATGTCCCTCATGATGGGGTTTAGTCTTCGTTGTCCATCAATCAAACCTTTTTCGCCATCTTCTAAGATGGTCTTATGCATGGATATAGATGGACTAATGCCACGAATATCAGCAATAGTCCATCCGATAGCCTTCTTGAATTGTTTTAATACTTGGATGAGTTTCTTTTTTTAACACCAATAACCGTAACCATCATCAGAATAGGGTTAAGAGGTGTTACCGGACATATCGGAACTTTTACGGTAATTTCAAAAATATAATATACCATCATCATATCAAATCAAATCATTAGCAAAGAGTCCCTTTAAAAGGTCTATGAGACCTTAAACATGCATTGGAAAAGGGTCGGGACTAAACCGAGCACATACAAAATTTCTCCAAAAACCTAACATTTTCAAAGTTATAGAAGTCACACACCAGTGTGGGTAGGCCGTGTGCCTCACATGGCATCAGACACACCCGTGTGTCCAAGCCGAGGTAAAACAGGGCATACATACTGACTTGTCCACAAGGCCAACAACACTCCCGTGTGCTTGACCCGTGGGTAATACTAACCTAATTCACACAGCCTTTCACACGACCGTTTGTCTGGCCCGTGCGAGAGACTGACTTGATTCAAATTAAAATCTTAAAGGACATGGTCAAGACACAAGCCCGTGTGCTCAACTGTGTGGGCAAATATAGGCCATTTGCTTGGCCAATTTACCACCCGAATTTTGGGTCAAACCTACAAGCATCAAACCAATAAAATTTCACACCTCAAAGGCATTCAAATCATACCAAAACATACATAATTTAACAATTAACATCATCTTTCATTTTTTTATGCAAATCTAACTCAAACATATCAATTCAAAGTATCAATTATACATCAAGAGCATATAACTATTACTTCATCTAACCAATTCAATTCATAGCAATTTATCATCATTTGCATATCCAAAATCAACCATGAACTCACCTATATATGTACAATTTAATTTAGCTACTTATGAGAACATTCAAACTTACCAAATTATGCATCAATAAGCATGAACAAATCTCATTCATAACACATCCATTAACTAGCCATATCACATGGCTATTCTTATACATCACAAAACATATTCTAAGCTCTCTAGACTATACATGCCATACTTTAATATATACATTCTCCAAAGGTTCCAAAATATAGTTCGATAGCGTGGTGATGATCCTCGATGATCCCCGAGCTTCCTGTAGCTTTAATAATCTATAAAAAAATGAACAAACATACACAGAAAGTAAGCTATCATAGATTAGTAAGCCATTAGAAAATAATGTACAAATAAACATTTACATTAAGTCAACTAGCCAAATCAAAACAAACTTAACCAAATGTACATCTATTATTTTTGCAACCTCAAATATTAACACATTTACATTAACATTATAATATCAATAGCCAAGTGCACATATGCTAAATAGCACATATAAATTTCACTTTTATCATAACTAATTCATATATTCATCTCAATCACAAATACTTACCTTACTTTCATATTTATATAACATAGCACGTACCTGAATCTTTTAGTTCATTTTCATATTCGATTTTAGCTCGGTAATACCTGCTAAACCATTCAGAATAAATAAGGATACTCGAATAGTCGAAAAGCTCGTACAATGCCAACATCCCAGACGTGGTCTTACATGTAATCACATATCGATGCTACTGTCCCAGTCAGGGTCTTATATGAAACAAATACCATGCCAATGTCCCAGACATGGTCTTACACGTAAATAAGGGTCGATGCCAACGTCCCAAATGTGGTCTTACACGAAAACACATATCAGAATCCTATGTCATGACATATGTATCCTAACTATTCCTAAGGTTCGTACGGGACTTTCGGACGTTGAAACCCAATCATTTCAGGCTCGTGAATATTGCTCCCATGCTCGATTCATTTTAGCATATTATATACACAAGAAATAATTCAATTCGGCACTATTAAAATGAATACAATAGAATTTATTGATATTTATTTACTTATGAACTTACCTCGGTTAACGACGGATGAAATCGACTACTAGTCTACTTTAGACTTCCCCCGATCTAAACCTGTTTTCTTTCGTTCTTGATCTAAATAAATTCAAATTTAATTATTTCATAACACATTTCATTCAATTCAACACATAAACACATAATTTGGGCATTTTGCACTTAAGCCCCTAAAATTTACATTTTTGACATTTTAGTCCCTATTTCACAAAATACAAAATATTCAAAATCTAACTACACTATATCTTGGCTGAAAGTTCTTTATACTCATATAAGTCCACACATTTCATTTATTTCACATTTTAATCCTTCAAAATAACATTTTCACAATTTAGCCCAAATTACTCAAATTCATCAAAAATCAAAAGACAAAACATATTAATCTATCACATATCTTTTATTTTCCACCATCAAACAACAAAGAATTAAGCTTTCAACAATGGAAAAAACAAAATCATCATCAGATTCAAAAATCAAGACATGGTCTAGCTAGTACTCGAAGCAAAAATCACAAAAACGTAAAAATTCTTAAAACCCGAGCTCAAAACACTTACTAATTCAAGCTTACAAGTGCTGAACCCTAACTGAACATGAAAGCTTTCGTTTTCTTCTTCAAATTTAGCTAGATGATGATAATGAGAGAAAATAGCTTTGTTTTATTTAATTTGGCTTAATTATTAGTTTACTAAAATACCCTTGGTTAAAAACATTAATAAACACATAATGGATGTCCATCTTTGTCCACTCACCCTTTTAATGGTTTATTTACACCATAAGGACTTCACATTTATAAAGACATAGCATATAGGTACTTTTAACACATGGCATGCTTAATTTTACATTTTATGCGATTTGGTCCTTTTTATCAAATTAAGCACACAAACGGATAAATTAAGTCACGAAAATTTCACACATGGCAATTCACATGCAATAAACGCAAAAAATAATATTAAAATATTTTTTTACTCGGATCTGTGGTCTCGAAATTGCTATTCCGATTAAGGTCTAAATCGAAATGTTATAGTTTTCTTGCTCAACGGTTAACTCCTCTAAAACAATCACAGGCAAAGTAGAAGCGTTACCTAAATAAACATATTTTAAAAGTGAGAGACGTACCTTTAGTTCTAATTTAGGTGGCTCCTCAATTGACACTTTTGGTTGGGCATAATCCCTATTCTCTAACCCCAAAGATTCAAAGCGGGATTGTGGATTAAATCCCCTATGATTAGCTTCTAGCAAAGCTATGCATTCATCCTCTTCTTGATCATTTGGAGGCTCTGATGTTAAAATTTGTTCCAATGGGTCCTACAATCATCCTAAAACAATCAATCTTTCATCCTTTCATGATCAGTAACACTAAAGACCCAAACCAATATCACCACCTACCTTGACCAAAAGTTATGCGACTATTACTCTTAGATCGCTGGTTGAAAACTATCGCACCCTTCTTCTCGATTCACTGCGCATATAACGGATTTCATTAGCAATAATCGCTTAATACTTGGCTTTAATTGATACCCATAGTCCAAAGAATTAGAGTTAGAGTAGATTGGGTATTTGGCCAATACTACAAAACAAACCTACTTACTGTAACACCCCAAACCTGACCTATACGCCACGGCCGAATTTAGAATGCTACTGCGGAAAACGTTTGAAAAATATTTTGACTTAGAGTGAAAACATAAAAATTTATTGTCTTTACTAAAACATTGTATAATTAAAATTCTAAATAAAATTAAGTTGTTACAATATTTCCGACTTGAAAATTTTAATATAGATTTTTAAAACATAAGTTGCTAAAAATAAAACATTTTCAAATAATAATATAATCGACAATCCAACTTAAAACATAATAAAAATCCTTAAATACTTAAAGTGGGCCTTATTACAATAAATAACCTTTCATAAATAAAATGTGTAAAACAAATAAAATATCTTTTACATGGGCCACCTCGTATCCACTCTAACCCGGTCCAAGCTTTATGCATCACCTGTAAGGTTTGAGAAAAATTGGGTGAGTCACACAGACTCAGTGCATAGTTATTTCACATGTCCCCACATATGGGCTTGGCCCATATCCACACAGTCCACATACAAAATTATGCAATTATGAAGCCCAACCCAACCTAGTGTCCATCAATTACACCTACCTCGGCACACCTGCTGCCCAAGGCCGTGGCTAATCCACCGATCACCTAAGTGATCCCACATATCTCACCTTGGCAGACTTGCCACCCAAGGCCGTGGCTAAGCCACTGATCACATAAGTGATCCCACATATCATTTGTTTTCTTCTTTCAAAACCATAGCTGAAACTTCCCATTCTCCTTTTGCTTTGTCTTGGCCGAATATCAACAAGGGTTAATCTCTTTTGGGTTCTTCTTCAATCGGTTTTGAGAAGGGTAAGTAGTGTTGACCGAATTTCTTTATTCCTTTACTCTTTTAGGGGTTATGCGTTTATGCATAATTCAAGTGATTGTGGGCTTAGTGTGTGTTTGGATATGTTTTAAGGGTTTTTAGAATTTTAGAATGTAAGGGAATGCCTTAGAAAAATATTAGATTTTTATTCTTAGAAGGGGAGCTAAGCAATATTGGCCTTAAGAAAATTAGTTTGAGGTTTTAATCACAAGGAGTTAATTGGTAAAGTGGCTCGTGGGCCGGGTTTGGGGTGTTACAAATTGGTATCAGAGCCCGGTTCAAAACTCGGTTTTGAGGGTTTTGGGCCCAAAAACATTTTTTTAGATGGGCTTTTCAAAGATTTGGGCTTTCATAAATTTTTCAGGTTTATTCTGGCATGGCACCTATATCTCCAACCCGAAGTCCACCAGGTAAGTACCTCTGACTATTGAAGTGATTTATATATGTGAATGTTATGGGCTTATTTGGGCTCGTAGATTAGAATATTAGGACTATTGGACTGTAGGGTTAGTGCACTCAAACACATGCATAAGACTTAAGAACAATCAAACAAACCTGTGACTAAGTCACCGAGTTAAGGTGTGGCAACTGTTGTACGCATGTCTAGGAGTGGATTCAGTAAGAGCTTGGTATTTAAGCAGTCCTAGTGACTCACCTCCTCTTTACTCGAATCCTACCTGGTGCGTAGCTATGATTCACCCTAACCAAGAGGACCTATTCACGGGCTAAACCCGATATCTAAAACCTGAAAGGGACAAGCCGTATTTTTATAAAAATCTCAGTTTTAAAATCACTGAATTACCCCTTGATTTGTTAAAAAAAAAAACCATTTTCGACTTTGAAAATTTTTCTGAAAATTTTTTTATTCACAAAATTACTAAAATACCCCTGGTTGAAAAATTACGAAAATGCCCTTAGTTTATAAAATTACCATACTACCCACGACTTTTGTAAAAACATTCTTACTTTACAAAAATACCAAATACTCCTATTTTACAAAATAGTAAGATACCCTGATTTGGGAAAATTTACTAAAATGCCCCTGACTTTCAAAATTACCAAAATAACCCCGATTTATGAAATTTCTGCAATACCCTTGATTTGGAAAAAACTTTGAAAATACCCTCGAGTTTTGAAAATTCTAGAATGCCTTTGATTTGTCAAGATTATTTTTAAGTTGACCCCGATTTATTACCAAAATACCCCTATAGGAAAAATGACGAAATTACCCCTGGGTTGGGAATGGACAAAGATGCCTATAATAGTGTGTTGAACGTTGTGAATGAATGTGATTCTCTGAATTAGAATAGTGAACTTGAGATGAAAACTTTGATTGATCGAAAGAACCACTATTAAACTTCTTTTCATAAAACTGTTCGCGGATAAACAGTGGAACCAAAAGTACTAATGCATAAAACTTTCTAATCAGATTAAAGCGCGATTGTAGACATGAGTTCTAGGGGACGTGGTCGTAATGTGCGAGGACGTGGTAGAGGCAGAATGGCTGTGACGGAACCAGTTGGGGCTGGTCAGGGATTCCAAGATTTAGTAGAAAGTATGTTAGTTTTATTAAGATCAGAGTGCACAGCAGTACCGTAGTGTGGTGAGTTAGGATGTACGAATGTTCGTTAGTAAGTAATTTCGAGGACGAAATTATTTTTAAGGAGGGTAGAACTGTAATATCCTAGATTTAGGGGTTATGCATTTATGCATAATTCAAGTGATAGTAGGCTTAGCGTGTGTTTGGATATGTTTTAAAGGGTTTTTAGAATTTTAGAATGTAAGGGAATGCCTTAGAAAAATATTAGATTTTTATTCTTAGAAGGGGAGCTAAGCAATATTGGCCTTAAGAAAATTAGTTTGAGGTTTTAATCACAAGGAGTTAATTGGTAAAGTGGCTCGTGGGCCGGGTTTGGGGTGTTACACTTACCCCATAGTATTCGGCCAAAGAGGTATGCGAAGAAAAAAGCAAAGATGTGCAGAGAAGCAAGGCAATCGACGCTCTACCAATTTTTAAAGACTAACATCCATATGGCTTCGAAAAACAAGACAAGATTTATGGTATTCAGTCTATATTGGAAAAGCAGAGAAATAAAAGATAGGGGAAAAGAGGAGAAGTAAGATTGGCTTACCACAGTGTTATGAACAGAAGAAGAGATCGCCACCCACTACCAAACCGACTGCCATAGTAGA
Source organism: Gossypium bickii (assembly GCA_025503065.1). NCBI lineage: Eukaryota > Viridiplantae > Streptophyta > Magnoliopsida > Malvales > Malvaceae > Gossypium > Gossypium bickii. The sequence continues at coordinate 103,966,495 of CP106710.1, read as the reverse complement.
GAAAGAAAAATAGAGTCAGCAACTCAATCAAAGAGGAAAGGAAAAAAAAGTTGAGAAAAGGTGAAGGAGAAATAAGGGGAGAAGAATGAATTCGGCTGAAAGGAAAAATATCAAAGAAAAGGAACCCAAAAGGTACCGAGAGGCACTTGACTTACCAGTAATCGAACAAACTGACTTACTATGCCAAGACACAAAAGGACAATTCGGCCAGGGATAAACAAAAAGAAGAAAAAAAAAATGCCAAAAGAAAGAAGCTGAACAATGACTACACCCAAAAGAAGTCTCTGCTGAACTTCTGAGTAGCTAGACACCCAATTAGACACTACTCTTCCCACAACCAAACTCCTTGATTTTCTCCACAATTTCCTCCTAAAAAAATCCTCCTTTATCTCCTCCATGATTTTCTCCATATAAGACTTATTCAAACTCCACCTTGCAGAGTTTCAGTCAAACTTTACTACTCATGCAGCGAGAATGTAAAATAAATACTCCTTTGCGCATCATGAGACTCGAACTTGAGCTCCCTTGCAGCCTTAAACACGCGACTGCCACTGGACTACAAGCTCATCTTGCGTCATAATTCCACCATAATTTCTTTTAAAGCCTACATGCTAACACTAAGGTTCACTTAAGAGAAAACCAATATTTTGCAAAAGCCAGGGCTCGAACCCAAGACTTTTCAGACACTCCCAAACACTCCAAAATCACTTAACCATCAAAGCAAAAAATCAAATGTGTCATTTTCTTGCACACATAAACTTTTATGTGTTCCCTCACTCAAGACCTATTTTCTTCTAGGCCCAAATTCGGGGCATTACAAACATATCAATTCAAAGTATCAATTATACATCAAGAACATATAACTATTACTTCATCTAACAAATTCAATTCATAACAATTTATCATCATTTGCATATCCAAAATCAACCATGAACTCACCTATATACGTACCATTTAATTTAGCTACTTATGAGCACATTAAAACTTACCAACTTATGCATCAATAAGCATGAACAAAACTCATTCATAACACATCCATTAACTAGCCATATCACATGGCTATTCTTACACATCACAAAACTGTAACATCCCAAAAATTAGGGGTTGTATTTCTCTGCATAATTTAATGTTGTGCTTATTTGGCTTGTTATTTTAGTAAGTTTAGGGGGTTCTATAGAGGCCTGGGTTCGAGGTTGAGCCTTGGAAAATTTTTGATTATTGGCCCTTTAGTGGAGAGGGCTACTAAAAGTAGGACTTAAGTAAAATTGTGTGTGTTAGGGGACAAAAGTAGAGCACATGGTCGAGTGGATGTGGCGTCATTGGCAGAGTAAGGGGAGAAGGGGTTCGAATCCTACAGATGGCAAATTGAAGGCTTTTATTTTGCTCAGGAAAAGACAAGAGGTTGTGTTGGAATCAAATACTGATTAAGAAGTGTTTGAATTGGTCAAGGTTGTTGGGTGAATTTGAAAGAGAGATAGAGAGTGAATTAAGGAGGGATTCATGGAGAAAATCGTGGGATAGGGGAGGGTGATAGTGTTGGCCGAATTTGGGAGTGTTGTGAGAGAAGAATTTCGGCTGAGGGGTGTGTGTGATGCAAATTCGGCTTGGGGGATCTTTAGAGAGCATTTTCGGGTTTTAACTCTTTTTGGCATTCTTGTACTCTTTTCTTTTTCCTGAGTGTTGTGTAAGTGGTCTTTTGGTGCCTTTGGGATTAAGTAAGAGCAATTTTAGTGCCAAAATCTCTAATAACTCCTTTTCTTTTCTCATTTGTCCCTTGCTGAAATTGCAATCCTTTTTTGAGAGCAAGTTCCTTTTTGTTGTTGGTCAAATTCAATCTTCCTTCTTTCTCATTGTTTTTCTCTTCTGTTAAGCTCTTTCTCCTTCATTTTTCTGTTAAGTGCCATATTGGTAAGCTTCACTTTTATTCTTTTTCTCCCCTCTCCTCATCTCTCTTCTCCTTATTATTCATTTTACTTCTTTACCTTAAGCCGTAACTACACTTACACCTTCTTATTTTCTCCTTAGGCTAATTCTTTGAGGGCCGAACATTGTTCTAAGAAATCTTGAGTTTCTTCTATTCGTTGGTAAGAGTGCCTACAACCGAATATAGGTTTGCTATCTCTCCTCTCTTTCTCATTTGGGTTCTCTAAGCCAAAGGGTTGGTTCTATAGTTGTTGTAGAGTAGCATTCTAATGTGCTCTTTTTGTTGATCAATGCTACGGACTCAATTTCTCTAACCTAGGAATAAGGCCAATTACCTTGGTGTTGAGGAAGATCGTATCACGTGGTAAGAAACGCTTGTTTAGTTGAATACATCAATATGTCGATTTACATGAAGTAGAGGCTAACTATTAATCAATTATTTCATAGGTGCCTTGTAAGGTTTCAAATCACACTCGCAATACAGGTGTGTACTCATATCATTCCAACTATATATCGGAAAATGCCAAAAAGCTGAAATACCGACAAGTGATGCCACATAAGCGTGCGATCGCACGTGTTGTAACATCCCGAAATAGGGCCTCTATGGAACAGTGGATGTGAAACCATGAATTCGAGATAGAAAAGTTTATTACGATTAATTATTATGATTTATCGAGTGATTAGATGCATGTGTTAGAATATCGATAGAAAATTTCATGAATTGCATGTCTAATTTGCCTATTAGGACTTAATTGCAAAAGTTGATAAATATGAGTTTTAGATGTTAAAGGATTTAATTGAAGAGCATAATTGAAGTAGAGGCTCTTAAATGGTAATTATACCATTAGGCTTTCATGGACAAAAATGGACATATATTGAAAGAACCAAAGTTTTTAATGAAGGGTAATTTAGTCATTTGGTAATAAAAAGTTATTAAAAGGGAAAAAGATGGCAAAATATGCTCATCTTCTTCATTAGGACGAATTTTCAAGGGTTCACCATAGCTAGGGTTTGTTTCAAGCTTCCAAGCTCCATAGTAAGTGATTCCAAGCCCTGTTTTTAATGTTCTTTACATTTTTGAAGCCCCGATAGGTCGATTTAGCTTATTCTATCAATAATTCATGCTAGGGTTCATATTTAGAAAAATACCCAGAGGTGAAATGTGTTTATTTTGATGTTTATGAAGTCTAAAATTTGTTAACCAACTTTTGCTAAGTGATTTTAAGTAAAAACGAGTAAGACAGCTTAATCGGTAAAAATACCTAATGTTCATAAGTACATGTTAGAGTGAGAATTTGATGTTGTCATACAAGGGAAAAATGATCAGCATGTCATAAAACATAATAATAAGGGATAAAGTTTAATTTTTGAGCTTTGGGACAAATGTGTAAATATGTAAAAGTTTAGGGGCAAAATCATAATTTTGCCAAAGTTAGAGTTAAGGACTGTTTTGGTAAATGTGAGTATTAAATAAGCTAAATTTTCTATTATAGATCAAGAAGAATGAAATCTGGAGTTAGATCGGGGAAAGAAAAAGATAATGGACTAAATCGATATAGTTTATCGTATTTTGTTTCGAGGTAAGTTTGCGGTAAATAAATGCAATATTCTATTATTTTACATTTAATATTATTAAATTTCAGCATTTACATATTTATTCTGTAATTTTATTATTTAAAGACTCAAGCATGAATTAACGAAGAAACAATCTCAGAAAGTTCCGGTTGAACCTTAGGAATGTGTAGGATACAAATGTCATGACATTAGGGTTTAAGAAAATTATGTAAGACCATGCCAAGGCATGGCATTGGTGAATTTCTAAGGAAAAGGTCCCATGTAAGACCATGCCAAGGCATGGCATTGGTGAGTTCATAAGGCAAGGATACCACGTAAGACCATGTCAAGACATGGAAATGGTTAAGTTTCATAAGGAAAGGTACCCGCGTATCCTTAGTATTCCAAGTGGTTCAACGGGAAAATTCAAAGAGTATAGCAAAAGAAAGGTAAGGCAAGTTCACGTTAAAAGGTACAGGTAAGAATGAAATTTTAAGTACATTGAGTTAAAACCTTAAGTGATCTTGATAAGAAAAGAATAAAATAATTTATTATGAATGTTGTTATTTATTTACATGCAAACTTACTAAGCTTAATGCTTACTCCCATTCTTTTCTCTCTTTTTATAGTATTACAAGCCAACTCGGGGATCGAAAGGACGTCAGAGATCGTTACACACTATCAAAGGATTATATTGGTATTTTGTAACTCGAATGTTTTAAGTTATGGCATGTATAGGGACTTAGCCATTTTGTGTGTATGACCTTATGATATGGCTTAAGATTGGCTTGTAAATGCTTGGTAATAATTAGCTATTAAAATGGCTAATTAAGTGCATGTTTTGGATGTTTTGTAATACCTAGTTGATAGTTATTATAGAGAAATCATGTAATTATACGCAGATGGATAGTTTCAATTTTTATGCCCTGATTTAGTCAGTTAAGTCTAGTAATGCCTCGTGCTCGACTCCGTCAACAGTCTCAGGTAAAGGGTGTTACATTTATTGGTATCAGAGCTAGAGTTTAGTTGGTTCTCGGAATATTCAATATGAGTAAGAATTTAACTATACATGCCATACTTATATTTTGATAGTGTGACGACTCCTGACGGTTTTAAAATGTTTTTCTTTTATAGTTATGGATCCCGAACGAGCTGGTGCAGATGATGAAGAGAGTAATGCGCCCGCTCCCGTAAAAGGGACGGTGCCACCAGATAGTAGTGAAAGGCCTGTTATAGTTAGTCAGGGAGGAGGGGCTCGAGAAGCCTTCTTCCAAGTTATGAATGAATGGTTTGCTGAGTTCGTGCGTACGAACCCGGCCGTTAGACCTCCACCCCCTCATGATCCTCAGACCACTCATGTAGCTTCCCAGCGATTCTGATCTGATCGTAAGAGAGAAACCACCCGTTGACAAGATCAGAAAACAAGGGGCCGAAGAGTTTTGGGCTACCAAAGATAATGATGCAGAGAAAGCTGAATTTTGGCTCGAGAACACTATCAGAGTTTTTGATAAGTTATCCTGTACACTGGAAGAGTGTATTAAATATGTAGTGTCACTTCTTAGAGATTTGGCCTACCAGTGGTGGAAGACACTTGTGTCAGTAGTACCGAAAGAAAGAGTTACTTGGGATTTCTTTCGGGAGGAGTTTAAGTAAGAAGTACATCGATCGAGGTTTATTTATTGATGAAAAGAAAAGAGTTCCTTGAATTAAAACAGGGTAAGATGACTGTGACTGAGTATGAATATGAATTTGTCAGACTCAGCAATTATGCTCGAGAGTGTGTGTCTACAGAGGCTATCATGTGCAAAAGATTTGAGGATGGGCTCAATGATGATATCCGACTGTCAGTTTGTGTTCTAGAGATAAAGGAGTTTGTTGTTTTAGTTGACCGAGCCTGTAAGGCAGAGGAGTTGTTAAAAAGAAAGGGTAAAGCTAAAATTGAGATAAAAGATACGAAGAAAAGACAGATGAGCAAGTCGTTTCAGTCTACATCCAAGAGGCCTAGAGAGTTTTCTACGAGATCTAATTTTTCAGGCAGGTATTCTAGCCGAAACAGAGGTAGAAGATTTATGGATCCAAAAGCTCAAACCACTTCAATTGCGAGTGTTGGCAGTATTCGGCCTGATAGACCTGAGTATCCTCAATGTGGTCGACGTCATCCAGGTCAATGTCGAGCAACTGAGACTGGTTGTTTCCGATGTGGTGCACCGGATCATTTCATTCGAGAGTGTCCCGAAATGGTTAAAGAGAGAAGTAATACCGAGTGCAAGATCAGGCAATACCCCCGTTAGAGGCAGATCTCAGAGAAATCCCGGAGTAGGGTCAGGTAGAGGAACATTTAGAGATACAACAACAAGATCAGATGTTAGAGCACCCGCAAGGACTTATGCTATCCGTGCTCATGAAGAGGCATCTTCCCCCGACATAATTACGGGTACATTTTCTCTTCATGATGTTACTGTTATTGCTTTGATTGATCTGGGTTCAACCCATTCCTATGTTTGCATAGAATTGATGCCTAGTATGAACATGCCCATAGAGTTTACGGAATTTGTGATTAAAGTATCGAATCCATTAGGTCAGTATGTGTTAGTAAACAAAGTATGCAGAAATTGCCCTTTGATGATTAGAGGTTACTGTTTTCCAGCCGATCTCATGCTATTGCCATTTGATGAGTTTGATGTGATTCTTCGTATGGATTGGTTAACTGCACATGATGTGATAGTGAATTGTGGAAAGAAATTCATTGAGTTGAAGTGTGAAAATGGTGAGATACTTCGGGTTAATTCAGATGAGTCAGGTAGTTCAATTTCCATGATTTCTGTTATCTCTGCTCAGAAATGTTTGAGGAAAGGATATGAAGCTTATCTTGCTTTTGTGTTGAATACTAAAGATCTAGAGCTGAAAATTGAATCAGTGCCTGTGGTAAATGAGTTTCCTGATGTGTTCTCGGAAGAACTACTATGTAACACCCCAAACCCGGCCCATTTACTCCGACCAAATTTGGAATGCCACTGCGGAACATTTTCAAAAATGTTCTTTCTTAATAGTAAAATCGATGAAAATTTTGTCGAGTTTGGTAAAACATTTTCGTGACTTGTAATATTCTAAGTAAAAATCGAAGTTTATTATAAAAATATTGGATTTGAGCTTTGCTCGGGGAAATAAAACCGTTTGCAATCAACCTTTCATATTAGGGCATAATAATAACGATACTTAATAAATGGACTGAAATACTTTAGTGGGCCTTATTACAATATACACTTAATCAAAATACGGATAATGTAAATATTTAATTCCTTAAACGAGATTCCTTTGCATGAAAATCCACTTTTGCATGGCCACTTTTGTATCCTCTCCGACCCGGTCCCAGCTTTACGCGCCACCTGAAAGGTTTAATAAAAATAGAGTGAGTCACCAAGACTCAGTGCATAGTTAATACACATGTTCCACATATGTGGGCTTGGCCCATATCCACATAATCCATATTTATATAATATACGATTATAAATATGCAATTATGAATACACAATATTATAACTATGACTACGAATATACAATTACGAAGTCCAATCCACAAAGTGATCCACATATCCTTCTTTCGCACATTATTTCTTAAAGTCGTGGCTAAGCCCCCGATCCCTTAGGGATCTCACATATCTTTCAATTCACAAATCATCAAGCACGAATACAACACGAGGTTCGGATTAGACCACTCACATAGTGTACACTCTTTTCTCCAATAGTCACATCACAAATCTCATGCGTACTTATATGTACCATAGCAACATTTTATACGAAACAAATATATATTTTATATATCATGGTCACATGTTACTCGGAACAATTTACATCACATGTCATCACTTTGTTTTGCATTCATTACTAATCAATTAGTATCGCAAATCACTGAAAAGTTAATATCATAACCATTAACTTGATTTTTCGATCACTTACCTTAGTATCCATACTTTTAGCCTTTATTTCGGCTAACATGCACAACTCATTCATTTACATAAAATAATACTTACAATACATATATCAAGCAAAAGAATAGTGCGATAACTACGCACCTGACTATAGCGAGATTCTGATTTATAGATTCTAACAAAGTCTAAAATCCCGAATACCACAACTACTAACCTTGAGTACTTCAATTTCCGAAAGATTCATTTGATGCATCATAATACTAGCTACACACAAACAGAGTACAGCCTTACGGCCTTATACACATTCGGCCACCCCTGGAACCAAGGTTAAACAGTCGGTTATCATCCAAAAACTCAGAATATAACCTATGGCCGAGAGTCACAACCACTACCTTTGATGTTCAAAAACCCGAGGGCTTCCTTTATTCTTGTCGATATGGCCCGAAATCCCGAATTAGTCACCGATCCTTTCAAATCCCTATAATCCAACCATTAGAATCGGCTCAAGCATATTTCTAAAAACATGGCCCTTGGACCGAAATGTACAAAACACTTACCTAGTTTTTCCCAAGTCCCAAAAGATTTGCATGCCTTAGTAGTTACCAATATTCTTTGAATAGCCGAAAACCCACAAGGCTCCTTTAGTGTTCTCTAAAGTTGGCACAAAAGAATCACATCAACATGGCCTTAAGCTTATTTGGCCATTCTTAGAAATCAAGATCTAGCCTTGATTTCGGCATACAAAAAGAAAGAGAGAAGAAACCAACTATATAATAGGAGCACTTACCAACGTTTGAAGAGATCACAAACACATAGTGATAGCACCTTCCATCAAGATTCGGCTAAGGTGTCTAATGGTAGAGTTTCAGTCAAGCTTTGTCAAAAAAGGGTTGGATAATCAGCTCTTACAAAGGAAGAATAAAGAGAAGAAGAAGAAGAAGCAAATTTTGGCACAACAACAAGGGTATACCCAACCGAAAAGCTTCCCTAGCAAGAACCATATTCGGTCATGTTCAAAAGGGAGAGAAAACAAGACAAAACCATGCATGTTTGGTCATGTTTTTCCAAGCTTAAGGCTGATCAAGGAGCTCCCCAAGTCCAAAGCTTATTTCGGTCAAACAAATTTGGAAATGATAGGCTAAACAAAACAAAGTATTCGGCCATGCTTTGATAAGCAAATGGCTGGCCATGCATTTGAATTTCCCAAGCCACACATGCTTCCTTCCCCCAAAGCCAAGACCCATCCCTTTTTTTAAAAATTGATTATTTCTTATTCCATCACCTTATAAAAAAAAGGAATAAAACTAAATAATAGAAACAATAAAAGAATAATATCCCATGATGCCAAAATAAACTAAAGCAAATAGCAGCAACTCTTAGGCTACATGCGTGCTTACTGCATGCATTTAATGCCCATGCAGCTGCTATTTTTTTTCACGCCTGAAAAAGGCCAAAAAGAAAACCTCCAGCGCTGTCCCCAAGTCTCGAACCCGAGACCTGGAGAAAGCTCTCCAAACTTCCTGCCATTTCTGCTAATGTGACTTTCTTGCCAATATTGCTTCTAAAATTCTTATAAACCATTCTTCGCTAGTTCTCCTTTACTCTAGCGCCAAGTAAAAAAAATAAAGCCTCTGCGCGCCCCTAATGGGACTCGAACGCGAGTTCCCCCTAGCCGCGGATCTCAAGCAAGGCCCTTAACCACTCGGCTCAAAGTTCATTTCATGCTAACAGCCGCATCAAAAATTGTTTTAACCCTTACTTGCATGCGCCCCTTGCCTGACATAAAAACAAGATAAAGCGCAGCCTTCAGGACTCGAACGAAAGTCCTTGCGGAGGCCTCTCTCTTGCTGCTAACGTCCCAACCACCTCGCCCATGCGCCATTTTGTGATGCAATTCTACTCCGATTTCTTTTAAGCCTTCCATAATGTAGTGCCTATTTGCAAAATAAAAATTACTTATGTGCCCCATGCCACTCGAACCCCTGACCAGATTTAGCGCTGACCCTTAAGTGGCACACGGAAGCCACTTTACCAGGGGGATCATTATGCCACAGCCTATCAAAATTTATTCTTAAGGCCTCCTTGCCCAAATTTCCACTTTTAACCCTAAATTTTCAAAATTTTCAAAAGTGTCCCATTTTAATCCGGGAGTTTTAGGAACTCCAAAACACATCAAAACTACTCTTGAGGCCTAATACACTCGAGTTATTTTCCAAACTCGCAACCCTTATTTCGGGATATTACATACTAGGTTTGCCTCCTATCAGAGAAGTTGAGTTTGGTATTGAATTGATTTCAGGTACCACACCTATTTCTATTGCTCCTTATAGAATGGCTTCAATAGGATTGAAAGAATTGAAAGCTCAGTTACAGGAATTAACTGATAAAAGCCTTGTAAGACCTAGTTATTCACTATTGGGAGCACCAGTGTTATTTGTGAAAAAGGACGGTTCCATGAGATTGTGTATAGATTATCGGCAACTTAACAAGGTAACCGTCAAGAACAAATATCCATTGCCTAGAATAGATGATTTGTTTGATCAATTGAAGGGAGTCACTATGTTTTCTAAGATAGATTTGAGATCCGGATACTATCAGTTGCGAGTTAAAGAGTCAGATATTCCGAAAACTACTTTTTGAACTAGGTATGGTCACTATGAGTTTCTTGTGATGCCATTTGGCTCAACCAATGCTCCTGCCATTTTTATGGATTTAATGAACCGAATTTTTATAGCTTATTTGGACAAGTTTATAGTTGTGTTCATTGATGACATCTTGATTTATTCTCATGATGAGACTGAGCATGCAGAGCATTTGAGAATAGTTGTACATATTTTGAGAGATAATCAGCTTTATGCCAAGTTTAGCAAAAGTGAGTTCTGGTTACGGGAAGTTTGTTTTCTTGGACATATTGTCTCAGGTGAAGGTATTAGAGTTGATCCGAGTAAGATTTCAACCATTGTTGATTGGAAGCCTCTCAGGAATGTATCAGAGGTCAGAAGTTTTCTTAGTCTTGCCGGTTATTATAGACAATTTGTAGAGGGATTTTCCATGATAGCTACTCCATTGACAAGATTGCTACAGAAAGATGTCAAGTTTGAATGGACTGAGAAATGTCAGCAGAGTTTCGACAAGTTAAAAGCATTGTTGACTAAAGCTCCTATCTTAATACAACCAGAACCGGGTAAAGAGTTTGTGATATACAGTGATGCATCCTTAAATGGACTAGGTTGTGTACTTATGCAGGAAGAAAGGGTAATTGCTTATGCCTCTAGACAGTTAAAACCACATGAGAAAAATTATCTGACACATGATTTAGAGCTAGTTGCTATTGTATTTGCATTAAAAATTTGGAGACATCACTTGTATGGTGAGAAATGCCAAATATTCACTGATCATAAAAGGTTGAAATACTAGATGACTCAGAAAGATCTAAACTTGAGGCAAAGAAGATGGCTAGAGTTAATTAAAGATTATGAGCTAGTGATCGATTATCACCCGGGTAAGGCAAACGTTGTTGCTGATGCTTTGAGTAGAAAATCATTATTTTCTTTGAGAGCTTTGCACACTAGTTTGGCCTTATCAGATGATGGTTCTATTTTAGCAGAGTTGAGAGCTAAACCAACGTTTCTTGAAGAAATTTGTGAAGCTCAGAAGAATGATTATGAGTTGCAAGCCAAAAGAGTTCAGTGTGAGTCAGGTGTAGAGTCTGATTTTCAAATTGGTTCTGATGGTTGTTTGATGTTCAGAGATAGAGTATGTGTACCCAAGAATGATGAACTTATTCGGAAAATCTTACAGGAAGCACATAGCAGTTCTTTGTCTATTCACCCAGGTAGTACAAAAATGTATAATAATTTGAAGAAAATGTATTGGTGGACAGGAATGAAAAGAGATATATCAGAGTTTGTTTCTATATGCTTGATTTGTCAACAGGTAAAGGCCGATCATCGGGTACCTTCAGGTTTATTGCAGCCTGTATTAGTTCCCGAGTGGAAATGGGACTGAGTTACTAGGATTTTGTGACAGGATTGCCTTTGACACCGAGAAAGAAAGATGCAGTATGGGTTGTGATTGAAAAGCTAACGAAGTCTGCTCATTTTATTCCAGTTCGTATGGATTATTCACTTGACAAGTTGGCTGAGTTTTATATTTCAGAGATAGTTAGACTACATGGAGTACCGTTATTGATTATCTCAGATAGAGATCCGAGATTTACTTCACGGTTTTGGAAGAAATTGCAGGAAGCTTTAGGTACAAATTTGAGTTTTAGTACAGCTTTCCATCCTCAGACTGATGGTCAGTCAGAAAGAGTTATTCAGATACATGAAGATATGCTTAGATGTTGTGTATTGGAATTTTAGGGTAGTTGGGAGAAATACTTGCCATTAATAGAGTTTGCCTACAATAATAGTTATCAATCGATTCTGAAGATGGCACCTTATGAAGCTTTGTATGGACGTAAATGTCGCACACCTTTGTATTGGACAGAGCTTAAGGAAAATCAAATTTACGGGGTTGATTTAGTCAAAGAAACAGAAGAGAAAGTAAAAGTCATCAGAGATTGCTTGAAAGCAGCTTCAGATAGGCAGAAATCCTAGGCAGATTTGAAAAGAAAAGAAATTGAATTTCAAGTTGGTGATAGGGTATTCTTGAAAGTATCCCCGTGGAAGAAAGTTCTCATATTTGGCAAGAAAGGCAAATTAAGTCCCCGTTTTATTGGACCGTTTGAGGTGATCGAGAGAGTTGGGCCATTGGCATATCGGTTAGCTTTGCCGACTGATTTAGAGAAGATTCATAATGTGTTTCATGTATCTATGTTACGTCGCTATTGTTCAGATCCATCGCATGTGATTTCGCAAACAGAGGTTGAGATTCAGCCAGATATGACTTACGGTGAGGAACCAGTAAAACTTCTAGCTCGTGAGGTTAAACAATTAAGGAACAAAAGTATTGCACTTGTGAAAGTATTATGGAATAGGCATGGGATAGAAGAGGCTACATGGGAGCCCGAAGAGAATATGCGAAAACAGTACCCAAATCTCTATACAGGTAAGATTTTCGAGGACGAAAATCCCTAATGGGGGGAGAAATGTAACATCCCGAAATAGGGCCTATACGTAATAGTGGTTACGAAACCATGAATTCGAGATAGAAAAGTTTATTATGATTAATTATTATGATTTATCGAGTGATTAGATGCATGTGTTAGAATATCGATAGAAAATTTCATGAATTGCATGTCTAATTTGCCTATTAGGACTTAATTGCAAAAGTTGATAAATATGAGTTTTAGATGTTAAAGGATTTAATTGAAAAGCATAATTGAAGTAGAGGCCCTTAAATGGTAATTATACCATTAGGCTTTCATGGACAAAAATGGACATATATAGGTAGAAAGAACCAAAGTTTTTAATGAAGGGTAATTTAGTCATTTGGTAATAAAAAGATATTAGAAGGGAAAAAGATGGCAAAATATGCTCATATTCTTCATTAGGCCGAATTTTCAAGGGTTCACCATAGCTAGGGTTTGTTTCAAGCTTCCAAGCTCCATAGTAAGTGATTCCAAGCCCCGTTTTTAATGTTTTTTACATTTTTGAAGCCCCGGTAGCTCGGTTTAGCTTATTATATCAATAATTTATTCTAGGGTTCATATTTGGAAAAATACCCATAGGTAAAATGTGTTTATTTTGGTGTTTTATGATAGAATATGAAGTCTAAAATTATGTTAAACAACTTTTGCTAAGTAATTTTAAGTAAAAACGAGTAAAACGGCTTAATCGGTAAAAATACCTAATGTTAATAAGTACATGTTAGAGTGAAAATTTGATGTTGTCATAGAAGGGAAAAATGGTCAACATGTCATAAAACATAAGAATAAGGGATAAAGTTTAATTTCTGAGCTTTGGGGCAATTGTGTAAATATGTAAAAGTTTAGAGGCAAAATCATAATTTTGCCAAAGTTAGAGTTAAGGACTGTTTTGGTAAATGTGAGTATTAAATAAGCTAAATTTTCTATTATAAATCAAGAAGAACGAAATCCGGAGTTAGATCGGGGAAAGAAAAAGATAGTGGACTAAATTGATATAGTTTTTTGTATTTTGTTTCGAGGTAAGTTTGCGATAAATAAATGCAATATTCTATTATTTTACATTTAATATTATTAAATTCCAGCATTTACATATTTATTCTATAATTTTATTATTTAAACACTCAAGCATGAATTGACGGAGAAATAATCTCAGAAAGTTCCGGTTGAACCTTAGGAATTTATAGGATACAAATGTCATAACATTAGGGTTTAAGGAAATCATGTAAGACCATGCCAAGGCATGGCATTGGTGAATTTATATGGCAAAGGTCCCATGTAAGACCATGGCAAGGCATGGCATTGGTGAGTTTATAAGGTAAGGATACCACGTAAGACCATGTCAAGACATGGCAATGGTTAAGTTTCATAAGGAAAGGTACCCGCGTATCCTTAGTATTCCAAGTGGTTCAACGGGAAAATTCAAAGAGTATACCAAAGGAAAGGTAAGACAAGTTCATGTTAAAAGGTACAGGTAAGAATGAAATTTTAAGTACATTGAGTTAAAAGCTTAAGTGATCTTAATAAGAAAAGAATAAAATAATTTATTATGAATGTTGTTATTTATTTACATGCAAACTTACTAAGCTTAATGCTTACTCCCATTCTTTTATCTCTTTTTATAATATTACAAGCCAACTCGGGGATCGAAAGGACGTCGAAGATCGTTACACACTATCAAAGGATTATATTGGTATTTTGTGACTCGAATGTTTTAAGTTATGGCATGTATAGGGACTTAGCCATTTTGTGTGTATGACCTTATGATATGGCTTAAGATTGGCTTGTAAATGCTTGGTAATAATTAGCTATTAAAATGGCTAATTAAGAGCATGTTTTGGATGTTTTGTAATACCTAGTTGATAGTTATTATAGAGAAATCATGTAATTATACGCAGATGGACAGTTTCAATTTTTATGCCCTGATTTAGTAAGTTAAGTCTAGTAATGCCTCGTGCTCGACTCCGCCAACGTCTCGGGTAAGGGGTGTTACACGTGTGGTGGACCGAGCCTACAAATATGGGCGTAAGATGCATGAGGTCATCATGAGCATTCTCGTTTGGCTGAAATGGGCTGAGTGGGCCCTACGCGAGTAAATTTTCTGGACGGATAGTGAATAAAGAGCCAGCCATGACGATCACATGGCCAAAGGCAGATTTGGGCCGAATAAGCCACACGAAAGTGTGGGCCCATCTGGGCTAAGGTTTGGGCTTTGGGCCCAGATACACCTTTTTGTTTAAATATGTCATCTTGTCGCTCAAGGCAACTGTAGACCTTCGAAAAGAGCGTAAAAGTACTAAAATACCCTCGAAGGGTAAAAAAATCGAAATACCCCTTGAGAGGAAGATGACCGTTATGCCCCTGAAGGGCAGAATGATTAATATGCCCTACATGTTATATTATTGTTATCGTATGTTAATTATGGTATGTTGCATTCATGTTATCGTATGTTAATTATGGTATGTAGCATTCATGTGATATTATGTTGCATGGGGAAAAGGGATTATTGATGCGAATGAAGTACTGATAGGATCGCATGGTCGCGTGACGACTGTGGATCAACCGATTGCTTTAAGCCGATTATAGGACTGGAAGCTCTGTTGTAATATTGGTTAGTGCCACAACCGGTGTTACATAAGAAGTGTAGGGATGGATGGAGAGATTAAATCCCCACAAGAGTATAGGGTTGGACAGGAGACGTAGTGTAGGTTGGTATGGGCATTAATGCATTGCATTCATTTTTCTGTTATTGGGATGGGTTTAGGCCCAGATGGATGTGATCTGTGATTTTTGTTATGGGATATGGCCCAACTGAGGCTATTTTGGGCTAAGGCCCAATTGCCACCGTTACTGTAATGGGCTTAGGCCCAGATTGATTTGATGCATGCCTTATGACCGATGAGGGTTGTGCACACTGAGTTTTCGTAAACTCACCCCCTCTTTTTATTAAATGTTTTAGGTAATCCTCAGTAGGCGGTTCCACGTACTGGAGGACTCGGAGGTGGCCACACTACGAGCAGCTTGAATTTTAGTATTCTTTTCAACTTTATTTAAACCGTTTTCTTATTGGGTTGTAATAAGGCCTCTCTTAAATTCTGGTTTTGAATTTGGGATTTTCAGTTTATTAGGGTTTAAATCTGCTAAAAGTTGATCACGGTTATTCCCAAGACGATAACTATTTTCTAAACACTATGTTTCCACAACTCAATTTTTTGAATAACACGTCTTCGTAAATCATTGTTTTAAATGAAACTTCTGCAACAACAAGGTTTTGAAATTAATAACTATTAATAAACGTCGATTAAAAATAAACAAGCGCAAACTGAGACTTTAGTTTTGTTAAATATCAAGAAGGGTTTTTAATGAAATCACGATTTCGAAAACATTTCAATTGTGACACGCCAGATTTGGGCCTAACTTCTAGACCGGGTTTGGGGTGTTACAAAAACATATTCTAATCTCTCTAGACTATACATGCCATACTTTAATATATACATTCTCAAAAGGTACCAAAATATAGTTCGATAGTGTGGTGATGATCCTCGACAATCCCCGAGCTTCTAGTACCTTTAATAATCTCAAAAACAATGAACAAACATACACACAAAGTAAGCTATCATAGCTTAGTAAGTCATAAGCAAATAATGTACAAATAAACATTTACATTAAGTCAACTAGCCAAATCAAAACAAACTTAACCAAATGTACATCTATTATGTTTGCAACCTCAAATATTATCACATTTTCATTAACATTATAGCACCAATAGCCAAGTGCACATATATTAAATAGCACATATAAATTTCACTTTTATCATAACTAATTCATATATTCATCTCAATCACAAATACTTACCTTACATTCATTTTCATATAACATAGCACGTACCTGAATCTTTTAATTCATTTTCATATTCGATTTTAGCTCGATAATGCCTGCTGAACCATTTGAAATAAATAAAGATACTCAGATAGTCGGAAAGCTTGTACAACGCCAATGTCCCAGGCGTGGTCTTACATGAAATCCCATATCGATGCCACTGTCCCAGACCGGGTCTTATACGAATCAAATATGATGCCAATGTCCCAGACATGGTCTTACACATAAACACAGGTCGATGCCAACCTCCCAGACTTGGTCTTACACGAAAACACATAACAAAATACTATGTCATGACATATGTATCCTAACTATTTCTAAGGTTCGTATGGGACTTTCGGACGTCGAAACCTCGATCATTTTAGGCTCGCGAATATTGCTTCCATGCTGGATTCATTTCATCGTATTATATACAAAAGTAATAATTCAATTCAGCACTATTAAAATGAATACAATAGAATTTATCGATATTTATTTACTTCTGAACTTACCTCGGTTAATGACGGATGAAATCGACTACTCGTCTACTTTAGACTTCCCCCGATCTAAGTCCTTTTTCTTTCGTTCTTGAACTAAATAAATTCAAATTTAATTATTTAATAACACATTTCATTCAATTCAACCCACAAACACATAATTTGGGCATTTTAACTTAAGCCCCTAAAATTTACATTTTTGACATTTTAGTCCCTATTTCACAAAATACAAAATATTCAAAATTTAACTACACTATAGCTTGGCCGAAAGTTCTTTATACTCATATAAGTCCAAACATTTAATTTATTTCACATTTTAATCCTTCAAAATAACATTTTCACAATTTAGCCCAAATTACTCAAATTCATCAAAAATCCAAACACAAAACATATTAATCTATCACATATCTTTTATTTTCCACCATCAAACAATAAAAACATAAGCTTTCAAAAATGGAAAAACACAAAATCATCATCAAATTCAAAAATCAAGACATGGTCTAGGTAGTACTCGAAGCAACGATCACAAAAACATAAAAATCAATAAAAATCGAGCTCAAAACACTTACTAATTGAAGCTCACAAGTGTCGAACCCCCTAAGTGATTTTTCTTCTTCAAATTCGGCTAGATGATGATAATGAGAGAAAATAGCTTTGTTTTATTTAATTTGGCTTAATTATTAGTTTACTAAAATACCATTGGTTAAAAACATTAATAAACACATAATGGATGTCCATCTTTTTCCACTCACCCTTTTAATGGTTTATTTACAACATAAGGACTTCACATTTCTAAAGACATAGCATATAGGTACTTTTAACACATGGCATGCTTAATTTTGCATTTTACGTGATTTGGTCCTTTTTATCAAATTAAGCACACAAACGAATAAATTAAGTAATGGAAATTTCACACATGTCAATTCACAAACAATAAACACAGAAAATAATGTTAAAATATTTTTTTGACTCGAATTTGTGGTCTTGAAACCACTATTCTTATTAGGGTCTAAATCGAACTATTATAATTCTCCCCCTTAGGGATTTTCGTCTCCGAAAATCTTACCGGGGAATAGGTTACGATAATGTACTCTCATTACATCTTTAGGCTCCTAAGTAGCTTCTTCAATCCCGTGTCGATGCCATAAGACTTTTATTAAAGAAATTTTCTTTTTTTATTTCGCGATCTAAAATCTGAGTCGGTTCTTCCTCATATGTCATATAAGATCTAATTTCAATCTCGAACGGAGAAATTACATGTGATGGAACGGATCAATATCATCTAAGCATCGAAATGTGAAATACATTATGGATCTTTTCCGATTCAGATGGTAATAACAGTGTGTAAGCAACCAGCCCGATACGCTCAATATTCTCATACGACCTAATGATTCTCAGACTCAATTTACCTTTACGACCGAATCAGAGTATTTTCTTCCATGGAGAGACTTTCCAAAACACTTTGTCCCGAATCTGAAACTCAATATCTTTTAGTTTCAAGTCTGCATACGATTTCTGACAATCTGACGCGGCTTTCAGACTATCGTGAATCGCTTTCACTTTCTGTTTAGTCTCTTTAATCAAATCGACCCCGTGCAACTTATTCTCACTGAGCTCAGTCCAATAAAAAGGTGTTTGACATTTACGACTATATAAAGCCTCATAAGGTGCCATTTTGATACTCGATTGAAAACTATTATTATACACAAATTCAATCAGTGGTAGGTATCGTTCCCATGTGCCTTCAAACTCGAGAATGCAGCATCTCAACATGTCCTCAAGTATCTGAATAATTTGTTTGGACTGACCATCTGTCTGCGGATAAAAAGCAGTGCTAAAATGTAATTTTGTACCTAGTGCATCTTGCAATTTCTTCCAAAACCGCGACGTGAACCTTGGATCTCTATTCGAAACAATAGAAATAGGTACTCCGTGTAATCTTACAATCTGAGAAATATACAACTCAACAAGTTTATCAAGCTAATAATATGTGCGGACCGGAGCAAAATGAGCCAATTTAGTCAATCTATCCACAATAACCCAGATTGCATCTTTCTTACTTGGTGACAAAGGCAAACTCAATACAAAATCCATCGTGACTCTGTCCTATTTCCACTCGTGTATCATAATTGGATGAAGTAATCTAGATGGTACCTGATGCTTGGGATTAACTTGCTGACAGATTAAACATTTTGAAACAAAGTCAGAGATGTCTCCTTTCATACCATGCCACCATTATAGTTGTTTTAAATCATTATACATTTTTGTACTACCCGGGTGAAAAAATAACCTACTTCTATGAGCTTCATTCAAAATCATCTGAATCAACTCTAAAATTCTTGGAACACATATTTGATCTTTGAACCTCAAACAACCTTTAGTATCAACATGGAACTCTGAATCAGTATTCGCATCATATTGAACCCGTTTTGTTATCAATTCATTATCAACTTTCTGAACCTCACAAATCTGCTGAATAAATAATGGTTTCACTTTTAACTCTGCTACTAGTGAACCATCATTAGATAGGGCCAACTGAGTATTCATCGCACGTAGGGCAAACAACGATTTCCGAATCAAAGCATTAGCAACAACATTAGCCTTTCCCGGATGATAGTCAATCACAAGCTCATAATCTTTTATCATCTCTAACCATCTTCATTGTCGTAGGTTCAAATCTTTCTGTGTCATTAAATATTTTCAACTTTTATAATTAGAATAAACGTGACTTTTCTCACTGAACAAATAGTGGTGCCAAATTTTCAACGCAAACACAATAGCTGCCAATTCTAGATCATGTGTTAGATAGTTATTTTCATGTGGCTTTAACTGTCTCGAGCCATAAGCTATGACTTTGCCTTCCTGCATCAAAACACAACCCAATCCATTCAAAGATGCATCACTATGGATAACAAATTCTTTACCCGGTTCAGGTTGAACTAGTACTGGAGCTTCGGTCAACAAAGCTTTCAACTGATCAAAACTTTTCTGGCACTTTTCTGACCACTCAAACCTTTTACCCAGTTCAAGTAGTCACATTATAGGGGTTGCAATCATAGAGAAACCTTTTACAAACCGTCTATAGTAACCAGCTAATCCCAGAAAACTTTGGACTTTAGATACATTTTTAGGAGGCTTCCAATCTAGTATCTGAATACCCAATGTTGATACAATATGTCCCAGAAAACTGACTTCACGTAACCAGAACTCACATTTATTAAACTTTGCATACAACTTCTTATCATACAAAGTCTGTAGCACTAATCTCAAATGTTCAGCATGCTCAGGTTCATCATGGGAATAGATCAATATGTAATCTATGAACACAACCACAAATCGATCCAAATACTCTCTGAAGATTCGATTAATTTAGTCCATAAAAACAAAAAATGCATTAGTAAGTTCCAAAGGCATAACCAGAATAGTGCCCGTACCTCGTTCGGAAAGCAATTTTCGGCACATCGGAGTCTTTAACTCGCAGCTGATAGTAACCCGATCTCAAATCTATATTTGAAAACAAAGTAGCCCATTTCAACTGATCAAATAAGTCGTCAATCCGTGGCAAAGGATATTTATTCTTTATAGTCACCTTATTGAGTTGTCGATAATCGATACACATTACCATAGTTCCGTCTTTCATTTTCACAAACAAAACCGGCGCACCCCAGGGAAAAAAACTTGGTCGTGCGAAGCCTCTAGCAGTCAATTCTTGTAATCGAGTCTTCAACTCGTTTAATTTCGTCGGTGCCATTCTGCACGGAGCTATCGAAATTAGAGTCATTCCCGGAACTAATTCAATACCAAACTCTACCTCTCAGATCGGTGGCAAACCCGGTAATTCTTTAGGAAACACATCTGGATACTCACACATAACTAGTACTAATTCAGTCTTCTTTTCTGTCACTTTAGAACCAAGCACATAAGCAAAATAAGCTTCATAACCCTTTCTCACATATTTCTAAGCTAACATCAAAGATATCACTACTCGTAAACCATTCATACCATTAGACTCAATCTGAATAATCTCATCATTCTGACATTGCAAATCAATAGTCTTCCATTTGCAATTCATAATAGCATCGTGTAAGGTTAACCAATCCATGCCCAAAATTATATCAAACTCGTCGAATGACAACAACATCAAATCAGTCGGGAAACATGAATCTCGAATCATCAACGGACAATTCTTGGACATCTTATCAACTAAAACACACCGGCCTAAGGGGTTCGATACTCTAATCACAAACTTAGTAGACTCTACAGGTAAAGTCTTACTGGATACTAAAGTCTCACATACATAAGAATGAGTGGAACCAGGATTAATCAATGCAAACACTAGTATCATGGAGAGTGAAAGTACCAGTAATTATATCTGGAGACGAAGCTTCTTCGCGGGCACGAATAGTATAAGCTCTGGTAGGTACACGAGCCTTTGATCTAACAGCTGTGTCTTTAGTTCCTCTTTGACTACCACTTACATTACCCATATTTCAGGGTGGTCTTCCATGAGATGTCGTATTACTCGGTCTGACATTCTGTACTGTGTTTTGCTCAGCTAACCCAAGGTATTCATGAATGAAATGATCTAATGATCCATATTTGAAAGAGGCCCGATCATTCAATCTACAACTGTCAGGATGTTGTTTGCTACAATATTTGTATTTTAGTTGATTTGATCTGACGTTACCAACACTAGCTACTAAGGTAGCTCTCGAACTCATAACTGGTCTATCTCGATCCCATCTAGAATAACCGACAGTAGCCTTTGAACGACTAGAGTCATCTCAAAATTTCTTTGATGCTGATTGGAAAGACATACTTGGGAATATCTTACGTGCATCTCTAGCTTCAAAGTCAGCTTTTCTTTTCTCTTTTTCAAGCTCTTTAGCTCTGCACGCCCGTTCAACAAGTACAACGAACTCTTTTATTTCAAGAATCCCGATTAATAGCTTGGTGTCTTCATTCAATCCATCTTCAAATCTTTTATACATTATTGCTTTGGTTGATACACATTCCCGGGCATATCTACTAAGTCTCACAAATTCTCGCTCATATTCTGTTACGATCATATGACCCTATTTCAACTCGAGGAATTCTTTGCGCTTCTGGTCAATGAATCTCTAACTGATGTATTTCTTACGGAATTCAGTCTGAAAGAACTCCCAGGTAATCTGTTCTTTTGAGCTACAGATATCATTGTATTCCATCGATGATACGCAGAATCTCGAAGCAAGGATACAATACATTTAATACACTGATCAGGTGTACAGGATAGCTCGTCAAACACGCGGATTGTATTATCAAGCCAAAATTCAGCTCGCTCAGCATCACCATCAACAGTGGTTTTGAATTTTTCGACCCTGTGTTTCCTAATTTTATCAACTGATGGCTTATTCATTCGTACTGGGTCAACAACTTGTGGCATAACAAGTATTTGAGGAGGAATCGATGGGAGAGAATGTTGTGGAATAGCCGGATTTGTATGAATGTACCGTGTAAACCATTCGTTCATCATCTGATAAAAGGCTTGTTTAGCCTCACTTTCATGGCTACTCGAAATCGACCTAGAATCAGTCGGCGCTTTCCCTTGAGCAAGAGCGAGCACATTACTTTCTACATCATCTGCTACGACTTGATCGAAATCCATTTACTATATGAAAACACATTTCAATTGCCAGGAATCATCACACTATCACAGTATAATAATATGGCATGTATAGCTAGACTCAAACGTGCTATGTTAGTCCTAGAATCGACTAAGCCGTAGCTCTGATACCAATAAAATGTAACACCCCTAACCTGTAACTATCACTAGAATAGGGATAAGAGGAGTTACCGGACATATAAAAAGTTTTATGGTTATTTCACAAATATAATATACCATCATCATATCATATCAAGTCATTAACAAAGAGTCCCTTTAAAAGGTATACGAGACCTTAAACATGCATTGGAAAAGGGTCTGGACGAAACTGAGCACATACAAAATTTTTTGAAAACTTAACATTTTCAAAGTTACGGAGGTCACACGCTCGTGTGGGTAGGCCATGTGCCTCACACAGCATCAGGAACACTTGTGTGTTCAAGCTATGGCAAAACAAGACATACATACTGACTTGTCCACACGGTCAAATACATGCCCGTGTGCTTGACCCGTGGGCAACACTGACTTAATTCACACGGCCTGTCACACGCTCGTGTGACATGCCTGTGTGCGAGGCTGACTTGATTCGAATTACAATCTTAAGGGACACGGTCGAGACACATGCCCGTGTGCTCAACTGTGTGGGCAAATATAGGCCATTTGCTTGGCCAATTTACCACTCGAATTTTGGGTCAAACCTACAAGCATCAAACCAATAAAATTTCATACCTCAAAGGCATCCAAATCATACCAAAGCATGCATAATTTAACTCTTAACATCATCATTCATTGTTTTATGCAAATCTAACTCAAAAATTGTAACACCCAAAACCCGGCCTAAACGTTATGGCTGAATCTGGTGGTGTCACATTGAAGTGTTTAGCGTAAAACTTGTTGTTGTTGAAATCACCAAAATCAGTCAATCATTTTATTATTAAACGGTGATTGCAAAATAGGTTGTTCATTTCCAAAGCGTGCATCACTAAAAACTAATCACTTTTAAAACGTTATTAATTTTCAAAATCTCATTTATTTCTGAAGTTTTTTTTTTTAGGAAATGTTGCGAAAATGCAGTGTTTTGAAAACGGTTAATCTTTTTGAAAACCAGCTTTCTATCACTATCAGTTAAGTATCAAATAAATAAAGCCAAAATAAAATAAATTAGGTTTAAGAGGCCTTAGTACAGAATCAAACCCAAAGCGAAATTGTAAATATTGAAAAAGTTAAGCATTAAAAAGCTACGGTCATGTGGAAACCTCCGAGTCCCTCGCGACTCCAATTAGTCTAAGGTTGGGGATTACCTGTACAATTAAACAGAGGGGTGAGTTTACGAAAACTCAGTGTGTAATCCCTAAAACATACATACAGTCAGTATACAGAATGCAATAATAGATAACAGTCTGGGCCTGAGCCCTACTTAGTGACAGTACAGTGTCAGGTGGCCTTAGCCCATTTCAGTTTCAAAATCTGAAATAGAAAACATGTGGGCCTAAGCCCAATATAGTGACAGTGTCAGTAACAGAAATGGAACAATGCAATAATGTAACCCATCTCAAACCAGCCAACACACCACTTCGTACCACCAACACACCATGTGAGGATAAAATCGACCCACCCAGCCGTTACACCAATATTAACACCGGTTGTGGCACTAATCAGTATCGCAGCAAAGCTGCCATTAATTAAAATGAATAAGAGCCGTAAAGAGGATAACTATAAGTTATAAATAGAATGGCTACAAGCCATAAACAGAATGGAACAACGCCATGAGTACAGTAATATGATTGGCACAAAGCCATTAGTAGTAGTATGATAGGCACACAGCCATCAGTAATGGTAATATGATCGGCACAGAGCCATTAGTAGCAGTGATATGATCGGTACACAGCCACCAGTAACGGTAATATGATCGGCACAAAGCCATCAGTAGCATCGCAGCAGAGCTGCCAGCAATAGTATTATAGCAAAGCTACCAATGACAGTATCGCAGCAAAGCTGCCAGTAACAGTGTATGTGGAAAAGCTACCAGTATAGAACACTTCCTCCATAACAGTATCCCAACCCCATGCAGCATGTAGAAAGTCATGCTCAAGATCAGTCATACAAATCACAGGCAAACCAGTCACACAAATCACAGGCAAATTAGTCAATTGCACTCTACAGGGGTATTATGCTCATTTTACCCTACAGGGGCATTACGATCATTTTACCCTATAGGGGCATTACGATCATTTTACCCTACAGGGGCATTACGGTCATTTTACCTTATAGGGGAATTACGGTCATTTTACCCTATAGGGGCATTACGATTATTTTATCCTACTAGGGCATTACAGTCACTTTACCCTACAGAGGTATTACGGTCATTTTACCCTATAGGGGTATTACGGTTATTTTACCTTACAGGGGTATTACGGTCATTTTACTTACGTTGGGGTCTCAGTGCAGATAACGACCTTTTCGAAGGCCTACTGTAACATCCCAAAAGTTAGGGGTTATAAATATTTGCATAATTGCATGTTGTGCTTGCTCGGCGGGTTATTTGAGTGTATTTAGGGGTTCTAGGGAGTCATGGGATTGAGTCGGAGCCTTGGATAAATTTTAATTTTTGGCCCTTAAGAGGAGAGGGCTGGTTGAGGTTGGACTTAAGTATATTTGAGTGTGTTATGCTAACCTAAGTGGAGCTTGTTGCAAGGTGGTGTGGCATCAAGTGGAGAGCAAGAAGGGAAGGGGTTCGAATCCCTCAGGTGGCAAATAAAGGATTTTATTTTGTGTCTTGAGAGGGGAGGAAGTAAAGTTGGGATCAAACTCTTCAATGGGAGTTGGAGAATGGGTCAAACAGTTCAAATGGATGAAAGAGAGGAATTGTAGGAGGAAAAAGGGGAGAAAATCAAGGAGTGGATGGATGTGAGAAGTGTTGGCCGAAAGTGGGAAGCTAACTAATGGAATTTTGGCTGGTGTGGGGTGTTGTGATTGCATATTCGATTTTTGAAGAGGGGAGAATGTTGAATTTTCATTGGTGTTTTTGTGAGTTTTTTCAGTTTTTTTTTTCTTTTTGGCATTTTAGGTACTCTTTTCTCCCTTCTTTTCTTTTCTCAATTGTGTCTTTGCCGAATCTATTTGTGAATTGACCACTCGTACATCTCTTCTTCAACTTTTCTCTCTTTCCCTT
This sequence comes from Gossypium bickii, assembly GCA_025503065.1. NCBI lineage: Eukaryota > Viridiplantae > Streptophyta > Magnoliopsida > Malvales > Malvaceae > Gossypium > Gossypium bickii. Next base: position 103,940,829 of record CP106710.1, on the reverse strand, counting down.
TTTCTTGTCAATTGCCGAATAGGTAAGCCTCTACTTCCACTTTCTCTTCTTTCCTCTTTACACTATTCTTTTCTCTCTGGCCGAATGCAACCCTATCTTCATCTCATATCTTTCTTGTTCCCTCTCTTTGCAAAGCTTTAACCAAGGTACTTAAACTTTGACCTCTTGGTGTAGGCCGAATCTATTAGAGTCCAAGCATACCTTCTTCTCTGTTCATTCAGCATTTGAATATTGGAAAGTGGTTGGTAAGTGTGACTATGGCCGAATAGGGGTGGTTGGCTTCTCTGTACAATTCTGTGTTTCTTAGGGCCGAAAGGCCGTTTCTTTTGTTGTCTTGGAACAACGTTGCTAACTTGTTCTTTTCACTAGGGACTCGGTTTCTTAATCAAAGGGTGTAAACTGAATACTCTACCATAACAAGGAGTTGTCGTTTCTGGTAAGTAAAGGCAATGGAGAAAGTATTTCTATACCTTGGTTTATCACGGGTAAAGACTAACTAATAGTCAATTTTGATCTCATGTGCTCCGAAAAGTGTTGTGAATCGTAATCCATAACAAGTGTGTAATCTCACACAATTGTTTATGATAGCATGTGATGTTCTGTGATTTGGCCAAATGCCGAAATGCCGAAAAGCTGGAGTATCGGCAACCAAGGTCACTCAAGCGTGCGAATGCTTGTAGTGATAAACCAAGCCACTTGTGATGGCAATAGATCATTGAGAGTGTCACGAATGCTTTCGTGAAACTGAGGCTGTAATGGGCCTTGTTGGGCCGAATTTGGCTGAGTGGGCTCAATGGGATAACGGGCCCACATGAGTGAAATCGATGGTAAGTACCGGTTGATTTGCTATGACTGTGAAGTTCGCAGAGCCGAGGCCGAAAGTGAGTTTAATGGGCCACATGAGCTTGTGGGCCTGTTTGGGCCAAAATTGGATTTTAGGCCCAATTACATCGTAGTGACCAGAAATGGAAATCAAGTCGCTCGAGGCGACATTAGGCCTTCAGAAAGGCCGTTGTACGGGGTAAATTGCCGAAATACCCTTAGTGGGTAAATTACTAAAATACCTTTAGTAGGTAAATTACCGAAATACTCTTAGTGAGTAAATTACCGAAATACCCTCGATGGGTAAATTACCAAAATACCCCAAGGGGAGAAATTACCGTTTTACCCCTTAGTGACAAAGTGACCGTTATGCCCTTGGTGGTGGTTAAACATCGTTTATGTGATTATATATATATCTATATATATATATATATATATATATATATATATATATATATATATATATATATATATCTGTTTATAATTTATTCTACTAATCGCATTCATATCAAAGTTGCATTGGTTTGGGTTGATGATTGGAGGAAGTACCATTTTAGTGGCTCAGCCACATACCGTTCAAGTGGCACCGCCACATACCGTTTTAGTGGCTTAGCCACAAATACCGTAATTAGCAGCTTGACTGCAATATTGGAGAGTTTTGGCTGGATGAGTTGATGATAAACTGTAATTATAACATATTTTAATCCCACATTTAGTATGTTTTGGATGATTTATCCTCTGTTTCGTATGAAATGGTGCTCTTAATCCTTTCTTTTCATGTCCTATACCTAGGAAAGCACCCTAGGATAAAAAGAACGAGAAACGGGCCCAAAACAAAGTAAATTGGGCCAAGGAAGAAATCGACACGGCCTAGACTTAAGCCCACACGGTCGTGCCTCACCGAGATACTAGAACACGGTCTGACCCCCGATTTACACGACCGTGCCTCATTAAAGAAGTCCGAGCATGGCCTGACCACGATCCACAAGGGCGTGTACGATGGCCGTGTTCCTGTTACTAGAAAGAGCAATTTCACTCGGATTTGGATACTTTTGGAGAACGAAACGTATTTTGAAATCCTATATAAACCACCTAAGTACTACCAGAAAAGGAGGGTGGTTAGCTAGGCCAAGGAGCCAAGCCGAAATGGTCAGAATTGTGGGAATAACTCAAAGATAGCCAATGGATCCATCTGAAGAAGCCGGAATTCTACTCAAGACGGCAGATCTCTCCTTCGATTCCTTCAGGGAGTTTTAGGGATTTCTTATGTTTTCTTTTATCTTTTCTATTGAGATGTTTTCTTTTATAGTTATGAACTAAATCCTTTAGATACCTGAAGGGGATGAAACCTATGATGGATTTTGTTATTATTTTCTGAAATTATATGATAAATACTTAGTTTGTTCTTAATTTTGCATGCTTAATCCAAATTTGATGTGCTTAGGTGGAGGAGGAATAGACCCTGCTTAAGAGTAGATCTACCATAATTAAGCGGATTTGATCACAGCCTAGAGATAAGGTGACGAGATTTTTCCAGATTAGGGTGAAACCTAATATGGGAGTCCATAGATCGATTTACTGCTATTCTAGGGGGTTATTATAAGAGAACGAGAGTTCCAATAATTAACCTAGGGTTACATGTTTTTCGCCTCGGGAGAGGGTTTAATATACATTAGGGAGTCTTACGGATCAAACTAAGTAAATAAATCATACGGTTCAGGGTTTAATAACAAATGAAGCCTAGGTGGATTCTTCCTGAGGGTATCGTCTTAATCAACTAAGTTTTTCCTAAAGTTATTTTCCCAATTCGTTCTTTTTATTTTTGTGTCTTTAGCTTAGTAGTACGTTAATTTTAGATTAAAAACAACTTCACTTATTTTAGGCTAAATAATAAAAAGAAATTTAGTATTAGTACTTTTAGTTCTTGTGGGTTCGACAATCTGGTCTTGCCTAAGCTATACAATTGTTTGATAGGTACACTTGCCTTTAATCATTGTTAGAGTTAGTTTCTAGGTTCGATCACATTCTCTTTCTAAATTTTAAAGCTCTGATTTTAGCGATCAGTTGACATGGTCCCCACATGGTGTGTTGGTTGGTACGGGTGAAGAGTTAGTCAGCTGGATAGGATTGGGGTGGGCACATATCAACTTGCATTGACATGATTTGGGGCTTAGGCCTAGATTACGACCGTTATAGGAGATTACTCACTGAGTTCTTGTAACTCACCCCTTTCTTTTAACCATGCAGGTAATCCCCAGCATTAGAGGATTTAGAGCTGTGGAAGACTCAGAGGTGGCCATACATCGGATTTACTTCTAAACAAAACTTAGTAAGTTTGGATTTAATTTAATTTATATTATTTTTAGGTTAATATTTTATGTAATAAGGCCATTGAGAATTTTTTTAAAACTTTCATTTGGTAATTCTGTTAGTTATGAATTGTTAAACGATTAAACACGGGTTTTTAAAACAATAACTACTATTTTCAAAATATTACGTTTCTACAACTATTTCAGTCAGACTTCTGCAACAAACAAAGTTTTCGAAAATAATAACATCTTTGCAAGAATATAACTTCGAGCAAACCTTGTTTTTGTAAGCAACAAAATTCGGAGTTTTAAAAGGATACAAAGTTTTTTAAACTGAGAAGGGGTTTTAACGAACGCGTAGCTTTTAAACAACCTTTTGATGTGACATGCTAGATCCGACCATAATATCTAGGCCGAGTTTGAGGTGTTACATTTAATGGTATCAGAGCCTGGTTTCAAAACTCGACTGTGGAATGGGTTTGAAAATTTTCCCAAATCTGTTTAAACTTTGGTTTAGAAAAAGTGATAGTGTTACTGGAAGTATGGCACACCGAGTCTCTGGCACCAAATCCATAAGTTTCCTGACCTTATACTTTGATATATGCTATAACGACTGTACTTAAAAACTACTAGGGATATTGGTAGTATATCGAACTCTTTAGTTAAGGAAACTGAGACTATAGGAGACTAAAACTATAGCAAACTCGATCTGCGAAAACTACTCATATTACTGTCCTTTCATAAAACATTTGTTAATAATTACATGAACTATAAGCTGATTCATAAAAATCTTATGCAGATTAATACGTTACATTGATATGAGTACAAGAGGTCACGGAAGGGGTACATGTAGCCGTGGTAGAGGCCGATGTGCTAGGGCTGGATCCTCAGCGTCACGACATATGCTTGAAAGGGAAGCACCGGCATCGCCATTGACTGAGACGGGGTCTCGTGACTGAGCTGGTGGGGATGATGCTCTGTCTCAAGCGATGCTACGGGTTTTAGAAAGGGTTGTTGGAGCAAGTACTGGGTCAGTGACCCGAGGGTCAATTTCTAAGCGACTTCGATCAAACGGGGCAAAAATCTTCAAGGGCGTCTCTAGTATAGCCTCGAATGTAGCAGAATATTGGTTAGAGGCGGTGGAGTGAATCATGGATGACCTGGACTGCACAGTAGAACAGAAACTGAAAGGAGTAGTGTCTTTACTGTGAGATGAGGCATATCATAGGTGGCTTACCGTGAGGGAAGATACATAAGCTGACCGTGTAACATGGGATTTCTTTAAGACGGCCTTCGAAGGAATGTATGTCGGGGCAAGTTTTGTGGATGCTCTTAGAAAGGAATTTCTGAATCTAGTTCAGGGGAGTAAGTCTGTAGTGGAATATGAGGCAGAATTCCTGTGATTGAGCCGGTATGCTCAGGGCATCGTCGTGACTGAGTATGAGCGCTGTGTGAGGTCTGACGATGGTCTTCGGGAAAGAGACTTCGCTGCTCTGATAGAGAAGACTAAGATTGCCGAGTATGTGAAATGCTCTGAGCATTAAAACCGTGAAAAGGAAAGGGGTAGGAATAAGAGAGATTTTGGTCCTTCAAGGTCTTTAGGTGGATTTCGTAAGAGGCCTAGGTTTGATGGGCCAGCCCGAGTTGGGATTCCAGTTGTTGTTAGTCGACCGCAACCATGCATTAAGTGCGGGATACTTCATTCGTGAGAGTGTTAGAGAAGAAGTGAGGGGTGTTTCAGGTGTGGGTCCAAGGATCATCAGTTCAGAAACTGTCCTCGGGAGCCTATTCAGACGCAAGCAGCCAGTTAGGGTTATGTGTAGCCTGAAAGAGGTGGTCAGCAGCCACAGAGAGGTCGTGGTCCACCCAGAGGGGGAAATGGGTTAGGATGATGTCATGGAGCATCAGGCAGAGGTGCTGGTAGTACAGAGGCGAGACAGCCAGGGTTGGTTTATGCTGCTCGGCGTCGAGAGGATGGTGACGCACCCAACGTCATAACTGGTACGTTCCTCATTCATAATGTACCATATGTTGCTTTAATTGATATTGGGTCGATGCACTCGTATGTTGCATGTATTATGTCTGGAACTTTGGGTATACAATTAGAATTTGCTGATAGAGAAATATGAGTGATTAGTCCTTTAGGACAGTTTGTTGTAGTGAATAAGTTGTTTAAAGATGTGCTCTAGAGGTTCAAGGGGTTGTCTTTCAAGCGAATTTGATGGAACTATCGTTTAGCGAGTTGATCTCATTCTAGGCATGGATTGGTTGGTGAAACACCATGCAAATTTGGATTGCGCTGCTAAGCGTATGGTATTAAAGTCTTCAGAGGATGAGGAAGTGATTGTGATAAGGGAGTGAAGGAATTATCTATCCAATGTAATCTGAGCATTAAGGGCCAAGAAGCTGGTTCGCAAAGGTTGCGAGGCATTCCTTGCTTATGTCAGCACATCTGTTGTTAATGAACCATCTGTTGAGAATGTCAGGACTGTAAAGGAGTTTCTGGATGTATTTTTTGAAGAGCTTCCAGGATTGCCTCCAAATCGCGAAGTCAAATTCGGCATTGAGCTTTTACCGAGAATGGCTCCGGTGTCCATCGCCCCTTATAGAATGGCACCGAAGGAGCTGGTAGAATTAAAGGCTCAGATCCAAGAGCTTCTGGATCAAGGATTCATCCTACCGAGTGTGTCTCCGTGGGGAGCACCAGTATTGTACATAAAGAAGAAGGATGGGTCAATGCGCATGTGTCTTGACTACCGTCAGTTGAACAAGTTAACGATTAAGAACAAGTATCCGCTACCAAGGATAGATGATCTGTTTGATTAGCTGGGAGGAGCTTCAGTTTTCTCTAAAATAGATCTAAGATAGGGTTATCATCAATTAAGGGTTAAGGAGGCAGATGTGTTCAAGACCGCATTCAGGACTCGTTATGGACACTATGAGTTTCTGGTCATGCCGTTTGGTTAACAAATCCACCAGCTACTTTCATGGATATGATGAACCGGGTCTTCCAACCCTACCTAGACCGGTTCGTGGTGGTGTTCATAGATGATATTCTAGTGTATTCAAGAACCAAGGAGGAGCATGATTCACATCTAAGGATTGTTCTGCAAATATTGAGAGAAAAGTAACTTTATGCCAAATTCAGCATGTGCGAGTTCTGGCTGAATGAGGTGACATTTTTAAGGCATGTCGTGTCTGCCGAGGGGATTAGGGTTGATATTCAGAAAGTTGAGGCCGTATTGGATTGGAAGCCACCAAAGTCAGTATCGAAGATTCAAAGTTTTATGGGTCTGGCCGGGTACTACAGACGGTTTGTTGATGGGTTTTTACTGATTGCTGCACCCCTAACTAAGTTACTGCATAAGGGAGTATTGTTTGTTTGGACTGATAAACAGTAGGAGAGTTTTGAAAAGTTGAAAAAGATTTTGACTAAAGCTCTAGTATTAATACAGCCAGAGGCTAGAAAAGAATTTGTTGTTTATTATGATGCGTCGCACACGGGTTTGGGTTGTGTGCTAATGCAGGAGGGGAAGGTGGTGGCGTATGGATCTCGTCAGCTTAGACCGCACGAGGTGAACTACCCCACTCATGACTTGGAATTAGCTGTGGTGGTGTTCGCACTAAAGATATGGAGACATTATTTGTACGGCGAAAAGTCAATCATCTACACCGACCATAATAGATTTAAGTATCTCCTAACTCAGAAGAAGTTGAACCTTAGGCAACGAATATGGATGGAGCTACTTAAGGATTATGATTGCTCGATCGAGTATCATCAGGGAAAGGCTAACGTGGTAGTGGATGCACTGAGCCGTAAGGTTGTGTGTGATTTAAGAGCAATGTTTGCTCGTCTCAGCTTGTTTGAAGATGGTAGTTTGTTAGCTAAACTACAAGTAAAACCGAGTGGGATTAGTCAGATTAAAGAGAAGCAGATGTTGGATGAGTCGTTGGTTTCTCGGTTCCAACAGGTGAAGAAGGGAGAGATTATGGATTTTGAGCTGAATAGTGAAGGAGTATTACATTTTCGTGGAAGAGTTTGTGCACCGAGGGACTCTGAGTTAAGACGATTCTGCGGGAGGCGCATAGTAGCCCATACACTATGCATCCCGGTGGAAACAAGTTATACTGAGATCTATGTGAACTGTACTGGTGGCCAGGACTTAAGCGTGAGATTACTGACTTCGTAAGTAGGTGTTTAACATGCTAGCAAGTAAAGGCTGAGCATCAACTGCCTTCGGGACTGCTGCAACCTGTTAAAATTCCACTTTGGAAGTGGAAGAGGATAACCATGGACTTTGTTAGTGGGCTACCTCTGATGCCTACTAAGAAAGATTCGATATGGGTTATTGTTGATCGACTAACTAAATCTGCTTACTTCATACCGGTTCGCACGGATTACTCGTTGCAAAAGTTAGCCAAGTTATATGTGGCAGATATTATAAGGTTACATGAGGTACCAGTGTCTATCATCTCAGACAGGGACCCTAGATTTACATGTCGATTCTGGAGAGTGTTACATGAAGCCTTGGGTATGAGGTTGGATTTCAGCACAACATTCCATCCGTAGACTGATGGTCAGTCGGAAAGGGTAATTCAGATTTTGGAAGACATGTTAAGGAGCTGTGTGATTGATTTCAAAGGTAGTTGGGTAGACTATTTACTGTTGGCAGAATTTGCTTACAACAACAGTTACCAATCTAGTATTCATATGGCACCATACGAGGCATTATATGGTCGTAGGTGTCGTACCCCTACTTGTTCGAAAGTGTAACACCCCTAACCCGTAACTGTTGCTGGACTAGGGTTAAAGGCTTTACCGGACAAATTCGGAAACTTATACAAAAATGTCTTACAAATGTACATCTATTTCAATCATAATGTCCCTTAAATGAGTCATCGAGACCTTAAGCATGCTTATAATCCGGGTCAGGACTAAATCGACATACATACAGACATTCTCGGAAATTTAAAAATTTTTCTAAGTTTCAGGGGTTACACGCTCGTGTGGGCAGACCATGTGCCTCCCACGGCTGACTTATCTTCCACGGCCACTAAGCACGCCCTTGTACTCAAGCCGTGGTCGATCTTGCCAAAAATCACATGGCTACTAGGCAGTAGACACGTCCGTGTGCCAAGGCCTTATACTCTTGTGCTAGCTATATACTTTGCCCACGGTCACTAGGCACACCCGTGTGCCACAACCGTGTGACATTATAGGCCATTTTCAAGGCCAAAATGCCACCATCTTGGGTTATACCTACAAGGAAGAATTACCAACTCATTTCATGCACATATGTCAAGCAAGAGCATACCAATTAAACCAACCAATTCATGCATTCAAAACTAGTTCCAAACATGTCAAATTACAAGACTATAATTCGTCTCATCACAAGCATATTTCATTCATTTACTAAACCAAAACTTAACCATTTCATGGATCATCTAACCATGCCAAAACATGCTTCACACATTACAAATTCCTTTAAGCAAAATACCAACATATAACTAGCCAAAGCACATGGCTAAATTCACTTCATTTACAAATACAAAAGACTAGCCTATACACGCCACATCTAGCAAAATATATTTCCAAAATGTACCAAAAACAAGTTGATTGTGTGATGACGATCCTTGACAGTTCTGAGCCTTCAGTAGCTTTGACGACCTATAAAGCAGAGAAATCTCACACACAGAGTAAGCTTTTCAAAAAGCTTAGTAACTCATAATGCAAACAAACTTAGCATATAAGGCATATGCATACTCATAGATACATTGGCACATCTAAATCACTTAATAAATTCTCACATATATACTTGGATTCATGTACTTGGCCATATTTTCCATATTCATCAACTTAAAAGTCTCACATATACAAAGCTCTTTCATGCTTATTTCCACATATCATATTGTTATCCCAATATACATACTCATCATAGTAAGATCATGTAGATACTTACCTTATATACACACTTGGTGTATAAATCAACATATCTAAAATGGATTCTCTATGTAAATAGCCATTCGGATTACAAACTTGCCCGTTGAACCGTAAGGAATCTAGTAGGATACTCAAGAAGCTTGGAATAGTAGTACAATGCCAACATCCCAGACGAGGTCTTACATACACTCGTATATCGATGCCACTGTCCCGGACAGGGTCTTACACAAATCAATATGACGCCGATGTCCCAGACATGGTCTTACACGTAAAGCTCAGATCGATGCCAACGTCCCAGATGTGGTCTTACACGTAAAACTCATATCAATGCCAACATCCCAGACGTGGTCTTACACGAAATCTCAAATCAACGCCAATGTCCCAGACGTGGTCTTAAATGATAAAATAGAACAGATACCTATGTCATGACATAGCTAATCCTATCTATTCCTAGGTTCGAACGAGACTTCTCGGACATTGTCGCTATATCAACCTTATCTCGTAATTCATATGCACAACATCTCAGAAACATTCATTATCATTATTAGTCATATGAGCATTTACAAATTCATACAAGTACGTTTTTTTGCATAGTGACTTACCTCAGATTCGGCTTAGTAGAAACAGAAACGGCTATTCGTTTACTTTCGCTTTCCCGCGATCTAAGTCCGTTTTCCTCGGTTCTTGATCTATGCATATTCATAATTAACCCTTTTATTCACTAACTTATTCAATTCAATCCAAAGATACACATTTAGGGCTATTTATAAATTAACCCTCACATTTACACAATTTATCAATTTAGTCCATTTTTCTCAAAACATCAAATTCACAAAATCAACCCACACTCATGCTTAGCCGAATGTACATATATATCATACAAGCCCATATTTTCCATCAAATTTGCAATTTAGTCCCACTCAAATTGCTATTTTCATAATTTAGCCCTATTTAGCTAAATTCATCAAAACTTCAAGAACAAACCATGTTCATCTATCTCAAATCTTTCATTTAACAAATAAACTCACCTCAAAGCTCAACATATCATCAATGGCATTTTGCACAAACATCATCAATTCACAAAATTGAGACATGGGCTTGATAGTAGACAAAGCAACGATTACAAAAACGTAGAAATTATCAAAAATCAAAGCCAATACATACCTTAATTTAGCTTGATAGTAGCCGAAATTTTGCCTAGGTTTTCTTCCTTCTTTTCTTTCTAAATTTCGGTCAAAGATGATAAGAAAATGGCCATTTTTCTTATCATCTTTTTGTTATAAACATATTATTAATCTATTTACCTCATTAACCTTCAATTAATATTTGAAACAAATATACATTAAGGGCATAATTGTCCTTTGGTCATCCACCAACTAAATAGTGGTCTATTTGCTTCATAAGGCCTTCACCTGTACAAAGCCACAACACATTGGTACTTTAACAAATAGCAAGCAACTTTCACATTTAATGCAATTCAATCTTTTTGTCAAATTAAACACACAGACGGACAAATTAACATACGAAACTTTACCACATGCTTAACCACTTATCCAAGACATAGAAAATAATATTAAAATATCATACTAACTCAGATTTGTGGTCCCAAAACCACTGTTCCGACTAAGGTATAAACTAGACTATTATAATTCTCCCCCTTTAGGGATTTTTGCCCCCTAAAATCTTATCGTTAAACAGATTCGGATAATGCTGTCTCATTGAATATTCAGGCTCTCACGTAGCCTCTTCTATTCCATGTCAATTCCATAGTACTTTTACCAACGAAATTTTCTTATTTCTCAACTCTTTCACTTCACGATCTATGATACGGATCGGTTCCTCTTCATATGTTATATCTGATTGGATTTCAATTTTAGATAGGGCAATCACATGTGACGGATCAAATCAATATCTACCGAGCAGCGAAACATGAAATACATTGTGTATCTTTTCTAGCTCAGAGGGCAACTTTAATCTATATGGAACAGGCCTAACACGTTCAATGATCTCATAGAGTCTGATGAACCTCAGACTTAATTTGCCTTTACATCCAAATCGAAGCACTTTCTTCCACGGAGACACTTTCAGAAATACTTTGTCGCCGATCTCAAATTCTATATCTTTTCGTTTCAAGTCTGCATAAGACTTCTGACGATCAGATGTTGCTTTCATACAATCTCGAATCAGTTTCACTTTCTGTTCTGAATCATTTGTCAAATCAACCCCATGTAGCTTATTTTCACTGAGCTCAGTCCAATACAGAGGTGTACGACATTTACGTCCGTACAAAGCTTCATAAGATGCCATTTTGATACTTGACTGAAAACTGTTATTGTATGCAAATTAAATCAATGGCAGATACTATTCCCACGTACCGTTAAACTCAAGTATACAACATCTCAACATGTCTTCAAGAATCTGAATAATTCGTTCAGACTAACCATTTGTTTGCGGACGAAAAGCTGTACTGAAGTGTAATTTCGTACCCAAAGCTTCTTGCAATTTCTTCCAAAATCGTGACGTAAATCTCAGATCTCTATCTGATACAATGGATAGTGGCACCCCGTGCAATCTCAAAATTTCAAAAATATAAAGCTGACTAATCTATCAAGTGAATAGTCTGATCTTACTAGAATAAAATGGGTAGATTTCGTCAATCGGTCAACTATGACCCAAATCGCATCTTTCTTTCTACGAGTTAAAGGCAATCCAGAAACAAAATCCATTGTCACTGTATCTTATTTCCACTCAGGAATCAGAATTGGTTGTAGCAACCCAGACGGAACTTGACGTTCGGCTTTCACTTGTTGACAGATTAAACATTTCGACACAAAGTCAGAAATGTCTCGTTTCATACCAGACCACCAATAGTGTTGTTTCAAATCATGATAGATTTTCATACTTTCCGGATGAACAGATAGACGACTATTATGTGCTTCACTAAAAATTAGCTAAATCAACTCCAGATTTCTTGGAACACAGATACGACCTCGAAATCTCAAGCAATCATCAATAACTCGAAATTCAAATTCAGAATTCGAATCACACTGAGCTCGTTTCACTAATAACTCATTATCAAATTTCTGAGCATCACATATCTACTGTATAAATAATGGTTTCACTTATAACTTAGTTAACACAGAACTATCATTAGACAAATTCAACTAAGCATTCAGAGCACGTAGTGCAGACAATGATTTTCTACTCAAAGCATCAGCAACAACGTTCGCTTTACCCGAATGATAATCTATCACAAGTTCATAATCTTTTAGCAGCTCTAACCATCTTCTTTCACATAGGTTCAAATCTTTCTGAGTCATCAGATATTTCAGACTTTTATGATCTGAAAACACATGGCATTTCTCACCGTACAGGTAATGGCGCCAGATCTTAACTGCAAACACAATCACAGCAAGCTCAAGGTCGTGTGTCAGTTATTTCTTTTCATGAGGCTTCAATTGTCTCAAGGCATAAGCTACAACTTGGCCTTCCTGTATCAAAACACTTCCCAGACCATTTAACGAAGCATCAATGTATATAACAAATTCTTTACCCGATTTTGGCTGTACTAACACTGGAGCTTCTGTTAACAAAGTTTTCAACTGATCAAAACTTTTCTGGCATTTATCTGCCCATTCAAATCTAACATCTTTCTGAAGTAATCTAGTCAGCGGAGTTGCTACCACCGAAAAACCTTTCACAAATCGATGATAATAACCAACTAAACCCAGAAAATTACGGACTTCAGATACATTTCTTGGAGGTTTCCAATTTAGAATAGCAGAAATCTTGTTCGGATCAACACGAATTCCAAAAGCTGACAAAATATGTCCCAGAAAACTAATCTCGTGTAACCAGAATTCACATTTACTGAATTTCGCATACAATTGCTTTTCTCTCAGAGTTTGCAACACAATTTTCAAATGTTCAGCGTGCTCATTTTCATCACCTGAATAAATCAGGATGTCATCTATGAATACCACAACAAATCGATCTAGGTACGGTCTGAAAATTATGTTCATCAGATCCATAAAAATAGCAGGAGCATTAGTTAGTCCAAATGGCATAACTAAGAACTCATAATGTCCGTACCTCGTTCTGAAAGCATTCTTCAGAATGTCTGAATCTTTAACTCTCAACTGGTAGTATCCCTATCTCAGATCAATCTTAGAAAATACAGTAGCTCCTTTTAACTGATCAAATAAATCGTCAATTTGGGGCAACGGATATTTATTCTTTATAGTCACCTTATTCAACTGACGATAATCGATGCACATTCTCATCGTGCCATCTTTCTTTTTCACAAACAAAACAGGAGCACCCCAAGGTGAGAAACTCGGTCTAGCAAACCCTCTATCAGTCAATTCTTGTAACTGTGACTTTAACTCTTTCTACTCTGTTGGTGCCATTCTATACGGAGCTATTGAAATAGGTGTAGTACTAGGTAGTAAATCAATACCAAATTTGACTTCACGAATCGGAGGTAAACCCGGTAACTCTTCAGGGAACACATCAGAATACTCACAAACAATAGGCACTAATTTAACTTTCTTCTTAGATACTTTCGAATCAATCACATAAGCGAAATATGCCTCATAACCCTTTTTCACATATCTTTGAGCTTTCAAAATAGATATCACAGCAGGCAATCCATTCAAATCATTAGACTCAACCCGTAGAATGTCATTATCCGAACATCTTAAATCAATAGTCTTTCTTTTACAGTCACAACAGCATCATGCAAAAACAACCAATCCATACCCAGAATAATATCAAACTCATCAAATGGAAAAAGCATCAGATCAGCAGGGAAACAAATATCTCAAAACATTAACGGACAGTTCTTGCATACTTTGTCAACAAGGACACTTTTACCTAAGGGGTTCGATACTTTTATAGGAAACTCAGTAGACTCTACGGGCAAAGTCTTATTGTATACTTAATTCATCTATACATACGAATGCGTAGAACCAGGGTCTATTAATACAATCACAGAAGTATCATAAAGTGTAAAAGAACTCGTTATAACATCTGGTGATGAAGCTTCCTCACGAGCTTGAATAGCATACGCTCTGGCGGGTGCTCTAGCTTCAAACTTGGCAACATTGTCTCTCGTAGTTCTCTGACTACCACTGATATTTCTTACATTCTGTGAAGGTCTACCTCTCACAGGTGCATTATCAGATCTAAGATTCTGAACAGTCTTAGGCTCGACAGACTCAAGGCAATCATGGATAAAATGATCAACCGATCCATATCTGAAGCAAGCTCTGTCGTTTAATCCACAGCTTTCCGGATGCCTTTTTCCATAATGTTTACATTCAGGTCTCTCAGATCGAGCATTACCAACACTAGCCACTGAAGTTGTTGGAGTTTTAGAACTCATTTGCGGTCTAAATTGATTTCTATTCGAATGTCCAACATTATCTCTGGAATGACTTTGATTATCTCTGAATCTTTTCAGACCAGACTGAAATGATTTACTCTAAAATTCTTTCTCATATCTCGAGCTTCAGGCTCAGCTTTTCTTTTATCTTTCCCAAGTGCCTCAGCTTTGCACGCTCGATCAACGAGTACAACGAACTCTTTTATTTCTAAAATCTCGACTAGCAAACGAATGTCTTCATTAAGGCCATCTTCGAATCTTTTACACATTATAGCTTCAGATGATACACATTCTCGAGCATACTGACTCAGTCTCACGAATTCTCGTTCATACTCAGAAATAATCATTCGGCCCTATTTTAGTTCCAGAAATTCTTTTTGTTTCTGATCGACGAATATTTCACTGATATATTTCTTCTGGAACTCGATCTGAAAGAAGTCTCATGTAACTTGCTCTTTCGGAACAACAGAAATAAAAGTTTTCCACCATTGATAAGCTGCATCTCGAAGTAATGACACAACACACTTTATACACTCTTCCGGAATCAAAGACATCTCATCAAATACTCGGATCGTGTTTTCTAACCAGAACTCAGCTTTTTTAGCATCATCATTATTAGTAGCCCGAAACTCTTCGGCCCCATACTTACGGATCTTGTCAACCGGAGGCTTATTCAACGGATTCAGATTTGCAGTTAGAGGTATATCGAATGCTTGAGGGGGATTAATCGAGGGCGGGGTTGTGAAACAGTCAGGTTATTCTTTACAAATTGAGTGAACCACTCACTCATCATCTGGAAAAAGCTTGTTTAGCTTCTCCCTCGTGACTACTCGTAGCCGATCTCGAATTAGAGGGTGCTGTCCCTTTCACGGGAGCAGGCTCATTACTCTCAACGTCGTCAGCTACGGCTCTTTTGGGATCCATTGCTATAAAGAAATCACATTTTATACATCAAGTTCATCTCACTATCACGATTCAGATATATGGCATGTATAGCTAGACTCGGACACGCTACGTTAGTTCGAGAATCGGCTAAACCGTAGCTCTGATACCAACCAAATGTAACACCCCTAACCCATAACCATCGTCGGACTAGGGTAAAGGCCTTACCGGACAGATTCAGAAACTTATACAGAAATGTCATACAAATGTACATCTATTTCAATCATAATGTCCCTTGACGGTCCTTGACGGTCCCGAGCCTTCAGTAGTTTTCATGACTTATAAAGCAGAGAAATCACACAAATGGAGTAAGCTTTCCAAAAGCTTAGTAAGTCATAATGCAAACAAACTTAGCATATAAGGCATACACATACTCATAGTTACATTGGCACATCTAAATCACTTAATAAATTCTCACATATATACTTGGATCCATGTACTTGGCCATATTTTCCACATTCATCAACTTAAAAGTCTTACAAATACAAAGCTCTTTCATGCTTATTTTCACATATCATATTGTTATCCCAATATACATACTCATCATAGTAAGATCATGTAGATACTTACCTTATATACACACTTGGTGTATAAATCAACATATCTAAAATGGATTCTCTATGTAAATAGCCATTCGGATTACAAACTTGCCCGTTGAACCGTAAGGAATCTAGTAGGATACTCAAGAAGCTCAGAATAGTCGTACAATGCCAACGTCCCAGATGAAGTCTTACATGCACTCGGATATAGATGCCACTGTCCCGGACAGGATCATACACGAATCAATACAACGTCGATGTCCCAGACATGGTCTTACATGTAAAGCTCAGATCGATGCCAACGTCCCAGACGTGGTCTTACATGTAAAACTCATATCGATGCCAACATCCCAGACGTGGTCTTACACAAAATCTCCAATCAACACCAACGTCCCAAACATAGTCTTACATGATAAAATAGAATAGATACCTATGTCATGACATAGCTAATCCTATCTATTCCTAGGTTCGAACGAGACTTCTCAGACATTGTCACTATATCGACCTTATCACGTAATTCATATGCACAACATCTCAGAAACATTCATTATCATTATTAGTCATATGAGCATTTACAAATTCATACAAGTACGTTTATTTGCATAGTGACTTACCTCAGATTCGACTTAGTAGAAACAGAAACAGCTATTCGTTTACTTTTGCTTTCCCACGATCTAGGTCCGTTTTCCTCGGTTCTTGATCTATACATATTCAGAATTAACCCTTTTATTCACTAGCTTATTCAATTCAATCCAAAGACACACATTTAGGGCTATTTACAAATTAACCCTCACATTTGCACAATTTGTCAATTTAGTCCATTTTTCTCAAAACATCAAATTCAGAAAATCAACCCACACTCATGCTTAGCTGAATGTACATATATATCATACAAGCCCATATTTTCCATCAAATTTGCAATTTAGTCCCTCAAATTGCTATTTTCACAATTTAGCTCTATTTAGCTAAATTCATCAAAACTTCAAGAACAAAATATGTTTATCTAGCTCAAATCTTTCATTAAACAACTAAACTCATCCCAAAGCTCAATATATCATTAATGGTATTTTACACAAACATCATCAATTCAAAAAATTGAGACATGGGCTTAATAGTAGACAAAGCAACGATTACAAAAACGTAGAAATTTTCAAAAATTAAAGCCAATACATACCTTAATTTAGCTTGATAGTAGCCGAAACTTAGCTTAGGTTTTCTTCCTTCTTTTCTTTCTAAATTTCGGTCAAAGATGTTAAGAAAATGGCCATTTTTCATATTTGTTTTTTTTTTATAAACATATTATTAAACTATTTACCTTATTAACCTTCAATTAATATTTGAAACAAATATACATTAAGGGCAAAATTGTCCTTTGTTCATCCACCAACTAAATAGTGGTCTATTTACTTCATAAGGCCTTCACCTTTACAAAGCCACAACACATTGGTACTTTAAAAAATAGCAAGCAATTTTCACATTTAATGAAATTTAATCCTTTTGTCAAATTAAACACACAGACGGAAAAATTAACATACGAAACTTTACCACATGCTTAACCACTTATCAAAGACGCAAAAAATAATATTAAAATATCATACTGACTCAGATTTGTGGTCCCAAAACCACTATTTCGACTAATGTATAAACCAGACTGTTACAGGTAAAATTGGGTGAGCGGCGACTGTTGGGGCCAGAGCTAATTTTTGAAACTGAAGAGAAAATGAAGTTGATACGAGATCAGTTAAAAGAAGCATCTGATAGGCAGAAGTCGTATGCTGACTTAAAGCATAAAGAGATATAGTTTGTTGTGGGGGATTATGTTTTCTTGAAGGTCTCACCTTGGAAAAAGATCCTGATGTTTGAACGGAAGGACATGTTGAGCCCCAGATTCATTGGACCTTACCGGGTATTAAAACGTGTTGGATCAATCGCCTATTAGCTTGAGCTGCCTTCTGAGTTAAACCGGATACATGATGTGTTCCATGTTTCTATGCTGAGGTGCTATCATTCGAATCCTTCTCATGTAGTGCCGGTAGAGGAGATTGCGATAAGACCTGATCTAACATTTGAAGAGGAACCGATACATATTTTGGATCATGATGTTAAGGTGCTGATAAGGAAGTCTATTCCGTTAGTCAAGGTGTTGTGGCATAATCACGGTTCAGAGGAAGCCACGTGGGAGCCTGAGGAGGCAATGAGACATCAATACCCTCATCTCTTTTGATCAGGTAAATTTCAAGCCTGAAATTTCTTTAAGGGGGTAGAATTGTAAAATCCCAAAAGTTAGGGGTTATAAATTTTTGCATAGTTGCATGTTGTGCTTGCTCAGTGGGTTTTTTGAGTATATTTGAGGGTTCTAGGGAGGCTTGGGATTGAGTCGGGCCCTGGAGAAATTTTAGTTTTTGTCCTTTTAGAGGAGAGGGCTGGTTAAGGTTGGACTTAAGTATATTTGAGTGTGTTATCCTCACACAAGGGGAGCTTGTGGGAAGGTGGTGTCGCGTCAAGTGGAGAGCAAGGAGGGAAGGGTTTCAAATCCCTCAGGTGGCAAATAAAGGATTTTATTTTGTGGCTTGAGAGGGAAGGAAGCAGAGTTGGGATCAAACTCTTCAATGAGAGTTGGAGAGTGGGTCAAACGGTTCAAATGGATGAAGGAGAGGAATTGTAGGAGGAAAAAGGGGAGAAAATCAAGGAGTGGATGGGTGTGAGAAGTGTTGGCCGAAAGTGGGAAGCTAACTAAGGGAATTTCGGCTGGTGTGGGGTGTTGTGAGTGCATATTCAGTTTTGGGAGAGGGGAGAGTGTCGAATTTTCCTTGGTGTTTTTGGGATTTTTTTTTTTAGGTTTTTGTTTAGTTTTGGTATTTTGGGTACTCTTTTCTCCCTTGTTTTCTTTTCTCAATTGTGTCTTTGCCAAATCTATTTGTGAATTGACCACTTGTCTCTTCTTCAACTTTTCTCTCTTTCACTTTCTCTTGTCAATTGCCGAATAGGTAAGCCTCTACTTCCACTTTCTATTCTTTCCTCTTTACACTATTCTTTTCTCTCTGGCTGAATGCAACCCTATCTTCATCTCTTATCTTTCTTGTTCCCTCTCTTTGCAAAGCTTTAACCGAGGCATTTAAACTTTGACCCCTTTGTGTAGGCCGAATCTATTAGAGTCTAAGCATAGCTTCTTCTCTGTTCATTCAGCATTCAGGTATTAAAAAGTGGTTGGTAAGTGTGACTATGGCCGAATAGGGGTGGTTGGCTTCTCTGTATCATTTTGTGTTTTTAGGGCCGAAAGGCTGTTTCTATTGTTGTCTTAGAACAACGTTTCTAACTTGTTCTTTCACTAGGGACTCAGTTTCTTAATCAAAGGGTGTAAACCGAATACTCTACCATAACAAGGAGCTCTCATTTCTGGTAAGTAAAGGCAATGGATAAAGTATTTCTATACCTTGGATTATCAAGGGTAAAGACTAACTAATAATCAATTGTGATCTCAGGTGCTTCGGAGAGTGTTGTGAACCGTAATCCATAACAGGTGTGTAATCTCATACCATTGTTTGTGATAGTATGTGTTGTTCTATGATTTGGCCAAAAGCCGAAATGCCGAAAAGCCAGAGTATCGGCAACCGAGGTCACTTGAGCGTGCGAATGCTCGTAGTGATAAATCAAGCCACTTGTGATGGCGATATACCGTTGAAAGTGTCACGAACGCTCTCGTAAAATTGAGGCCGTAACAGGCCTTGTTGGGCCAAAGTGGGCTGAGTGGGGTCAATGGGATAACGGACCCACATGAGTGAAATCGATGGTAAGTACTAATTGATTTGCTGCAATTGCGAAATCCGCAGAGCCGAGATCGAAAGTGAGTTTAATGGGCCACATGAGCGTGTGGGCCCATTTGGGCTGAAATTGGGCTTTAGGCCCAATTACACCTTAGTGACCGGAAATGGAAATTAAGTCGCTCGAGGTGACATTAGGCATTCGAAATGGCTGTTGTAGGGGGTAAATTATCGAAATACCCTTAATGGCTAAATTATCGAAATACTCTTAGTGGGTAAATTACTAAAATACCCTCGATGGGTAAATTATCGAAATACCCCCAAAGAGAGAAATTACTGTTTTATTCCTTAGGGACAAAGTGACCATTATGCCCTTGGTGGTAGTTAAACATCATTTATGTGATTATATATATCTGTTTATAATTTGTTATACACTGCATTCATATCATGTTGCATTGGGTTGGGTTGATGATTGGAGCAAGTATCGTTTTAATGGCTCTGCCACATACCGTTCGAGTGGCATCGCTGCATACCGTTTTAGTGGCTCAGCCACAAATACCGTAATTAGCAGGTTGACTACAATATTGGAGAGTTTTGGCTGGGTGGGTTGACATGGTCCCCACATGGTGTGTTGGTTGGTACGGGTGGAGAGTTAGTCAGCTGGATAGGATTGGGGTGGGCATATATCCACTTGCATTGACATGATTTAGGGCTTAGGCCCAGATTGTTACCGAATAGGGCTTAGGCCCAGACTGACACTGTATGGGCTCAAGCCCAAACTATGACCGTTATAGGGGTTTACACACTGAGTTCTTGTAACTCTCCCCTTTCTTTTAACCGTGCAGGTAATCCTCAACGCTATAGGATTTGGACCTGTGGAAGACTCGGAGGTGGCCATACATCGGATTTACTTTTAAACGAAACTTAGTAATTTTGGATTTAATTTAATTTATATTATTTTTGGATTAATAATTTATGTAATAAGGCTATTGGGATTTTCTTTTTAAACTTTCATTTGGTAATTCTATTAGTTATGAATTGTTAAACTGTTAAACACGGGTTTTTAAAATAAAAACTACTGTTTTCAAAATATCACGTTTTTGCAACTATTTAAGTCAGACTTCTGCAACAAATAAAGTTTTTGAAAATAATAACATTTTTGCAAGAATATAACTTTGAGCAAATCTTGTTTATGTAAGCAACGAAATTCGTAGTTTTAAAAGGATACAAAGTTTTTTAAACTGAGGAGGGGTTTTAATGAACGCATAGCTTTTAAACAACCTTTTGATGTGACATGCTAGATCTGGCCATAACGTCTAGGCCGCATTTGGGGTGTTCCACCTATAGTCGCCTCGAGCGACACGAATAACCTAAATGGTCATAACGGTGTAAATGGGCCTAAGGCCCTTTATTCGACCCAAGTGGGCCCACATGCTCATGTGGCCCATTTGCCCAAATTCAGTCAAGGCTATGCGAACTAAATAGCCCAGTCCAATATTTGAAACCTATCGTGGATTTTATCCGTGTGGGGCCTACGAGCCATTGGGCCCACACAGCTCATTTCAGCCATACTAGGCCCATATCAACCATGAGCGTGAGAACACTCGTGGTGGCCTCTACAGTCTATCGCCCACGATTTGTGGGCTTGGTTTACCACACGAGCGATCGCACGCTTGTGAGGCCTCAAATGCCGAAGTTTTGGCTTTTCGGCTTTCACCGATTCACAGTACAAAGGGGTGTGACTACGCACCTGTTTGCGTAACAAACAGATTTCCCCACGCGCGATCAACCTACAATCATCCCAAAACAACCAGTCTTTCATCCTTTCATGATCATTAACACTAAATCCCCAAACTGATATCACCACCTACCTTGACCAAAAGTTATGCGACTATTACTCTTAGATCGCTGGTTGAAAATGATCGCACCCTTCTTCTCGATTTACTGCGCATATAACAGTTTTCATTAGTAATAATCACTTAATACAAGGATTAAATTGATACCCAAAGTATAAAGAATTAGAGTTAGAGAAGATTGGGTATTCGGCCAATACTACAAAACAAACCTACTTACCCCACAGTGTTTGGCCAAAGAGGTATTCGAAGAAGAAAGCAGAGATGTGCAGAGAAGCAAGGCAGTCGACCCTCCACTGATTTTCAGAGACTAACATCTACATGGTTTCAGAAAAATAAGACAAGATTTATGGTATTCAGTCTATATTGGAAAAGTAGAGAAACAAAAGAGAGGGGAAAAGAGGAGATGTAGGATTTGGCTTACCACATTGTTAGGAACAGAAGAAAAGATCGCCGCCCACTACCAACCCGACTAGCACAGCAGAGAAAGAAAAAGAGAGCTGCCAACTCAGCCAAAGAGGGAAGGAAAAAAAGTTGAGAAAAGGTGAAGGAGAAATAAGGGGAGAAGAATGAATTCGGCTGAAAGGAAAAATAGCAGAGAAAATGAACCCAAAAGGTACCGAGAGGCACTTGACTTACCAGGAATCGACCAAAGTGACTTACTATGCCAAGACACAAAAGGACAACTCGGCCAGGGAGAAACAAAAAGAAGAAAACAAAATGCCAAAAGAAAGAAGCCGAACAAGGACTACACCCAAAAGAAGTCTCTGCCGAATTTCTGAGTAGCTAGACAACCAATTTGACACTACTCTCCCCACAACCAAACTCCTTGATTTTCTCCACAATTTCCTCCTAAAAATCCTCCTTTATCTCCTTCATGATTTTCTCCATATAAGACTTATTCAAACTCCACCTTGCAGAGTTTCAGTCAAACTCTACTACTCATACAGCGAGAATTTAAAATAAATACACGCATCATGAGACTCGAACTTGAGCTCCCTTGCAGCCTTAAACACGCAACTGCCACTGGACTACAAGCTCAACTTGTGTCATAATTCTGCCATAACTTCTTTTAAAGCCTACATCCTAACACTAAGGTTCACTTAAGAGAAAATCAAAATTTTACAAAAGCTAGGGCTCGAACCCAGGACTTCTCAAACACTCCCAAACACTCCTAAATCACTTAACCATCAAATCAAACAATCAATTGTGTCATTTTCTTGCACACATACACTTTTATGTGTTCCCTTGCTCAAGACCAATTTCCTTCTAGGCCCAAATTTGGGGCTTTACAAACATATCAATTCAAAGTATCAATTATACATCAAGAACATATAACTATTACTTCATATAACCAATTCACTTCATAGAAATTTATCATTATTTGCATATCCAAAATCAACCATGAACTCACCTATATATGTACCATTTAATTTAGCTACTTATGAGCACATTAAAACTTACCAACTTATGCATCAATAAGTATGAACAAAACTCATTCATAACACATCCATTAACTAGCCATATCACATGGCTATTCTTACACATCAAAAAACATATTCCAATCTCTCTAGACTACACATGCCATACTTTAATATATACATTCTCAAAAGGTACCAAAATATAGTTCGATAGTGTGATGATGATCCTGGACAATCCCCGAGATTCCCATAGCTTTAATAATCTATAAAACAATGAACAAACATACACACAAAGTAAGCTATCATAGCTTAGTAAGTCATAAGCAAATAATGTACAAATAAACATTTACATTAAGTCAACAAGCCAAATCAAAACAAACTTATCCAAACGTACATCTATTATGTTTGCAACCTGAAATATTATCATATTTACATTAACATTATAACATCAATAGCCAAGTGCACATATATTAAATAGCTTATATAAATTTCACTTTTATCATAACTAATTCATATATTCATCTCAATTACAAATACTTACCTTACTTTCATATTCATATAACATAGCACGTACCTGAATCTTTTAGTTCAGTTTCACATTCGATTTTAGCTTGATAATGCCCATTGAACCATTCGAAATAAATAAGGATACTAAGAAAGTTGAAAAGCTCGTACAATGCCAACGTCCCAGACGTGGTCTGATCGCTGTAAAATCAGAGTTTTAAATATTTATAAAAGAATGATCAAACCTGGAGACTAACTCTGACAACGATATTAAGGCAAGTGTACCTATCGAACAGTAGTATAGCTTAGGCAAGACCAGATATCGAACCTAAAAGGAACTAAAAGTATTAATACTCACTTTCTTTTTATTATTTAACCTAACTAAGATAAAGGTTGCTTTTAAACTAAATTGATGACAACTAAACTAAGGAAACAAAGGCAAAAAAGATGAATTTGGGGAGAACTTGAAAAGGACTCAGTTGATTTTTATGATACCTTCAGGAAGAATCCACCTAGACTTCTCTTATTATCTAACCTTAAATTATATGATTTCTTTTACTTAGCTTGATCCGTGAGACTCCCGAACCTATGTTAAACCCTCTCTCGAAGCGAATAACGTCTAATCCTAGGTTAATTAGTAGAACTCTCTTTCGCTTATAATAACCCCCTAGGAAAGTAGTAAATCGATCAATGAATTCCCATATTAGGTTTCACCCTAATTCGGTGAAATCTCGTAACCCTAACTGTAGGCGCCCGATCAACTCCGCTTAATTATGTTAGATCTACTCTTAGGCAGGGTCTATTCCTCCTCCACCTAAGCACATTAAATTTGGATTAAGCAACATAATTAAGAACAAACTAAGTAATTTATCATATAACTTAAAGATCAAATAATAAAATCTGTCTAGGTTTCATCCCCCTTCAAGTATTTGAAGGATTTAGTTCATAATGTAAAAAGAAAACATCACAAGAGAAAAGATAAAAAAAACGAAAGAAAAATCCTAAAATTCCCTGATAGGATTGAAGGAGAATTTCGCCGTCTTGAGTATAATTTCGGCTTCTTGGGATGAATCAACTGGCTATCCTCGCGTTACTCCCTAACTCTGACCTTCTCGGCTTGGCTCATTGGCCTCGCTTTTGCCCCCTTTCAAAGGTGGTACTTGGGGTATATTTATAGGCTCTTGGAATGTGATTCTTTCCTGAAGTATCCTCTTCTGACTGAAATTGCTCTTTCTAGCAACAGAGGCACGGCCATGTCACACGCCCGTGCAAGTCAAGACCTGACCATGTTCAGATTTTACTAATGGCACGACTGTGTATGATGGTGAGGAGGCCATGCTCGGACTTCTTTAATGAGGCACGGCCATGTAAATCAGGACTAGGCCATGTTCTAGATGTTCGTCAAGACACGGCCCTGTGGTCCTTGGTCCAAGCAGTGTCGATTTCGTGGAAAAGCCATTTGCTTCGTTTTAGGCCCGTTTTGTGTTCTTTTCATCCTCCGGTGCTTTCCTGGGTATAAGACATGAAAAGAAAGGATTAAGAGCACCTTTTTACACAAATCAAGGGATTAATCAACCAAAAGCATATTAAATGTCGGCTTAAAATATGTTACTCTTCTGGTTTATCAAATACCCCCACACTTAAGATTTTGCTTGTCCTCAAGCAAAATTCTCAACTTACAATTAAAACGAACTTTCCATGATTCATAATTCCTATCAACAATGCCTTATCCTAATTCATAGATAATTTATACATGGATAATTCAACTCAAAGATTCCTAAAAATTCAAACAAGATAAGTCATAAATTTGTAGCACGAAAAACTTAGGTGTTTCCCTTCATCTAAATAATTAGCTTTAATTCAAAATCAAGAAAGATTGATATCTTAACAAAAGATTCACTCAAATCACTCAAAAAAGTGTTTAAGGGTCAAAATTAAGCACTCATAAGTAGAACATGAAAAGTTAATCCCATAGGCTTGCCTGAAAATCAAATCTCCACCACTGTAAAATAATATGATAAACAGATCAAAAGGTCTTTGTTAGGGTTGTAACGGGGCTAGGGTTAAAGGTGTGGATAAAGGCTGAAATTAGAAGGTTAGAATCGAGATTGAATTGATAAGTTACCTACCTAAAAATTTCTAAGATAATAATTACATCAACTGAAAATAAAAGTCCTACTAATACGAGCTTTTTTCTTTTGGAAAATAGTCTTTCATTGTGTAAGCTCACTTTCCATACTACTAATATTGAAAACTTGAAAAAAAAATTTCTTTTTTAGAACAAACTAAATATAAGATAAATTTAACTGCCAGAATAATAAACTCAGATAACTGGCTCAAATCAAATCTCGATTAAGGGGTAGTCAAAATAAAGGGTGATAACAAATACGAAGGGTTTTGGGTTAAAATTAGCGGGTAAGTCAATAAAAAGGGTTGTTAGACTCAACGGGGTTCACTAAGGGTTAATTATAAAGGTAGGCTATTTAGTAGAGTAATTGGGTTAAAACCTAAGTGTCTTTATCATCTCAGTATATCAGATCATAACTGTGGTCTTGACATGTATAATCGAGGCAAGTTCTAGAATAACAATTCATAGTCGACACACTCATAATCAAGAAGTGCGCATGAAAAAGAATGTATGCTATGTAAGGCTCAAATTCTCTCAAAAATTATGGGTGTTTTGACATCAACCTTGTAAATCTCAAATTTCAAGATAATATTCAAATTCCGGTTGACAACCTAAAATTTTAATTTTTATAAAATTAGACTTATCATGCTTGATTCCCTAGTATTCTTCAAATTTAATTATCAATGCACAATTAACTATGACTTATTCCAAAACATATCAATAAAAATCACAAATCATTAGAAATTTCATCTTAATTAGTATTATGAGAAAATTACTTTAAAACAAGATTAAATTCAGGGATTTGAGTACAATGCAGATAGTTAGACATTTTTATCCTCAGGGTTTGAGAATAATGAAAATTAGGCATTTTCTCAGAATACCTATTCACCCCCCACACTTAAGATGTACATTGCCCTCAATGTACAAAGATAGATAATGACATTTTTAAGATAAATCAAAAGAGAAGGAGGAAGAATTACTCCCTGATTTGTGGATGTTTTCCCGAATGAGTGTCTTTGGTGGCAGTGATGGTCAGTCGGGATAACGTTCCTGCGCTAGATGAAGAATGGGTAGCGCTTTGAGAAGTAGCCAGGCTTTATTAAGACCTAATAAAAATAAACTAAATATATAAATAAAGACAAGAAAGATAAAGAGAAAGAGACTAAAAAGGAAAATAGACTAAGGCTAGGAGATAAAGGGGCTTGAGAATCCTTATTGGTAGGTGGTTCGCCAGGTGGGTGTGACTTCTAAGGCGACAGAGGTGCTGGTGGTGGCGGGAGTGGCATGAAAAGCAGCCTTTAGAACCTAACACTAAGAAACTAAACTATGTTAAACTAATTTAAACATAAGATTATTGAAGAGAAGGAGAATGAAAGGAAAAAGAAATGAAAAATAAAAACTAATTGGTCTCGTAGATCCTTGGCTTAGTGTTGAGACGAAGCTGCCAGCATGAACTCATGTTGATCGTTCTCCTTTGCAAAATGTGGCCTTTTACGCTTCTTTGGCATGGTGTTGGCTTGCTCAAGGATTTAGAGCCTTAGTAAGTGGATAATCTGAGATGGAGGAGAGTGAAAACAAAGAAAATAAGGATGAAATCAGATGGGGGAAAGGAGAAGAGATGAGGGGTTTAAATAGATGTTCATATGTTCTGCTCCAACACGGTCGTGGTCCCAAGGTGTGTCGAATTACACGGCCTCTTGCATGGCCGTGTTATAGAGGGTGTTGTCACCCTATGCCCGTGCTTGATCCGTCTACGCCTGTGCTCGTGATGTTTTTCTTGTTGGCACAGTTGTTTGACATGGGCGTGTCTCACCCGTGCTCGATAAGTCAGTAACCTCAGTAATTTCACACGGTTTGTGGCATGGGCGTGTTCTGTCCGTGGTATGGAAGTCGATAGCATCACACGATTGGTGCCACGGCCGTGCTTATTTGTCGATGCCCGTGTCGAGAGTGGTTGGATCTGTGACGTTGGGGTGGTGGTTGTACTGACTGCACAACTACTGCCCTATCAGGGTGGTGGTTTTGGTGGTCTACACGGCCATGGGCACGGCCCTGTGTAAGGCTGTGTGATCTATCATTCTGCACTTTTGGTTAGTTAAGAAGGAAAAGAAAAAAAGAAAAGAAAATGTAAAATAATGCAAAAAGAAATAGGGTTAGTACTCGGGTTGCCTCCTAAGAAGCGCTCGTTTATAGTCTTAAGCTAGATTTTCCTCGTATTTAAAAATTTTAGGGAGGTTTAAAAGTTTGAATATCTTCCCTCATGTCTACAGTTTTAGTTTTATGACAAAATTGAAGTCGAGAAGCGTTTACCTTGAAAGTGCCAAATGTTGGATTGCTTACCTCGACTAGTCCTTGTGGGATGATATCGTGTACCTTAAGAAGAAGTTCTCTCTTTTCCTTCAAGTTTGTTATGGTGATGTGCGGCTCGGCTGTATCTAACAGAACCTGGTCTCCTATTTTATAGTGATTGGATGTCCCCACGAGCTCTTCTACTGGTTCCTCTGGTTTTACGTTGTGTGAATCCGACTCTTCTTTGACCAGTGTTTTCTGTTCTTCCTTGTGTAATCCTAGTTTTTCCTTGAAGTGCATTTTCCATTCATCTAGGTCATCGATTTGGGTCCTTTGTTCTTCGTGAGTTGTTTCTTTGTTGGCACTTAACTGAGGATCTGGTTCAATCGTTCCCTTTTTTGGAGGTACCCAAAAAGAAGGTGTAATTGAATGATTAACAAAAGAATTTTCTTGTTCACCTTGATTCTTTGATGACCTAGCTGAGTCGAGGGCTTGAAGACTAATTGAGTCGTCACCTACACAAAGTATGAGCTCACCTATGGCAACATCAATTTTAGTCTTGGCATTTGCTAGAAAAGGTCCTCCTAAAATTAGGGGGATTGAATTATCCTTATCCATATCTAAAACAACAAAGTCTACTGGGAAAAAAATTATCGATTTTTACGAGAACATCTTCAATAATGCCCCTAGGAATTTTAACAGTTTTATCAGCTAATTGAATGCTCATCTTAGTTTCTTTTGGCTTCCCTAGACCTAGTCTCTTAAACAATGCATAAGGCATAACATTTATGCTTGCCCCTAAATCAGCTAACGCATTATCAATATTTAGACTACCAATTAAACATGGAATTGTAAAACTCCCTGGATCTTTTTGCTTCCGTGGTAGTCTATTTTGTAATATTGCTGAGCATGTTGCGTTTAATTCCACGTGGTGCTCTTCATCTATTTTGTGTTTGTTGGTTAAGAGCTGTCTTAAAAATTTCCTCGAGTCTGGCATCTGGAAAAGAGCTTCAAGAAGAGGGAAGTTAATATGTAATTTCTTTAAAAGTTTAAGAAACTTACTAAACTGCTGCTCTGAATCATCTCTATCTAATGCCGCGGGATAAGGTATGCAAGGTTTGTACTCTTTGACTATCGGCTTTGGTTTTTCTTGTTCTTCCTCTGTTATACCTTAGCCTACCTTACTTTCTGGAGTTGGGTTGGGTGTATCAAACTCCTTGCTACCTTGGACTGTGATGGCTTGAATTTACTCCTTAGGGTTAATCTCCGTGTTACTAGGTAGACGTCCTTGCAGCCATTTTGACATTGATTTTGCAAGTTGTTCGACTGCTTTAGTGATTTCCTTGATTGACTTAGTAATTTCATCAATTCGACTTTCGTTGCTTTTGATTGTTCTGTCAGCTTCTTGGATGCGCTCCTCGATGGTTGGCTTCTTGTCTTGTGGATAAGGCTGATTTCGGAAGTTTTGGGGGGTTGTTGCCTTTGATTTCCTTGATTGCCTTGTCCTCCCCATGAAACATTTTGGTGGTTCCTCCAACCTAGATTGTAAGTGTTACTATAAGGATTATTATTAGATCAGAAATTATTACCTATATAGTTCATCTTTCATCGTTAGCTCCTGGTTGGTAGGGTGGGTACTCAGGATTCACCATAGTTCTACTAGCGTCGCACTGCATGACTGGATGTATCTGTGAAGAACACAAACTATCAAGCTTTTTATTCATCATCTCTAGCTGTGTTGACAGCATGGTCATGGTGTCGACGTTGAAAACTCCTGCAGATTTTGTTGGTTTAGTTCTCGAAGCTTGCCACTGATAATTGTTTATCGACATCTCCTCAATGAACTCGTAGGCTGCTTTAGGAGTTTTGTTGTTCAGCGTTCCATCGGCGGCTGAATCTATCAGTTGCCTCATTGAGGGGCTTACTCCGTTGTAGAAGGTTTGGACCTGTAGCCATAGGGGTAAACTATGGTGTGGGCACCTCCTCAAGAGATCTTTGAACCTTTCCCATGCGTCATATAGTGTCTCTAAATCCATCTGCACAAAGGAAGAGATATCATTACGTAATTTGGCCGTTTTGGCCGGTGGAAAATATTTCATTAAAAACTTTTCAGTCATCTGCTCCCATGTAGTCATTGACCCTCGTTGTAACGAGTTTAACCACTGTTTGGCTTTATTTCTCAATGAAAAAGGGAATAACTGAAGACGAATGGCATCATCAGAAACACCATTATTTTTAAGGTATCACAGAACTCCAAAAAATTAGATATATGCATGTTTGGATCTTCGTCCTGCAAACCATCAAATTGAACAAACTATTGAATCATTTGCATTGTGTTAGGCTTTAATTTAAAATTGTTAGCAGATATAGCAAGCCTAACAATACTAGATTCTACTCCTGTTAAATGCGGTTTCGCATAATCAAACATTGTACGTGGAGCATTGTGATCTCCCACATCGCGTAGTGGTGGGTTGTTTTCGCCCATCCCTTCAGTAGGATTGGATCTGTTTCATCCTCTCTTTCTGTGTAATCTAGGGCTCGCCTGGTTTCCCTGCGATTCCTATGAGCGGTTGCTTCGATATCGCTATCGTATACCGAAGGTCCTTTCGGATTCCTTCTAGTCATAAATTAGAGGTACCTAGAAAAGAGAAAGAAATAAAAAATTAAAATTAAAATTAGAAAAATTAAAATTTAATGTAAGAAAACAAAAGAAATAAATTGCGAATAAAATAATGGCTAAAGTAATCAAAATAGAGCTTTCTTAATATTGTAGTTCCCCGGCAACGGCGCCAAAAACTTGATCGCTGTAAAATTACAGTTTTAAATATTTATAAAAGAATGATCAAACCTGGAGACTAACTCTGACAACAATATTAAGGCAAGTGTACCTATCGAACAGTAGTATAGCTTAGGCAAGACCGGATATCGAACCTAAAGGAACTAAAAGTATTAATACTCACTTTCTTTTTATTATTTAACCTAACTAAGATAAAGGTTGCTTTTAAACTAAATTGACGACAACTAAACTAAGGAAACAAAGACAAAAAAGATGAATTTGGGGATAACTTGAAAAAGACTCAGTTGATTTTTATGATACTTTCGGGAAGAATCCACCTAGACTTCTCTTATTATCTAACATTAAATTATATGATTTTGTTTACTTATCTTGATCCGTGAGACTCCCTAACCTATGTTAAACCCTCTCTCGAAGCGAATAACGTCTAATCCTAGGTTAATTAGTGGAACTCTCGTTCACTTATAATAACCCCCTAGGAAAGCAATAAATCGATCAATGGATTCCCATATTAGGTTTCACCCTAATCCGAAAAAATCTCGTAACCCTATCTCTAGGCGCCCGATCAACTCTGCTTAATTATGTTAGATCTGCTCTTAGGCAGGGTCTATTCCTCCTCCACCTAAGCACATTAAATTTGGATTAAGCAACATAATTAAGAACAAACTAAGTAATTTATCATATAACTTAAAAATCAAATAATAAAATCTGTCTAGGTTTCATCCCCCTTCAGGTATCTGAAGGATTTAGCTCATAATGTAAAAAGAAAAGATCACAAGAAAAAAGATAAAACAAAACATAAGAAAACTCCTAAAACTCCCTGATGGGATTGAAGGAGAATTCCGCCGTCTTGAGTATAATTCTGGCTTCTTGGGATGAATCAACTGGCTATCCTCGCGTTACTCCCTAACTCTAACCTTCTCGGCTTGGCTCAGTAGCCTCGCTTTCGGCCCCTTTCAAAGGTGGTACTTGGTGTATATTTATAGGCTCTTGGAATGCAATTTTTTCTCCCGAAGTATCTTTTTCCGACTGAAATTGCTCTTTCCAGCGACAGAGGTACGGCCATGTCACACGCCCGTGCAAATTGAGTCCTGACCGTGTTCGGATTTTACTAATGGCACGGTCGTGTATGGTGGTGAGGAGGCCGTGCTTGGACTTCTTTAATGAGGCACGGCTGTGTAAATTAGGATTAGGCTGTGTTCTAAATGTTCGTCGAGACACGGCCGTGTGGTCCTTGGCCCAGGCCGTGTCAATTTTGTGGAAAAGCCCATTTGCTTCATTTTAGGCCCGTTTTGTGTTCTTTTCATCCTCGAGTGCTTTCCTAGGTATAAGACATGAAAAGAAAGGATTAAGAGCACCTTTTTACACAAATCAAGGGATAAATCATCCAAAAGCATATTAAATGTGGGCTTAAAATATGTTACTTTTACGGTTTATCATGGTCTTACTTGTAATCACATATCGATGCCACTGTCCCAGAAAGGGTCTTATACGAATCAAATACAATGCCAATGTCCCAGACATGGTTTTACACATAAACACAGGTCGATGCCAACGTCATAGACGTGGTCTTACATGAAAACACATATTAGAATCCTATGTCATGACATATGTATCCTAACTATTCCTAAGGTTCGTACGGGACTTTCAGACGTCGAAACCCGATCTTTTTAGGCTCGTTAATATTGCTCCCATGCTCAATTCATTTCATCATATTATATACAAAAGTAATAATTCAATTCAGCATTATTAAAATGAATACAATAGAATTTATCGATATTTATTTACTTATGAACTTACCTCGGTTAACGACGGATGAAATCGACTACTCGTCTACTTTAGACTTCCCCCGATCTAAGTTCATTTTCTTTCATTCTTGATCTAAATAAATTCAAATGTAATTAGTTAATAACACATTTAATTCAATCCAACCCACAAACACATAATTTGGGCGTTTTGCACTTAAACCCCTAAAATTTACATTTTTTACATTTTAGTCCCTATTTCACAAAATACAAAATATTCAAAATTTAACTACACTATAGCTTGGTCAAAAGTTCTTTATACTCTTATAAGTCCAAACATTTCATTTATTTCACATTTTAATCCTTCAAAATAACATTTTCTCAATTTAGCCCAAATTACTCAAATTCATCAAAAATCCAAAGATAAAACAGATTAATCTATCACATATCGTTTTTTTCCACCATCAAACAACAAAAACATAATCTTTCAACAATGACAAAACACAAAATCATCATCAAATTCAAAAATCAAGACATGGTCTAGCTAGTACTCGAAGCAACGATCGCAAAAACGTAAAAATCCTTAAAAACCGAGCTCAAAGCACTTACTAATTGAAGCTTACAAGTGCCGAACCCTAAGTGATCATGAAAGCTTTCTTTTTCTTCTTCAAATTCGGCTAGATGATGATAATGAGAGAAAATAACTTTGTTTTATTTAATTTGGCTTAATTATTAGTTTACTAAAATACCCTTGGTTAAAAACATTAATAAACACATAATGGATGTCCATCTTTGTCCACACACCCTTTTAATGGTTTATTTACAGCATAAGGACTTCACATTTATAAAGAGATAGCATATAGGTACTTTTAACACATGGCATGCTTAATTTTGCATTTTACGCGATTTGGACCTTTTTATCAAATTAAGCACACAAACGGATAAATTAAGTCAAGGAAATTTCACACATGTCAATTCACATACAATAAACACAAAAAATAATATTAAAATATTTTTTGACTCGAATCTGTGGTCCCGAAATCGTTATTATGATTAGGGTTTAAATCAGACTATTACAGTTTTCTTGCTCAACGGTTAACTCCGTTAAACAATCACAGGCAAAGTAGAAGCGTTACCTAAATAAACATATTTTAAATGTGAGGGAAGTACCTTTAGTTCTAATTTAGATGGCTCCTCAATTGACACTTTTGGTTGGGCATAATCACTATTCTTTAACTCCAAAGATTCAAAGCGGTATTGTGGATTATATCCCCTTTGATTAGCTTCTAGCAAAGCAATGTATTCATCCTCTTCTTCATCATTTGGAGGGTCTGATGTGAAAATTTGTTCCAATGGGTCCTCAACATTATTGAGTTCCTTTTCCATGATTAATTCCTCTAAATCGGACACTGTAGAGCAATCATCAATTATGTCAGGAAATCACATAGGCTTAAAAATATTAAATGTTACTTGATCGTCTTGAACACAAATAGTCAACTCACCCTTCTGCACATCAATAAGGGTCCTTCTAGTTGCTAGGAAAGGCCATCCTAAGATGATTGGCACTTTTTTGTCTACTTCAAAGTCTAGAATAGCAAAGTCAGCAGAAAAAATAAATCTGTCTACACATACCAATACGTCCTCGATCTTTCTTTTTAGATGTGCTAATGATCGATCTACTAATTTAAGTGTAACCTTAATAGGTCTAACTTCACGTATCCCTAACTTTTAAAATATTGACATGTGCATCAAGTTGATATTCGCACCCAAATCACATAATGCCTTACCATAATATGTTGCTCCAATGTTGCAAGGTATGGTAAAACACCCAGGATTCTTCAACTTCAGGGGTAGTTTGTCTTGAAGATATGCACTGCATTCCTTTGTCGAGGCTACCGTCTCGAATTCTCCAAGTCTACATTTTTTTTGACAGGATATCCTTCATGAATTTGACGTAGTTCGACATTTGTTCAAGTCCTTCAACCAACGGAATGTTGATATGAAGTTTCTTGAGTACATCTAGGAGCTTATTGAATTGAGCTTCATGTTTTTTCTTCTGAAGTCTTTGAGGGTAGGGTGGTGGAGGCTTTTTTACTAGAACTAGTTGATTTGTCTTCTGTGGTAATTCTTCATCTAACGAAGTTGTTAGTTTATCAGAATTAACTGGTTCAGAAGTTACCTTATCAGATTTTGCAGATTCAGGTTCCGGTGAAACTAAAGTTTCAAAACTCGGTTGAACTTCATCTAAGTCTTGAGCATTAGCTGGCTCTTTTTAAACTTCGACGATGTTGGGCTTTAATGTCTTCCCGCTCCTCAATGTCAATGCTTTACAATGCTCCTTCCCTAGATTCCTTATATTCTCTGTATCATTGAGTTAAAGCTGGCCCATTTGACTCGAATCTGTGGTCCCGAAATCGTTATTATGATTAGGGTTTAAATCAGACTATTACAGTTTTCTTGCTCAACGGTTAACTCCGTTAAACAATCACAGGCAAAGTAGAAGCGTTACCTAAATAAACATATTTTAAATGTGAGGGAAGTACCTTTAGTTCTAATTTAGATGGCTCCTCAATTGACACTTTTGGTTGGGCATAATCACTATTCTTTAACTCCAAAGATTCAAAGCGGTATTGTGGATTAAATCCCCTTTGATTAGCTTCTAGCAAAGCAATGTATTCATCCTCTTCTTCATCATTTGGAGGGTCTGATGTGAAAATTTGTTCCAATGGGTCCTCAACATTATTGAGTTCCTTTTCCATGATTAATTCCTCTAAATCGGACACTGTAGAGCAATCATCAATTATGTCAGGAAATCACATAGACTTAAAAATATTAAATGTTACTTGATCGTCTTGAACACAAATAGTCAACTCACCCTTCTGCACATCAATAAGGGTCCTTCTAGTTGCTAGGAAAGGCCATCCTAAGATGATTGGCACTTTTTTGTCTACTTCAAAGTCTAGAATAGCAAAGTCAGCAGAAAAAATAAATCTGTCTACACATACCAATACGTCCTCGATCTTTCTTTTTAGATGTGCTAATGATCGATCTACTAATTTAAGTGTAACCTTAATAGGTCTAACTTCACGTATCCCTAACTTTTAAAATATTGACATGTGCATCAAGTTGATATTCGCACCCAAATCACATAATGCCTTACCATAATATGTTGCTCCAATGTTGCAAGGTATGGTAAAACACCCAGGATTCTTCAACTTCAGGGGTAGTTTGTCTTGAAGATATGCATTGCATTCCTTTGTCGAGGCTACCAAATCTCTCGAATTCTCCAAGTCTACATTTTTTTTGACAGGATATCCTTCATGAATTTGACGTAGTTCGACATTTGTTCAAGTCCTTCAACCAACGGAATGTTGATATGAAGTTTCTTGAGTACATCTAGGAGCTTATTGAATTGAGCTTCATGTTTTTTCTTCTGAAGTCTTTGAGGGTAGGGTGGTGGAGGCTTTTTTACTAGAACTAGTTGATTTGTCTTCTGTGGCAATTCTTCATCTAACGAAGTTGTTAGTTTATCAGAATTAACTGGTTCAGAAGTTACCTTATCAGATTTTGCAGATTCAGGTTCCGGTGAAACTAAAGTTTCAAAACTCGGTTGAACTTCCTCTAAGTCTTGAGCATTAGCTGGCTCTTTTTAAACTTCGACGATGTTGGGCTTTAATGTCTTCCCGCTCCTCAATGTCAATGCTTTACAATGCTCCTTCCCTAGATTCCTTATATTCTCTGTATCATTGAGTTAAAGCTGGCCCATTTGACTCGAATCTGTGGTCCCGAAATCGTTATTATGATTAGGGTTTAAATCAGACTATTACAGTTTTCTTGCTCAACGGTTAACTCCGTTAAACAATCACAGGCAAAGTAGAAGCGTTACCTAAATAAACATATTTTAAATGTGAGGGAAGTACCTTTAGTTCTAATTTAGATGGCTCCTCAATTGACACTTTTGGTTGGGCATAATCACTATTCTTTAACTCCAAAGATTCAAGGCGGTATTGTGGATTAAATCCCCTTTGATTAGCTTCTAGCAAAGCAATGTATTCATCCTCTTCTTCATCATTTGGAGGGTCTGATGTGAAAATTTGTTCCAATGGGTCCTCAACATTATTGAGTTCCTTTTCCATGATTAATTCCTTTAAATCGGACACTGTAGAGCAATCATCAATTATGTCAGGAAATCACATAGACTTAAAAATATTAAATGTTACTTGATCGTCTTGAACACAAATAGTCAACTCACCCTTCTGCACATCAATAAGGGTCCTTCTAGTTGCTAGGAAAGGCCATCCTAAGATGATTGGCACTTTTTTGTCTACTTCAAAGTCTAGAATTGCAAAGTCAGCAGAAAAAATAAATCTGTCTACACATACCAATACGTCCTCGATCTTTCTTTTTAGATGTGCTAATGATCGATCTACTAATTTAAGTGTAACCTTAATAGGTCTAACTTCACGTATCCCTAACTTTTAAAATATTGACATGTGCATCAAGTTGATATTCGCACCCAAATCACATAATGCCTTACCATAATATGTTGCTCCAATGTTGCAAGGTATGGTAAAACACCCAGGATTCTTCAACTTCAGGGGTAGTTTGTCTTGAAGATATGCACTGCATTCCTTTGTCGAGGCTACCGTCTCGAATTCTCCAAGTCTACATTTTTTTTGACAGGATATCCTTCATGAATTTGACGTAGTTCGACATTTGTTCAAGTCCTTCAACCAACGGAATGTTGATATGAAGTTTCTTGAGTACATCTAGGAGCTTATTGAATTGAGCTTCATGTTTTTCTTTCTGAAGTCTTTGAGGGTAGGGTGGTGGAGGCTTTTTTACTAGAACTAGTTGATTTGTCTTCTGTGGCAATTCTTCATCTAACGAAGTTGTTAGTTTATCGTAATTAATCGGTTGAAGTTACCTTATCGATTTTTGCGATTCAGTTAGGTGAAACTAAAGTTTCAAAACTCGGTTGAACTTCCTCTATGTCTTGAGCATTAGCTGGCTCTTTTTAAACTTCGACGATGTTGGGCTTTAATGTCTTCCCGCTCCTCAATGTCAATGCTTTACAATGCTCCTTCCCTAGATTCCTTATATTCTCTGTATCATTGAGTTAAAGCTGGCCCATTTGGTTTTCCAGGTTTTTCAATGTAGCTACATGGCTTTGAATTAAAGCATCATTCTTGGCTATGTATGTCTTCAACAAGTTTTCTAAGCCATTGGATGGTTCAGCTTGAGGTTGTTTCTGAACTTGTTAGGTAAAAATAGGTGGCTGGGTCAGTCTTCATTGGGTGTATGTGTTACTGGGTCCAGCCCTTTGGTTACTCTAGGAGAAATTAGGGTGGTTTCGCCACGATGGTTGTAGGAATTGGATTATAGTTGAAACATTGAGTCTAATCAAAACAGTGGTGTTGGGACCACAAATCTAAATTCAAAATAATTATTTTATTATTATTTCTAGTTCTACAATATGATAGTATGATTGTGTGAAAATTTTGTTAAGAAATTTTATCGTTTGAATGCTCAATTTGATAAAAAAGGACTAAATCGCGTAAAGTGCAAAAGTAGTGTTCTAATAGCTAAAGGTGTCTAATAGCTATGGTACCTTAAAGTGGAGGTCATTAAGTGGTAATTAGACAATTGTTAAAGTTAGTGGACAAATATGGACATCTTTTAATGGCTTTAAAGGTTATATAACTAAGGTTAAACAGGTAAATTTAAAAACAAACTTAAGCTAAATAATAAAAATAAGGATATCATCGTTCTAATTTAGCTATCACCACCGAAAAATAAAAAAGAAGAACATCCATGGGAGCTTTCTAGGGTTCGACCATTTCATTGCTTAATTGGTGAGTGATTTTTGTCCCGTTTTTAAGGATTTATATGTTTTTGAAATTGTTGCAACTTAATCTAGCTAGCCCAGGGACTAATTTGCAAAATTGTTAAAGACTTAAGGTTTTTCCATTGATGAATATAGGTGTATTTTGATGTTTGATGATATAAAATGTATGTTTGTTGTTAGATAAATAACATTTGTAAAGTGATTTTTAATAAAATTGTCAAATAGGGATTAAATTGAGAAATATGTAAATTTTATGGTTAATTTATGAAATAAATTAAAAATATGGGCTGTTATGGATCTATATGAAATTTGGATGGCATGGATAGGGACTTAATTGCATGAATTTGTATTTTTATGAGCTAAGGACTAAATTTTGAAAATGTTGAAACATTAGGGGCTAAAGTGTAAAATTGTCATAATATGCAATTTAGGGCTAAATTGAATAGAATTATGATTAAATAAGCTAAATTTGATTACATATAGATCAAGAAAAGTGAAGTCTGAATTTAGATCGGGGGAAAAGCAAAGTGTTGGACTAATCTACTTATTTCATCGTTTTTGCATTTGAGGTAAGTTTGTATGTTAATAAGCATTAATATAATTATGTTTTAAATGCTTTATTATTGAATTATTTATGAATACGAACTTAAGGATATGTTCGATGATGATTCAACAAATGAGAAATCCCGGTTGAACCTTAAGAATGGATTAGGTTACAAATGACATGCCATTAAAGGTTATGTGATTTGGGTGCTGGTCCATACGTCCTACCGGTGGCTGAGTTATCTAACATGTGTTGTAGATTCTCGTCAGCTTGTGTGAGCAGCATCGCGTAGCTACGTCATGACCATCAGCTTATGTGATCAGATTCGTTGATAGCTCAAGAGTGATCATTATATGTGATATAAGATTGAGATAGCTCCGGCTATATATTGGCACTGAGGGTGCGAGATTCTTAAATATCTGATAGTATTCCAAATAGTTCAATAGGTATGTTAAAGATATGGATGAGTATGAGATTAGTATGAGATGGTACAGGTATGTACATGGACCGTATAAGCTTTGAATCTAAGAAATTTGTGAATTTCACATCTACCTTGTAAATGATCTTGTGATAGGTTTGTGGATTAATATGAGTTGTATATTGTTATATTCAATTGTGTGAATTGTGTATTTATGGCAAGTTGATTTTATTACTATACGAACTTACTAAGCTTTATAGCTTACTCTATTTACTTCTTTGTATTTTATAGTGAATATCGAAGCTATCTTGGATTGGGAGTTGTCGAAGATTGCATCACACTATCGAGCTTCTTCTTTGGTACTTTTGAGCTTATTTATTTGATTATAAGGCATGTATAGGAATTATGGTTGTTTTGGTATATAGTTTGGTAATGAATTTAGCCATTTGAATTGGCTTGTAAATGTTACGTATTTGGTTTTGTGTATAGCCATGAGAGTTGGTTTATTTTGGTATATTTGGTGATGTATAAATTTGTGGAAATAGCCTTTGTTATGTTGTGTAATATTTCCATTTATATGATTGTTGTGAATTGGTATTTTGGAGTACCATATGATTCAAATTTGAAGATTTGGTATGCATGTGGTTAGAGGTAAGAAAATGCATATATGAAGTTAACTAGTTAAGTAAATTAAGAATGTGAATTTCGTATCAAATTGAATAGCATATTGTGGCATTTGTGTGCCTTGTATCTGGTGGTATTGAAATGGCATGAATTATGCTTGGTTGAGATTGGTTTGAATGTTTATTGATGCTATGCTATATGCCAATTGATTTTTTTTAGGTGGTTGCATTTTGGGTGAGAAAGATGGCTTGGTAAATAGCCTATTTTTGTCCACACGGAAAGAGACATAGATGTGTGTCTCAACTGTGTGTGCACACGGTCAGGTGACACGGCCGTGTGTCCCCTAGTGTTTAATTAGAAATCAAGTCAGTATGCTTCACACGGCCTAGCACATGAGCATGTGACTTGGCCGTGTGGTATAAGTCAGTATACCCTACAGGTTTGGCACAGCCTAGCACATGGCTTGGTACACGGGCGTGTGAGGCCATTTCAAAGGGCACACGGGCTGGTCACATGGGTGTGTGGTTGGCCGTATCACCCAAGTCAGAGGGTTACTCGAGGTCAGACAAGGGCGGGAACACGACCATG
The DNA here is from genome assembly GCA_025503065.1 of Gossypium bickii. NCBI lineage: Eukaryota > Viridiplantae > Streptophyta > Magnoliopsida > Malvales > Malvaceae > Gossypium > Gossypium bickii. The sequence goes on along the minus strand of CP106710.1, from coordinate 103,900,373 downwards.
TGATCCCATTTCGAATGTCAACACGGCTTGTGACATGGGCGTGTCTTTGGCCGTGTGAGACACACAGACTGGCCACACGGGCGTGTGTCCCCTATATATTGAAAAAATTTCTAAGCTTTTCAAAAATTTCCTGAGATATCGGTTTAGTCCTGAACCATTTCTAAATCATGTTTTAGGCCTCGTAGGCTCGTATTAGGGACTTGATAAATGATTATGAATGACTTGTATTTGAATTTGATAATTGTATGAGAACTAAATGTTCGATTGTGTAATAAGTCCGATAATGCTCTGTAACCCTATTCTGACGATGGATACGGGTGAGGTGTTTTACAGTAGTCCTTGCCTTCCTTGGTTTTTGTTCTGGTTACACATGTAATACACGAATTCTGGGTTCAATGGACATTCTTCGAACAGATGTCCTTCCCTACAGTAGACACAGGCTATATTTTCAAATTGATTCAGTGGTTGTGCTACAAAACTATTAAACCCATTAGTGGTAAATTTTTTAAGCAATTGAGAAAATCGAGGACACCTGAGATGCGAGTGAAATGAGAGTGTCAACTTCATGTATTCTAGTGACTCATTTTCCTGACACTGCTCGATTGGTTGGCCATTGATAATTGTTACTGGAAATCATCTCAATGATTTCATAAGCCTCATTATAAGAATTAGAAAAGAGTGATCTCGTTCCTCAACTTAGCATTCTTGCTAGGCGGGAAATACTTCATGAGGAATCGTTTTTCTAACTCTTGCCATGTGGGAATTGAATTTGGTAGCAATGAGTTCAATCAGGCTTGAGTTTGAATAGTCTTAAGTGTAGGTGAGGATCTTTGGTAGGCACTCCACTTAATTGGCCCACTGTCTGAAGCATCTAGTGTAACAGCCCGATTTTGGGGCTAGTCGGAATGTTGGTTTCGAGGCCACTAAACCGAGATTAGGGAAAATTATTTTGATGTCATTTTATGTGTTATGACATTAAAATATGGCTATGTGAAAATTTTGGTGTTTTAATTTTTAATGATTTCATATTTAATTGTGAAAAAAGACTAAATCGCATAAAGTGCAAAAGTTCTATTTTAATTGCTAGAGGTGCCCAATAGCTATGGGTTATTAATTGGAGGTCCCAAATGGCAATTTGGCCTTGTTTTAGTGAATTGGCCAGCCATAGCATGCATAGGGGACAAGAGCATTTAATTTGGTCAATAGTTGGTGATATTAGTTGGTAAAATGAATAAAATAAAATGATATAAGCAAAAGTCATCATCTTTTCATTTAGTTTTCTTCTCCAACCGAAAATATCATCAAATGAGGGCTTTGAAAGCTTAAAAATTTCAGCAACTCATTTGCTCTACAAGTAAGTGATTTGGGTGGTTTTAATTGATGATTTTTATGTTTTTAGAGTCCCTAAAGCTTTAGCTAGCTAATGATGGGACTAATTTGTAATATGGTTGAAAGTCTAGGGACTTTGCATGAGAGTATTTGTGTGGTTAGCTAAGTTTTTATGGAAGAAAATTCATGTTAGGGAGTTGTGAAACAACTTTTGTGAAAGGTGTTTGCATGAAAACACCTAAGTACGACTTAAATGCAAAGATTGAGATTGTGTCATAAATGTATGAAATAGTCAGGATTTTGAGTAGTTGTAAGAGAAATAAATGTTCAGCTAGGCTTGTTTAATGAGAAATTTTGTTGAAAAATGATTTACGAGTCTAGGGGCAAAATTGTAATTTTGCCATAGTACAAGGGTAGAGTGGTCATTTTTGCCTAAGTGTAAACTTTGATGCATTATGATCATAGAATGATCTAAATGAATGAATTTTATTGTTATAGATCAAGAAGAGCGCGGAATTAACCTTGATCAATGGGAAAAGGAAAGGTTACAGATTAAACCGTTAGTTAATGTGCTTTGCACCGAGGTAAGTTTATGTGTAAACTATACATTTTATATACATAAATTGTTGTTGTTGATTGGTGCATGGCATGACCAAGGACATGTATGATTCGAGTGGATTGATTCGGATAGTCATTGTATAGTTTCATATGAATGACGAAATAGTCATATAAATGTGTAATGACGATACTTGATGGTGGGTTAAGTGCGATACCACCTTATTACTTAACTACGATGGGTTGTGTTCGATACCATCATTCGTTATATTAATTAGTGGGCTATGTGCGAGACTACTATAAATATCCTTTTTGGTGGGCTATGTGTGATACCACCCTATTAACGATTGATGGCGGGCTAAGTGCAAAACCACTGAGTGTTTGACATTGTGATTGGATTAATGAGGAATTATGATGTGTTGTATCATGAGATATTGTGATGTTGAGTGCAGGTATACAAATGAATCAATACAAGCATTAAGCTTGTGATGTGGTAGGAGTGTGGTAAGGAATGGAATGAGTAAGCATAAGTGTGATTATGCATTGCTTTTGTTTAGTATAATGTTATTTGTTTACATGTAAACTTATTAACCTCAAAGCTTACTGCCCTTTCTTTTCCCTTGTTTTATAAAGTTTAAGAGCTGAGCTAGAATACACCGATAATCAGAAGATCACCCACACTATCATCTCTCCTCGGTATATTTAGACTTAGTGATTCTGTATATAGCATGTATAGGGGCTAAACTAGTTAGATTATTTTGTTATTTTGGCCAAAGGTGCGTTGGCCCCTTGTTAAGATAACTATATTGTATATTGCCATGGTTGATGGCTTACCTTGTTATATGAAAGATGATGTTATTCATGGTAGTTCATATAGTAAACTATGAGTTGTTTATTGATATGTTGAATGGATTCATGTGGTGTGATCTAGAGGGGTGCAAAGAGCTTGGCAAATAGCCTTGTTCTTGTCCACATGGGTAGGCACACGGGCGTGTGTCTAGGCCGTGTATGACACACGATCAGGTCATGGGCATGTGCCCAGGTCGTGTGAAGTCTGCAGTTAGGATTTGGAATTTAAATTGCCACACGGTAGTAGCACACAAGTGTGCGACCAGCTGTGTGGATTAATCAGAGGTGACCACGGGCCACCATACGGGTGTGTGATTTGGCCCTGTGCTAAGTAAAGGTTGATGATGTCATAGTCAGAGAGCTCCACGGGTAGAAGACACGGGCATGTCTAGGCCATGTGATTCACTACAGTGTCGCCCACGGACACCGAAGACGAGCGTGTAAAATGATACATGGGCGTGCTCCTAGACCAACACGGGCGTGTATGAAAAATTTCTCAGGTTCGTAAAAGTTTCGGGATTAGTTCCAAAGCTTATCGGAGGCATGTTTAGGGCCTTGTAGGCCAAGATTGAGTATTGTGATAGGTTAACAACGAGATTTTATAGCCATTTCGAGACGTTACGTGTAACTCGATTTCGGCTTTAGATTCGGATAAGGGGTGTTACATGTAATGGTATCAGAGCTATGATTTAGTCGGGTCTAGGACTACCGTAGCATGTGTGGGAGTTTAGCTACATATGCCATAACGTATAATGATAGTGTGGTGGCTTATGATTCTAAACTTGTTTTTATGTAGTATATGTATCCCGATCAATCAGCTGCTGATGAGGCAGCTAGTAATGTGCCCGCTCCAGCGCAAGGGACTGTGCCTGTGCAGAGTGGACCTGAGACTAGGGGTCAAGGAGAAGAAGCTCGGGAAGCTTTTCTCCAGATGATGACTAACTGGTACACGGAATATATACGAGCAAACCCCAATGTTCAACCTCCTCCACCCCCTCCTGTACCTCAGCCAATTCTTGTGGCTCCTCAAGGTATAGGAGTAGTGAGAATAACTAAGCCCCTGGTAGATAAGATTCTTAAGCATGGGGCCGAGGAGTTTAGAGCCAATATATATGATGACCCCGAGCAGGCGGAGTTCTGGCTTGAGAACTCAATGAGGGCATTTGATGAACTCTCCTGTACACCTGATGAGAGCTTAAAATGTGACGTGTCCTTGCTGAGGGACCCGACATACCATTGGTGGAAAACATTGACGTTAGTGGTCCCAAAGGAGAGACTGACGTGGGACTTCTTTTTGGAAGAGTTTCGAAAGAAGTATATAAGTCAGAGGTTTGTGGACCAGTAGCGGAAAGAATTCCTTGAGTTAAAACAAGGAAAAATGACTGTGGCGAGATATGAGTGTGAATTTGTTAAGCTTAATAAGTACGCGCAAAAGTGCGTGTCTATAGAAGCGATTCTATGCAAGAGGTTTGAAGATGGACTGAATGAGGATGTCAGACTTTTAGTCGGGATTTTAGAGCTAAAGGAATTTTTGTTATTGGTGGATAGGGCCAGTAAGGCCGAAGAATTGAGTAATGAAAAGAGGAAAGCCATAAGTGAGGTTCGCGATGCAAGAAAGAGGTCGGTGAGTAAATCCTACCAAGCTCGATCGAAGAGGTCCAAGGAAGTGAACCCTCGGACGACTACATCAGTCGGGTATTCACAAAGAGAGCGAAGCAACACGTACTCGGGTTCAAGAGTTTAGGCCACCTCGATAGCAAGTGTGGGCAATTCAAAGTCCAAACCAGAGTGCCCAAGCTATGGCAGACATCACACTGGTGAGTGTTGGGGAAACAACCAGAGTTGTTATAAGTGTGGTTCCCCTGACCATTTCATCTGAAACTACCTTAAGAGGGATGACAAGGAAAGGAAGCAAGAGATGAGATCAAGCAGTGTATCCTCTATAGATAGGCCACAAAAGAACCTGAGAGGTGAGACTAGCGGTAGAGGTGCATCATGAGACTCTACTATGAGGCCAGGGGGCCGGGCACCAGCAAGGACTTATGCTATTCGGCTCGAGAAGAGGCATCATCACCAGATGTAATAACGGGTACTTTCTCTCTTCATAACACCTTTGTCATTACTTTGATTGATCCGAGGTCTACCCATTCTTATATTTGTATGAGATTGGCATCTAGTTTAAGTATGACTGTTGACTCTACAAAATTTGTGGTAAAGGTGTCAAACCCGTTAGGTAAACATGTGTTAGTTGACAAGGTGTGTAGAAATTGTCCTTTGACAATTAGAGGTCATTTTTTTCTGGCAAACCTTATGTTATTGTCGTTGGATGAATTTGATTTGATTCTTGGTATGGACTGGTTGACTACCCATAGTGTTTTAGTGAACTGCGGGAGTAAATTTATTGAATTGAAATGTGAAAATGAAGATGTTATTCGGGTTGAATCAGATGGGTCAGATAGTATATCGGTGATGATCTCTTCCTTGGTGGCTGAGAAACATTTGAGAAAGGGATGTGAGTCCTATCTCGCTTTTGTACTGAATACTTTAGAGTCTGAAACACAGGTTGAATCAGTGCCGGTTGTATGTGAGTATCCAGATGTATTCCCAGAAGAGTTACCCGGATTACCTCTAGTTAGAGAGGTTGAGTTTGGGATTGAGTAAGTTCCTGGAACAGCACTTATCTCGGTTTCTCCATATAGGATTGCACCGCTAGAGTTGGAAGAACTGAAGGTTCAGTTGCAAGAATTGATGGATAAGGGTTTTGCAAGACCGAGTTATTCACTGTGGGGTGCTCCGGTACTATTTGTGAAGAAGAAAATGGTCGATGAGATTGTGCATAGACTACAGACAGCTCAACAAAGTGACGGTGAAGAACAAGTATCCTTTACCAAGGATAGATGGTCTATTTGATCAACTAAAGGGAGCTACGGTGTTCTCTAACATTGTCTTGAGGTCCGGTTATTACCAATTGAGGGTTAAGGAGCAGGATATGCCGAAAACTACATTTCGGATGAGGTACGACCATTATGAGTTTTTGGTCATGCCGCTCAGTTTAACGAATGCTCCTGCAATTTTTATGGATTTGATGAACTGCGTCTTTTGACCGTATTTGGAAAAATTTGTTGTTGTCTTCATTGATGACATATTGATTTATTCCTGGGATGGGAGTGAACATGCGGAGCATCTGAGAATTGTCTTACAAACTTTGAGAGACAAGCAGTTATATGCTAAGTTTAGTAAGAGTGAGGTTTGGCCCAGAGAGGTCAGATTCCTAGTACACATGGTGTCGGGTGACAGTGTTAGAGTTGATCCAGGAAAGATCTCGACTATTATGGAGTGGAAACCTTCGAGAAACATATCAGAAGTTAGAAGCTTTTTTGGTTTAGCAGGTATTACAGATGGTTTGAGAAGGGATTTTCCGTGATTGCTACCCTGATGATGAAACTGTTGCACAAAGATGTTAAGTTTGAATGGACTAAAAAATGTCAACAGAGTTTTGAGAGATTGAAAACATTGTTGACTGAGGCACCGGTTTTGGTGCAACCTAAGTCGGGGAAAGAATTTGTGGTCTACAGTGACGCTTCGTTTAATGGTTTTGGTTGTGTGTTGATGCAAAAGGGTAAGGTAGTCGCTTACGGCTCGAGACAGCTAAAACCGCATGAGAAGAATTATCCGACTCATGACTTGGAGTTGGCCGCAATTGATTTCGCTTCAAAAATTTGGCGACATTATTTATATGGTGAGAAGTACCGAATCTTCACAGACCATAAGAGCTTGAAGTACTTGATGGACCAAAAGGATTTGAATTTGAGACAACGGTGGTGGCTTGAGTTATTGAAGGACTATGAGCTAGTAATCGATTACCATCCCGGAAAATGAATGTGGTTGTGGATGCTTTGAGTAGGAAATCCCTATATGCTTTGAGAACTATAAGCACAAACTTAACATGGTCTAACGATGGTGTTGTATTAGCTGAGTTGAGGGTTAGGCTGCTATTTATTCAACAAATATGCGAGGCTCAAAAGAATAATGATGAGATGCAAGCTAAGAAAGCTAAGTGTGAATCGGGAAATGATTCTAATTTTTGGGTGAGTTCAGATGGTTGTTTAATGTTCCATGACAGGATATGTGTACCTAAGGATGATGATTTGATTCGGAAGATATTGAATGAAGCACATGGTGGTTACTTGTCAGTACATCCGGGTAGTACAAAAATGTACAATGATCTGAAGAAATTTTATTGGTGATCGGGTATGAAAAGAGACATCTCGGAGTTTGTGACGAGATGTCTAATTTGTCAATAAGTGAAAGCCGAACATCAAGTACCGTCGGGATTGCTTCATTCAGTGATGGTTCTCGAGTGGAAGTGGGATCGGATCACTATGGATTTTGTGACGGGGTTGCCATGACACCAAAAAAAAAATGAAGATGATGTGTGGGTTGTCGTTGATAGACTAATGAAGTCGGCTCACTTTATTCCAGTACGTGTTGATTATTCACTGCATAATTTGGCCGAGTTGTATATTGCGGAGGTGGTGAGATTACATGGAATGCTTGTATCTATTATCTCGGATAGAGACCCGAGATTTACTTCGAGGTTTTGAAAGAAGTTACAAGAGGTCTTCGGTACAAGATTGAATTTCAGTACTACATTCCATCCTTAAACTGACGGTCAGTCTGAGAGGGTGATTCAAGTTCTTGAAGATATGCTCCGATGTTGTGTGTTGGAATTTGTAGGGAGTTGGGAGAGATACCTACCTTTGGTTGAGTTTGCCTACATCAACTGTTATCAGTCGAGTATACGGAAGGCGCCATATGAAGCCTTGTAGGGTCGTAAGTGTCGGACTCCTTTATATTGGACCGAGCTTAGTGAAAAGCAAATTCATGGGGTCGATCTAGTTAAAGAGACCGAGGAGAAAGTGAAAGTGATGCAGGACATTCTGAAAGCTGTTTCAGACCTACAAAAGTCGTCTGCGGACTTGAAAAGAAAGGAAATCGAGTTTGATGTGGGTGACAAGGTATTTCTGAAAGTGTCCCCATGGAAGAAGATATTGAGATTTGTCCGAAAAGGGAAATTGAGCCCGCGATTCATAGGACCGTATGAGATTCCTGATAAAATTGGGCCAATAGCACACCGGTTGGCTTTGCTGGTAGAGTTAGAGAAGATACACAATGTGTTTCACGTATCGATCTTAAGGCATTATCGCTCCGATCCTTCACATGTGATCCCTCCAACAGAAATTGAGATACGATTGGATTTGACTTAGGAGGAGGAACCGATTAAAATTTGGCTCGAGAGGTGAAACCATTGCAGAATAAGAGCATAGCCTTAGTAAAAGTATTATGGCAAAAGCACGGTGTAGAAGAAGCTACGTGGGAACCGGAAGAAGCCATGAGAAAGCAATATCCAAACCTTTTTACCGGTAAGATTTTCGAGGGTGAAAATCTCAAAAGAGGGGAAGAGTTGTAACAGTCTGATTTTGGGGCTAGTTGGAACGGTTGTTTCGAGGCCACTAAATCGAAATTAGGGAAAATTATTTTGATGTCATTTTATGGGTTATGACATTAAAATATGGCTATGTGAAAATTTTGGGGCTTTAATTTTTAATGATTTCATGTTTAATTGTGAAAAAAGGACTAAATCGCATAAAGTGCAAAGGTTCTATTTTAATTGCTAGAGGTGCAAAATAGCCATGGATTATTAATTGGAGGTCCCAAATGTACAATTTGGCCTTGTTTTAGTGAGTTGACCGGCCATAGCATGCATAGGGAACAAGAGCATTTAATTTGGTCAATAGTTGGTGATATTAGTTGGTAAAATGAATAAAATAAGATGATATAAGCAAAAGTCATCATCTTTTCATTTAGTTTTCTTCACCAACCGAAAATATCACCAAGGGAGGGCTTTGAAAGCTTAAAAATTTCAGCAATTCATTTCCTTTACAAGTAAGTGATTTGGGTGGTTTTAATTAATGATTTTTGTGTTTTTAGAGTCTCCAAAGCTAAGCTAGCTAATGAGGGGACTAATTTGTAATATGATTGAAAGTCTAGGGACTTTCCATGAGAGTGTTTGTGTGGTTAGCTGAGTTTTTATGGAAGAAAATGCATGTTAGGGAGTTGTGAAACAAATTTTGTGAAAGGTGTTTGCATGAAAACACCTAAGTACGACTTAAATGCAAAGATTGAGATTGTGTCATAAATGCATGAAATAGTTAGAATTTTGAGTAGTTGTAAGAGAAATAAATGTTCAGCTAGGCTTGATTAATGTGAAAATATGTTGAAAAAAGATTTACGAGCCTAGGGGCAAAATCGTAATTTTGCCATAGTACAAGGGCAAAAAGGTCATTTTTGCCTAAGTGTAAATTTTGATGCATTATGATCATAAAATGATCTAAATGAATGAATTTTATTGTTATAGATCAAGAAGAGCGTGGAATTAACCTTGACCGGGGAAAAGGCAAGGTTACGGATTAAACCGTTAGTTAACACGTTTTGCACCAAGATAAGTTTATGTGTACACTATACATTTTATATACATACATTGTTGTTGTTGATTGGTGCATGGCATGATCGAGAACATGTATGATTCGAGTGGATTGATTTGGATAGCCATTGTATATTTTCATACGAATGATGAAATAGTCATAGAAACGTGTAATGACAATACTTGATGGTGGGCTAAGTGCGATACCACCTTATTACTTAACTACGATGGGCTGTGTGCGATATCATCGTTTGTTATATTAATTAGTGGGCTATGTACGAGACCACTATAAATGTCCTTTTTGGTGGGCTATGTTCGATACCACCCTATTAACGATTGATGGTGGGCTAAATGTAAAACCATCAAGTGTTTGACATTGTGATTGGATTAGTGAGAAATTATGATGTGTTGTATCATGAGAAATTGTGATGTTGAGTGCAGGTATACAAATGAATGAATATAAGCATTAAGCTTGTGATGTGGTGGGAATGTGGTAAGGAATGGAATGAGTAAGCATAAGTGTGATTGTGGATTGCTTTTGTTTAGTATAATGTTATTTGTTTACATGTAAACCTACTAAGCTCAAAGCTTACCCCCCTTTCTTTTCCCTTGTTTTATAGAGTTTAAGAGCTGAGCCGGAATACGGCGATAATCAGAAGATCGCCCACAGTATCATCTCACCTCAGTATATTTAGACTTAGTGATTCTGTACATGGCATGTATAGGGGCTAGACTAGTTAGATTATTTTGTTATTTTGGCCAAAAGTGTGTTGGCCCCTTATTAAGTTACCTATATTGTATATTGTCATGGTTGATGGCTTACCTTATTATATTAAAGATGATGTTATTCATGGTAGTTCATATAGCAAACTATGATTTGTTTATTGATATGTTGAATGGATTCATGTGGTGTGATCTAGAGGGGTGCAAAGAGCTTGGCAAATAGCCTTGTTCCTGTCCACATGGGTAGGCACACGGGTGTGTGTCTAGGCCGTGTGTGACACACGGTCAGTTCATGGGCATATGTCCAGGTCGTGTAAAGTCTGCACTTAGGATTTGGAATTTAAATTGCCACACGGTAGAAGCACACGGGCGTGCGACCAGCCGTGTGGATTAATCAGTGGTGACCACGGGCCAGCCACACAGGTATGTGCTTTGGACGTGTGCTAAGTAAGGGTTCATGATGTCATAGTCAGAGAGCTCCACAGGTAGAAGACACAGGTGTGTCTAAGCCGTGTGATTCAAGTCAGTGTCGCCCATAGACATCAAACACGGGCGTGTGAAATGATACATGGGCGTGTTCCTAGACCAACACGGGCGCGTGGCCCCTATTTTGATGAAAAATTTCTCGGGTTCGTAAAAGTTTTGGGATTAGTTTCGAAGCCTCTCGGAGGCATGTTTAGGGCATCGTAGGCCAAGATTGAGTATTGTAATAGGTTAACAACGAGATTTTATAGCTGTTTCGAGACGTTAAGTGTGATAAGTTAGGTAATGCCTCAAACTCGGTTCCGATTTTGGATACGGGTAAGGGGTGTTACATCTAGAACATGACTGGCTTCAGCTTGAATTGTTGTACCTTGATTTGGGGTCTCCTAATACCTTGATTAAGATCATGAAACATTGGCACGGCATACTGTCTTAGAGCTCTATCCCTTTCATCCGCAATAAAGATAGGATTTTGAACAGGGTTTGCTCCATTTATTTGATTTGAATTTTTGAAGTTCATCTCTTTGGTCCTTCTCTGACTTGCTTGTCTTCTCCACTGTTAAAAAGTTCTTTCTATCTTAGGGTCTATGGGGAGTAAATCGATAATTCAGTCAATAGTCAAAAACACCTGAGATAAACACAGAAAAATTAATTAAGTTAAAAATTGAATAGAAAAATAAACCAAAATGAAAAATTAACAAATTCACAAATAATGACTTTTTAAAGTAGTTCCCGACAACGGCGCGAAAAACTTGGAACGACAGAAATGTGCAAGTGAACACAATCGCAACGAGTAATAAAGTGACAAGTAACTGTCGAGTTATCGTATCCATAGGGACTATGAAAAGAATTATTTATGAATACAATTTTAAAAAAACTTTGGTGAAGAAAAATATTTTGATTTGAAGAGGTGATTAAAAACTAGGATTTTAACAAAGTAAAATAAATAAAAATAAAATAAAAGTTCCAATGCACGATTTCAAAAGATGATTTTAATCGAGATGACATAATTGTGTTAGATTAATTACATTTCTTAACTTAGAATTATTAAACTCATGTTCATATTGTTATGAATAAATTTACGGCAACTTGGTAATTTGCTAATTTATGAACTTACTCACCTACCAAAATCAATTTATCTCTACGTTAATTTATGACTATATCTCTACATTAATTCAACTGATTAAACAAATTTTAATAAGCAAATGTGTTAATGTACATACATACTTATGAAATTAAAATAATCTCTTGTACATATCTCTATGCCAATTCAAACAATTAATTCAATCTCATAAGCACATAAAAGATTACGTGAGGTAACAATGTATTTCTACCTTGAAACAGTTTAATCACAATAATCTTACAAGTTATGCAAGGCTAATGTATCGTTAGATACCGTTGCTAATTTAACCCTCAACTATGATCGTGTCAATTAATTACAATTTCAATCCAATTAAACAATTAGTTCATTAGTTACCGTACAATTGTAATGCAAGAATAACTTAGTCATGGTTTTACTTAATCAAACATCTTACCAAGCTTATAACAACACAAACATAATTTTAATAAATTAAGTAGACAAAAAGCAATCAACCTATCACAAATTAAATTTAAGACATATTAATTAAATTAAACATATCAACATCACAAATATTCTTAGTCATGTTCATCATAACAACAACAAAATTAAAAGGATAGGGAACCAGAATCAAATCCATGTTTCTCCGAGGCTTGACTAGTTTGCTCTGCTTCTCCTTCTCTATTTGTTGTTGAACCGAGGCTTCCACAAATACTTGAATGCTGTTCTAAATGGTGGTTTAATAACTCTTTTTCAAGAGGTGAAATCAGCAAGGGAATGGGGGAAGAAAATGAAGAACGATGAAAGAGAATGAAGAGATAAAAGAGGGAGAAAAATGAAGAAATGAATGGGTTTGAGATGTGTTTGAAGTGAGAAGCAAAGGGGGTATTTATAGGTTGAGATAGCTGCTAAAATTAGAAAAAATAAGCAACCATAGAGTCGCCCCCGTGGCTGGCCAAACATGTGGCAAGTTTGAAGGTTTCAAACTTGCTATTTTACGGTAGGGAGCAAATCTAGAAAGGCATAAATAGTGGAGGGTTTGAATGAAATTTAAAGGAGTCTTCAAGGGCTATTTTGCAAGCCAAATAATCAGCCAAACAAGATGATTGGGCCAACATGTGGGACTATTTTGGGCTGCCAAGTGCTCGGTTGGATCGATTTTCTCGGTTTAGCTTAACTGGGCCCCTTTTCATAATTAATTAACAATAATTTAATTAACCCAAATTTAGATTGGATTAAAATTAAAATTAATTATATTATGAATTAATACACATAATTTGAACTATCTCACGCTGAAAAATTAGTTCGCCTTGATGCTTCAAAATAGCTTCTCGATTTTGTGCTTTTAGCAATATCTGTCGAGCCGTTTTTGCCTTTTGTGCAAATATGTTGAAAATAATAAAAAACCATCAAAATTAATTATAAAATTAATTAAAATTCAACATGTCAATAATTTAAGTACAAAATAATTATTTTATAATAATTATATATCTTTTGAAAAGAATTTTACCGAAACTGCATGAATTTGAGTTAAAAAGGGGCATGAAAAAGTGTGTATATTTTCGTGTTTCCAGCCATCCACTCTTCTCGCCTTCAAACTTTTTCCCCTAACTTAAAATAGCAGGTTTGAAGCTTTCAAACTTGGTTGTTGTATGGCCAGCCAAGGAAGAGTGTGTGGCTGCTAATTATTATTTTCTATTATTTTCAGCCATTCACACTTATAAATACCCACCTTTGCTACCTCATTTTACACACCTTCATTCCCACACATCTCTCTCTCTTTCACTCATTTTCTCTCCTTTGTTTTTCCCTTTTTCTTGTCCATTTCCCTTATTGATTTCCCTTTTGAAAAAAAAAGTCATCTTCCACCTTGGAATAGCATCATTCAATTTTTTGTAGAGGCCTCAGTTTAACAGAACGAGCAGAGAAGAAATGTAACACCCCAATTACCGACCCAATTACCAGGTTTAGGCATTGGGATCTCACATTCGTTGCTGGAGCAACTAAAAACATTCATTCCAATATAAATAAAAAAAAATCATACATTTAAACCCAAGACTAAGTCATGATTAATATATATATCAGTATCTCAACTATTAACCTATTTATTCGTTACATTTCATGCATCCTATTTTTCCAATTATATATATTAATTCACATCCAAAGCATTATAATCACATCTAAACACTCGCATAGCATCATCAACACCAAATATATACATGGTATGAGCCATTGAAAACTATCATATATGCCTATTTATAAAACATCTCGAAGTATGAATTAATTCTCCAACTAAGTAGAATATAACAGAAAATCCTATATGTACATGCGAACCAGATTAACAAAAATTTCACCAACTCGATGAATACGGGATTTTCTCTTGGATGCGGATAACAACGAGTGCACACGATTGAACCTAACCTGCGCACAGAAGACAAACCGAACGCTGAGGAATCAACTCTGTAGCATTTCTATAACTAATGTTGTATTATAAAATAAATTCTGTAAGGACTTAAATAAGTCAAAAATCAAGGGTTCATAAGCAGTTAATATGTTAAATTATATTATAAGAACATAATCCTTCCATATTGTATTTATAGTCGTACTGACTAGTTGTCACGTATTCATCTTCAAATTTCCTAACCTGTATACTCCAAAATAAAATTAAACATTGAACAATCGCTTACATTCATATAAATCATTGTTTTCAAACAAAATCAGGTTTACAAATCTAGCTTATGAAAGCTTCGAGAACAAACAAGGATTAAATTGTAACATTTCCAAAAGAACAAGGCAATAGTTTGAAACATGGGTCACAAGACCGTGTAGTGCATGATTGAGCCATTAAGTATTAATTTTCTTGCCCAAACTCAAAAAATTCCCTAATGGCGACCATTAGGTACCCTCATAGACAAATAAATACTAGCCAAATTCTTCAACAATTCATCTATACATCTTACATCAAAACCAAATCTATTTCCAACATTCAATTCTGTTGAATCCTATACAAATGTTTAGTTTTGTACATCTTTAAATTATGCTTTAGTCAACAACAAATCTTCAACATTACAAGACATTAAATCAGCTTAATTAACACAATATAACAGCATCACAATTGGACTGTGAAATCAACACATTTGAACAACTTGATTATCTAAATAAAATAGCATAATGACAACTCATTTGGACAGCAATATTATGTCCTAAAATGAGCAGCATTAATCACAATCAAGGCAACTTAAATTGTCTACTAAAACATTATTTTAGATAGCATTGATTTGCATCCATTTAAACAGCATTAACCGTCATTTAGACAACGTATTCCAACATTAAGGTTTCTTCATTATTCGAACATTTTACACAACGTATTCTAGCATTAAGGTTTCTTCATTATTCGAACATTTTACACAGCAACAATGACAACATAACATATTTTAAAATAACATTAAGTGTAATTTTGTTTTCTAACTTATTTGGACAACATTTAATCACCAAAAATGCAGTGCAGTAACTAATTTTAGACTCATTTGTACACTCAATTTGCAGCACTTAAACACTTCAATTTACATCATTTAAGAACCTGAATTGTAGTAATTAAAACTTCAATTTATAGTATTTAAACACCTCAACTTACAACACTTTAACATCCCAATTAACAGCATTTATACACCTCAATTATAGCGATAAAACAACTCAATTTTTAGCAACTAAACAATTCAATTTGCAGTACATAAAACACTTCAATTTACAGCACTTTATCACTTCAATTTACAACATTTAAACACTTCAATTTGCACCAGTTTAACACTTCAATTTACAACATTTAAACACTTCAATTTGCAGCACTTTAACAGCTCAATTAACAACATTTATACACCTCAATTACAGCAATAAAACATCTCACTTTCCAGCAACTAAACACTTCCATTTGCAGTACTTAAACATTAAACACTTCCATTTGCAGTACTTAAACACTTCAATTTACAACATTTAAACACTTCATTTTGTAGCACTTTAACACTTCAATTTACGGTAGTTAAACACTTCCATTTGCAGCACTTTAACATCTCAATTAACAACATTTATACACCTCAATTACAGCGATAAAACATCTCAGACAGAAACAATTAACCAAATAATTAAGGATACATTTGCCCATTATCACTCACGTTCAGACACATTTAAACAACAGCAACCATCAATTAAATAAGAGGAATTTTAAACATTTAATAGTCATTCCCATCATAATCGACAGCAAATTATCAACCATTTAATTATCTTAGTTTCAGCACTAATTCAGTAATGAGCAACAATATACAGCAGCATTCAATCCACCATACAAAGATATTTCAAACACCAATTTACTCACTTTCGGACCTCATTAACAGCAGCAATTTAACTGATTTCTTTCATGCAGTTCTTCCAAGCAGAAATAGCAAGATTAAACCACCAAGGATTAAGCATTTTATGTGACAAAGACCAAGAAAAGCTCACCAAAAGATCTGTTCAAAGTGCCGAGATCCTCACACTAGCTTAGATTTCCCCTTGTCATTCGGTCCTTCCACCTCCTTGAGAGCAAGCTTGAAACTTCCACTTGAGAAATCTAGTTACTAAATTTTATCCAACATGCAGCCGTATCTCACCCTATCTCTTCCATACTGACCGACCAAGGAGAAAAAAAAATGAAAAATTCATTTCTTTCCTTCTCCTTTAGTTTGTCCGTCACCCCTTCCCACTTAAAAGTTTTTTTTCTCCAAATTAAATTAAAGTAGGTCCCTCTCAATTTTAATAATTTGGCCAACCTATTCCAATAGCTGACCACTACAGTAACCATTTATATAATGGTTTATTTATTAGATAAATCCTTTAGTTATAATTTAGCTTTAATTTAATAACAATCACACTTTTACCACTTACGCGATTTAATCCATGTACTTAAATTAAGCATTAAATCAATGAAATTATCTAACCATAATTCAATTCACTTAAGACGTACCGCCGTAAATATGAAATAAAAATATTTACGATATTGGTTTATAGAAATGAAGTCTCAAAACTGGAATTTTTGGTACTACTGACTTTTGGTCGTTACAAGAAAAGGAGTGCACTAGTCTGGCTTCAAAGAAATACTGGATTTGTTTCCTAATTCCTTTCTCTTTAATTTTCTTGTTTATGTTGTGATCATAAATATGAATAATTGTTTTGTTGTTGTTTTTCTTTTAATTAAAATGGCTTAAATTAACTCGTGTTAGATTGATTGCATTTTTTCCACTTGAATATTCAAAATCATGTTTGTATTGTTATAGGCCTTGGTAAGTTGTTCAATTAAATAAAATCATGCTTATGTTATACTTACATTATAAAATGTAAGGTAACGAATGAATTAATTATTAAGCGTATTGAAATTATAATTAATTGACACAATATTTAATTGATGCATGTTTAATCTTCTAAGGTAGCTGAAGGTTAAATTAGTAACGGTATTAAATGGTACATAAGCCTTGCATAACTTGTTAGATTATTGTGATTAAATTGTTTCAATGTAGAAATATATTATTACCTTATTTAATCTTATATGTGCTTATAAAGATTGATTAATTGCTTGAATTGACTTTGAAAAATGTTCAAGAGATTGGTTAATTTAGTATGTATTTCCTATAGTTAACAAATTACCAAGTTGCCATGAAAATATTTGTACCAACATGAACATGGATTTAGTAATTCTAAGTTGAGGAATGTAATCAATCTAGCACAATTATGTCATATTGATTAAAACTCATCTTTTTTGAAATCGTGCATTGGAATTTTTACTTTTTATTTTTATTACTTAGTTAATTTTTAGTTTTACATCACTTCTTTAGAACAAAATATTTTTCCTATCACCAAAGTATTTAATTTACATTTCATAAATATTTTTCTTTCACGGTCTCTATGGGTACAATAACTCGACATTTACTTCTCACTTTATTACTTGTTGTGATTGTGTACACTTGCACATTTCTATCATTCCATCCATATTTAGAAAGTTGGGTATAGGTGAAGTTAGACCTACTATGGTTACACTTCAATTAACAAATAGATCTTTAGCACATCTAGAAGGAAAAATCGAGGATGTATTGGTACGTGGAGAGAAATTTATTTTTCATGCTGACTTTTTTAATCTATACTTTGAAGCTGATAAAGAGGTGCCAGTCATCCTAGGAAGGACTTTCCTAGAAATTGGAAGGACCCTTATTGACATGCAGAAGGGTAAGCTTACTATGCGTGTTCAGGACGACCAGGTAACATTTAATGTTTTTAAGTCTATGCGATTTCCTGACACAGTTGATGATTGTTCTACAGTATCCGAGTTAGAGGAATTAGTCATAGGAACTCAACTCTGTTGAGGACCCATAGGAGCAAATTTTGACATCAGACCCTCCACGTGATGAAGAGGGGGAGGAATAATTAGCTTTGCTAGAAGCTAATCAAAGGGGATTTAATCTGCAATCCCACTTTGAGACTTTGGAGTTAGAAAATAGGAATTACGCCTAACCAAAAGCATCAATTTAGGAGCCACCTAAATTAGAACTTAAGGTACTTCCTTCACATTTGAAATATGTTTATTTAGGTGATGCCTCTACTTTGCCTATGATATTTTCAGCTCAGCTAACTAAAGAAAAAGAATAAAGACTTATTCGAGTGTTGAAACAATTCAAGAAGGCTATCAAATGGACAATAGTTGACATTCGTGGTATTAATCCATCCATGTCATACATAAGATCACCTTGGAAGATGGAGAGAAAGGGACGATTGATGGACAACGGAGACTGAACCCCATCATAAAAGAAGTGGTGAAAAATGAAATCATTAAATGGTTAGATGCAGGTATAATTTACCCCATCTTTAATAGCTCATGGGTAAGTCTGGTCCAGTGTGTGCCAAATAAAGGAGGTATCATGGTAGTAGAGAATGAAAACAATAAGTTCATACCAACCAGAACGATTATGAGATGGAGAATTTGCATCGATTACTAGAAGTTTAACAAGGTGGCTAGGAAAGACCACTTTCCTTTATAATTTTTGGATCAAATGTTGGATAGACTCATGGGATGAGACTCTTATTATTTCCTCTATGGATACTCGGGGTATAATTAAATTACAGTAGCACTGGAGGATCAATACAAAAAAACATTCACATGCCCATACGGTACATTTGCATTTTGACGCATTCCATTTGGTTTTTGTAATGCACCTACTACATTTCAAATATGTATGATGCTTATTTTTACTAACATGGTTGAAAAATATTTGGAAGTATTTATGGATGATTTTTTAGTATTAGGAGATACATATGATGATTTCCTAACCAATTTAGCAAGGTACTAAGGTGATGCAAAAAAATAAACCTCGTACTTAACTAGGAAAAGTGTCATTTCATGGTACGAGAAGGTAATGTTCTAGGGCATTGAATAACGAGACATGGGATCGAGGTAGATAAAGCAAAGGTAGATGTTATTGAGAAACTCCCACCTCCAAAATCTATAAAGGGTGTTAGGATCTTTTTGGGCCACGCCGGTCCAAACGTTTGGCTGAATCCGGGAATGTCACATCAAAGGGACAATTCAAAACAATTTTGCTGAATTAAAGTTAAAGGCCTAAAAGCCTGAAATTCGTGATTCTTGTTAAGTAATGATAAAAGCCCATTTTATTATTTTAAGTATTTCAAAAACCATGTTTAAACATAAGAAATTACTCAGGTTTAATAATCAAGTAAATAATTGAAACAACAAAACTCAAAATCCAAAGTCAAAATGGAGTACAAGGCCTTATTATATCCAATGAAAATAAAGCAATTTAAATCATGTCTTTTGAAACAAATAAATAAAATGTCTAAATATCTTGTAGTGTCGCAATCTCCGAGTCCTCTCCCGCGTCGAGCTGTTTACTGAGGATCACCTGAAACATTTAATAAAAAGGGGTGAGTTTCGAAACTCAGTGTGTACGACCCTTAGTAATCCAATCAACATACAATTATCACTTTGGGCCTAAGCCCTATAAAAATGGTGGTCTTGGGCCTTAGCCCACAACGACCTCATACCACATTAGTGTCACATGAATGCAATGCACCCATCCCAAATCCAGCCCTGCACACCATTTGCCTTCCAACCCTACACACCCGTAGGGATATAAATATCAACCCACCCATCCCTACACACCAAAGGTAGCACCAACAGCGGTACTACTCAAACGTTGCAGCAAGGCTGCTAAGTACACAATGGGCTTAAAGCCACTGGTGGATCCACGGTCGTCAAGCGACTATGCGATCCTCAAATCTTCCTCCATATCATCAAAACCCACCCAAATGCAACATATATTTCATGAGTGCAACATACACAATTTCACTACCTAGGGGTATTTTCGTAATTCTACCCTACAAGGGTATTTAGTAATTTTACAAAACAGGAGTATTTTGGAAATTTTGTAAATCAGGGATATTCTGGTAATTCTGCAAATCAAAGGTATTCTGGTAGTTTTACAAATCAGGGGTATTTTGGTATTTTTGCAAATCCAAGGATATTTTTAAAAATTTCAAACTAAGGGTATTTTGGTAATTTTCAAATCAGGGGTATTTTAATCCCTCTCGGGTTTTAGTTATGAACTTTGGCCCATTAACAAGTCCTCGCGGCTAAAGTGAACAGACACTACGCACTAGGTAGGATTCCAAAGAAGAGGAGGTGGGCCACTAGGACCTCTTAAGTACTAAGCTCTCCCTAGATCCAATCCTAGACATGCATATGTCCGTTGCCACACTCTAACCCAGCGACTTGTGCACTGGCATGTTTAATTATTAAATTAAGTCTTATGCGATTTAAGAGTTGTTCAGAACTAGGCCTAAAGTCCATTAAACCCTAGCATACTTTTCTACGTCCCCATAAAGCCCATCAAGCCCAAATCACATTCTTACAGCCCATTAGGCCCAACTCTCATCCATATGGCCTATTAGGCCCAAAAAAATTCCAGATCATGTAACATGCATGATTAACTTAATTCGTATAACCAAACCAAACAATTTTATCAAACTTAGCCTTAGGGCCCATCGGGCCCATTTAGCCACTTCTGGCTTTCCGGCTTTTCAGTATTACTGATATCGTGTGTGTGTAGTGTTTGTACACACTTGGCTACTGCGACGTGCTATACTATCCTTAGCCTCGAACTACAACCAACCAACTTTCAATCAATCACTTAATCAAAACATTTACCAAAAGCCAAAGCCTTACCGTAACCTTACCTTGTGCAACCGGGTTCTAATAGCCCTTCCTTAGCTACTAATCAGGAGTATCTCCTAGGTCTGCACTCACACATACACCATCAAAATCTGAGTGACTCATAATCCACACAAGTCACCCCTATAGATCATACACACTTCCGGCCATTCATTTAAACCACAATCGAGTTGAGTACACTTACCCTTGCTAACAATCCTACCACGCTTACGATCTTTGAACCTTATCCTTTTTATCACAGAGTTAACGACAGGATAGTTAGATAGCCTTTCTGATTTTAGCAAAACGTACAAAAGGGGTTTATTGAATACTTACCAAATCTCCTTTTGATCTTGTGGCCTAAACAACTATTAACTAGATTCGGCTTTCAACACTTGACTGATTGTAGATAATAATCGATCTGTGATGGAGGAAAACAACAAGGGTTTGGCACAAATAGGAATTTTAGAAAGGAAAAAAGATGGTGGTAATTCGTCAATAGAAAAGTTTTGCTATCAGAGAATTCGGCAAAAAGGATTCGGCTATAGGAGATTTCGACAATTGGGAGAATTTAGCTATGGGAAAACCGATTAAGGGAAGAAAAGAAAGACTAATGAAAGCTCAAAAACACTTCAAAGCATTTAGCCTCTCCTTTGATAGCCACCAGCCGAATACTACTTTCCCTAAAGTCCCATTCGGCACCAATTCCTCCCTCTCCTCATCTCCTAACTTTTCTCCTAATAACACCTTAGCCTTATCCGAATTTTCCTCCTGATAACACTCCAATGCAAGTGTTCATATTCAACACAACTCTAGCCATCCACCTATGGAAAATAAAACACTCCAAAAATACCACTCCTCATGCTCGAACCTTGGACCTCCTCAACTGACATAACGCCACCTTATAGCTCCCCAAGTGATGCCACTTGCTACTGGACCACAAGACCATTTGTGTCCTATTTTCCCTTAATCTGCTTAAGAGGCCTAATGCCTGAGACTAGGGTCCACTAAGCAAGAAAAATAAATTTTTCCCTATGGTCTTCCCTATCTCTAAGACTACATATAATCCCAATAATACCTTAAAATTAATATTCTAAGTGCTACTCATACATACCAACCTCCATGCACAAAAATTTAAAGTTTCGAGATTTTTGGGGCGTTACACTGTGTGTGACACAAGGTCTACCCCACTGACATGTGTTCCGGCCGTGTGTCCCCTGCACCTTAATTTTGAAAAACAGAATGTCCAGAATTGAGTACACGGGCAGAGACACGGGCGTGTGTCTCAGCCGTGTGAGCTACATGGCCTAGCACACAGGCGTGTGGCACGACTGTGTGGCATAAGTCAGAGAGCACACTAATTTGAACACGGTTTGAAGCATAGGCGTGTCCCAAGGTCACATAGTCATGTCCCTTGGACCACACGGGCGTGTGAGCCCTACTTTTAGCAAAAATTTTCTAAGTTTTACAAAAATTCCCTGAGTTCTCTGTTTAATCCTGAACCAACTCTAAAGCATGTTTTGGGCCTTGTAGGCTCGTAATAGGGACTTCATGATCGAATATGAATGGTTTTAATTTGGACACAAATTTATGTCTCGGGATTTGTGAATGCTTGTGTTATAAGTCCGGTAATGCCTCGAGCCTTGTTCCGGCGTTGAATACGAGTAAGCGGTGTTACATTTAGTTATATCAAAGCTACAATTTAGTCGATTCTTGGACTAACGTAGCGTATGCGAGTCTAGCTATACATACCATATTACTACCTGTGATAGTGTGATATCTCTTAACTCTGATGAAATTGTTTTGTTGGGACAGAGATGCTTTCCAACCGAGCTACTTTCGAAAACGCTAAAAGTGATACTAAGATATTTGAAAATGTGTTTGTGATAAGTTGAAACTTGGAAAGGTATGAATAAGAGTTCATGATATGTATGTGATGATGTACAAAATCAAATAAATATAAGTTGAGAAATATGGATAAAATGTTATTGTTCCTATTGAACATTGTATTTCGATAGATTATGGGGATTTTATGAAACAGATAAAATGTTTTAAATGTTGCAAAAAGGATTTAGCCCAGAAGGGTAATCTTGAATTAAGCCCTCTCGAGCATAAGTTATGAAATGGATTTAGCCCGGATGGGTAATCCAGCGTAAGCCCTTTAGAGCATATGTTACATAAAGGATTTAGCCTGGACTGGTAATCCTGTTATATCATATGTGGCTCGAGAATGTGCTCCATGAATATGTGCAAAAAGGGCACTTTTCAATATGAATTGACGGATTCTTGACATACATACCTTGAGTGTACTACTCGAGTATCCATCGAAATTACAATAGTTCAATGGGAATTATTCTTGAAATTTGGAAATTTGAAATGAAATGAAAGTTTATATTGTGATAAGGTCATCTATGTTTCTTTGGCATTCATATGATGTTACGTGCCTAACATGTTTGATTAAGTGAATGTTATAAGCAAACTTACTCAAATTTATGGAATGTATGTTTAAGTACACTTGTTTGAATAAAGAAAATCGGAAAGTTCATGTAACATAAATAAGTATATTAATTAGCTTGAAGTGAATTATATGATTGTGAAGATATTATGTTGATGATGAATGCTGAGTTAGATGTGTGTATTTATGAGAGTTGAGTTAGAGGCTTTACGATGTCACCCCCTTACCAATGTGGTATTTCATAACGAGATCTCACAAGATTTAAGTTGAATGAGTTCACAAGTAAGAGACTAAAGAGTTCAGTAGCAGAATAACTAATAATGTGGTCAGAGTTAAGAATAGTTTGGCAAGTGAATACAGTTCTGGAAAAGATGTCAGGTTATTCTAAAGATCATTTAGATATCACGATGTCACGGTTAAAGAAAAAGTTAATCTCGGCTAATCGACTCATTCAGGTATGATGTCTAAAGTATTTATTTGCTAGAAATTCCTCCAGATTTATTTTCGTTAGTGAATGGAATAATACTGAATTAGTGGTGACAGAATTAGTTAGAGAAATGATATTTGAATCGTAAAGATGTCTAGGTGTAACATTTGTAATTGAATAGATTATGATGATCTCTCCTGCGTATTTTATGTATTCATTTATCCTCAGAGATATATGTGATTGTTCATTTTCTGATGAAATTCTTATTATATGAGAATGCTAGCTAAATATAATGAGAGATGAAAGCATTGTTAGTCTGGTTGGTTGATGAGCAGCATTTCTTATCTCTTTATTTGGGATTCTATCCTATTATGTTTGGAATAAAAGTTGGTGAAAATTTATGTGAGGCTATTCTTCAGTTTCCAATGGATGTTGTTTTGTTTTATATATATATTTGGAAAATATATTATCTCTGTTACATTGATTCTAGAGCGTATAAGTATTGTTTTTTCTTCTATTTTTCTCTAAGGAATCATCAAGATCTTTATCATCTTCATATGAGTTATGTTCTCGGACTTCCAATACGGTATCGCATCTTGGATTTCTTTATCTTGGTTTTCTTACCATTCTTATTTCATAAATTATCAATCATGGCTCATCTTTAAAGTGTGTTCTTTGGCTTGTGATAACTATGTCTATTATGGTTGTATTTCTAGTTCGATTATGGGAATGTGGTGATTCTGGTATCAAGATTTCTCTAATTTTCATGAAAGGAATTGACATCGACAAAGGTATAGATAGTGGAAGCTCAAGCTCAAACTGCACGATGGTTTTCTTTTCTCAGGTAAGTTTGATTATGGTCAACAAGTTTAATTAGAATATTTTGTTTCCTTAAGCTAATGCAGTTGTAAAGATCTTTGACTAGCATAAAAGGAAATTTTGAAAGATTGTATGTTTGAGTTGTTTTAACAGCATGAATAAGGGAGTATTTTGATATGATATTATTTGATAGTCAAGATCGACTCAGTTGTTTTTATCTGAGGGAGCTGGTTAGTTAAAAGGTAATTTGAGTTGTATGCGTTTAAGTTTATCCTCAGGTAAGAAAATAAAATCTTATACATTCATGGGAAAATAGACGGACAGTTTGAAGGAAGATTTCCTATTCTAGAAAGTATGATACAGAGATATACTTATTAAATTTGTTCTAATCGAATGATGTCGTTATGAGTTAAAATTGTTCTAATTGATAAAGTTATCACATTTGAGAAAGTTTGAATGGTCTGTTGTATGTTAGCAAAGTTGAAAGCTGATGAAGGTGTTATTAACCGAAACACTAGTCATGGGTTCTGTTTGAATTGATTAAAGAATTCATAATTTTTCAGTGATGCACTATCTAACAGATTGGAATGTTTTTTAATACAAGAATGTAAAGTGATAGTTTATGTTTTCAGACAGTTAAAGTCACATGAAATGAATTGTCCGACGAGTGATTTAAAGTCGACCACCTTTTTAATGTATGTGTTGAGAATTTTATGACACCGATTGTCCGATGAAAAATGTCATATGTTTCCTGATCCCAAGAGTTTATAGTATCTAATATCACAAAAAGGATATGAATTTAAACCAGCATAGATGGCTTGAACTATTGAAAGATTATGAGTAGTTATTGATTAACCTTTGGGAAAGCAGATATAGTTGCAAATGCTTGAATGGAAAATCTTTGATTATTTTGTGAGTAATGGATGCATGATTAATCTTATTTGATGACGGTCTGAGTCTAGCTAAATTATAAGTTAAAGTGATATTTTCTTTGCAAGATTGAGAACCTCAGGAATGTGATAATGAGTGGTAAATTAAATGAGTACCGTGTGAGACGACTTTTGATTCTGAATTTCAGGTCAGACCTAATGACTGTTATCATTATTTGAAATGAGAACATCAGGAATGTAAGTTGGCTTATATTGGCTAACATGGTTGTAAGCCTAAGTATATTCATATATGTGTCAATGCCTCTGGTGATATGATCATGGTATGATTTGTTAATGTGAACTGTTTAGAATTGTGATTTATGGCATGATTGTGTGATTTTTGGAAATGTGACCTATTGATGAGATGAGGAATTTGAGTATCATTTGGTAACTAGAAAGTAGTTGAATGAAGCCTAATGAATGTGAAATTTTTATGTTTGATTTAGGGCTTAATAAATGTAGTAAATATGTTAGACAAAGATATAAAGTTGATATGTTTTAACCATGAATTTGGATGGTTGCCTAAGTATGTTATGTTTGTGCCTTGAATTGGTGTAAGTGTATGTGTGTGAACAAGGGTGGCAAATGGCTTGGTAAATAGCCTTTATTTTTTCCACATGGGTAGACGCACGGGCATGTGTTTCGGCCGTGTGTCCCTCGTACCTTAATTTTGAAAAACAGAATTGTAACATCCCGAAATTGGGCCTAGGAGAATTGGGCCTTTTGGACCCCGAGCGTAGGAACTCTTTAAATTTTTAGAGCACAAGAGATCGGCTTAAATGCAAGTTGGACCTATTAGGTAAGTGATTTTGGAAGGTTAGAGGGCTTCTATGAAGTCCCGGGATCAAATTTAGGCTTTAGGAAAATTTTGGTTTTAGGTGAAAAAACCTAGGAGTTAGTAAGTAGGCTTTAAGAATAAAATGTGGAGACAAATGACACAAGTGGAGTGTGTGGTGTAGTGGTAAAGTGACGCCACATAAGAGACAAGGGGGTGACACCACAAGGAAGGAAGGAGGTCCAGGGTTCAAGTCTTGGCACTTGCATTTCTTTTTGTTTTATTTTTCAGTGAATTTAGACTTTGGCCATAGGGTTATATTTAGTTGCGCATGATTTTGGTCACAAGAGAAGCTTGTGGCTTGGTGGCAAGTGGCGTGTTGAGCTATTGAAGGGAGAAAGGGTTTGAATCTCATGACAAGCAAAGGAGTATTTATTTTGCAGATTGGACAGCAAGAGTTTGAGTTGGATTTAAACTCTACTAACGGAGGGATCCCACATTGGAAAGATACAAAGAAGGAAGGTGAGAAGCTAGCTATAAATAGAGCTATCTATGATTGGAGAGAAAACATACCTTGGTGGGCGTTGGGCATAGGAGTGCTCAGTGAGGGGATTAGCAGCTTCCGATTCCTATCAGATCTAGAGGATAATCGCCAATAGTAGCAAAGGAAGGGCTACTAGAACGTGAGGTACACGGTAAGGGTACGGTGAGGTTTCAATTTTTCATAAGTATGTGTTAAATCTTGGTTAATCGCTAATAATGTCGATTGTAGGATCGTGACTAAGGGATTTGCAGTGCACGGGGTTACCAGGTGTGTACAAACACTACACACACAATATCGGCAATGCCGAAAAGTCGAAAAGTCGAAAGAGGCTAAAAGGGCCCGTGGGCCCTGAGGCTAAGAATTGATGAAATGGTTTGGTTGGTTATACGAATTGAATTAGTCATGCATGAGACATGAATTGGATTTGTTTTTGGCCTAATTGGCCGTAAGGTTGTAATTTGGGTTTGATGGGTGTATGTTAGGGTTTACGAACCTTAGGCTTAGTTTGAACAACTCTTAAATTCCGTAAGACTTAATCTAATTAAACATGTCTGTGAACAAGTCGCTGGGTTAGGGTGTGGCAATGGGCATGCACTTGTCTAGGATTGGATCTAGGGAGAGCTTGGTCCTTAAGCGGTCCTAGTGGCCCACCTCCTCTTCTCTAGAATCCTACCTGGTGCATAGTGTCTATTCACTTTAGCCACAAGGACTTGTTGATGGGCCAAAATTCATAACTAAAACCCGAAAGGGACCAAATACCCTTATATTTGTAAAATTCCTAAAATACCCTTATATTTGTAAAATTTACTAAAATACACCTAGATTTGTAAAGTATCGAAATACCCCCGATTTGCAAAATTACTAAAATACCCTCGATTTGTAAAATTACCAAAATACCCCTAGTTTATGAAATTACCAAAGTACCCCCGATTTGTGAAATTACCAAAATACCCCTGTTTTACAAAATTATCAAGGTACCTCTATTTTGTCAAATTACCAAAATACCCCTATAGGGTAGAATTACGAAAATATCCTTGGGTAGTGAAATGACGAAAATACCTCTTTGTGACAAATATGAGTTTGTGGATGTTACTTTTGTGTTTGATGCATTCATATGATATTCTGCTTAGGATACATATGGGTGGGAATTATGGTACGAAGGAAGATTTGAGGATCGCATGGCCGTATGGTATGGATCTACCGGAGGCTTTAAGCCCAATATATGATTAGCAGCTTTGCTACAACATTCAGTAGTACCGCAACCGGGCTACCCTTGGTGTGTAACGGAGGGGTGGGTCGAGCTAGAATTCCCCACAGGAGTAATAAGGTTGGAACGGTAATGGTGTGTGCAGCGGATGGATTTTTGGGTGGGTTTCGCATTATCTTGTCTGTATACGATGCGATATGATTTGATATGAGGTCATTGTGGGCTAAGGCCCAAGACTGCCGATATTGATAGGGCTTAGGCCCAATGTGAATATTTGTATGTGATTTGATTGCCAAGGGTTGTGCACACTGAGTTTCGAAACTCACACCCCTTTGATTTAATGTTTCAGGTAATCCCGAATAGACGTCTCGACATTGGAGAGGACTCGGAGATGGCCACACTACAAAAGGCTTGAATTTCCATTTATTTGTTTCAGAATACATGTTTTTAGTTACTTAATTTTTGGTGGATGTAATAAGGCCTTGTACTCCGTTTTGACTTCAGATTTATTTTGGGTTTTGAAATTAATTGTTTACTTAATTATTAAACCTAAGTAAGCTCTTATGTTCAAACTTGGTTTCCGAAATACTTAAAATAATAAAATGGGTTTTTATCTTTAATTAATAAGACTAAAAGATTTTGGGCTTTTGGGCCTTAAATTTTTAATTAGCAAAACCGTTTTGAATTGTGCCTTTGATGTGACATTCCAGATTCGGGTCTAACTTCTAGGCCGGGTTTGGGGTGTTACAAGAATGTCCAAAATTTTAACATAATCTTCCGAGAAATTATTCCATAAATGGAAAAATAAAGTTAGGTTTTCAAATAAAACGGTCAATTTTGATCCAAGTTTTAATTGTAGCTCAGTTTTCAAATTTTCTTTAAGTCTAGGTATTTAATTGAATTATTTGTAAAATTTGATTGTTCTTTTTTTAAATATTGAAATTAGCTCTTTTTGTAAATATCTTTAAAAGAAGCTAAAATAAAATTTATAATTTAATTTTTAATAAATAATAAGATAATAACTAATATATACTTATATATATTCTAATGTATATTAATTATTATCAACTTTGTATAGAAGTAGAATAGGATTAAATTTTATCATATTTTAATTAAGAGTTTTTATTTCAATAAATAAAGTAATAGCAATTAATATATTAATATATAGTATATTTGTAACATCCTAAAATTAGGGGTCTGGAATTTTTGCACTATTGCATGTGTTGAGCTTGTTTAGCTTGTTATTTCGGTGTGTTCGGGGGTCCTAGAGAGGCTCGGGTTCGGGCTCAAGCCCTAGGAAAATTTTGCTTTTTGGCTCTTTAGTGGAGAAGGCTACTGAAAGTAGGACTTAAGTGATATTGTGTGTGTTTAGACGACACAAGTGGAGTGTGTGGCAAGGTGGTGTGGCGGCAAGGGGGAGTGTAAGGAGGTTGGAGGTTCGAATCTCACAAAATTTATTTTGGTGAATTTTATTTTGTGTTTGAGATGGGAAGAAGCAGAGTTGAGTTCAAACTCTGGCAGGGTGGTTGAAGTCTCAGTCAAATTTTTTTGAATGATTGGAAGAGAGGGATTTTAGGAGGATTTGATGGAGTGGATCAAGGAGTGGAGTGTGTAAGAGAGTGTGCCGTGAGTGGGAATTCAAGCTAGGCATTTTCGGCTAGGGGGAGGAGTTGAGCATTTTGGGTAGAGTGTAGCCGAATTTCTCTTAGGAGTATCTTGCATTTTCGGCTTTTGTGTCACTTTGAGCATTTTCCTTCCCTTGAGCATTCCGGGTTCTTCTTTGTTTCTGCTAGGTACCATTTTGGTAAGACTACCCTCTTAGCTTCTCAATTACTTCTACATCTAAGCCAAACCAACATCTCTCTCCTTCTTTTCTTCTACCATACTTGCCGAATTCTTCCTTCCAAAACCGAATTTCCACAGTTTCTCCTTCTTTCAGTTGAGTCCTGGCCGAACCTATTGGGAGTTGTCCACTTGCGTAGTTTGTCTTCGTTCTCTTCTCTCTTTTCTTCAAGCTGTTAACCACACCTTCTCTCTTGGCCGATTTTAAGTAAGTCTTTGTTTCACTCTTGTTGGGGGCAGGCCGAATTCATTAGCAACCATCGGGTGTAGACCGTTAATCTTGATTTCGGTAAGGTGAAGTTGTTTTAACACCTTTTTAATTCTATGCTCGTTTTATTCATATGATCCTATCTAGTGAAGTTGGCGTCGGTTTCTTCCTTTCTTAAAGGAGAATCGAATGTGGCTTGGATGCTAATCTCATTGGTGCACCAATGGTTTCTTTTAGGTATTTGTGGTGGTAGCCAGGAAGCAAGGCCGGATTTTAGAACTCTATAGTGAAGATCACGTTGTGGTAAGTGATTGTAGTGGGTTATGGAATTTGGATCTATGAATCTTTTGTGAAGTTGAGGCTAACCCTTGATCGTTATTATTCTAGGGGCAGCGAAGAGTGGTTTCTTTGTAACACCCCTTACTCGAGACCATCGCCGGAATTAAGTAAGGGGCATTACTAGACTTGACTACAAATTTAAAACATGAAAATCTTAAAGCTGTCAAACTGCGTTGTGCCGACTAATTTGGCTATAACTCGAGTTACAAAATTCGAAATTCAGATCCGTAAATTTTCCTTGAAAGTAGACTCATATATCTATTCACCATAATTTTTCTAGAATTTTTCATGTGGCCAATTAGTACAGTTTATTCTTCAAAGTTACCCTTATTACGCTGCTGGACAGTTCTGACCTGTCCTTATAAAACTGCAGTTATCTGATTGCACAATTTTCCAATGGTGTTCTTATTTATACCAATGAAAAATAGACTCATTTAGGATTCTACACATATAAACCATGATTCCTAATTAATTTTGTACAATTTTTGACAATTTTTCCAAAACAGGACAGTGACTCACGAGTTCATTCATAACAGGTTTCGTTCAAACTTAATTATCTCATAAGGTATAAATCTTTTTCCTACTCTATTTCTTTTA
This sequence comes from Gossypium bickii, assembly GCA_025503065.1. Classification (NCBI taxonomy): domain Eukaryota; kingdom Viridiplantae; phylum Streptophyta; class Magnoliopsida; order Malvales; family Malvaceae; genus Gossypium; species Gossypium bickii. Next base: position 103,869,486 of record CP106710.1, on the reverse strand, counting down.
TACAAAAATAGACACACTAAGGTTCAAATTCATAACTCACTAGTCTCCAAATTCAATATACCCTATTTTTGGTGATTTTCCTAACCCGCGTCACTGCTGCTGCTACAAGCTGTTTTATTTCAAAAAAATAACTAGCTCCTACCCGAATCTCCTTACTTCTAAATTTCAAGGATTCAATTTATATTCAAACATTTCCTTAGTAAACGATTAACTTGTTTAGGAATGCATGGACAATGCCATCATGAACCAACTTACATCAAAACACCCAACGTACTTAACAAAAATTTAGCCATTTTCGCATGGCTATTCTTTTTAGTGTTTACATGTGAACCGTAAAATTTCCTCAAACAAACCAAGCCTATCCTATACATGCCTTCTATTAAAGACCAACCCAAAATGAAGGAGTACCCAAAATGTAGGTTGATAGTGTGAGCGACTTCCCAACGGTCCCGGTGAGCTTGTGGCTTGCTCCTAAACTATAAAACAGAGGAAACATCTCAAACGAGTAAGCTTACTAGCTTAGTAAGTCCCAACTCATTTAAATTAAAACATTTAATTATTTATGAAGATAAAACAGTCCACATATGGCATTCTACGTAAACAACTAAGTAAATAGTTTACACAAGGCCAAATATTAATAATTCGAAACCTACTTTCATAGCAGTTATACTTGCAAATCAATTGTCCCATAATAGCATGTTCTAAGCTCGACTTAGTCAAATTACATTCATCAATAACAATTTGGCACAAGTAATATTTAACATAACATACCTCACATACTTACCCGAATCATTTTCTTGACAATTTAGTTCTAAATTGTCTTGACAAGGATTAAACTCCTCTTAGGTAAATTTCATCACCGGCATCAAGCCTGCTAGGCGTAAAGGCCTGAAAAGTAACACCGGCGCAAGGCCTGGCTAGGCGTAAAGCCCGATAGATAACACCGCACGAGGCCTGCTAGGCATAAAAGCCCGATAAATAACACCGGCACGAGGCCTGCTAGGCATAAAAGCCCGATAGATAACACCGGCACGAAGCCTGCTAGGCTCGAGGCCCGAATGTCAATATATCTTTACATGCTTTTCCCATGTTTACCATGCATATCGAAATCATATACCTTTATTACCATTGCATTTAATAAATTTGAAATCAATCAAATCCATCACTATCACAAGCGACCAACTCATGGTTTTATACCAAGTTTATACAATTTATAACATTCACTAAGTATATAAAGGATCTTTAGATATAAAGTAGCTCAAAACTTACTCATCCACCTTGCATTAGTCCCAACAATTGCCATCATATTCTCAACATGAATCATCAACCAACATGTAAATATACATTCGGCCATGATGCATTTGAATACTAACATTCATTAATTTTTAGAAATCAAGATAATCATAATTTACTCTTTGGCATAATTTAACCAAGGGACTTACCTCAGTTGTCGATAAGCCGTGCAAATCGGCTACTCGATAATCTTTGTTTTTCCTCGATCTTGATCTTTCTCTTTTGTTCCCGATCTAATTTGATTCAATTTTAACCAATTAACTACACTTCCATTCAATTCAAGAGCAAAATCATAAAATACATAATTTCAAGACATAACAATGTGCATTCGGCCTACATCCCTACTTTGTTCAAGTGCATTCAATTTATTAGGGAACACTTTGGCGATAATTCCCTTGATGCGTTTTAACTTACAACTTACCTTCTTATCTAGCCGTACCTTAACTTTATATAATTACACATATATAATCAAACACATTAGCTCAAATTCATTTTCTATTATGGCCGAATGTACTACTTCCATACCCTTGCATTTTTCTTCAACATACAACCAAGAAACAAGCTAATAACTACATCTAATTCAAGCATTCAACTAATCCAATTTCCTATTGAACACCACAATAAAAATTTCAAACCATTTGGGTTACTTCTACATGGCCGAATGGCCCTTAGGTGCTTAGGATTCTCTATAACTCTTCCATCCATCAAATTTACCCCCTTGCACTAGTTTTCTTCAATTAATCAAGTTTTAAACTTAGTTCACCCCATAACTTAAACATCACATATAACAATCTTATATGGTAACTTCATCATAAGGAAATGGCCGAACATCAAGATACAAGAAGAAATTATTTTCATGAATGTCCAACCCAATACTCGGCCAAACATGAAGGTATCTTCAAGCCAAAAATCGACAAAGCTTTCTTACAAGTTCAAGCTATTTCTTCTCTTACCATTTAAGTTTATTTTCAGCTCAAATCATAAACCCCCCCCCATGGCCGAACTTCATCATGCATGGCATTTCAAATCTTCAAGCCAAAAGAAGGATTGTTAAACTAGAGTTTGAAATATCACCTTGCTCAACACATGCAATAGCCGATTGAAGAAGAGGAATTTCTTCTTCTCTTGATGATAGCTTCGGGTGGGTGAGGAGGAAGAAGAAAGATGAAAATGATTTTTCTTTTTTTTTTTTTTTTGTTTAAAATTATCTACACATTATTATTATTATTATTTTAGCATGCTTATGACAATTTAATACTTTAAAATAGAAAATGCATAGAAAGCATCTTAGTCTTGCATGCTTGCCGTCCACCTTATTAATATGGGGGATTTGACATGCAAATCCCCATGTTTTATGGGCAATTCACTTAGCTCCCTTTTTTTATTAATGCCCACTACATTAGTCCTTCTTGCAATTTAAGCCTTCTTAGCAAATTAAGCACTTAGATAGCTAAAATTTTCTACGAAATTTTTACACTCACTAAAAACACACATAATAAACACAAAACATAATATTATAATATCCCATGAGCTCGGATTCGTGGTCCCGAAACCACCGTTCCGATTAGGGTCAAAATTGGTCTGTTACAACTCTCCCCCCCTTAAGGATTTTCGTCCCCGAAAATCTTACCGTTAAAAAGGTTCGGATATTGTTGCTTCATTGACTCTTCAGGCTCCCACGTAGCCTCTTCAGCTCCGTGACGATTCCATAGAATCTTTACTAATGGGATTCTTTTATTTCTTAACTCTTTGGTCTCCCGAGCCATGATACGGATCGGTTCCTCATCATAGGTCAAGTCAGATCGAATTTCAATCTCTGATGGGGTGATCACATGGGACGGATCCGATCTGTATTTGCGAAGCATCGAAACATGAAATACATTGTGTATCTTTTCTAACTCGGAGGGCAATCTTAATCTATAAGCAACCGGTCCAATACGTTCAATAACTTCGTACGGTCCGATAAATCTCGGGCTCAACTTGCCTTCGACGACCGAATCGGAGTATTTTCTTCCACGGAGAAACTTTTAAGAACACCCGATCTCCGACCTGAAATTCAATGTCCTTACGTTTTAAATCGGCATAGGACTTTTGACGACCAAGCAACTTTCAAATTACTCCGAATAACGACCACCTTACTCGCTCGTTTCTTTAATCCAATCAACCCCGTGTATCTTGTTCTCACCGAGCTCACCCAATACAATGGTGTGCGACATTTTCGACCATATAAGGCTTCATAAGGTGCCATTTTTATGCTAGATTGAAAGCTATTATTGTAAGCAAACTCAATCAGGGGTAGGTATCGTTCCCACGTACCTTCGAACTCGAGAACGCAACACCTCAACATGTCCTCAAGTGTCAAAATAGTTCGCTCGATCGACCGTCTGTTTTGCGGATGAAAGGTCAGTACTAAAATGTAGTTTAGTACCTAATGCCTCATGCAACTTCTTCCGTAATCGCGAGGTAAATCTTGGGTCTCTATCTCGAAACAATGGAACTCGTGACACCGTGCAATCTTACAATCTGCGACACATACAATTCGGCGAGTTTGTCAAGTGAATAGTCGAGACGCACGCACGGCACAAAATGAGTGATTTAGTCAATCTATCAACGATAACCCAAACGGCATCTTTCTTACTCGGTGTCATAGGAAGACCGGATACAAAATCCATAGTAATTCTATCCCATTTCCATTCGGGTATCATAATCGGTGAAATAATCCGGAAGGTAAGGTACCGTGCTCACTTTCACTTGTTGATGATTAAGCATTTGGAGACAAACTCGGATATGTCCCGCTTCATGCCGCCACCAATAAAACCGCTTCAAATCGTTATACATTTTTGTGCTACCGGGTGTATCGACATTCGGCCATTGTGAGCCTCACTCGTAATCATCTCAGTATCAAGTCCGAGTTCATTGGAACACACAATCGATTTTTATACTTCAAACGATCATTTGCATCTATTTGGAAGTTCGATTACGTAGCGTTCTCGTGATCGAACCCGAATAGCTACTAACTTTTCGTCAACTTTTCGTGCCTCGCAAATTTCTTTGAATAAACATCGGTCTTGTTTGTAGCTCGGCTATGATCGAACCATCCTCGCACATCGTCATCCGTGTGTTTAATGCACGCAGAGCAAATAATGATTTTCGACTCAACGCATCCGCCACAACATTAGCCTTCCCGGATGGTAGTCAATCACTAATTCGTAGTCTTTCAAACAATTCTAACCATCGGCGTTGTCTCAAATTTAGATCTTTACGAGTCATTAAATATTTTGGACTTTTATGATCCGAATAAACATGACATTTTTCGCCGAATAAATAGTGACGCCAAATTTTTAATGCAAACACAATGGGCCGCTAACTCGGATCGTGAGTTGGATAATTCTTTTCATGTGGCTTCAATTGTCTTGAAGCGTAGGCTATGACCTTGCCTTCTTGCATTAGAACACAACCCAACCCACTTAAAGATGCATCACTAAAAATAGTAAATTCTTTACCCGATTCAGGCTGAGTCAACACTGGAGCCTCGGTTAAAAGGGCTTTCAACTGCTCGAAACTCTTCTGGCATTTTTCTGACCACTTATATTTGACATCCTTCTGTAGTAGTCTCGTCAAAGGTGCAGCTATCACGGAAAAACCTTTTACAAATCGTCTATAATATCCCGCGAGGCCTAGGAAACTTCGGATCTCAGAAACATTCTTTGGTGGTTTCCACTCGAGTATGGCTGCTATTTTGTTTGGATCCACCCGAATTCCTGACACCGAAACCACATGACCCAAGAAGTCGACCCGTTCAACCAAAACTCACACTTACTGAATTTTGCATATAAACGATGATCTCTCAAGGTTTGTAGTACTTCTCTCAAGTGCTCAACGTGTTCCGCTTCACTTTTGGAGTAGACCAATATATCATCGATAAACACTACTACAAACCGATCCAAAAACCGTCGGAAGACCCGGTTCATTAGATCCATAAAAGCGGCAGGTGCATTGGTAAGCCCAAAAGGCATAACCAAAAACTCATAGTGCCCGTACCTCGTTCGAAATGCCGTTTTTGGCACATCGGAATCTCTGACTCGTAATTGATAATAGCCCGATCTCAAATCTATTTTCGAAAACACTGAAGCCCCCTTTAACTGATCAAATAAATCATCGATCCGAGGTAACGGGTATTTATTCTTTATGGTCACCTTATTTAGTTGCCGGTAGTCGATACACATTCGCATTGTCCCATCTTTCTTTTTCACAAACAAGACTGGTGCTCCCCACGGAGAAAAACTCGGTCGTGCGAAACCCCTCTCTGTCAATTCTTGCAACTGCGCTTTCAATTCTTTCAATTCAGTAGGCGCCATTCGGTACGGAGTTATCGAAATTGGGGTCGCACCCGGCACTAATTCAATGCCGAACTCAATCTCTCGTACTGGGGGTAAGCCCGGTAGTTCTTCAGGAAACACATCGGTGTATTCACATACAACTGGTACCGATTCCATTAGTTTCTCGGACAGTTTATTATCCAGTACATAAGCCAGATAGGCCTCACACCCCTTTCTCACATACTTTTGGGCTATCATTGAGGATATCACTGTAGGCAACTCATTTACATCACCAGATTTTATTCTGATTGTCTCACCGTTTCGGCATTTCAATTTAATAAGCTTTCTTTTGCAATCCACCACTGCCTCATGTGAAGTTAACCAATCCATACCCAAGATTATATCAAATTCATCGAAGGGCAGCAACATTAAGTCAGCTGGAAAGCAATAATCTCGTACCATCAACGGGCAACCTCTACACACTTTATTTACAAGCACACATCTACCCAAAGGGTTGGACACACGAATTACGAACTCGGTAGGCTCAACTAGCAGAGTCTTACCAAATTTTAAAGTTTCACAAACATAAGAATGAGTCGAACCAGGATCAATTAATGCAATCACAGTAGTATCAAAAAGAGTGAAAGTACCGGTAATGACGTCGGGGGAGGAAGCATCCTCTCTAGCTCGCGCAGCATACGCTCTAGCCGGAGCTCTAGCCTCGGATCGACCTGTAGCGTTCGTCGTTCCTTTCTGACTACCACCTACATTGCCTGAATGTCTGGGTGGTCTACCTCGCATTGGCACGTTGCTCGGTGTAGTATTCTGAACTGCATTCTGCTCAGCTAATTTCGGACACTCTCTGATGAAATGACCTGACGATCCACACTTATAGCAAGTCCGATCATGGAATCTACAACTCCCTGAGTGCCACTTCCCACAGTGCTTGCATTCAACTCTAGTTTGTGGAATGTTACCAACACTGGCTATCGAGGTAGCTCGGGAGCTCATAGGAGGTCGATCCCGTCTAGGCGGATCTGTAGTAGTTCTCTGTCGGCTGTAGTCATCTCTGGGCTTCTTGCTCGTGGGATGGAAAACTTTGCCCGAAGACCTCTTCCGGATATCTCTGGCTTCGGTATCGGCCTTTCTTTTCTCCTCCTTCCGAGCTCTTGACTTTGCAAGCTCTCTCAACTAAAGTTACAAATTCTTGGATTTCAAGAACGCCGACAAACATCTTTATATCTTCATTTAGGCCGTCTTCGAATCTTTTACACATAATGGCTTCAGTAGAGACACACTCTCTAGCATAATGGCTGAGCCTGACAAATTTTCTTTCATACTCCGTTACAGTCATTCGTCCTTGTTTCAGCTCAAGGAACTCCTTTCGCTTTTGATCAATAAATCTTTGGCTAATATACTTCTTGCGGAATTCAGTTTGGAAGAAATCCCATGTCACTTTTTCTTTCGGAACCACCGATACTAGTGTATTCCACGGTGATATGCACGGTGTCCCGTAGTAAGGATATAGTGCACTTCAAGCATTCATCGGAGTACAAGACTGACTCACCAAGTACCGAATAGTGTTATCAAGCCACATTTCGGCTCTCTCAAAGCATCATCATCGTCATTGGCTTTAAATTCTTGGCCCCATATTTTGAATTTTGTCAAGCTGGGGCCTACTAGATCTCATTGGATCTATCACCTGGGGAGCTAGAGGATCCGGAGTTGGATTATTCGGGGTGGAGAGTTGGGGTATATTCGGGTTATTCGGATAAATTGGGCAAACCAATCATTCATCATCCGATAAAAGGCTTGCTTTGTTTCTCCTTCGTGGCTACCCGAAACAGGTCGAGAGTCTATCGGCGCTGATCCGTGGGTACGGTCAGGCGCCACGCTCTCCACATCATCAGCCACAGCTCTTTCTGGTTTGGAGTCCATTTACTATATAAAACAAAAACTCAGTACATCGAAGTCACCACACTATCAACATATGACCACAGGCATGTATAGCTAGACTCACACGCGCCACGGTAGTCCTAGAATCGACTAAACCGTAAGCTCTGATACCAATCAAATGTAACACCCTTACTCGAGACCATCGTAGGAATTAAGTAAGGGGCATTACTAGACTTGACTACAAATTTAAAACATGAAAATCTTAAAGCTGTCAAACTGCGTTGTGCCGACTAATTTGGCTATAACTCGAGTTACAAAATTCGAAATTCAGATCCGTAAATTTTCCTTGAAAGTAGACTCATATATCTATTCACCATAATTTTTCTAGAATTTTTCATGTGGCCAATTAGTACAGTTTATTCTTCAAAGTTACCCTTATTACGCTGCTGGACAGTTCTGACCTGTCCTTATAAAACTGCAGTTATCTGATTGCACAATTTTCCAATGGTGTTCTTATTTATACCAATGAAAAATAGACTCATTTAGGATTCTACACATATAAACCATGATTCCTAATTAATTTTGTACAATTTTTGACAATTTTTCCAAAACAGGACAGTGACTCACGAGTTCATTCATAACAGGTTTCGTTCAAACTTAATTATCTCATAAGGTATAAATCTTTTTCCTACTCTATTTCTTTTATACAAAAATAGACACACTAAGGTTCAAATTCATAACTCACTAGTCTCCAAATTCAATATACCCTATTTTTGGTGATTTTCCTAACCCGCGTCACTGCTGCTGCTACAAGCTGTTTTATTTCAAAAAAATAACTAGCTCCTACCCGAATCTCCTTACTTCTAAATTTCAAGGATTCAATTTATATTCAAACATTTCCTTAGTAAAACGATTAACTTGTTTAGGAATGCATGGACAATGCCATCATGAACCAACTTACATCAAAACACCCAACGCGTACTTAACAAAAATTTAGCCATTTTCGCATGGCTATTCTTTTTAGTGTTTACATGTGAACCGTAAAATTTCCTCAAACAAACCAAGCCTATCCTATACATGCCTTCTATTAAAGACCAACCCAAAATGAAGGAGTACCCAAAATGTAGGTTGATAGTGTGAGCGACTTCCCAACGGTCCCGGTGAGCTTGTGGCTTGCTCTAAACTATAAAGCAGAGGAAACATCTCAAGCGAGTAAGCTTACTAGCTTAGTAAGTCCCAACTCATTTAAATTAAAACATTTAATTATTTATGAAGATAAAACAGTCCACATATGGCATTCTACGTAAACAACTAAGTAAATAGTTTACACAAGGCCAAATATTAATAATTGAAACCTACTTTCATAGCAGATTATACTTGCAAATCAATTGTCCCATAATAGCATGTTCTAAGCTCGACTTAGTCAAATTACATTCATCAATAACAATTTGGCACAAGTAATATTTAACATAACATACCTCACATACTTACCGAACCATTTTCTTGACAATTTAGTTCTAAATTGTCTTGACAAGGATTAAACTCCTCTTAGGTAAATTTCATCACCAGGCATCAAGCACGCTAGGCGTAAAGGCACGAAAAGTAACACCGGCGCAAGGCACGCTAGGCGTAAAGCCCGATAGATAACACAAACACGAGGGCCCGCTAGGCATAAAAGCCCGATAAATAACACCGCACGAGGCTCGCTAGGCATAAAAGCCCGATAGATAACACCGCACGAAGCTCGCGCTAGGCTCGAGGCCCGAATGTCAATATATCTTTACATGCTTTTCCCATGTTTACCATGCATATCGAAATCATATACCTTTATTACCATTGCATTTAATAAATTTGAAATCAATCAAATCCATCACTATCACAAGCGACCAACTCATGGTTTTATACCAAGTTTATACAATTTATAACATTCACTAAGTATATAAAGGATCTTTAGATATAAAGTAGCTCAAAAACTTACTCATCCACCTTGCATTAGTCCCAACAATTGCCATCATATTCTCAACATGAATCATCAACCAACATGTAAATATACATTCGGCCATGATGCATTTGAATACTAACATTCATTAATTTTTAGAAATCAAGATAATCATAATTTACTCTTTGGCATAATTTAACCAAGGGACTTACCTCAGTTGTCGATAAGCCGTGCAAATCGGCTACTCGATAATCTTTGTTTTTCCTCGATCTTGATCTTTCTCTTTTGTTCCCGATCTAATTTGATTCAATTTTAACCAATTAACTACACTTCCATTCAATTCAAGAGCAAAATCATAAAATACATAATTTCAAGACATAACAATGTGCATTCGGCCTACATCCCCTACTTTGTTCAAGTGCATTCAATTTATTAGGGAACACTTTGGCGATAATTCCCTTGATGCGTTTTAACTTACAACTTACCTTCTTATCTAGCCGTACCTTAACTTTATATAATTACACATATATAATCAAACACATTAGCTCAAATTCATTTTCTATTATGGCCGAATGTACTACTTCCATACCCTTGCATTTTTCTTCAACATACAACCAAGAAACAAGCTAATAACTACATCTAATTCAAGCATTCAACTAATCCAATTTCCTATTGAACACCACAATAAAAATTTCAAACCATTTGGGTTACTTCTACATGGCCGAATGGCCCTTAGGTGCTTAGGATTCTCTATAACTCTTCCATCCATCAAATTTACCCCTTGCACTAGTTTTCTTCAATTAATCAAGTTTTAAACTTAGTTCACCCCATAACTTAAACATCACATATAACAATCTTATATGGTAACTTCATCATAAGGAAATGGCCGAACATCAAGATACAAGAAGAAATTATTTTCATGAATGTCCAACCCAATACTCGGCCAAACATGAAGGTATCTTCAAGCCAAAAATCGACAAAGCTTTCTTACAAGTTCAAGCTATTTCTTCTCTTACCATTTAAGTTTATTTTCAGCTCAAATCATAAACCCCCATGGTCGAACTTCATCATGCATGGCATTTCAAATCTCTACTTGATTTTTCAATGTTGATCAAGGAAATCAACCTATTTCAAAGAAGGATTGTTAAACTAGAGTTTGAAATATCACCTTGCTCAACACATGCAATAGCCGATTGAAGAAGAGGAATTTCTTCTCTCTGATTGATGATAACCGGGTGGGTGAGGAGGAAGAAGAAAGATGAAAATGATTTTTTTTTTTTTTTTTTTTGTTTAAAATTATCTACACATTATTATTATTATTATTTTAGCATGCTTATGACAATTTAATACTTTAAAATAGAAAATGCATAGAAAGCATCTTAGTCTTGCATGCTTTAGTCCACCTTTATTAATATGGGGATTTGACATGCAAATCCCCATGTTTTATGGGCAATTCACTTAGCTCCCTTTTTTTATTAATGCCCACTACATTAATCCTTCTTGCAATTTAAGCCTTCTTAGCAAATTAAGCACTTAGATAGCTAAAATTTTCTACGAAATTTTTACACTCACTAAAAACACACATAATAAACACAAAACATAATATTATAATATCCCACAGGCTCGGATTCGTGGTCCCGAAACCACCGTTCCGATTAGGGTCAAAATTGGTCTGTTACATTCTTGGCAATCCAAATCAGGTGTGTGATCTCACACCTCTCCGAATGCATGCTTGAAATGTTTTGTGATTCGGCCGAAAGCTGGAAAGTTGAAAATCAGCATCTATGACCACTCGAGCGTGTGAACGCTTGCAGTGGTAAATGAAAATGCGAATAATGATGGTAGGTAATTGAGAGTCTCACGAGCACTCACGCGAATCTGAGGCTGTAACGGGCCTGATCGAGCCGAAACGGGCCAAATGGGCCCAACGAGCTATCTGACCCACCGGGGCAAAATTGTTGGAAAATTATCAAACGATAGGTACGATTGTTAAATCTGTAAATTTGAAGCCGAGACCATACGTTTTGGGCTACACGAGCGTGTGGGCCCATTTGCGCTTGAAATGGGTTTTAGGCACAATAGTTTCGTAGAGACCCAAAAAGGGTTCTTTGTCACTCGAGGTGATAGTAGGCCTTCGGAAAGTCTGTTGAGTGTGAAATTACCAAAATACCCCTAGAGGGTAAATTACTGAAATACCCTTGGTGGGTAAAGTTACTGTTCGACCCTTACAGGTTGATTAGCATGATTGAGTGTATTCTATTCATCTGGTTATGATGGTAATTTCTTTCATACATCATATTTGATATATGCTTGCATACATGACATTCTGTATGGGATTGGGATATTGATGACCAGAGGAAGTGTATTTTGGTGGTTTTGCCACATTCTGTTCTGGTGGTGATGCCACATAAATATTTTGTTATTCTGGTGGCTTTGCCACAAATTTTGTATTTAGCAGCTTGTCTGCAATATTGGTGTGCTTTGGCTGGGTGGGTTCACTTGGTCCCCACAGGTGTGTTGGGCTGGTACGGGGGTGTGAAGCGAATGGATTATTAGGTTGGGCTACATATTCTGTTACATTCTCATGTTAATAGGGCTTCAGCCTAGTTTTCTTCTGTATGGGCTTCGACTCAGTTTGCTTCTGTATGGGCTCAGGCCCAGTTGATGACCGTTTAGGGGAATACACACTGAGTTCTCGTAACTCACCCCTCTGATTCAACCTTGCAGGTGATCCCCAGCATTAGAGGATTTGGCGACGCGGAGGACTTTGTGGTGGCCATACATCGGAGTATTTCTCATGAACTTTAATAAATTTCAGTTTAGCTTTATTTTAGGTTTACTTATTTTGGGTTAAAATTATGTAATAAGGCCATTGGACTTAATTTTTCTTTTGAACTTTCATTTCGATTATTTTCAAACTATAAATTATTAGACTTGGGATTTTTCTTAAAACTACAATAACGGTTTCCAAAATGTCACATTTTTGCAAATCACCGAATTTGATTTCTATTATAAACAGAGTTTTCAATGATGGTAATAACAACGTTTTTACAATAACACCATAAAAGCAAATTTGAATTTCACAAACAACAAAGCTCAAAGTTTTCAAAGGAAGAATACGGAGTTTTTAACGAGAACGCAGATTTTAAACAACCCTTCTATGTGACATGCCAGATCTGGTCATAATGTCTAGGCCGGGTTTAGGGTGTTACAATATTATTTAATAATTGTTATTAACTGTAAATTACACTAGGACTTATAATAATTTAGCATTATTTTGTTCTTAGAATTCTAGTTGAAGTCCTTCCATCTATCACTTGAAATATCATCTCCTTCATCCATCATTCACATCATTCACCATCCATCAAACCAACCTCCCAGACAACATTCCCACCGTCAGCCTTAGCAGCTTCATTTTCCAACATCCACCATCGCGCACATCTCGCCAACTACTCCATTGCGCACGTCGCTAGCCCGCACGCAAACAAACCGACATCCAAAAGCTCACGCCTAGCCTTACTTGCGCACCAACCTCGTTCCTCACGCACCTCTTTCCTGGCTCACCAGCCATTACTCGCACACTACTGCTGATCCCGCGTGCCACTATTATTCCCACATGCTACTACTATCCTTTGCTTCAAGCTCGTGCGCACCCTTACACACACGCCACACCTTTGTCACAAGCTTCCGCAACCTCAAGCCATAACTCAACCACCCTCAAATGGGAGTTGCTTTGTGAAAAAAGTCCTAGTGCAGATGAAGAGTTAGTTCGTGAATTTTATGCAAATTTGACCTCAAGCGAATTAACGGAAGTTTTTGTTCGAGGAATCAAGGTACCAATAAGCTCAAACGCTATTAATGAATTCTTTGAATTACTTGATTTTGAAGATGACAAATATTCTTATTTGATGAGAAACATCGAGGCTGAAAAATTGAAAGAAATTCTCGAGGAACTTACAGTTCCAGGTTTTAATTAGACAGTGTCGAAGCATGGAACTCACACTTGTCGTACAGAATATTTGACATCATTAGTGAAGGTATGGTTCTATTTCATTCGATTCAGCATTATGCCTACTTCACATGGGACCACAATTCAATTAGAGCGAATGGTCTTGTTAGACTCAACTTTAACTGCAAAAACCATTGATGTGGGAAAAATTGTAACATCCCAAAAATTAGGGGTTTGTGACTTTTGCGTATTGCATGTGTTGGGTTTGCTTAGTTAATTGTTTGAGTGTGGTTGAAGGTTCTAGGAGGCTGTTTTTCGAGGTGAGCCTGGAAAAATTTTGGTTTTTGGCCTTGGTGGTGGAGAAATTTGTTGAAAGCGGTGGCTTATGTAAATTAAAGTGTATTTTGCTAACACAAGTTGAGCAAATGGTGGAGTGGTGTGGCGTCAAGTGGAGAGCATAGGGTGAAGAGGTTCTTATCCTACAAGTTGCATAGGGAATAAGGAGCCAGGCATGACGATCACATGGCCAAAGGTAGTTTTGGGCCAAATGGGCCACAGAGAGTGTGGGACCACCTGGGCCTAGTTTTGGGCTTTGGGCCCAAATTCACTATTTTGATTAAATATGTCATCTTTTCGCTCGAGGTGACTGTAGACCTTCAGAAAGAGCGTAAATTTACTAAAATACCCTCGAAGGGTAAAATTTCTGAAGTATCCCTGGAGGGGAAGATGGCCGTTATGCCCCTGAAGGGCAGAATGATTAATATGTCGTACATGTTATATGATTGTTATCGTATGTTAATTATGGTATGTTGCATTCATGTTATCGTATGTTAATTATGGTATGTAGCATTCATGTGATATTATGTTGCGTGGGGAAAAGGGATTATTGATGCGGAGGAAGTCTTGATAGGATCGCATGGTCGCGTGACGACTGTGGATCCACCGATGACTTTAAGCCGATTATATGACTGGCAACTATGCTGCAATATTGGTTAGTGCCGCAACAGGTGCTAAATAAGGAGTATAGGGATGAGTGGGTCAATTAAATCTCCACAGGAGTGCAGGGTAGGGTTGGTATGGGCATTAATGCATTGCATTCATTTTTCTATTATTGAGATGGGTTTAGGCCCAGATAGATGTGATCTGTGACTTTTGTTATGGGCTAAGGCCCAATCGAGGCTATTTTGGGCTAAGGCCCAATTGCCACCGTTACTGTAATGGGCTTAGGCCTAGATTGTTTTAATGCATGCCTTATGACCGATGAGGGTCGTACACACTGAGTTTTCGTAAACTCACCCCCGCTTTTTATTAAATGTTTTAGGTAATCCTCAGTAGGCGGGTCGACGTACTAGAGGACTCAGAGGTGGCCACACTACGAGCAGCGTTGAATTTTAGTATTCTATTCTACTTTAATTAAACTGTTTTCATATTGGGTTGTAATAAGGCCTCTCTTAAATTCTGGTTTTTAAGTTGGGATTTTCAGTTTAATGTGATTTAAATCTGCTAAAAGTAAAATATGATTTTTCCCAAAACGATAACTGTTTTCAAAACACTACGTTTTCGCAACTAAATTGTAAATATCACGTTTTCATAAATCCATTGTTTTAAATTTAGCTTCCGCAACAAACAAGGTTTTGAAGGTAATAAATTTTTTATTAACCACGAAACAAAATAATAATAGACCGATGTAACCGGGATTTTACTCAAGCTTTTAATTAAGAAGGGTTTTCAATGAAAGCATGGTTTTCGAAAAACTCTTTAATGTGACACGCCAGATTCGGGTCTAACTTCTAGGTCGGGTTTGGGGTGTTACAAAATTTATTGTTAAAGAAATTCGAAATTGTGCCACTAGACGTTCTATCCCAGCATACTTTCCCTTCACGATAACAATTTTGTGCTTGAAAGCTGAAATTCTTGCAAACGTAAAGAAGACAGGTTATAGCCAAAGAACAATCACAGATTTGGACCTCTACCGAATAGCTAGAGATTCTATTCTACAGCAACGATTTGAAGTGAGCAAGGATCCTGAAGAAGAAAAAGATCCCACAGAGATCGAACCAATACAGTCAGCTAAAATCCTTGATAAGGCCAAACCAATGGAACCAATAACTGAACCTGACATGGCAACCTCAACATTTAGAATTCAATCACCTCGCCCAGATCTTTGTGATGAGCTGTCAAAGTTGATGGACCTAATGCAACATATGCAGTGGTAGCAAAAAGCTTATTGGAGATATTAAAAAATACGGGATGACCCAATGAGAAGTGCTTTTACGAAAATTTTTCATGACCCATTTATTTTTCTGCCTGAGTTTCTAGATTTTATATTTGAACCTTGGAGTCCAATATTGAAAAGGGAACAAAGCAATTCTTGCAAAAACAAAGACAATGGAGAAAAAGATAAGTCGAATTCTAAGGGATCCTCAAATAAATAAAAAAGAGGGATCTTAACTTTATTTTATTTTCTTTCTTAGGATATTTAATGTTTTTAGGTTTAGGTTCCATCAGGATTTTTATTTCTTGCATAATAAAATAAGAGGTGGAAATCATAAATAAAAATGAAGAAGTTGCAAAATATGACGTGCAGCAATAGATATGTACATGTCTAGGATTGGATCTGGAGAGAGCTTGGTACTTAAACAGTCAAATTGACTCACCTCCTCTTTTCTAGAATCCTAACTAGTGTATAGTATCTATTCACTTCTAACAATGAGAACATTTGGGCTTTGCATTATCTTGTTTGTATACGATGCGATATGATTTGATATGAGGTCATTGTGGGCTAAGGCCCAAGACCACCGATATTGATAGGGCTTAGGCCCAATGTGAATATTTGTATGTGATTTGATTGCCAAGGGTTGTGCACACTGAGTTTCAAAACTCATACCCCTTTAATTTAATGTTTCAGGCAATCCCAAATAGACGACTCGACGTGGGAGAGGACTCAGAGATGGCCACACTACGAGAGGCTTGAATTTTCATTTATTTGTTTCAAAATACATGTTTTTAGCTACTTAATTTTCGGTGGATGTAATAAGGCCTTGTACTCTGTTTTGACTTCAGATTTATTTTGGGTTTTGAAATTAATTGTTTATTTAATTATTAAACCTAAGTAAGCTCTTATGTTCAAACTTGGTTTCTGAAATACTTAAAATAATAAAATGGGGTTTTATCTTTAATTAATAAGACTAAAAGATTTTAGGCTTTTGGGCCTTAAATTTTTAATTAGCAAAACCGTTTTGAATTGTGCCTTGATGTGACATTTCAAATTCGGGCCTAACTTCTAGGCCGTGTTTGGGGTGTTACAAGAATATTCAGAATTGAGCACATGGGTAAAGACACGGGCATGTATCTCAGTTGCGTGTGGTACACAGCCTAGCACACGGGCGTGTGGCACGACCGTGTGGCACAAGTCAGATAGCACCCTAATTTACATGGTCTTAAGCATGGGTGTGACCCAGGGTCACACGGGCGTGTGAGCTCTGCTTCTAGCAAATTTTTTCTAAGTTTTATAAAAATCCATGAGTTCTCGGTTTAGTCCCAAACCACCTCTAAAGCATGGTTTGGGCCTCGTAGGCTCGTAATAGGGACTTCATGATCGAATATGAATGGTTTTAATTTGGACGCAAATTTATGACTCAGGATTGTATGAATGCTTGTTTATAAGTCTGGTAATGCCTCGAGCCCTGTTCCTGGGTTTAATATGGGTAAGGAGTGTTAGACCAGAGATAATTTTCGATTTAATGCTCAACGCTTAAAAATTTATTGGGGAGATAAAATTTAAAGGGAAAAAGTCTTGTTCATTTTATCGGATACTTAGTTTTTCTCGTTTTTTTAAATAAATAATTTAAGGTATATTTACGGGATTAGTATGCTAAAAACAATTCTATCTCGGAGATTGGAACTTAAGCGGGACCCGCTTGTAACCCCTCTAATATTTCCTGGGAATTAATTTTAACATAATCTTTCGAGAAATTTTTCCCTAAATGGAAAAATAAATATTTAGGTTTCAAATAAAAAGGTCAATTTTGATCCAAGTTTTAATTGTAGCTCAGTTTTCAAATTTTCTTTAAGTCTAGGTATTTAATTGAATTATTTGTAAAATTTGATTTTTCTTTTTTTAAATATTGAAATTAGCTCTTTTTGTAAATATCTTTAAAAGAAGCTAAAATAAAATTTTTAATATAATTTTTAATAAATAATAAGATATTAACTAATATATACTTATATATATTATAATGTATATTAAATATTATCAACTTTGTATAGAATTAGAATTGGTTTAAATTATATCATATTTTAATTAAGAGTTTTTATTTCAATAAATAAAGTAATAGCAATTAATATATTAATATATAGTATATTTATAACATCCTAAAATTAAGGGTCTGGCATTTTTGCACTATTGCATTTGGTTGAGCTTGTTTAGCTTGTTATTTGGATGTGTTTGGGGGTTCTAGAGAGGCTCGAGTTCGGGCTCAAGCCCTAGGAAAATTTTGCTTTTTGGCTCTTTAGTGGAGAGGGCTACTGAAAGTAGGACTTAAGTGATATTGTGTGTGTTTAGACGACACAAGTGGAGTGTGTGGCAAGGTGGTGTGGCGTCAAGGGGGAGTGCAAGGAGGTTGGAGGTTCGAATCTCACAAAAGTTATTTTGGTGAATTTTATTTTGTGTTTGAGAGGGGAAGAAGTAGAGTTGAGTTCAAACTCCGCCAGGGTGGTTGAAGACTCGGTCAAATTGTTTGAATGAGTGGAAGAGAGGGATTTTGGGAGGATTTGATGGAGTGGATCAAAGAGTGGAGTGTGTGGGAGAGTGTGCCGTGAGTGGGATTCAAGCTAGGCATTTTCGGCTAGGGGAAGGAGTTGAGCATTTTGGGTAGAGTGTAGCCGAATTTCTCTTGGGAGTATCTTGCATTTTCGGCTTTTGTGTCAGTTTGAGCATTTTTCTTCCCTTAAGCATTTCGGGTTCTTCTTTGTTTCTGCTAGGTACCATTTTGGTAAGACTACCTTCTTAGATTCTCAATTACTTCTACATCTAAACCAAACCAACATATCTCTCCTTCTTTTCTTCTACCATACTTGCCTAATTCTTCCTTCCAAAATCGAATTTCCACATTTTCTCCTTCTTTCTTTTTCTTCAGTTAAGACCTGGCCGAACCTGTGGGGAGTTGTCCACTTGCGTAGTTTCTCTTCGAGCTCTTCTCTCTTTTCTTTAAGCTGTTAACCACACCTTCTCTCTTGGCCGATTTTGGGTAAGTCTTTGTTTCATTGTCGTTCTTTTCCTCTCATTCTATTCTATTTCTCTGATTAAGCTTGGCATCCCAACATTTTCATCAGATCCCATTTCTTTCTCTTTTTAGCATAAGCCGAAACACTCTTGTTGGGGGTAGGCCAAATTCGTTAGCAACCATCGGGTGTAGACTATTAATCTTGATTTTGGTAAGGTGAAGTTGTTTTATCACCTTTTTAATTCAATGTTAGTTTTATTCATATGATCCTATCTAGTGAAGTTGGCGTCGATTTCTTCCTTTCTTATAGGAGGACCGAATGTGGCTTGGATGCTAATCTCGTTGGTGCACCAATGGTTTCTTTTAGGCACTTGTGGTGGTAGCCAGGAAGCAAGGCCGGATTTTAGAACTCTGTAGTGAAGATCACGTTGTGGTAAGTGATTGTAGTGGGTTATGGAATTTAGATCTATGAATCTTTTGTGAAGTTGAGGCTAACCCTTGATCGTTATTATTCTAGGGGCAGCGAAGAGTGGTTTCTTGGCAATCCAAATCAGGTGTGTGATCTCACACCCCTCCAAATGCATGCTTGAAATGTTCTGTGATTCGGCCGAAAGCTAGAAAGCTGAAAATCGGCATCTATGACCACTCGAGCTTGCGAACACTTGTAGTGGTTAATCAAAATGTGAATAATGATGGTAGGTCTCACGAGCACTCATGCGAAACTGAGGCTGTAACGGGCCTGATCGAGCAGAAACGGGCCAAATGGGCCCAATGGCTATCTGACCCACCGGGGTAAAATTGTTGGAAAATTATCAAACGATAGGTACGATTGTGAAATCTGCAAATATGAAACCAGGACCATACGTTTTGGGCCACACGAGCGTGTGGGCCTATTTGGGCTTGAAATGGGTTTTAGGCCCAATAGTTCCGTAGAGACCCAAAAAGGGTTCTGTGTCACTCGAGATGACAGTAGGCCTTCGGAAAGGCTGTTGAGTGCAAAATTACCAAAATACCCTTAGAGGGTAAATTATTGAAATACCCTCGGTGGGTAAATTTACTGTTATACCCTTATAGGTTGATTAGCATGATTGAGTGTATTTTGTTCATCTGGTTATGATGGTAATTTATTCCATAAATCATATTTGATATATGCTTGCATACATGACATTCTGCATGGGATTGGGATATTAATGATCGAAGGAAGTGTATTCTGGTGGCTCTGCCACATTCTGATTCTGGTGGCTCTGCCACATTCTGCTCTGGTGGTTATGACACATAAATATTCTATTATTCTGGTGGCTTTGCCACAAATTCTGTATTTAGCAGCTTGTCTGCAATATTGGTGTGTTTTGGCTGGGTGGGTTGACTTGGTCCCCACAGGTGTGTTGGGCTGGTACGGGGGTGTGTAGCGGATGGATTATTAGGTTGGGCTACATATTCTGTTTCATTATCATGTTAATAGGGCTTCAACCTAGTTTGATTTTGTATGGGCTTAGGCCCAGTTGATGACCATTTAGGGGATTACACACTGATTTCTCGTAACTCACCCCTCAGCTTTAAACTTGCAGGTGATCCTCAGCATTAAAGAATTTGGCGCCGCGGAGGACTCTATGGTGGCACATCGGAGTATTTCTCATGAACTTTAATAAATTTTAATTTCACTTTATTTTAAGTTTACTTATTTTGGGTTAAAATTATGTAATAAGGCCATTTCTTAAAACTACAATAACAGTTTCCAAAATGTCATATTTTCACAAATCACCGAATCTGATTTCTATTAAAAATAAAATTTTCAATAATGGTAATAACAACATTTTTACAATAACACCATAAAAGCAAATTTGAATTTCACAAACAACAAAGCTTGAAGTTTTCAAAGGAAGAATACGAAGTTTTTAACGAGAACACAGATTTTAAACAACCCTTTTATGTGACATGCTAGATCCGGTCATAACATCTAGACTGGGTTTGGGGTGTTACATTTTGTGATATCAGAGCTAGATTGCAAAACTCGGCTGTGCAATGGGTTTGAAAATGTTTTTCAAAATTTGTTTGAAATATGGTTTAGAAGACATATATTTTTATTGGAAGTATGGCCCCTGAGTCTCCGGCACCAAATCCGTAAGGTCTTACTTTATCTGATCATATGATGAAATGACTGTAGGGAGAAAACTACTAGAGCTAGTAGTAGAACACTAAAACTGTTAGCTATAGGAGCTAAGACTATAGAGACTGAGACATTAGGAAATTCGATCTGCGAAAACAACTCTTATACCTGGTTTCCATAAAATACTTGTTAATAAACAATAGAACTATAGGCTGATCCATAAAATTCTTAAGCAGATTAACTCGATCAAGCAATATGAGTACGAGAGGACGTGGGCGAGGTACACCCAGCCGTGGTAGAGGCCAAGGTGCTAGGGCTGGATCTTCAAAATCGAGGCATGTACCTGAAGGCGAGGTGCCAGCATCGCCAGCAGCAGAAGCGGGGTCTCAAGATCGAACTCGAGGGGATGATGCTTTGTCCCAAGCAATGCTGTGAGTATTGGAATGAGTTGCTGGAGCAAGTACTGGGCCGGCAGCTCGTGGTTCTATTTCTGAACGACTCCGGTTGAACAGGGCCGAGGTTTTTAGGGGCATCTCTGGTGTAGCCCCAAATGTGTGGTAATCTTGGTTTAGAGGTCGTGGAGTGAATTATGGTTGATCCGGGATCGCATGTGCAGAGAATAAAATTTGAAAGGAGCAGTGTCTCTACTGCGAGATGAAGCATACCAGTGGTGGCTCACGGTGAGGGAAGGTACACCAGCGGATCGTATAACCTGGACTTCTTTAAAATAGCTTTCCAAGGAAAATATGTTCGGGCTAGTTTTGTGGCCCAGAGGAAAGAATTTTTGAATTTGGTCCAGAGAAACTAATCAGTAGCAGAATATGAGGTGGAGTTTCTGAGCTTAAGTCGTTACGCTCGGGGTATAGTCGCGACCGACTATGAGCGTTGTGTTCGGTTCGAGGATGGTTTGCGGGATGAGCTACGGGTACTGATAGCTCTGTAGAGGGAAAGAGATTTTGCCACTTTGATTGAGAAGGCAAATATTTCTGAAGAGGTGAAACGTTCTGAGAGGCCAAATCAAGATAAGGATTGGGACAAGAACATGAGAGGTTTTGAGTATCAGGTTCTTCTGGGGTTTCCAAAAGAGGCCTAGGTTGGATGGGCGAGCTTGAGTTGGGATGCCAGTTGTTGTGGGTGATAAATCGTAAAAGTAACATATTTTAAGGCCACATTTAATATGCTTTTGGATGATTTATCCCTTGATTTATGTAAAAAGGTGCTCTTAATCCTTTCTTTTCATGTCTTATACCCAGGAAAGCACCTGAGGATGAAAATAACATAAAACGGGCCCAAAAACGGAGTAAATGGGCCATATCATGAATTCGACACGGTCTGGCCCGGTGACCACACGGCCGTGCCACGCCTAATATCTAGTACACGATCTCTACCCCTATTCACACGGTCGTGCCTCAAGTTAGAAATCCGAACACGGCCTAGAGTCGATCCACACAGGCGTGCTACATGGCCGTGCCTCTGTCATCGGAATGAGCAATTTCAGTTAGAAAAGGATACTTAGGGAGAAAGAATCGCATTCCAAGAGCCTATATATACCCCTTAAGTACCACCTTTGAAGAGGCGTCAAAGCTAGGCCAAGGAGCCAAGCCGAGAAGGTCAGACTTAGGAAATAACACGAAGATAGCCAATTGATTCATCCAAAGAAGCCAGAATTATACTCAAGACGGCAGAATTCTCCTTCAATTCCTTCCAGGAGTTTTAGGATTTTCTTATGTTTTGTTTTATCTTTTCTCTTGCGATGTTTTGTTTATTCATTATGAACTAAACCCCTTAGATACCTGAAGGGGATGAAACCTATATGGATCCTTTTATTTGATTTTTAAGATATATAATAATTACTTAGTTTGTTCTTAATTATGTTGCTTAATCCAAATCAAATGTGCTTAGGTGGAGGAGGAATAGACCCTACCTAAGAGTAGATCTAACATAATTAAGCGGAGTTGATCGAACGCCTAGAGATAGGGTTACGAGATTTTGTCGGATTTGGGTGAAACCTAATATAGGAGTCCATTGATCGATTTACTGCTATCATAGGGGGTTATTACAAGCGAACGAGAGTTCCACTAATTAACCTAGGGTTAGACGTTATTCGCCTCGAGAGAGGGTTTAATATAGGTTAGGGAGTCTTACGGATCAAGCTAAGTAAAAGAAATCATATAATTTAGGGTTAATTAATAAGTGAAGTCTAGGTGGATTCTTCCTGAGGGTATCCTCGTAATCAACTGAGTTTTTCTTTAAAGTTATTCTCCAATTCATCTTTTTTGTCTTTGTGTCCTTAGTTTAGTCTTCGTCAAAAACAACTCGCTCTAATTTTAAGGCAAAAGAAAAAAAGAAAGTTAGTATTAGTACTTTTAGTTCCTTTGGGTTCGATATCCGGTCTTGCCTAAGCTATACTACTATTCGATAGGTACACTTGCCTTTAATCGTTGCCAGAGTTAGTTTTCAGGTTTTGATCATTCTTTTATAAATTTTAAAACTCTGATTTACAGCGATCAAGTTTTTGGCGCCGTTGCCAGGGAACTAAAATATTAAGAAAACTCTAGTTTTTATTACTTTAGCCATTATTTTTTATTTTTCAGCAATTGACTTTTATTTTTAGGATAATTTTTAATTTTGCTAATTTTTTTCTTTCTTACTTTTCTTTCCAGGTACCTCTAGTTTATGACTAGAAGGAACCCGAGAGGACCTTTAGTTTACGAAAGTGATATTGAAGCTACCACTCGAAGGAATCGTCGGGAAACCAGGCGAGCCCTAAATTACACAGAAAGAGAGGAAGAAGACAGATCCAATCCTACTGAAGGGATGGACGAAAACAACCCACCACCACGTGATGTGGGAGATCGCAACGCTCCACGTACAATGTTTGATTATGCGAAACTGCATTTAATAGGAGCGGAATCAAGTATTGTTAGGCCTGCTATATTTGCTAACATCTTTGAATTAAAGCCTAACACAATACAAATGAT
This sequence comes from Gossypium bickii, assembly GCA_025503065.1. Taxonomy (NCBI): domain Eukaryota; kingdom Viridiplantae; phylum Streptophyta; class Magnoliopsida; order Malvales; family Malvaceae; genus Gossypium; species Gossypium bickii. The sequence continues at coordinate 103,845,777 of CP106710.1, read as the reverse complement.
TCAACAGTTTGTTCAATTTGATGGTTTGCAGGACGAAGATCCAAACATGCATATAGCTAACTTTTTAGAGTTCTGTGATACCTTCAAAATAAATGGTGTTTCTGATGATGCTATACGTCTTCAGTTATTCCCTTTTTCATTAAGAAATAAAGCTAAACAGTGGTTAAACTCGCTACAACAAGGGTCAATCACTACATGGGATCAGATGAACGAAAAGTTTTTAATGAAATATTTTTCACCGGCCAAAACGGCCAAATTAAAGAATGATATCTCTTCTTTTGTGCAAATGGATTTAGAAACACTATATGATGCATGAGAGAGATTCAAAGATCTCTTGAGGAGGTGCCCACACCATGGCTTACCCTTGTGGGTACAATTCCAAACATTCTACAACGGCATAAATCCCTCAACGAGGCAACTGATTGATTCAGCCGCCGGTGGAACTCTGAACAACAAAACTCCAGAAGCAGCCTACGAGTTTATTGAGGAGATATCATTAAACAATTATCAGTGGCAAGCTTCGAGGACTAAACCAACGAAATCGACAGGAGTCTTCAACGTCGACACCATGACCATGCTATCAACACAGCTTGAGATGATGAATAAAAAGCTTGATAGTTTATGTTCTTCGCAGGTACATCCAGTCATGCACTGTGACGTAAGTGGAACCATGGTGAATCCTGAGTACCCACCCTACCAACCGGAAGCAGAGAATGAACAGATGAACTTTATAGGTAATAATTTTCGATCCAATAATAATCCTTATAGTAACACTTACAATCTAGGTTGGAGGAACCATCCAAATTTTTCATGGGGTGGTCAAGGAAATCAAAGAAATCAAGGTCAACAACCTCCTCAGAACTTTCAAAATCAGCCCTATCCACGAGAAAAAAAGCCACCCTACGAGGAGGAACTAAAAAAAATTAGCAAACACAGAAGAACGCCTACAAGATATAAATAGAACAATTAAAAGTAATGAGAGCCGAATGAGTGAAATTGCTAAGTCGATCAAGGAAATGACTAATGCAGTCGAACAACTCACACGACTCATGTCAAAACGACCGCAAGGACGTCTACCAAGTAACACCGAGATTAATCCAAATGAACAAATTCAAGCCATCACAGCTCAGGAGAGCGAGGAATTAGTTGAACCAAAACCAATTCCAGAAAGTAAGGTAGACGAAGGGATAATAGAGGTAGCACAAGAAAAGTCAAAACCGTTAATAAAAGAGTACAAACCTCGCATACCTTATCCCGAAGCCTTAAAAAGAGATGATTCAGAGGAATAGTTTGGTAAGTTTCTTAAACTTTTAAAGAAATTACACATCAACTTACCTCTTCTCGAAGCTCTTTTTCAGATGCCAGACTCGAGGAAATTTTTAAGATAGCACTTGACAAACAAATGTAAATTAGACGAAGAGCCACACATTGAACTCAACGCAAAGTGCTCAGCAATCCTACAAAATAAACTACCACAGAAATTAAAAGATCCAGGGATTTTTACAATTCCATGTTTAATTGGTAGTTTAACTATTGATGCGTTAGCTGGTTTAGGGGCAAGCATAAATGTCATGCCTTATGCATTGTTTAAACGATTAGGTCTAGGGAAGCCCAAACAAACTAGGATGATTATTCAATTAGCTGATAAAACTGTTAGAATTCCTAGGGGCATTATTCAAGATGTTCTCGTAAAAATCGATAAATTTGTTTTCCTAATAGATTTTGTTGTTTTAGACATAGATGAAGATAACTCAATCCCCTTAATTTTAGGAAGGCCTTTTTTAGCAAATGCCAAGACTAAAATTGATGTTGCCTCAGGTGAGCTCATACTTTGTGTGGGTGACGACTCAATTAGCCTTCAAGCCCTCAACTCAGCTAGGTCATCAAAGAATCAAGGTGAGAAAGAAAATTCTTTTGATAATCATTGAATTACACCCTTTTTACAGGAACCACCAAAAAAGGGAACGAGTGAACCGGATCCTCAGCTCAGTGCCAACAAAGAAATAACTCACGAGGGGCAAAGGATTCAAATCAATGACCTAGATGAGTGGAAAACACACTTCAAAGAGAAATTAGGGATGCACAAGGAAGAGCTAGAGCTACACACTGTAAATCCGAAGGAGCCACCAGAAGAGCTCGTAAGAACATCAAATCATATCACAATAGGAAATCAGGTACTAATCAATAAAGTCGATCTTAGCATCATCACAGCAGACCTGAAGAAAGAAATATCTTCCTACACAAAAGAGTCGAGGTAAGCAACCCAGCATGTGGCACTTCTAAGGTAAGCGCTTCTCGACTCAACCTTTGTCAAGAAATTAGGACTATAGGCATGAGGGAAGATATCCAAACTTTCAAGCCTCCCTAAAAATTTTCAAATAAGAGAAAAGTATAGCTTAAGACTATAAAAGAGCGCTTCTCGGGAGGCAACCCGATTACTAACCCCATTTCTTTTTGCATTTTTTATATATTTTATTTTCCTTTTCTTTTTCTTCTCCTTTTTAACTAATCAAAAGTGCATAATTCCTGACCATAGGGCCTTACGCACGGCCGTGTCCGTGGCCGTGTAGACCACCTAAACCACCACCCTGACAGTGCAGAGGCCGTGTAACCCAGTCCAACCACCCCAACGTCACGGATCCAACCACCCTCCCCACAGCCACCGACAGACAAAACACGACCGTACCACATAATCGTGTGAAAATTCTGAGGATACTGACTTGTTACACACAGGCTACACACACCCGTGGGGGACCTTACCGTGCCAAAAGAAAAACTTCACGAGCACGGGCATGGTGGGACCAAACACGGGCATAGGGTGACAACACCCTCTATAACACGGCCGTGTGAGGAGGTCGTGTAAATTAACATACCCTGGGACCACGGCCGTGGCGGAGTACCAAACTTGAGCATCTATTTAAAACCCTCAACTCTTCCCCTTCCCTCCATCTGATTTTCACCCCTATCTTCTTTGCTTCTCACTCTCTTCCATCTCAGATTTTTCACTCACTAAGACTCTAAATCCTTGAGCAAGCCAACAACATGCCGAAGAAATGGAGAAAGCTAAGCATAGGCTCCTTAATAAAAAACGACCAACATGAGTTCATGCCGGCAGCTTCGTCTCAACACCAAGCCAATGATCTTTGAGACCAATTAATTTTTATTTTCCATTTCTCTTTCCTTTCATTCTCCTTTTCTTTAATAATCTTATGTTTGAATTAGTTTAACTTAGTTTAGTTTCGTAGTGTCAGGTTCGCCAGGCTGCTAGGGAATCACACCGACCACCACGACAGCCTCTTCACTTCCGCCACCGGCAGCACCTCTCCAGCCTTAGAAGTCACACCCACCTTGCGAACCATCCTTCAATAAGGACTTCAAAGTCCATTAATAATTTCTTTTCATTTTAGTTTTCTTCTTAGTCTCCTTCCCTTTAATTTGTTTTTCTATAACTTTATATTTAGTTTATTTGTATTAGGTTTTAATAAAGCCTGGCTACTTCTCAAAGTGCTACCCAATTTCTTCATCTAGTGCAGGAACGTTATCCCGACTGACCATCACCGCCACCAAAGACACTCATTCGGGAAAACATCCACAACTCAGGGAGTAATTCTTTCCCCTTCTCTTTTGATTTATCCCTTAAATGTCATTATCTATCTTTGTACATTGAGGCCAATGTACATCTTAAGTGTGGGGGGTGAATAGTTATTCTGAGAAAATGCCTAACTTTTTTCATTATTCTCAAACCCTGAGGATAAAAATGCCTAACTTTCTACATTGTTCTCAAAACCCTGAATTTAAACCTTTTTTTAAAGTAATTTTCTCATATTACTAATTAAGATGAAATTTATGATGATTTATGATTTTTATTGATATGTTTTGGAATAAGTCATAGTTAATTGTGCATTGATGATTAAATTTGAAGAATATTAAGGAATCAAACATGATAAGTCTAATTTTCAAAAAATTAAAATTTTAGGTTGTCAACCGAAATTTGAATGTTATCTTGAAATTTGAGATTTACAAGGTTGATGTCAAAAATACCCATAATTTTTGTGAGATTTTGAGCCTTACAGAGCATACATTCTTTTTCATGCTCACTTCTTGATTATGAGTATGTCAACTATGAACTGTTATTCTAGAACTTGCCTCGATTATACATGTCAAGACCACAAGTTATGATTTGATATACCGAGATGATAAAGGCACTTAGGTTTTAACCCACTTACTCCACTAAATAGCCTACCCTTATAATTAACCCTTAGTGAACCCCGTTGAGCCTAACAACCCTTTTATTGACTTACCCGGTAATTTTAACCCAAAACCCTTTGCATTTGTTATCACGCTTTCTTTTGGCTACCCTTTAATTGAGATTTGATTTGAGCTAGTCACCTAAGTTTATTATTCTGGTAGTTAAATTTATCTTGTATTTAGTTTGATTCTAAAAAAAAAGAAAAGTATGTTCAATATTAGTATTATGAAGAGTGAGCTTATACAAGTTAAAGTCTAATTATCAAAAGAAAAGCTCATATTAGTAGGATTATTTTCAGTTTATGCAATTGTTATCTTATAAATTTTTAGGTTGTAAACTTATCAATTCAATCTCGATTCTAACCTTCTAATTTCAGCATTTATCCACACCTTTAACCCTAGCCCCGTTACAACCCTAACAAAGACCTTTTGATTTGTTTATCATTTCATTTTACATTGGTGGAGATTTGATTTTCAGGCAAGCCTATGGGATTAACTTTTCATTTTCGACTTATGAGTGCTTAATTTTGACCCTTAAAACACTTTTTGAGTGATTTGACTAAATCTTTTGTGAGGATGTCAATCCTTGTAGGTTTTGAATTAAAGGTAATTATTTAGATGAAGGGAAACACTATGTTTTCGTGCTACAAATGTATGACTTATCTTGTTTGAATCTTTAGGAATCTTTGAGTTGAATTATCCATGTATAAATTATCTATGAATTAGGATAAGGCATTGTTGATAGGAATTATGAATCATGGAAAGTTCGTTTTAATTATAAGTTGAGAATTTTGCTTGAGGACAAGCAAAAGCTTAAGTGTGGGGGTATTTGATAAACCGTAAAAGTAACATATTTTAAGGCCACATTTAATATGCTTTTGGATGATTTATCCCTTGATTTATGTAAAAAGGTGCTCTTAATCCTTTCTTTTTATGCCTTATACCCAAGAAAGCACCCGAGGATGAAAAGAACATAAAACGGGCCCAAAACGAAGTAAATGGGCCATATCATGAATTCGACACGGCCTGGCCCAGCGACCACATGGCCGTGCCACGCCTACATCTAGTACACAATCTCTCTCCTGATTGACACGGTCGTACCTCAATTAGAAATTCGAACACGGCCTAGAGTCAATCCACACAGGCGTGCTACATGGCCGTGCCTCTGTCGTCAGAATGAGCAATTTCAGTTAGAAAAGGATACTTGGGGAGAACGAATCACATTCCAAGAGCCTATATATACCCCCTAAGTACCACCTTTGAAGAGGCGCCAAAGCTAGGCCAAGGAGCCAAGCCGAAGAGGTCATAGTTAGGAAATAACGCAAAGATAGCCAGTTGATTCATCCCAAGAAGCCAGAATTATACTCAAGACGGTAGAATTCTCCTTCAATTCCTTCAGGGAGTTTTAGGATTTTCTTATGTTTTGTTTTATCTTTTCTCTTGCGATGATTTGTTTATTCATTATGAACTAAACCCCTTAGATACCTGTAGGGATGAGACCTAGATGGATCATTTTATTTGATTTTTAAGTTATATGATAATTACTTAGTTTGTTTTTAATTATGTTGTTCAATCCAAATCAAATGTGCTTAGGTGGAGGAGGAATAGACCCTGCCCAAGAGTAGATCTAACATAATTAAGTGGAGTTGATCGAACGTCTAGAGATAGGGTTACGAGATTTTATCGGATTTGGGTGAAACCTAATATAGGAGTCCATTGATCGATTTACTGCTATCCTAGGGGGTTATTATAAGCGAACGAGAGTTCCACTAATTAACCTAGGGTTAGACGTTATTCGCCTCGAGAGAGGGTTTAATATAGGTTAGGAAGTCTTACGGATCAAGCTAAGTAAAAGAAATCATATAATTTAGGGTTAATTAATAAGTGAAGTCTAGGTGGATTCTTCCTGAGGGTATCCTCGTAATCAACTGAGTTTTTCTTTAAAGTTATTCTCCAATTCGTCTTTTTTGTCTTTGTGTCCTTAGTTTAGTCTTCGTCAAAAGCAACTTCACTCTAATTTTAAGGCTAAATAATAAAAAGAAAGTTAGTATTAGTACTTTTAGTTTCTGTGGGTTTGATATCTGGTCTTACCTAAGCTATAATACTATTCGATAGGTACACCTGCCTTTAATCATTGTCAGAATTAGATTTTAGGTTTTGATCATTCTTTTATAAATTTTAAAACTCTGATTTACAGCGATCAGTGGGTCAGTTGCAACCTTGTATGTAGTGTGGGGAAATACATTCGGGGGAACGCTGGAGAAGATCTGGTGGGTGTTTCAGATGTGGGTCCAAGGATCATCAAATAAAGGACTATCCTCGGGAGCCTGTGAGGGCGCAGATAGTAGGTCAGAGATTTGTGCAGCCAGGGGGAGGTGTTCAACAGCCACTGAGAGGTCGTGGTCCGCTCAGAGGAGGAAATGGGTTTGGACGGGGTCGTGGAGCATCGGGTAGAGGTACTGGTAATACATATGCAAGACAGTCGGGATTGGTTTATGTGGCTCGACGACGGGAAGATAGCAACGCACCGGACGTCATAACCGGTACGTTTCTTATATTTGATGTGCCATTTATAGCTTTGATTGATATTGGATCTACCTATACATATGTTGCCTGTACTATGTCCGAGACTCTGGGGATACAATTTGAGTTTGTTGATAGGGGAATATCGGTAATTAGTCCCTTAGGACAATCTGTGGTAGTGAACAAGCTATTTAGGAATGTGCCTTTAGAAGTGCAAGGGATGGTATTCCCAGCAGATTTGATGGAACTGCCGTTTAGTGAGTTTGATCTTATACTAGCCATAGACTACCTAATTAAACATCGTGTGAACTTGGATTGCGTTGCTAAGTGAATGGTATTAAGGACCACAGGGGACGAGGAAGTGATTATGATAGGAGAAAGAAGGGAGTATCTGTCCAATGTGATTTCAGCACTAAAGGCCGAGAAGATGGTGCGTAAAGGGTGAGGCTTTTCTAGCTTTTGTCAGCACATCTGATGCTAAGGAATTGTCTGTTAAGGATGTCAGAACCGTGACGGAGTTCTCAGATATTTTTCATGAAGAGCTTCCGGGGTTGCCTCTGAATCGTGAGGTCGAGTTTGGCATTAAGCTACTCCCGGGAACGGCTCCGGTGTCCATCGCCCCTTATAGGATGGCGCCGAAGGAGCTAGTAGAACTAAAAGCTCAAATACAAGAGTTGTTGGACTGAGGATTTATTAGACCAAGTGTATCTCCATGGGGAGTGCCGGTATTGTTCGTGAAGAAGAAGGATGGGTAGATGCGTATGTGCATTGACTACCGCCAATTGAATAAGCTAACTGTTAAGAACAAATATCCGCTACCAAGGATTGACGATCTGTTCGATCAGCTGCGAGGAGCTTCGGTCTTCTCGAAAATAAATTTAAGATCGGGATATCATCAGCTAATGGTTAAGGAGGCAGATATATACAAGATGACATTTTGAACTCGTTACGGGCATTATGAGTTTTTGGTAATGCAATTCAGATTAACGAATGCACCAGCCACTTTTATGGGTATGATGAATCAGGTCTTTCAACCCTATTTAGACTGGTTTGTGGTGGTATTCATAGATTACATCTTGGTGTATTCAAGAACTGAAGAGCAGCATGATTCACATTTTCGGGTTGTGTTGCATATATTGAGGGAAAAGAAACTTTACGCCAAATTTAGTAAGTGCGAGTTTTGGCTGAAGGAAGTGACATTTCTGGGGCATGTTGTGTCTACCGAGGGGATTAGGGTTGATCCTCGAAAGGTCGAAGCTGTTTTGAGTTGGAAGCCACCGAAGTTAGTATCAGAGATTCGAAGTTTTCTGGTTTTGGATGGGTACTACAGGTGATTCGTCGGGGGATTTTCTTTAATTGTTGCACCTCTAACTTAGTTGTTGCTTAAGGGGGTACCGTTTGTTTGGTTTGATAAGCAGCAAGAGAGTTTTGAGAAACTGAAGAAGATTTTGATGAAAGCACCGGTGTTGATCCAGCCTGAGGCTGGGAGAGAATTTGTTGTCTACTATAATGCGTTGCACACAGGTTTGGGTTGTGTACTAATGCAAGAAGGGAAAGTAGTGGCGTATGCATCTCGTCAACTAAGGCCACATGAGGTGAACTATCCCACTCACGACTTGGAACTAGCTGCAGTGGTGTTCACGCTAAAGATATGGAGACATTACCTGTATAGAGAAAGTCGATTATTTACACTGACCATAAGAGTCTGAAGTATCTCCTGACCCAAAAGGAGTTAAATCTCAGGCAACGGAGATGGATAGAGTTGCTGAAGGACTACGACTGCTCGATTGAGTATCACCCGAGTAAAGCCAATGTGGTGGCGGATGCACTAAGTCGGAAGATGGTATTTTAGTTGAGAGCAATGTTTGCTCATCTCAGCCTTTATGAGGATGGTAGTTTATTAGCAGAACTTCAGGTAAAACTGACTTGGGTTAATCAGATTAAGGAGAAACAGGCATTGGATAAGTCGTTAGATTCTCATTTTTAGCAAGTGGAAACTGGAAAGATGGTGGATTTTGGGCTGAACAGTGAAGGAGTGTTATGTTTCCGGGGAGAGTTTGTATGCAGAAGGACTCTGAATTAAGACAGTTGGTTCTGCAGGAGGCACATAGTAGTCCATACGCTATGCATCCCGGTAGAAACAAGATGTACCGAGACCTAAATAGTACTGGTGGCCAGGGTTGAAACGTGAATTACCGATTTCGTAAGCAAGTGTTTGACATGTCAGTAATTGAAGGATGAGCATCAACTACCTTTGGACTTCTGCAACCGGTGAAAATTCCACTTTGGAAGTGGGAAAGGATAACAATGGATTTTGTTAGTGGATTACCCCTGACGTCTACTCAGAAAGATTCAGTGTGGGTAATTGTTGACCGTTTGACTAAGTCCGCACACTTCATATGCACACTTCATACCTGTTTGCACTGACTACTCACTACAAAAGTTGGCCAAGCTGTATGTGGCAGAAATTGTGAGGTTACATGGGGTACCAGTATCTATCATTTCAGACAGGGACCCTAGATTCACATGTCGGTTCTGGAAGGTGTTACATGAAGCTCTGGGTACAAGACAGGACTTGAGCACAGCGTTCCACCCACAGACTGACGCTCAGTCGGAGAGGGTAATCCAGATTCTGGAAGACATGTTAAGGGGCTGTGCGATTGATTTTAGGCATAGTTGGGAGGATTATTTACCATTAGCAGAATTTGCGTATAATAACAGCTACCAATCCAGCATTCAGATATCACCCTACGGGGCGTTATATGGTCGTAGGTATCGTACCCCTAGTTTTTGGATAGAATTGGGTGAGCGACAGTTGTTGGGTCCAGAATTGATTTCAGAGACTGAGGAGAAGGTGAAGTTGATTCGGAGTCGGTTAAAAGAAACCTCTGATAAATAGAAGTCGTATACGGATCTGAAGCGCAAGGAGATAGAGTATTCGATGGGGGAATATGTCTTCTTGAGGGTCTTACCTTGGAATAAGATTTTGAGATTTGGACAAAAGGGCAAGTTGAGCCCCATATTCATCGGGGCTTATCGGATAGTGAGGCGTGTGGGACCGATTGACTATCAGCTTGAGTTACCCCCGGAATTAAACGGGATACATAATGTATTTCATGTTTCTATGTTGAGACGCTACCGCTCAGATCCTTCTCATATAGTTCCGGTGGAAGAAATTGAGGTAATACCTGATCTATCTTTTGAAGAAGAACCAATGCAAATTTTGGATCGAGATGTTAAAGTGTTGAGGAGGAAGTCCGTTCCGCTAGTCAACGTGTTGTGGCGTAATCACGGTTCAGAGGAAGCCACGTGGGAGCCGGAGGAGGCAATACGACAGCAATACCCTCACCTCTTTTAATCAGGTAAATTTTAAGGCTGAAATTTCTTTAAGGAGGGTAGAATTGTACCATCCTAAAATTAGGGATCCGGCATTTTTGCACTATTGCATGTGTTGAGCTTGTTTAGCTTGTTATTTGGGCGTGTTTGGGGGTCCTAGAGAGGCTCGGGTTCAGGCTCAAGCTCTGGGAAAATTTTACTTTTTGACTCTTTAGTGGAGAGGGCTACTGAAAGTAGGACTTAAGTGATATTATGTGTGTTTAGAAGACACGAGTGGAGTGTGTGGCAAGGTGGTGTGGCGTCAAGGGGGAGTGCAAGGAGGTTAGAGGTTCGAATCTACAAGAGTTATTTTAGTGGATTTTATTTTGTGTTTGAGAGGGGAAGAAGCAGAGTTGAGTTCAAACTCTGCCAGGGTGGTTGAAGACTCAGTCAAATTGTTTGAATGAGTGGATGAGAGGGATTTTAGGAGGATTTGATGGAGTGGATCAAGGAGTGGAGTGTGTGAGAGAGTGTACCGTGAGTCGAGATTCAAGCTAGGCATTTTCGGCTAGGGGGATGAGTTGAGCATTTTGGGTAGAGTGTAGCCGAATATCTCTTGGGAGTATCTTGCATTTTTGGCTTTTGTGTCACTTTGAGCATTTTTCTTCCCTTGAGCATTTCGGGTTCTTCTTTGTTTCTACTAGGTACCATTTTGGTAAGACTACCCTCTTAGCTTCTTAATTACTTCTACTCCTAAACCAAACCAACACCTCTCTTCTTCTTTTCTTCTACCATACTTGCCAAATTCTTCCTTCCAAAACCAAATTTCCACATTTTCTCCTTCTTTCTTTTTCTTCATTTGAGACTTGGCCGAACCTGTGGGTGTTGTTCACTTGTGTAGTTTCTCTTCGATCTCTTCTCTCTTTTCTCTAAGCTGTTAACCACACCTTCTCTCTTGGCCGATTTTGGGTAAGTCTTTGTTTCACTCTCATTCATTTCCTCTCATTCTACTCTATTTCTCCGATCAAGCTTGGCATCCCCTCATTTTCATCAAATCCCATTTCTTTCTCTTTTTAGCATAAGCCGAAACACTCTTGTTGGGGGTAGGCCAAATTTGTTAGCAACCATCGGGTGTAGACCGTTAATCTTGATTTCGGTAAGGTAAAGTTGTTTTAACACCTTTTTAATTCGATGTTAGTTTTATTCATATGATACTATCTAGTGAAGTTGGCGTCGGTTTATTCATATGATACTATCTAGTGAAGTTGGCGTCGGTTTCTTCCTTTTTTATAGGAGAACCAAATGTGGTTTGGATGCTAATCTCGTATGGTAGCCAAGAAGCAAGGTCAGATTTTAGAACTCTATAGTGAAGATCACATTGTGGTAAGTGATTGTAGTGGGTTATGGAATTTGGATCTATGAATCTTTTGTGAAGTTGAGGCTAACCCTTGATCGTTATTATTCTAGGGGCAGCGAAGAGTGGTTTCTTCGCAATCCAAATCAGGTGTGTGATCTCACACCCCTCCAAATGCATGCTTGAAATGTTCTGTGATTCGACCGAAAGCTGGAAAGCTGAAAATCGGCATCTATGACCACTCGAGCGTACGAACGCTTGTAGTGGTAAATCAAAATGCAAATAATGACGGTAGGTCGTTGAGAGTCTCACGAGCACTCACGCGAAACTGAGGCTGTAACGGGCCTGATCGAGCCGAAACAGGCCAAATGGGCCCAATGGGCTATTCGACCCACCGGGGCGAAATTATTGGAAAATTATCAAATGGTATGTATGATTGGAAAATCTGCAAATTTGAAATCGAGACCATACGTTTTGGGCCACACGAGCGTGTGGGCCCGTTTATGCTTGAAATGGGTTTTAGGCCCAATAGTTTCGTAGAGACCAAAAAGGGTTTTGTGTCGCTCGAGGCGACAGTTGGCCTTTAAAAAGTCTGTTGAGTGTGAAATTACCAAAATACCTTTGGAGGATAAATTACTGAAATACCCTCGGTGGGTAAAGTTACTGTTAGACCCTTATGGGTTGATTGGCATGATTGAGTGTAGTCTGTTCATCTAGTTATGATGGTAATTTCTTTCATACATCATATTTGATATATGTTTGCATACATGACATTCTGTATGGGATTGGGATATTGATGATCAGAGGAAGTGTATTCTGGTGGCTCTGCCACATTCTGTTCTGATGGTTATGCCACATAAATATATTATTATTCTGGTGGCTTTGCCACAAATTCTGTATTTAGCAGCTTGTATGCAATATTGGTGTGCTTTGGCTGGGTGGGTTCACTTGGTCCCCACTGGTGTGTTGGGCTGGTAGGGGGGTGTGTAGCGGATGGATTATTAGGTTGGGCTGCATATTCTGTTGCATTATCATATTAATAGGGCTTCGGCCTAGTTTTCTTCTATATGGGCTTCGGCTCAGTTTACTTCTGTATGGGCTCAGGCCTAGTGATGACCGTTTAGGGGATTACACACCGAGTTCTCGTAACTCACCCCTCTGATTTAACCTTGCAGGTGATCCCCAGCATTAGAGGATTTGGCAACGCGGAGGACTCTGTGTTGGCCATACATCAGAGTATTTCTCATGAACTTTAATAAATTTCAGTTTAGCTTTATTTTAAGTTTACTTATTTTGGGTTTAAATTATGTAATAAGGCCATTGGACTTAATTTTTCTTTTGAACTTTCATTTCGATTATTTTCAAACTATAAATGATTAAACTTGGGATTTTTCTTAAAACAACAATAACGGTTTCCAGAATGTCACATTTTCGCAAATCATCGAATTTGATTTCTATTATAAACAGAGTTTTCAATGATGGTAATAACAACGTTTTTACAATAACACCAAAAAAGCAAATTTGAATTTCACAAACAACAAAGCTCACACTTTTCAAAGGAAGAATACGGAGTTTTTAACGAGAACGCAGATTTTAAACAACCCTTCTATGTGACATGCCAGATCTGGTCATAACGTCTAGGCTGGGTTTGGGGTGTTACAATATTATTTATTAATTGTTATTAACTGTATATTGCACTAGGACTTATAATAATTTAGCATTATTTTGTTATTAGAATTCTAGTTGAACTCCTTCCATCTATCACTTTAAATATCACCTCCTTCATCCATCATTCACATCATTCACCATCCATCAAACCAACCTCCAAGACAACATTCCCACCGTCAGCCTTAGCAGCTTCATTTTCTAACATCCACCATCACGCGCATCTCGCCAACTACTCCATTGCGCACGTCGCTAGCCCGTACACAAACAAGCCGACATCCAGCAGCTCACGCCTAGCCTTACTTGCGCACCAACCTCGTTCTTCACGCACCTACTTCCTGGCTCACCAGCCATTACTTGCGCACTGCCGCTGATCTTGCGTGCCACTATTATTCCCACGTGCTACTGCTATCCTTTGCTTCAAGCTCGTGCGCACCCTTACACACACCCCACACCTTTGTCAGAAGCTGCCGTAACCTCAAGCCACAACTCAACCACCCTCAATTAGGAGTTGCTTTGTGAGAAAAGACCTAGTGCAGATGAAGATTTAGTTCATGAATTTTATGCAAATTTGACCTCAAGTGAATTAACGGAAGTTTCTATTCGAGGAATCAAGGTACCAATATGCTCAAACACTACTAATGAATTCTTTGAATTATTTGATTTTAAAGACGACAAATATTCTTATTTGATGAGAAACATCGAGGCTGAAAAATTGAAAGAAATTCTTGAGGAACTTACAGTTCTAGGTACTAATTGGACAGTGTCGAAGCATGGAACTCACACTTGTCGTACAGAATATTTGACATCATTAGCGAAGGTATGGCTCTATTTCATTCGATTCAGCATTATGCCTACTTCACATGGGACCACAATTCAATTAGAGCGAATGGTCTTGTTATACTCAATTTTAACTGCAAAAACCATTGATGTGGGAAAAATTGTAACATCCCAAAAATTAGGGGTTTGTGACTTTTGCATATTGCATGTGTTGGGTTTGCTTAGCTAATTGTTTGAGTGTGTTTGAAAGTTCTAGGAAGGCCTGGTTTCCAGGCTGAGCCCTAGAAAAATTTTGGTTTTAGGGCCTTCAGTGGAGAGGGCTATTGAAAGCAGGGCTTATGTAAATTAAAATGTATTTTGCTAACAAAAGTTGAGCACATGGTGGAGTGGTGTGGCGTCAAGTGGAGAACATAGGGGGAAGGGGTTCGAATCCCACAAGTTGCAGTTGGTAGCTTTTATTTTATGCTTTGGTAGAGGAGGAGGCAAAGTTGGGATCAAACTCTGCTATGGGAGTTGGAGAATGGGTCAAATAATTAAAATGGATGAGGGAGAGAGATTGTAGGAGGAAAAAGGAGAGAAAATCGTGGAAGTGATGGGTGTGGGAGGTGTCAGCCGAAAGTGAGGATCTAGCTAAGGGGAATTTCGGCTGAAGAGGAGTCTTGGGCAGCATATTCGGCCCTGAGTGGGAAGGGTGCCGAATTTCTCTAGCTCTCTTTGGTGTTTTTGCATTTTGGGCACTTTTTCCTTGAACATTTAGAGTCATCTCTTTTGCATTTTCTTTCTGGCTGTAATCTTAATCTCACTTTCTCTCTTCTTCTCTGTTTTCTTTTCTACTCCTCCCTCTCCATAAGTGGAATCTCCTATCTCTTCTCTAATCTGTAATTGTTCTTCTTTCTCCTTTCAACACCATTCAACTGTTCTTTGCAGTGTAATTCTCTTAGACGAATACCCCCTATCGTTTGTTGTGTAGGGCATACTCACAGCATCTTGTGAGTTAATCCTTGGCCGAATCATAGTTCCGCTCTCTCCTAGATTGGCAATAAGGAGTTGGGAAATCGATAAGTGGGGGATTTCTCTCTTGGTCTATAACTTGGTTTCATTCGGTTTCTGTTATGTTGTGTTCTTCTTTTTCTTTCGTTGGGTTAAGTTGCGTTTTTGTGTTATGGCCATCGTTGGGCTTAGGTTTTTCTACAAGGTGAGGAGGCTCAAGGGATTTGAATTTATTAAGTCTTCATCTGTAACTCATCAAGCAAGTGCGGTAAGAATGTTCCCATAATTTCTTTGTTTTGGCTAGAAGTGGGATGATTGTTAATGACTCTCTTGTTCACCAATTATTTTTAGGGACTTGATAGCTAAAGAGATAAGGCCGATTTTTGGTGCCCTGAAAGGGACGATGTTTGTGGTGAGTAAAGTTAATCTAGTAAGGCACTTCAAGTTAAGGTTTTTTAGGATTGAGACTAACCACATGATTAACTATCTCTATAGGTGTTTTGGAAGCGTTGGAAAATACAACTCGTGATTAGGTGTGTACTCACACCATTTCAACTGTAGATCAGGAAATGCCGAAAAGCCAAAATACCGGCAAGTGATGCCACACGAGCGTGCGATTGCACGTGTAGTAGACCGAGCCCACGAATATGGGCGTAAGACGTATGAGGACACCATGAGCGTTCTCATTGGCTTAGT
The DNA here is from genome assembly GCA_025503065.1 of Gossypium bickii. NCBI lineage: Eukaryota > Viridiplantae > Streptophyta > Magnoliopsida > Malvales > Malvaceae > Gossypium > Gossypium bickii. The sequence goes on along the minus strand of CP106710.1, from coordinate 103,830,206 downwards.
ATGTTTTGGGCCTCGTTTGGCTGAAATGGGCCGAGTGGGCCCAACAGGCCCGTAGGCCATACGCGAGTAATTTTTGTAGACGGATAAGGAATAAGGAGCCACCCATGACGATTACATGGCCAAAGGCAGTTTTGGACCGAATGGGCCATAGAGAGTGTGGGCCCACCTGGGCCTAGTTTTGGGCTTTGGGCCCAAATTCACTGTTTTGATTAAATATGTCATCTTGTCGCTCGAAGATGACCGTTATGCCCCTGAAGGGCAGAATGATTAATATGCCGTACATGTTATATGATTGTTATCGTATGTTAATTATGGTATGTTGCATTCATGTTATCGTATGTTATTATGGTATGTAGCATTCATGTGATATTATGTTGCATGGGGAAAAGGGATTATTGATGCGGAGGAAGTCTTGATTGGATCGCATGGTCGCGTAACGACTGTGGATCCACCGATGACTTTAAGCCGATTATATGGCTGGAAGCTCTACTGCAATATTGGTTAGTGCCACAACCGGTGCAAAATAAGGAGTGTAGGGATGGGTGGGTCGATTAAATCTCCACAGGAGTGCAGGGTTGGACAAGAGACGGAGTGTAGGGGTGGTATGGGCATTAATGCATTGCATTCATTTTTCTGTTATTGAGATGGATTTAGGCCCAGATAGATGTGATCTGTGACTTTTGTTATGGGCTAAGGCCCACCAAAGGCTATTTTGGGCTAAGGTCCAATTGCCACCGTTACTGTAATGGGCTTAGGCCGGGATTGTTTTGATGCATGCCTTATGACCGATGAGGGTTGTACACACTGAGTTTTCGTAAACTCACCCCTCTTTTTATTAAATGTTTCAGGTAATCCTCAGTAGGCGGTTCGACGTACTTGAGGACTCGGAGGTGGCCACACTACGAGAAGCGTTGAATTTTAGTACTCTATTCTACTGTATTTAAACCGTTTTCTTATTGGGTTGTAATAAGGCCTCTCCTAAATTCTGGTTTTTAAGTTGGGATTTTCAGTTTATTGTGATTTAAATATGCTAAAAGTTAAATACGGGTTTTCCTAAAACGATAGCTGTTTTCAAAACATTATGCTTTCGCAACTAAATAGTAAATATCACGTTTTCATAAATCAATTGTTTTAAATTAAGCTTCCGCAACAAACAAGGTTTTGAAGGTATTATTTTTTTTATAAACCACAAAACAAAAATAATAATAGACTGATGTAACCGGGATTTTACTCAAGCTTTTAATTAAGAAGGGTTTTCAATGAAAGCATGGTTTTCGAAAAATTCTTTAATGTGACATGCCGGATTCAGGTCTAACTTCTAGGCCGGGTTTGGGGTGTTACAAAAAATATTGTTAAAGAAATTCGAAATTGTGCCACTAGACGTTCTATCCCAGCGTACTTTCCCTTCACGATAACGATTTTGTGTTTGAAAGCTGAAATTCTTGCAAACGTAAAGAAGACAGGTTATACCCAAGGAACAATCACAGATTTGGACCTCTACCGAATAGCTGGAGATTCTATTCTACAGCAACGATTTGAAGTGAGCAAGGATCCCGAAGAAGAAAAAGATCCCACAGAGATCGAACCAATACAGTCAGCTAAAATCCCTGATAAGGCAGAACCAATGGAACTAATAACTGAACCTGACATGGCAACCTCAACATTTAGAACTCAATCACCTCGCCCAGATCTTTGTGATGAGCTGTCAAAGTTGATGAACCTAATGCAACATATGCAGTGGTAGCAAAAAGCTTATTGGAGATATTCAAAAATACGGGATGACCCAATGAGAGGTGTTTTTACAAAAATATTTCATGACCGATTTATTTTTGTGCCAAGTTTTTAGATTTTATATTTGAACCATGGAGTCCAATATCGAAAAGGGAACAAAGTGATTCTTGAAAAAACAAAGACAATGGAGAAAACGATAAGTCGAATTCTGAGGAATCCACAAATAAATAAAAAGGAGGGATCTTTACTTTATTTTATTTTCTTTCTTAGGATATTTAATGTTTTTAGGTTTAGGTTCTATCAAGATTTTTATTTCTTGCATAATAAAATAAGAGGTGGAAATCATAAATAAAAATGAAGAAGTTGCAAAGTATGACGTGTGGCAATAGATATGTACATGTCTAGGATTGGATATGGAGAGAGCTTGGTACTTAAACAGTCAAATTGACTCATCTCCTCTTTTCTAGAATCCTAACTAGTGTATAGTATCTATTCACTTCTAAAATGAGAACATTGTTCATTTTAAGTAGGGAGACCAAAAAATTGCAATTATTTCCTCTCAGAGTAAATTTTTCTTTTACTTATGGTTAGGTTATATTTTGTTCAAAAATTTGAAATTTTGTTAAGTATGCTAAACTTCAGTATGAATAAAGATCTATTATTTCAATAATTGCTATGTTAGCTAAATTAGACATAAATGTACTCTTAATAAAGTATGTAAATCATACCATAAAATTTTTTCAGTTCCTTATGAAAGCTAGGCGCATGAAAGTTTAAGTCTTTAGAATTGACTTAGTAATTTCTTGAGGTGAAATCCTAAGGAGCATAAAATGTTGAAAATGATTTAGGCAAACAATTGTTTGGATCGTTTCAGCCTTTCAATTGTCCCAAACACTAGACTCAGTCTATTCAAAATATTCTTTGAAAATAAGTTTGGGGGAGTTGAAAAGAAGTATCAAATGCTCTTAAAATTTGTTGTACATACAACAAAATGCTTTTGAAAAAAAAAAACGAGAGTGTGCATATATACTCAAAAGAAATAGATGTACAAAAGAGCATGTAAAAGCAAAATGAATTGGTGTATTGAAGGCAATTATTCTGAAGATCTGATACAAGCTGAGTCTAAGGTTTTAGCCTAAATTTATATATCTTTTACCTACCCCTGGCCTACCCACGTTACAACCTATTTAAAAGACCTATTAATTCAAGTTTCTCTGCTACCTACATTAGTGGAGAGAAATTGCTATGTTCAACATATGAAGGCATAAATTAAACTTAATGATTACAGCTTAATCTTAAATAAGGGAATAAAATCAAATTGATAGGGATTTAACATGTCTTTATTGAGAAAGCATTTAGACTATTTTTGTAACACCCCTAATCCGTGTTCGACGTCGGATTAGGGGTAAAGGCGTTATCAGACGGATCAAAAAATTTTATAAGCATTTCACATAATCATTCACCAAACACACTCAAAATGTCCCTTATATTGGTCAACATGACCTAAATCATGCTTTAGAGTAGGGCCGGGACTAGGCCAAACACTTACAGAAATTCTCAAAAATTTAAAACTTTTCTAAGTTATGCAGGACACACGTCCGTGTGGGTAGGCCGTGTGTCTTCCACGGGCACCAGACACCCCCATGTGTCTTGGCCATGCCAAATCAAGGCATGTCTACTGACTTTTCCACACGACCACTAGGAACACCCGTGTACCATGGTCGTGTGCTCTTAGGCCATATACTGACTTTATCACATGGCTACCAGGCACGTCCGTGTGCGAAGGCCGTGCACACTTAGCTAGATACTGCCATTTTCCCACGGCCATTAGGCACACCCGTTTGCCATAGCCGTGCAGGCAAAATAGGCCATTGTCAAGGTATAATGCCACCCACTATAGGGTCGTCCCTACTAGCAAATTACCAAATCATTTCATGCATATTTTTCAACCAAAACATAACAAAGAAATCATCAAATCCTCACCTACAATTGCAACTCCTACCATGCCAAATGGTACAACTAAACACATATGCAATTCAGCATAATTCATCCATCTTTACCTTTCATATATCCACTTCTTTGATCAATCAAACATGTTCATATTGCATTCATATGCTTACCAAATCTTTAACCATTTCTTAAGCTATCTAGCCATGACAAAACATGCATCATATAACACATTGACTCATGCATATTACAAACACTTACCTAGCCAAGTCTCATGGCTATAATATACACTTTAAACATAACCAAAATGACTAGTCTATACATGCCATATCTAGCTATATACATATTTCAAAAATACCAAAACAAGTTGAGTAGTGTGATGATAATCCTCGACGGTCCCCGAGCCTTCAGTAGCTTTGACAATATATAAAACAGAGTAAACACACACAGAGTAAGCTTTCAAAAGCTTAGTAAGTCATATACAAATAAACTTAACTTAAAAATGCACATATCATATTTATACAATGACAATAATGGTTCTCATAGCATATACATCTCATATAATATATGACTCACTTACTTAGCCATAACTTTTCACATACTTTAACTCAATACCGCATATGTACATAGCTCATCCAAGCATAATTTCATATAGCATCTCATTATTCCATTGCACATATTCATTTTAGTAAGTTCATATAGATACTTACCTTTCATACACTCCTTATGTACTTATCAAACATACCTCAAATGGATTTACATTCACGTAATCATCCATAGCTCGAAATTGCCCGTTGAACCATTCGAAATCTAATAGGATATACAGAATACTCGGAATAATCATACAATGCCAACGTCCCAGATGTGTTCTTACATGTAATCATATGTTGATGCCACTGTCCCCAAAAGGGTCTTACACGAATTAATACGATGCCGATGTCCTAGACATGGCCTTACACGTAAAGCTCATATCGATGCCAACGTTCCAGACGTGGTCTTACACAAAATTTTGAATCAATGCCAACATCCCAGATATTGTCTTACACGAAATTTCGAATCAATGCCAACGTCCCAGACGCGGTCTTACATGATAAAATAGAACAGACACTTATGTCATGACATAGCTAATCCTATCTATTCCTAGGTTCGTACGGGACTTCTCAAACATTATCACTATGTCAATCTTATCTCGGAATTCATGTACACATCATCTCGTAGACATTCATCATTATCAATAGTCATATGAACATACACAATTCAATACAAATACGTTTATTTGCATAATGACTTACCTCGAGTTCGGTTTATCGGAACAGATACGACTATTCGGCTACTTTCGCTTTTCCTCGATCTAATTTCGATTTCTTCGGTTCTTGATCTGTACATATTCAAATTTAACCCTTCTATTTACCAACATATTCATTTCAATCCAAAAACATACATTTAGGGCTATTAGCAACTTAACCCTCATATTTGCACATTTTATCAATTTAGTCCATTTTTCTCAAAACATCAAATATACAAAATCACCATATAACCATGCTTAGCCAAAAGTCCATGCATCTCATACAAGTCCAAACATTTCATCAAATTCACAGTTTAGTCCCTCAAATTGCTATTTTCACAATTTAGCCCTAATTAGCTAAATTCATCAAAACTTCAAGAATAAAACATGTTCATCAAACACATATCTTTCATATTTCACTATTAAACATCACAAATCACATGAGTTCATCAAAGTCTCATTTCACAAACATCATCAATTCTCAAAATTGAATCATGGGTTTTGTAGTAGACAAAGCAACGATTGCAAAAATGTAGAAATTATCGAAAACCAATAAAAAAACATACCTTAAATTAAGGCTTGTAATGGCCGAATATAACGAAGCCCTTCTTCCCTATTTTCTTTTGTGTTTTCGGTGGGAAGATGATAACCATAGCAAATTTATGCTTTTTGTTTTATTCAATAATCATAACATTAATAAATTCCCATTTTACCCTTTATTATTCATATAAAGACAAAATAAACTCCAAGGTTATCATGTCATTTAATCATCCATTATCTTATAAATGGATTTATAACAACATAAGGCCCCTACCTTAATAAGCCAGAACACATAGGCACCTTAGCAAATAGCATACAATTTTTGCATTTAATGCAATTCAATCCTTTTGTTAAATTAAGCACACAGACGGATAAATTAACTTACGAAAATTTAACACATGCTTAATCACATATTAAAGACACAGAAAATAATATTAAAATATTATTCAGACTCGGATTTGTGGTCCCAAAACCACTATTCTGACTAGGGTCTAAATCGAACTATTACAATTTTTTCTATAATAATAATTGAGAATAATTTGAACGATATGTATACTTAAGTAGCATGAATCTCAACTTTTTTGTTCTTGAGCATAAGTATACTAAATTTATAATTTTGGGAAGAATGTTTTCTGAAGGAATTTTTCAAAGATCTTTCCAATAAATTCTTCTCAATTTGTGCATTACTCAAGATGAGCAATGAATTAAGTTTGGGGGTGTAGAAACACAAAAATATATAGACTTTTTCAGCACCTTTTGAACCCTAATTCATGTAGTTTCGTAGTAAATTTTGTCAAAATTCACACTTTAATGACAAAATAATTAATTTGTACTTAAATTATTATCATATTGAATTTTAATTATTTTATAATAAACTTTCACAAATTTGGTTTATTTTTGACAATTTTTCACAAAAGGTGAAAATTGGCTCGGCAGACATCTTGAAAGGCTTGAACTGTCAGAGGAATTTTTGCATCGAGTGAACCAAGAGCAAGATTAAATATTTTTCCAACCAGGGTCGGTCTAAATAATGATCATTTTATATACTTTATATTTAATTGTCATCCAAGTTAAATTGGGTTAAAACTTAATATAAAGCCTGAATGAGAAAGTGGCCTAGTGTGCTAAGCATTGAAAACTGATCCAATAAGAAAATTTGCAACCCAAAACCTACCCAATAAGCTGACCCAATCATCTTATTTAGTTTATTAAATTAATTGCAAAACATCCCTCAAGTCTTCTTAAAATCCTATTCAAATCCCTCCACTTTCTGTGCCTTTAAAGATTTGCCCCAAGCTAAATTTAGCGAAGTTTGAAACATTCAAACTTTGCTACATGTGTGGCCAGCCAAAAGGGTGTATGGATCCTTTTTTTTTTTCCTATTTTTAGCAGCCAACCCCACTTATAAATAACCCCATTCACCTATTCATTCAATACACCTCTCATCCCACATATCTCTCTCTCTCTCACTCACTTTCTCTCCTTTGTTTCCCATTTTTCCTTCTACTTTCCTTTGTCGATTTCCCTCTTGGAAAAGAGCCCTTCAATCACCTTGGGTAGTAGCATTCAAGTACTTATAGAAGCCTTGGAACAACATTCAATCACCTTGGCTTTAGAGAGACACTGGATTTGATTCTAGTTTCCTATCCTTTAACTTTTCTTGTTGTTATGATCATGTCTATGAATATTTGTTATTTTGTTATTCTTAATTTAATTAACATGACTTAAATTTAATATGTGTTAGGTTGATTGCATTTCATCTATTTAAGTTATTAAAATAATGTTTTTGTTGTTATAGGTCTTGGTAAATTGTTTGATTAAGTAAAACCATGATTATGTTGGCTTGCAATTAAATTGTAAGGTAACTACTGAATTAATTATTAACCGTATTGAAATTGTAATTAATTGACACAAGACTTAATCAGTTCATGTTTAATCTTTAGAGGTAGCTGAGGGTTAAATTAGCAACGGTATTAAACAGTACATTAGCCTTGCATAACTTGCAAGATTATTGTGATTAAACTATTTCAATATATAAATATATTGTTACCTCATTTAATCTTTTACTTACTTTCTTATAAAAATTTATTAATTGTTTTAATTGGCATAGTAATATGTTCAAGAGATTAGTTAATTTAGTAAGTCTGTATGTGCTATAGTTAACAAATTACCAAGTTGCCGTGAATTTATTCCTAACAACATGAACATTGTTTTAGTAATATTAAGTTAAGAAATGTAATTGATCTAGTACAATTATGTCATATTGATTAAACTTATTTTTCAAAAATCATGGTTTGGAATTTTTACCTTTTAATTTTCTTAGTTAAAATCTAGTTTTATTAAACCCTTTTTCAAAACAAAAGATTTTCCTTCACCAAAGTGTTTTTATTGCATTTCATAAATATTTCTTTGCACAGTCTCTGTGGGTACGATAACTAGACATTTGACTTGTCACTTTATTACTTGTTGTGATTGTGTACACGTGCACATTTCCATCCTTCCAGACATCTCTACCACTACTAAAAATTGATATTTATTTATTATCGAATGAGCAAACCATTATCTAAATAAAAATTAGGTCGTGACCACTCTTGGTTCACTAACCCAATTTCCACTAACTCTATTTTTGGGATGTGACAACTCTTGAAACACCCTATACCCGGCCTAGACATTATGGCCGAATTTGGCGATGTCACATTGAAGTGTTTAGTGTAAAACTTGTTGTCGTTGAAATCCTCAAAATCGATTAATCTTTTTGTTATTAAACAGTGATTCCAAAACGGGTTGTTCATTTCCAAAGCGTGCATCATTAAAAGCTAATCACTTTTAAAACGTTATTAATTTTCAAAATCTCATTTATTACGAAAGTTTTGTTTTAGGAAATGTTGCGAAAACGTGGTGTCTTTGAAAACAGTTACCTTTTGAAAACCCGTCTTTTTCTACAACTAGCAGTTTATATAAAACTAAATAAATAAAAACCCCAATTTAAAGTTTATAACTTTGAAGAGGTTTTATTACATAAAAATACCCAAATTCAATTACTTATAAATCAAAAGCTAAAAACGAAAGCTAATGCGGTTGTGTGGCCATCATCAAGTCCCTCGCAGCACCGACCTGCCTACGACTGGGGATTACCTGTACAGTTAAATAGAGGGGTGAGTTTACGAAAACTCAGTGTGTAATCCTCTAATAAGAAAACAATCAATTAAAAAGTTGATAAATATAGTTTGGGCCTAAGCCCACTACAATAACAGTCCAGTTCAGTGTGGGCCTAAGCCCTTTCTGGTAACAGTAAATGATTGGGCTTGAGCCCAACACAATGCTAGTAAGTAGTAGGGCCTTTGCCCAATTTCAATATTAGTATCAGTGGGACCTTGGCCCATAACAATAACAGGTATCAGTCATGCAGTAAACAATATGTAACATCATTAATCGATGTAGTAACAGTATAGTACCATTAGTTAGTACAGATATACAGTCAGAAATCCTACCTAATCCAGCCTCTACACACCACTCCGTCCTGCCAAACATACCATGTGGAGATAAAATCGACCCACCCAGCCAGACACACCAAGATTAGCATCGGTTGCAGCATTAAACAGTATTGCAGCAAAATTGCCAGTAAAATAAATGGCATATAGCCATCAGTAGGTCCACAGTCGTCTTGGGTGACCCGTGCGACCTTATCAGTACAATACACTTCCTCCAAATATAACAAGACATCCCCATGCAATATTTCGTGACATAATATCATACGTGTATGCAAAATGTCATGCTCAATCATAGTCATACATATCATAGAGCAAATCAATCATGCATAACATAAGGCCATAACAGTCATTTCATCTCCTAGGGGTATAACAGTCATTTTATCCAATGAAGGTATTTCGGTTATTTAACCCTATGGGGGATTTCAGTCATTTTACCCTATGGGGGTATTTCGATCATTTTATCCTATGATTTTGGTTATTTTACCCTATAAGGGTATTTCGGTCACTTTACCCTATGAGGGTATTTCGGTCATTTTATATCAGTTTGGGGGTCTAGGTATACTTACCAACCCATCAGCAGGTTCACAGTCGTCGCGAGCGACCCGTTGAACCTTAACAGACAAACAGTGAAATTGGGCCCAATGCCCATAATGCGAGCCCATGTGGGCCCACACGCTCGTGTGGCCCACATAGCCCAGAAATGGTCTCAGTCATGAAAATTATATAGTTTGGCCCAATAATCAACACCACGTTCGTGTGGTTTACTCGTGTAGGGCCCATAAGCTCGTTGGGCCCACACGGCCCATTTTGACCCAATAGGGCCCAAAATCGCCCAAGACCATGAGATCGCTCATGGTGGCCTCAACAGGAGGAGCAGTCCAAATCGACTGAGAACTAGAAGAGTGTGGAGGCAGAAAGGAAGAAAAAGGAAACAATTTAGGGGAGGAGATGATTTCGGTAAAATGGAAACGAAAGAAAAAGCAAAAAGGGGAGAAGAGGTTTTCGACAGAGGGAGAATTCGGCAGAGGGAAAAACAACCACAGAACCAAAATGAGGGACCCCCTCTAGTCAAATTCTTGAGTGCCTCAGAGACCAAATTTGGCACACCTCTACCTCTTCCCTCATCCCTTGATTTCCTCCTAAAATCCCTCCTCAGACCTCTCCAAATATCCCTCCTCAATTCTCCCTATGACCAGTTCAAACTCCATTCAGCAGTATTTCAATCCAACTCTACCACCCACATGAATTAGGCAGTAAAATAAGTACTCCCTTTTCGATGCACCACCACTCGAACCTTAGACTCATGTACACTCCACACGTCCCTTACCACTAGACCAACAACTCTTTTGTATCATATTTTACCCACAATAATTTAAGAACCTACTATCTAGATCCAAGGATTTTATTCACTTAAAATAAAAATTTTGCCTAAGCTAAGGCTTGAACCCTTGACTTCTCAGACACTTCCAAACACTCTTAAATCACTTAACCACTGAAGCAGACATTCATTTATGTCACTTTCTTGCACAAGTAAATATTTATGTGTAGTCTCCTAATTATTCCCTTGTTCAAAACCTATTTCTTCTAGGCCCAAAATTTGGGGCGTTAGAACTATCCGCTCCTTAAAAAGAATTTTGTCCTCAAAATTCCTATTGTCAAGCCAACTCACTTATCCACAAATTTCATAAATTTTCTTTCTAAGCCAACCACCACGCTTTCGCTATGTAACTGTGATTCCAATGTAGTTCCAATATTTCACCATAAATCACCAATGGATTTCCTATTTACTTACATGAATTGTTCTAAAGGACTATCTATAGAAGTATCACGAACAATTTCCTCCTTCCCAAATTCTCAATTTCACAAATACACTTTTAAGAACAAACTATTAGGTAAAACTAATCCTCAATCAATGTAAGGCACAATTAGAATGGATGGTAAAAGTACCTTCATTAATGATAGATGCGTCTCGATCCTCTCGATGCCTAGTAGCATAAACTATAATAGCTTGTTTTTTAGTGCTGATGGAATAGTGGTTTTGAGATCACAAATTTTTATCGTGTTGACCTATAAATATTAATTATAGAATATTTATGGGGTCATTAGAGTCATATTAAATTTTGGTTAAGAAATTTTAACATTTAGATATTCAATTAAAGAAAAGGACTAAATTGTAAAAGATGCAAAAATTAATAATTATTGCATTAGGTGATCAAATAGCTTAATTATTTAATGAGGAAGGACCTATGTAGCAATTAGCCCTTATTCATTAGTGTTGGACGGCTATTAGAGTTAAAATGGAAAAAAAACATGTGATTAATGGTAAAATTGTAATAAAAGCAAAATTAAAACAAAATTAAAGGAAGAAAAACACTTTCTTCTTTTGGATGCCAAAATCACCGTTGAATGGAGCTCCAAGCTTCGGCTTCATTCTCCTTGTGCATATCAAGATTTGAATCAAAGAGACAATAACCGAGGAAAAGAGAATATAGCGGATCAATCGCCGCATATTGTCCGGAATTAAATCGTAGGTAAGTCCATATTATTTCAATACATAAATAAAGTTTTACTTATAATCTTATATTATTGTTCTTAAGTTAATATGTTTATATACTATTATTGAGGATTGCACATATGTGCCCCTATTTCTACTTCGGTACCCTTGATTACACATACATGCCCCTATTTCTACTTCGGTACCCCTGATTGCACATACGTTCCCCTGTTTGTACTTTAGTACCCCTGATTGCACATACGTGCCCCTGTTTGTACTTTGGTAGCCTTTATTGCACATACAAGCCCTTATCTTTACTTCGGTACCCCTGATTGCACATACGTGCCCTGTTTGTGCTTGGGTACCCCTAAATGCACTTACGTTCCCTAAATATACTCTGGTAACACTGAATCAAATTGTATGTGAACATTTTGTAGTTGTATTTAGATTAAATGTTATACTATGTCCTTACGATGTTATGTAAGCTTACCAGTTCTTGTGGATTGTTGTGTACATAATCGTTGCTAACATATTGGAAGGATCATTTAAGTGGCTCACACTATCCATCTGCATTGGTAGTTTTTGTATCTCCTAGGGTGGTGGCATGTATATATATAGATGACCATGTGGTTGAAATGTATGGGATGTTTTGTAATGATGCTTTGATAGGTTTATAACTTGAAGATTGTAACAGCCCGTTTTAAGTGAAATCAAATAATGGTTTCGGGACCAAAAGTCCGAAGTCAAAAAATTTATTTTCTTATTATTTTGTTTCCTACAACATCATGGAAGTATCGTATAAAAATGTTGTTAAGCAATTTTACCATTTACATGCTTAATTTGATAAAAATGACTAAATTGCGTAAAGTGCAAAAGTTGAGTTCTAATAGCTAAATGTAACACCCCTCACCCGTATTCAACACTGGAATAGGGTTACAGAGCATTACCGAACTTATAACACATATAACCATACTTTTCTCATACATTCAATCAATTCATACAATCATCATTCAATCTCAATCAATTTGTCCCTTATAATAACATACAAAGCCTTAAACATGCTTTAGAAGCGTTTCGAGACTAAACTAATAACTTATAAAACTTTCATAAAACTTTGAAAATTTTTCTCAATACAGAGGACACACATCTGTGTGACCTGGCCGTGTGTCTAACAAGGCCACCAAACACGCCAGTGTCTCCAACCGTGTGAAAATAGGGGTACATATTGACTTGGGTCACACGGCCAACTGCATGCCCGTGTGTCTAGCCCGTGTGCCCTTTGAAGTGGCCACACACTCCTATGGTCCAGGTCGTGTGCTAGGTCGTGCCAAAATGGTAGGGTATACTGACTTATGCAACACGGTCAAGTCACATGCCCGTGTGCTAGGCTGTGTGCCAATTAGGGGGTATACTGACTTGTACAACACGGCCAGTCACGCGCCCATGTGTGAGACCATGTGGAGCATTTTGACTTAGTTCTAATATCAACACCAGGGGACACACATCTATGTAACATGACCGTGTGTCGCACACGACTGAGATACACACCCGTGTCTCTACCTGTGTGGACAAAAATAGGCTATTTACAAAGCCATCTTGCCACTCTATTTATACATGCATGCACAAGCATAGATTGCATTATTTTATACACATTTTATACCAATTTAACATAGTATTCAAATACCTAATTAATATCATGCATTTTCCATTCATATGCCTATTACAAATCAAGGCAAAATTTGCATATTTCAATTCCATCTACTACTTGTCAAAACATACCACATTTGAACACTTATACACAACTAAAACATTACACCAAGTTAAGTCAAATCTCATGGCTTTAACTTATACCACAACATGTACCAAAATCACTATCTCAAGTAACCATAACTATCATCTTTATAACTAGTCTATACATGCCATATTTACAAATATCTAAGAGTTCAAAAGTACCACCAACAACTGGATAGTGTGATGCGTAACTCCCACTTTATCTGAATCGAGCGAGCTATCGAACCTTTATAAAACATGGAAAAGAAACATAGTAAGCTTTAAAGATTAGTAAGATCGTATAATTCAAAATTAAACTTACCATTTGTACATAATCAATACAATAAGGTACACTCAATTCAATTTCCAAATGCCTAAACACAAGCATTCATCAACAAGTTAGTCACATAAGTACGTGTAATCATCCATTGTCCCAATGTAATACTCAATACATTGTATCATATCAAATTCATATATCATGTACATCATTTGTAACCTTTCATTCTCAATCATATAAATAGTAATTCATTCGATAATAGTAACTCATCCGTATAAACAGTATTTTACCATATCACATAATTTATGCCCGTTGAACCTATTAGAATACTGAGGGATACTCGGGTGATATACATAACATATAAATCAGTACTCCGTCAATTCATTATCATTTTTGCTCTTTCGAGCTATGATCAGTAAGCTCCTCTTAAGCTGATGGGCAGTAAGATCTATTGAGCTGAAATGGTAAGCTTTGATGAGCTGAGAACAGTAAGCTCTTACGAGTTGATATATTAGTAAGCTCATATGTGCTACGGTGAGTCCACAACAAATGCAGGATCTCGACCTAACGGTAGCCCTAGTGACATGTCACTCTTCTCCTACGAATTCTTAAGGTTCAAACGGGGCTCAGTAACCATCAAACCATATCAACAAGACATTTAAATTTCAAATAGATCATTTACTCCATTACATATATTCATTTCAAATAATTACAAATATTTAAAAGTTTGATTATACGAACTTACCTCGAGTTGCTCGGATAGAAATATCGGCTAATCGTTAACCTTTTCTTTTCCCTAAACTAATCCCGATCTTGGCTTATCTTGATCTATATATTATTAAAATCAGCTTATTCAGCACTCATTCTATTCAATTTAGTCCAAATTTCACTTTAAGGCAAAATTACACTTTTGCCCTTACTATTTTGACATTTTTATAATTTAGTCCTTATCACATAAAATTGCAAATTCATGTAATTTAGGAGATACTGATCAAAAGATCCACATTTAGAACAAGTTTCGCTTAATATTCTACATTCATCGTAATGTCGCTTATTGCAGTGCTTACATTTAGGTCCAACATTTCTAATACTACCCACACTGGCAACATATGTCATCTGAGGTTTAGAGCTAAAATGTCTAGTATCTCTATCTCTGATCGAAATCCTTGCAGAAGCAATAGAACAAGGATGATATTCTCTAGATTTTTTTTGATGCTGACTAATGTGATTTGCCCGCAAATCTCTTTCTACAGTCTCTAGCCTAAGAATTGATTTTTTTTTTTCTCTTTGCAAAGCTCTTCGGCTTTACAAGCTCTGTCAAATATAACAACAAACTCTTTCAACCCAATAATCCCAACTAGCAGTATGATTTCTTCATTTAATCCATCTTTGAATCTTTTACACATTATAGCCTCGAAAGAAACACATTCACGAGTATATTAGCTGATTCGTACAAAATCTCTTTCATATTTTGTTACCGATATACGACCCTATTTTAGTTCAAGAAATTCATTTCGTTTCTGATCAATGAACCTTTGCCTGATGTATTTCTTTCTGAATTCAACTTGAAATAACTCCGAAGTAACTCTTTCTCGCGAAAATATGGATATCAATGTATTCTACCATTGATACGTAGTGTTTCCCAACAGTGATATAGCACACTTAAACATTTTTCAGGTGTGCAAGACAGTTCATCAAATACCCGAATCGTGTTCTCAAGCCAAAACTCGGCTCTTTCAGGGTCATCGTTAACAGTGGCTCTGAATTCCTCAGCCTCGTGTTTCCATATCTTATCAATAGGTGGTTTATTCAATCGCAAAGGATCCATACCTTGAGGAACTACAGGGATCGACTGGGGAATAGGTAGGGGTGGAGGTTGTTGAGCAACCAGGTTCGTACGAATGTATCATGTAAACCACTCGTTCATCATTTGGAAGAAGACTTCTTTAGCCTCTCCTCCCTGGCTACCTGTTACGGGTTTAGAATCAGAAGGCATTGTCCCTTGAGTGGGAGCAAGCGCATTACTCTCAACCTCATCAACTACAGCTCGATCAGGATCCATTTACTATATAAAAATACATTTGAAAATGTCAGGAGTCATCACACTATCACAGTTTATATATATGGCATGTATAGCTAGACTCACATACGCTACGTTAGTCCTAGAATCGACTAAACTGTAGCTCTGATACCAATAAATGTAACATCACTCACCCGTATTCAACGCCGAAATAGGGTTACAGAGCATTACCAGACTTATAACACATATAACCATACTTTTCTCATACATTCGATCAATTCATACAATCATCATTCCATCTCAATCAATTTGTCCCTTATATTAGCATACAAAGCCTTAAACATGCTTTAGAAGTGGTTCGAGACTAAACTGATAACTTATAAAACTTTCACAAAGCTTTGAAAATTTTTCTCAATACAGAGGACGCACGCCCATGTGACCAGGCCGTGTGTCTCACACGGCACCAAACATGCCCGTGTCTCCAGTCGTGTGAAAATAGGGGGTACATACTGACTTAGGTCACACGACCAACCACACGCCCGTGTGTCTAACCCGTGTGCCCTTCAAAGTTGCCATACATGCCCGTGTGCCAGGTCGTGTGCTAGGCCATGCCAAAACTGTAGGGTATATTGACTTATGCAACATGGCCAAGTCACACGCCCATGTGCTAGGCCGTGTGCCAATTAGGGGGTATACTGACTTGTACCACACGGCCAGTCACACGCCCGTGTGTGAGACCGTGTAGAATTTACTGACTTGTACCACACGGCCAGTCGCATGAAAAAGAAATAGTGTAAGCTTTATAGCTTAGTAAGCCCATATAATTCACTTGCCAAATGCCTATACACAAGCATTCATCAATATGTTTGTCTCATAAGTACATATAATCAACCTTTATCTCAATTTCATACATCAATGTAATATATCATACCAAATTCATATAACATGTATAACATATGTAACAATTCATACTCATTCATATAATCGACAATCCATTTATATAACCAATAATTCATCCGTATAACCATTAGCAGAATTATGCTTGTTGCACCTATTAGAATATAGATAGATACACGGGTGATACACACTAAGTGTATGAATCCGTAATCTGTCAATTGATCATCGTATTCTCTCTTTCAACCTATGATCGGTGAACTCCTTCTGAGCCAATGAACAGTAAGCTCTATCAAGATGGAAATAGTAAGCTCTAGCGAGCTGAGAACAGTAAACTCATATGAGCTGCGGTGAGTCCGCAACACATGCACGATCTCGACCTAAACAATAACCCTAGTGACATGTCACTTGTATCCTATGAATTCTTACGGTACAAACGGAACTCGATAACCATCAGACTATATCAATAAGGCATTCTAATTTCAAGTAGATCATTTACTCAATTACATACATTCATTTCAAATAATTACAAGTATTTCGATTCTAATTATACGAACTTACCTCGTATCGTTCGGATAACAAATATCGGCTAATCGTCAACCTTTCCTTTTCCCCGATCTAGATTCAATCCTTGTTTACCTTGATCTATATATATTTCAAAATTAGCACATTCAGTATTCGGTCTATTCAATTTAGTCCAAAATCACCTTATGGCAAAATTACAATTTTGCCCCTTTTTTGACATATTTACCATTTAGTCCTTAACTCGTAAAAAAGAAAATCCATGTAATTAGAACCTTAACTATGCTAGCCAAATTTTAATGGAGTCCCAAGAAACCCATATCTTATATTTATTCACACTTTTAACCACCACATTTCACATTTTCTCAATTTAATTCCCTTTTTACATTTTTTTGTCAAAAATCACTTTACAAAAGCTATTAATCTAACATTAAACCTTCCAAATCTATCATAATTCATCAAGTTACTCAAGCATTCAAAAATGGCAATATGATAAATCTTTAACAGTTTTGAAATCTAAGGTACGGGCTAGCTAGAATACGAAGCAACGGTCTCAAAAACATAGAAATCATTAAAAACGGAACAAAAATCACTTACCAATCAAGCTTCAAAGTGACCGAATCCTAGATGAAGAAAAATGGTTTCTTTCCCCTTGAATAATCGGTTGAAGAAGATGAATGGTTAAGAATTTTTTTTGTTTTATTTTAATTAACCTTAATTACTAAATACCTTACTTAATCAAAATTACACCAATTGCCATGCTATCATCATCCACTAACCCAAAAATGGCCTATTTAACTTAAGAACCTTTACTTTAATGTTCTATAGCTATTTGACACTTTTAGCTGATAGAACACAAGTTTTATGATTTACGTGATTTAGTCCTTTTTACCGAATTAAGCATTCAAATAGTAAAATTTCTTTACAAAACTTTCACACAATAATTCTATCATGCTGTAAACTTTAATAAAATAATAAAATAAATATTTTTACATAGGATTTGTGGTTTTGAAACACTATTCCAGTTTGACTAAAAACGGGTTGTTACATTTACATGCTCAATTAAGTTACACGAAATTACCTCGACACTTGTTTGCGTTTAAAATCTACTAATCCGAAACTTTTGCTTTTCCTCGGACTAACTTCGAATTTGTGTTGTCTGGATCTATATAAATGAATTTATTCATCAGTTTATCACATTTCATATTCAAGTGGACTCAATTTGTATCCTAGGCAAAATTACCATTTTGCCCCTAACTTTTTCATAAATTCTAACTTCGTCCCTAGGCTCGGAAAATGAAATTTATGCAATTTACTCCCTATTCCAAGCCTAACCAAAATTTCACTATAAAATTTACAGCACATAAATTCTATAAAATTTATAATTTTTCTTCAATTTTTACAACTTTACATTTTAGTCCCTAAATTATGTTTTCATCAAAAATCACTTTGTAAAAGTTGTTTATCTATCAACAACCTTTCATTTTCTACCATAAATTTCAAATTTTTAGCATATTCATCCATGATCTAATTTCCATACTTTGATAACTTTTCAAATTGATCCCCCAAATAGATAGATTAAGATATCCTTGTTTCAAAGATATAAAAATTACTAAAAATGGGACAAGAAATCTTACCCAATTAAGCCAAGAATGTTTCTTGACTCTCTCCTAGGGTTTTCATGTATTATTTGGGGAAGATGATGAGAAAATAAGATGATAATTCTTTTATCATCTTTTAGTTAATTAATTTAATTTAAGTTCCAATTTAGTCCTTACCCGTTTTCTAAATTTCCATGGATGAGTCACGAAAATATCTACTTACTTTTCTTTAATGGTATAATTAGCATATAAGGACCTCTAGTTTTGAATTTTATAGCTATTTAATCATTATAGCTACTAGGAGTCAACTTTTTCATTTTATGCGATTTAATCCTTCTCGTAATTAAGCACATAATCAATAAAATTTTCTTATCAACATTTTCACATGACATTTCTAACATAATACAAACCATGCAATAAAATAAAAATAAATTTAATTTTCGGCTCGAATTTGAGATCCCAAAACCACTATTCCAAATTTACTGAAAATGGGTTGTTACAACTCTTCCCCTTAAGGATTTTCATCCTCGAAAATCTTACCAATAAAGAGACTCGCGTATTGCTTCCTCATAGTATCCTCCGCTTCCCAGGTAGCCTCTTTTATGTCTTGTCATTGCCAAAGAACTTTTACTAATGTTACCTTTTTATTTCTTAACTCTTTTCTTTCATGTGCTAAGATTTTGATCGGTTCTTCACTATATGTCATGTCAGGCTAAATCTCTACCTCTATTGGAAAGAAAACATGTGAAGGATCGGATCGATATCGTCGTAGCATAGACACATGAAAAACATTATGAATCCAATCAAGTTCTGATGGCAAAGCTAATCGATATGCAACCTGTCCAATTCTTTCCGTACTCTCATATGGTCCAATGAACAATGGACTCAGTTTTCTTTTACGACCAAAACGGAGAACTTTCTTCCAAGGTGATACTTTCAAGAATACTTTGTTACGACTTGAAATTCTATTTCTTTATGTTTAAGATCAGCATTGGACTTTTGATGATCAGAGACTACTTTCAAACTGTCTCGAATTACTTTTACTTTTTCCTCAGTTTCACAGACTAAGTCAACTCCGTGTAAGTTTTTCTCACTGAGTTCTCTCCAATACAATGGGGTTCTACATTTGCGACCATATAAGGGTTTATACGATGCCATTTTGATGACAGATTAATAACTGTTATTGGAAGCAAATTCAACTAAAGGCAAATACTTTTCCCAATTACCTTCAAACTCAAGTATACAACACCGAAGCATATCTTCCAAAACCTATATAACACGTTCAGATTGACCGTCTATCTAGGGATGAAATGCAGTGCTAAAGTGTAATTGGGTACCCAGAGCTTCTTGCAAGTTACTCTAGAATCGAGATGTAAACCACTATCTGAAATAATGGAGACAAGCACTCCATGCAATCTGACAATCTCAGAGAAATATAATTTAGCCAATCTATCGAAGGAAAAATCCATACGTAGTGGAATAAAGTGTGCAGATTTTGTCAACCGATCGACAATTACCCAAATGGCATCTTTCTTCTTTAGAGACAGGGGTAATCCCGATACAAAGTCCATTGTAATTCTTTTCTATTTCCATTTCGGTATCATAACTGGCTGTAATAATCCAGAAGGCAACTAAAGTTTACCTTTTACTTGCTAACATATCAACATTAAGATACAAACTCATAAATATCTCGTTTCATACCCGGCCACCAGTACATATTTTTCAGATCATTATACATTTTGTATAACTTACCGTCATCTTTCTGAGCCTCAGAAATCTACTGCAAAAATGTCGGTCTAGCTTTTCCGGATGGTGGTCAATAATCAGATCATCATCTTTTAATAATTCAAGCCACATGTGCTGTCTCAAATTCAAATCTTTTTTGTGACATCAAATATTTCAAACTTTTATGATCAGTGAATATGTGACATTTTTCACCAAATAGGTGATGCCGCCAGATTTTTAATGCAAACACAATGGCTGCCAATTCAAGATCATGCATCTTTAATTTCTTTCATGTGGTTTTAGTTGTCTTGAAACACAGGCTACTACTTTCCCTTATTGCATCAAAACACAGCCTAAACCATTAAATGACGCATCACTATAAATTATAAATTCCTTACCTGATTCAGGTTGGACAAACACTGGTGCTTCTGTTAATAAAGCTTTCAATCTATCAACTCTGCTGGCATTTATCAGTCCATTCAAACTTTACATCTTTTTGTAGCAAACGAGTCATCGAAGAAGCTATCATTGAAAAACTTTTTACAAACCTCCAATAATAACCAGCTAGTCCCAGAAAACTTCGGACTTCAGACACATTCTTCAGTGGCTTCCAATTAACAATGGCTAAAATTTTACTTGAGTCCACTCTGACACCTTTAGCAGATACAATATGCCCAAGAAAACCAACTTCTCATAGCCAAAATTCACATTTACTGAATTTGGCATGCAATTGTTTCTCACGCAGTGTTTGCAACACTATTCTCAAATGCTCAGCATGTTCATTTTCATCTCGGGAGTAAACCAAAATATCATATATAAATACCACCACAAACCTATACAAATATGGTATGAAAATTCTGTTCATCAGATCCATAAACACTACAGGTGCATTTGTCAAACCGAATGGCATCACAAAAACTCATAATGTCCATACCTGGTTCTAAAAGCTATCTTTGGCACATCTGAATCTTTTACCTGTAACTGATAATAGCCAGAACGGATATCAATCTTAGAAAATACAGTGGCACATTTTAACTGGTCAAACAAGTCATCGATACAAGGCAATGGATACTTGTTCTTTATTGCAACTTTGTTGAGTTGTCTGTAATCAGTGCACAGCCTCAACAATCCATCTTTCTTCTTTACAAATAGAACCGACGCACCCCAAGGTGGGTGTAATACCCCTTACCCGTATTCAGCGCAGGAACAGGGTACGAGTGATAAACCATAATTTACACATATTTTGACCCCATGCTTGGCTTAATTTTGGATGAATTTTCATTAGATTTAATGAATTCGATGCTTCTAATCCCTTACATTTCATGTTTTATACTCAGGAGAGCTTAGGGAGTCGAAAAGAATGAGAAATGGGCTAAAAAGGGACGAACAAGGCCTACATCAGAAATCACACGGCCTGGACTATCGACCACGGGCAGATCAAACGGTCGTGTGTGGCGAGCAGAATCAACCACGGCCGAAGGAGTCCACCACTGACATGTCACATGGGCGTGTCCCTGCTAAAACTAGGATGAATTCTATTCAGAATAGGATACTTGTGGGCCGAGTAAGCCATCTCAAAGCCTATATAAACACCCTAGGGGGCAACCTAAAAGGGGGCATTGATAGACACCGAATATAAGGCAGAAAATACTCCAAGACAGTCCTCGGGAACAGCTTAGGAGAAGGATCTCCATTAAGACTGAAGATCTCCCATCAAGTTTTTTAAAAGTTTTTGGGTTTTCTTATGTTTTGTTATTTTCCCTATTCTATTATGTTTGAAACACCCCACACCTGGCCCACGAGCCTGAACCGGATCTGGTATGTTCCTTAAGAAAATCGGTTTCAAAATTCTTTGTTACTTAGCGGAAAACTTGTGATTTTAAAAAAATATTGTTTGGGTTGGGCTTAGGTTGGAAACCCATTAACTTTATTTTTAAATCCATTTAGTCTAAGGTGACAAAACAATTTAGGGTTTTCTTTGAAAGATATAATTCTTGCTTAGACTTAAAATATAAAATATTTCATAACATAGTCGTTAAAGAAAATAAAAGTAACAAATTAAAACTATGGCCTTTTCGGCCTTATTACACCAAATAATTCCCAAACTTAAGAAAAACTAAAGTACTTGGTATAAATAAAAATCCCAAATAATAAAATTTCGTCCTTAACATGCATGGCCACCTTTAGCTCCTGCCGACCCGGTCCATTATTGCTCACCACCTGAAAAATAGTCCCACAATGGGGTGAGTCAACAGACTCAATGTGTACACAAACTAACAATCAACAGATTAGGCATACATGTTCATATCAAAGACATATTCATATAAAAATGATGCAACCCAAACCCAAGCCTAATTATCCATCCGCTACACACCACCCGTACCTGCCAATCACACCGTGGGGACTACTAAGTCAACCCTCCTTCCGCTACACACCATCGAAGCGATCATTTGCGATGACGCGTGCTCATCGCCCATATACGTTGTGTCATTAGACACTATATTCAAATAATGTAACCGGTTACCAATTTGGATAATGTAACCGAAGTTACCATATTCAAATAATGTGACCGTAGTCACCATATTTCGTTGGTGAGACCGAAGTCAACACCTTCGTTGGTGAGACCGAAGTCAACACCTACTCTTCCCCTTTCACAAATATCCCATATGCCCCAAATATTTATACATATCTTATTTCTCATTCATATTACATATTCAAAATATATATATAACATATTCGTAATCCTATCGAAAGTAGGAAACGTACCTGGGTACTTTTACCACATTTGTGGCACTTAGCCACATTCTTATTCGCATGCACATTTATATATATATAAATAATTACCGTAATATATTAAGAGTTAGTGTGGGTACACACCTGATTCGCTTAATAGGTTCTTTGAAATCTTGAAGAGAATCGACCACAGATTTAGATTTCAAATCCTACATGAGTTAATCACTTTAAAAGACCATTCGGCCACTTTTCCAAATACAACTAGGATTTGTATTACTTACCTTGTTACTGAATTGATTTTAAGAATCAAGTGCCGGATCTTTGTATTCCTCCCTTATGAATTCGGCTAAACACTATATTACTCCACAGGTTAGTTTTATTTTCGATAATAAATCTAAATATTTAAAATAGCCTTATATCTTAAACACATACCTTGTGATTTCCAAATCTGAAAAGGATTCCTTGCCTTATATGACTGTCGAAATCCCTAATACTTCATGTTAGATTTAATCCAACATTAAAAACATAAATCGTAACCCTTAACCGTATATTCATATATCTTACCTTAGATCATTGAATTCCCGAAAGATTCCTCCTTGTATTAAATCGCTTGTAGAAACTTGAGAAATCCCATGTAGATTCGGCCATAGAACAATAGTAGAGATTAAATCTCCGTTTTAGACAAGCCTAAAAGAATAAGAACCAAATCTAGATCTTACCTTTACTTGGTGAAATCGACAACTCCTTCTGTCACCACAACGATTCGGCTTTGGCAGAATTTCGGCTTGACAAATGAAGAAAAGAGAAGAAGAAAAGAGAAGAAGAAAAGAAAAGGGAAAAAGAGAATAATGGCTGAGAAAATTCGGCAGAGAGAATAGGGGAAACTTTAGAGAATTTTGGCAGAGGTTTTCTTGAAGGGAAAAGAATGAATGAAGAATAGCCTTACTCTTCCTTTTATAGCCAAAATTACTAGCTAGAGTCCTTTACTTGGCCACCACTCTTCTATTTTGATAACTTTATCCTTTAATTATCATAAATAAAAGAGTTTAATCCAATATTTATCTCTTCTAAATAATCCAATTTAAAAATCCTTTATTTATCACCTTTTTAATCGAATATTTATGAAAATAAAACACCTCCTTTCTAGAAGCATGTGCCGTCCACCTCAGTCTTCTGGAAGCAAAAATAAAACTTCATTTATTTGCTTCCCAAGTGGCTCAAACCCAGGCCCATGCCTTTTGCACATGGCTCCATTTCCATAGGCCCTAAGTGCCATCTTCAGGCCACTTTTCCTAGCCCGTTTGTGTGTCAAATTTCACCAACTTTTTCTTTTAAGGCCACCTTGCCTTAATTTCCTATTTTAAACTTTAAAACTTGACATTTCTAAGTCATTTCTAAGTTTCCTAAAATTTTCGATCGGCTCTGTAAACTTGCCATTTTCTTACATTTCCAAGTTTCGTAAATGTTCACTTTCCATTTTGAATCATTTCCTTACATTTCCTAGTTTCCATAAATGTTCACTTTCCTCTTTATTCCTTTACATTTTCAGGACATTTCCCTACATTTCCAAGATAAGACATTTCCTTACATTTCCTTGCATTTCCTTACATTTCCATACATTTCCTCACATTTCCTTACATTTCCTTACATTTCCATACATTTCCATACATTTCTTTACATTTCCTTACATTTTCTTACATTTCCCTACATTGCCTTACATTCCCATACATTTCCACACATTTCCACACATTACCATACACTTCCATACATTTCCATATATTTCCATACATTTCCTTATTTCTAGAATTCACATAACACATTCATAATTCATAAAACATGCCATTTTACCACATGGTTTCTTATGTCATGCTTCACGTGAGTTTCTTTTAAAGCCTCATTTACCTAGCTCCCCTTTTACTTAAAACCAATAATTTTCCAAAGCTTTCTTCTTCCATCCTAAAATTCTAAAAACCCTTAATACACTTCCAACACTTGCCAAAACCTACTAACTCATGAATTATGCACAAACGCATAACCCCTAATCTAGGATGTTACAGTTCTACCCTCCTTAAAAATAATTTCGTCCTCGAAATTACTTACTAACAGTCGTACCATCCTTCTCACCGCACTATGCTTACGCTACGCGCTCTGATCTTAATAGAATCATCATACTTTCTAGGCACAATCTCTAAGTTCACGTCCCCTAGAACTTATTTCTAACGTCGCGATTTAATCTGATTTAAGAGAATTTTATGAATTTGTCTTTATTCCACCGATTACCCGCGAAGAAGTTTTATGGAAAGAATTTTAGGAGTGGTTCTTTCGTATTCATACATGCACACAGTCTTTACATTCATACATCCATCAATCAATTATGAACTTTCGTTCATTCAGAGAAATGTTGTAGTTTTCATTGTTGTTGTTTTTCCACGACCTGTGGGTATTTTCGTAATTTTGTCCCTCTGGGTATTTTCATAATTTGTCAAAATAAGGTTCCTTGGTGATTTTGTCAATAAGGGTATTTTGGTAATTTTGAAATCCCAGGGCCTTTCGGTAATTTTGAAATTCCAGGGGTATTTCGGTAACTTTTTTTTTTTACAAACCAAGGTAAATTTGTAAAGTTTAATAATTCAGGGGTATTTCAAAATTTGCAAAACTTTGAGGGTTCTTTTTTTGAGCATTTATTTTTCAAGTCGGTGATGTCAAAAAAATTTTAAAAATCGTGGTCATTTTGGTAATTTTGTAAGTTAGGGGCAATTTTGTAATTTTCCAAAATCAAGGTATTTTTTATATTTTGCAAATTAGAGTTTTTGAACATTTTATAAAGTAATGAAATCTTGATAAGAACGGTGGGTATTTTGGGAATTTCATAAACCAAGGGTATTTTTGTAATTTACCACTAGGGGTATTTTTGTAATTTCATAAATAAAAAATTTTTCGAAAAATTTTGTAAAAATAGTTCTCACAAATTGAAAAGGTAATTTTAAGAGTTTTAAAACTAGGGTTTTTATAAAAACACAGCTAGTTCCCTTTCGGGTTTTAGTTATTGTGTTTAGCCTATGTCCGAGCCCTCTTCGGTCAGGGTGAACCAAAGCTACGCACCAGGCAGGATTCCTACGAAGAGGAGGTGAGTCACTAGGACTGCTTAAATACCAGGCTCTTCCGAATCCAATCCTAGACATGCGCACAGGGGTTACCACACCCTAACCTAGTGACTTAGTCATAGGTTTGTTTGAGTAAGTATTAAGTCTTATGTATTTGTGTTTGAGTAGACTAGTCCTAGGGTTCAAGTTTCTATCATGCTATTCTACGTTCCATTCCTTTTTCTACCCTTCCATAACATAATATAAATCACATAATCACCCAAATGGTTAGGGGTACTTACCTGGTGGACTGCGGGTCGGAGACTGAGGTGCCATGCCAGAAAACCTGCTTATTTTCAAAGAAAATCATTTGAGCTCGCTTTGAAAAGGTTTTGGACCTTAGCCCACAGGCCGAGAGTTTTAAAGCTGGCTCGATACTGCAAGTGAAAACACCCACACCCGGCCCACGAGCCTGAATCGGATCTGGTATGTTCCTTAAGAAAATCGGTTTCAAAATTCTTTGTTACTTAGCGGAAAACTTGTGATTTTAAAAAAATATTGTTTGGGTTGGGCTTAGGTTGGAAACCCATTAACTTTATTTTTAAATCCATTTAGTCTAAGGTGACAAAACAATTTAGGGTTTTCTTTGAAAGATATAATTCTTGCTTAGACTTAAAATATAAAATATTTCATAACATAGTCGTTAAAGAAAATAAAAGTAACAAATTAAAACTATGGCCTTTTCGGCCTTATTACATCAAATAATTCCCAAACTTAAGAAAAATTAAAGTACTTGGTATAAATAAAAATCCCAAAGAATAAAATTTCTTCCTTAACATGCATGGCCACCTTTAGCTCCTGCCGACCCGGTCCATTATTGCTCACCACCTGAAAAATAGTCCCACAATAGGGTGAGTCAACAGACTCAATGTGTACACAAACTAACAATCAATGAGATTAGGCATACATGTTCATATCAAAGACATATTCATATAAAAATGATGCAACCCAAACCCAAGCCTAATTATCCATCCGCTACACACCACCCGCACACGCCAATCACACCGTGGGGACTACTAAGTCAACCCTCCTTCCGCTACACACCATCATCGAAAGCGATCAGCTGCGGTTGACGTGCTCATCGCCCATATACGTTGTGTCATTAGACACTATATTCAAATAATGTAACCGAAGTTACCAATTTGAGATAATGTAACCGGTTACCATATTCAAATAATGTGACCGTAGTCACCATATTTCGTTGGTGAGACCAGAAGTCAACACCTTCGTTGGTGAGACCAAGTCAACACCTACTCTTCCCCTTTCACAAATATCCCATATGCCCCAAATATTTATACATATCTTATTTCTCATTCATATTACATATTCAAAATATATATATATAACATATTCGTAATCCTATCGAAAGTAGGAAACGTACCTGGGTACTTTTACCACATTTGTGGCACTTAGCCACATTCTTATTCGCATGCACATTTATATATATATAAATAATTACCGTAATATATTGAGAGTTAGTGTGGGTACACACCTGATTCGCTTAATAGGTTCCTTGAAATCTCGAAGAGAATCGACCACTGATTTAGATCTCAAATCCTACATGAGTTAATCACCTTAAAAGACCATTCGGCCACTTTTCCAAATACAACTAGGATTTGTATTACTTACCTTGTTACTGAATTGATTTTAAGAATCAAGTGCCGGATCTTTGTATTCCTCCCTTATGAATTCGGCTAAACACTATATTACTCCATGAGTTAGTTTTTGGCTTACGATAATAAATCTAAATATTTAAAATAGCCTTGGTGAATATCTTAAACACATACCTTGTGATTTCCAAATCTGAAAAGGATTCTTTGCCTTATATATTATCGAAATCCCTAATACTTCATGTTAGATTTAATCCAACATTAAAAACATAAATCGTAACCCTTAACCAGTATATTCATATATCTTACCTTAGATCATTGAATTCCCGAAAGATTCCTCCTTGTATTAAATCGGTTGTAGAAACTTGAGAAATCCCTTGTAGATTCGGCCATAGAACAATAGTAGAGATTAAATCTCCGTTTTAGACAAGCCTAAAAGAATAAGAACCAAATCTAGATCTTACCTTTACTTGGTGAAATCGACAACTCCTTCTGTCACCACAACAATTCGGCTTTAAGTGAATTTTCGGCTTGACAAATGAAGAAAAGAGAAGAAGAAGAAAAGAGAAGAAGAAAAGAAAAGGAAAAAGAGAATAATGGCGGAGAAAATTCAGAGAGAGAATAGGAGAAACTTTAGAGGATTTTGTGAGAGGTTTTCTTAAAGAGAAAAGAATGAATGAAGAATAGCCTTACTCTTCCTTTTATAGCCAAAATTACTAGCTAGAGTCCTTTACTTGGCCACCACTCTTCTATTTTGATAACTTTATCCTTTAATTATCATAAATAAAAGAGTTTAATCCAACATTTATCTCTTCTAAATAATCCAATTTAATAATCCTTTATTTATCACCTTTTTAATCGAATATTTATGAAAATAAAACACCTCCTTTCTAGAAGCATGTGCCGTCCACCTCAGTCTTCTGGAAGCAAAAATAAAACTTCATTTATTTGCTTCCCAAGTGGCTCAAACCCAGGCCCATGCCTTTTGCACATGGCGCCATTTCCATAGGCCCTAAGTGCCATCTTCAGGCCACTTTTCCTAACCCGTTTGTGTGTCAAATTTCACCAACTTTTTCTTTTAAGGCCACCTTGCCTTAATTTCCTATTTTAAACTTTAAAACTTGACATTTCTAAGTCATTTCTAAGTTTCCTAAAATTTTTGATCGGCTCTGTAAACTTGCCATTTTCTTACATTTCCAAGTTTCCAGAAATGTTCACTTTCCATTTTTGAATCATTTCCTTACATTTCCTAGTTTCCATAAATGTTCACTTTCCTCTTTATTCCTTTACATTTTCAGGACATTTCCCTACATTTCCAAGACAAGACATTTCCTTACATTTCCTTGCATTTCCTTACATTTCCATACATTTCCTCACATTTCCTTACATTTCCTTACATTTCCATACATTTCCATACATTTCCTTACATTTCCTTACATTTCCTTACATTTTCTTACATTTCCCTACATTGCCTTACATTTCCTTACATTTCCAGACATTTCCACACATTTCCATACACTTCCATACATTTCCATATATTTCCATACATTTCCTTATTTCTAGAATTCACATAACACATTCATAATTCATAAAACATGTCATTTTACCACATGGTTCCTTGTGTCATGCTTCACACGGAGTTTCTTTTAAAGCCTCATTTACCTAGCTCCCCTTTTTACTTAAAAACCAATAATTTTCCAAAGCTTTCTTCTTCCCTCCTAAAATTCTAAAAAACCCTTAATACACTTCCAACACTGCCAAAACCTACTAACTCATGAATTATGCACAAACGCATAACCCCTAATCTAGGATGTTACAATTTTTCCCTCTATCAGTATGAACTAAATCCCTTAAATACCTAAGAGGATGAAACCTAAGACGAATCTTATTATTATTTGATTTATAAGATAAATACTGGTTCTTATTCTTAATTGTGAGTTCTTATTCTTGTTTTGATAATTCAGGTTATTGATTCAAAATCAAATGTGCTTATTCAGTGGAGCAAAAGTCCCTGTTTAAGAGTAGATCAACACAATTAAGCGGAGTTGATAGCAACCCTAGAAATAGGGCGACGAAAATCTGCCGAATTAGAGTCAAATCTAATAAGGGGATCCAGAGATCAAGTTAATGCGACAATAGGGGTTTTAACTAGAAAGAGATTTCAATTAATCAACCTGGAGTCAGTTGTTTTTAGTCTTGAAAGAGATATTAACATAAATCAATGATTTCTATGGATTAAGTCAAGTGAATAAATCATATAAATCAAAAGTAATAAGTGAAGCCTAGGTGGATTCTTCCTTAGGTATTGCCTATCTCATATAAGTTGTCTAAAAGTATTATCCAAATTCACTCTCTGTCACATTCATAGTTATTTAGTTAGTTAAATTAGTTAGTTAATTTTAGATTAAAAACAAATCCCCCTTAATTATTAGGCTAGATAATGAAAAGTTAGTTATTACTAGTAATTTTAGTCCTTGAGGATACGATATTCCGGACTCACCATAACTATACTACTGTTCAATAGCTGCGCTTGCCTTTTCTGAAATAATAAGTTAGTTTCGAGACCATCAAGTTTTTGGCACCGTTTCCGGGGACTAAGATATTAGGAACATTAAATTTTTATTACTTTAGCCATTTTTATTTATTTGCAATTTATATTTATTTTTTAACTTTGCTAATTTTTCTTTTATTTGCTTCTTGCAGGTATTTTTAGTTTATGACTAGAAGGAACCCGTCATGACCAGTACTTTTTAACAGGGATATAGAAGGTACCTTTCAAAGAAATCGTAGGGAAATAAGGCGAAGCCTACAATATATAGAAGAAGAGCAAGAGGAAGATATTAATAATACTGAGGAGATGGCTATTAATAATCCGCTACCTTCTGTGGTTGCCGCAAATCCGGTGAATCAAAATCCTGCTCCTCGCACTATGTATGATTATGCTAAACCTATTTTAACAGGAACTAAATCAAGTATTGTTAGACCTACTATTGCTGCAAATAATTTTGAATTGAAACCTAACACTATACAGATGATTCAACAATTTGTTCAGTTTGATGGTTTACAGGATGAGGATCCAAAAAATCATCTAGCATTTTTTTTGGAATTATGCGATACCTTCAAAATCAATGGCGCTTCTGACGATGCCATTCACCGTCGATTGTTTCCCTTCTTGTTGAGAAACAAAGCTAAACAGTGGTTGAACTCGTTACCACGAGGATCAATCACTATATGGGATCAAATGACCGAAAAATTTTTGTTAAAATATTTTTTACCGGCTAAAACAGCTAATTTGAGGAATGATATCTCTTCTTTTGTGCAGATGGATCTAGAGACACTTTACGATGCATGGGAGAGATACAAGGATTTATTAAGAAGGTGCCCTCACCATGGGTTACCCTTGTGGCTACAGGTTCAAACCTTTTACAACGGTGTGAACCCCTCAACTAGGCAGTTGATTGATTCAGCCGTAGGTGGAACCCTAAATAACAAGACCCCTGAAGCGGTTTATGAATTTATAGAAGAATGGCACTGAATAACTATTAGTGGCAAGTTATGAGGACAAAGCCAACAAAAGCCGCCAGTGTTTTCAACCTCGACACAGTGACCATGCTATCAAAAGATTGATGGTTTGTGTGGCTCCTCGTAGGTACATCCAGTGATGCAGTGCCATAAAAATGGAGTAGGGATGAGTAATACAGAATATCCATCCTATAACCCTAGAATAGAAATCGAACAGATGAACTATATGGGTAATAATTCTAAACCTCAAAATAACCCTACTAGTAACGCTTACAATCCAGGTTGGAGGAACCATCCCAACTTCTCATGGGGCGGCCAAGGAAACTAGAGACAACAACCCCCTCCAGGCTTCCAACAGCAGCCCTACCCATAAGAGGAAAAGTTGAACTTTGAGGAGATGCTAACAAAATTTATCGTGGTGTTAAAAACCCATTTCCAAAACACTGAAACAACACTCAAAAACCAACATGCATCAATTCAAGGGCTCGAGAACCAATTAGGTCAGCTTGCTAAGCTGATTACAGAACGACCATAAGGTAGCTTGCTAAACAACACTAAAACTAACCCAAAGGAGCAAATTCATGCAATTACTGCTCACGATAGTGAAGGGTTAGATGAGCCAAAATTGAGGCAAGAGAATGTGGTAGAGGAAGGTAAGGTTGAGGTAAGCCAAGATAAACCAAAACTGGTAAGTACAGAATACCAACCTCGTGTACCATATCCTAATGCGACAAAAATAGACCACACAGATAAACAATTTGGTAAATTTCTTAAACTCCTTAAAAAATTACATATCAACTTACCATTTATTGAAGCTTTTTCGTAGATGCCCAATTCACAAAAATTTTTAAAAAAAGCTTTTAACAAGCACACGAAAGTTAGACGAGGCGTCGCATGTGGAGCTAAATTCAGCGTGCTCAACAATCTTACAAAATAGACTACCACAGAAGTTAAAAGATCCAGGGAGTTTTAGGATTCTTTGCTTAATTGGTAGTTTATCTGTTAAGAATGCTTTAGCAGATTTAGGGGCAAACATAAATGTTATGCCTTATAAAAGTGTTTAAATAGCTAGGTCTTGGAAAACATAAACAAACTAGGATGAGCATCCAATTGGCTGATAAAGCTATTAGAATTCCTAAGGGTATAATTGAAGATGTACTAGTAAAAATTGATAAATTCATATTCCCAGTAGACTTCGTTGTTTTAGACATTGAACAGGACAATAATATTCCTTTAATTTTTGGAAGACCCTTTTTAGTAACTGCTAAAACTAAAATTGATGTTGGTACAGGTGAACTCACACTTCGTGTAGGTGATGAAATAATCACTATTCAGGCTCTTGACACGACTAGGACATCGAGTAATAAAGGTGAGAACATAAATTCTACTAATTACCATTCGGTTCAACCTTCTTTTCAGGAAGCACCACGAAATCACACAACTAAGCCATATCCTAGACCTCGTGCCAACAAAGAAATAGCTTATAAGGAGCGAAGGCTTCAGATCGATGAACTAGATGAGTGGAACACACATGTCAAGGAGAAACCAAGAAATCACGATGAACCAAAGCGACTCTATGACAAGCTTAAGGAAGAGCCAAACCAATTTAAGATCAGAGATCAGGTATTGTTGGATAAAACCGACCCTCAAATTGCCACTTCAGACCTTAATACAAGCCAAGAGATCCCTTTTAAGGTACTCAATGTTTTTCCATATAGAATAGTCGAGGTAACTAATCCTAAGTTCGGTACTTTTAAGGTAAACACTACTCGACTCAAACTGAATAGTGATAATAGAACTGATAGCAGGAGAGAGGAGTGTCAACTCCTCAAACCACCATGATTATGTGAATGAAAGGTAAGTCTAGCTTAAGACTTTAAAAGAGCGCTTCTCAGGAGGCAACCCGAGCACTAACTTTACTAATGTCATATTTTTGATTTTTAGCACCTAACTTAAAACTAACCAAATTAATGAAGTGCAGGTTTCCCTACCACACGGCCTTACACACAGGTCGTGGCCGTGTGAACACCACGAATAGGCACACCAGCGTGGCAGAAACCGTACGAACCAAGGACAAAAAATTCCCAAACCACGAGCGGCGATAAAATGCCACGGCCATGCGATCCGGCCGTGGTCGACACTGAGAAAGTCACACGGGTGTGAGACAGCCCATGTCACTAAGCCGTGGTCGACACTGATTAATCAACATAGGCATGGAAACATCTACACAGGCATGGGAGAAACGAACAAAACACCGCACGACTGTGCGATACGGCCGTGTGACCTAACACGCCCGTGTGCCACGGGCGTGGGCAGCAACCAGGTCCCTAATTCCTATTTAAAATCCCCCTTCTTCTCACTTTCTCCCCAAATTCTTCTTCTCCCAAAACCTATCCACCACACCCCTCTCTTTTTCTATCATCTTTCTCCTTTCTTTCTCCTTTCCCCCTTTCCCTTATTCTTTCTTTACACCACCATCCCCATGTCGAAGAAGCGAAAGGACCCTAGCACAGTCTCCCCGTGTGAGATCGATCTACATAAGTTCATGCAGGCCGCTTCATTAGCTCGACAGGACAAGGACCTTTGAGTCCATTTATTTTTTCTTTTTCTTTTATCTTCATCTTTAAATTTTGTCTCTTTATTTTTCTTGTCTTTAATTTATATTATTATATTTTGATTTCTTTACTTTAGGTTCAAAAGGCTGTTAGGGGATGACCACAACCCCACCGGAGTATCCACCTCTGCGTTCTTCTATGCCTAATTTACCGTTTCTTTTCTTTGACTCCATCCAAAATTAAGTTCACTTCTCTCTCTATCTTATGATTTTATATATTGTAGATATCTATATTTGTACATTGAGGACAATGTACGTCTTAAGTGTGGGGAGGTGTCAACAATATTGAATTTTATCTTGATCTTAAGTAACTTTCTCATATTTACTATTAAAATGAAACTTCTATTGATTTATGATTTTCATTGATATGTTTCGGATTAAGTCATAGATAATTGTGCATTAATGTTTTAAACTTTAATATATTAGAGAATCAAGCATGATAAGTCTATTTTCAGAATTAAAAATTTTATTAGGTTGTTTCCCTAATCTTAAATATTACTTTGAAGTTTGAAATTTACAAGGTTGACATCAAAAACCATAATTTCTGTGAGACTTTGAGCCTTTTAGAGCATATAATTTTCTTGCTCACTTTTTTTTATTATGGGTGTGTCAACATTGATTTATTATTCTAGAACTTGCTTCGATTATACATGTCGAGACCACACTTTTGATTTGATATACTGAGATGATAAAGGCACCAAGGTTTTAACCCACTTGCTCCACAAAAAGCCTACCTTCATAATTAACCCCTAGCGAACCCTTTTTAGCCTAATAAGTCATTTCTTGACTCACCCACTAATATTAACCTAAAACCAAATTTTTAATTCCCCTAATCTTTTGACGTCCTTTTTGTCGAGATTTGATTTGAGCAGTTGCCTAACTATGTTTTCTATTTTAGTTGTTAAAGTTATTTCTTATTAAATGTATGTTCTTATTCTAAAAAAGAAAAAAAGTTGAAAGTATACTCATTATTAGTTCCATGTTTTATGAGCTTAAACAATTAAATTCACATCTCTAGAAGAAGCTCGTGTAATTATTCATTATTAGTTCATTGTTTCTTGTTAGGTAATTTGCCAATTCAACCTCGATTCTAACCTCTTAATTCAGCCTAATTTCACACATTTAACCCAAGCCCCATTACAACCCTTTAAGACCTTTTGATTTGTGTATCATCTCATTTTATAGTGGTGGAGATTTGATTTTCATGCAAGCCTATGGGATTAACTTTTCATGTTTGACTTTTGAGTGCTTAATTTGAACCTTAAACACCTTGAGTGATTTGTGTGAATTTTTAGTGAGGATGTCAATTCTTGTCGATTTTGAATTAGAGGTAATTATTTAGGTACGGGGAAACACCTATGTTTTCGTGATATAAAAAACATTTATGACTTAGATTGTTTAAATCCTTAGGACTTTTTTAGTTAAATTATCAATGTATGAATTATCTATGAATTATGATGAAACATTATTGATAAGGATTATGAATTGAGGGAGTTAGTTTTAATTGTGAGTTGAGGATTATGTTTGAGGACAAAAAAAGGCTTAAGTGTGGGGATATTTGATAAACCATAATTTACACATATTTTAACCCCATGCTTGGCTTAATTTTGGATGAATTTTCATTAGATTTAATGAATTCGATGCTCTTAATCCCTTAATTTCATGTTTTATACTCAAGAGAGCTTAGGGAGTCGAAAAGAACGAGAAACGGGCCAAAAAGGGACAAAATGGGCCTACATTAGAAATTGCACGGCTTGGCCTATCAACCACGGGCAGATCACACGGCTGTGTGTGGCGAACAGAATCGACCACGACCGAAGGAGTCCACCACGGGCGTGTCACACGGGCGTGTCACACGGGTGTGTCCCTGCCAAAACTAGGATAAATTCTATTCGGAATAGGATACTTGTGGGCCAACTAAGGCATCTCAAAGCCTATATAAAAACCCTAGGGGCAACCTAAAAGGGGACATTGAATAGACGCCAAATAGAAGGTGGAAAATACTCCAAGACAGCCGTCAGGAATAGCTTAGGAGAAGGATCTCCATCAAGACTGAAGATCTCCCATCAAGTTCTTTAGAAGTTTTTGGGTTTTCTTATGTTTTGTTGTTTTCCCTATTCTAATATGTTTCCCTCTATCAGTATGAACTAAATCCCTTAAATACCTAAGGGGATGAAACTTAAGACGAATCTTATTATTATTTGATTTATAAGATAAATACTTGTTCTTATTCTTAATTGTGAGTTTTTATTCTTGTTTTGATAATTCAGGTTATTGATTCAAAATCGAATGTGCTTATTCAGTGGGGCAAAAGTCCCTGTTTAAGAGTAGATCAACACAATTAAGCGGAGTTGATTGCAACCCTAGAAATAGGGCGACGAAAGATTAGAGTCGAATCTAATAAGGGGATCCATAGATCGAGTTAATGCGACAATAGGGGTTTTAATTAGAAAGAGATTTCAATTAATCAACCTAGAGTTAGTTGTTTTTAGTCTTGAAAGAGATATTAACATAAATCAGGGTTTCTACGGATTAAGTGAAGTGAATAAATCATATGAATCAAAAGTAATAAGTGAAGTCTAGGTGGATTCTTCCTTAGATATTGCCTATCTCATATTTGTTGTCTAAAAGTATTATCCAAATTCACTCTCTGTCATGTTCATAATTATTTAGTTAGTTAAATTAGTTAGTTAATTTTAGATTGAAAACAAATCCTCCTTAATTATTAGGCTAGATAATAAAAAGTTAGTTATTACTAGTAATTTTAGTCCTTGAGGATACGATATTCCGGACTCACCATAACTATACTACTATTCGATAGGTGCGCTTACCTTTGTCGAAATAATAAGTTAGTTTCGAGACCATCAACAAGGCATTACCTGACATACAACACGACCATTCATACAAGCCGAATCGTAAAATTTGCATCCAAATTAAAACCATTTTGTATTCAATCATAGAGTCCCTAATACAAGCCTACGAGGCCCAAAACATACTTTAGAAGTGGTTCAGGACTGGACCGAGAACTTAGAAAATTTTTACAAAACTTAGAAAATTTTTGCTAACTGCAGGGCTGACACGCCCGTGTGGTCCAAGGGACACGCCCGTGCTTCTAACCGTGTTCAATTTAGGATGCTCTATGACTTGTGCCATACGGCCGTGCCACACGCCCGTGTGCTAGGCCATGTGGTTAATAAATTTAATTTGAGTTAAGTGCAGGTTTCACACGGCCAAGACATTCGCCCGTGTTCTAGGCCGTGTAGCACACATGGCTGAGACATATGCCCGTGTCTCTACTCGTGTGCTCAATTCTGAACATTTTGCTTTGCAACAATTAAGGTGCATGGGACACAAGGCCAATACACATGCCCATGGGGCAAGTCATGTGTCGCACACAGCCTAGACACAAACCCGTGTGGACAAAATAAGGCTATTTACCAAGCCTTTTGCCACCCTTCCATGCACATACCTACACAACATCATATAATACCAATTCAAGCATACTTAGGCAACCAAAACATCCACAACCGAGGTATTAACATCAAATCCACATGCTAACTTCTAACATCCTTTAGCATCATAATTTATCAAAAAAAATCATACAAGTTTCCACAATCATGAATGGTATCAACATATAATGCCACTTATAACCAACATTAGCCAACTTTCATGGCCATATACAAAATGAAATCATTACTCATTATAAGCCAAATTTATTGGCCATATTTCCAATGATACAGATAACAAAATGACCAAGTCCCTATACATGCCATAACTCAAAATATTAACATTTCAATGGTACACAAAATAATGGTTGATAGTGTGAATGGATCTCCGATGATCTCCAATCCCCGAGCTAGCTTGGTGACATTATAAGATAAGGGAAATAAATGGGAGTAAGTTATAAAGCTTAGTAAGTTCATATGCAAATATTAAATAACATTAATTATACATTTGTCATATGAATAACATAACATGTGCTAACATATGTGTCATTAAATCTTCATCAGCATAACTCATTCAATCACATCCTTACCAATAGTTCATCATATACTGAATCTATTTTCTTTGAGTTTTTCGTACATACCTGTACCAACTCGTAACATAATCACATACTTCCACATCTTTGACATACCCATTGAACCACTTGGAATTCTATCAGATACACGGAAGACTTTGCACATAAGTGCCACATATGTAGCTAAAGCTACTAAAAATCTCATAACACACATAGGCTCACTCTCGAGCTATCCACGGGCCTACTCACATAAGTTGTCAATCGAGACATAGCTACGCGGTGCTGCTCACACAAGCTATTAGGTATCCACAACATATGCCGGTATACCCAGGCACTGGTAGGATGTACAGGGCCAGCACCCGAGACACATAAATCACCTAATTACATATTCACATGGGCTCCTAGTGACATGTCACTTGTATCGTAATCTATTCCTAAGGTTCAACCAGGATTTACTCGCTTGTCGAAACTTCTTCAATTACATCCATAGAGTCAATCATACAATTCATGCAATAACAAAACATTATAAATTCAATTATAACGTTGCATTATTAACATACGAACTTACCTCGGTACAAAAATAGTGAAAATGGACCTAATCGTCAAACACTTTGTTTTTCCTCTGCTCTAGGTCCGAACCTCATTTTTCTTGATCTATAATAGCAAATTTAACTCATTTAATACTCATATTATGGAAAAATTACATTTTTGCCCCTAACTTTTCAACATTTTACACTTTAGTCCCTAGGCTCGCAAAATGAAATATAGTTAATTTCTTCAAAACTCAAGCCTAGCCGAACCATTTTCATACTCATAACAGCCCACATTTTTCATTAAATCACACTTCTACTACACTTTCGGCACTAAGGGATGAAATTAGAAAGATGAACATCTTTTATTTTAGTTATTATGGCTTTATTTACCAAATAAACAAAATGCCCTTAATGCCTAACTTCAAAATTTCACCTAACCATGTCCATTTTTGCCTATACTAAAGTATAATGGTCTACTTACCATCTAAGAACCTCTAACTTAATATCTCATAACAATTGGACACCTTTAACATATAAAACTCAATTTTTCACATTTTTGCAATTTAGTCCCTTTAACTAGATTGAATGCCCAAACGTCAAATTTCTCGAATGAAATTTTCATGGAATCATTCCATAAAACTTTAGATCATAAAAATATAATAAAACTAAATTTTACTGCATCAAATTTGTGGTCCCGACACCACTGTTCATACTTGTCCCAAAATCGGGCTGTTACAACTCTCCCCTTTAAGGATTTTCATCCCCGAAAATTTACCGAAAAAGTGGTTTTGGTACTGTTTTCTCATAGCCTCCTTGGGTTCCCACGTTGCCTCTTCGACCCCGTGTCGTTGCCATAAAACATTCACTAAATCTATACTTTTATTTCTCAACTGTTTGACCTCCCGAGCCAAAATCTTTATCGGTTCCTCACCATAAGTCATATCGGGTCAAATCTCAACCTTTGTAAGAGAAATCACATGCCAAGGGTCTGATCGATAACGTTGCAACATCGACACTTGAAATACATTGAGAATCATTTCCAATTCTGTCGGTAAAGCTAACCGATATGCCACTGGCCCTATTCTTTCAATAACCTCATATGGCCCAATGAAACGCAGACTCAATTTGCCTTTCCAACCAAATCTCTGAATTTTCTTCTACAGAGATACTTTCAGAAATACTTTATCGCCAACTTGAAACTCAATCTCTTTTCTTTTCAAATCTTCATACGATTTCTGTCTATCCAAATTTGCTTTCAAACAATCACAAATTACTTTCACTTTTTCTTCGATTTCTCTAACCAAATTGACCTTGTGAATTTGTCTCTCACTGAGTTCGGTCCAGTACAACAGAGTTAGACACTTGCGGCCATACAATGCCTTATACAATGCCATCTTTATACTTGAATGAAAACTATTGCTATAAGCAAATTTGACTAAAGGTAGATATTTCTCCCAACTACCTTCGAATTCTAAAACACAACAACGAAGCATATCTTCTAGAATCTGAATCATTCTTTCCGATTGACCGTCAATTTGTGGATGAAATACAGTACTAAAGTTCAACTTTGTACCCAAAGCTTCTTGCAGCTTCTTCCAAAATCGTGAAGTAAACCTTGGATCTCTATCCGAAATAATAGAAATAGGCACCCCATGCAATCAAACAATCTCAGCAATGTACAACTCAGCTAGCTTATCAAGTGGATAGTAGGTACGTACCAGAATAAAATGAGTCGATTTTGTCAATCTATCAACAACAACCCAAACGGCATCTCTTTTTTTTTTTTTGGAGTCAAAGGTAAAGTCGTTACGAAATCCATCGTAATTCTGTCCCATTTCCATTCGGGTACCATCACAGGCTGAAGTAAACCCCAAGGTACCTAGTGTTCGGCTTTCACATGTTGACAAATTAAACATCTCGAAAAAAAATTATGAAATATCTCATTTTTACTCGACCACCAATACAAATTCTTCAAATCATTATGCATTTTCTGATCAAAGCATCTGCGACTACATTTGCCTTTCCGGGATGGTATTCAATCACTAGCTCATAATCTTTCAGTAGCTCAAGCCATCTCCGTTACCGCAAGTTTAAATTTTTCTGAGTCATCAAATACTTTAAACATTTATTATTCGAAAAGACATGACATTTCTCACCATACAAATGATGTCTCCAAATCTTTAAAGCAGACACTATGGCAGCCAATTCTAGATTGTGCGTTGGATAATTCTTCTCATGCGATTTCAACTATCTCAAGGCATAGGCTATCACCTTGCCCTCTTGTATCAACACACAACCAAGACCGTCTAGTGACACATCGCTATAATTTAAAAACTTTTTTCTCAGTTCAGGTTGCACTGAAATCGGCGCCTCAGTAAATAATGCTTTCAACTTCTCAAAACTTTGCTAACATTTTTTGGACCATTCAAACTTAACATCTTTTTACAACAGTTTAGTCATAGGAGTAGCCAACTAAGCCCAAAAAGCTTCTAACCTCTGATACATTCCTCTGTGGCTTCCAATCAACAATTGCCAAAATCTTACTCGGATCAACCCGAATACCATCTCCTGAAACAATATGTCCAAAAAATCTGACTTCTCGGAGCCAAAACTCACTTTTACTATATCTAGCAAATAATTTCTTATCTCTCAAAATCTGCAATACAATTTTTAAGTGCTCGACATGTTCGTTCTCATCTCGAGAGTAAATCAAAATATCGTCAATAAACACAACCACGAATTTATCCAAATATAGTCGAAAGGTTCGATTCATCAAGTCCATAAAAACAGCAGGAGTATTAGTTAGTCCAAAAGGCATAACAAGAAATTTATAATGCTCGTACCTTGTCCTGAAAGCGGTTTTCGGTACATTCAACTCTTTAACTCTTAATTGGTAGTAAGCAGACCTCAAATCAATCTTTGAGAACACTATTTCCCCTTTCAACTGATCAAATAAGTCATCAATTATTGGAAAAGGATACTTGTTCTTTATCGTTACC
Source organism: Gossypium bickii (assembly GCA_025503065.1). Classification (NCBI taxonomy): domain Eukaryota; kingdom Viridiplantae; phylum Streptophyta; class Magnoliopsida; order Malvales; family Malvaceae; genus Gossypium; species Gossypium bickii. Next base: position 103,788,737 of record CP106710.1, on the reverse strand, counting down.
TTGTTGAGCTACCGATAATCAATACAAAGTCTCGTAGATCCGTCTTTCTTCTTTACAAATAATACTGGTGCAGCCCAGGAAGAAAATCTCGGTCTTGCAAAACCCTTATCTGTCAACTCTTGCAATTGAGCTTTTAATTCTTTCAATTCGATCGGAGCCATTCTATATGGAGCAATCGATATCGATGAAGTCCCCGGGACTAAATCAATACCAAACTCAACTTCTCTAATCGGTGGCAACCCAGGCAACTCTTCTGGGAAAACAACTGGATATTCACAAACTACCGACACTGATTGAATTTTCAATTCAGACACTTTTTTATTCAACACATAAGCTAGATAAGCTTCACAACCTTTTCTTACATACCGCTGGCAGACATTGAAGATATCACAACAGGTAACTCACCCGGCTCATCTAAATAAATCCGAAGAATTCCACCATTTTCACATTTCAATTCAAGAATTTTTCCGTCTACAATTTACTACAGCATAATGTAATTTCAACCAATCCATACCCAATATAACATCAAACTCATCAAAGGGCAACAGCATTAAATCAGTCAAAAAACTGTGACCTCGAATCATCAAGGGACAATTCTTGCAAACTCTATCGACTAATACATGTTTGCCTAAGGGGTTTGACACTTTAATCACAAACTCAGTAAACTCAATAGGCAAGCTCTCACTAGCTACCAATTTTATGCAAACATAAGAATGAGTTGATCCAGGATCAATCAATGCAATTACATTAGTATTATAGAGAGAAAAGTACCAGTGATAACATCAGGAGACATTGCTTCTTCGCGAGCACGGATAGCATAGGCTCTAACAGGTGCTCTAGCCTCGGATATTACAGTTGAATCTTTGGTTACACCTTTACTACTGGTTGCATTCCCTATATTCCTCAGCGGTCTCCCTCTAGTGGCAGTGTTGCCTGATCTTGCATTCTGAATCTTGTCTTTCTCAGCCATTTCAAGGAAGTCCCGAATAAAGTGGTCTTGTGAGCCACACTTAAAGCAAGCCCGGTCACTCATTCTACATTCACCGGGATGTTGCCTACCACAGTGTTAACATTCAGGTCGATTGGATCTAACATTACCAACACTCGCTATCGACGTAGTTTGGGCTTTAGAACCCGAATATTATTTCCCACGATCTCTGTTGGAATACCCAACTGAAGCACTTGAACGAGCATACATATCTCTCTATTTCTTAGACCGAGATTGAAACAACTTACTCATCGGCCTTTTTCTTGCATCTTTAGCCTCATAGTCATCTTTCCTTTTCTCCTTGCTTAATTCTTTAGCTTTACAAGCTCGGTCAAATATCACCACAAATTCTTTTAGCTCAAGAACTCCAACTAACAATTGGGTATCCTCATTCAACCCAATTTTGAACCTTTTCCACATGATAGCCTCTATGGAAACACACTCCTGAGCATACTTACTGAGCCTGACAAACTCTCCCTCGTACTCAGTTATTGAAATTTGGCCTTGTTTTAGCTCTAAAAACTCCTTCTGATCAATGAACTGTTGGCTGATATATTTCTTCTTAAACTCATCTTGGAAGAATTCCCACTTAACCCTCTCTCTCGGTACTACTGACACAAGAGTTTTCCACCACCGCTATGCTGAGTCCCTCAAAAGTGATACAGCACATATCAGACATTCATCTGGTGTGCAAGACAGTTCATCGAATACCCTGATGGAGTTTTCAAGCCAAAACTCAGCTCTCTTAGGATCATCATGAACATTGGCCCTAAAATCTTCAACCCCATGCTTTCGGATCTTATCAACTAGAGGATTACTCAATCTTACAAATTCCATACCTTGTGGAGCTACGGGAACCGGTTGAGGAATAGGTGGGGTGGAGGGGGTTGAACAGTCAGATTTGTTCGAACAAACTCTATATACCACTCGTTCATTATGTGGAGGAAGGCTCCCCTAGCCCCTTCTCCTTGACCAATTGTCACTGGTCTACTTTCAGATGGCGCGGTCCCTTGAGCGGGAGCCGGTACATTACTTTCAGATGGCCCAACTTGGATTCTTTTACTATATGAAAGCACAATTTAAAGTTGTCAGGAGTCATCACACTATCACAGTTTACTTATGGCATGTATAACTAGACTCTTACACATGCTACGTTAGCCCGAAAATTGACTAAATCATAGCTCTGATACCACTAAATGTAACACCCCTTACCCGTATTCAACACTGGAATAGGGTACGAGGTATTACCTAACATACAACACGCCCATTCATACAAATTGAATCGTAAAATTTGCGTCCAAATTAAAACCATTTGTATTCAATCATAAAGTTCTTAATAGAAGTGGTTCGAGGCTAAACCGAGAACTCAGGAAATTTTTACAAAACATAAAAAATATTTGCTAACTGTAGGGCTCACACGCCTGTGTGACCTTGGGACACGCCTGTGCTTCAGACCGTGTTCAATTTAGGGTGCTCTCTGACTTGTGCCACACGGCTGTGCCACACGCCCATGTGCTAGGCCTTGTGGTTAATTAATTTATTTCAAATTAAGTGTAGGTTTCACACAGCCAAGACACATGCCCATGTTCTAGGCCGTGTAGCACACATGGCTGAGACACACGCCTGAATCTCTACCCATGTGCTCAATTCTGAATATTCTGTATTGCAACAATTATGGTACTATGGTGTAGGGGACACATGGCCAATACACATGCCCAAGGGGCAAGCCATGTGTCGCACACGGCCTAGACACATGCCCGTGTGTCTACCCATGTGGACAAAATAAGGATATTTACCAAGCCTTTTGCCACCCTTCCATGCACATACCTACACAACATCATATAATACCAATTTAAGCATACTTAGGCAACCAAAACATCCACAACAAAGGTATTAACATCACATCCACATGATACCATCTAACATGCTTTAACATCATAATTTATCAGCACAAATCATACAAGTTTTCACGTTCATGAATGGTATTAATATATAATGATACTCATAACAAACATTAGCCAACTTTCATGGCCATATACAAAATGAAATCATTACTCATTATAAGCCAATACATTTGGCCATATTTCCAATGACACATATAACAAAATGACCAAGTCCTTGTACATTCCATAACTGAAAATATTGACATTTCAATGGTACACAACATAATGGTTGATAGTGTGAATGGATCTCCGACGATCTCCAATCTTTGAGCCAGCTTGGTGATAATATAAGATAAGGGAAAGAAAGGGGAGTAAGCTATAAAACTTAGTAAGTTTATATGCAAATATTAAACAACTTTAATTATACATTTGTCCTATGAACAACATAACATGTGCTAACATAAGTTTCATTAAATCTTCATAAGCATAACTCATTCAATCACATCTTTACCAATAGTTCATCATATACCAAATCTATTTTCTTTAAGTTTTTCGTACATACCTGCACCAACTCGTAACATAATCACATACGTCCTCATCTTTGACATACCCATTGAACCACTTGAAATACTATCGGATACACGAAAAACTTTGCACATAAGTGCCACATATGTAGCTAAAGCTACTATAAATCTCATAACACACATAGGCTCGCTCTCGAGCTATCCACGGGCCTGCTCACACAAGCTGTCAGTCGAGACATAATTATGCGATGCTGCTCACACAAGCTATCAGGTATCCACAACATATGTCAGTATACCCAACCACCAGTAGGACATACAGGACAAGCACTTGGGACACATAAATCACCTAATTACATATTCACCTGGGTTCTTAGTGACATGTCACTTGTATGCTAATTTATTCCTAAGGATCAACTGGGATTTACTCGCTTGTCGAAACTTCGTTAATTACATCCATAGAGTCAATCATACAATTCATGCAATAACAAAACATTATAGATACAATTATAATGTTGGATTATTAACATACAAACTTACATCGATACAAAAATAGTGAAAATGGACCTAATCGTCAAACATATTATTTTTCCCCCGATCTAGGTTCGAACCTCATTTTTCTTGATCTATAATAGCAAATTTAACTCATTTAATACTCACAATATTCAATTCAGTCCAAAAATCACATTCTGAAAAATTATATTTTTGCCCCTAACTTTTCAACAGTTTACAGTTTAGTCCCTAGTCTCATAAAATGAAATATAATCAATTTCCTCAAACTCCAATCCTAGCCAAATCATTTTCATACTCATAGTAGCCCACATTTTTCATTAAATCACACTTCTACTACATATGTTACAACTTTTACAAATATTTCCTTTCTGACATTTTCATCAAAAATCACTTAGTAAATGTTGTTTATCTTACAACTAACATATATTTTCTACCATCAAACATCAAAATACACAAATATCTAACATGGGTAAAATTTTAGACTTTGACATCTCTTCAAATTAGTCCTTGAAATAGCTAGATTAGGTTGAGACAACTTCAAAAACTTAAAAATCATTAAAAACAGGACAAGAACGGACTTACAATCGAGTTTGAAATTTGGCAAAAAGCTGGCTATGGAGACCCTTCAATTTTCAGCACTAAGGGGTGAAATTAGAAAGATGAGTTGTAACAGCTCGATTTAGGGTCTGGTCAAAATAGTGGTTTTGAGACCACAAAATCGAAGTAGAAATATTTATTTTTATGGTTTTTTTTAAGATTCATGATATGACTGCTTGATTGTGTGAAAGTTTCATTGAGAAATTTTGTTGGTAAAGTATCCAATTTGACTTTTAGGACTAGATTACAAAAGTTGCAAAATGTGTGTTCTAGAAGCTTTAAGTATGAATTAGTTATGGATTCTTAATTAGAGGTCCTTAAATAGAAATTTGACTAATTTCTATTTTTATGGACAAAAATGGACATGTTTAGGAAAATTTTCAAAGAAAGGCTTTAGGGGCATTTTGGTTATTTCGTTAATAAAAGAATAAAGAGGGATAAATCAAGTCAAAAATTGGTGTCCATCTTCTCTCCACGGTTGAATTTTACAAGACACCATAACTAGGGTTTTCTTCAACTTTCAAGCTTGATTGTAAGTACATCCTAGCCACGTTTTTAATGCTCTTTACATTTTTGAAGTCCTACCCAGTATATCTATTTCTACCATTATTTTGAAGTAGGGTTCATGTTTCAAAATTTACCCATGTGTGACATACATGTATTTTGATGTTTGATGGAAGATATTGATTGTTTAAGGTGTGATAAACAACTTTTACTAAGTGATTTTTAGTGAAAATGTATAAAAAGGACTTATTTGTAAAAAGTTGTAAAAAGGGTAGTAATATTTTGATTTGATGAAAAATGTGGGCTGTTATGAGCATGATTTAGGTTCGGCTAGGTTTCGGATTCAAGGAAAATGGATATATTTCATTTTACAATCCTAGGGACTAAATTGTAAAAATGTAAAACTTTAGGGGCAAAAATGTATTTTTCCATAATGTGATTTTAGGTTGATTTGAATAGTATAATGGTTAAATAAGATGAATGTGATATTATAGATCAAGAAAAAAGAGGTTCGGATCTAAAACAGAAGAAAAATGAGTAATTAACGATTAAGTCCTTTTGCCATTTTGATGCAGAGGTAAGTATGTATGTTTAATAAGCATTAAATTATATGAGTATAAATGCTTAATTGATATAATTATGGTAAATGTTAAATTATTGAAACGAAATTTGAATGTTATTGAGTATGATACTAAAGAAATGACCGACAGAGATTCGGTACAGCGAAAGTCCCGGTTGAACCTTAGGAATAGATAGGATATAAATGTCATGATATTAGGGTTATCTAAGATTACGTGTAAGACAATATCTGGGATATGGCATCGATATGAGATTTCGTGTAAGACCATATCTGGGATATGGCATCGATATGAGATTTCGTGTAAGACCATAGCTGAGCTATTGGAATCGATATGAGATTACATGTAAGACCATATCTGGGATATGGCATTGGTACGATATTGTATGTACGAGAATCCTGAGTATCTTTTAGTATTCCAAATGGTTCAACGAGAGATTCAATGGGTTTGTCAAAGAAGAGAAAAAGTATGTAAGTATTACGAATTGTTACAGGCATGTACGTAAAGTTTATAAGCATTGGCTTCATGAATTTGTGAGTTCATGATTTCCACAAGAATGATTTTATTAAAACCTTGTGATTATAAGTCTATACTTCTGATGTATGAAATACATAGTAAATTCAATTGACGATTTTTGTGATTGCCTTTTGTGCTAGATTGAGTCATGACATAGCATGTTGTATTCATGCAAATTGTGATTTATCGGATAGGAGATAAAGGAAAGATTGGAAAAATTTCCTATTAAATTGATTATGGAAGCGTGGAAAGATAAGAGTTTAGGCAATTAAAAGGTATAAGAGTATATACTTGAAATGTAAATGCTCATAATTAATTTGTATGTTTTATGAGAGGTTTGAAATGGTTTGTTGATCGTGGTAAATGATATGTTTTTCTTATGACTGAGCGAGATGTGCTCAATAAGTTTAATGTCATTTATTTTTGCTTAAGTTATGTTATTCATATGATTGAGTAAGTTGCACTCATGAACCTTAATGACAATGTATAATTAATGCTGTTTCTTATTTGCATATGAACTTATTAAGCTTTAAAGCTTACTCCCCTTTTCCTTTCCCATGTCTTATAGGGTTAATAAACTAGCTCGAGTTGGAGATTGTTGGAGATTCTATCACACTATCAAGCTACCATTTTGGATATATAGAAATTCATGTATTTTAAGTTATGGCATGTATAGGGACTAAAAGTCAATTGGTTATATGTGTCTTTATGATTGTAGCCAATATGTTGGCTTGTAATCGTCAAAGGATTGTTTGCTATTTGGCCATGTAAGTTGGATTATGTTGACAACATGGTTGAAAGCCTAAGTATATTCATATATGTGTCAATTTCTATGGTGATATGATCATGGTCTGCTTGGTGAATGTCATATATTTGGAAATGTGATTTATGGCATGATTGTATGATGTGGGAATTGTGACCTATTAATGAGATGAGAAATTTGAGTATAATTTGGTAACTAGATAGAAATTGAATGAAGCCTAATAAATGTAGGATTTTTATGTTTCATTTAGGGCTTAATATATGTATTGAGTATGTTAGATGAACATATATAAAGTTGATATGTTTCAACCATGAATGTGGATGCTTTGGTTACCTAAGTATGTAATGTTATGTGCCTTTGAGTTGATGTGAATGTATGTGTGAATAAAGGTGACAAATGGCCTGTAAATAGCCTTTTATTGTCCATATGGGTAGACACACGGGCATGTGTCTAGGCCGTGTGTGACACACGGTCTGCCCCACGGGCATGTGATCCGGCCGTGTGTCCCCTGCACCCTGAATAATTGCAAAACAGAATGCTTAGTAATGAGTACACGGGTAAAGACACAGGCGTGTGCCCTGGCCGTGTGAAGTCTGCATCTATTTGATGAAAAATTATGAAAATTTAATCGATCACACGGCCTAAGCACACAGGCATGTGACTTGGCCATGTGATCTCTATTTGATGATTACGTGATAAATAGAATGCTCCCTAATTTGAACATGGTCTGAAGCACGGGCGTGTCTCGAACCCACATGGGCGTGTGACCCCTTTTTCATGAAAATTTTCTAGGTTTTCCAAAAGTTTCCAAAGTTCTTGGTTTAGTTTTAAACCACTTTCGATGCATGTTTTGGGCCTCGTAGGCTCGTTTAAGGGACAATATGAATGTTTTAGAAAAGCTTTAAATTTGAGTGGAGATTCATGTCTTGATTTTGAATGCTTGCTTGTGAATAAGTCCGTTAATGTTTCGTACCTTATCCCGACATTGGATACGGTTAAGGGGTGTTACATTTAGTTGTATCGAAGCTATAGTTTATTCAATTCTTAGACTAACCTAGCATATGTGAGAGCCTAGCTATACATGTCATATTACCATTTGGGATAGTGTGATGTCTCCCGACTCTGATGAAATAATTTTGTTGAGGTAGAGAAATATGGGTAAAATGTCATTGTTCCGGTTCAACATTGTATTTCGATGGATTATGGTTATTTTATGAAATGGGTAAAATGTTTTAAATGTTGCAAAAACGATTTAGCCCAGAATGGCAATCCCAAATTAAGCCCTCTCGAGCATATCTTATGAAATGGATTTAGCCCAGCGGGTAATCCAGAGTAAGCCTTTAGAGCATAAGTTATCGAAAGCATTTAGCCTGAGTTGGCAATCCTGTTATGTCATATGTGGCTCAAGAGTGTGCTCTATGAGTATGTGCCAAAAGGGCACTTTTGAATATGAATTGACGGATTGTTGATATGCATACCTTGAGTTCAATGGGAATTATCCTTGAAATATGAAAAAAGTGAAATGAAAATGAAAGTTTATATTGTGATAAGCTAATCTATGTTTATTTGGTATTCATATGATGTTATGTGCCTAATTTATTGATTAAGTGAATGTGATAAGTAAACTTACTCAAAATTTATGGAATGTATGTTTAAGTACACTTATTTGAATAAAGATAATCGGAAGGCTCGTGTTACATAAATATGTATGTTGATTAGCTTAAAGTGAACTATATGATTGTGAAGATATGATGTTGATGATGAATGTTAAATCACATGTGTATATATGAGAGTCTAGTTAGAGGCTTTACGACCTCACCCCCTTATAAATGTGGTATTTTATAACGAAATTTCACAAGATTTATATTGAATAAGCTCAAAAGTGTGAAATTAAAGAGCTCAGTGGTGGAGTAATTATTCATATGGGCAGAGATAAGAATAGTTTGGCAATTGAATATAGTTCTGAAAGAGACATCAGATTGTTCTAAAGATTATTTAGATTACGCAATGTCACGGTTAAAGAAAAAATTAATCGAGTCATTTAGGTATGGTGTCTAAAGTATGTATTCGGTGGAATTTCTTCTGCATTGATTTCCGTTAGTGAATGGAATGATATGGGACTAATGATGATAGAATTAGTAAGAGAAATGATACGTGAGTTGTAAAGATGTTTGTGTGTAACAGTTATAGTTGAATAGATTATGATGATCTCTCCTGAGTATTCTATATATGCGTTTGTCCTCCGGGGTTTATGTAATTGTTCATTCTCTGATGAAATATTTATCGTGTGAGAATGATATCTAACTCTAATGATAGATGAAGGCACTGTTGGTCTGGTTGGTTTATGATCAGTATTTCTTATCTCCCTTTGGGGTTCCATTCTATTATGTTAAGAATAAAAGTTGATGGTGAAATTTTATGTGAGGCTATTCTTCTATTTCTACTGGATGTTGCTTTATTTTACATACATATTTGGAAAATATATTATCTCTGTTACAATTGTTTTTCCTCTGGTTTTCTCTGAGTAATCGTCAAGATCTTTATTATTTTCACATGAGTTATATTCTTGAACTTCCAGTATGGTATCGTATCTTGGATTTCTTTATCTCGATTTTCTTATCATCCATGTGTCGTAAATTATTGATCATGGCTCATCTTTAAAGTGTGTTCTTTGGTTTGTGATAACTATGTCTATTATGAGTGTATTCCTGGTTCGATCATAAGAACATGGTGATTCTGGTATCGGGATTTCTTTAATTTTCATGAAAGAAATTGACATCAGCAACGGTATAGATAGTGGAAGCTCAAGCTCAAATTGTACGATGGTTTTCTTCTCCCAAGTAAGTTTGAGTAAGATCAATGAGTCCAATCAAGATATTTGTTTCCTTGAGCTAATATGATTGTAAAGATCTTTTGGACTAGCATGTAAGGAAATTTTGAAAATTTGTGTGTTTGAGCTGTTTTAACATCATTTAGAAGGAAGTATTTGGTATGAAATTATTTGATAGTTGAGATCACCTTAGTTGTTTTTATCTGAGCGAGCTGGTTAGTTGCAAAATAATTTGAGTTATATGCACTTAAGTTTATCCTCAAGTAAGAGGATAAAATCTTGTACGTTCATGGGTGAATAGACGGACAATTTGAAGGAAGAATTCATATACAGAGATATACCTATTAGATTTGTTCTAATCAAATGATGTTGTTATGGTTGTTTCGATTGATAAAGTTATCACAATTGTTGAAGTTTGAATGGTCTGATGCATGTTAGTAAAGTTGAAAATAGTTCAACGTATTGTTAACCGAAGCACTGATTCTGGGTCCAGTTCAAATTGAGTAAAGAATTTGTGATTTTTTAGAAATGCACTATTGAACGGATTAGAATGTGTTTTAATTCAAGAATGTAAAGTGATAGTTTATGCTTTCAAATGGTTAAAGTCACATGAAAGGAATTGTTCGACGGGTGATTTAGAGTCAGCCACTTTTTATGTCTTTGTTGAGAGTTTGATGGCATCGGTTGACTGACGAAAAATGTCATATGATTCCTGATCCCAAGAGTTTAAAGTATCTAATGTCACATAAGGATTTGAATTTAAAATAACATAGATGGCTTGAACTATTTAAAAGATTGTGAGTGGTTATTGATAACTGCTCAACCTTTGGGAAAGTAGATATAGTTGAAAATGCTTGAATGGAAAGCCTTTGAATATTTTGTGAGTATTGGATACATGATTAATCTTTGTTGATAACGGCCTGTATCTAGCTAAGTTAGAAACTAAAACGATGTTTTCTTTGTAAGATTTAGAACCTCAAGAATATGATAGTGAGTGGTAAATTGAACGAGTACAGTGTGAGACAACTTTTGATTCTGACTTTTTTTTATTATTACTCCGAGATAGAATTAGTGCAATGACTCATCTAGAGCTTACGCAAAAAAGCTTGTACGAGACTCAGTAGTAGCTCATTTGTTCATTCAAGGAGTAATGAACTGTACAGTTATTTAAATAGGTGTTTTGTGATCGGGTATGTAACTGATAGATTAGTTGAGTGATATGTTTCCGAGACTATCTGATCAGAAAACATATAGAAAGTAAAAGTGATTCATGGCAGTTTAGAATCCACTTCAAATTGTCAGAAAACGTATCTGAATTTGAAAAATGGGGATATGAAATTCCCGTTCAGCTATAGCATGCTTCCGAAAGTATTGCCTTGGAAAGAGATATATGAGGTGGAGTTAAGTTGTGATTCTGAGGAAAAGGGTAAAAGTGATTCATGAAAGTTGAAAGCAACTTCAGACTTATATAAGTAGTATACAAATTTGATGATTTAAGATATTGGATTCCAGATCAATGAAAGAGTGCATCTGGAAGTATTTCCCTCAAAGAGGACTCCTTAATGAGGTAGAGGAAACTACGAGAATGTTACCCTAATCTCTTTTTTGGTAAGATTTTCAGGGACGAAAATCCCTAAAGGGGGGAGAGTTGTAACAGCCCAATTTAGGGTCTAGTTAGAATAGTGGTTTCGAGACCTCAAATACAAAGTAAAAAATATTTATTTTATGATTTTTTAAGGTTCATGCTATGATTGCTTGATTGTGTGAAAGTTTCATTGAGAAATTTTGTTGGTAAACTGTCCAATTTGACTTTTAGGACTAAATTGCAAAAGTTGCAAAATGTGTGTTCTAGAAGCTTTAAGTATGAATTAGTTATGGATTCTTAATTAGAGGTCTTTAAATAGCAATTTGACCAATTTCTATTTTTATGAGCGAAAATAGACATGTTTAGGAAAATTTTCAAAGAAAGGCTTTAGGGGAATTTTGGTCATTTCGTTAATAAAAGAATAAAAAGGGGTAAATCAAGTCAAAAATTGGTGTCCATCTTCTCTCTTTGGCTGAATTTTACAAGAAACCATAGATAGGGTTTTCTTCAACTTTCAAGATTCATTGTAAGTACATCCTAACCTTGTTTTTAATGCTTTTTACATTTTTGAAGTCCTCGTAACCCAGTTTACCTATTTCTACCATTATTTTGAAGTAGGGTTCATGTTTCAAAATTTACCCATGTGTGACATGCATGTAACATCCTGAAATTAGGGGTCTGGCCTTTTTTATATTATTGCATGTGTGGAGCTTGCTTGACTTGTTATTTGGGTGTGTTTGGGGGTCTTGGGGAGGCTCGGGTTCGAGCCTAGCCCCTGGTGAAAGTTTGGTTTTTGGAAACTTTAGGGGGGTGAGCTAGTGGAGGCAGGACTTAAGTTTAATTGGTTGTATCTTCTTAACACAAGTTAGGTATGTGGCATTGTGGTGTGGCGTCACAGGGGGAGCATGGAGGGGGAGAGTTTGAGTCCCACTAGTAGCATTTGATTGCTTTTATTTTGTATGTTGGAGGAGCAGGTAGTTGAGTTTGGAACAAATTCCACCGGGATGGTTGAGGACTTGGTCAACGAAATTGAAAGGGTGATAGAGAGTGCTTGGTGGAGCAAAATGGGGAGGGAGTCATGGGATGTGATGGAGTGGGGGAGTTTGGCCGAAGTTGGGAAGTGCATGGGGGGAAATTCGGTCAAAAGAAGAAAAGAAAGAGCAAGGGGTCACTTGGTAGCATATTTGGTATTGGGTAGTGAGTGTGCCATTTGTTTCAAAAGTGTCTATTGTGAGTTTTAACCCTTTTTGCATTTTCGATATTAGCACTTCGGGACATTGCTTCCATTCTCTTTTTCGAAGCCCCAAGTTGCTATTCTCCCTTTTTCTCATCTTCTCCAAAACATTTTCTTTACTTAGTATTGTCTAAAAAGTATTGGTCGAAACTCACCTTCTATTTCCCCCTATTTGCATCTTTCTTCTTCACTAGAGCAGAAACTCTTCTTCCTTCTTTATCATTTTCTACTCTTTTCTCCATCAACTTATTTCTCTCTTCTCATCTTTCGAATCGGGCCTCTTCTCTTTTGCTAATAGCCAAACTTTGGTTAGTCTGAAGCTGGGTATTCTTGGCCTGCCGAATCTACCTTATTATTCGACTCTTCTATGATCAAGGTAATATCTTATTTTTTACCCCCTTTTCCTTCTATTTGCTTTTCCTTTAAGCCGAAGCTCTCACTCTTTTTGGAAGACCGAATCTGCTCACTCTTTTTGTTTTTGAACCCCTCTTGCTCTCTTTTGTTAGAGGGCTGAATTCTCTAGGTTGAAAACTCATGCCCTATTGGTTCAACTGCTTCGGGATATTGTTTGATTGTTGGTAAGTTGAGGACATGGGGGCTAGGGGTGATGGTCCTCTCGTTTGGATTGATTTCGTTAAGACTGAAAAGCCATTTCTCTTATTATTATCTGGAGTTGCATTCTAACGTTTTAATTTCTTTTTATTAGAAGGGCGGAACTTTGAACAGTAGAGGTGGATTTGAAACCCTCTTCAGAAGAAAGATTAATATTGGTAGGTAAGTAAACCTTTAGTCCTAAGTTTTCATATTCTTAGGATTGTCGAACAAGGAGACTAACTACTAACCGATTGTATCCTTAGGTGGTTTGAGGAGTATCGTGTGACGTTTTTTCAAATCAGGTGTGTAATTTCACACCCTTTTCGATGAATTTTTGTGATGTTCTACGAAACAGCTAAAAGCTGGAAAGCCGGTAACAGTGACCATTCGAGCGTGCGAGTGCTCGTAGTGGTAAATCGAGAAACAAATCGTGACGTTAAGTCATTGAGAGTGTCGCAAACACTCTCGCAATACTGAGGCTGTAACGGACCTAATCGGGTCGAAAGAGGCCAAATGGGCCCAATAGGCTATCTGGCCCATTTGGGCCAAACTATTGGAAAACTATGAAAAGTTAGATTCGAATGCAAAATCTACAAGTCTATAACCGAAACTACGTGTAATGGGCCACACGAGCGTGTGGGCCCGTTTGGGCCTAAAATAGATTTTTGGCCCAATAGGTCCGTAGAGACCCAGAAAAGGTCACATGTCGCTCAAGGCGACAATAGGCCTTCGGAAAGGCCATTAAACGCAAAATTATCGAAATACCCTAGAGGTAAAACCCGGCTGTGGAATGGGTTCGAAAATGTTTGCAAAATTTGTTTGAAACCTGGTTTAGAAAGTATATATCGTTATTGGAAGTATGGCACCCGAGTCTCCGACACCAAATCCATAAGTCTTTTACTTTATGTTTGATTATATGATGCAATGACTGTAGTGAGAAACTACTAGAGTTAGCAGGAGTATACTGAGACTGTTAGCTATAGAAGCTAGGACTGTAGAGACTAAGACATTAGTAATTCAATTTGCAAAAACAACTCTTATACATGCTTTTCAAAAAAACCTGTTAATAAACATTGGAATTATATACTGAGTCAAAAAGTTCTTAATCAGATTAATTCAATTCAGCAACATGAGTACAAGAGGACGTGGACGTGGTACACGCGGTAGTGGTAAACGTCGAGGTCTTAGGGCTAGATCCTCAGCATCAGGGCACATGCCTGAAATGGAAGCGCCTGCATCACCAGTGACCAAAATAGGGTCTCATGACCGAACTGGAGGGGACGATACTTTGTCCCAAGCAATGCTACGGGTCTTAGAGTGGGTTGCAGGAGCGAGTACCGGGTCAGTAACCCGAAAATCTATTTCTAAGCGACTCCGGTCAAACGGGGCTGAAGTTTTTAGGGGCATTTCTGGTGTAGCTCCAAATGTAGCGGAGTACTCGTTAGAAGCTGTGGAACGAATTATGGATGACCTGGACTGCACAGTGGAGGAGAAATTGAGAGGAGTAGTGTCTCTCCTGCGAGATGAGGCATACTAGTGGTGGCTCACTGTGAGGGAAGGTACTCAAGCGGATCGTATCACCTGGGACTTCTTTAAGACAGCATTCTAAGGAAAATATGTCGAGGCAAGTTATGTGGATGCCCAGAGGAAGGAATTTCTGAATTTGGTTCAAGAAAATATATCAGTAGCAGAATATGAGGCGGAGTTTCTGCGCTTGAGTCGTTACGCTCTACGTATAGTTGCGACCGACTATGAGCACTGTGTACGGTTCGAGGATGGTCTTCGGGGTGAGGTGCGGGTATTGATAGCTCCGCAGTGGGAAAGAGATTTTGCCACTTTGATTAAGAAAGCAAAAATTGTCAAAGAGGTGAAACGTTCTAAGAGGAAAAATTGAGATAAGGAAAAGGGCAAGAATAAGAGAGGTTTTGGGTCGTCAGGTTCTTTCGGGGGTTTCCAAAAGAGGCCTAGGTTGGATGGGCCAGCTCAAGTTTGGATTCCAGTTGCTGTAAGTCAGTTGCGACCTTGTGTACATAGTGGGAGAACATATCCGGGGTAGTGCTGGAGAAGATCTGGTGGGTGTTTTAAATGTGGGTCTAGGGATCATTTGATAAAGGACTGTCCACGGGAGCCGATTAGGGTGCTGATGGTAGGTCAGGGATTTGTGCAACCAGGGAGAGGTGGTCAGCAGCCACCAAGGGGACATGGTCTGGCCCGAGGGGGAATTGGGTTTGGACGAAGTCGTGGAGCACTGGGCAGAGGTGCTTGTAATACAGATGCAAGGCAGCCGGGGTTGGTTTATGTGGCTCGACGTCGAAAGGATGGCGACGCACCAAACATCATAACAGGTATTTGATGTGCCATTTACTGCTTTAATTGATATTGGATCTACCCATTCATATGTTGCCTGTATTGTGTCTGGGACTTTGGGTATAAAATCTGAGGTTGCTGCTAGAGAAATCTCTATGATTAACCCTCTAGGAAAATCTGTGGTAGTGAACAAGTTGTTTAGGAATGTGCCTCTAGAAGTTCAAGGAATGGTATTTCCAGTAGATTTGATGGACCTGCCGTTCGGCAAGTTTGATCTTATACTAGGCATAGACTGGCTAGTTAAACACCGTGCGAACTTGAATTGCGCTGCTAAGCATATGGTATTAAAGACTCCAGAGGATGAGAAGGTGATAGTGATAGGAGAAAGAAGGGATTATCTGTCTCATGTGATTTTAGGATTAAAGGCCAAGAAGTTGGTGCGTAAGGGGTGTGAGGCGTTTCTAGCTTTTGTCAGCATATCTGATGCCAAGGAATTGTCTGTTGGAGATGTCAAAACCGTGAAAGAGTTCCCGAACATTTTTCTTGAAGAGCTTCTGGGGTTGCCTCTGAATCGTGAGGTTGAATTTGGCATTGAGCTACTTCCGGGAATGACTCCGGTGTCCATCGCCCTTTATAGGATGGCACCGAAGGAGCTGGTAGAACTTAAAGCTCAGATCCAAGAGTTGATGGACCGAGGATTTATCCGAACAAGTGTATCCCCGTGGGGAGTGCCAGTATTGTTTGTGAGGAAGAAGGATGGGTCAATGCGTATGTGCATTGACTATCATCAATTAAACAAGTTAACTGCTAAGAACAAATACCCGCTACCGAAGATTGACAATCTGTTCGATTAGCTACGAGGAGCTTTGACTTTCTCGAAGATAGATTTAAGGTCGGGATACCATCAGCTAAGGGTTAAGGAGGCAGATATTAACAAGACTGTATTCTAAACTCATTATGGGTATTACAAGTTTTTGGTTATGCCGTTCGAATTAACGAATGCACCCACTACTTTTATGGATATGATGAACCGGGTTGTCCAACCCTATCTAGATCGGTTCATGGTGGTATTCGTAGATGACATTTTGGTGTACTCAAGAACGGAGGAGGAGCATGATTCCCATCTTCCAGTTGTGCTGCAGATATTGAGAGAGAAGCAACTTTATGCCAAATTCAGTAAGTGCGAGTTTTGGCTGAAAGAAGTTACATTTTTGGGGCATGTTGTGTCTGCCGAGGGGATTAGGGTTGATCCTCGAAAAAATGAAGTGATATTGGATTGGAAGCCACTGAAGTCAGTATCAGAAATTCGAAGTTTTCTGGGATTGGCTGGGTACTACAAAAGGTTTGTTGAGAGGTTTTCATTGATTGCTGCACCCCTAACTAAGTTACTGCATAAGGGAGTACCGTTTGTTTGGACTGATAAGCAGCAGGAAAGTTTTGAAAAGTTGAAGAAGATTCTGACTGAGGCACCAGTGTTGATTCAGCCAGAGGCTGGGAATCGCACACAGGGTTGGGTTGTGTGCTGATGCAAGAAGGGAAGGTGGTAGCGTATGCTTCTCGTGAACTAAGGTCGCATGAGGTGAACTATCCCACCCATGATTTGGAGCTAGCTGCTGTGGTGTTCGCACTGAAAATATGGAGACATTACCTGTATGGGGACAAGTTGATTATCTACACTGACCATAAGAGCCTGAAGTATCTCCTTACCCAGAAGGAGTTAAATCTCAGGCAACGGAGGTGGATAGAGCTACTGAAGGACTATGACTGCTCGATCGAATATCACCCGGGTAAGGCCAACATGGTGGCAGATGCACTAAGTTGTAAGGTGGTATCTAAGTTGAGAGTAATGTTTGCTCATCTCAGTCTTTATGAGGATGGTAGTTTATTAGCAGAACTATAGGTGAAACCAACATAGGTTAGTCAGATTAAGGAGAAGCAGTTGTTGGATGAGTTGTTGGGTTCTCGTCATCAGCAGGTGAAAGGTGGTGAGACAGTGGATTTTGAGTTGAACAGCGAAGGGCTATTATGTTTCCGTGGAAGAGTTTGTATGCTGAAGGACTTTAAGCTAAGACAGATGATTCTACGGGAAGAGAATAGTAGCCCATACGCTATGCATCCCGGTGGAAACAAGTTGTACCGAGACCTGCGTGAATAGTATTGTTGGCCAGGGTTGAAACGTGATGTTACCGACTTCGTGAGCAAGTGTTTGACATGTCAGCAAGTGAAAGCAGAGCATCAGCTGCCTTCGGGACTTCTACAATCGGTGAAGATTCCACTCTGGAAGTGGGAGAGGATCACAATGGATTTTGTTAGTGGGCTACCTCTGACGCCTACTAAGAAAGATTCTGTATGGGTAATCGTTGACCGATTGACTAAGTCCGTGCACTTCATACCAGTTCGTACTGACTACCCGCTACAGAAGTTGGCCAAGTTGTATGTGGCAGAAATTGTGAGGCTATATGCGGTACCAGTGTCTATTATATCAGACAGGGACCCTAGATTTACATCTCGGTTCTGAAAAGCGTTACATGAAGCTTTGGGTACAAGACTGGATTTCAACACAGCATTTAACCCACAGACTGATGGTCAATCGAAAAGGGTAATTCAGATTTTGGAAGACATGTTAAGGGGTTGTGTGATTGATTTTAGGGGTAGTTGGGAAGATTATTTACCTTTAGTAGAATTTGCATATAACAACAGCTACCAATCCAGCATTCAGATGGCACCCTACGAGGCGTTGTATGGTCGTAGGTGTCGTACCCCTACTTGTTGGACAGAATTGGGTGAGCGACGGTTGTTGGGTCCAAAATTGATTTCGGAAACTGAGGAGAATGTGAAGTTGATTTGGGGTCGGTTAAAGGAAGCTTCTGATACGAAGAAATCGTATGTGGATTTCAAGTGTAAGGAAGTCGAGTACTCAGCTTGAGTTGCTGATAAACCGTAAATATAATATATTTTAAGCGCACATTTAGTATGCTTTTGGATGATTTGTCCCTTGATTCATATAAAAAGGTGTTGTTAATCCTTTCTTTTCCTGTCTTATACCCAGGAAAGCACCCAAGGATGAAAAGAACATAAAACGGGCCCAAAATGGAGTAAATGGGCCATATCACAAAATCAACACTTCCTGGACCAAATCCCACACGACCGTGCTTCATTGAAGATCTAGAACACAGCCTGACCCCCGATTTACACGACCGTGTTCATTAAAAAAGTCCGAGCACGGCCTGGCCACGATTCACATGGGCATGTTTCATGGCCGTGCCCCTGTCGCTGGAAAGAGCAATTTCATTCGGTTTTGGATACTTGGAGGCAAAGAAACACATTCCAAAGCCTATTCAAACACCCTAGTAGGAATACTACTCAGATTAGGATACTTAGGGACAAAGTAAGGCATCTCAAAGTCTATATAAACACCTAATGGGGCAACTTGAGAGGGGAGTTTGGCAGAAGCCGAAACGGGGATCGAGCTAGGCCAAGAAGCCAAGCCGGAATGATCAGAATTGTGGGGATCGCTCGAAGTTAGCTAGTTGATCCATCCCAAGAAGCCAGAATTATACTCAAGACGGCGAAATTCTCCTACAATTCCTTTAGGGAGTTTTAGGAATTTCTTATGTTTTGTTTTATCTTTTCTCTTAAGATGTTTTCTTTATTCATTATGAACTAAACCTCTCAGATACCTAAAAGGGATGAAACCTAGATGAATCTTGTTATTTTATTTTTGAATTATATGATAAATACTTAGTTTGTTCTTAATTATGCATGCTTAATCCAAATCTGATGTGCTTAGGTGGAGGAGGAATAGACCCTGCTTAAGAGTAGATCTAGCGTAATTAAGTGGAGTTGATCACACCCTTAGAGATAGGGTGACGAGATTTTTCCAGATTAGGGTGAACTTAATATGGGAATCCATAGATCGATTTACTGCTATTCTAGGGGGTTATTATAAGAGAATGAGAGTTCCAATAATTAATCTAGGGTTAGACGTTATTCGCCTTGAGAGAGGGTTTAATATATGTTAGGGAGTCTCAAGGATCAAGCTAAGTAAATAAATCATATGATTCAGGGTTAGATAACAAGTGAAGTCTAGGTGGATTCTTCCTAAGGGTATCATTGTGATCAATTGAGTTTTTCTTCAAGTTATTTCCCAATTCGTTCTTTTTGTCTTTGTCCTTAGCTTTGTCGTAGTTAATTTAGACAACTTCACTTTATTTTTAAGGTAAATAAGGTAAATAATAAAAAGAATGTTAGTATTAATACTTTTAGTTCCTTTGGGTTCGACAATTCGGTCTTGCCTAAGCTACACTACTGTTCGATAGGTACACTTGCCTTTAATCGTTGTCAGAGTTAGTTTCCAGGTTCGATCATTCTCTTTTATAAATTTTAAGGCTCTGATTTTAGCGATCAGTTGCCCTCTGAGTTAAATCGGATACGTGATGTATTCCATGTTTCGATGTTGAGGCGCTACCGTTCAAATCCATCTCATATAGTGTCGGTGGAAGAGATTGAGGTAAAACCTGATCTATCTTTTGAAGAAGAACTAGTGCAGATTTTGGATCGGGATGTTAATGTATTGAGAAGAAAATCT
This sequence comes from Gossypium bickii, assembly GCA_025503065.1. NCBI lineage: Eukaryota > Viridiplantae > Streptophyta > Magnoliopsida > Malvales > Malvaceae > Gossypium > Gossypium bickii. The sequence goes on along the minus strand of CP106710.1, from coordinate 103,768,736 downwards.
GTTCCGTTGGTCAAAGTGTTGTGGCATAACCAAAGTTCAGAAGAAGCCACGTAGGAGTCGGAGAAGGCAATACAACAACAGTACCTCCACCTCTTTTAATCAGGTAAATTTCGAGGCCGAAATTTCTTTATGGGTGGCCTTTTTTATATTATTGCATGTGTGGAGCTTGCTTGACTTGTTATTTGGGTGTGTTTGGGGGTCCTGGGAGGCTCGAGTTCGAGCCTAGGCCCTGGTGAAAGTTTGGTTTTTGGGCACTTTAGCGGGTGAGCTAGTGGAGGCAGGACTTAAGTTTAATTGGTTGTCAAAACCCCAAGTTGCTATTCTCCCTTTTTCTCATCTTCTCCAAAACATTTTCGTTACTTAGTATTGTTTAAATAGTATTGGCCGAAACTCACCTTCCATCTCCCTCCATTTGCATCTTTCTTCTACACCATAGCCGAAACTCTTCTTCCTTCTTTATCGTTTTCTACTCTTTTCTCCATCAACTGATTTCTCTCTTCTCATCTTTCAAATCGGGCCTCTTCTCTTTTGCTAATAGTCGAACTTTGGTTAGTCCGAAGCTGGGTATTCTTGGCCTGCCGAATCTACCTTATTATTTGGCTCTTCTCTGATCAAGGTAATATCTTATTTTTTTATCCCTCTTTTCCTTCTCTTTGCTTTTCCTTTAAGCCGAAACTCTCACTCTTTTTGCAAGACCGAATCTGCTCACTCTTTTTGTTTTTGAACCCTTCTTGCTCTCTTTTGTTAGAGGGCTGAATTCTCTAGGTTGCAAACTCGTGCCGTGTTAGTTCAACTACTTCGGGATATTGTTTGATTGTTGGTAAGTTAAGGACATGGGGGCTAGGGGTGATGGTCCTCTCGTTTGGATTGATTTCGTTAAGGCTGAAAAGCCATTTCCCTTATTATTATCTGGAGTGGCGTTCTAACATTTTTATTTCTTTTCATTAGAAGGGCGAATCTTTGAACGATAGAGGTGGATTGAAAACCCTCTTCAGAAGGAAGATTAGTATTGGTTGGTAGGTAAGCCTTTTGTCCTAAGTTTTCATATTCTTGGGATTATCGAACAAGGAGACTAACTGCTAATCGATTGTATCCTTAGGTGGTTTGGGGCGTATCGTGTGACGTTTTTCAAATCAGGTGTGTAATATCACACCCTTTTCGATGAATGTTTGTGATGTTCTGCGAAACGACTAAAAGCCGAAAAGTCAGTAATGGTGACCACTCGAGCGTGCAAGCGCTCGTAATGGTAAATCGAGAAACGAATCATGACGTTAAGTCATTGAGAGTGTCGCAAAGACTCTCGCGATACCGAGGCTATAACGGGCCTAATCAGGCCGAAAGGGGCCAAATAGGCCCAATGGGCTATCCAGCCCATTTGGGCTAAAATATTGGAAAACTAGCAAAAGTTAGATCCGAATGCGAAATCTGCAAGTCTGGAACCGAAACTACGTGTAATGGGCCACACGAGCGTGTGGGCCCATTTGGGCCTAAAATGGATTTTAGGCCCAATAGGTCCATAGAGCCCAAAAAAGGTCTCGTGTCGCTCAAGGCGACAATAGGCCTTCAGAAAAGCAGTTAAACGCAAAATTACCGAAATATCCCTAGAGGGTAAATGACTGTTATACCCCTAGAGGTAGTTTAAGTAATATGTGTGTGATATTTACAAGATTGTTTATGATTATGACATACTGCATGCATGAATTATTTATGTACGACATCATGCATGGGATTGGGATATTGATGATCGGAGGAAGTGTAATCTAGTGGCTCTGCCACATATTCTGGTGGCTTTGCCACAATCTGTATGGTGGCTATGCCACGTATATTCTGTTATTATGGTGGCATCGCCACAAATTCTATGATGAACAGCTAGTCTGCCATCGAGGTGTGTAGCAGATGGACGGGTCGATTTAGAAATCCCCACAAGTGTGTTGGCTGGTATGAGTGGTGTGTAGCGATTGGATTATTAGGTTGGGCTGCATTCTGTATTTGCATGATCATGTTACAGGGCTAAGGCCCAATCTGCTTCTGTATGGGCTAAGGCCCAGTTAATGACCGATTAAAGGATTACACACTTAGTTCTCGTAACTCACCCCTCTGCTTTAATCTTGCAGGTGATCCCCAGCACTGAGGAATTGGAGCTGCGGAGGACTCTGTGGTGGCCATACATCGGAACTTTAGTAAATTTCCGTTCCACTTTAATTTGAGATTTATTTTAAATTTGGGTTTAACATATTCTAATAAGGCCTTTGGGGTTTATTTTTCTTTTAACTTTCAATTCGGTTATAATTAAATTGTTAGACGTTGGAATACTGAGTTTTCCAAAATGTTAGCGAATGGTTTTCAAAGCATTACATTTCTGCAACTCACTAAATCTGCGTTCTGTTATGAACAAGTTTTTCAAAATAATAACTATAATAACAACAATAATGATTTTACAAGAGAACCATAAAAACATATTGGATTTTTCACAAACAACGAAACTTGATGTTTCAAAAAGAACACAAACTTTTTAACAAACGCGCAAGTTTTTAAACAACCCTCTATGTGACATGCTAGATCCGGTCATAACGTCTAGGCCGGGTTTGGGGTGTTACAATGCATGTATTTTGATGCTTGATAGAAGATATTGATTGTTTAAGGTGTGATAAACAACTTTTACTAAGTGATTTTTAGTGAAAATGTATAAAAAGGACTTATTTATAAAAAGTTGTAAAATGGGTAGTAAAAACTTGATTTGATGAAAAATGTGGGCTGTTATAAGCATGATTTAGGTTCGGTTAGGTTTGGGATTCAAGGAAAAATGGATAGATTTCATTTTACGAGCCTAGGGACTAAACTATAAAAATATAAAACTTTAGGGGCAAAAATGTAATTTTTTATAATGTGATTTTGGGCTGATTTTGATAGTATAATGATTAAATGAGATGAATGTGATATTATAGATCAAGAAAAATGAGGTTTGGACCTAGAATGGAAGAAAAACGAGTAATTAACGATTAACTCCTTTTGCCATTTTGATGCGTAATTAAGTTCGTATGTTTAATAAGCATTAAATTATATGTGTATAAATGCTTAATTGATATAATTATGGTAAATGTTAAATTATTGAAACGAAATTTGAATGTTATTGAGTATGATACTATGAAAATGACCGATAGAGATTTGGTACAGCGAAAGTCCCGGTTGAACCTTAGGAATAGATAGGATATAAATGTCATGACATTAGGGTTATCTAAGATTACATGTAAAACCATATCTGGGATATGGCATCGATATGAGATTTCTGTAAGACCATATCTGGGATATGGCATCGATATGAGATTTCGTGTAAGACCATAGCTGAGCTATTGGAATCGATATGAGATTACATGTAAGACCATATCTGGGATATGGGATTGGTACGGTACTATATGTACGAGATTCCCGAGTATCCTTTAGTATTCCAAATGGTTCAATGGGAAATTCAAAGGGTATGTCAAAGAAGAGAAAAAGTATGTGAGTATTACGAATTGGTACAGGTATGTACGTAAAGTTTATAAGCATTGACTTCATGAATTTGTGAGTTCATGACTTCCGCGAGAACGATTTTATGAAAACCTTGTGATTATAAGTCTATACTTGTGATGTATGAAATACATAGTAAATTCGATTGACGATTTTTGTGATTGGCTTTCGAGCTAGATTGAGTCATGATATAGCATGTTGTATTCATGCAAATTGTGATTTATCGGATATGAGATAAAGGAAAGATTGGCAAAATTTCCTATTAAAATGATTATGGAAGCGTGGAAATATAAGAGTTTAGGCAATTGAAAGATGTAACAGTATGTGCTTGAAATGTAAATGCTCATAATTAATTTCTATGTTTTATGGGAGGTTTGAAATGGTTTGTTGATCGTGGTAAATGGTATGTTATTCTTATGACTGAGCGAGATGTGCTCATTAAGTTTAATGTCATTTATTTTGGCTTAAGTTATGTTATACATATGATTGAGTAAGTTATGCTCATGAAGCTTAATGACAATTATGTTAATATATGTCATGTTATTTATATGACAATGTATAATTAATGTTGTTTATTATTTGTATATGAACTTACTAAGCTTTAAAGCTTACTCTCCTTTCCTTTCCCATGACTTATAGGGTTATAAAGCTAGCTCAAGTTGGAGATCACCGGAGATTCTATCACACTATCAAGCTACCATTTTGGGTATATATAAATTCATGTATTTTGAGTTATGGCATGTATAGGGACTAAGTCAATTGGCTATATCTATCTTTATAATTGTAGCCAATATGTTGGCTTGTAATCGTCAAAGGTTTGTTTGCTATTTGACCATGTAAGTTGGATTATTGTTGATAACATGATTGAAAGCCTAAGTATATTCATATATGTGTCAATTTCTATGGTGATATGATCATGGTCTGCTTGGTGAATGTCATATATTTGGAAAGGTGATTTATGGCATGATTGTGTGATATAAAAATTGTGACCTATTAATGAGATGAGAAATTTGAGTATAACTTGGTAACTAGATAGAAATTGAATGAAGCCTAATTAAAGTGGGATTTGTATGTTTGATTTAAGGCTTAATAAATGTAGTGAGTATGTTAGAAGAACATATAAAGTTGATATGTTTCAACCATGAATGTGGAGGCTTTGGTTGCCTAAGTATGTAATGTTATGTGCCATAGAATTGACGTGAACGTATGTGTGAATAAGGGTGACAAATGGCTTGGTAAATAGCCTTTTTATTGTCCACACGGATAGACACAAGGGCGTGTGTCTAGGTCGTGTGTGACACACAGTTTGCCCCACGAGCATGTGATCCGGCTGTGTGTCCCTACATCCTAAATAATTACAAAATAGAATGCTAAATAATGAGTACATGGGCACAGACAGAGGCGAGTGTCTCAGCCATGAGGACGGCACGGCCTCGAACACAGGCGTGTCCCTGGCCAAGTGAAGTCTACATCTATTTGATGAAAAATTTTGAAAATTTGATCGATCACATGGCCTAAGCACACGGGCGTGTGACTTGGCCATGTGACCTCAATTTGATGATGATGTCATAAACAAAATGCTCCCTAATTTGAACACGGCCTGAAGCACCGGCATGTCTTAAGGTAACATGGGCATGTCCCGAACCCACATGGGCGTGTGACCCCTTTTTCATGAAAATTTTCTAAGTTTTTCAAAAGTTTCTAAAGTTCTCATTTTAGTCCCAAACCACTTCCGATGCATTTTTTGGGCCTCGTAGGCTCGTTTTAGGGACGATATGAATGTTTTAGACAAGTTTTAAATTTGAGTGGAAATTCATGTCTCGGTTTTGAATGTTTGCTTATGAATAAGTCCAGTAATGCTTCATCCCCTATCTCGGCATTGGATACAGGTAAGGGGTGTTACATGAACAACTTTTATTTTAGTTATTTTTGCTTTATTTACCAAATGACAAAAATGCCCTTATTGCCTAACTTCAAAATTTCACCTAACCATGTCCATTTTTGTCCATACAAAATTATAATGGTCTAATTACCATCTAAGGACCTCTAATTTAATATCTCATAACCATTGGACACCTTTAACATATAGAACTCAAATTTTGCACTTTTTGCGATTTAGTCCCTTTAACTAAATTGAGTGCCCAAACGTCAAAATTTTCGAATGAAATTTTCTCAAAATCATTCCAAAAATCTATAGATTATAAAAATATAATAAAAAAAATTTACTGCGTCAGTTTTGTGGTCCTAAAACCACTATTCTGACTTGACCCAAAATCTGGCTGTTACAGTGAGAAACTAGGTCGAGCAAAACCTCTGTCAATCAATTATTGTAACTGTGCTTTCAATTCCTTCAATTCAGTAGGAGCCATTCTGTAAGGTGCTATGGATATCGATGTTGTCCCTGGAACAAGGTCAATAGAGAACTCCACTTCTCGAGTCGGTGGTAAACCAGGTAATTCTTCTGGAAATACATCAGGAAATTCTCAAACAACTGATACTGACTAGATTTTTGACTCAAATACTTTAATATCCAACACATATGCAAGATAAGAATCATAACCCTTTCTGACACATTTCTGTGTTGATATTACTGAAATCACATTAGGTAATCCATCCAGTTTATCAAATTTAATATGAAGTAATTCACCACTCTGACATTTCAATACAATATATTTCTACTTACAATTTACCACTGCATCATATTGGGTTAACCCATCAATTCCCAAAATCACTTCAAATTCATCAAATGGCAGTAACATCAACTCTGCCGAAAAGCAATAACCTTTTACCATCAACGGACAGTTTTTACAGACTTTATCCACCATAACATACCGTCCTAAGTGGTTTGAAACTTTAACCACAAATTCAGTGAATTCAATAGGTAAACTTTTAACAGACACTAAAGTTGTGCATATGTATGAATGTGTGGAACCAAGATCAATCAAAGCAGTAATATCAGTATCAAGTAGAGAAAATGTACCAGTAATGACATCTGGTGTAGAAGCATCTTCTCTAGCACGAATAGCATATGTCCTTGCCAGTGCTCATGCTTTAGATTTAACTGTTGTATCCCTGGTAGTACCTCGACTACCACTAACATTTCTAGGGTGACAGGGTGGTCTGCCTCTTGAAACAGGATTACTCGGCTTCAAAGTTGGTTCTATTTCCCTATCAACTCTTTCTGGACAATCTTTGAGAATATGGTCAAGTGAACCACATCCATAACAAGCTCCATATCTAAACCGACATTCCCTATGATGAAATTTGTTACAATGTTTACATTTTGGCTTGGGATTACTAACACTACCCACACTGGTCACAGATGGAGATAAAGACCTCGGGTTAGAGCATTGAGAGCCCCGCTCTTTAACAGAATATCCCGTAGAGGTGGTAACACGATCATAATACTTCTTTAATTTCTTAGAAGTAGATGCCTGTGACTTACTCATAATCTTTTTTCTAGAAACTCGAGCCCCTTTCTGCTTGTTTCTTTTATTTACTCAATTCTCCAGCTTTGTGTGCTCGTTCGGCCAGTACCACAAATGTCCAAAATTTTGAAACCTAATCATCTACCAAACATAACTACTACCACTAACCAGCTTCGTGAGTAGGAAAACATTGGTTACACACTAAAACAAGTAAACTAAACAAATCATTTAGCTATCTAAACACATCAAGTTGTCATTTATAGTACTCTAGTTAAATCCTAATTAAGTCTCAACTAAACTCTAACGATACTCACCGAGCCATCATTTTCACACTAAAACACGAAAAAAAATCTATCGATCTGCGAACTAACAAGTTCACCCTAAAACATCTGGGGTTGGCAGATTGTCTCCCAAAAGAGTTCGCCAAATGGCGAATTCTAATGAGACATTCTGCAAAAAGGGCATACTATCAAATCCACGCAATACGCCACCTAGACACTTAACGGAGAATCCACCAATCTCATCCTTTTTCTATCACGGCTTATTCAACTATACGCCAATCAGCATATCGATACGGTCTACGCCGGCAGGCTGTTACATACCCAAATATAAAAGAACAACACAAACATTGATGAACCAAGAGTTACGTTCGAATGCTAGATCACCCTCCAAGTCTTTAAGACCTACTAATACTTGAGCACAGAATAAACAAATTGTACACTGAGCAGTAATGCTTAGTGGTATCATGATTTAAGATAATACAATACTAATATTAGCATGTTAGGAATGCAAGTAAACACAATATACTTCCAAGCATTCAATTCTTATTTATCAAGTTTAGGCATCAATTTCATATAACATACCACTGCCATAGTTTATAACCACAGAACACATTCATGTTCATTAAATCTCATTCCATCTATACGTTTTCTTATCTTGTTCTTTCTCGAATCTATTGATTCATTTTATTATCATATCAGGCCTCAAGGCTCGTTTAAACCGGTTTGCATGATCTTTCACTTGTTGTCATTTGATACACTTCATTTATATACACATATTGACAGATACACGAATCATCCAACCAACACACCAATCTGGCACCTCAGTGCATCATCTCAAAGTCCAAAGTAGTATGCACTCGACACTATCAAATCAAACTGTCACATAGTGCATCATCGAAAAAACTAAAGTAATTTGCACTCAGCACTATCATATAATATTGGCACATAGTGCATCATAAGAATATAACTAAGCTATAAACTCATACACAATCTAATCTTATGGCATGCCAACTATATTTGACTCTGCCTAGACAGTTAATAGGGTAATCAATGTCCAATTACATATCATTAAATATTCAATATCCTTATTTCATACCATCTCTATCATGAATTCATATTACAAATCATTTAACAAGTTCATATCATGCTTGTCTTTCCTATGTACAAAATCAACATGATTTTCAGAATTCAATACCGTCAAACATAATCAATTCATGAGACAAGTAATGATATTACCTTAATAGTTAATATGCAATAATCATATGTGTATATATATGTTGAACTTGAATCATAAAAGTACAAACTAAAATTACCACTCGTCTACGACTCTAGTCTTTCCATTCTATCGTGATGCCCAACGTCGTCTTTAGCTATGTTTGATAATGCAATTATAAAACAATATTGGTTCTGACCGGCTGCGCGTGTGTGCATTAAAACAACAAATTTATGAAACTATTTTTAAAGTCTGGTTTTGTTGCAAGTGTACAAGCCAGTTGTAATATTTATAGTATTACAATGAAACACCAAATTATTCCAAAGATCTAACCCAAAAGAAGAGGCGATTGAGCAATAACTACCATACACAATAGACTCTAATTGGCTACTGATATGATTTTTTAGTACGAAAATTCGTAAAAAGATGAGTTTGCATAAAATTTAAATATTTTACCCTAAGGACTAAATTATCAAAAATAAAAATTAGAGGGACTATCTAGCTGTAACAGCCCGTTTTTAGTCAAATCAGAACAGTAGTTTCGGGACCACAAATATGATGTCAAAATATATATATATTATTATTTTAATATTTCCAGCGTGAGTGAGTGATTGTGTGAAAATTTCGTTAAAAAATTTTATCGTTTGAATAGTCAATTTGATAAAAAAGACTAAATCACGTAAAGAGTAAAACTTGAGTTCTAATAGCTAAAGGTGTCTAATAGCTATAGAACCTAAAATTTAAGGTTCTTATGTTGTAATTAGACCATTTTAATTGTGATTAGACAAATATGGGCTGGCATTATATGGTTTTAATGAATTATAACTAAGGTTAATTTAGTAATTTGGTTAATTTAATAATTTAAAATTTTAATAGCATAATATCATCATCTTCATTAAGTGATCACCACCGAAAATTAGGGCAAGAGGAAGCCATTGTTATTCCTTTCATTCAACCAAGCTCATTTGTCCAATCGTAAGTCTGTTTTGTCTTATTTTTAATGATTTCTATGTTTTTCTTACACTTGAGCTAGGTCTAGCTAGCCCAGGGACTAATTTGCAAAATTGTTAAAAATTTTGAATGTTTCCATTGACGAATGTGAATGATTTTTTCTGCTTGATGATAGATTATGAATATTTGTTATGAATTATACAATTTTTGTTACGTGATTTTTAGTGAAAATGCATAATAAGGATTAAATTGATAAATGTGTAAAGTTAATGGTTAAAACGTGAAATAAATGAATAGTATGGGCTGCTAGGGGCATTATAGTAATTCGGCTAGCATGGATTTAATTGGAATTTCATTAATTTTGTGATTTTGTGAAATAAGGACTAAATTGTAAAAATGTGAAAGTTTAGAGGTGACATAAGGACTTATATCAGGGAAAGAAGAAAGTTACGGAATAGTTTACTCAGTTCGCTATTTTAGCAACCGAGGTAAGTTCGTATGCAATGAGCTTTGTTTATGATTGTGTTTAAATGCTTTGATATTGCATGAATTGTGGAAACGAAACTACGGGCATGTTCAACAACGATTCGAGAATGATTCGATATTCGAAATCCCGATTGAACCTTAGGAAAGTTTAGGATGCTAGTGATATGTCATTAAGGGATACAGTGAGTTGGCTTCGAGCCATGATATAGCACTTCAGGAGCAAGATAAACCAATTTGGCTTCAGGTCATGCATATCGACTTATTTGGCTTCGGGCCATGATATCAGAACTTTGGATATAAGTTACCTTGATTTGGCCTTGGGCCATGGTATAGGGACTTATTGTGTGAGATCCTTGAGTATCTGACTCCTATTCTAAATGGTTCAATGGGTAAATGAGAGATGCGATTGAGAATGAGATTGGTACAAGATGGTACAGATACTTATAGAAATGAATTGAGTATTGAAACTATAGAATTGATGAGTTCCTTGGTAAGTTATGTGAATGATCATTGATAGCTTTGCAATTTAATAGAATTGTTGTATATTGCTTTCTATTATTTGAAAGATTAATGAATAGTGATATTCTTTTCATTGTTAACATACGAGCTTACTAAGCTATATAGCTTACTTTGTTGCTTTTCCATGTTTTATAGTGATTTCAAAGCTACCTCAGATTCAAGGATCATCGGAGACTTGATCACACTATCCACTGACACTTTGCTACTTTTGAAACTATGTTTTGGGTCATATGGCATGTATAGGAACTTTGAGTCAATTTTGGTAAATGATGTAGCCATTTGAGTTGGCTTATAAATATCTATGTTTGGTTTGTATATAGCCAAGGAAGTTGGCATATTTTGGTTGATTTGGATGTGTTTATAAATATGCTAATGGTTTTGTTTTAAGTTCGGTAATTGACCTATCTTGTGAGATTGAGGTTGGATTTATGATGTTTAATGATATTAGGTATTTTGAATGTTATAGGGTTGATAATTGGGAAGCTATGTGCTTGTGAATAGGTACATGATAATGCATGTTTGGAAGGGTTTAGTGAATTGAATTGTATATATGAATTAGGTATGAAATTAGATGTAAATTGTGGTATTTTTGTGATTTGTATTGATGGTAAAGAAATGGTATGATTTGAAAAATTGTTGATGGTATTTGGCATCATATTTGTGTCTTGAATTGGTACCATTTGGATTGTTTAGGTACATGCAAATTTGGATTGCAAAATGGCTTGGTAAGTAGCCTATTTTTGTCAACACAGGAAGAGACACGAGCGTGTGTCTCAGCTGTGTGTGACGCACAATTATGTTACACAGCTGTGTGTCCCCTAGTGTGGTTTTAGAAATCAAGTCAGTATGCACCACATGGCATCACACACGGGCGTGTGACTTGGCCGTGCGGCATGAGTCAGTATACCTTATAGGTTTGACACGGCCTGGCACACAGGCATGTGTGGCCATTTTTAGGGCACACGGGCTAGTCACACGGGCCTGTGTGTTGGCCGTGTGACCCAAGTCAGAGAGTTACACGGGGTCAGACACAGGCTGGGATACGGCCATGTGCTCCCATTTTGAATGTCCACACGGCCTGTGACACGGGCGTGTGTCCCCTATTTTGAGAAAAATTTTTAAAGTTTCGTGAAAGTTACTTGAGTTATCGGTTTAGTCTCGAACCACTCCCAAAGCATGTTTAGGTTCTCGTAGGCTCATAATAGGGACCATGTGGTTGAAATTGATTGATGATTTGTAATGTGAAAATTTATGCAGAGTTAAATGTTTAACTATTTTATAAGTTCGGTAATACCCTGTAATCCTATTCTGGCTTTGAATACGGGTGAAGGGTGTTACATTTGTTGGTATCAAAGCTACGGTTTAGTCGATTCTAGGACTAATGTAGTGTGTGTGAGAGTCTAACTATACATGCCATATATAAAATCTGATAGTGTGATGACTCTTGGCATTTGAAAATGTGTTTTCATATAGCAAAGGGATCCCAATCGAACTATAGCTGATGAGGTTGAAAGTAATACGCGTTCTCTCGCTCAAGGTGTAGCGTCGTCTGATTCTAGACCTGTAACGGGCAGCCAGGGAGGAGAGGTAAAGAGGCCTTCTTCAAAATAATGAACGAGTGGCTCACTCAATATATTCGAACGAACCCGGCTGCTCAACAACCTCCACCCCCTCCTAATCCCCAACCTGTACCCATAGCTCCTCAATGAGTCGAGCTTTTAAGATTGAATAAGCCTCCAGTTGATAAGCTCCGTAAACACGGGGCTGAAAAGTTCGGAGCTAATGTTGATGATGATCCTGAGAGAGTCGAGTTTTGGCTCGAAAATACGATATGTGTGTTTGATGAGCTTTCTTGATGCCCGGCTGAATGTTTAAAATATACTATATCACTTTTGAGAGACTCTACGTACCAGTGGTGGAATACGTTAGTATCAGTAGTGCCGAGAAAGAGTTACCTGGGAGTTCTTTCAGACTGAATTTCGGAGGAAATATATAAGCCACCAGTTTCTGGATCAAAAGCACAAAGAGTTTTTAGAATTGAAACAGGGCCGTATGACCGTAATCGAATACGAGAGAGAATTTGTGCGGCTGAGTAAATATGTTGAGAGTATGTGTCTACTGAAGAGATTATGTGCAAGTGGTTTGTTGACGGGTTGAATGAAGACATTAAACTTTTGGTCGGGATTTTAGATATAAAAGAGTTTGTTGTATTAGTTGACCGGGCTTGTAAAGCCGAAGACTTTAGCCGAGAAAAGAGGAAAGTTGATTCAGAGGCTAAAGATTCGAAGAAAAGACTGATGAATAAACCTTATCATTCCTCATCAAAGAAATTCCGAGATTCGTTTATTCGATCGAATGCATCAGTGGGATACTAGAATAGAGATCGTGGAAATCAACATGTGAATTCTAAAGCTCAAGCTACTTCTGTCTCGAGTGTTGGCAGTGTGAGAAACAATAAACCCGATTGCCAACAGTGTGGGAGACGACATTTTGGAGAATGCTAGAATAAGAGTAGTAGAGCTTGCTTCAAATGTGGTTCACCATATCACTTTGTTCAAGACTGCCCAGAGTTATCTGAGAAAGAAAAAGTTCAAAATGCAAGATCAAGCAATACGATTGCGAGAGGGAGACCACCGAGAAATACGGGAAATCTATCCAATGGTAGAGGTATGACTAGGGACTCAACTGTGAAATCCGAGGCAGGAGCACATGCTTGAGCCTACGCTATTCATGCTCGCGGAGAAGCTTTGTCCCCAGATGTAATTATCGGTACATTCTCTTTTTACTATACTAATGTGATAGATCACATTCTCTTTTTACTATACTAATGTGATAGATTTAATTGATCATGGATCGACACACTCGTATGTTTTTGAGAATTAGTGTATAGTAAGAAATTGTCAGTTGAGTCTACAGAATTTATAATTAAAGTATCGAACCCCTTAGGCAAGTATATGTTAGTTAACAAAATATGCAAGAATTCTCCTTTAACGACTCAGGGTTACTATTTTTCGGCTGTCTTGATGATTTTACCATTTGATGTGATTCTGGGTATGGATTGGTTGACTCTACACGATACCGTTGTAAACTGTAGTCAAAAAATTATAGAATTGAAATGTCAGATTAATGAAATTCTTCGGATTGAATCTGATGAGTCAGGTAGATTGCCTATAGTGATTTCGTCGATGTTGGCTCAGAGATATGTGAGAAAGGGTTGTGATGCGTACCTAGCATATGTTTTAGATATCAAAGTGTCTAAAAAGAAGGTTGAATCGGTGCCTGTAGTTTTCGAGTTTCCAGATGTGTTTCCAGAAGAATTGTCTGGGTTGCTACCGATCAGAGAGGTTGAGTTTGCTATTGAACTGTTACCGGGAACATCTCCAATATCTATAGCTTCGTATAGAATGGCTTCGACAGAGTTGAAAAAGTTGAAAGTTTAGTTGCAAGAGTTAACATACAGAGGTTTTGCACGACTGAGTTTTTCGCCCTGGGGTGCACCAGTATTGTTTGTTAAGAAAAGAGACAGGTCCATGAGAATGTGTATTGATTATCGTCAGCTCAATAAGGTTACGATAAAGAATAAGTATTTGTTTCCGAGAATAAACGATTTATTTGATCAATTGGAAGGTCCAACAGTGTTTTCAAAGATTGATTTGAGATTTTGTTATTATCAGTTGCGAGTTAAAGACTTAGATGTACCGAAAATTGTGTTCAGAACGAGGTATGGACTAACTAATGCTCCTGCCATTTTTATGAATTTGATGAATCGGATCTTTAGACCGTATTTAGATAGATTTGTTGTTGTGTTCATTGACGACATTCTGATCTATTCATGAGATGAGTCTGACAATGCCGAGTATTTGAGGATTGTGTTACAGACCTTGAGAGATAAGAAACTATATGCTAAATTCAGCAAATGTGAGTTTTGGCTCTTGGAAGTCAGATTTTTGGGACATAATTTTTCGGCGGATGGCAATCGAGTTGATCCGAGCAAGATTTCTATAATTATTGACTGGAAACCACCAAGAAATGTATCCGAGGTCAAAAGCCTTCTGGGATTGGCTGGTAATTATCGACATTTCATTAAAGGGTTCTCGATGATTGCTACACCGATGACCAGACTGCTACAGAAAGATGTAAACTTTGAATGGTCTGAGAAATGCCAATAAAGTTTCGATCAATTGAAAGCATTGTTAACCGAGGCACCAATGTTGATTCAACTTGAGTCAGGTAAAGAATTTGTAATTTACAGCGACGCGTCATTGAACGGTTTGGGTTGCATATTGATGCAAGAGGAAAAAGTGATAGCTTATGCTCCCAGATAGTTGAAGCCGCATGAAAAGAACTATCCGACGCACGATTTAGAATCTGCTGCTGATTGTATGTCAGAGTCTTAAAAATTTATATAAAGAATGATCAAGCCTAAAAAACAAACTGTGACAACGATTGAGGCAAGTGCACCTATCGAACAGTAGTATAGCTTAGTGGCAAGACCGAATTGTTGAACCCAAAGGAACTAAAAGTACTAATATTAACTTTCTTTCTATTATTTAGTCTAAAAATTAATAGAATTATTAATTAATCTAAAATTAACTAACTATTAAGCTAAAGATGCTAAGACAAAGAGAATAAATTGGGTTTAAGGTTCAAATCAAAAGTGTTTAAGGTTCAAAATTAAGCACTCAAAAGTCGAACATGAAAAGTTAATCCCATAAGCTTGCCTAAAAATCAAATCTCCACCACTGTAAAATGAGATGATACACAAATCAAAAAGTCTTTAAAACGGGTTGTAATGGGGCTCGGGTTAAAGGTGTGGATAAAGGCTGAATTAGAGGGTTAGAATCGAGATTGAATTGACAATTAACCTAACTAGAAAAATGAACTAATCCTAAATAATTACATCAATTGAAAACATGAAATACTAATAACATGAGCTTCTTCTCAAGATGTGGAACTTAAATGTATAAGCTCAACTACATAGAGCTAATATTGAATATACTTCGTTTTTTTTAAGAAGCAAATCATTACAATAATGAGAAAGAACTTTAACAACTGAAAAATAGAACATAGTTAGGCAACTGCTCAAAATCAAATCTCGATAAAAAGGGAGTCAATGAATGGTGATAACAAATACAAGATGGGTTTTGGGGTAATATTAGTGGGTGAGTCAATAAAAGGGTTGTTAGGATCAAAAAGGTTCCCTAGGGGTTAATTGTGAGGGTAGGTTTTTAGTGGAGTAAGTGGATTAAGTCCTAAGTGCCTTTATCATCTCTGTATATCAAATCAATAATGTGGTCTTGACATGTATAGTCGAAGCAAAATCTAGAATAACAAATCACTGCTGACATACTCATAATCAAAAAGTGAGCACAAAAGAATGTATGCTCTCAAATGCTCAAAATCTCACAAAAATTATGGGTTTTTGATATCAACCTTGTAAATTTCAAACTTCAAGGTAATAACTAGATTCAGGTAGACAACCTAATCAAATTTTTAATTTTTGAAAATAGATTCATCATGCTTGATTCTCTAGTCTCCTAAAGTTTAAATCATCACTGCATAATTATCAATGACTTAATCCAAAACATATCAATAAAAATCATGATTCAAAGGAAATTTCATTCTAATCATAATATGAGAAAATTACTTAAGAACAAGGTATAATTCAAGGCATAATTCAGGGATTTGAGAATAATGCAGAAAGTTAGGCACTTTCTCGAAATAAATATTCACCCCCCACACTTAAGATATACATTGCCATCAATGTACAAAGATATATATGAAATTTAAGAGATAGGGAAAGGTGAAACTTCCTGAATTTGGATGGCTTCCTTGAGTTGGGAGTGCCGTGGTGTGGTGCCCGCCGACAATCTCTGTGCTAGATGAAGAAATTGGGAAGCTCGTGAAGAATTAGCCAGGAAATAATGATAATAATTCAAAATATACTAAATATATATTTAAAGACAAGAAAGATAAAGGGAAAGAAAATAGAAAGTAAATTAAAATTAAAAGAAAAGATTAATGGACCGAAGAGTCCTTATTATTACATGGTTAGCAAGGTGGGTGTGATTTCTGAGGCCATGGTGTGTGATTCCCAAGCAGCCTTTAGAACATACATCAAAGAAAACGAAATAAAATAGATTAAACTAAGTAAAAGAAAACTAAAGAAAAGGAAAATAAAGGAGAAGGGAAAATAAAAAGAAAAGGTAAATGGACTCAAAGATCCTTTTCCCATCGAGTTAATGAAGCGGCCGGCATGAACTTATGGAGATCGGTCTCACAGAGGGAGACTGTACTAGGATCCTTCCGCTTCTTCGACATGGATATGGTTAGATCTTGATTTAGGGGAATGAAGAAAAAATGAAAATGAAGAGTTAATAGTGTAAAGGGTTATGGAAGAAGAAGAAGAATAGGGAGTAGGTGAGAAGGGGAGATGGGTGGTTTAAATAGAAATTTCAGTCTGGTACATCCCCAAGCCCGTGTACCGTGGGCGTGTTGTGTCACACGACCGTGTCGCGTGGCCGTGTTATGCTTCATTCATTTCTCCCACGCCCATGTGCAGGTCGCCACGCCCGTGCTTCTAAAGCATGATGTCGACCACGGCGCATCGCACGGCGGTGCGTGGTATTTGATTGAGGTCGTGGCTTGAAGATATTTTTCGTTCTATTTCGTACTATCTCTGCCATGTCAGTACGGAAATCCGTAGTATCCACGCAGCCACAGACACGGCCGTATGTGAGGCCGCGTAGTATGGTAATCTGCACTTGGTTAGTTTATAGTTAGGTGCTAAAAAGGAAAACTTAAAGAAACAATAAAAATGTAAAAATTAATGGGGTTAGTGCTCGGGTTGCCTCCCGAGAAGTGCTCGTTTAAAGTCTTAAGCTAGACTTACCTCTTATTTGCATAATCATGGTGGTTTGAGGAGTTGAAAATCCTTCCTCATGCTATCATTCCTATTATCAGTATGTAATTCGAATCAAGTAGCGTTTACTTTAAAAGTGCTGAATATACGATTACTTACCTCTACTGTTCCATATGGGAAAACTTTGAGCACCCTCAAAGAGATTTCTTCATTTGTATTAGGGTCAGGAAGAGATATTCGAGGGTATGCTTTATTTAACAATACCTAATCTCCGATTTTAAATCCGTTTGTCCCACGGAGTGGTGTTGGTTCTGCTTTGTGTATTCCTAATTTCTCCTTGAAGTGTGTCTTCCACTTGTCTAGTTCATCAACCTGTAGCCTTCGTTCCTCATGAGTTATTTCCTTGTTGGCATGAGGTCTAGGATCTGGCTCAGTTGTGTAGTTCCGTGGTGCTTCCTGAAAAGAAGGTTTAACCGAATGGTTATTAATAGATTTTATGAACTCACCTTGATTACTCGATGTCCTAGCCGAGTCAAGAGCCTAAAGACTGATTGATTCGTCACCTACACAAAGTATGAGTTCACCTGCGCTGACATCAATTTTAGTCCTGGCAGTTGCTAAAAAAGGCCTTCCTAAAATTAAGGGGATACTATTGTCCTCATCCATGTCTAAAACGACAAAGTCTACTGGGAATACGAATTTATCAATTTTCACAAGAACATCTTCAATTATACCCCTAAGAATTGTAATAGTTTTATTAGCTAATTGAATGCTCATCCTAGTTTGTTTGGGTTTCACTAGACCTAGTTGTTTAAACAATTTATAGGCATAACATTGGTGTTTGCCCCCAAATCAGCTAAACCATTATCAACAAATAAACTACCAATTAAGCATGGAATTGTAAAACTCCCTGGATCTTTTAACTTTCATGGTAGTTTATTTTGCAACATTGTTGAGCACACTGTGTTTAATTCCACATGCGATTCCTTGTCTAACTTCCGTTTGTTTGTCAAAAGCTCTTTTAAAATTTTCCTTGGATCTGGCATCTGCGAAAAGCTTCAAGAAACGGTAAGTTAATATGTAATTTCTTTAAAAGTTTAAGAAATTTACCGAATTGTTCGTCTGTGTTGTTCTTCTTCATCGCATCAGGATAAGGTATACGAGGTTGGTACTCTTTGTAACACCCCTTACCCGAGACCGTTGCCGGAGTCGAGTACGAGGCATTACTAGACTTGACTACTAATTCGGGGCATAAAAATTAAAACTGTCTAACTGCGTCATGTTAACTAAATTGACCATAACTTGAGTTACAAAACTCAAAATTTATATCCACAAATTTTCCTTGAAACTAGACTCGTATATCTTCTTGCCATAATTTTTCTAGAAATTTTCATAAAGCCAATTAGTACAGTTTATTCATCAAAAGTTCCCCTATTTCACTGTTTGATGGTTCTGACCAATCTTTACAAAAACTCATTTATCTCATTGTACAGAATTTCAATAATGTTCTTGTTTATTCCAATCACAAATAGGCTCATTAAGGATTCTAAGCATATAAACTATGTTCCATGATTATTTTTGTACAATATTTAACAATTTTTCCAAGATAGAACAGGGAATCACAAAGTCATTCAGAACAAGTCTCACTAAAATTTAAATATCTCATAATATAAAATTCATTTGCCTACTCTGTTTCTTTCATATCAAAATAGACACAATAATCTTTAATTCTATATCTTATTCACTTTCTAATTCAATTTTTCCTATTTTTGGTGATTTTTCAAAATCACATTACTGCTGCTAACTAAAAACTGTTTCATTGCAAAATATGATTAACTAGTTTATAACCTCCTTACTCCATTTCATTTAAACTCTATACATTAACCATACATATATATACTAAAACCAAATCAACCAAAAATACAACCAAACATAATCATCAAGCCAAAATATAAATTCCAAGATTTACAAGATGGACAAGCCATTTTCGCATGGCTTATATACATCAACTAAATATCATTCAAACCTTAAGCTAGCCTATACATGCCTTAAGTTCAAACTAGGTTTATAAGTACCAAAAGAGTTGACAGTGTGGTTGACTTCTCCGAAGATCCTCTGAGCCCGTAGCTTTAACAAAATCTATAAAACAAACAAGGGATACACACAAAGTAAGCTTACTAGCTTCGTAAGTCTTAAGCAACTTTAATGTAACATTCAAGTATATAAGCTTTTAAATAAACATTCCTTAACATCAAACGTTCATGACTTAATATTTAATCTACCAAAACCAAATATCCCATTCCATTATATATAACTACATCGACTTTTACTTCTTTCATGATTTTCAATAACTAATTCACTCATAGTATACATATAATTGAATTCCATCTATCATATGTACATCAATTCCTTTCATCGTTACATTTATTTATCATCATAGCTTATAATCATGACATTAAAGTATACATAACACATACCTTATAGCCGAACTTACCAATTCACTTTCATAAACTTTACCATTTCGTAACTAAATTCAGAAATAGATAACTTACCAGCATATAACAAGCTACACACTAAATCAAATCACTTACACCGGTACCCTGCCTGCTAGACTTGAAGTCCGAGATTTAAAACACCGGCATTTAGCCTACTAGGCATTAAGCCCAAATTAATTCACCGGCACAAGGCCTGCTAGGCATTAAGCCCGAATTAGATCACTGGCACAAGGCCTGCTAGGCTCAAAGCCCGAATTTTCGACATTTTCAACATTCCAACACACATTACTTGATGCTAATAATCACAACTATCTCATTTGCAACATATTACTTTCACATATTAAATTAAACATAATTATTCACAGTATATTCAACAAATAAATTTACTACAAATTCATACCCCTATATTCGGCCAACATATATTTTCATGCCTCAAATTTCCAAATTTATTTTATACTAAGTTCATAAATAATTCTTTGACATAAATTTGCTTAAGGACTTACCTTAGAAGTCGATAGATTCGAAATTTCCGGCTATTCGTTCACCTTAGTTTTTCCCCGGTTTAGCTCCTCTTTTTGTTCCCGTTCTATGAAATATCAAATGAGGTTTGGTTCAGATAATTTCCACTTAATCTAACTCAATTCAATCAAATTGCAAAGTTTTATAGTTCTTATTAATTTACCCCTATAAGTTCTCACCCAATTCAAATAAGTCCTAAACATATTATTCATAATTTTTTTTTTTGAAATCCAACTATTTCCCCTAGTAGCCGAATCTTAAACTTCATTTCCTAGGTTCATAAAACCATTCGGTCTAGCCACTTAGCTTCCAACCGATTGCTTCCGAAATACCCAAGCCATAACTCAAACTTATTTTCTTTAATCAACATGCTAATAAACTAACCAAGATCAAGGTTTCTTTATCAAACATAAATATGGCATATTTATTACTAATAGCTGAATCTAAAGGAAGCTTTAAATTCAAAATTTATACACGAAATTGATAGTGCACAAGCCTACTAACATAATTGTGCAAGAATTATCAAGATTGGAGCTTGCTAACTCACCTTAAGAATGCATGCAAGGTCCGGCCATGAGGTTTGAATGGTTTTTCTTTTCTTCTTTTCTTGGTTAATAATTTTGGCAGATGGAGAAAGAAGATGGAAGGTAATTCTTTTTCTTTCTTATCATCTTTTCCTTGTTTTTATTATAATAATCAAAATATAATACCTATGTCTCATACCACTAACTATATAATAAAAGAATTAAATAGGAACCTTAATTATCATGCCGTCCATCATCATTAAAAATGGGGTATTTGACATGCAAGTCCAATCTTTCAAGGAGCAATTCATTTAAACCGTCCTATTTGATACAATTACTTTTTTTTTCCTTTTATAAAATAAACATCCACTTAGTATTATTTTATTTCACTAACCATCCATCATAAAAAATCAAAATGGCTAATTTATCACTTCAATACCTACTTCAAAGAAAGCAATTCGATTTGGCTACTAATCTCACCAAAGCTATTATTTTTCCACTTATTCAATTTAATCCTTTCACTTAAGTTAAGCACTCAATCAATAAAATATTTATACGAAACTTTCACATATAATAAATCACATATAATTAGCACCAAAAATAATATTAAAAATTTTCTGGACTCGGATTCGTGGTCCCGAAACCACCGTTTCGATTAGGGTCAAATTCAGACTGTTACACTCTTTAATTACCAGTTTTGGCTTCTCGTGACTTAGCTCAAACTTACCGTTCTGTATCAAATTCTCTTGGCTTAATTTAGGCTTATCTAACCCTACACTATCCCGAGCTGTTATGGCTTGAAGTTGCTCCTTTGGGTTAGTCTCAGTGTTTCTTGGCAAGCTATCTTATGGTCGTTCAGAGATCAGCTTAGCGAGTTGCCCTAATTGGTTCTCGATCCCTTGAATCGATGCTTGTATATTTTTAAGTGTTGTCTCGGTGTTTTGAAAAGGTGTTTCTGACACCGCTATGAATTTTGTCAGCATCTCCTCAAGGTTTGGCTTCTTTTTCTGTAGGTAGGGTTGTTGTTGGAAGTTTGGAGGGGGTTGTTGTCTCTGGTTTCCTTGACCACTCCATGAAAAATTGGGGTGCTTCCTCCAACCTGGATTATAAGTATTACTATAAAGGTTATTTTGAGATTTAAAATTGTTACCCATATAGAGAATTTGCTCGTTCTCAGCACTCGGGTTGTAAGGTGGATATTCTGTATTGCTCATCCCTTCTCCATTCGTATCACACTGCATAACTGGATGTACCTATGAAGAATCACATAAACCATCAATCTTTTTATTTAAAAATTCTACCTGGTTTGATAGCATGGTTACTATGTTGAGGTTGAAAACACTGGCTGCTTTTGTTGGCTTGGTCCTTGTGACTTGCCACTGATAGTTATTCAGTGACATCTCTTCAATGAACTCGAAAGTAGCCTCAGGTGTTTTGTTATTTAAGGTTCCGTCGGTGTCTGAATCAATTAATTGCCTGGTTGAAAGGTTCACACCATTATAAAAAGTTTCGACCTGTAGCCACAAGGGTAATCCATGGTGTGGGCACCTTCTTAATAGATCTTTGTATCTCTCTCATACATCGTAAAGTGTTTCTAAATCCATCTGCAAAAAAGAAGACATATCATTCCTCAACTTGGTCGTTTTAGCTGGCGAAAAATGTTTTAATAAAATGTTTTCGGTCATTTGTTCCCATGTAGTGATTGATCCTCGTGGAAGAGAATTCAACCACTATTTAGCTTTATTCCTCAAAGAAAGGGAAATTAACCGAAGATGAATGGCATCATCAGAAATGCCATTTATTTTGAAGGTATCGTAAAATTCTAGGAAATTCGCCAAGTGATTGTTTGGATCTTCATCCTGCAAATCATCAAACTGAATAAATTGCTATATCATCTGAATAGTGTTAGGTTTCAGTTCAAAATTTTTTGCAGCAATAGCAGGCCTAACAATACTTGACTCAGTTCCTATTAAATTAGGTTTAGCATAATCATACATAGTTCGAGGAGCATGATTTTCAGCTACTTCTTGAGGTAGCAGATTATTCTCAGCCATCTCTTCGGTAGTATTGGTTTCGACTTCTTGCTCTTCTTCTATGTAATTAAGCTTCGCCTTATTTCACTATGATTTCTGTGAACAGTACCTTCAATATCACTGTCGTAAATTAGGGGTCCTGTCGAGTTCCTTCTAGTCATAAACTAGAGGAACAAATAAAAGAAGGAAAATTAGTAAGGTTAAAAGCAAAATAAAAGTAATAAAAATAATAAATTGCAAAAATAAAAATGGCTAAAGTAATAAAAATTGAGCATTCTTAATATTTTAATTCCCCGGCAACGGCACCAAAAACTTGATCGTATGTTAGAGTCTTAAAATTTTATATAAAGAATGATCGAGCCTAGAAACTAACTGTGACAACGATTGAGGCAAGTGCACCTATCAAACAGTAGTATAGCTTAGTGGCAAGACCGGATTGTCGAACCCAAAGGAACTAAAAATACTAATACTAACTTTCTTTCTATTATTTAGCCTAAAAATTAATGGAATTATTAATTAATCTAAAATTAACTAACTATTAAGCTAAAGATGCTAAGACAAAGAGAATGAATTGGGGAAAATACTTGTGGGAAAAACCAATTGATTAAGACAATACCCGAAGAAGAATCCACCTAGACTTCACTTGTTATTTGACTCTGAACCAGACGATTTATTCACTTGACTTGATCCTTAGGATTCTCGAATTTATATTAATACCTCTTTCGAGGCTACTAACGTCTAACCCTAGGTTGATTAATTGAAATCCCTTTCTAATTAAAACCCCTAAAATTGCATTAACTCGATCTCTGGACTCCCATATTAGGTTTGACCCTAATCCGACAAATTTTCGTCATCCTATTTCTAGGGTTGCAATCAACTCCGCTTAATTATGCTAGATCTACTCTTAAATAGGGACTTTTGCTCCACTGCCTAAGCACATCAATACTTGAATCAATACCCTGAAATATCAACAAAAGAATTAAGAACACATAATTAAGAATAAATCAAGTATTTATCATATGGTTCAGAAAACAATAACAAGATCCGTCTTAGATTTCATCCCCTTCAGGTATTTGAGGGTTTAGTTCATAATTATAAAAGAATACATCTCAAAAGAAAATACAAAACAAAACATAAGAAAAACCCTAAAACACCCTGAAGGAATTTGAAGGGTAGATCCTCTGTCTTGAGTATAACTCCGGCTTCTTGAGATGAATTAACTGGCTTTCTTCGAGTAAATTCCACAATTCTGGCCTCTCTAGCTTGGCTCTTCAGCCTAACTGGACGCCCCTTAAAGGTTGGCCTCTAGGGTGCTTATATAGGCTTTTGGAATGGCTTTCTTTGCCTCGAAGTACCCTAATCCGAATGAAATTCAAATAGGTCATGTCAAGGACACGCCCATGGCACACGCCCGTGTGAATCATGGTCAAGCCGTGTTCGAGTCTGTTAAGGAGGCACGGTCGTGTGGTTTTCGGCCCAGGCCGTGCCGATTTCATAATTTGGCCCATTTACTCTATTTTAGGCCCGTTTCTCGTTCTTTTCATCCTCCGGTGCTTTCCTAAGTATAAAACATGAAATTAAAGGATTAGGAGCACCAAATTCCACAATTCAAGGAATAAATCATCCAAAAGTATGCTAAATGTGGGATTAAAATATGTATATATTACGGTTTATCAGCCGCTATAGTTTTTGCATTAAAAATTTGGTGTCACCATTTGTACAGTGAAAAATGTCACATCTTTACCGAACATAAAAGCTTAAAGTATATTATGACTTAGAAAGATTTGAATTTGCGACAACGGAGATGGCTCGAGTTACTAAAAGACTATGAGTTAGTGATTGATTGTCACCCAGGGAAAGCGAATGTAGTTGTGGATGCTTTGAGTAGAAAATTGTTGTTTTCTTTGAGGGCAATGAATTCACAGTTGACATTATCTAATGATGGTTCGATTTTAGCTGAGTTAAAAGCTAAATCAGTATTTCTTCAGCAGATTTGTGAACCTCAGAAAGGTGATAGTGAATTGCAAGCTAAAAGAGGGCAATACAAGTCGAAAAATGATTCAAAGTATCAAGTCAGGTTTGATGATTGTTTGATGTTCCGAGATAGAATTTGTGTACCGAAAAATCCAGAGTTGATTTAGAAAGTTTTGCAAGAGACACATAGTAGTAATTTATCTATTCACCCGGGGAGTACCAAGATGTACAATGATTTGAAACAATCGTATTAGTGGTCAGCTATGAAACGTGATATTTCTGAGTTTGTATCAAAGTGTTTGATTTGTCAACAGCTGAAAGCCGAGCAACAAGTGCCTTCAGGTTTACTTCAGCCTGTGATTATACCGAAATGGAAATGGGATAGAGTGACTATGGATTTCGTATCGGGATTACCGATGTCTCCGAAGAAGAAAGGTGCGATTTGGGTTGTTGTTGATCGACTGATGAAATCAGCATATTTCATTTCGGTACATACTGATTATTCACTCGATAGATTAGCTGAATTGTACATTTTTGAGATCGTTAGATTACAGGGGGTGCCAATTTCGATTATTTTGGATAGAGATCTAAGGTTTACATCGAGATTTTGAAAGAAATTGCAAGAAGCTACGGGTACGAAGTTGAATTTCAGTACAGCATTTCATTCGCAAATAGACGGTTAGTTTGAGAGAGTAATTCAGATTCTTGAAGATATGCTTCAATGTTGTGTTTTCGAGTTCAAAGGCAACTGGGAGAAATATTTGTCGTTGGTTGAATTTGCATATAATAACAATTTTCAATCGAGTATAAAAATGGCACTGTACGAAGCATTATATGGTCGTAAATGTCGAACACCATTGTACTGGACTGAGCTTAGCGAGAAACAGATTCACGGGGTTGATTTAATTAGAGAAACCGAAGAGAAAGTGAAAATAATTCACGACTGTTTGAAAGTAGCTTCAGATCGTCAGAAATTGTACTCAGATTTGAAACGAAAAGACATTGAATTTTAGATCGATGACAAAGCATTCTTGAAAGTATCTCCGCGGAAGAAAATACTTCATTTCGGTCGCAAAGGCAAATTGAGTCCGCGATTCATTGGGCTATATGAGATTATTGAACGAATAGGGCCAGTGGCATACCGATTAGCGTTACAGATTGAGCTAGAGAAAATCCCTAACGTGTTTCATGTATCGATGTTGCACCGATATAGATCTGATCCATCACATGTGATTTCTCCGTCAGAGATTAAAATTCAATCCGATATGACATACAACAAAGAACCGATCAGAATTTTGGCTCAAGAGATTAAAGAGTTGAGAAATAAAAGCATAGCTCTGGTGAAAGTACTTTGGCAACGACATGGTGTCGAAGAGGCTAGGTGGGAGCCTAAAGAAGCTATGAGAAAACTGTAACAGCCCGATTTTCAGCCTAGTCGAAACAGTGGTTTTGGGATCACGAATCTGACACAGTAAAATTCATTTTTATTATATTTTTCTGGTCTACAGTTTTACGGAATGATTTCGTGAAAATTTCGTTCAAATATTTTGACGTTTGGGCACTCAATTTAGTCAAAAGGACTAAATTGAAAAAAGTGAAAAACTTGAATTCTATTTGTTAAAGGTGTCCAATTGCTATGTGATTTTAAATTAGAGGTCCTTAAATGGAAATTAGACCATTGGTTAAGTTGGTGGACAAAAATGGACATTGTTTGGTATGTTTCCAAAGTTTTTCATTAAGGGCATTTTAGTAACTTGGTAATTAAAATGAATTAAAAATTCAAAATTTGTCCATCTTCTTCCCCATGGCTGAATTTTACAAGGAGAAACCATGGCTAGGGTTTTTCAAGCTTTAAAGCTCGATTGTAAGTCCGTTCTTGCTCTGTTATTAATGCTTTTTACATTTTTGAAGTCGTTGTAACCTGATCTATCTATTTCTACCACTAATTTAAGAAATGATCAAGGTCTAGGTTCTGATCCATATTTAGAAATGTGTGTATTTTGATGTTTGATGGTAGAAAATGCATGTTTTTTGTTTGTTAAACAAGTTTTGCTAAGTGATTTTCGATAAAAATGCCTAAAAGGACTTGTTTGTAAAAGTTGTAAAATGAGTAGTAAAAGTGTGAATAAATAAAAAAAGTGGGCTGTTATGAGCATGATATAGGTTCGGCAAGGCTTGGGTGTAATTAAATTTAATGAAAATCATTTTACGAGCCTAGGGACTAAAATGTAAAAATGTCAAACTTTAGGGTTAAAAATGTATTTTTTTCCATAATTTGATTTTGGGCTGAATTGATTAATGTGATGATTAAATAAGTTAAATGTGATATTGTAGATCGACAAAAATGAGGTTCAAAGTTAGAACGAGGAAAAACGAGTATTTGACGATTTATTCCTTTTTGTCGTTTTTATGCCGAGGTAAGTTTGTATGTGAATAATGCAACATTATAATTGTATTTATAATGTTTTATTACTGCATGAATTGTATGACTGACTCTATGGATGAAATTGACGAAGTTTCGACAAGCCTGTAAATCTCGGTTGGACCTTAGGAATAGATTAGGATACAAGTGACATGTCACTAGGAACCCATCTAATCATGTGATTTATGTGTCCCAGGTGCTAGTCCTGTACGTCCTACCGGTGGCTGGGTATACCGGCATATGTTACAGATACCTGACAGCTTGTGTGAGCAGCATTGCGTAGCTACGTCTCGACTGACAGCTTGTGAGAGCAGGCCCGAGGATAGCTTGAGAGCGAGCTTATATGCGTTATGAGATTTGTGGTAGCATTGGCTACATATGTGGCACTTATGTGCAAAGATTTCCGTGTATCCAATAGTATTCCAAGTGGTTCAACGGGTACGCTGAAGATCAGAAGGTACAAGATTATGTTACGAGTTGGTACAGGTATGTACAAAAAACTCAAAGGAAATAGATTCAGTATATGACGAATTATTGGTAAAGATGTGATTGAATAAGTTATGCTCATGAAGTTTAATGACGTTTATGTTTATGTATGTTATGTTGTTCATATGATGAGCTATTGGTATATGACAATTATGCTGATATGTATTATGTTATTCATATGATGAGCTACTAGTATATAACGATTATGTTGACATGTGATATGTTGATATTAAATGACATTTATGTTCATATGAAATTTATGAAGTTTCATTGACATTTATGTTGATATGTGTTAAGTTATTTATACGTCAAATGTGTGAATAATGGTTTGTATTATTTACATATGAACTTACTAAGCTATATAGCTTACCCTTTTCCTTTCCCATGTTTTATAGTGTCATTGAGCTAGCTCGAGTTGGAAATCGCCAGAGATCCAATCACACTATCAAGCTGTCATTTTGGCTAAAAATGAATTCAAGTATTTTAAGTCTATGGCATGTATAAAGACTAGGTCAATTTGTTATATGTGTCATGATTAATTTTGTAACACCCCTTACCCGTATCTTACACCGGAACCGGGCACGAGGCATTACCGGACTTAACTCACTTGGTCATACAACTTAAAAATATCTATTTCACCATCAAAACATTCTCATTAAGGACCTACGAGACCTTGAACATGCGTACAGAGGGTTTCGAAATCCAACCGGAAACTTTAGTGCACTTAAAATTTTTTTATCTAAACAGGGGCCACATGCCCGTGTGAAATGGGACACGCCCGTGTGGGCAGGCCGTGTGGTCACACCCGCCCATGTCCCTACCCTGTGTAGGATTTATTTTCATTTCAAACCTACTGGGGTTTTCACACGGCCAGACATACGCCCATGTCCATGGCCCGTGTCCCTCATACAGCCTCGACACGCCCATGTCTTAGCCCATGTGCCAAAACCTTGGCATTCTGTTTATGACGTCATCATCTCACTAAGGTTACACGGCCAAGGCACACGCCCATGTCCTTAGACCGTGTGTCGAATTAAATTCCAATTTCAAGGTGCAGACTTCATACGGCCTGGGCACACACCCATGTTCGTGGCCGTACCTACCACACGGCTGAGACACACAGCCGGGTCTTTGCCCGTGTGTTTATTACAAAGCTTACTGACTTGTAAATCTAACATGCAGGGGACACACGGCTTGGTCACACCCCCATGGGACTGACCGTGTGTCACACACGGCCTAGACACACGCCCGTGCGCCTACCCGTGTGGACAAGAACAAGGCTATTTGCCAAGCTCTTTTCGCTACCCTAATTCACACATCATAATACCATTCAACCAATCACTAAGTAACTCAAATGTGCAACATAAACTTTCATGAATAACTTCATCTATTCATTAAATATAAACAATGAGCCATCAACTATGGCTATATACAAAAGAGTTCACCTCTAAAGGAGCCAACAAACTCTTGGCCAAAATAACAAAACAATTTACCTAGTCTAGCCCCTATACATGCCATACTCAAAACACTAAGTCTAAATATACCAAGAGGAGCTGATAGTGTGGGTGATCTTCCAATTATCTTCGTATCCTGACCCAGCTCTTTAACACTATAAAACAAGAGAAAAGAGAAGGGGAGTAAGCTTTAAGCTTAGTAAGTTTACATATAAACAAATGACATCATAACATCTGCTACTCAACATTTAGCATTACAACTAAGCAAGAGCAATTCACATTTCATAGTCATGCTTACTCGTTTCACTTCTTACCACATTCCAACCATGTCACGAGCATAATGCTCACATTCATTAACATACAACCCTGCACTTATAAACACATGATCACATGAAACAACACATCATAACAATACCAATCACTCAGTGGTTTCGCACTTAGCCCACCATCAATGTTTAACAGGGTGGTATCGCACATAGCCCACCAACAGGGACAATTACGGTGGTATCGCACATAGCCCACCAAATGATATTATAGATGATGGTATCACACATAGCCCATCGTACTGAAGTGATAAGGTGGTATTGCACATAGCCCACCAACAAGTATAATGAAGGTGGCATCGCACATAGCCCACCAATAATTACTACAGACATTATTCCACATTTACATGTCTATTTCAAAATTCATACAAGAATTATTCATTATCTATCGTATTCAATCCACTTGAATCATAATTTTTCTCAATCATACAAATACACCAATAAGTAACAACATGTGTATTTAAAATGCATTGTTTACACATAAACTTACCTCAGTGCAAAATGCGTAAATCAACGGTCTATTCCGTAACGTTGCCTTTTCCCCGGTCAAGGTTGATTTAACGCTCTTCTTGGTCTATAATAACAAAATTCACTCATTCAATCATTTTATATATACCATAATACATCACAATCTATATTTAGGCAAAAATGACCATTTTACCCTTACATTTTGGCAAAATTATAATTTTGCCCCTAGGCTCGTAAATCATTTTTCAACACATTTTCTCATTAAACAAGCTTAGCTAAACATTTATTCCTCTTACAACTACTCACAATTCTAACTATTTCATGCATTTATTACACATTTTAAATCTTTGCATTCAAGTCCTATTTAGGTGTTTTCATGCAAACACCTTTCACAAAAGTTGTTTCTCATCTCACTAACATTCATTTTATTCCATAAAAACTTAGCTAACAACATAAACTCTCTCATGACAAGTCCCTAAACTTTCAACAATACTGCAATTTAGTCCCCTCATTACCTAGCTTAAGCTTTAGGGGTTCCAAAAATATAAAAAAAATCATCAAGAAAGACCCCTAAAATCACTTACTTGTTAGAGAATATGTTGGCTGAAAGTTTCAGCTTCAAAACCCTTGTTTCTTGCTGTAAATTTCTGTAGGAGAGGAAGATAAATGAAAAAGATGATAGCTTTCCCTTTACTAATCTTATTTTATTCATTTTTATCACCTAATATCACCAAATTTGACCAAAATTTAATGCTCTTGTCTCCCTAGTCTCTATGGCCAGCCAACACACCCCAATTGGCCTAATTGCACATTAAGGACCTCCAATTTAATATTCTATGGCTATTAGACACCTCTACCTTGAAAAGTAATACTTTCGCGCTTTATGCGATTTAGTTCTTTTTCACAATTAAGCATACAATCATTAAAATTAAAGCACCAAAATTTGCATATAGCCATATATTAATGACATAACAATAATATCAAAATAATTTCCCTCAATATTTGATTAGCGGTCTCGAAACCACTATTCTGACTAGCCCCAAAATCGGGCTGTTACAAATTTGGCCATATGTGTTGGCTTGTAATTGTTAATGATTCATCTTTTATATAGCCATGAATGATGGCTTATGCTAATTATAAGTTTATCCATATGTTAATGCCCTCTTGTGAATGTGATATTAGTATGTTTTTAATGGGCTAAGTATGATGTTTTAAGCATGATAAATGATGGTATAAGAATGACATGTTATTGTCTTGTTTGTGGTTGTTTGTTTGTGTTTATATGCTTGAATTTGTGCCATGTGATGTTGTGTAGATGTGTGCACGTAAGGGTGGCAAAATGGCTTGGTAAATAGCCTTGTTTTTGTCCACACGGGTAGACACACAGGCGTGTGTGACACACGGTCTGCCCCACGGGCATGTGTTCCGGCCGTGTGCCCCCTACACCTAAATTTTGAAAAAAAATAGAATGTCCAGAAATGAGCACATAGGCAGAGACACGGGCGTGTGTCTCAGCCGTGTGTGCTACACGGCCTAGCACACGGGCGTATGGCACGATCGTGTGGCACAAGTCAGAGAGCACCCTAATTTGGACACGGTTTGAAGCACGGACGTGTCCTTAGACCACACAGGCGTGTGAGCCCTGTAACATGAAAATTTTTCTAAGCTTTGTAAAATTTTCTAAAGTTCTTGGTTTAGTTTCGAACTACTTCCGATGCATATTTTGGGCCTTGTAGGCTCATTTTAGGGACGATACGAATGTGTGTGAACGGTTTTTAATTTGTACACAAATTTTATGACTTAGAATTGTGTGATTGCTTGTAATGTGAGTCCGATAATTCCTCGTACCCTATTCCGGCATCGAATATAGGTAAAAGGTGTTACATTTAGTGGTATCAGAGCTACGGTTTAGTCGATTCTCGGACTAACATAGTATATGTGAGAGTCTAGCTATACAAGCCATATTACTACCTGTGATAGTGTAATATCTCCCAACTCTGATGAAATTGTTTTGTTGAGGCAAAGATGCTTTCCAACCGAGCTACTTTTGAAAACGCTAAAAGTGATACTAAGATATTTGAAAATGCGTTTGTGATGAGTCAAAACTTGGAAAGGTATGAATAAGAGTTCATGATATATATGCGATGATGTACAAAATAAAATAACCATAAGTTGAGAAATATGGATAAAATGTCATTGTTCCCGTTGAAAATTGTATTTCGATGGATTATGGTGATTTTATGAAACGGATAAAATGTTTTAAGTGTTACTGAAAGGATTTAGCTCGGAAGGGTAATCCTGAATTAAGCCCTCTCGAGCATATGTTATGAAATGGATTTAGCCCGGACGGGTAATCCAAAGTAAGCCCTTTAGAGCATCGTTACTGAAAGGATTTAGCCTAGACTGGCAATCCTGTTATATCATATGTGGCTTGAGAGTGTGCTCTATGAATATGTACCAAAAGGGCACTTTTGAATTGTAACAGCTCGATTTAGGGCCTAGTCAGAATAATGGTACGAGACCATAAATTCGAGGTGAATTTATGAGTTTTTAAAAGTTTATGCCATGTTTGCATACTAGTATGAATGTTTCAGGAAGCAATTTTATTAAATTGTGGTGGATTGGTCCAAAAAGACTAAATTGCAAAAGTTGCAAAATATGATTTTCTAGAAGCTTTTTGTATGAAATAGCTTTAGAATAGTAATTAGAAGTCCGTAAATAGAAATGTTTCCATAAATATAATTTTGGACAAAATTGGCCTTGAGATGGTGTAATAGAAATTTTTTTAAGAGGAAGGGCATTTTGGTCATTTGCCTAATAAGTGATTAAAATAGGAAAAATATGAGAAAAATTCACTCATCTTCTTCCTTGTTGCTGTCGAAAAAGTGGAGACACCATAGCTAGGGTTCTTCATTTTTTCAAGCTTGCTAGTAAGTTCATCTTAGTCTCGTTTTTTATATTCTTCGTATTTTCGAAGTTCTCGTATTCTGAATTAGCTATTTTTAGCTATTAAATGAGCTAAGATGCATGTTCAAAAATTTAGCCATGAATGACATGCATGCTAAATGATGTTTTATGGGAGTTTATGAGAGTTTGATGTTAGATAAACATCTTTTTCTTAATGAATTTCATGAAAAATAATAGTATGGACCATTTTGTAAAAAGTTATAAAATTGGTCATACCTATTAGAAATAGAGAGAATTGATGGTTGCTATAGTAGAGAAAATGATTCAGCTAAGCATGATGTTTAAGAAAGTTGCATGAAAATCATTTTACGAGCCTAGGGGCAATAGTGTAAATATGAGAAAGTATATGGGCAAATTATTAATTTTGCCAAAGTTTGAGTTATGAGTCAATTTAGTCAATATGATAATTAAATGATCTATTTATGATTATACATCAAGAAAAACGAAGCTCGGATCGAAACCGAGGCAAGAACAAAGTCGAGGACTAAATTGCATAACTACATACATTTTGCATATTGAGGTGAGTTTGTATGAGTTCTAAGCTTTACGACTTTATCATTTAATTGCTTAGTATAATATACATTGTTATCATGAATGGTTTAATGTTATGTTAAACAAAGAAGTCAATAAGATTAAACAAGAGAAAGTCCCGATTGAAGATGAATTACCCGGGAGATACGGTCTATTACATGAGATAAGAAAGTCCATATAAGACCAAGCCAAGGCATGGCATCAGCAATTAAGCAAGTTATCATGTAAGCCCAAGGACCTAAGCTTGGCATTGAACAAGTTATCATGGAAGCCCAAGGACTCAAGCTTGGCATTGATCAAGATATCAAGCAAGTTATCATGTAAGCCCAAGGACCCAAGCTTGGCATTAAACAAGTTATCATGTAAGTCCAAGGACCCAAGCTTGGCATTGAACAAGTTATCATGTAAGCTCAAGGACTCAAGCTTGGCATTGATCAAGCTATCAAGCAAGTTATCATGTAAGCCCAAGGACTCAAGCTTGGCATTGATCAGGTTATCAAGCAAGTTATCATGTAAGTCCAAGGACTCAAGCTTGACATTGAATAAGTTATCATGTAAGACCAAGGCAAGCTTGGTATTGATTAAAGAAGAGATCTTCCATATAAGTCCATATCTAGAGTATGGCATTGGCATGAAGTACATGACGAGAGATCTAATATACTCGGTAATTCATAGAAATTCATCGGGCAAATGAGTAAGCTAAAATGTGAAAACAAGAATGTTAAGAAAGCATAGCTATTACCAAGTTGAAATTGAATATTATTCATGTTATGAATGATGAGTTAGAAGACATAATTTTTATGTTTAAGTATGATGATCAATGTGATCAAGTGATACAGGTACCTTGTTACCTTACAAGTATGAGATTAGTAAGTACCATGAGACAAGTAAGAATCATGTATGAGTAAGTAAGCTTTATAGATGAGATAATGATACCATTCTTATGTCAAATGGTTTATCTGAAGCAAGTTTATTTATTATGTGTTATACATGCAAACTTACTAAGCTAAATGCTTACGTCTTTGATTGTTTCTTTCTATGTAGTCCCGCCAAGCTAATTTGTGGATCATTGGAGTCGGAGCTCGTAGCACACTATCGACCCTTATTTTGGTATAGCCAAATTATATTACTAAGTATGGCATGTATCGGAATCATTCATTTTGAGAACATGTTTTGTGTAATGTCATTGTATAGGCTATCAAGTTTATTATTCTTTTGTATATGGCTAAGTGGTTGTCCAAACTTGTTTAAGTTGTTTGTATATAGATATCAATGAAATATGTAGTATTATTCATGAAAATATGTTATTAATGAATTATATTGTTTTGAGTTGGGTTGATCTTAATTTCAGGGAGGTAAATGGCTTGGTAAATAGCCTCTAATTTCCTACACGGTTAGACACACGGGCGTGTGTCTAGACCATGTTAACCCTGCACCTTAATATTTTAAATAAAGTTAGACCACGGTCATTTTACACGGCCGTGTGTAAGGACCGTGTAAGGCACACGTTCAAAGCATGGGCGTGTGCCCAGGCCGTGTGGTTGAAGTCAATAGCTTCACACGGTTGGTAGACACGAGTGTGTCAAGGCCGTGTGAATAAAGTCAGTAACCTCCCACGGTTGTAGACATGGACGTGTCTATGGGTACACGGGTGTCTCTCTAAGTAACATGGGCATGTGAACCCTGCTTCTAAGTTGAGTGTTAGATGAAGTGTCCAAAAGAGTTCGGATAATTGTTAAAGGCCTCGTAGGCCCATAATATGCATGTTATGATCAAGAAAGAAAAGTTTTAAGTCAGTTTAAAATTTTATAGCCCGTAAGTACATGTTTAAGTGAGTTTAAGCCTGGTAATGCCTCATATCCAGTCCTAGCATCATTCTCGGGTATAGGCTATTACATTTAGTGGTATCAGAGCTACGATTTAGTCGGTTCTAGGACTAACGTAGCATGAGCACGAGTATAGCTAGACATGCCATACGTAAGAATGTTTTTATAATGATAGTGTGACGACTCCTGATGATTTGAATTATGTTTATACATATAGTAATGGATCCCGATAGAGCTGTGGCGGATGATGTAGAAAGTAACGCAACAGCTCCCGTAGAAGGGACAGTGCCGAATGAGAATGAGAATAGACCCACTACGGTGAGTCAAGAAGGAGGAGAAAGGGCTAGAGAAGGCTTCCTCCACATGATGAATTCATGGTATACGAAGTTCGTTCGTGCGAACCCGAATGTACAACCCCATCCACCCCCGCCTATTCCACAACTTGCTCTTGTAGCCCCTCAAGTAGTAGAGGTGGTAAGAGGTGATAAACCTCCAATTGATAGGATCAGGAAGCATGGGGCGGAAAAATTTCGGGCTAGAAAAGATGATGATCCGGAAAGAGCTTAATTCTGGTTAGAAAATACCATCAGGGTATTTAATAAACTGTCATGCACCCCTGAAGAATGTATGAAGTGTGTGATCTCTCTTTTAAGAGATTTTGCTTACCAATGGTGGAACACCCTTGTGTCGGTGGTACCAAGGGAAAAGGTCACATGGGAATTCTTCCAAGAAGAGTTTAAGAAAAAGTATATCAGCCAAAGGTTTGTAGATCAGAAGAGGAAGGAATTCCTAGAGCTGAAGCAAGGTAAAAAGTCAGTGACCGATTACGAGCGAGAGTTTGTACGACTCAGCAAGTATGCTCGTGAATGTGTATCCACTGAGGCCATTATGAGTAAAATATTCGAAGATGGATAAAATGATGATATCAAGTTGTTTGTTGCTGTCCTAGAATTGAAGGAATTCGTTGTACTAGTGGAGAGAGCTTGTAAAGCCGAGGAACTAGTAATAGAGAAGAGAAAGTCTGAAATGGAGTCTCGTGACTCTAGAAAAAGACAGTGGAATAAGTCATTCCAATCTTCGTCCAAGAAGTCAAGAGATTTCCCTACTCAATCGGCTACTTCCACTGGGTTTTCAAAGAAAGACAAGAGTAAACAGTATTCAGGGAATAGAGTACAGACTACTTCAGTCGCTAGTATGGGGAACATTCGATTTGACAGACCCGAGTGCCCACAGTGTGGCAGACGTCATCTTGGTGAATGTCGAGCACATGGGAATGCATGTTTTAGATGCGGATCCCTAGACCATTTCATAAAAGATTACCCAGAGATGATGAAAGAAGAGAGAACTCAAAACCTGAGATCTGGGAGGTGCTCAGAGGAAGACCGCAAAAAAACCCGGGAAGTGGGACAAGCAGAAAAGGTAACCCCAGAGAGCAGGCCGTGAGACCCGAGGGTAGAGCACCTGCAAGGACTTATGCCATTCGCGCTCGTGAAGAGGCATCTTCCCCTGATGTTATTACGGGTACCTTTTCTCTTTACAATACCAAAGTTATTGCTTTAATAGATCCCGAATCCACACACTCTTACATTTGTATGAAATTTATACCCGGATTGAGTATGCCTATTGATACTACAGAATTTATGATTAAAGTGTCTAATTCTATAGGCATGAGTGTGTTAGTTGATAAAGTTTGTAAAGATTGCCCACTAATGATTAGAGGTCAATGCTTTAAAGCAAATCTTATGTTGTTACCATTTGATGAATTTGACCCCATTCTTGGTATGGATTGG
Source organism: Gossypium bickii (assembly GCA_025503065.1). Lineage (NCBI taxonomy): Eukaryota > Viridiplantae > Streptophyta > Magnoliopsida > Malvales > Malvaceae > Gossypium > Gossypium bickii. Next base: position 103,731,677 of record CP106710.1, on the reverse strand, counting down.
TTGACTACTCATGATGTGATTGTAAATTGTGGGAAGAAATACATTGAGATGAGATGTGAAAATGAAGATTTTCTTCATATAGAATCAAAGAGACATGATGGATTACCGGAAATAATTTCTAATATGACAGCACAGAGATGTTTAAGAAAAGGGTATGAATCATATCTAGCCTTTGTGATGAATGATAAAGAAAAAGAGCGGAAGATTGAGTCAGTGTCGATAGTATGTGAGTATATGGATATTTTTTCGGAGTAATTACCGGGACTACCACCAGTTAGAGAGGTAGAGTTCAGCATTGAGTTAGCCCCTGGTACTGTACCTATATCCATTACTCCTTACAAAATGGCTCCAACAGAGTTGAAAGAACTAAAGACACAGTTGCAAGAGTTGACAGATAAAGGTTTTGCAAGATCAAGTTGTTCACCGTGGGGTGCTCCGGTTTTGTTTGTGAAAAAGAAAGATGGCATCATGAGATTATGCATCAATTACTGTCAGCTTAATAAAGTGACAGTAAAGAACAAGTATCCATTGTCTAGGATCGATGATTTGTTCGATCAATTGAAAGGAGCTACTGTGTTCTCCAAAATAGACTTAAGATCGGGGTACTACCAGCTGAGAGTGAAATATTCAGATGTATCCAAGACTGCTTTTCGAACGAGGTATGGGTATTATGAATTTTTAGTCATGCCTTTTGGGTTGACCAATGCTCCTGCGGTATTTATGGACTTAATAAACCGCATCTTTAGACCATACCTTGATAAGTTCGTAGTCGTTTTTATTGACGACATACTGATTTATTCTCGAGACAAGAATGAGCATGCTGAGCACTTACAGACAGTCTTACAGATTCTACGAGAGAATCAATTGTTTGCCAAGTTCAGTGAAAGTGAATTTTGGCTCAAGGAAGTGGGATTTTTGGGACATATTGTCTCAAAAGATGGAGTTCGAGTAGATCCAAATAAGATCTCGACCATAATGGACTAGAAGCCACCAAAGAACATTTCTGAGATTAGAAGTTTTCTAGGCCTAGTCGGCTATTACTGACGATTCGTCAAGGGGTTTTCCATGATTGCAACCCCAATGACTAAATTGTTACAGAAAAATGTGAAGTTCGAACGGACAGAACGATGCCAACAAAGTTTTGAGAAACTAAAGACAATGTTGATGGAAGCTCCAGTTTTAGTACAACCCGAGTCGGGGAAAGAATTCATTATTTACAGCGATGCATCCTTAAATGGATTAGGCTGTGTACTCATACAAGAAGGCAAAGTGATTACTTATACCTCTAGACAGTTGAAGCCTCATGAAAAGAATTATCCGATGCATGATTTAGAGTTGGATGCCATAGTCTTTGCTTTGAAGATTTGGAGATACCACTTATATGGTGAAAAATGTCGACTTTTTACTGACCACAAAAGTCTGAAGTACTTGATGATGCAAAAAGAGTTGAACTTAAGGCAACGGAGATGGTTAGAGTTGATAAAAGACTATGAGTTGATCATTGACTACCATCCAGGAAAGGCGATGTGGTCGCCGATGCTTTGAGCAGGAAGATCCTTTTTGCATTAAGGGCAATGAATTTGTGGATGACCTTATCCGACGATGATTCTGTTCTAGCTGAGTTGAGAGCTAGACCAATGTTTCTTCAAGAGATATTTGAGGCTCAAAAAGAAGATGACGAATTTCAAGCCAAGAGAGCTCAGTCCGAGTCTGATGTTAAATCCGACTTTCGGATTGATTCTGATGGATATTTGATGTTTAGAGATCGGGTTTTGTGTACTGAGAAAAGAAGAGCCTATTCAGAGAATTTTGCACGAGGCATATAACGGGTGTTTATCTGTATTTCCGGGTAGTACTAAAATGTATAATGACTTGAAACAACTATATTGGTGGCCGAAAATGAAGAAAGACATTTCAGAGTTTGTTTCCAAGTGCATGATTTACCAGCAAGTAAAGGCTGAACATCAAGTACCTTCTGGTTTACTTCAGCCCATCTTGGTTCCTGAGTGGAAATGGGACCGTATTACTATGGATTTTGTAACGGGTTTACCAATGTCACCAAGCAAGAAAGATGCTATATGGGTTGTAGTTGATAGACTCACTAAGTCAGCCCATTTTATACCTGTACGAGTGGATTACTCACTTGACAAGTTGGCAAACTTGTATGTTTCAGAAATAGTAAGGCTTCACAGAATTCCCTTATCGATCATATTAGATAGAGATCCGAGATTCACATGTAGATTCTAGAAGAAGCTGCAGGAAGCCTTGGGTACAAAGTTAAACTTTAGCACGGCTTTTCATCCTCAAACTGACAAACAGTCAGAAAGAGTAATTCAAATACTAAAGGATATGCTCCGGTGTTGTGTTCTTGAATTTCAAGGCAGTTGGGAAAGTTTCTTCCATTGATAGAATTTGCCTACAACAATAGTTTTCAGTCAAGCTTAAAGATGGCGCCTTATGAGGCTTTATATGGGCGTAAGTGCAGAACGCCTTTATTTTGGACTGAACTTAAAGAAAACCAAATTCACGAGGTTGATTTGGTTAGGGAAGCTGAAGAGAAAGTTAAAGTGATACGAGAATGTTTGAAAGCTGCATCAGATAGATAGAAATCCTATTTGGATTTAAAAAAGAAAAGAGATAGAGTATCAAATCGGGGATAAAGTTCTCTTGAAAGTGTCACCATGGAGAAAAGTCCTCAGATTTGGTCGGAAAGGCAAGTTAAGCCCACGTTTCATTGGATCTTATGAGATTATTGAGAGAGTTGGGCCGGTAGCTTATCGTTTGGCTTTGCCATCAGAATTAGAAAAGATACATGATGTGTTTCACGTATCAATGTTGCGATGCTATAGATCAGACCCTTCACATGTGATTACCCCATCAGAGATAGAGATTCATCCCGACATGACTTACAGTGAAGAGCCAGTCAAAATTTTGGCTCGGGAAGTCAAGCAATTGAGAAATAAAAGTATTGCCTTAGTGAAAGTATTGTGGCAAAGACATGCGATAGAGGAAGCTACATGGGAAACAGAAGAGAATATGAGAAACCAGTATCCAAACCTTTTTGCTGGTAAGATTTTTGAGGACAAAAATCCCTAAGTAGGGGAGAATTGTAACAACCCGATTTAGGGCCTAGTCGGAATAGTGGTGCGAGACCACGAATTCGAGGTGAATTTATGAGTTTTTAAAAGTTTATGCCATGTTTGCATGCTAGTATGAATGTTTCATGAAGCAATTTTATTAAATTGTGGTGGATTGGTCCAAAAAGACTAAATTGTAAAAGTTGCAAAATATGATTTTTTAGAAGCTTTTTGTATGAAATAGCTTTAGAATAGTAATTAGAAGTCCTTAAATAGCAATTTTTCCAAAAATATAATTTTGGACAAAATTGGTCTTGAGATGGTGTGATAGAAATTTTTTAAGAGGAAGGGCATTTTGGTCATTTGCCTATTAAGTGATTAAAATAGGAAAAAGATGAGAAAAATTCACTCATCTTCTTCCTTATTGCTGCCGAAAAAGTGGAGACACCATAGCTAGGGTTCTTCATTTTTTCAAGCTTGCTAGTAAGTTCATCTTAGTCCCGTTTTTAATATTCTTTGTATTTTCGAAGTTCTCGTATTATGAATTAGCTATTTTTAGCTATTAAATGAGCTAAGATGCATGTTCAAAAATTTAGCCATGAATGACATGCATGCTAAACGATGTTTTATGAGAGTTTATGAGAGTTTGATGTTAGATAAACATCTTTTTCTTAATGAATTTCATGAAAAATGATAGTATGGACCATTTTGTAAAAAGTTATAAAATTGGTCATACCTATTAGAAATAGAGAGAATTGATGGTTACTATAGTAGGGAAAATGATCCAGCTAAGCATGATGTTTAAGAAAGTTGCATGAAAATCATTTTACGAGCCTAGGGGCAATAGTGCAAATATGAGAAAGTATAGGGCAATTACTAATTTTGCCAAAGTATGAGTTATGAGTCAATTTAGTCAATATGATAATTAAATGATCTATTTATGATTATAGATCAAGAAAAATGAAGCCCGGATCGAAACCGAGGCAAGAACAAAGTCGAGGACTAAATTGCATAACTACATACATTTTGTATATTGAGGTAAGTTTGTATGAGTTCTAAGCTTTATGATTTTATCATTTAATTGCTTAGTATAATATACATTGTTATCATGAATGGTTTAATGTTATGTTAAACAAAAAAGTCAATAAGATTAAACAAGAGAAAGTCCCGATTGAAGATGAATTACCCGGGAGATACGGTCCATTGCATAAGATAAGAAAGTTTGTATAAGACCAAGCCAAGGCATGGCATCGGCAGTTAAGCAAGTTATCATGTAAGCCCAAGGACCCAAGCTTGGCATTGAACAAGTTATCATGTAAGCCCAAGGACTCAAGCTTGGCATTGATCAAGATATCAAGCAAGTTATCATGTAAGACCAAGGACCCAGGCTTGGCGTTGAACAAGTTATCATGTAAGTCCAAGGACCCAAGATTGGCATTGAACAAGTTATCATGTAAGCCCAAGGACTCAAGCTTGGCATTGATCAAGTTATCAAGCAAGTTATCATGTAAGCCCAAGGACTCAAGCTTGGCATTGATCAAGTTATCAAGCAAGTTATGATGTAAGTCCAAGGACTCAAGCTTGGCATTGAATAAGTTATCATGTAAGACCAAGGCAAGCTTGGAATTGATTCAAGAAGAGATCTTCCATATAAGTCCATATCTAGAGTATGGCATTGGCATGAAGTACATGACAAGAGATCTAGTATTTTCGGTAATTCATAGAAATTCATCGGGCAAATGAGTAAGCTAAAATGTGAAAACAAGAATGTTAAGAAAGCATAGCTATTACCAAGTTGAAATTGAATATTATTCATGTTATGAATGATGAGTTAGAAGACATAATTATTATGTTTAAGCATGCTGATCAATGTGATCAAGTGATACAGGTACTTGTTTGAGATTAGTAAGTACCATGAGATAAGTAAGAATCATGTATGAGTAAGTAAGCTTTATAGATGAGATAATGATACCATTCTTATGTCAAATGGTTTATCTGAAGCAAGTTTATTTATTATGTGTTATACATGCAAACTTACTAAGCTAAATGCTTACGTCTTTGACTGTTTCTTTTTATGTAGTCCCGCCAAGCTAATTTGTGGATCATTGGAGTCGGAGCTCGTAGCACACTATCGACCCTTATTTTGGTATAGCCAAATTATATTACTAAGTATGGCATGTATAGGAATCATTCATTTTGAGAACATGTTTTGTGTAATGCCATTGTATAGGCTATCAAGTTTATTATTCTTTTGTATATGGCTAAGTGGTTGTCCAAACTTGTTTAAGTTGTTTGTATATAGATATCAATGAAATATGTAGTATTATTCATGAAAATATGTTATTAATGAATTGTATTGTTTTGAGTTGGGTTGATCTTAATTTCAGGGAGGCAAATGGCTTGGTAAATAGCCTCTAGTTGCCTACACGATTAGACACACGGGCGTGTGTCTAGACCGTGTTAACCTGCACCTTAATATTTTAAATAAAGTTAGACCACATTCATTTTACACGCCGTGTGTAAGGACCGTGTAAGACACACGTTCAAAGCATGGGCATATGCCCAGGCCGTGTGGTTGATGTCAGTAGCTTCACATGGTTGGTAGACACGAGCGTGTCAAGGCCGTGTGATTAAAGTCAGTAATCTCCCACGGTTGTAGACATGGGCGTGTCTATGGGTACACGGGCGTCTCTCTAAGTAACATAGGCATGTGAACCCTGCTTCCAGGGTGAGTGTTAGATGAAGTGTCCAAAAGAGTTCAGATAATTGTTAAAGGCCTCATAGGCCCATAATATGCATGATATGATCAAGAAAGAAAAGTTTTAAGTCGGTTCAAAATTTTACAGCCCGTAAGTACATGTTTAAGTGAGTTTAAGCATGGTAATGCCTCGTATCCGGTCCTAGCATCATTCTCGAGTATAGGGTGTTACATGCATATGAATTGACGGATTGTTGACATGCATACCATGAGTACACTACCCGAGTATCTATCGAAATTGCAATAGTTCAATGGGAATTATTCTTGAAATATGAAAGGTGAAATGAAATGAAAGTTTATATTATGATAAGCTCATCTATGTTTATTTGGCATTCATATGATGTTATGTGCCTAATTTGTTTGATTAAGTGAATGTGATTAGTAAACTTACTCAAAATTTATGGAATGTATGTGTAAGTACACTTGTTTGAATAAAGATAATCGATAAGTTCGTATATCATAAATATGTATGTTAATTTGCCTGAAGTGAATTATATAACGTGGTGATATTATGATGATGATGAATGTTAAGTCACATGTGTATATATGAGAGTCGATTTAAAGGCTTTACGACCACACCTCCTTACCAATGTGGTATTTTTATAACGAAATTTCACGAGAGTTGTGTTGAATGAGCTTACTAGTAAGAGACTAACGAGTTCAATAGCAAAATAACTAATAATGTGGTCAGAGTTAAGAATAGTTTGGCAAGTGAATATAGTTCTGGAAAAGATGACAGGTTATTCTAAAGATCATTCGGATTTCGCAATGTCACGATTAAGGAAAAAGTTAATCTCTGCTAATCGAATCATTCAGGTATGATGTCTAAAGTATGTATTTGCTAGAATTTCATCTAGATTGATTTTCGCTAGTGAATAGAATAATACAGGATTAGTGATGACAGAATTACTCAGAGAGATAATATTTGAATCATAAAGATGTCTGTGAGTAACAGTTTTAATTGAATAGGTTATGATGATCTCTCCTGGGTATTTTATATATTCATTTATTCTCAAAGATATATGTGATTGTTCATTTTCTGATGAAATTCTTATCGTATGAGAATGCTAGCTGATTATAATGTTAGATGAAAGCATTGTTAGTCTGGTTGGTTGATAAGCAGCATTTCTTATCTCTCTCTTTGGGATTCTATTCTATTATGTTTGGAATAAAAGTTGTTGGTGAAAATTTATGTGAGGCTATTCTTTTGTTTCTACTGGGTGTTGTTTGTTTTATATATATATATGGAAAATATATTATCTCTGTTACAATTGATTCTAGAGCATCTAAGCATTGTTTTTCTTCTGGTTTTCTCTAAGGAATCATCAAGATCTTTATTATTTTCTTATGATTTATGTTCTTGGACTTCCATTGTGGTATCGTATCTTGGATTTCTTTATCTCAGTTTTCTTATCATCCTTATTTCGTAAATTATCAATCATGGCTCATCTTTAAATTATGTTTTTTGGCTTGTGATAACTATGTCTATTATGAGTGTATTCCTGGTTCAATCATAGGAACGTGGTGAGTCTGGTATCGGGATTTCTTTAATCCTCGGGAAAGGAATTGACATCGGTAAAGATATAGATAGTGGAAGCTCAAGCTCAAATTGTATGATGGTTTTCTTCTCTCAGGTAAGTTTGACTAAGGTCAATGAATTCAATCAGGATATTTTGTTTCTTGACCTAATGCCGTTGTAAAGATCTTTGATTAGCATGTTAAGGGAATTATAAAAGATTGTATGTTTCGGTTGTTTAACAGCATGAAGAAAGGAGCATTTTGATATGTTATTATTTGATAGTTGAAATCGACGCAGTTGTTTTTATCTGAGCAAGCTGGTCAGTTGAAAGGTAATTTGAGTTATATGCATTTAAGTTTATCCTCAGGTAAGAAAATAAAATATTGTACATTCATGGGTGAATAGACGGACATTTTGAAGGAAGAATTCATATTCTAGAAAGTATGATACGGAGATATACCTATTAGATTTGTTCTAATTGAATGATGTTATTATGAGTTAAAGCTGTTCTGATTGATAAAGTTATCACATTTGTGAATGTTTGAATGGTCTGTTGCATGTTAGCAAAGTTGAAAACAGTTGAAGGTGTTACTAACCGAAACACTGGTTCTGGGTTCTGTTTGAATTCAGTAAAGAAATTCGTGATTTTTTAGCTGAGCATTATCGAACAGATTGGAATGTGTTTTAATACAAGAATGTAAAGTGACTTTATGCTTTCAAACGGTTAAGGACTCATTAAATGAATTGTTCGACGAGTGACTTAGAGTCAGGCACTAGTATGTTTGTGTTAAGACATTGATGACATTTGTTCGACGAAAAATGTCATATGCTTCTTGATTCCAAGACAATGTTGATTGCCTGAACTATTGAAAGATTGCAAATAGTTAACAATTAACCTTTGGGGAAGTAGATATAGTTTCAGATACCTAAAATGGAAAGCCTTTTTTTCATTTTATGAGTGTTGGTTACATGATTAATCTTATTTGATAGAAGTCTGAATTTAGCTAAATTAGAAAGCTAAAGCGATGTTTTCTTTGCAAGAATGAGAACTTCAGGAGTGATAATGAGTGGTAAACTAAACGAGTACAGTATGAGATGACTTTTGATTCTGATTTCTGTTATTATTACTCTGAGATAGAATTCGTGCAATGAATTATCCAGAGCTTATGCAGAAAATGTTGTACGAGACTCAGTAGTAGCTCGTTCGTTCCTTCAGAGAGTAATTCAGATCTTTGACGATATGCTCCAACACTGTGTTTCAAATTTCAAAGGTGATTGGAAAGAGATATACGAGGTGGAATTGATTTATGACTCTGAGGAAAAAGGTGAAAGTGATTCATGAAAGTTGAAATCAAGTTCAGACAGACCTAAGTAGTATACAGATTTGAAATTTTAAGATATTGGATTCCATATCAATGATAGAGTGCTTCTGGAAGTATTTCCCTTGAAGGGAACTCTTTGATGAGATAGAAGAAACTACGAGAACGTTACCCTAATCTCTTTTCTGGTAAGATTTTTGGGGACAAAAATCCCTAAAGGAGGGAGAGTTGTAACAGTCAAATTTTGGGCCTAGTCGGAACAGTGGTTTCAGGACCACGAATCTAACGCAGTAAAATTCATTTTTTATTCTATTTTTATGGTCTACAGTTTTATGGAACGATTTCGTGAAAATTTTATTCGAAAATTTTAACGTTTGGGCACTCAATTTAGTCAAAAGGACTAAATTGCAAAAGTACAAAACTTGAATTCTATTTGTTAAAGGTGTCCAATTGCTATGGGATTTTAAATTAGAGGTCCTTAAATGGTAATTAGATCATCGGTTAAGTTGGTGAACAAAAATGGAAATGGTTTGGTATGTTTCTAAAGTTTTTCATTAAGGGTATTTTAGTAATTTGGTAATTAAAATGAATTTAAAAGCCAAAATAAAGCCAAAATTTGTCCATGTTCTTCCCTGTGGCTGAATTTTATAGGGAGAAACCATGGCTAAGGTTTTTCAAGCTTTCAAGCTCGATTGTAAGCCCGTTCTTGCCCCGTTTTTAATGCTCTTTACATTTTTGAAGTCGTTGTAACCTAATCTATCTATTTCTACCACTAATTTAAGAAATGATCAAGGTCTAGGGTTTGATCCATATTAGATGTGTGTATTTTTATGTTTGATGGTAGAAAATGCATGCTTGTTGTTTGTTAAACAACTTTTACTAAGTGATTTTCAATAAAAATGCCTAAAAGGACTTGTTTGTAAAAGTTGTAAAATGAGTAGTAAAAGTGTGAATAAATGAAAAATGTAGGCTTTTATGAGCATGATATAGGTTCGGCTAGGCTTGGGTGTAATGAAATTGAATGAAAATCATTTTACGAACCTAGGGACTAAAATGTAAAAATGTCAAACTTTAGGGGCAAAAATGTAATTTTTTTCTATAATGTGATTTTGGGCTGAATTGATTAATGTGATGATTAAATAAGTTAAATGTGATATTATAGATCGAGAAAAATGAGGTTCGGAGTTAGAACGGGGGAAAAATAAGTATTTTACGATTTAGTCCTTTTTACCGTTTTTATGCCGAGGTAAGTTTGTATGTAAATAATGCAACATTATAATGGTATTTATAATGTTTTATTATTGCATTAATTGTATGATTGACTCTATTGATGAAATTGACGAAGTTTCGACATGCGAGTAAATCCCGGTTGAACCTTAAGAATAGATTAGGATACAAGTGACATGTCACTAGGAACCCATGTAATTATGTAATTAATGTGTCCCGGGTGCTGGTAACGTACTTCCAACCAGTGGCTGGGTATACCGGCATATGTTGCGGATGCCTGACAGCTTGTGTGAGCAGCACCGCATAGCTACGTCTCGACTGACAGCTTGTGTGAGCAGGCCCGAGGATAGCTCGAGAGCGAGCTTATATGTGTTATGAGATTTGTGGTAGCATTGGCTACATATGTGGCACTTATGTGCAAATATTTCCGTGTATCCCATAGTATTCCAAGTGGTTCAACGGGTATGCCGAAGATGAGAAAGTACAAGATTATGTTACAAGTTGGTACAGGTATGTACGAAAAACTCAAATTAAATGGATTCGGTATATGACGAATTATTGGTAAGGATGTGATTGAATAAGTTATGCTCATGAAGTTTAATGACGTTTATGTTGATGTATGTTATGTTATTCATATGATGAGCTATTGGTATATAACAATTATGTTGATATGTGCTATGTTATTCATATGATGAGCTATTAGTATATGGTGATTATGTTGATATGTTGATATTAAATGACATTTATGTTCATATGAAATTTATGAAGTTTTAATGACATTTATGTTGATATATGTTAAGTTTTTTATATGCCAAACGCATGAATAATGCCTTGTGTTCTTTACATATGAACTTACTAAGCTATATAGCTTTCCCCCTTCCTTTCCTATGTTTCATAGTGACATTGAGCTAGCTCAGGTTGGAAATCGCCGGAGATTCTATCACACTATCAAGCTGTCATTTTGGCTAAAAATGAATTCAAGTATTTTAAGTCTATGGCATGTATAGGGACTAGGTCAATTTGTTATATGTGTCATGATTAATTTGGCTATATGTGTTGGCTTGTAATTGTTAATGCTTCATCTTATATATAGCCATGAATGATGGCTTATGCTAATTATAAGTTTATTCATATGTTAATGCCCTCTTGTGAATGTGAAATTAGTATGTTTTTAATGGGCTAAGTATGATGTTTTAAGCATGATAAATGATGGTATAAGAATGACATGTTATTGTCTTGTTTGTGGTTGTTTTTAATGGTTTAATGGTTTGGTAAATAGCCTTGTTTTTTGTCCACACGGGTAGACACACGGGCGTGTGCGACACACGGTCTGCCTCACGGGCATGTGTTCTGGCCATATGTCCCTTGCACTTAAATTTTGAAAAAGAAAACAGAATATCCAGAAATGAGCACACGGGCCGATACACGGGCGTGTGTCTCAACCATGTGTGCTACACGGCCTAGCACACGGGCGTGTGACACGACCGTGTGGCACAAGTTAGGGAGCACCCTAATTTAGACACGATCTGAAGCACTGGCATGTCCTAGGGTCACACGGGCGTGTCCCTTAGACCACATGGGCATGTGAGCCTTGTAACATTAAAAATTTTCTAAGTTTTGTAAAATTTTCCAAAGTTCTCGGTTTAGTCTCGAACCACTTCCGATGCATGTTTTAGGCCTCGTAGGCTCATTTTAAGGATGAAACGAATGTGTGTGAATGGTTTTTAATTTGTATGCAAATTTTATAACTTAGAATTGTGTGATTGCTTGTAATGTGAGTCCGGTAATGCCTCATAACCTGTTCCGGGGTCGAATATGGGTAAGGGTTGTTATAAAAATAGTACCCTAACCTATTCACTGGTAAGATTTTCGGGGACAAAAATCCCTAATGGGAGAAAGTTGTAACAGCCCGTTTTTAGTCAAATCAAAATAGTGGTTTCGGGACCACAAATTTGAAGTCAAAATATTTATTTTATTATTATTTTAATGTTTACAGCATGACTGAGTGATTGTGTGAAAATTTTGTTAAGAAACTTTATTGTTTGAATGGTCATTTTGATAAAAAAGACTAAATTGCGTAAGGCATAAAACTTAAATTCTAATAGCTAAAGGTGTCTAATAGCTATAGAACCTTAAATTTAAGGTCCTTATATTGTAATTAGACCATTTTAATTGTGAGTGGACAAAGATGGGCTTGCATTATATGGTTTTAATGAATTATAACTAAGGTTAATTTAGTAATTTGGTTAATTTAATAAGTTAAAAATTTAATAGCATAATATCATCATCTTCATTAAGTGATCACCACTGAAAATTAGGGTAAAAGGAAGCCATTATTATTCCTTTCATTTGGCCAAGCTCATTTGTGCAATTATAAGTCCGTTTTTGTCCTATTTTTAATCATTTCTATGTTTTTGTGATCGTTGCAGCTAGGTCTAGCTAGCCCAATGACTAATTTGCGAAACTGTTAAAGATTTTCAATGTTTCCATTGATGAATATGTATGAGTTTTGATGTTTGATGATAGAATTTGAATATTTGTTATGAATTGTAAAAGTTTTGTTAAGTGATTTTTAGTGAAAATGCATAATAAGGATTAAATTGAGAAATGTATAAAGTTAGTGGCTAAAATGTGAAATAAATTAAAAATATGGGCTCTTAGGGGCATTATAGTAATTCGGCTAGCATGGTTTAATTGGAATTTCATCAATTTGTGGTTTTGTAAAATAAGGACTAAATTGTAAAAATGTGAAAGTTTAAAGGCTAATGTGTAAATTAGCTCAAATGTATATTTTGGATTGAATTGAATAAATAGATGATTAAATGAGTCAATTTTGAATATATTTAGATCAAGAGAGGAGAAATACAGACTTAGATCGGGGAAAGAACAAAGTTACAGAATAGTTGACTCGATTCGCCGTTTGAGCAACCGAGGTAAGTTCGTATGCAATGAGCTTTATTTATGATTGTGTTTAGATGCTTTGGTATTGCATGAACTATGGAAACGAGACTACGGACATGTTCAACAACGATTCGAGAACGATTCAACATTCGAAATCCCGGTTGAACCTTAGGAATAGTTTAGGATGCTAGTGACATGTCATTAGGGGATACAGTGAGTTGGCTTCGGGCCATGATATAGCACTTCGGGTGCGAGATAAACCAATTTGGCTTTAGGCCATGGATATCGGCTTATTTGGCTTCGGGCTATGATATCAGAACTTTGGATATAAGTTACCTTGATTTGGCTTCGGGCCATGGTATAGGTACTTATCGTGTGAGACACTTGAGTATCCGACTCCTATTCCAAATGGTTCAATGGGTAAATGAAAGATGTGGTTGAGAATAAGATTGGTAAAGATGGTACAGGTACGTACGGAAATGAATTGAGTATTGAAACTATGGAATTGATGAGATCCTTGGTAAGTTATGTGAATGATCATTGATAGTTTTGTGATTTAATAGAATTGTTGTATATTGCTTTCTATTATTTGAATGATTAATGAATAGTGATATTTGCTCATTGTTAGCATACGAGCTTCCTAAGCTATATAGCATACTTTGTTGCTTTTCCATGTTTTATAGTGATTTCAAAGCTAGCTTAGATTCGGGGATCGTCAGAGACTTCATCACACTATCCGCTAACACTTTGGTACTTTTGAAACTATGTTTTGGGTCGTATGGCATATATAGGGATTTTGAGTCAATTTTGGTAAATGGTGTAGCCATTTGAGTTGGCTTATAAATATCTATGTTTGGTTTGTATATAGCCAAGGAAGTTGGCATATTTTGGTTGATTTGGATGTGTTTATAAATGTGCTAATGGTTTTGTTTTAGGTTTGGTAATTGACCTATCTTGTGAGATTAAGGTTGGATTTATGATGTTTAATGATATTAGGTATTTTGAATGTTATAGGGCTGATAATTGGGAAGCTATGTGCTTGTGAATTGGTACATGATAATGCATGTTTGGAAGGGTTTAGTTAATTGAATTGTATATGTAAATTAGTTATGAAATTAGATGTAAATTGTGGTATATTTGTGATTTGTATTGATGGTAAAGAAATGGTATGGTTTGAACAATTGTTGATGGTATTTAGCTGCATATTTGTGTCTTGAATTGGTACCATTTGGATTGTTTAGGTACATGCAAATTTGGGTGGAAAAATGGCTTGGTAAATAGCCTATTTTTGTCCACACGGGCAGAGACACGGGCGTGTGTCTCAGCCGTGTGTGACACACAATTTTGTTACACGGCTGTGTGTCCCTTGATGTGGTTTTAGAAATAAAGTCAGTATGCTCCACACTACGTCACACACGGGCGTGTGACTTCGCCGTATGGCATAAGTCAGTATACCCTACAGGTTTGACAGGGCCTAGTACACGGCATGGCACATGGGCTAGTCACACGGGCTTATGTGTTGGATGTAACAGCCCGATTTAGGGGCTAGTCGGAATAGTGGTTCAGAACCACTAATCCTGGGTCAGATAAAATTTATTTTAATATTATTTCATGAATTAGAGCATGGTTATATAGATGCATGAAAATTTTGGTGTTTTAATTTTAGCGATTTTATACTTAATCGCAAAAAAGGACTAAATCGCATAAAGTGTGAAAGTTCTATTTTAGTTGCTAGAGGTGCCAAATAGCAATAGAATTTTAATTGGAAGCCTTTAATGTGCAATTAGTCCTATATAAAGGTCATGGCCGGCCAAGGAAGACAAGGATATTAAAAGTTGACAAGGGTTGGTAACATTAGTTGACTAAATGAATAAAATAAGATAAAATAAACAAAGGCTACCATCTTTCCATTTTCTTTTCTTCTACCCACCGAAAATTCAAGCAAGAATAGAGTTTGAGAGCTTGAAATTTTCAGCAACATATCTTCCTTACAAGTAAGTCATTTTGGTGATTATTTTTAATGATTTTTGTACTTTTGGAGTCCCCAAAGCTTAAGCTAGCTAGAGAGGGGACTAAATTGCAATATGGTGAAAAGTTTAGAGTTTTGACATAAGAGCTTGCATGTGATTTACTGCATTTTTATGGAATAAAATGAGTCATATTTGTTAGATGAACAACTTTTGTGAAAGTTGTTGCCATGAAAACACCTAAATGAACCTTTTTTATAAATGTTGTAAAATTGGTAGTAAATGTGTGAAATATTAGGTTTTGATGATAGCCATAAGAGAAATAAATGTTCACCTAGGCTCATTAAAGGTAGAAATTGGATTAGAATTGATTTCTGAGCCTAGGGGTAAAATGGTCATTTTGCCAAAGTGTAAGGTAAAATAGTAATTTGGCCAAAGCATGATTATTAAAATGCTTTTATTAATGTGATGATTGAAACGAGCTAATTTGCTATTATAGAGCAAGAAGAACCAAGAGTCAACCTCGATTGGGGCAAGAATAAAGTCTCGGACTAGATTGACGACCTAGCTTATTTTGAACTCGAGGTAAGTTGTATGTGATGAATTCAACACTTGTGCTCGTATTGTTTGAGAATGATTGACATTATATTGATGTACAATATTCTAAGGAATTGAAATGTTGAAGTCTTAGTTGGACTATTATGAATGTGAGTAGAATATTATCGAGACTTGAGATAGATAAGGTCCTGTATAAGACCATGTCGGGGAGATGGCCTCGGCATCAAATTGAAATTTTGTATAAGACCATATTCGGGATATGGATTCGGTATTGAATATGAGAATCGTATAAGACCATATTTAGGATATGGCCTCGATGCTTGATGTGAGAATTCCTTATAAGACCATATCTGGGATATGGCATCGGCATTTAGAGGTGACCCCATGTAAGACCACATCTGGGATATGGCATTGGCTTCACGCTTATAATAATGACGATGAGTATACGTCTTTGAGTATCCCTAGTGATTAATGGGATAAATAGATAAGCTTGGAAATAGAAATGAGATTAGTACTAAAGTTATGCGATTGAGTAAATAAGGTACCTGTGAGAAATTGACGAGAATGTTACGATATGTGGCATGGTATGTTATAGATAAGAACATGTATGAGTAAGTTATGGCAAAGTATTTATGACCCTGTATGGTTATCAAATGTCATGGATTGATGTCATTATGAAGTTTATGTTTGAATGAATGTTTTGAATTGAGTTATTGGATGTGCCTTTAGGTTATGAGTTATGCTTACATGAGTTGAAATAAGTATGTTTGTAATGCAGGGTGGCATTTGGCTTGGAATATAGCCTTTTTAATGCCCACACGGGTAGACACACGAGCGTGTGTTTAGGCCGTGTGAGATACACGGTCAGCCCCATGAGCATGTTGAGTGGCCGTGTGTCCCCATGCATGTTAGGCTTACAAGTCAGTATGCTTAGTAGTAAACACACGGGCAGAGACACGGTCGTGTGTCTCAGCCGTGTGGGAGCACGGCCTAGGACATGGGCGGGTGCCCAGGTCGTATGAAGTCTGCACTTAAATGTGGAATTTAATTCGACACACGGTCTAAGGACACTAGCCTGTGCCTTGGCCGTGTGACCATAGTGAGATGATGACATCATAAACAGAATGCCAAGGTTTTGGCACACGGGATGAGACACGGGCGTGTGTCTGACTGTTTGAAATAAGTCAGTGTCGGCCACCGGTGAAAGTCATGGGCATGTCTTAGGGGCACATGGGCATGTTCTTAGAACAACACGGGCGTGTGGCCCCTATTTTGATGAAAAATTATCTAAGTTCATAAAAGTTTCTGGTTTAATTCCGAAGCTTCTCGGAAGTATGTATAGGACCTCGTAGGTCAAGAATGAACAGATTATTAGTTTAAACAAAATTTTATAGCTAAATTTGATATGTTGAAGCAAGCTAAGTTAGGTAACGCCTCGTATCCGGTTCTGACTTCGAACACAGGTAAGGAGTGTTACATTTAGTGGTATCAGAGCTACGATTTAGTCGATTCTAGGACTAACGTAGCGTAAGTATGAGTCTAGCTATACGTGCCGTACGTAAGAGTATTTCTGTAATGATAGTGTGACGACTCCTGATGGTTTGAATTGTGTTTTTATATAGTCATGGATCCCGGCCAAACTGTAACTAATGATGCTACGAGTAATGGGCCGGCTCCCGCGCAAGGGACCGCGCCAGTTGAGAGTAGACCCAAGACTATGGGTCAAGAAGAAGGGGCTCAAAAAGCCTTTCTCCAAATGATGAGCAACTGGTATACCGAGTACATACGAGCAAATCCTAATGCCCAACCCCCTCCACCCCCACCTTTTCCTCAGTCTGCTTCTGTGACTTCTCAAGTGGTTGAGGTAGTAAGAAGAGAAAGGCATCCGGTTGATAAGATCCGGAAATAAGGAGCCAAGGAATTCCAGGCTAGTAAGGACGATGACCCAGAGAGGGTAGAATTCTAGTTGGAGAATACCATCAGGGTATTTGACGAGTTGTCATGCACGTCTGAAGAGTGCAAGAAGTGTGTAGTATCTCTCTTGAGGGATTCGGCCTATTAGTGGTGGAACACCCTTGTGTCAGTGGTACTAAGGGAGAGAATTAGCTGGGAATTCTTCCAAGAGGAATTTCAAAAGAAGTATATTAGTCAGAGATTCATCGATCAGAAAAGAAAAGAGTTTTTGGAGTTAAAGCAGGGTCGAATGTCAGTGACTTAATACGAATGTGAATTCCTAAGACTTAGTAAGTATGCCTGGCAGTGCGTGTCTACCGAGGCCATCATGTGCAAAAGGTTCGAGGATAGGTTAAATGAAGATGTCCGTTTGTTTGTTGGTATCCTCGAGCTGAAAGAATTTGTGGTATTGTTGGATATGGCCTGTAAGGCTGAGGAACTAATCAAAGAAAAAAAGAAAGCTGAAATGAGTCTCGTGATTCGAAGAAGAGACAGTTAGGCAAGTCAATCCAATTTTCGTCCAAAAAGTCAAGAGAGTTTACTGCTCGATCAGTTACTTCAGCTGGATTTTCAAACAGAAGTAAGGGCAAATAGTTATCGAGGTCTAAAACCAAGACTACATTAGTTGCCAATGTTGGCAACGCTCGACTGAGCAGACCGGAGTGCCCGCAGTGTGGCAGACATCATTTCGGTAACTGCCGAGCAAATGAGAAGGCTTGTTTCAAGTGTGGGTCTCTAGGCCATTTTATCAGATATTGCCCCGAGGTGGGTGAGAAAGAGAAATATCAGAATGCGAGACCGGGGAGTACTGCTAGAGGAAGACCACAGAGGAAATCGAGAAATGAAATGAGTAGCAAGAATATATTCAGAGAGCAGACTACAAGAGTCGAGGGTAGAGCACCGGCAAGAACATATGCCATTCATGCTCGTGAGGAGGCATCTTCCCCTGACGTAATCACGGGTACATTTTCTCTTTACGATACTAGTGTTATAGCTTTAACTAATCCAGGATCTACTCACTCATACATATGCATGAAATTAGTCTCTAGCATGGGTTTGCCTATAGAGTCTACTGCATTCGTAATAAAGTGTCTAATCCCTTAGGTAAATATGTGTTGGTTGATAGAGTATGTAAAAGTTGCCCTTTGATGATTATGGGTCATTGCTTTTCGATTGATCTTATTTTATTACCGTTTGATGAGTTCGATATCATCCTTGGGATGATTTGGTTAGTTACTCATGATGTGATTGTGAATTGTGGAAATAAGTATATCGAATTAAAATGTAAAAGTGGAGATCTTATTCGTGTTGAATCAGATAAGCAAGACAGATCACCAGTAGTGATATCATCCTTGTTGACTCAGAAATATTTAAGAAAGGGGTACGAAGCTTACCTTGCCTTTGTGATGAATACTAAAGAGACTGAGTTGAGAATTGAATCAGTGCCTATAGTATGCGAGTATCCAGATGTTTTCCCGGAGGATTTGCCAAGGCTACCTCCAGTTAGAGAAATCGAATTTGGGATTGAGTTAGTTCCCTGTACTGCCCCTATTTCTATTGCTCCGTACAGAATGGCTCCAACCGAGCTAAAGGAGTTGAAGGTACAATTGCAAGAATTAATGGATAAAGGCTTCGCAAGATCGAGTTATTCTCTGTGGGGTGCTCCCATATTATTTGTAAAGAAGAAAGATGGTTCCATGAGGTTATGCATAGATTATCGGCAGCTCTACAAATGTAACTATGAAGAACAAGTAACCATTGCCGAGAATCAATGATTTGTTTGATCAATTGAAGGGAGCCAATGTGTTTTCCAAAATAGACTTAAGGTCTAGGTACTATCAGTTGAGAGTCAAGGACTCGGATGTGCCAAAAACCACATTTAGGACTAGGTATGGCATTATGAATTTTTGGTCATGCCTTTTGGTCTAACGAATGCCCCTGCTATTTTCATAGACTTGATGAATCGCATTTTTCAGCCATACTTGGATAAATTTATCGTGGTCTTCATCGATGATATATTGGTCTACTCTCGAGATGAGGATGAGCATGCCGAGCATTTGAGAACGATTTTGCAAATATTGAGAGATAAACAATTGTATGCCAAGTTTAGTAAAAGTGAATTTGGCTTAAGGAAGTAGGATTTTTAAAGCACATTGTCTTGAGAGATGGAAGTAGAGTTTACAGTGATGCATCCATGAATGGATTGGGTTGTGTACTTATGCAATAGGGTAAGGTGATTGCTTATGCCTCTAGGCAATTAAAGCCGCATGAGAAGAATTACCCGACTCACGACTTAGAGTTAGCTGCAATTGTATTTGCACTAAAGATTTGGAGACATCATTTATATGGTGAGAAGTGTCGGATATTTACCGACCACAAAAGTCTGAAATATTTGATGGCGCAAAAGGAATTAAATTTGAGGCAACGAAGGGGGTTAGAGTTAATCAAGGATTACGACTTAGTAGTTGATTAAAACCCGGGAAAGGTGAATGTAGTCACTGATGCTTTGAGCAGAAAATCATTGTTTGCGCTGAGAGCCATGAATACTCAGATGGCTTTGTTAGATGATGGTTATATTCTAGCCGATCTGAGGGCTAAACCATTGTTTCTTCAAAAGATTTGTGAAGCTTACAAAGAGGACAGCAGCTTGCGAGCCAAAGGATTTTTATGTGAGGCAAATGTTGAATCGAACCTCGGGTAAATCCTGATGCATGCCTGACATTTCGAGATAGGATCTGTGTACCTAGAAATGATAAACTTATTCTTAATATTTTGCATAAAGCACATAGCGGATGTTTAACTATACACCCTGGTAGCACGAAGATGTACAATAACTTGAAGAAGTGGTATTGGTGGCCTAGTATGAAGAAAGACATTTCTGAATTTGTGTCGAGATGCCTAATTTATCAACAAGTGAAGGCTGAACACCAAGTACCTCCGGGTCTACTTCAGCCTATTATGGCTCTTGAATGGAAATGGGACCATATTACTATGGATTTCGTTATGGGCTTGCCATCGACGCTGAAGAAGAAAGATGCAGTATGGGTCATGGTTGGTAGACTCACGAAGTCAGCCCATTTCATACCCGTGCGGGTTGATCACTCGATTGATAAATTGGCGGATCTGTACGTAACTGAAATAGTAAGACTTCATAGAGTACTGTTATCGATCATTTTGGATAGAGATCCGAGATTTACATCACGATTTTGGAAGAAGTTGCAAGAGGCTTTAGGCACAAAACTGAGTTTCAGTACAGCTTTCCATCCACAAACCGACGGGCAGTCAGAAAGAATAATACAGATACTCGAAGACATGCTTCGATGTTGTGTTTTAGAATTCCAAGGTAATTGGAGAAATACTTACCGTTGGTGGAATTCGCTTATAACAACAATTTTCAGTCAAGATTGAAAATGGGGCCCTATGAGGCATTGTATGGGCGTAAGTGTAGAACGTATTTATACTGGACAGAACTTAAGGAGAATTAGATACGCGGGGTCGATTTAGTTAGGGAAACTGAAGAAAAAGTAAATATGATACGTGAATGTCTGAAAGTGGCCTCAGATAGACAAAAGTCCTATTTGGATTTGAAAAAGAAAGAGATTAAGTTCCAAGTAGGTGATAAAGTGTTCCTGAAAGTATCACCGTGGAGAAAAGTCCTCAGATTTGGCCAGAAAGGCAAATTGAGTCCGCGTTTTATCGAACCTTATGAAGTTACCAAGAGGATAGGATCGGTAGCTTATCATTTGGCCTTGCCACCAGAGCTGGTAAAGATTCAAGATGTTTTCCACGTATCCATGTACACGTATCCATGTTACGACGATACCGTTCTGACCCTTCACATGTGATTTTGCCGTCAGAGGTAGAGATTCAACCATACATGACTTATGGCGAAGAGCCGATAAAAATTTTGGCACGGGAGGTCAAACAATTGAGAAACAAAAGTATAGCTCTTGTGAAAGTGCTATGGCAAAGACATGGAATCAAAGAGGCTACATGGGAGCCCGAGGAGTCTATGAGAAACCAATATCCCAACCTTTTCACTAGTAAGATTTTCAGGGACGAAAATACCTAAAGTGGGAGAATTGTAACAGCTCGATTTAGGGGCTAGTCGGAACAGTGGTTCAGAACCACTAATCTAGGGGTAGAGAAAATTTATTTTAATATTATTTCATGAATTAGAGCATGGTTATATAGATGCATGAAAATTTTGGTGTTTTAATTTTAGCTATTTTATGCTTAATCATGAAAAAAGGACTAAATCGCATAAAGCGTAAAAGTTCTATTTTAGTTGCTAGAGGTGCCAAATAGAAATAGAATTTTAATTGGAAGCCTTTAATGTGCAATTAGACATATCTAAAGGTCATGGCCGGCCAAGGGAGAGAAGGAAAATAAAAGTTGACAAGGGTTGGTAACATTAGTTGACTAAATGAATAAAATAAGATAAAAGAAACAAAGGCTACCATCTTTCCATTTTCTTTTCTTCTACCCATTGAAAATTCAAGCAAGAATAGAATTTCAGAGCTTGCAATTTTCAGCAACATATCTTCCTTACAAGTAAGTCATTTTGGTGATTATTTTTGATGATTTTGTACTTTTGGAGTCCCCAAAGCTTAAGCTAGCTAAAGAGGGGACTAAATTGCAATATGGTGAAAAGTGTAGAGTTTTTCCATGAGAGCTTGCATGTGATTTACTGTATTTTTATGGAATAAAATGAGTCTTAGGTGTTAGATGAACAACTTTTGTGAAAGGTGTTGCCATGAAAACACCTAAATGAACCTTTTTGTAAAGGTTGTAAAATTGATAGTAAATGTGTGAAATATTAGGTTTTGATGATAGCCATAAGAGAAATAAATGTTCAGCTAGGCTCATTAAAGGTAGAAATTGGATTAAAATTTATTTCCGAGACTAGGGGTAAAGTGGTCATTTTGCCAAAGTGTAAGGTTAAAATAGTAATTTGGCCAAAGCATGATTATTAAAATGCTTTAATTAATGTGATGATTGAAACGAGCTAATTTGCTATTATAGAGCAAGAAAAACCTAGAGTCAACCTCAATTGGGGAAAGAATAAAGTCTCGGACTAGATTGACGACCTAGCTTATTTTGAAATCGAGGTAAGTTTGTATGTGATGAATTCAACACGTATGCTCATATTGTTTGAGAATGTTTGACATTATATTGATGTATAATATTCTAAGGAATTGAAATGTTGAAGTCCTAGTTGGACTATTATGAATGTGAGTAGAATATTTTCAAGACTTGAGGTAGATAAGGTCCTGTATAAGACCATGTCAAGGACATGGCCTCGGCATCAAATTGAAATTTTGTATAAGACCATATTCGGGATATGGCTTCAGTATTGAATATGAGAATCGTATAAGACCATATCCGAGATATGGCCTCGATGCTTGATGTGAGAATTCCGTATAAGACCATAAAAAACATCAGCACTCAGAGGTGACCCCATGTAAGACCACATCTGGGATATGGCATTGGCTTCACGCTTATAATAATGACGATAAGTATACGTCGTTGAGTACCCCAAGTGATTAATGGGATAAATAGATAAGCTTGGAAATAGAAATGAGATTATTACTAAAGTTATGTGATTGAGTAAATACAGGTACCCGTGAGAAATTCACGAGAATGTTACGATATGTGGCATGGTATGTTATAGATAAGAATGGGTATGAGTAAGTTATGGCAAAGTATTTATGACCTTGTATGGTTATCAAATGTCATGGATTGGTGTCATTATGAAGTTTATGTTTGAATGAATGTTTTGAATGTAGTTCTTGGATGTGCCTTTAGGTTATGAGTTGTACTTATATGAGTTGAAATAAGTATGTTTGCAATGCAGGGTGGCATTTGGCTTGGAATATAGTCTTTTTAATGCCCACACGGGTAGACACACGGGCATGTGTCTAGGCCGTGTGAGACACACGGTCAGCCCCATGAGCGTGTTGAATGGTCAAGTGTCCCCATGCATGTTAGGCTTACAAGTCAGTATGCTCAGTGGTAAACACACTGGCAGAGACACGGCCGTGTGTCTCAGCCGTGTGGGAGGCACGGCCTAGGACATGGGTGGGTGCCCAGGCCATGTGAAGTCTGCACTTAAATATGGAATTTAATTCGACACACGGTCTAAGGACACGGGCATGTGCCTTGGCCTGTGACCATAGTGAAATGATGACATCATAAGGAGAATGCCAAGGTTTTGGCACACGGGATGAGACACGACCGTGTGAGGGACACGGGCCAGGGACACGGGCGTGTGTCCTGCCGTGTGAAATAAGTCAGTGTCAGCCACGGGTAAAAGTCACGAGCATGTCTTAAGGGCACACGGGCGTGTCCTTAGAACAACACGGGCATGTGGCCTCTGTTTTGATGAAAAATTTTCTAAGTTCGTAAAAGTTTCCAATTTAATTCTGAAGCTTCTCGGAAGTATGTTTAGGACCTCATAGGTCGAGAATGAACATATTATGAGTTTAAACGAAATTTTATAGCTAAATTTGATATGTTTAAGCAAGCTAAGTTAGGTAAGTCCTCATATCCGGTTCCGGCTTCGAATACGGGTCAGGGGTGTTACATTGGCCATGTGACCCCAGTCAAAGAGTTACACGAGGTCGGACACAAGCTAGGACACGCCATGTGCTCCCATTTCGAATGTCCACACAGCCTATTGCACGAGTGTGTCTGGTGGCCGTGTGAGACACACGACCTAGCCACAGGGGCGTGTGTCCCCTGTTTTGATAAAAATTTTCAAAGTTTCATGAAAGTTACTTGAGTTATCGATTTAGTCCCGAACCACTCCCAAAGGATGTTTAGGGCCTCGTAGGCTCATAATAGGGACCATGCGATTGAAATTAATTGATGTTTGCTTGTAATGTGAAAATTTATGTAAAGTTGAATGTTTAATTGTTTTATAAGTCCGGTAATACTCTGCAACCCTATTCCGGTGTTGAATACGGGTGAGGGGTGTTACACTAGCAAATAACTAATGGGGGTTGGTTGACTTCGATGTGGTTCACCAAATCTTTGACTAGAGACATAAGTCGCGTAAATTACCAAATGGCTCCATTTTATCTTCCGATCTCAATTTTATCGACTTAGACAAATTAGGTCTGGTTTATCTTCCAATCTCGCTGATTAGTCTGGGACTAACTGTAACACCCCTATCCTATAACCGACGCCGGAATAGGGTTAGGAGCATTACCAGATAGATCAGAAACTTACATAACATTTCATACATTACATTCATCATTTACAATCATAGTGTCCCTTAAATGAGTCATCAAGACCCTAAGCATGCTTATAAACCAAGTTGGGACTAAACCAAAACACATATGAAATTTCATGAAAATTTTAAACTTTTCTAAAATACAGGGGAGACACGCCCGTGGGAGGAGACCGTGTGCCCTCCACGGCCTTTAGACACCCCCGTATATCTATCCGTGTCTATATACTGACTATATCACCACGGTCACTAGGCACGTCCGTGTGCCATGGCCATATGCTACTAGGCCATATACTGACTTCCCCACCACGGCCACCAAGCACGCCCGTGTGCCATAGCTGTGTGCTCTTAGCTAGCTACTGACTTGCACACCATGGCCAGCTGACACGCCCGTATCTAGGCCGTGTACTACTAAGCTACATCCTGTCAATTCACCCACGGTCTCTCCAGCACGCGTGTAAGTTACAAATCGTGTGACATTATAGGCCATTTACAAGGCCAAAATGCCACCTATAAGGGTCAAACCTACAAGCAACATATATCATCCCATTTAATGAACATATAGCAACCAAAAACATACTAATTTACCCATTCAAACCATGCATTCAACATCTAATTCATTCATGCCATCCTTCAAGACAAAACATATACATAGCCAAAGCATATCTTCATCATTTAACAAACCAAAAACTTGACTAATTTATGGGCATTAAACCTTGCCAAAACAACATCACATACCAATTCATCAAGGCATAATATTAACCAAAATAACCATATCTCATGACTAAGTATATACATCAACTTGTACCAAAACTAGACTATACATGCCATATCTAAATATAACCATTCCTAAAATGTACCAAAATGAGTTTATTAGTGTGATGACAATCCGTGACGGTCCCGAGCCTTCAGTAGCTTTAACGACCTATAAAACAGAGAAAACACACACAGAGTAAGCTTTCCAAAAGCTTAGTAAGTCATATACAAATAACATAACATAATTCATTCATAAGTATGGCAATTTGAATTCATTAACATACCCTTAATTCAAGCACATAAATGAACTCTTTGCTCACTTGGTTTGCCATTTCTTACCAATCCACACATCCCAAAGATCTCATTTGCTCATATCTCAAACACACGTATATCTCAAATGTTCATTTGCATTAATGCACATAAATACTTATCTTCTATACTTATACAAAGCATATATATATATCAATGTACCTGAAACGGATGTACATTCACGTATTTGTTCCTAGCTCGGAATTATAATTCATATCACAGTTTTGCCCATTAAACCGTAAGGAGATCTAGTAAGATACTCACAAAGCTCGGAAAAGTCGTGCAATACCAACATCCCATACAAAGTCTTATATGCACTCAGATATCGATGCCATCGCTCCGCATGTGGTCTTACTCGTATTCGTGATATTGATGCCACTTTGTCGCATGTGGTCTTACTCGTATTCAGATATCGATGCACCGCCGCAGCATGTGGTCTTACTCGTGATTCGAGATATCGATGCCATCGTCCCCGAGTGGTCTTACACGTATTCGATATCGATGCCACCGCCCCGTCCAGATAGGGTCTTACTCGTATTCAGATATCGATGCCACTGTCCTAGACAGGGTCATACTCGTATTCAGATATCGATGCCACTGTCCTAGATAGGGTCTTACTCGTATTCAGATATCGATGCCACTGTCCCAGACAGGGTCTTACACGAGTCTCAAATCAACGCCAACGTCCCATACGTGGTCTTATATGATAAAAACAGAATAGATATCTATGACGTGACTTAGCCAAACTTATCTATTCCTAGGTTCGTACGGGGCTTCTCGGACTTAGTCACTATATCGAACTTATCTCAAAACTTCAAATGTATAACCTCTCATAAGCATTCATTATCATCATTATTCATATGAAGCATTATAATTGCATACTTATACATTTATTTGCATAGTGACTTACCTCAGATTCGGTTTATCGGAATGAAAACGGCTACTCGGTTACTTTCGCTTTCCCACGATCTAAATTCGTTTTCCTCGATTCTTAATCTAAACATATTTAGAATTAATCCTTTTATTCACTAATTCATTAAATTCAATCCATACACACATATTTTGGGCTATTTACAATTTAGCCCTTACATTTGCACATTTTATCAATTTAGTCCATTTTTCTCAAAACATCAAATTCACAAAATCCACACATACACATGCTTAGCCGAATACATATACATCACATACAAGCCCACATTTTTCATCAAATTTGCAAATTAGTCCTCCAAAATAATATTTTTACAATTTAGCCCTATTTAGCTAGATTCATCAAAAATTCAAGAACAAAATATGCTCATCTACCACCAATCTATCATTTAACACCTTAAAGCATCACAAAGCTCAACATATCATCAATGGCATAACTCACAAACATCACCAATACACAAAATTGAGACATGGGTTTGATAGTAGACGAAGCAACGATTGCAAAAACATAGAAATTATCAAAAACCGACTCAAAACATACCTTAATTCGAGCTTTCAAATGGCCGAACCCTTGCTTGGTTTTTTTCTTTCTTTTTCTTTTATGGTTTCATCAAGAAGATGGTAAAATGAAAACCATCCACTCGTGTTTCTTTTATATTATAATATAAACATATAAAATAAATATAATATAACTTTAACTATTAAAGTAAATGTAATAATCATATAGTATAAATATATATATCATCATTCATTGCCGTCCACTACATATATAGGATTGGCTTAATTGCCATATAAGGCCTTCACCTTTAAAAAGCCACAACACTTTAATACCTTAACAAATAGCAAGCAACTTTCACACTTAATGCAATTTCATCCTTTTGTCAAATTAAACAAACAGACAAACAAATTAACTTAAGGAAATTTACCACATGCTTAGTCACATATTTATGGCACAGAATATAATATTAAAATATTATAAAGACTCAGATTTATGGTCCCGAAACCACTGTTCCAACTAGGGTATAAACCGGCCTGTTACACTAACAAACGGGTGCGCAACAAAATTACCTTTCGGTCTCACTTTATCTTAATATTCCCTTAAGGGCGTCACTACCTAAGTTCTTAGTTCTATTCAGTTAGTCCAATTTGTTATGATTTAGTCCTTTGTCCAAAGATTTCAATTTATCCATATCTCCATCAACCAACCTCTTTAAAGGTTTAGCTATACATGCTCAAAGTAAAGAAAATAAACATGGTAATGGAAAACAAGGCAACCATGAAAGCAAAGCTAAAGAAAAATATAAAAGTTGAGATTTTTGTGCAAGAAAACTTAAATAGAATGAAACAAAAAGCATTTAACAGAAAAATCTAAAGCAATAAACATAAAAGGAATAAGCTTTGACGGATGTAAAGTAAAATAAACTGAAGTACATGAAACTAAAGCTTAAAGAGTCTTGAAAACAAAGTACAGGGGCTAGAAATGTAAATAAACTGTAGCTACAATGCTTATTAACTTAACTAACATAAAGAACAACAAGAATAAGAAGTAAACGTAGAAAAATAAACTCTAATCTAAGGTAGATGAAGAGAAAAATAAAAACTGTAGAAAATTTGCAGAGAAAACTAAAGAAAACCTAGAGAAAACTAAACCTAAAACTAAGTTAATGTATGTGTCTCTCCTCCTCAGCAATTTTTGGCTATTTTGAAATGTATTATGATGACTTTTCGATGCCAAAAATGCCCCTACACAAATATTGTGTGATTGGTAGGCCGGGTAGACAAAAGTTGTCATTTTTGTCCAAGTTTGTCCCCTTAACGAAGGTGATATCATGATACCTAGAAGAGGATATCGTGATATCTCGAGCAGTGTTGAAACATGGGGTCTTCCTTGGGAGGGGGATATCGCGATACCCAAGGGAATATCGCGATACCACTGAAGATTGTCATTGGTCTTCTACACTGTCAGAGGTATCGCAATCCCAATGGTTGGATATTGCGATACCCTTGCCCTAGGTGTCGTTCCAGATCATTTTCGACCTCCGACACATCCCTACAGCACTCAAACACACATTAGGCCTCTAAATGGAACTAGTGGCCAATTTGGGTCAAAAAAAGACAAAATTGAGACATTTTCACTTATTACCCGAAAATATGAAAATAACAAAAAAATTTATGCTAGAAACTCTATTTTGCTCGAGAAAAAGCTCATTAAATGTGTCGAAAAAGTCTAATTTGCCACGTCGATTTGTGGTAGATCAGTTTCACATCCCAATCACATAAAAATACAAAGCCAACATATTTTGCATTTTATTCATTTTAGATCTTATATCCGGGATACTCGTATTTTTTTGTATTTAACATCGAATCAAAATCTGATTTCACATTATTTCATTAGGGACCTTATACTTTTCATTTACAGCATAATTTCATGGTAGTTTTTAATTTATTCAATTTAGTCCCTAATATCACAAAGTTATCTAACAAGTTTAACTTGATTTCTAACTTAGTCCTCATCATAATCTTAACTTACTAAATATCAATTTATTCAAATCAATCTCAAAATCATCAATTTCATTTTATTGGAAACTTGATAAATATCTAAAATTGATCAAATTAACACATGGGCTAGATAGATTAAGCTCTCATGATCAAGAATCTATAAAAATTAAAGGAAAAAGGCTTGGTTACCTTTGAAAATTAATAGTTGAATGCTTGGTTGAAAGTTGAAGCTTTCTTTCCTCTTTTTTTTTCTTGGCTTGGATGGTGGAAGAAAATTAAACTTCATCTTTCATTGCACTAAGTTGTCATTTATACTTGGTTTAATATTTAATTAAACTAGTTAATGATAATTACTTACTTAATTAACCTTATTTTATGTTTTTTAATTGTAATTTCATTGAATAAATTACCATCATCATCACCATCATTTCCCACTAACTTATAAAATAAAAAATGGTTTAATAATGATTTTGGCCCTTTGGATTATTGCTAACTAGGTCCTCAAGCATTTTCTAAATTAAAACTTAATAGCGATTAGATTTTTACAATTTAGTCTCTAAGTTTAATTAACGATTTTCTTGGTTAAATTACTTAACTGATCTTTTACATGTTTTCATATTATCTCTGTAAATCTTTCTATTTTACATTTACGAACTCGGTTTATGAAAACAGGGTTCCAAAATCGTATTTTTTGACACCGTCTAAAATTAGATCGTTACACAAAGAGGCGGGCGACGAAATTCAGCAAAAGAACCAAACATCCACTAAACTGGAGACGAAGGCGACAAAACCATCCCTAAAATCACTTGCAAAAGCAAGACTACATGAATAAGCAATACTAAAAAATGTGTTGCAAGAGCAAACAAAAACCTCTACAAATGTAGACTTATTAAGCAATGGAAAAAAAAAAAAAAAAAACATATAAAACTCAAAACAGCACAAGCCCAAACATATAAAACTCAGTTAATGGATTTACCAACCACCTTTTGAGCTAGGATACAATTTTCAAATTGATAACTATGGGGACAAAAATGGGAAAATGGAAATAAGCTTTTAATCGTATTAATATAAAGATTAAATTATGTTATCGGTATAACACATCAGTAGCGGATTGAGTCCCTATATCGTAATTTTGTCATTTTTAGTTTCATTGCTTTTTGAATTTTCAAATATCAATCCTAATCAAAATCATAAATGTTTTTTTTTTTATATAATTGAGGGTAAGGGTTGAGGTTGCTTGGGATTCAACCTAAGCACTCATGCCTACAACCTAAAACTCTTGTCATTAGGTCAAAGGGTTGTTGGCCAAAACCATAAATGTTAAATTCATTTTGTCATTTTCAAAATGTTATGCAAATACACACACACATATATATAACATGTGTAATTTTATGTTAGCTGTATTTTCACATAATGGGCAATAAGTCATGCTATTTTATTTAATGGATTTATTGATTACCTTTTACGTCGGGACTCAAATTTCAAAATTGAAAATATAGGGATTAAAATGACCAAATTAAAAAATAAAAACTAAATTCACAACTTACCTATAGTACAATACTAATAATAGAGTTTAACCTAACGAATTTAACTGATAACATTTAGATCAAAATTAAAATTTTAAAATTTTAAAAATTCAAAAAAATAAATTAACTAAATTAAAATACAAAAATTAAATCCAATTTACGCTAATAACACGTATCACTTCATTTCAGTCGGCCCTTTTTTATTTAGAAATAAATTTCCTCTAAGATATTCAAATACGATGGTTTAATCCCCGTGCAATTTTTGGGATGAGTAACTTGCAACCAAAGAATCTTTGAGAAAATAAGCATATGTCAGTGCCACTATAGTTTATCGAACAAAATATTCTTGGTAAAGTAGAAACATAAATAAATAAATAAAAGACCAACTAATAGAAATGTGCTTTTTCCGATCTTTGTATTGCTTTATCTGTGAGGTAATTAATGTATTCACAACTGATAACACAAGTGGTAGTGGTCGGTCACCACTAATGTCAACAAGGGAACAGTGTAAATGAGGGCTCTATCTCTGTCTTCCTACTACCAAAATTAATCCTTCGTAATTTCTCATGACACCAAATTAACTGATCTGTGCTTATTTTCAACATGTTTAAAACTCTCGAAACCAATTTCAGCTCAACTTGAGCGATGAACAATGTATGATCTAATAGATTTCTCTGATATTGCCTTTGGAGCCTCTTTATTATGCAGTTTGTACTTCTCTGGATTTCCTTTAGCCTTTTCTCCTTCTGCATGGGAGGATGATATTAGAAACAAGCCGAAAACTTGGAAATAATTTGTATTCAAAAAGAGGTTGAGGAAGCATGCCTTTTGAAGTTCAGTTCTAACATCCATCAAAAGTTCCAAGTCAATAGGGTCATGTGGAGCAACCTGCGCTTGCTGGGGAGTCTTTGAGGTCGCATTCGTGTTGTCTTTGTCGGCTCGAAGGAATTCCCATAAAACATGCATGGATTCCTCAATCATATCACTTAACACTCCATTTGACACTGCATCTTCTAATTTATATTTTGAACAATCATCTGCAAGGGCATTCACCTTACTGATGCTTTACGCAGTTTCTCAAGAATTAACAACTTGTTGGAGACTATATGTATAGGTTAAGATCAGATCTCATTAATTACCTTTAATAACTGGAACTTGAAGAAGAAGTCTCAGTGCACATCTGTTTTTTGCATAATTTTCAACTCTTGGTCTGTCTTGAAAAGGTTCATCCTCTAAAAATCTTTGCACAAGCACTTGAAAACGTTGAAATTCCCCAGCAGCTTGATTATATTGATGAGTAGCGAGCCTGTCACATTCCCACAACCTTTTTACTTTTCCATATTGCCAATGAAGTATTTCCCAGGACAGGCATACTTGTCCAACATAGACGGTTTCAAAGGCCATGTGCAAATCTCTAATCAACTTCATTGCCGGATCAGCCTCAGGCTTCTGTTGTTTAAATGGCCATACATTATGTGAGAGAAGGGACTTAATTGCTGGAGCTGAAGATCTTCCAAATGCACTGCTTAGTCGAACTGGGTCTTTTAGTTGAAGTAAACCTAAAGTTCAATGGATCATCACCAAAAAAAGAAACAACTCAATACAGTAACCTCATTTCTCCTTCATAAGGAATTTAGAATCTTGGACGGTGTTTAGGACAATTTAGAACCATAATGAGACATGGAAACGGGGTAGTTACGATATGAATGGGTTGATGGACTTCCAGAGAAGGGGGAAGGTGGATCACATGGCATTAAAACATTAACACCTGATAGAGAGTGGTTTTATCATGAATTTGAGTGAAAAAGCATTTATGTGCACATTAATTAGTAAAATGATGATGGGAATAAAGAGAGATGGAGACCCACCAAGCAACTGAGGAAAAATAGAAAAAAGAAGCTGAATTTTCTAAAGATCATGAGACAAGGAGGACCCAGAATTATTTGATTAATGCCCTACCAAGATACCTATAGCAAAAAAAAAAAAAAAAAAAAAAAAAACCATAACCATAGAAAGAAAAAAGAAATGAAATGAGGTTCATTGGTGACTTACTGACAGCATGCATGGTCTGGGAATTCAAAATGTCCAGTTTCCTCATTTTATCAGAGTAACTCTTGTATACCTTTTGAATTTCAGCAATATGATATTTGTGATCGTATTTTTCTTCAATTTTGAGTGGCCCTAGCTGTTCCACCATCTTTGGAGACTCAGAGTCTTCTAAAATAGTTGGAAGCCCCCCAGTCCTTGCTAATTTGAGTTCTATTTTCAGCCGCTCCATTAAACCATCATCATTGTCTTCTTCTTCTTGCTCATCACAACTGGAGAAGATGAACTCCTCCCGCAAGGTCGTTTGCTGAGTTTTTTCAGGGGAAACCATTGAGTTGAACTCTTCCTCATCACCTTCGTCCTCGATGCTTAAATCTTCCCCCATTACACGCAACTTTTCAGACCGCGGTTCCAATTCTATGAATTCCTCGTCAGAATCATTGATGAGACTTCTTATGATGTTGCTAGTGCGTTCATGAATTCCGTGCTCCATGTTTTGGGCATCGGTTAGCACATAACTTAAGTCCAGCCTATTGGCCAACACTTGATGAGTAATAGACTCAACGTCAACCACGTTGTTTCTTGGGCTAAATATCTCCCCATCTTTTTTAGGTTTTTCTATATACATGTCAATCACGAAAAAGTAGTCCAAATTGTCTTCAACATGATCACCAGGACCTTGTATGTCACTTGCGTCTTTCTCTGACCTTTCCTCAACTGATTCCTGTGCTTTTTCTTTAAAAGAATCTTTTGTTTCAATCTCCCCGTGCTTTGGTTTCTCCGATAACTTCTCAACATAATCCTTTGGGATCTCTTTAACAACATCTTCTATTTTGATGTTGTTCTGCTCTGGTTTTTTCTCCTCAACTGACTCGTCTTGATTGATATATTTCTCAAAATCCTTTTCAAAGAAGAATCTCAGAGCAGATTCCTCTGTTTCATTTTCCAAAACAAAATCTGTTTCCCCTAGCTGTGGTTCCTTCTGCAAAACGTTTTCAAGCATCAAACTTTCTGATATCTCTTCAACAGGCTCCTCTGTTTCCCTTTCATCAACGAAATTTACTTGCAGACAATTCTCCTCAACTTTTTCAACAGTAAAACTCCCCCCAGAATCCTCAGCTTCAACCTCAATTTTCCCAATATCAGCATCGGCAGAGTCCCTTGAAACAAGAATTCTACCATCGCAATTGGCAGAACCCATATAAAATTCATGAACAGAATAGCTCTCAGCTTTGGGTTCTTCAATGAATCCGCTAAAACCTTTCCTATACAAAAACTCATATTTGCTTGAGCTTGCCACCAATGAGGAGTTGTCTGCTTCTCTATTTCCTTGATCTACATGATCACTGTTCTGTCTCTCTTTCACCCCATCAAAGTTTGAATCCGAACATGCCCCGGAGTCATTCTCTGCAAAGCGTTTAATGGCTGAAGGCCTGCAAAACACCTCCAAACAAAAAGTAAAGCATTAATCCAGTACCTTAAACCCTAAGAAAAACAACAACCTAACAAAACCAAAGTTCCAAACCTGAACAAGGATCCAAGTATTGATCCAAAAACATAAGCAATGAACTTGGAGAGAAAAACCCAGAAGGAAGCAACAACTGGAAGCATATTCGTATACCAAAACCCATGCATAAAACCAAAACGAAAATCAAAATGGGTTTTCTTCAACATGATAAATCTAATGGTACACATTGAATCGATCTTAATCAAAGCTAAAATAATTTCTCTCCCCATCAAAGAGTAATATTCATTGGACAAAGTAGAACGTCCACTCGTTTCGAAAGTGAAATATTTGGAGTCAAGTTGATTGTCGAAAGGCGAGATTTATGGAGGAGAGATTTAGAGAAAGGGGGGGAAATTACTTATATGGTGTTTAAGAAGAAAAAGGAAATCGAGAAAAGAGGCTTTGATTTCGAGGAAGATTTTCAATTATAAAGTTTGAACAGTTAAAAGAGTTTCTGTTTCAGTTTGTTGGAATATTCTAAGAGTGGACTGACACGTTATAAGTTGAGTCAAATTCTTCGTTAATGTTAAAGAGGGAAGAAATCGAATTAATAATAAATAAATACTATTTTTGCAAAGCTCTTGCGGGGTTATTATATTAATTGAATTAAAATTTAACGAGAGATTTTATTGAATTTTTTTTAATAAAACATTGAATGCATAGTGCTAGTCCACTATCTCCAATGTTTTTCTTATTATTATTATTTTATTATTTTATTATTTTTCGATTATTTTTCAGGAAAAAAATTACGATTAAAATTTTGAATGATCAAGATTTTCAAACCTCTCAAGATTAGATATTAAAGTCTTAAGGTCGGAAAAAAGATCGTGATTAAATACCAAATATAAGGCTTGTAAACCATAATGAAACAAATATGATGACTTAAAAAGGAGGATTATGGCGCCCCAATCATAAAGATTCCAAATGATTCTTTACTAAAAAAAAAATGAATTAAAGATGCATGTATATGTATAAAAACTACATATTTTGACTATAGATGTATGTCTAAAGCACTCTCGCATAATGTAACTTATTTTAAATATGGAAGGTAAATATTCTCTGGCAAGAATAGTAAGATTCTCTGACGCATGAATAGTAAATATTCTCTGTAGTTTGTATTAGATTCTTTGTCGCATTAATAGTAAATATTCTCTGTCGCATTAATAGTAAATATTCTCTGTCGTTTGTATTAACAAATTCTGAATAATATTCTTCAAACCATTCAAAGAATTTTATATGAATTTTATGAGTATTCATAAATTCATAATATTCTTGAAGAATGCTTTTTTTTATCATTATAATTTTTAAAGTAATCTTCTCTTTTTTGCTTATTTTTGTTGGAATAGAAGTGCTTTCTACATCATTCTTAAATTATCTCAAAATTTTTTTTCTAAAAAAAATATTTTTGAATTTTCTCCTTGTCTTGCATTATTAGTCATTGATGAATATGTTGGTGACATATGAGGTGAATTTTGGGGACTCTCTTCCTGTCTGGCATAGATAGGTTGAGCTATATTTGAGGAATTATCTATTCATTGTAAATTGGTTCTAAATGTTGTTGGGACAGAAGAGACAGAGGCTCTAGCTGTCCTAAAATCTGCAGTTTGTGTTTCTGGATTTGACTCTCCTTCTAAATTTAACCTCTTAAAAGTTGTGTTGGTACTTCCTATTTCGAAGAAATGCCTTGGAGGCATTCTTCGTTGCCTGTTGAATATTAATTCAACTGTGCCATCTTGGTGTTGAGAGATTTCACTCAATGAAGTGTTTCTTATGGGAGTTGGTGCCACAGGGTCTGTAGCACCCTCAAGTTTCCACCTATCAGGACGGTTTCTTTCATGCCATTGTATTGTTCTTGGGATTGTGGTATGCGATCTTGAAGTATCTGTTTCTATTAAGAGGGTTTCTCCTTTTGGGCTTTGGAGTAAAGCATTGGTATTAACTACAAAATACATAGCTTTGAATGGAGTCTATAGACTAATGCTAATGCTTCCGTACTAGGAAGCATATTGTAGTTATGGGTATGTATTTGGAGGGTCAAAGATTGTAAAATATTTTTGTCAGTCAAAGAAACCATAAAATTTGGATAACAATTAAAAAGTATTGGGCCGGTACATAGGCTTGTATCTATAGTTCCTAATAATGAGTCATTAAACATGATGTGTCTTTGGTCTCTTAAGACAATTAAAATTGAGGTATTTTTAGTGGCTTCAACACTAAGAGGTTTGACACCAACCCGGACTAGTCCAAAATGGACATATTTGTATTTTTGTTCTTTGAGTTTATTAATGATGACTCTATCTAATAATTGGATTGTTTCATATTCTTTTTGAATAGGTAAACTCATTTCTTTTGTTTTTATAATGTAACTACAAAAAGCATTTAAATTTTCAAAAGTTGTTTTCTTGTAGACTTGGTTTGTTGGAACTCTTGGAAGAGTCCAATTATCAAATCTTTGGGGAGTATTTTCATAATGTTCTTCTTGTTCATTAACACATTTCATAATAACAGGCTACCAAATTTTCTTGCATAGAGTCCAATTTTCTTGCATCATTCTTTTTGGTCCTAGTGATGGTTACTGAAGTGGTATCATCTACAAGATCCACCGTTTTAATTGAAGGCGCTAAAGATTGCTTATCTTCGGATTCGGAATCCATTGAGCTGAGCATTTCTGCCATGAGTTTTTTATATTCCTTCTTGGTCTTGGCTTGAGCTAACATCGCACTAGCAGTCGGTTTTGATTGAAGGAATTTTGCTGTGGTTTGATCCGGGGCTGCGGACTCACATAATCTCATATTCTTGTTGAAAAAATTATCCAAATATTTTGAATCATATTTTTCATCATTAAACTTGTCCCACCATTTAGTTCTGTAGTTTCAAACTAGTAATGGAATTCCAGTACATTGATCTTGCTCAGAGGAATAATTCCAAGAAACAATCCAAAAAATGCACAGTTTTGAGAAAAAATGGATTGTTCTGTAAAT
Organism: Gossypium bickii; assembly: GCA_025503065.1. Classification (NCBI taxonomy): domain Eukaryota; kingdom Viridiplantae; phylum Streptophyta; class Magnoliopsida; order Malvales; family Malvaceae; genus Gossypium; species Gossypium bickii. The sequence continues at coordinate 103,694,613 of CP106710.1, read as the reverse complement.
GTGTTTTTGGTCTGGTTCAGGCTGAAATTTGTCAAAGAATTTGGGCCATAAATTTTGAATTTTTTCTAGTAGGATCTCAAAGGTTGATGGTCTATACCAATTCCATCATTCCTGGAACCAGTTTGGGAATTTGAATTGGGCACCGTATTTGAAATATATGAGCCAAGAATGTCTCATGTGTTGGTTGTTCATTAAGAAGGCATTGTACCATGCCATTTGGTAATCCCAATATGTAAAATATGGGTGGTGGTCAATTTTGGTGGTAAATTTGGCTAGAAATCTCTTTGGAGAATTTGGGTTTTCACTCCAATCCCTTGGTCGAAGAATTTTTAATATTTGGGCTATTAAATGGGTAATAAAATTTGGATCTTTTGGGTCTGTGTAGTGTTTGAACAATACTGATCCAATTTGAACCAGTATATTTTCATAATACTGTTGGGGTTTTTGAGAATCAAATGGTTTGAAATGCCATCCATTGAAAAGTTCTTTTGCAAGTATATGTGGAGGTTTTTCTGAAAATTCTTCCTCCATAACAAGAATTTTTTTCAAAACACTTGTTTGGAAAATATTGTGAAGATTTTTGTGTAGCAGTCTGTGAAGACAGTGCTATTTCTTTTGGAAAAACATCTTAGAGAGATGTCTCTTTTAAAACATTTTTGAGAGATTTTGGTTTATGTAAAATAACCTCTTTACTTTTTGAAATCTTTGCTGCTTCACCAGCAATTTGTTTGAGAGGAATTTCCTTTTTCATTTGAGAAAAAGCCAATACCACTTCTAGGGATTGAGAAAGGGACTCAATCCATTTTTTGATTTGAGAATCAATTTCATTTGGATCTTGTGCATCTTGAACGATTTTATTTTTGGAGGATTTTGATGATGATGATGATGATCTCTCATTTTCTTCTTCATGGAAAATTTCATACCATGACTTAATTGGTTTTGAGGAAATTTGGGTTTTGGATGACTCTCCTATTTTTCCTTTTCCTTTGTTTCGGAGTTTGGGTGGCATTTTTGAAGAAACTCTCTGGTGAGAAAATCAGGCAAAGAATTAGTTTCTCCTTTGATGTATTCAATATCAAAATCAAATATGCTCAAAATTGCCTGCCATCTTGCAAAAATATGTTTTGAGGCAATATTTTGAACATCTTTTTGTAAAACTTCTTTTACTGATTTGCAATCGATTCGTAAAAGAAATTTTTGATTTAATAAATCACTTTGGAATTTTGTAATGCATAAAACAATTGATAAAATTTCTTTTTTGATAGTACTATAATTTTGCTGAGTTGGATTCCAGTGTCTGGAAGTAAACAGGACTATTTTCTCTTTTCCCCCTTTAACTTGTTTTAGGATCCCACGGTATCCTATTTCAGAAGCATCTATTTCTACAATCTTGGGTACATTTGGATCGGCTAAATATCAACAAGGAAACTTAGTGATTTGTTTTTTAATTTGGGTGATAATATTGGTGTGGTCATTTGTCCAAAGTTGTGGATTCTTTTTTAACCTATCATATAACGTTTACATAATTTGCTAAGACCTGGATAAAAGTCTATGACATAATTGAGGCTTCCTAAGAATCTTTGTAATTGGACTTTATCAAGGATTTCATCTGGGAATTTGCTAGCAAACTCTATGGACCTTTCTATTGGGGTAATGGCTCCTTAGGTAATGTAATGACCTAAAAACCTTACTTTGGTTTGGAACAAACTTATCTTGGATTTAGAAACTACTAAACCATTATTTTTTATGACTTTTATAAAGATGGATAAATGTTTGAAGTGTTTTTCTAAATTTTCTGAAAACACTAATACATCATCGATGTATACTATTGTAAATTGAGAATATTGGTAAAAAATATCATTCATTATTCTTTGAAATTCGGATGGAGCATTTTTTAATCCAAAAGTCATTACATTCCATTCATATTGTCCAATTGGTACAGTAAATGCCGTTTTATATCTTTATTCTTCTTTTATTTGGATTTGCCAAAATCCAGATTTCATGTCAAATTTTGAGAAAATATTTGCATTACAAAGTTTCTGTAGTAAATCGTTCTTATTTGGTATTCGATATCTAATCCATTTTAAGGCTTGATTGAGAGGTTTGTAATTAATTACTAATCTTGGCATTCCTCTTTCGAGTTCTACATTTTTTATTACATAAAATGTTGAACAACTCCAAGGAGAATTGCTTTTCCTAATTAAATTTGTATTAAGAAGGTCTTGTATTTCTTTTTTACAAAATTCTTCCATTTCTTTGTTCATTTGTATGGGTCTTGCTTTTGTGGGTATTTGTCTTTCATCAAAATTGTTTTCATATGGTAATGTTACTTCATGTTTTTTCCTATTCCAAAAAGCATTAGGAATGTCAGAACAAATTGTTGATTCTATTTTTTCTTTGATTTGATTTATCCTTTTTTGTACTTCTCTTTTTTCTAATTTTTCAGTTAATTTTTTAAAAACATATTTCTTCTTTTAGAAAAGAGATTTGTTTCTGTTTATGATTAATTAAATTATTGATTTGCCCATAATGGATGGGTAAATATTTTAATAAGTTGAGATTTCTTATCTTTGGTTTTTCTACAAAAGAAATTCTACTTTAGTGTTTAAAACTTTGGTGGAGATAGAATTATTTGTTACTTTATATGGTTTGAGTAGGGATATGAATGGGGTTCCTAATATGACATCTTGGGTAATATCTTTTACCATTAAAAAACATGTTTGATATTTTATACCTTTGTTGGATATTTCTGCATTGGGAATTTTGTAAGTAATTTTTAGTTTTTACCATTTACAGCTTTAAGAGATTCTGATGTTTTGTCATAATATTTTGTTGGAATTATCCCTTCGCTAATGCAGTTTTGGTCCGCTCCTGTATCAAAAAGGGCTATTGTTTCTAATTTAAATTAATTATTTATGACAATATTTATTTTTATTAAATATCTTTGAATAGATACTTCAGTTAGAACCATCATACATTCCTGTGTATTTTCTTCAGGTTCGAGTTCAGTTTCTGACGAACTTTTTTCTGGGATTTCATGTTTTAAGGTTTGTATTTGTTTTTTCATTTCTTTTTGTTCCATTTTAAGTTGAGAAAGTTCTAATTTAATTTATTTTATTTCTAACTGTAATTCAGAATTTGTAATTTGTCTTAGTTTTATTTTTTGATATTTATTAAATATTATATCTTGTATATTATACATTTGTGATTGACTATAAATAATTTCTTTTTCTTTTTCTGGTTTATCTTTTAATGAGGATTTTAATTTCAAAAGGTATTCTCTTTTAAGTTCTGGGTTTTGAATTTTATCAATAACTTCAATCATAAATTCTTGGTCTTTGGTTAACATATTAATTGAGGGTTAATTTTCATCATCAGAAGATTGGGATGTTGTATGTAATTTGTCTATTCGTAATTCATCTGTTTCGGTAGATGTATCACAAAGAAGTTGTTTCTAAGAGAGTCTTATTTAATTTTTGTTCCATTTCTTACCCAAAAGATACGAATTTTATTACCTATTCAACAGCCCAAATATTAAATATTCTTCGACCAAGGGATTGGAGTGAAAACCCAAATTCTCCAAAGAGATTTCCAGCCAAATTTACCACCACCCATATTTTACATATTGGGATTACCAAATGGCATAGCACAATGTCTTCTTAATGAACAACCAGCACATGAGACATTCTTGGTTCATATATTTCAAATACGGTACCCAATTCAAATTCCCAAACTGGTTCCAGGAATGGTGGAATTGGTATGGACCATCATCCTTTGAGATCCTACCAGAAAAAATTCAAAATTTATGGCCCAAATTCTTTGACAAATTTCAGCCTGAACCAGACCAAAAACACATTTACAGAACAATCCATTTTTTCTCAAAACTGTGCATTTCTTGGATTGTTTCTTAGAATTATTCCTATGAGCAAGATCAATGTACTAGAATTCCATTACTAGTTCGAAACTACATAACTAAATGGTGGGACAAGTTTAATGATGAAAAATATGATTCAAAATATTTGGATAATTTTTTCAACAAGAATCCGAGATTATGTAAGTCTGCAGCCCTGGATCAAACCACAGCAAAATTTCTTCAAGCAAAATCGGCAGCTAGTACGATGTTAGCTCAAGCCAAGACCAAGAAGGAATACAAAAAACTCATGACAGAAATGCTCAGCTCAATGGATTCTGAATCCGAAGATGAGAAATCTTCAGCGTCTTCAATCAAAACGGTGGATCTTGCAGACGATACCACTTCAGTAACCATCACCAGGACCAAGAAAAAATGATGCAAGAAAAGACAAGTGAACAGGAAATATTCTCTGAAGCAAACAGTAAATATTCCCTGCAAGAAAAGACGAGTGAACAGGAAATATTCTCTGAAGTAAACAGTAAATATTCCTGCAAGAAAAGATGAGTGAACAGGAAATATTCTTTGGCGTAAACAGTAAATATTCCCTAGCAAGAACAGTAAGATTCTCTGACGCATGAATAGTAAATATTCTCTGTAGTTTGTATTTTTGTAACTAGAGAATATAGTTTCTGAAAAGTTTTAATTATATAATCAAAGTTTCAATTATATAATGATGAAAGGGATTGAATTTTCTGGTTCAAATGATGTAAAGAGACAATAGCCCTCTATAAAAGGCTATCGGATTTAGAATGAAATGCACAACTTGAAATACCCATTTCAGAAATCAAAACTCGTTTCTCCAAAATTTTAAAGTTTCTCCAAATTTTTAAAAGTTTAAAATTATTTTCCTTTTCAAGATTTAATCAAATTTTAATTTCAAAAATTACAATTATCACATTTCAAACTTTTCAATTCAACCAAATTTTTATAATTTAAGTTTTAAATTATTTTCATGGAACCAACTCAGTCAAAAATGTTATTAATAGCATAGATATATAATTGGTTGAGGTAATAAAGTATGAATAATAAAATTAAAATGTATAAATAAATTAAATAAAAGCTTTAGTTAAGTGGCAATTTCAAGGTTTTTCCAATGTAATAATCGACACGGGTTCAAATACCATAATATGCATATTTTTATTCTTTTTTCAAATTAAAAAGATTAAAGCACCCTCGGATAATATAATTTATTTTAAATATGAAAGGTCATTTTTGTAATTTCCTAACCAAATTGGTCCTCAGTTGACTTGTGACACCAACTCAAGTAAGGAGTTTAGTACATCTGAGTATGAAGGACCCCACTAGTAAAGTTAACATAACCGATGATATCCTCAATATTAAATTTTTCGTAGATGATAGAATTGAACTTGAGACTTTCATATTAAACACTATGAGGAAAATAATATAAATTGTAATGCGACTTTCCTTACTCGTAGCTTAAAATAGTTATAAAATAACAAGAAATATTGGTTAAGGTGGTTTCACTAAATTAAGTCGACTTTGTTACAGTAAATGAATAATATATAAATATTATATGGTAATACGGTAGTGTGTCAAAAAAAAAGGGAATACAATGATAAAAGTGAATCATAATTCATATGAATTCAAATTGAATATTGTTAAATTCCTTTGTCTTCGAAGTGAAGTCCACATATTAAGTAATTGCAAATTGAGACAAAGCACCTTTAAATAGCTCAAAATGGACTTTATGATGTACGTCTTAGAAGGAGTAAGATGTTTTGGGACTTGTAAGAGAGTCGTTGGTTGTTAGGAATTAAAGAAAGCATCGTTGAGTTGTATTGAGAGTTTAATCTGTTAATGAAAGTTCTATAAAGATTCATAAATGCTTGAGGATTGTAGTGGAAAACCTTCAAAGGATAGAGATGTTTATATAGAAATTGAGGTCCAAGAGAAGTTTGATAACACTTATGATTTATACAAAGTATACGAAGTTAATTATATGGGACAAAACTAAAGTCAAAAGTTTCAGAAAGTACAATTGTTATGGCAATGCATTTGCATATCTTTATTTTGGAAGATATACTCCATAATGGTGTTGCCTTATGTGGAAGAAACTGGGAACCAGAACCTTTCATAAACAAAAGATAACTACCATTATGATTACAAATTGAGCACAAAAAATTATTTCGTGCTAAACGTTATGCGATGAAAGGTTCAGATTATTAATCAGACTTGACTCTATTCAAGAAATCAAAGAAAGATTTAGATTATTAAAAAAAGGTGAACAATTGTTACAAAGAAAATATTGGTTACGAGGTAGTTAATGAGGCATTTGGAAGTTCCATCATAGGAAAAGATATGTTGCTTTGGCATTTAAGAAAAAATTGAATCCCAAACTCATTGGACAATATGAAATTCTTGATGGATTAGATTTTTTTTTTGACATACTTGCTAGTTTTACCACTAGAATGGGAGGGAAATCACAATAACTTATATGTATCTATGCTTTGAAGGAATAGATTTCATCTCTCTTTTATTGTATCCGTCGAAGATGATAGTGGTATAACTTGATTTAGTATATAAGAAGAAATGGATCAGAATATTTACGTGGGAAACAAAGGAAATGAGAATCAAAAGTATATCATTAGTCCCTATATGTATGTATGTATGTATGTATGTATGTATGTATGTATGTACGTATGTATGTATGTATGTATGTACGTACATATGTATGTATGTATGTATGTATGTATGTATGTATGTATGTATGTATGTGTGTGTGTGTGTGTGTGTGTGTGTGTGTGTGTGTGTGTGTGTGTGTGTGTGTGTGTGTGTGTGTGTGTGTGTGTGTGTACGTATGTATGTATGTATGTATGTGTGTGTACATATGTATGTATGTGTGTGTACATATGTATGTATATGTATATATATGTATATGTATATATGTATGTATGTAGTATGTATGTATGTATGTACGTATGTATGTATGTATGTATGTATGTTTATATATGTACGTAGGTAGGTAGGTAGGTAGGTATGTTTTTGATATGATGAAAATCATGAAAGTATAACAAAAGAAATGTATGTAATGTGAATGTAAATACATTAAGGTTATGAATTCCCTATTAAATAGTCTTAGATAAAGTTACAGGTATAGTTGGATGCTGTAGGATTCATTAAATGGAGATATTCTAGCTCCAGTTGTGTATTAATTTGGTTATATGTTGATGAGTTCCAAGCACGTATTATTTTGGTTATGTACTTATGATAAAGGGTGGATATATATATACTTTAGCACCAAATGCATTTAGCAGTATTCCTTCGGTACATAATGATGATCAATGGCGGATATATATACTTTAGTTCTCGACGCATATTACTTCAGTTATATATCGATGAGTGCAAAGCATGTATTACTTCGGCTATGTATCGATGATCATGGGTGGATTTTAGGTGTATTGGTGGATTAATCCATGTATCCAGTCTTCAGTCTGTGTCCGATTAATTAGGGCTAAAATATTAATGCATTATGATTAAAGTACAAAGTATGGTTGAAAGTGATATATGAAAAAGGCATAAAAGGCATGCGATTGATTATGAATTTGATGCATGAAATATTTTATGAAATGAATTAATATGTATATGTATTAAATTCAAATTATACTAGCACCATTAAGGATCTAATGCTCAGTGTGTAGGCATGTTTGTTATGTAAGCAGGTATCAACGAAGTTGGATCGTGTTAGATTAGCTCCAAGGCAACCAAAGGTTACAGCTCAGCTCTAATACACTTGATTTGCATATAATGAACAATAGAAATGTCTTGGCATGTACCTAGTGTTAATCGTAGATGTTAGAGTTCATTTGGTTGATTTTGGTTAAAAATCAGGATTGATTTGTAATTCAAGTTATATAGTGTGTATAATGATCACACTGAGTATGTTAAAAGATGTGACTTTGATGATAAGAGAATTAGGAATATGAATATTTAGTATGTAATTGGTTAATTTCTTGTTTGCCAAGATAGTTAAAATGGTGTTTAAGTTTGGTAGCTTGTAACCATGAGTAGGTTCCATGGTGTTTAAATGTGTTTTGTATATTTAAATCGTGTTTAGAACAGTAAAAAATGAATATTGATAATGGCAATATAAAACGATCACAAAGAAAAAGAAAGAAAAAATAAGAACACAGATTTTACGTGGAAACCCTTTCAAGAAAAACCACAGGCAAAGGAGAAGAAAATTCACTAATGTTGAAATTTGAAAGATACAAGAGGAGTTTCAACTACTTCTATTTATAGGTTGAAAAACCTTATTCTAATCAATATAAAATAGGAGGGAAATTCTCTACGAATTCTGCTTATACAATCAATATCAAATAGAAGAAGTGTACTTTTATATGGATTCCATTTGTACAGCCTGTACCGTACTGTGGGACCCTGTAGCCCCAATCGTAACCCCAGTCCAGTTTTATGCTTAATGGGATTTGTGGCGGCTACGGCCTTCGCCCCCATAGATCCCCCTATTTTGCCACTATATTTTATTATTTTTTTAATAAGAATTGGGTCAAACAACTCTAACAAAAACCTAATTATTAAGTTTCATAAGTCATGAGGAAGATTTGGTAGTGTTTAAGGCCAAAAATAGTTGTTACAAGATTATTTATTTAGTTCAGGAGTTAAGTGTTTAGTACCTCTGCTTTAGGTACATTTACCTAGTTGACAGAGTACAAATTTCTACAATAATAGGGCTAGGTACTGATACTAAGTCCCAAACATGGTTCCTACACTGTTTTGTTAAAATTAAACCCTTAGAAACTCATACTTAGCCCTGAACACCTCTAGAAATTTAGGAATTGTTTTAAAATTCTCCCAAATTGATTTTAAAGTCTTCAAATTGAATTTGATAGCTCGATGAAGAAAACCGAAAATGCCAAGAGGGGGTGAATTGGCCTTTAAAAATTTTGGTGAAAGCAAAGGCAATAATGAAACAAAGAACATAAAGAATTTAGAGTGGTTCAGCCCCAATTGCCTACTCCACTACCTTAGCTTTCTACCACTAAGGATTTTCCCAAATTCACTAATTTGTTCAACTTTTGAGGACAAGGTTTAACCTTACAACTACTTAAGATTTCTACCTCCAAATCTTAAGTTTCAAACCCTTTCAAAGAGATACCAATGAGCAAACAAAGAAACAATCTTTACAATATAAATTTTTTTTGCAAATTGAAGCACAAATACAATAAGATACACTTGAGCAAAATAATAGAGATAAAGCTCACAAGTGTATGTAAGAAAAATATGAAAATTTAAGCTCTAAGGTTGTTTGATTGATTATTGTTGCTTGAAAGTGCATTCTTAGATGTTGTAGGACTTTGAAAGATGGTATTTATACCCCCTAATAGATTTCCAGCCGTTGAGCTTGTTGGTGAAGTTAATATTGTCGTTGGCGATGTAAAACCAAAGCATTTCTTTCATCTGCAACTACGAGTATCGATACTTCCAAAAAGGGAATCAATATTTTTTGTCATAAATGTTAATTCAATGACCATTGGAATGAAATAATCGATACTTAAAAAATATTTTCTCGATACTTCTTGAAATAGGTATCGATACTGGATTGATACTTCATAGGGTTTATGAGAAACAGAATACTATTTTGGTATCATTTTTAAGAAAGGTATCAATTATTTTCAAAATGTATCGATACCAAAAGCATGGTATCGATAATTTTTAAGGTTTCTAAAAACAGAATGCCTTTTTGGTCTTGATTTTTCTAAGGGTAACGATATTTTCAAAATCGATACCTATCCATAAGGTATCGATACCTTTTGTCCTGGAGCAAATTTGACTTGTTTAAAAAAACATTTAAAATGATTTTAACATGATTGAAATCATTTTGACTTGGTTAAAATCATTTGCACTTAATTTTAAAATTGTTTCAAAGTTTTATCTTTTAGAATTCAAGTTTAAATATTATTTTGTCAATTTTAGCTTATATTTAAAAACACTTTTAATTTTTTATATCAAAATAATTTATTAAATAAAGCTTAGTTTAACAATCTCCCCCTTTTTGATATAACAAAACATTTGGTAAATTATTTTTGAATAATTGCTTCCCCTTAATAAAAGACATTTTAAATTTGAGGCAAAAATAAAAGTTGTCATTTAAGTTGGCATTCATTTTTACTTACACAAAATTTGGCATTTAGTTATCATCAAAGAGTAATCAATCAATTTACCTTTTATTCTCCCCATTTTTGGTATATCAAAAGACAAATAAAGCTTAAGGAGAAACAAAGTTAGCTCATCAAAAGATTGATAAAGTTGAATGAGTAAAAAAATTTGTATCTTAAAATACAAAGAAATCAATAAAGTGAAATAAAAGGATATAGGCATAAACCTAAAAATAAAGGTGAAAATGTTATAAAAATGAAATGTATGGTCTAGAGCTGGTCTAATCATCATGATGAGGGGAGAAAGGAGGCGTCGAAGGGAAACAGGCTAAGAGAGATGTCGTTTGCATCTCCAAAGTCGAGAGACAAGATTTAACATCTTCCCTAAGACCTCGAATGTCATTGCTCAAGGAATGGATAGCATCAAGGATAGCACTATTAACCTCATACGATGGTTGAACAGTATGCAAAGAAAAAATCGATGGAGGAACGGTCTCAGGTACCGGAATATTGTTAAAAGCAGCATCGACATCGTTATCTTTATTATCCGTTGGATGGTCATGTTTCATCCAAGTGGTGGTGGCAGCATCGAAATGATATCCCACATGATGTAGGTCCCCATAACTAATAGGTTGGTTAAAAGAAACGGGGGTGTCTTCATGGGTGCTAATTCCTAATTGCCTAAAAAAGTATGACAAATACGTACCATGAGGAAGAGTGACATTTGTATTCATCCCTCTTCCAATAGCATTCATAGTGTCATTAAACAAGATAAGTGCAATGTCAGGATGCCTATCAGATTTAAAACAATCAAGCCATCAATAATCAATGTTTCGAAGCTTGGCATATTTTTTGATAGGTCTTAGGTTCCAAGTGAGAATTAAATGGAGGACATGATCATAGAGATTGAGTTCGGATGCCGATCCGGACTGGAAAAAAGAGAGGGATCAAAATGCCATTTTTCATTGGAGGAACCTCTAGAATGTAAGTGAATATAATCGCCAAACTCTTTGACAGTGAGGCGAATAAGAGTCCCCATTAAAAATGAGGTGATGATAGTAATGCTATCGTCGGACTCATCATGTTCAAGTTTGACATTTGAAAAGAAAGCTCGAACAAGATTTAAATAAGTTGGCGAAAAAATACTTAAAAGTTCCATCCACCCCCAATTTTGTAAAATAGGTAGATAAGCAAAGCTAATAGCCTCTAACATGGCTATATCAACTTTCCTAGCCCCCCAAACACGTTTTTGACACAAAATACGAGTTAAAAATATATCTAGTGTGTGAGTATTGAAAACATGTGCTAAACGGTGACTCCAACACACTAGATGGATTAGAAGAAGATGTACCAGTCCTCGAACACTTCTTTGGGGTCATACTAACTATTAACCACTTAGAAAAACACTAAAACCAAAAAAATATCTCTTTGAGGAATTTTGTCAAACACTTGGTACGTTAAGGTTTAAGAAAATTTTTAACAAAGATATTTAGGAATAGGTGACCTATTGCTATAAAAACATGATATATATTGTTCCAAATATCCCAATAAACCATCAAAAAACATGATTTCAACCTACATTTTTCAAAATCAACAAGTTGAAAGTTTTAGTTACTTACCTCAAAAATGTTGAAATAGGAAAAATCTTCAAGCAAGGATGAGCAAATCTTGTGAAAAGGATGTTTGAAAATGTAAAAGGGATAATATTTGTCGAAAAAATGAAGAAATTTGAAAAACATTGGAGAGGAGATGAGAGGTTTTTCTGTGGAGGGAAAAATAAGTTTTAGGTTTCTTTGGTTCAAAACAGCAGTAGGTACCTTTAAATCCCTAGTGGTATCGATATTTTTTCACGAGTATCGATACCAAATTACCATTCTGTTTTCCAAGTGCAGTAAAACAGAAAAAATGAGATTTTTTAAGTTGTATAATTTTCTAAGGGTTTTGAAATGACTCCAAAATTGTTCCTAAACATTTCATATACATAAGGATATGTAGTGTGAGTAAAATTCATGAAATAAAGATATGTTCAAAAAAATAGCTAAGTTGATACCAGATCTTTAAAATGTAATAGGAAATGAAGTCAAAATAGAACAATTTTTCACATGAAACACCCTTTACCCTTTTTGCATATAAAAGCCATGAAATTTATACTCAACAAGCTTTTTACGATAAAATAATCAAATAAGGTACAAGAAGATTGTAACACAAAGTCAAGGCAAGGTTGTTAAACCTAGTTCTCCCCTAAGTGTCCAAAATTTTTCTTTGTCTATTGGTTTTGTAAAAATGTCTGCTAATTGGTTTAAGGTGTCTATATACTCTAGAACTATTTCACCTTTTTGGACATGATCTCTAATGAAATGATGTCTAATTTCAATGTGTTTAGTTGTAGAATGTTGGATGGGATTTTTAGTGAGACAAATAGTACTAGTATTGTCACACTTGATAGGAACAGTATCTACATCAATTCCATAGTCCTTAAGTTGCTGTTTCATCCATAAAATTTGAGCACAACAACTACCAGTAGAAATATATTCTGTTTTGGTGGTGGACAATGCAACATTATTTTGTTTCTTTGAAAACCATGAAATTAGCATGTTGCCTAAAAATTGATAAGTACTGGAGGTGCTTTTCCTATCTAATTTGCAACCTCTAAAATCTGCATCCGAGTAAGTATGTAAGGTAAAGGATGAGTCTCTAGAGTACCAAAACCTAAATTTGAAGTATCTCTAATGTATCTAAAGATTTTGTTAAGGGCTTGTAAATGTGATTCCTTAGGACAAGATTGATATCTAGCACACTACACTAAACATAATATCGAGACTACTTGCGATAAGATAAAGCAAAGAACCAACCATTGACCTATATAATTTTAAATCGACACATTTACATTTCTCATATTTGTCAAGGTTTGTAAAAGAACTCATTGGAGTAGCTAGTGGCTTGAGAGTGTCCATCCTAAACTTTTTGAGCATGTCCCTTGTGTAGTTAGCTTAATTAATGAAGATATCATTCTTTTTTTGCTTGATTTGGAGACCCAAGAAGAAATTTAGTTCTCCCATCATGCTCATCTCAAACTCACCTTGCATTAGCTTAGAAAATTCTTGACAAAGGATATCATTAGTAGAACCAAAAATAATATCAACATAGATTTTAACTACTAATAAATCTTTGCATTTTCTTTTAATAAAAAGTGTTGTGTCAACCTTCCCTTTACAAATATATTTTTCAATAATAAAAATTGATAATCTTTCATATCAAGCTCTAGGAGCTTGTTTCAAACCATATAATGCTTTTGAAAGTTTGAAAACATGGTTTGGAAATTTTGGATCATCAAAACCTAGTGATTGTTCAACATATACTTCTTCATTTATAAAACCATTTAGAAAAACAGTTTTTACATCCATTTGATATAATTTAAAGTTGTTAAAGCATGCAAAAGCTAAAAGCATTCTAATGGCTTCCATCCTAGCTACAGGAGCATATGTTTCATCATAATATATTCCTTCCTCTTGATTTTAACGTTGAGCAACAAATCTAGCCTTATTCCTCACTATGTTACACCACTCTCATCTTGTTTGTTCCTAAAAACCCACCCATTTAGTGCCTATAGTAGATTTATCACTAGGTCTATCAACTAGGGTCCATACTTCACTTCTCTTAAATTGATTTAACTCTTCTTGCATGGCCAATATCCAATATTCATCATTTAACGCTTCTTCGGTATTTTTAGGTTCAATACATGAGATAAATGCAACATACTTACAAGTATTTCTAAGAGAAGATATAGTAATTACCCCTTGGGATGGATCTCCCAAAATCATACCATCCTTCACATAGTTGAACTCTCTTGGATGAGTAACTTCTCTTTCCTCAATTGAAAGTTCTTCTAGAGCATCTTGAATTTTTTCTTGAATTTTTCCATTTGATGATTGATCCTCTTTATTGAAAAATTCTATATTACCATCATCAACATAAGAATTCTTTCTAGAAGGAGGATATAGTCATAAAAAATAATATGTATAGACTCTTCTACTACTAAAGTTCTTTTGTTAACGACTCGATACGCTTTAGAATTTAAATAATAATAAAGAAAAATTCATTCATCAGTTTTTGCATCAAATTTACCAAGATTATCTTTCCCATTGTTTAAAACAAAACATTTGCATCCAAAGGGATGAAAATAGCTAATGTTAGGCTTTTTGTTTTTGAAAAGTGCATATGGAGTTTTCTTTAAAATAAGCCTAATCATCACTCTATTAATCACATAGCAAGCGGCGTTTGTGGCTTCTGCCCAAAAATATTTTGGTAAATTATTTTTACAAAGCATGGTTCTAACCATTTCCTCTAAAGTTCTAATTTTCCTCTCAACAACTCCATTTTGTTGAGGGGTTCTAGGTGCAGAAAAATTATGGCTAACTCTATTCAAGTTGCAAAAATTTTCAAAACCAAGATTTTGAATTTCGGTTCCGTGGTCACTTCTAATACTAATGATAGAGTAACCTTTTTCATTTTGGTTCACTTTTTAAAATGTGATGAATTTTTCTAAAGCTTCATCTTTAGTACCTAAGAAAAGAACCCAAGCAAATCTAGAATAGTCATCACCAAGTATAAAAGCATATTAAGCTTGATGTCCTAATTGGACCAAACAAGTCTATATGAATTAATTGAAGAACTCTACTAGCTGATATATCATTAATAGGTTTAAAAGAAACTCTTTTATGCTTACCCTTTATACAAGCATCACAAACATTATTCACATCAAAGTCAATTTTAGGTAATCCTCTTACTAAGTCATTTTCAACTAATTTATGCAATATGCTCATGCCAGCATGTCCTAGTTTTCTATGCCATAACAAAGAGCTATTCTTATTTTTAGCAATAAGACATAAGCTAGAGTTATGCATATCATCTAAATGCACCATATATATATATATTCTATCCTATGTCTTACAAGCATAATCTTATTAGAAGCAATGTTAATGACTTTACAACATTTAGACTCAAATATAATATTGAAACCTTTATCACATAATTAACTAATACTTAGAAGATTATGCTTAAGACTGTTGACATACAAGACATTTTTAATAATGATAGCAGAGTTTTTACCAATAGAGCCTATTCCTTCAATTTGTTTTGTAGAGTTGTCACCAAATGTAACTTCTCTTTCACTTTTTGGCTTCAAATCAATAAAGTGACTCTTTTCACTGGTCATGTGTCTTGAGCATCCACTATCGAGGTACCAAAGTTTTTCTTTAAATAACCCACCTCAAAGCAATGCTCATTTTCCTATAAACATAGAATTAAGATTTAATTTTTGGTACCTAAATTCTTTTAGGTCCATAAGCATTAGTTCCTATAATTTTAGTCCCTTTGGGTATCCATTTTGAAATCAAGCTCCTATCTTGAGAAGTTATGAGCCCTTTCGGGACCCATACACTTTTAATGATTTTCTCTTGTAAAAATTTTGGGGACCTCTATGTTTATAGAAATTAAAGCTATTTTTAATAAATTTTAGAAAGTAAGTCATTTTCATTTCAAAATTTTGAAACATTTTTCTTGTGTTTTGACATCATGACTTCAAATTTCAAACCTAATTCATCATAAGCATCTTGGAACTCATCAAAAGAATAATCATTTAAAGTAGATGAGTTAGAAGTTACCTTAATATCATCGATGGCCATAAGGCACAGATTGGCTACTTCTTGATCTTCATTGTCCGACGAATCCTCATCACTCCAAGTAGCAATATGAGGCTTAAACTTTTGTTTGTTAGACCCTCTTTTCTTCCATTAAGGAGACTCAAACTTGATGTGTCCCGGCTTATTACATTCATAGCAATGATAGGGTCCTTATCTTTGGTAGATTCATTCTTAAGTCCTTCCTTCTTTTGGAATTGTCTTCCTTTGTTGGATATCATGAACCCCTTAAATCTTTTTTCAAACATTGTCATTTCTTCGTCATCATCATTATTTCTAGAGTATTCATCCTTCTCACAAGTTGTTGATTTGAATACAACTCCTACTTTCTTTGAAACTTCTTTGATTTCCTTTGCGTTGTAGTTTATCTTCATTTCGTACGTCAACAAGGAACCATTGATTTCCTTTGCGTTGCAGTTTATCTTCATTTCATGCGTCAATAAGGAACCAATGATCTCATCAAGGGAAAGTTAGTTGAAATCCTTTGACTCTTCTATTGCAGTCACTTTAGGTTCCCAAGATGTTGGAAGACTATTCAACATCTTTTTTACCATCTCCTTGTTGATATATGTCTTCTCAAGAGCTTTGAGACCATTGATGATATAAGTAAAGTGGTCGGACATCTCATTGACTCCTTCTTCCGGTTTTGCCTCAAAAAATTCATAATCAAGGGTGAGAAGACTTATCTTGGACTCCTTAACTCCACTTGTCCCTTCATGGGTGACTTCAAGTTTATCCCAAATTTTCTTTACATTATCATACAAGGAGACTGTTGTACTCATATGGACCAAAAGCACAAAATAGAATGTGCATAGCCTTCGCATTTAATTGCACCTTCTTGATATCATTTTCATCTCATTCACTCTCTTCCTTTGGGATAACAACACCTTCGACCCTCTTTAATGGGATGGATGGCCCATTAGTAACTATCCTCCAAACTTCATAATAGTTGGCTTCGATGAATAGCTTCATTCTAGTTCTCCAATATGAGTAGTTGGTGCCATTGAATAGTGGAGGCCTCATGGTGGAATGCCCTTCTCCTAATATAGTGAAATTTTGCTCCGATGCCATGAAGGAAATTTCTTGACTTGTAGCTTCTATCTTGAATATCTTGAAGATCTTCTCTCTTGGTGGTAAAATAGACTCTAGAGTTTTAGCTCTGATACCAATTGATAGCTCGAATAAGCAAACCGAAAATGCCAATAAGAGGATGAATTGGCCTTTAAAAATTTTGGTGAAAGCTGTAACAGTCTAAATTTCAGAGAAGGCAACTTGGGAAACAGAAGAGTCAATGAGAGCACAATATCCGAATTTATTCTCAGGTACGAAATTTCAAGGATGAAATTTTCTACAAGGGGGAGAGCTGTAACAGCCTAAATTTCAGTTGTGTCGGTAAACAGTGATTCGAGATCACTAAATCCGACAAGTAAGTTTAAAAATTTAGTAATTAATAATTATGAGTCAAGTGTGAATTTAGAAATATATTTAAATTGGAGAATTTTGTGAATTGAAAAAAATTATTAGGTCAAATGAGTCAAGAACGAGGAATCGATACCTCGAATTCATAAATCGAGCCATCAATATTTTTAGAAATATTTATGGAGTGTTATCGAGTTAGTATTAAAGTTTCGTTAGGAAATATTAACGTTTTGATAGTTAATTAATTAAAAAAGACTAAATTATAAAAGGTGCAAAATTTGCTAAAATGATTAAATAGCTTAAGTATCAAATGAGGGAGGATTAAAAAGGCAAATTAGCCTAAAGGGAACGGCTGAGGCGGCATAAGCAAGAAAAAAAAATCTTAAATTAGGTGAAATAAGGGCAAAATTGTAAATTTTACAAAATTAAACAAAAAAATATTAATTAAAAGAGAAATCTAGACATTTCTTCAAAATTTACAATCAAAAACGCCATAGAAGAGTTCCTCCAAGCTGGTTTTTCCATAATTTTGCTCTATGTGAGTTTATTTCTTGCCCTTTTCTTGTAATTTTTGTGTTATTAAGACTTTTGCAATTAGGTCCAACTATCTAATTCATTAGTTTTTGATTTTATGGGTGACTTTAAAAGTTACCATGAATAAGTTTTGTATGTTTATGATGAATTTACATGGATTTGAAGCTTTAATTTCATTAAATGATGATTTTATTAAGTGATTCTAATAGAAAATGATTTTTAGGACCTAATTGTGAAATAGTTGTGAATTAGGATTTTGTGCTAAAATTCTAAATTTCAAAGGCTGTGTAGTAGTTTAAAATAGTTAGATAAAGTGTTAATTAAGAAGAATTAGCTCAATTGATGGGTTAATTAAGCAGGGACTAATTTGTAAAAAACTATAGAATTTGGGGTAAAAATGTAATTCTAAAAATTAAAGGGCATAAATTATAAATTAGAGTGAAATTGAGATAATTGCTAATGAATACATGATTTTATAATTATAGATCAAGAACTCGAAGCGAATCATAGAAAGGAAAAATTACTAGAATAGTCCTTGAATTTCTACAACTTTTGCAAATTAGCCCAAGTAAGTTCATATGGCTAAATTAATGAATTGTTATAATAAAATTTCATGAACGCTATGGTATGTTATTGCATATGAATGTTTGAATAAAAGTTCTAATTTAGTGGAACATCGGATAGAGTACTTTCGTTCAGTGACTAATACGCATTGACGGAAAAGACCATGGTTGGACCATGGCAATATGTGATATGTGATTTTCGTATAAGACCATATCTGAGATATAGTATTGGTGTGATATGTGATTTCCGTATAAGACCATATCTGATATATGGCATCGGTATGATATGTGATTTCCGTATAAGACCATAGTTGGGCTATGGCATCGGTGTGATATGTGTTTCCGTATAAGACCATAGCTATGTGTAAGACCATAGATAGGTTATGGCTTCGGTGTGTAATATGTGACTATGTGCAAGACCATAATTATACTATGGCATTGTGAAAACAAAATACTCAATTCCAAACCATTCCCTACTTTGGTTAAGAAATGTAAGCGATAAATGGACCCAAGGGATTGAAATCGATTAATTATTGATACTGAGCTCAATCAAGTGAATTTTATCATTGATTTTGTGATTGACAGGATGGATTAGTGAAATTATATATTGTATGATTGTTATAAGATGTTCGGTAAGAATTATTTTCTATGCCTATGAGCTTGCTAAGGTTTTATAAGATTATATTTGTGTGTTTAATGTTCTTGTAGATTAACATAGATACGGAGGATCGGATCAGCACGAAGGATCACAATATCCAGATTATTTCCGGTAACTTTTGTTAATCATCTTTTGATTTATATGGCATGTATAGGAGTTTAGTAAAAATGATATATATTGAATAGTAATGATATGACTTTAATGATAAAATATGTATTATAACCTAGTGTGATAAATCTGTTAGACTATATGTAAGTGATATATATTTTGGTCTGGATTTGGTTGATTAGGTTGAACTATATTGGTATATGAAAGTGTTAAATGCAGGTTAATGGTGTATGGGTGAGAAAAATGGTCTAAAATGGCCAATTTTCGTCCACACAGGCGTGTGTCTCAGCCGTGTGGACAGCACGGCCTTGAACATGGGTGTGTGTCATGGCCGTGTGAAGTCTACACCTATTTTATAAAAAATTATGAAAATTTAATTGATCACAAGGCCTAAGCACATGGGCATGTGACTCGGCCGTGTGACCTCAATTTGATGATGACATCATAAATATAACACACCCTAATTTGAACACGGCCTGAAGCACAGGCGTGTCCCGAACCCACACGGGCATGTAACCCCTTTAACATGAAAAGTTTTCTAAGTTTTTCAAAAAGTTTCTAAAGTTCTCGGTTTAGTCCCGAACCACTTTTGATGCATATTTTGGGTCTCGAAGGCTCGTAATAGGGACAATTTGTATGTTTTTGAAAAGTTTTAAATTTGAGTGGAAATTCATGTCTCGATTTTGAATGTTTGCTTGTGAATAAATCCAGTAATGCCTCGTACTCTATTCCGGCATCGGATACGGGTAAAGGGTGTTACGAAAGCAAAGGTAAGAATGAAACAAAGAACACAAAGAATTTAGAGTTGTTTGATCCCAATTGCCTACTCCACTACCTTAGCTTTCTACCACTGTAACATCATAAAATTTGGAATTTTATGTGTTGCATTATCTTTGGTGTTAAGCTAGTTAAATTATTAATTGTGTATGTTTAGAGGATCCTGAGAAGGCTCGAGGTTTATTTGGTCCTAGTAAAAATTTTGGTATTTAGCACTTTAAGGAGATATAGTAAGTGACCTCAAAGCTTATGGAAATAAATGAGTAAATAGCTAGCATAAATGAGCAATTGGTAAGAAGGTTATGGCGCCATATGAAGTACCTTGAGGGAAGAGGTTCAAATCCCATAATGTGCAAATTTTGACTATTATTTTTGTACTCTTCCCCTAAGTGTCGGCCAAGCTTGTATATAAGGCAAGTTGGACTTTTTATTTTTGGCAAGATGGCTAAGGAAAATAGGAAGGATGAAGGTGGGGAAAGAAAACAAAGAAAAGGGGAAAGTAAGGGAAACATGTGGCCTATTTCATGGAAATTGTCTTGGAAAGTTTGGGTGGCCAAACTTTTGACCTTAATGTCAAAATTACTACACGGTTTTCGTATGGGAGAAGGGTAGCCGAATTTCTCCTTTGCCTTTTGATAGAATTTTGGTGCTTGTTAGGCCAAAATCTTTTTTTTTTTTGCACTATTTTGTGTTTTCTCCAAATCTCTTATTTTTCTTTGTGCCGAAATTACAAGTCATTAGTGAGCATATTCTCTTCTTTTCTTTCTTCTTGTTGTCGAATGTACCCAAACCATTGAGACCAAAATTTGTTCACTCATCTTCTCTTGAAAATCGAAACTAGTCAAACACCTTTCTTCTTCTTTCTTTTCTTTTCCACAAAATCCTTCAAGCATTTCTTCTTTTCTAATCCTTATCACCACAGCCGAATATTTTGCCCATTTTTCCTCCATAGCTGAAACCTTTCATCTCTTCATTATTCTTTCAATCTCATTCGAATTATCACTCACTCCTTTGATCAATCGGTAAGTGGTTCTTTTTAACATTTTATTTTTTTCTTTTTCTTAATGCCGAATTTATGCTTTGGTTTGGGATGGTCATATTGACCGAGACCATCACCTTATTCTCTCTCAAACGAGATCATTTTCTTCTTCGTAGTGATATAGTGGAAGGCTGAAACTTTGATTCTTCCGAAGTTATCGTATAATCGTTGGGAATTGGTCCTAAAAATCTTTAAGGTAAGGAGTTCTTCAAGGATTTTATGAAATCGTTCTTTATTCGTTACGATGTTATTGGAATAGTGATGGTTAACCGATTATAATTTTAAGGATTTAATCGCTCGATCTATCCACTCGTTGATCACTCGAAATTAGTGGTGAGCCGATCTTTTACCCTTTGACCATCCATATTTTATCGTAATATTGACCTATATAAGATCTAATCGAATTGAGGCTTGTGGTGCTGATTCGAAAGGAAAGTCGAGTGGAGAACTTAAAAGGAGCGAATTAGCAGTCCCTACTCCTAAATTCAAGCGAAGGGCGGTATCGGTGGTTCGGGATTTTCCACCGGGTTGTGGATCGTCATCTGGGGAAAATCGACAAATCGTGGTCATTCACGATTCCAACGGTAAGCACCTTAGATCGTTCATTTTAGAGTTGATTAATAAATCAGGTATGTCAACTAATCGAGTGTTACGATATCTTAGGTGTCGACGATCAAGAAGGCTTAGTGCTTATCGTAATCAGGTGTGTAATCTCACACCATTTTTCGTGGGTTTAAGGTTGATATAGTATCGGAAACAAATTGCTATGACTAAAATCGTAATAGGGCGTAAATCGGAAAAAATGGCCTATCATATATTCTTTTGATAAAATTGACGAAATTGGTATTGTCATTGTGCAAATTATGAAAATACCCCTAAAGGGCCGAAATACGAAATTGCTTAATGGGTCGAATCGACACATTGATTAATGGGCCAATTAGATATTATGGCTAGATGGGCCAATTTGATAGTTTGCTAAATGGGCCAATCTGATATTATGGCTAGATGGGCCAATTTGATATTTTGCTTAATGGGCCTATTTGATAAATTGTTATAATGGGCCGTACGTTTGTAATGAATATCTGAATAAATTACTGTTGTTATATTGTAAAAATTATGAATTGCTATGCATTATATACATGATTTTGCATGGGATGGGATAATATTGAAGAGAAGTTCTGGTGGCTCTGTCACATATTTTGGTGGCTCTGCCACAAATCTGTATAGTGGCAATGCCACGTATATTCTGTTATTCTGGTAACTTGTCCACAATTAAATTTGTTATAAAAGGCATAATGTCTGCGATTGGTGTGTTGGCGGGGTGGGTTGACTTGATCCCCACAGGTGTGTTGGTTGGTACGGGTGGTGTGTAGCGGATGGATTATTAGGATTGGTTTAGGAATTGCATTTCATTCACATGATTAAATTGATACGTTATTTTGTAAATGGGCTTAGGCCCAAAATATTGCTAAATGGGATTTTGGCCCAGTGGACAACGGTAAGGGGGTTATACACTGAGTTCTAGTAACTCACCCCGTTTTTCCTTATCCCTTTCAGGTAATGATCAGTGATGGA
The DNA here is from genome assembly GCA_025503065.1 of Gossypium bickii. Taxonomy (NCBI): domain Eukaryota; kingdom Viridiplantae; phylum Streptophyta; class Magnoliopsida; order Malvales; family Malvaceae; genus Gossypium; species Gossypium bickii. The sequence goes on along the minus strand of CP106710.1, from coordinate 103,672,194 downwards.
GACTTGGGCCATGGATGACTCGGTGGAGGCCATACTACAAAAAAGGTTTTATTTGGACTTTGGATTTCCTTTTTAGTACATTTAATTACTTTACTATTTTGAGTTAAGGTTGTAATAAGGCCTCTGAATTATTTTTATTTTATTTTATGTTTGACGTATTTATATTTTGCTCTAAGTACTTCAAATTGAGATTTTTCTGAAAACTTAAATAAACGTTTTCTAAAATGGATATACAAAAGGATTTCATAATAAACGTTTTCTAAAATGGATATACAAAAGGATTTCATAATAAACTTTCATAATTATTTTTTTTTTACTCGGAAATTTTCTCTTAAAATTTTCATCAATACTTTTCGAAATATATTTTCAAATTCTTTTAAATCTTCTTGAACTATTAACAATATTTTCAAAATCACGGTTTATAAGATCTTTATACCTCAAATTTATCGATTTATCAATCAATCTTTTATTCAATAATACTTTGTCAAAATTTTGGAATCTGTTTTACTTAAATTTAAATCATTATCTATTTACGTACAAATGAAAAATAAACTTAAAAGTATATTTATTTCATGTGACATGTCAGATCTAGCCTTAACGCATAGGTCGAGTTTGGGGTGTTACAACCACTAAGGATTTTCCTAAATTCACTAATTTGTTCAACCTTTGAGGACAAGGTTTAACCTTACAACTCCTTAATATTTCTACCTGTAAATCTTCAGTTTCAAACCCTTTCAAAGAGATACAAATGAGCAAACAAAGAAACAATCCTTACAAGATAAAATTATTTGCAAATTGAAGCACAAATACAATGAGATACACTTGAGCAAAAGAATAGAGATAAAGCTCACAAGTGTATGTAAGAAGAATATGAAAATTTAAGCTCTAAGGTTGTTTGATTGACGCTTTTTGCTTGAAAGTGTTTTCTTAGATGTTGTAGGACTTTGAAAGATGGTATTTATACCCCCTAATAGATTTCCAACAGTTGAGCTTGTTGGTGAAGTTAATATGGTCGTTGGGGATGTAAAACCAGAGCATTTATTTTACCTGCAACTTCGAGTATCGATACCTCCAAAAAAGGTACCGATATTTTTTGTCATAAATGTTAATTCAGTGACTGTTGGAATGAAATAATTGATACTTAAAAAAAATTATCGATACTTCCTGAAATAGGTATCGATACTGGATTGATACTTCGTAGGGTTTATGAGAAACATAATACTATTTTGGTATCGTTTTTAAGAAAGGTATCGATTATTTTCAAAATGCGTCGATACCAAAAGTATGGTATTGATTATTTTCAAAATGTATCGATACTAAAAGTATGGTATCGATCGTATTTAAGGTTTCTGAAAACAGAATGCCTTTTTGGTTTCGATTTTTCTAAGGGTATCAATATTTTCAAAATTATCGATACTTGTCCATAAGGTATCGATACATTTTTTTCCTAGAGCAAATTTGACTTGTTTAAAAAACATTTAAAATGATTTTAAGATGATTGAAATCATTTTGACTTGGTTAAAATCATTTGCACTTGATTTTAAAATTGTTTCAAAGTTTTATCTTTTAGACTTCAAGTTTTAAAATTATTTTGTCAATTTTAGCTTATATTCAAAAACACTTTTAATTTATTATATCAAAATCTTTTTATCAAATAAAGCTTAGTTTAACAGATTTTCTTAAAAAGGGTTGTTATAAATGGTCTTCATTTTGATTTCTTAATGCACTTCAGTGTATATAGTTAGTCTGAGTTGATTTGGCAATGAATGTGATATCTTGTTCTTGAAGTTGGTAACCAGGTCAAGTGTGGGGTGTCACACTAAGTATAATATAAGGTTGGTGTTTTTTACTTTGTTCTCAAAGGTATGTTTTTCAATCAACAAATGATCCTCGAGAAATTTCATTAAGTGCTTTGCAAGGATGTTGATCAATTTTAGAAGAGATGGAAGAGGAAGGACAGACACATCCTCATCTCATACCTTATCCTTATCCTTTTACTTGGAGACCAAGTTGGTTGTTTTACTTGGATATGAAGGAAGTTATAGATAAATATTCAAGATATTTTAAAGATAAAATCAACTTTAAAATGATGATAAATCTTATCTAAATGCTTTTTGGATGAGGACTTGAATAAGCTTATAGATATGTAGCTGATTGGCATTACTTTGGTGTGATATTGGAGTGTATCTTTTGATTATCTTGTTAAGTTTTTTTTGCTGTTCTGTTTAACGCTCTTGTAGGTATTTCATTGGAGAGTAAACTTTGATTTTATGTAAGGTTATTTTGGGGGTGAAGGATTGTAACAATTGGGTTCATTATTGGAGTTGCAATTATCCATTATGTAAAGGTAGATTGGGCTTAAGCCTTTAGATGATTCGGATTATTGTTGAATAAAATCATTTACTAAGTAAGGCTCTGCAGAGTAGGATTAGTGAATATGATCTGCGTTCACAAATATTGTGTATTGATTTCTCTCTATGCCTTACTCTCATTTTAGAAATTGTCTTGTTCAAACTTGTGCAACATCAACTACTTCATCTAATTTCTTCGCTACAAAACCCACAGTAGCATTCAAGTAAAGCACAGATCCATATTATTCTCTCTCTTTTTTTTTTTTTTCCCTTCTCCATTGTTCTAACTTTTTATTAAACAACTTAAGGAGAACAATTCTTAAACAAGCCATCATAGATGAATTATACCATATAAAAAATGATACGAATTATGATACTCATAGCCATGCTTTTTTCAACAAAAAAAAATCTCTTACTTGGGTAGCATTGATCAAGAAATTTTAAATAGGTGAGAGTTTTCATGATAGCATAGCATATTAAAATCACAGTGGATAGCTCCATTTTCCCCTTTTTCTTCCTCTTTTCTTCACAACTTCAATGTTCAGAAAGAAAAAGAAATGAGTAACCATAAGATGGTTAGGTTAAGATTTTGAAAGAATAAGTATAAATTTATTTTTAATACGAAATAATATAACAAATATAAAATAGTTATATGGTGAAAATGTAAAAATATAAAGCATATTTAACGTAGAACATGAATAGAATGTTATCCCATTAATAACATTTAACAATTAAGTGATTATGTTATAATAATCTGATAATATTAATGAAAATTTTATAAGATTTAAAAATAAAAGTAATTTTAATTATTTAATTTAGTTTACCCTTAATTCGCCAACCTATAAAAATCAAAACACTTTTTCCATAAAAATGCTTAAATGACATATTCTTATTAAAAAAAAAGTATCTCAATTTCATTATATCTTTCTACATAAAATAAGTATTATTCTCATCCAGTGCCGACTTCTTTTGATGAACTTAAAATGGACGGTTAAGGCCGGTGTTCATGTCATTTTCATTACAAACATTTCAATAGAAAAGGAAATTGTGTTTTTCTATTTAAAATAAAATTAATTTTATTTTGTAAACGTGATAGACATAATTAATGCTATATATGCAAAATTAATTTGACTTGCACATGAAGTGACAAATGTCAATGCGTGAATGAAAATTTTGTTGACGAGTGGGGGAGGGTGTCACTTCGCACCCCACTTGGTTAATTCACCACTTTGATTTTTGCACACCAAATCTGTTTTCTTGATTTCTTATTTCAACTTTTTGACGTACTTCTCGGCTGTAATTGAAACAATTTTCTTTTAATAATTGGGTTATCATGCAATTTGGTATCTATCATTCTCTTGAATATTTAATTTGGTATTTTTTTTTTCTTAGTTCGATATTTAAATTTGACTTTAATGTTTAATTTGACACTTGATATATTTTTTTTCCAAATTGATGCTTGTATTTTTCTTTATCTCATACAAATACTTAAATTTGACTTCAGAGTTCAATTTAGTATTTCAGATTATATTTTATTCTAATTAAATATTATTTTTTAGCAGAGCATATATGTCAAATATTTACTAAACCACATAACATTGTTTTGTTTGAGTATCAAACTGAATATTGAAGCCAAACTCAAGTATCAAATTAAAAAAAAAAATTCAAATCCCAAATTAATTACCGAAGCCAAATATAGATATCAATTGATAAAATTAGTTTTCGAATTTTTTATTATAGACTTAGAGAAAGGAGACAGAAAGCTCGATTCTATGATAAAACAATTAAAAATTGATAAATAAATAAATGTGACACCAATGTATGAATATCTATCTTAAAAGTGATACACTAACAGCCTTAGTAATATAGTCAGAATTAGAATGACAAAATTTTTACTTTAATTTGTCTAAATTATAGTTGATGCCTTGGCTATTTTTGATCATAACACATCTTGGCTTATTGAGGTGATAAAATCAAAGGTTTGTATTTAATATATTGTCTCTATGCACTTATACTAAATTTCATGAAGACATACGTCATTAATGGTCTAAAAATAAATATAGATACTTAAAACTTGTAACAAGTGGTATTAGCTCACTATTAGTGTATAAATTTATAACATAATACTGTAACAAAAAGAAATTCTAAATTTTGATTGGAAATTTTATTATTTTAAAATTTTACCCTTCAACAATTTACATATTTTTATGGAGCTGTTAAGTTCCAAGAACGCTGCGAATTTAACTCTCATAAATGCAAGTACCATAAGTTAGGAGATGTTGGGCCTAAACATTTCTCTATATGCTTAAATTGGACTAAAAAACACCTTATTTAGGGCTAAATTATTGAAAAGTAACAAGCCCAAATCACACTAGATTTTGGGAAGGAGCCTCAGAACACTTTGAAACATAGGTTGAAGTCTTAAATTCTAGTATTATGCAATTTCTAACCAAAATATCTTTCATGCTTGTTTCCTGACCTATAGAGATGATTTTAATTTTTCGAGCTTTATGGTTTCTTTTTTCCCTCTCTCTCTAAAATTTAAATTCAGATCCTCCTCTTAATATTATACGAAAACACTTGTCAATGATTTATTTAGAGACTTTCTCACATTATTTTAGTCCTAGTAATCACAGCTGGGGTAATATGTTGGTTATATCCTGGGCCGGTCTTCATGAATGTACCATAAATTTCTGAACAAATATTTCTTGTATATGCCAGTTAACGTTAAACTATGTTTGATTGCTGGATTCTGAACCAGCAAAAGATATGGGTGTTAGAATTAAGTGACCCGAATCATTATTTAAATAAAATACAATGGTAAAATAAAATAAAAGAAGAATCACTGTAAAACTACAGTTCTTTTATTTTATTTTAAATAAGATTTTTTAAACCTTATTAAACTCTATCTATTTGATATTGATTAGAATAAGGCGTTTCAATCTTACTACACTCCTATTAGAATATGATTTTACAAGCCTATAAATAGACATGGTCTATTCCTCTTGTAATTAATTTGAATTCGACATAGTGAATTTTCTTCTCCTTTGCCCGTGGTTTTTTCCCGAAAGGGTTTTCACGTAAAATCTGTGTTTTTTTTAAATTTTTATTTCTCTTTTCTTTACGATATATTGTCATTGCCGACGTTATATACTTTTAACAATGGTTAACAATCGGAAGTGACAATTACATCGTGAATAAAGCAAACAAGATGGCAAGAGATATCAAATGTTGTTGTACTAGTTTTCAATAATATTCCAATAAAAAAATGTAAAACAATTTTAAACTGACTAAATCAAAATGAATTCAACTGAAATAATTTAAAATAAAATCAATTTTTTTATTTTATTGATTTTTATGTTCAATTTAATTGGTTTATTTGATCAATTTTTTATTTTAATAATTCAAATTGGATAAATCAATTAATTTTTTAATTACTAAACCCAAACTCAAAAAAAAAATACATACTCAATACTCCGAATTCAATTAAAGAAATGCATAATTATATATATATATATTGTTACAATTAAATTTATTATACTTTTATCCTTTCAAGAAAAATATATAATGACACATTTAATTCTAATGATTACAATTTTTTTTTAAATCTTTCAAAAAGAGTCAATTTAATTTTTTAATGAAATGTTTATTAAAATATATTTTTAATGATGTTTACGTGACAATCTACATATATTTCTGCAACGTATCATTATTTATCTTATATGCCACATTAATAAATAACTTATAAAAATATTAAAAAAATCAAAATTCAAAAAATACATTAAAGTTCATAAGATTAAGAAAATAGTCTGAAGTACATGTGGATTCCCATTCCCATGTAGATTATCATGTTTAAAATTTTAACATTTTAGTCCGTAATAAAAAGACGACAATTGAACTCTTTTTGAAATATTGAAGCGTAAATTTGACTTTTTTTTAAAAAAAATTTAAAGGTAAAATTTAACTAAAAAATAAGAATCAAATTTAAAAAAAATATATAAACAATAAAGATTAAAAATAAACAACTCAACACTTAGAACACTTTTTTACTGGTAAACTTTTGAGCAGTTTTGACTATCTTGTATTATTGGAAACAAAAATTCTTCTCAATATTAAATCTAAATGGTAAGTTAATTAACTAATTGTATCCTTTCATGTAGAATAGAAGTCATTGGCTTAATCTCACAATGAAATTTCGTTTAATATATTTTCTTTATTTAATCTCGAGAATAATCGTACTTAATTTCATCCGACCTGTGATTGAAACTTAGATAACTTGATAAAAGAGGTATTACACTTTAATTTGCCATCAGAATATTGAGAATATAAATATATAATTTTTTAATTTATTTGTGACATTTTTTCCCTTGAATTACGTTATTTATATTTTTAATTATATTATTTATACTTATATGTTATTTATTATTGATTTAGGGAATAACTAGAGAAAAGAGCTTAAAGTTTATTTTTGGTAATTTTTTATGTATTGAAATTTTAATACAACATAACTTCAGTATTTTGATAATAATTTGAGCTATAAAATTCTATTTTGGACTCATAATATACTAATCAAAATTGTTTCACGACTCAAGCTAAAAAGTATCATGATGCAAAAATTGCCAAGAAACCTAGAAAAAGTTTACTTTATTTAATTAACGGCACTTTTGTATTTTCTGCAATATATTCTTTTTACCCTATAAATAGATATTACTCGATTAAGATGAGGACATACATATATCTAGATATACCCATCTTAGTTTTATTTTATTTTTGTGTTTATTTTCTTTGTGAGTTTCTAAACTCCCTTTTCTAGTCAAAGGATTATCCAAAAATTCGAGAGACTTAATTTGTTCTTAATCCTTCTTTGTTCTTTAGTATTTGTGCAACTTCTATTTGAATTACATTTATTCATTTTTATTAAATATCATCAATATTTGATAGCTTAGAATGGCTGCCTTATCAATTAGAATAATTAAATTTGTAATCGTTTAATTCATTCTAATACTTGTGACGAATTGCATAATTGTTTATGTCGTAATTTATAATTATGTGATGTCGATGTGTGATTGGAACGACGGAAATGTGCAAGTGTACACAATCGCAACAAGTAATAAAGTGATAAGTACATATCGAGTTATCGTACCCACAGGGACTGTGAAAAGAATTATTTATGAATGCAATTAAAAACACTTTGGTGAAGAAAAATATTTTGATTTGAAAAGGTGATTAAAAACTAGGATTTTAACAACGTAAAATAAACAAAAAATAAAATAAAAGTTCTAATGTACAATTTCAAAAGATGATTTTAATCAAGATGACATAATTGTGCTAGGTTAATTACATTTCTTAACTTAGAATTATTAAACTCATGTTTATGTTGTTACAAATAAATTCACGGCAACTCGGTAATTTGCTAATTTATGAACATACTTACCTACCAAAATCCATTCATCTCTTGACTATATCTCTATGTCAATTCAACCGAGTAAACAAATTTTAGTAGACAAATATATTAATGCACATACATACTTATGAAATCAAAATAATCTCTTGTACATATCTCTATGTCAATTCAAACAATTAATTCAATCTCATAAGCATATAAAAGATTAAGTGAGGTAGCAATGTATTCCTACCTTCAAACAGTTTCATCACAATAATCTTGCAAGTTATGCAAGGCAATTGTATCTCTCGATACAGTTGCTAATTTAACCCTCAGCTACCTTAGATGATTAAACATGCACAGATTAAGTATCGTGTCAATTAATTACAATTTCAATCTGTTTAAATAATTAATTCATTAGTTACCTTACAACTGTAATGCAAGAATAACTTAGTCATGGTTTTACTTAATCAAACATCTTACAGAGGCCTATACAATACAAACACAATTTTAATAAATTAAGTAGACGAAATGCAATCAACCTAACACGAATTAAATTTAAGCCATATCAATTAAATTAAACATATCAACATCACAAATATTCAAAGACATGTTCATCATAACAACAACAGAATTAAAAAGGATAGGGAACAAGAAGCAAATCCGGTGTTTCTCCGTGGCTTGACCGGTTTGCTCCACTCTTCCTTCTTCACTTGTTCTTGTCGAACCGAGGCTTCTATGAACACTTGAGTGCTGCTCCAAATGATGGATGAATGAATCTTTTTCAAGGGGTGAAATCGGCAAGAGGTCAAAGGAAAATGGATGGGAAATAAACAGAGAAAGTTGAGAGAGGAGAGAAGAGATGAGAATGTTGTGGTGTGTTGAAATGAGCAGCCAAGGGGGCTTTTATAAGGTGAGAGGGCTGCTAAAAATAGCCAAAATCAGCAGCCAAAGATCCCTCCCATGGCTGGCCACACATGTGGCAAGTTTGAAGTTTTCAAACTTGTTATATTAAGGTAGGGGCAAATCTAGAAAGGCACAAATAGTGGAGGAGTTTATTTGCAACTTGAAAAAGCCTTCAAGGGCCATTTTGCAAGCTAATTAATCAGTCAAGCAAGCTGATTGGGTCAGCATGTGGGACGGTTTTGGGCTGCCCAGTACTCGGTCGGTTCGATTTTCTTGGTTCAGCTCAACTGGATCACTTTTCAAAATTAATTAATAATAATTTATTTAACCCAAATTAAAATGGATATAAATTAAAATTAATTATATTATGAATTAATACACATAATTTGGACCGTCTTAGGCTGAAAAATTAATTCTCCTTGATGCTTCAAAACTGCTTCTTGGTTTTGCGCTTCTAGTAGTGTCTACCGAGCTGTTTTTCGCCCTTTGTGCAATTTTTTCGAAAATGATCAAAATTAATCAAAAGTTAATATAAAATTAATTAAAATTCAAAATGTTAATAATTTAAGTACAATTTAATTATTTTATAATTATTATATATTTTTCGACAAGAATTTTATCGAAATTGCATGAATTTGAGTTTAAAAAGGCATGAAAAAGTGTGTATATTTTCGTGTTTCCACACCCCCAAACTTAATTCATTGCTCGTCTCGAGTAATGCACAAATTGAAAAGAATTTCTCGAAAACACCTTTGAAAAATTTCTTCCGAACAACATTCTTCCCAAAATTATGAATTTAGCATATTTATGCTCAAGAACAAGAATTTTGATAATTATGCTACTAAGTATACATATCATTCAAATTAATCTAAATAACTATTATGATAGCAAAAGTAGACTAAATGCTTTCTCAATAAAAACATGAAAATCCTTACCAATTTGATTTTATTCCCTTATTTAAGATTAAGTTGCAATTATCAAGTTTAATTTATGCCTTCATATGTTGAACATAACAATTTCTCTCCACTAATGTAGGTAGCACAGAAACTTGAATCAATAGGTCTTTTAAATAGGTTGTAACATGGTTAGGCTAGGGGTTGGTAAAAGATAGATAAATTTAGGCTAAAAACCCTAGACTCAGCTTGAATCGGACCTTCGAAATAATTACGTTCAATACACCAACTTATTTTGCTTTCACATGCTCTTTTGTACATCTATTTCTTTTGAGTACATATGCTCTCTGTAACACCCCTTACCCATATTCGATGCCGGAACAGAATACGAGGCATTATCGGACTCACATCACAAGCAAGCACACAATTTCGAGTCATAAAATTTGCGTCCAAATTAAAACCATCCATATTCAATCATAAAGTCCCTTATATGAGCCTATAAGGCCCAAAACAAGTATTGGAAGCCGTTCGGGACTAAACTGAGAACTTTAGAAACTTTTACAAAACTTAGAAAATTTTTGCTAAATGCAAGGTTCACAAGCCCGTGTGATCTAAGGGATACGCCTGTGTGACCCTGGGACACGCCCGTGCTTCAAGTCGTGTTCAAATTAGGGTACTCTCTGACTTGTGCCACACAGTCGTGCCACACGCCCGTGTGCTAGGCCGTGTAGCACACATAGCTAAGACACACGCCCGTGTCTTTACCCGTGTGCTCAATTTTGGACATTCTGTTTTTCAAAATTTAGGTGCAGGGGACACATGGCCGGAACACATGCTCGTAGGGTAGACCGTGTGTCACATACGGCCTAGACACACGCCCGTGTGTCTACATGTGTGGAAAAAAACAAGGTTATTTACCAAGCCATTTTGCCACCCACACTTGCATGCATCTACACAACATCTCATGGCACAAATACAAGCATGTAAATACAACCAAACAACCACAGACAAGACAATAGCATGACATTCTTATACCATCATTTATTTTGCTTAAAACATCATACTTAGCCCAATAAAAACATACTAATTTCACATTCACAAAAGGGTATTAACATACGAATAAACTTAATTAGCATAAGCCATCATTCATGGCTATATATAAGATGAAGTATTAACAATTACAAGCCAACACATATGGCCAAATTAATCATGACACATATAACAAATTAACCTAGTCCCTATACATGCCATTGACTTAAAATACTTGAATTCATTTATACCCAAAATGACAGCTTGGTAGTGTGATAGGATCTCCGACAATTTCCAAAACGAGCTAGCTCAATAACCCTATAAGACATTGGAAAGGAAGAGGGTAAGCTATATATATAGCTCAATAAGTCCATACGAAAATAATAAGCAACTCTTACCAATCTTTTATCAAGTCCAACAATTTAAACACTAGATAATACAAATTACTATAAATCTCACAGTTATAATTCTTATTCAATCATAATATTTACTCTATCATATTATAAGCATAATTTAACATATCTTGGCATTAGCCTAAGAACCATAATCTCTCCTTTGTAACATATTACAGCAAATAACAAATCATTTCAAACCTCATAGTAAACATGTACATTAATTATGAGTATTTACATTTCAAGCATATACTTTAACATCTTTCAATTGCCTAAGTTCTTATCTTCCCATTTTCTCATCCGATAAATCTCAATTTGCATGAATAAAACATGCTATATCATAACTCAATTTGGCTCAAAAGCCAATCACATAATCATCAATCGAATTTATCATGAATTTCATACATCACAAGTATAGACTAATAATCACAAGGTTTTCACAAAATCATTCTCGTGGAAATCATGAACTCATAATTTCATGAAGTCCATGCTTATAAACTTTACGTACATACCTGTACCGATTCATAATTACTTACATACTCTTTCTCTTCTTTGACATACCCGTTGAATTTTCCCGTCAAACCACTTGGAATACTATCGGATACACGGAAAATCTTTCACATAAGTGCCACATATGTAGCCAATGCTACCTCATATCTCATTACACATATACGCTCGTTCTCGAGCTATCCGTGGGCCTGCTCACACAAGCTGTCAGTTGAGACATAGCTACGCGGTGCTGCTCACACAAGCTGTCACGTATCTGCAACATATGCCAGTATACCCAGCCACTGGTAAGACGTACAGGACCAGCACTCGGGACACATAAGTCACATAATCACATGGTTTCCTAGTGACATGCCACTTGTATCCTAATCTATTACTAAGGTTCAACCGGGATTTTTCTCTTGTCGAAACTTTGTCGAATATGCTCAATGAATCAATCATACATTTCATGCAATATCAAAACATTAAAATACAAGTATGACATTGCATTATTTACATATGAACTTACCTCGGCGTAGAAATAGCAAAATGGACTAAATCGTCAAATACTTTTTTTCCCCTTTCTAGGTCCGAACCTCGTTTTTCTTGATCTATAATATCAAATTTAACTCATTTAATCATTATACTATTCAAATCCACCCAAAATCACATTATGGAAAAAATTTCATTTTTGCCCCTAAACTTTTGATAATTTACATTTTAGTCCCTAGGCTCGTAAAATGAATTTCATTCAATTTCTTAAAAACCCAAGGCTAGTCGAACCTATTTCATGCTCATAAAAGCTCACATTTATCATTTTTACACATTGTATTTACAAATAAGTCCTTTTAGGCATTTTCATCTAAAATCACTTAGCAAAAGTCGTTTAACAAACAAAAAACATGCATTTTCTACCATCAAACATCAAAATACATACTTGTTCAACATGGGTAAAATTTTAGACTTTGACAACTCTTCAAATTGGTGGTAGAAATAGATAGATCATGTTACAAAGATTTTAAAAAACATAAAAATTATTAAAAACGGGGCTAGAACGGATTTACAATCGAGCTTGGAAGCTTGAAAAACCCTAGCCATGTCTTCTCCATGTAAAATTCGGCCAAGGGGAAGAAGATGAGCAAAAATTGGCTTTTAATTTGGCTTTTTAATTCATTAAATTACCAAATTACTAAAATACCCTTAATGAAAAACTTTAGAAACATACCAAACCATGTCCATTTTTGTCCACCAACTTAACCAATGGTCTAATTACCATTTAAGAACCTCTAATTTAAAATTTCATAGCAATTGTACACCTTTAACATATAGAATTCAAGTTTTCTACTTTTTGCAATTTAGTACTTTTGACTAAATTGAGTGCCTAAACGTCAAAATTTTTGAACAAAATTTTCACGAAATCGTTTCATAAAACTATAGACCATAAAAATATAATAAAAATAAATTTCTCTGCGTCGGATTTGTGGTCCCGAAACCACTGTTCCGATTAGACCCAAAATTGGGCTATTACACTCTTTTTTTCTCTCTCTTTTTTTCTTTTTTTTTTTCACGAGCATTTTGTTGTATGTACTACAATTTTTTTGAGCATTTGATACTTCTTTTCAACTTCCCCAAACTTGTTTTAAAGAATATTCTGAATAGCACCGAGTCTAGTGTTTGGGATAATTTAAAGATAATTAAAAGGAAAGTGATGGCTAAATATTGCAAAGGTTCAAATAAAATTAAGCCATCTAGTCTCAAAGATGGGTTTCAAGGGATAAAAATTCATATAGGTTGGCTTGAAAGGCTCAAACGGTCCAAACAAAAGTTGCCTAAATCATTTTCAACATTCCATGCTTCCAAGGATTTCACCTCAAGAAATTACTAAGTCAATTCTAGAGATTTAAACTTTCATGCATGCCTAGATTTCCTAAGAAACTAAAATTTTATGGTATGATTTACACACTTTATTAAGAGTACATTTGTGTCATAATTCAGCCAACATAGCAATTATTGAAATAATAGAATTTTATTCATACTAAAGTTTAGCATACTTAACAAAATTTTAAATTTTTGAACAAAATATATCCTAATCATAATTAAAAGAAATTTTTATTCTAAGAGGAAATAATTTCAATTTTTCGGTCCCCCCTACTTAAGATGAACAATGTCCCCATTGTTAAAAACAATAGAGAAAATGAAAATATAGAAGTGAATAGATACTGTACACCAGGTAGAATCCCAGAAAAAGGAGGTGAGTCAAGTTTGACTGCTTAAATACCAAGCTCTTCCTAGACAGATCCAATCCTAGACATGTATATATCTATTGCCACACTTCCTATTTATAAATTGTTCAATTTTATTAATGATTTCAACCTCTTGATTTATTATGCGAGAAATAGAAATATCTTAGGAGATAAAATAAAATAAAGTAGAGATAAGATCCCCCCTTTTTATTTGCAGAACCCTCAGAATCTGATCGCCTCGTTCCTTCCTCGACATTGGAGTCCATGGTTTGAGTATTAAGCCTGGAAATTCAAGAAAAAAAATGGGTTATGAAATATATATTTTTTAAATATATCTCTGGTTGAGTCATCCTGAATTTTTGAGTATCTCCAATAAGCTTGTTGCTACAACTACATGTGTTTTAGCATAGCCATTATACCAAACTGTTCACTTCGTGGAATGGTGCTAGATAAAGGGACTCTCAGCGTCGAACTTAGGAAATCTGTTAAGGGTGGTTTTAGTTTTGGGTAGGTGGTTGAGTAGCTGATGTTAAGGTTTAGAGTTGAAGAGGGTGTTAGTTTTAAGGATAGTTTCGATGCGGTAGTTGGTGACTTCAAATGAAGGTGTTCGGGGTGATGATTCAAGGAGTTAAGGGCTGTGACATTAAGGGGTTAAGTGAGATGCACTATTGGGCTACTTGGGAATAGAGGTGGAGCAAGATAAGGGCTATAGGTTTATGCGAAAAAGGGTTGAATATTTCCTTTCTTAGTAGTGCCTTAAGCCAAATGACAGCTCTTTTTTGGATCTTAAGCTCCTGTACTGAAAATAAACTAAAAAAAAAACCTCAAAGAAATTAGTGTTTGGGTTAAAATTTGACCCTTTATTTAACAAAACAAATACTTAAATTCTTTGGGCTACTTAGAAAAATATTTTTTTGAAAAATTACATTAAACTAAACTCCCAGGAAAGGCTAGAGGGGTCACGTATGGTCCCACTTAAGTCTCAATCTCCTAGACAGAGTTTTAATTAATGTAATGAACCAAAGAAATTTTATCTAAGTCTACCATTTTATTCAAATGAGAAAAAAAAACTAAAAATATAAAATAACAATAGAGAAAGTGAAGAGAACTCCCTCCATTTTATTCAAGATCGTCATTGACCCTGGTGGTGCCAAATGGTCATTTGTCATACCAACCATAACCATCTAGGAAGTAATCATATTCTTTCCCATCAAATCTGTCCAACATCTTATTAGGGAAAGAAAACCCTTAATGATCTTTCCTGGTGACATTGTTTAACTATTTGTAATTCCTACAAATCCTCCAACCTGTGACTTGAATATCTGCAATAATCCATCTGACACCCTTCTTGTGCTTTTCCAAAAAAACAAATGACTCTTCTTCTTGATTCTTGGTGAACTCAACTGAAATCATGATAGGTAAAAATGGAGATAAACCCAAATAATCATATTTCAAATGAGGAGGCAAAGTCTTCAGTTCCAATTCGACTGGCTCTTCAATCAACACTTTTGGTTGTATGTACTCCTGAGATAATAACTCTAATGATTCCAGTGGAAATTCCTGAGTGAATCCTTTCGTTTTAGCTTTTAACAGAGCCAAACATTCCTCGTCTTCATCATCACTTGGTGAATCCACTAGCAGAATACATTCTAACAGATCATCTACAGAATTGAGCTCCAGCTCTGTAGAAGCCAGTGATTCCATCTTAGAAGTAGTAGAACAGTCTTCAACTACATCTGGGGATTCAGTAGCATCTAAGTCATTAAAAGTCTCATCGTTATCAAAAATTTCTTTCAACTGAGTATCTCGTTACTACTTCTGGAATCGTTGAGGATATGGCAATGGTGGAATCTTAGCTTTAACCGGACAACTCTTCTGTGGGAATTTTTCTGCATCTGAAAAGGGTGTTTGTAATATCCCTAACCCATATCCATCTCCAGAACATGGTTACAGAGTATTACCGGAACTTTTCAGAACATTTTGAGATAAATCATATAAATCACAATTTATTAATTGAGATTGTTAAGAACGTCCCTTAAATGAACCCTCGAGGCCCAATACACGTATTAGAATCGAGTTAGGACTTATTCGAAACCTCTAGAAATTTCTTACAAAATTTCAAAATTTTTCTAAAGTGCAGGGCTTACATGCCCGTGTGACCCATAGACATGCCCGTGCCTCAGGCCATGTCCAATTTAGGTTGCCTCTAACTTATGCCACACGGCAATGCCACACGGCCATGTGCTAGGCCGTGTGGTTAATTAATTTAAATCAAATTAGGTGCAGGTTACACACGGCCATGACACACGCCCGTGTACAAGGCCATGTCGCCCACACGGCTGAGACACACACCCGTGTCTTTGCCCGTGTGCTTAATTCTGAGCATTCTATTTTTCAAAATTAAAATGCAAGGGACACGGCTAGACAACATGCCCATGACACATGGCTTGGACACACACCCGTGTGTCTACCCGTGTGGACAAAATACGACCATTTCTTTGCCTCATTTTTCACCCAAATTTTCCATCTTCCAGCACTAGCACTTACAAGAATAATCCAACCAATTGCAAGTATAATTCAAGTTAATTTCTATCACCCAAACTAATACATTTCATCATATATTTGTTTTTAATGACTTACCTTTATGTAATTTACATAATTTGCAACATTAGATGTTCATACTTATCATTTTAGTTAATGTATTGATTCAACAATAACATATATCAAAACATAAGTGTATTAGCTATTCCAATGGCTAAGTTTCACTCATTACGTACACAATATCATTCGATTTAGTTAGCCAATACATGCCATTAAAAAAATAAGATTTTCATTTATACCAAAACGAAAGGTTAATAGTGTGATAATTTACTCAGACCAATCCCCAACCTTCCCGAGCTTTGAGCACTATAAAACAGGGAAAATAAAACCTAGTAAGCATATTATGCTTAGTAAGCTCGTATAACATAAACTAAACTTACCATTACATTCAATATATAACCATACAAAACATGTTTTCCAACTATTTGGAAACTTGCCTATTTAAATACATTCAACCAACATGTTAGTCACAAATATACCAAAATGCACATGCCATATGCGTATTTTATCCGTTGAAACATTGAATTTTCGATGGATATTTCAGGTAGTACACTCGGAGTGTATAATTCCATTATCCATCAATTCATGTCCAGTAGTACCTTATAGGTACACTCTTGAGCCACATATTACACAGTAGAATTACCAATCCAGGCTAAATTCTAACTGTAATATATACTCTAAGAGCTTTGTCGGATTACAAGTCCAGGCTAAATACTTTATATGACAAAGAATTCCCTATAGAGTTTGTCCTGGATTACCAGTCCAAGCTAAATCTAGTCCATTAGGGTTACCAGTCCATGCTAAATCCTAATTGAAACATATATTAGAGAGGCTCATTTTGGATTACCCGTCCGGGCTAAATCCATTCTGCAACACATGTAGTTTCATCAGGGAAATCACCTTTTTATCCATCAGAATTCAATATTCAAGAAATTTAATCCTTTTTCAATAATTTTCCAAACATGTAACAACAGGGATGAACAACTGGCTGTAACAACCCCAAAGGCACCTGATGCTCAACTTTCACTTGCTGACATATCAAGCATTTGGATACAAATTCAAAAATATCTCTTTTCATTCCCAGCCACCAATACATCTTCTTCAAATCATTGTACATTTTATTACTACCAGGATGAACAGACATTACCATTGTGAGCTTCATATAAAATCTTCTGTACTAATATAAGATCTTTTGTACTAACTCTGAATTTTTCAGCACACACAATTTGTTTCTAAAAAACAAACTACCATAAGACCGAATCTGAAATTCCGAATCAAGATTCAATTTACATTGTTCTCGTTTTGCATGTAACTCAACATCATTTTTTTGAGCTTCAAAAACTTGTTGCAAAAATACTAGTCTAACTTTCAACTTAGCCATAATAGAACCATCATCAGAAATAGACAACCGAGTATTCATTGCTCGTAAAGCAAATAAAGATTTTATGCTCAAAGCATCAGCAACAACATTGGCTTTACCCGGATGATAATCAATCACAATATCATAATCTTTTAATAATTCAAGCCACCTGTGTTGTCTCAAGTTCAAGTCTTTCTATGTCATCAAATACTTCAGACTTTTGTGATCAGTGAAGATATGGCATTTTTCACCATATAAACAATGTCGCCATATTTTTAATACAAACACTATAGCTGCTAATTCAAGATCATGTATAGGGTAATTCTTTTCATGTGGTTTTAGTTGTCTTGAATCATCAGAAATTACTGTACCTTCTTACATCAAAACACAACCTAAACCATTCAAAGATGCATAACTATAAATCACAAATTCCTTACTCGATTCAGGCTGTACCAATACAGGTGCTTCAATTAATAAAGCTTTTAACCTGTCAAAACTTTGTTGACATTTATCATTTCGCTCGAACTTCACATCTTTCTACAACAGTCGAGTTATCGGAGAGGCTATCATCGAAAATCCTTTTACAAATCTCCAATAATATCCGACTAAACCCAAAAAACTTCTAACTTCTAACACACTCTTTGGTGGATTCCAATTAACAATTGCTAAGATTTTACTTGGGTCTACCCTGATACCTTCAGCAGAAACAATATGTCCAAGAAATCCAATTTCTCGTAGCCAAAATTCATATTTACTGAACTTGGCATACAACTGTTTCTCCCGTAGAGTTTGTAATACAATTATCAGATTATCAGCATGCTCTTTTTCATCTCGAGAATAGACTAAAATATCATCAATGAACACCACCACAAACCTGTCTAGGTACGGTCTGAAAATTCTATTCATTAGATCCATAAAAACTGTTGGTGTATTAGTCAGCCCAAATGGCACCACTAAAAACTCATAATGGCCATACCTGGTTCTAAACACTGTTTTTAGAACATCTGAGTCCTTTACCTATAATTGATAATAACCTGAGCGAAGATCAATTTTTTAAAATACAATAGCTCTTTTTAACTGATCAAATAAGTCATCTATTCGAGGCAACGGGTACTTATTATTTATTGTAGCTTTATTTAGCTGTCTGTAATCAATACATAACCTCAGAGATCCATCTTTCTTCTTCACAAACAAAACCGGTGCACCCCAAGGCGAGAAATTGGGTCGAGCAAAGCCTCTGTCAATTAATTCTTACAACTGTGCTTTCAACTCTTTCACTCAGCTGAAGCCATTCTATACGGTGCTATTGATATTAGTGTTGTTCCCGGAATAAGGTCTATAGAAAACTCCACTTCTCTAATCGGTGGCAAACCAAGTAATTCTTCCGGAAACACATTAGGAAATTCACACACTACTGGCACTGACTGAATCTTTGACTCAGTTACCTTGGTGTCCAACACATAAGCAAGATAAGCATCATATCCATTTTTGATACATTTCTGTGTTATTATTACTGAAATCACATTAGACAACCCATCTAATCTATTAGATTCAACATGGAATAACTCACCATTCTGACATTTCAACACAATGTATTTCTGCTTGCAATTCACTACTGCATCATGCTGGGTTAACCAATCCATTCCCAAAATTACATCAAATTCATCAAAAGGCAGTAACATCAAATCAGCTGAGAAGCATTTACCCTTTACCATCAATGGACAGTCTTTACAAACTTTATCTACCATCACACATTAACCTAGAGGATTTAAAACTTCCACCACAAATTCAGTGAATTCAACCGATATATTTTTAACATTTATTAATTTTGTACATATATATGAGTGTGTGGAACTGGGATTAATTTAAGTAATAATATCAGTGCCAAGTAAAGAAAATGTACCAATAATGACGTTTGAGGCAGAGACATCCTCTCTGGCACGTATAGCATAAGTTCTCGCCAGTGCTCGTGCCTCAGATTCAACTGTTGAATCTTTTGTAGCACTTCGGCTACCACCAACATTTACAAGGTGTCGAGGTGATCTACCTCTAGAGACGGTATCACTCGGCTTTGAAATTTGTTCAACCTCTTTTTCCCCTCTTTCCAGACAATCTCTTAGAAAATGATCAAAAGAACCACATCGGTAGCAAGCCCTAATTTTTAGATGACATTCCCCAAAATGAAACTTATTATAGTAGTTACATTTCAGCTTTGGATTGCCGACGCTACCAACACTGGTTACTAATGGGGACGATGATCTCGGGTTAGAGCATTGAAAACCCCGCTCTTTTCTAGAATATCCGACATATGCAGTAAAACGATCCTGGTATCTCTTTAATTTCTTCAAAACAGATGATTGGGATTTTTCCATAGGTCTCTTACCAAAAATCCGAGCTTCTCTTTCAGCTTGTTTCTTTTCTTTGCTAAATTCTTCTGCTTTTAATGCTCAGTCAGCTAGTACTGCAAATTCTCTTATTTCAAGAATACTAATAAATAGTTTAATATCTTCATTCAGCCCTTCTTCAAATTGTTTACACATTTCAGCCTCAATTTGAACCCATTCTTGAGCATATTTACCCAATCGAACAAATTCCCTTTCATATTCTGACACTGTCATGTTCCCCTGTTTAAGTTCTAAGAATTTTTTTCTTTTCTGGTCCAAAAATCTCTGACTTATATATTTCTTTTTTAATTTTGTTTGAAAGAACTCCCATGTAATGTTTACTTTTGGAACGACATAAGTTATAGTTTTCCACCAATAATAGGTTGTATCTTTCAATAAAGAAACTGCACATTTCAGGCAATCAGCTGGTGAACAAGACAACTCATCTAATACCCAGATAGTATTCTCCAGCCAAAACTCAGCCTTTTCTGTATCATCATCTGTAGTAGCTCTGAATTCTTCAGCCTCATATTTTCTAATTTTATTAGCCGAAGCTTTACCAATTTTAACTGATTCAGTACCCTGTGGTGTCTCAAGAATTGGTTAAGGAGCAGGTGAAGGATGTTGCTGAACGACAGGATTTGTTCTTATATATTATGTAAACCATTCATTCATCATTTGAAAGAATGCAGCTTTCCCTCATCATCTTGGCCCTCAGACTCGGGCCTTCTACTACTAGATGTAGCTCTTTGTACGGAAGCTTGAGTACTACTCTCAGCTTCCTCAAAATCAGCTCTGGCTCGGTCGGAAGACATTTACTATATAAAAAGTACATTTAAAAATGGTCAGGAGATACCACACTATCACAATTGTATAATGGCATGTATAGCTAAACTCATCTTACTACGTTAGTCCAAGAATCGACTAAACCTTAGCTCTGATACCAATAAATGTAATACCCCTAACCCTTATCCATCTCTGAAACATGGTTACAAAGTATTACCGAAGCTTTTCAAAACATTTTTAGATAAATCATGTAAATCACTATTCATTAACCGAGATTGTTAAGAACGTCCCTTAAATGAACCCTCGAGGCCCAATATTCGCATTAGAATCGAGTTGGGACTTATTCAAAACCTCTAGAAAATTTTTGCAAAATTTTAAAATTTTTCTAAAGTGCAGGGCTCATATGCCCGTGTGGCCCAATGGACACGCCCGTGTGACCTTAGACATGCTCGTGTCTCAGGCCGTGTCCAATTTAGGTTACTCTTTGACTTGTGCCACTCCGCCATGCCACACGGCCGTGTGCTAGGCCGTGTGGTTAATTAATTTAATTCGAATTAGGTGCAGGTTTCATACGGCCATGATACACGCTTGTATTCAAGTCTGTGTCACCCACACGGCTCAAACACACGCCCGTGTCTCTGTCCGTGCATTCAATTCTAAGCATTCTGTTTTTCAAAATTAAAACGCAGGGGACACACTGCCAGACAACTTGCCCATGTACTAGGCGCTGTGTCACACACGGCCTAGACACACGCTCGTGTGTCTACCCGTGTGGACAAAATAAGACCATTTCCTAGCCTCATTTCTCACCCAAATTTTCCATCTTCTTGCACCAACACTTACAAGAATAATCCAACCAATTGCAAGTATAATTAAAGTCAATTTTTATCATCCAAACTAATACATTTCATCATATATTTGCTTTTAATGACTTACCTTTATGTAATTTACATAATTTTCAACATTAGATGTTCATACTTATCATTTTAGTACCTTATAGGTACACTATCGAGCCACATATTACACAGTAGAATTACCAGTCCAGGCTAAATTCTAACTGTAACATATACTCTAAGGGCTTTGTCAGATTACCAGTCCAGGCTAAATCCTTTATATGACAAAGAATTCCCTATAGAGTTTATCCTAGATTACCAGTCCAAGCTAAATCCAGTCAATTAGGATTACCAGTCCAGGCTAAATCCTAATTGAAACATACACTAGAGAGGCTCATTTTGGATTACCCGTCTAGGCTAAATCCATTCTGCAACACATGCAGTTTCATCACGGAAATCACCTTTTTATCCATTGGAATTCAATATTCAAGGAATTTAATTCTTTTTCAATAATTTTCCAAACATTTATCATTTCATTCATTGCCATTTCTAAGTAATGCATATACATGATTTCATATAACATAATCAATGTAATATAACATTCAAATCAATGCATTTCTATACTCATTTAAGTTATATGAACTTACCTTGATATTTGTTCGTATCTAAAATCTACGAATCCGAAATTTTTTCCTTTCCTCGATTTAGATCTTTGTTTAGTACTTCCGGATCTATATAAATGAATTTAATCGTCAATTCAATCCGTTTCATATTTTATTGGACTCAATTTACAATCTAGGCAAAAGTACCATTTTGCCCCTATACTTTTTATTAATTCTAATTTCGTCCCTAGGCTCGAAAATTGAAATTCATACAATTTAATCCTTATTCTAAACCTAACCAAAATTCCAATATAATTTTTACAGCACATATATTCTCAAAATTTTAGAATTTTTTATGAATTTTACCATTTTTCAATTTAGTCCCTAAATCAAATTTCCATCAATTTTCCCTTTGTAAAAGTTGTTTATCTATCAACAACCTTTCATTTTCTACCATAAACTTTTAAATTTCATCATATTCATCCATGGAAAATTTTCTATACTTTGATATCTATTCAAATTTACCCCCACAATAGAGAAATTAAGCTTTCCCGATCTCAAATATATAAAAATTACTAAAAACGAGACATAGGAACTTACCAATTTATGCCTTGAAAGTTTGTTTTCTCTTTCCTAGGGTTTCCATGGAAATATTTGGGGAATATGATATGAAAATAAGATGATATCTTATTTAATTAATTATCATCTACTAATCCGAAATTTTTTCTTTTCCTCGATTTAGCTCTTTGTTTGGTACTTCTAGATCTATATAAATGAGTTTAATCATCAATTCAATCCATTTCATATTTTATTGGACTCAATTTACAATCTAGGCAAAAGTACCATTTTGCCCCTATACTTTTTATTAATTCTAATTTCGTCCCTAGGCTCGAAAATTGAAATTCATGCAATTTAATCCTTATTCCAAGCCTAACCAAAATTCCAATATAATTTTTACAGCACATATATTCTCAAAATTTTAGAATTTTTTATGAATTTTACCATTTTTCAATTTAGTCCCTAAATCAAATTTCCATCAATTTTCCCTTTGTAAAAGTTGTTTATCTATCAACAATCTTTCATTTTATACCATAAAATTTTAAATTTCAGCATATTGATCCATGGAAAATTTTCTATACTTTGATATCTATTCAAATTAACCCCCCAAGTAGAGAAATTAAGCTTTCCTGATCTCAAAAATAAAAAAATTACTAAAAGCGGGACATAGGAACTTACCAATTTATGCCTTGAAAGCTTGTTTTCTCTTTCCTAGGGTTTCCATGGAAATATTTGGGGAAGATGATATGAAAATAAGATGATATCTTATTTAATTAATTATCATCTTTTAGTTTTTCTCATTTCCAATTTAGTCCTTAACCTTTTCTAATTTTTCCATGGATGATTTACCAAAAATATCTAAATATTTTTCATCAATGGTTTAATTACCATTTAAGGACCTCAAGTTTTGAATTCCATAGCTATTTAATCCTTATAGCTACTAGAATTCAAATTTGACATTTTATGCAATTTAGTCCTTTCTACAATTAAATACCTAATTGATAAAATTCTCTTATCAAAATTCTCATGCAATCATTCTATCACATTACTAACCATTTCATAATATTAAAATATTTTATCTTTCTGGTTTGGATTTGTGGTTACGAAACCACTATTCTGACTTCACTAAAATTGGGTTGTTATAGTGTTAGAAAATCAGAACTAACTAGTTTAGAGTTTACCTCATCAAGGATCACTAAATCTGACTTCTGTGATACAGGAGTTTCAACACTTGGTTGAACTTCCTCTTTGTCTTGCTCTACAATAGGTTCATCTTTAACTTCAACCAACTTGGGCTCCAATGTCTTTCCACTTGGCAAAGAGATTGCTTTGCAATGTTCTTTGCCTAAAATTTTTGGATTTTTTATGTCGCTTGGCCAAATACCTTGGGGTTTATTTCGAAGTTCATTAGTTAGCTGACCCATTTGATTTTCCAGATTTCTTAAAGTGGTATCATTCTTCGTTATGTATGCCTTCAGCAGATTCTCAAGATCACTTGAAGATTCAGTTGGTGGGGTTGTTGCATTTGTTGAGAATATTCTGACGAATAATTTGGTCGAAATGGCATAACAAAGTCGCTATGGTCCACCCATTGATTACTCCATGGGGAAATTGGATGATTCTGCCATGAAGAGTTGTAAAAATTTAATTGTGAACCATTCCAATTCTAATTTCCCATGTAATAATTTGACTCTTGATTCGATGGGCAATTTTCAAAGAAATGGCCATCTCCACAGTATTCAAAAAAATATTCTCGAACTGGTTCGGCTGCTGACATGACAGATTACAGTTGAAACCATTAACAATAATGTTCTTAAGCATAAAAGACATAGAAGATGCTTGGGCTGCCAAAGAAGCAAGTGTGTCTGCTTCATGTACTCTTGCTGGTCGTCTTTTTGAGGCAGCTCGGTTGGTTTGCCACTGATAGTTATTGCTGGCAATTCTTTCAATAATCTCGTAAGCATCGTTCTAAGACTTAGAAAGAAGGGCTCCATTTGCCGAAGCATCCACTATCATTCTAGTATGAATATTGAGACCAATATAGAAAGTCTCTAATTGAACGCAATAAGGAATGTCATGATGAGGGCACTTTTGTAATAACTCCTTAAACTGCTCCCATGCCTCATATAAAGATTCTTCATCAAGTTGCTGAAATTAAGTGATTTCATTTCGGATCTTGTAGGTTAAAGATGGAGGGAAATATTTCATTAAAAAACGTTCAACCAACTCTTGCCATGTAGTTATACAACCGGACGGTAGGGAATTCAACCACGCTCATGCTCTATCTCTTAAGGAGTATGGAAATAATCTCAGTCTCAAGGCGTTCTCAGTCACTCCGACTAGTTTAAATGAGTCACTCATTTCCATGAATAGCCGAAGATGAAGATGTGGATCTTCAGTAAGAATCCTACTAATTTGGCCCATATTTTGCAACATTTGGAACATGATCGGCTTCAGCTCGAATTATTGTGCCTCGATTTCAGTTCTCCTAATACTCGACTTGAGCTCGTTGAATAGAGGAATGACATATTGTTGAATGGCACAGTATCTATCATCGGCAACAATGATCGGATTGTAAGTATCATAAGCGAATGCTCCTCCCGAATTTTAGTTTTGATTTTCGAAATTCATATCTTCGATCCTTGTTTGGTTTGCTTGTCTTCTCCTTTGTCAGAAAGTCCTTTCAATTTTAGGGTTTACGGGAAGTAAGTCAATAATTTGATTAATACTCATAAACACCTGAAACAAACAAACAAAAAAATGGAATTAAAATTTAACAGAAAAAAATAGACTAAAATGAAAAATTAAAAATTTCACAAATAATGTCTTTTAAAACAATTCCCGGCAACGGCGCCAAAAACTTGGAACGACGGAAATGTGCAAGTGTACACAATCGCAACAAGTAATAAATTGACAAGTAAATGTCGAGTTATCGTACCTACATGGACTATGAAATGAATTATTTATGAATGCAATTAAAAACACTTTGGTGAAGAAAAATATTTTGATTTGAAAGGGTGATTAAAAACTAGGATTTTAACAACATAAAATAAATAAATAAAATAAAATAAAACTTCTAATGCACTATTTCAAAAGATGATTTTAATCAAGATGACATAATTGTGTTAGGTTAATTACATTTTTTAATTTAGAATTATTAAACTCACGTTTATGTTGTTACGAATAAATTCACGGCAACTCGGTAATTTGCTAACTTATGAACACACTTACCTACCAAAATCCATTCATCTCTTGACTATATCTCTATGTTAATTCAACCGATTAAATAAATTTTAGTAGACAAATATATTAATACACATACATACTTATGAAATCAAAATAATCTCTTGTATATATCTCTATGTCTATTCAAACAATTAATTCAATCTCATAAGCACATAAAAGATTAAGTGAGGTAACAATGTATTCCTACCTTGAAACAGTTTAATCACAATAATCTTGCAAGTTATGCAAGGCAATTGTATCTCTCGATACCGTTGCTAATTTAACCCTCAACTACCTTAGATGATTAAACATGCACAGATTAAGTATCGTGTCAATTAATTACAATTTCAATCCATTTAAATAATCAATTCATTAGTTACCTTACAATTGTAATGCAAGAATAACTTAGTCATGGTTTTTCTTAATCAAACATCTTATCGAGGCCTATAACAATACAAGCACAATTTTAATAAATTAAGTAGACGAAATGCAATCAACCTAACACGAATTAAATTTAAGCCATATCAATGAAATTAAATATATCAACATCACAAATATTCAAAGACATGTTCATCATAACAACAACAGAATTAAAAAGGATAAGGAACAAGAAGCAAATCCGGTGTTTCTCCATGGCTTGACCAGTTTGCTCCACTCTTCCTTATTCACTTGTTCTTGTCGAACTGAGGCTTCTATGAACACTTGAGTGCTACTCCAAATGATGGATGAATGACTCTTTTTCAAGAGGTGAAATCGGCAAGAAGACAAAGGAAAATGGATGGGAAATAAAAAGAGAAAGTTGAGAGAGGAGAGAAGAGAGAAGAGATGAGAATGTTGTGGTGTATTGAAATGAGTAGCCAATGGGGTTTTTTATAGGGTGAGAGGGCTTGTTACACCCCTAACCCGTAACCGTCGCCGGTCTAGGGTTAAGAGGCATTGCTGGACATTTGGAAACTTTTACAGACATTTCAAAACATAATTCAACAAATCACATCAAAGTGTCCCTTAAATAGGTCTTCGAGACTTTAAACATGCTTTAGAATAGGGTCGAGACTAAACCGAACACATACGAAAATTCTCAGAAATTTAAAAATTTTTCAAAGTTACAGAGGTCACACGCCTGTGTAGGCAGGCCGTGTGCCTCACACTGCCTCAGACACGCCCGTGTGTCTAAGCCGTGTCAAAATAGAGCATACATACTAACTTGTCCAC
The DNA here is from genome assembly GCA_025503065.1 of Gossypium bickii. NCBI lineage: Eukaryota > Viridiplantae > Streptophyta > Magnoliopsida > Malvales > Malvaceae > Gossypium > Gossypium bickii. The sequence continues at coordinate 103,644,950 of CP106710.1, read as the reverse complement.
ACGGTCGTGGACACGCTCGTGTGCCTCACCCGTGGTCACTACTGACTTGCACCATACAGCCAGTCACACGCCCGTGTGTCCAGCCCGTGGTCGCTACTAACTTGATCCACACGGCCAGTCACATGCCCGTGTGTCTTGCCTGTGGTCGAGTCTGACTTGTTTTGAATTACAACCACGAGGGACACGGTCGAGCCATACGCCCGTGTGCTCAACCGTGTGGGCAATTATAGGCCATTTTCAAGGCCAAAATGCCACCCACACATTGGGATATCCCTACAAGCAACATACCAATTCAATTCATGCCAAAATAACCAACTTTTCCAAGCATTCAAAGGCATCTAAAGCATACCATTTTAGGCAACATCTAACTCAACTTATTCACAAGCATTTCCAGACATGATTCATTCACAAACCTACCATTTCAACATAGTCATCATTCATCAAACACATATACTCACTTTGCATCAATAAGCTTACCATTACCTTGATCATTTCATAACCATAGAACCATACTGAAACCAAGCATCATATATCATGACTCTTCATTCATAATTCTACCATTTATCTAGCCATATCACATGCTATTACATATCTCAAACATATTCTAAAATAACTAGCCTATACATGCCATATTAACTATATTCACATTCAAGAGTACCAAAATAGAGTTTGATAGTGTGGTGATGATCCTCGACGATTCCCGAGCCTTTCGTAGCTTTGATGATCTGTAAAACAGAGTAAACACACACAAAATAAGCTTTCCAAAAGCTTAGTAAGCCATATACAAATAAACTTAACATAAAATGCACATAGCCACATTGATACAATAACATTAATGTTTTTCATTTGCAAATTTATCACATATCCTTTGGCTCATTTGTTTAGCCATTACTTACCCACATTCCATAGCTCAAAGTATCACTTTACTCATAGCTCATTCAAGCTTATATCACATATTATCTCATCATATCTATACACATATTCACTTTAGTAAGCTCATTTGAACACTTACCTTTCCAACATACCTAAATCATTTATACATTTCACATAGACATTCATTTCTCGGACTTGCCCGTTGAACCGTTCGGAACTAAATAGGATACTCAGAGTACTCAAAATAAATGTACAATGCCAACGTCCCAGATGTGGTCTTACATGTACTCAGATATCGATGCCACTATCCCAGACAAGGTCTTACACGAATCAAATACGATGCCAATGTCCCAAACATAGTCTTACACGTAAATATCATATTGATGCCAACGTCCTAGACGTGGTCTTACACAAAATCTCGAATCAAAGCCAACGTCCCAGACGTGGTCTTACATGATCTCACATATCGGAAACCTATGTCATGACATATGTAATCCTATCTATTCCTAGGTTTGTACGGGGCTTCTCAGACATTATTGCACTATCGATACATCTTCGATTTTCATATATTTTTCATTCTCGTACGCATTCATCACAATGAGATTTCACATGAACATACATAAATCAATACAAACACATTTATTTGTATATAGACTTACCTCGGATTTCGTTAACGTACGGACTCGACTATTCGATCACTTTCGACTTTCCGCGATCTAAGTCCGTTTCCTTCGGTTCTTGATCTATACATATTCAAATTTAATCCATTTATTCACCAAATCATTCAATTCAATCCAATAACACATATATAATGCAATTTACAAATTAGCCCTCACATTTTCACATTTTGACATTTTAGTCCTTATTTCACAAAATCACAAAATACACAAAATTTCAATACACCCATGCTTAGTTGAATTCTCATGTAGTCCATACAAGTCCATACATTTCATTTATTTCACAATTTAGTTCCTCAAAATATTATTTTCTCAATTAAGTCCAAAATACTCAAAATCATCAAAACTTCAAAGATAAAACATGTTAATCTAACACATATATTTCATATTTCACCATCAAACATTACAAAACTCATGTGTTCATCAATGACACATTTCAAAATATTCATAAATTCACAAAATTGAAGTATGGGTTTCAAAGTACTCGAAGCAACGATTACAAAAACGTAGAAATTATCAAAAACTGATCAAAAATACATACCCGATTTATGCTTAGACCATGGTCGAATGTTCAAATGCTTTCTTATTTTCGGTGAAGAACACAAAATATGAGCATTAATTTAAGCTTTTATTTTATTATACATTAACTTAATAAACAAATTCCATTTTTAACCTTTAATACAAAATATATAAAACATATAATATAAGGTCATTCTTGACCATTGCCATCCACTTACTTTATTAGTAGGTTAATTGCCTATTAAGGACTTCACATTATAAAGACAATAACAAATTAACACTTACACATTAATTAGCCACTTTTTCATTTTACGCAATTTAGCCCTTTTCTCAAATTAGGCACACAAACGGCAAAATTAATTCACACAAATTTCACACATGCTTAATCATATACTGCAGACACAGGAAATAATATTAAAATATTTTTCTAACTCAGATTTGTGGTCCCGAAACCACTATTCCGACTAGGGTCTAAACCGGACTGTTACAGGGCTGCTAAAAATAGCCAAAATCAGCAGCCAAAGAGCCCTCCCATGGCTGGCCACACATGTGGCAAGTTTGAAGTTTTCAAACTTGCTATATTAAGATAGGGGCAAATCTAGAAAGGCATAAATAGTGGATGGGTTTATTTGCAATTTGAAAAAGTCTTCAAGGGCCATTTTGCAAGATAATTAATAAGCCAAGCAAGCTGATTGGGTCAGCATGTAGGACGGTTTTGGGCTGCCCAGTATCGGTCGGTTTGATTTTCTCGGTTCAGCTCAACTAGATCACTTTTCACAATTAATTAATAATAATTTATTTAACTCAAATTAAAATGGATATAAATTAAAATTAATTATATTATTAATTAATACACATAATTTGGACCGTCTTAGGCTAAAAAATTAATTCGCCTTGATGCTTCAAAATTGCTTCTCGGTTTTGCGCTTCTAGTAGTGTCTGCCGAGCCGTTTTTCGCCCTTTTGTGCAATTCTATCGAAAATGATCAAAATTAATCAAAATTTATTATAAAATTAATTAAAATTCAACATGTTAATAATTTAAGTACAATTTAATTATTTTATAATTATTATATATTTTTCGACAAGAATTTTATCGAAATTGCATGAATTTGAGTTAAAAATAGCATGAAAAAGTGTGTATATTTCCGTGTTTCCAGTGATCTAGTTTAAACGAACCTTGTTGAGGTGAGTTTGTTGGTAAGAATTAGGTCTCTCCTATTCTTAATATTGCTAGTAAGTTAAATTTTGAATATTGAGTTACAAGATTATTTATTGGTTAGGAAAGTAATTTTAAACGAGTTGACTCTTGGTCACCAAATAAATAGGGAGAAATTGATTGTCCGACGTTAAGTCAACTATTATAACTAATTTATTCAAGACATTAAAGTTATCCTTGTGCCGATAATCGAACTTATGGATCAAATAGAAATTTTACCTTTGGATAGAGTTTTTCCCATTAATTTTCTCAAAACATTTAATTGTTGCTTTCTTTGTTTCATTTTTAATTTGAATTTTTATTTTTGATTTTCTAAAACCCATTTTATTTATTTCATTTAGTTTTTTATTTGAGAAATAGAATTATTATCAATTTCTGTGAATATGATTTTTACTTTTTTTTATTAATTTATATTTTCAGGTAAAATTCATTTTTAAAGGTCTCAACTAGAAGTGTACATGGGCCCGCTCGAAATGTGGGAGGGTTTGGACAAAAATATAGGCCCGAAAAATGGGCTTGGACAAAAAAATAAGGCCCGTTTAAAAAATGGGCCGGGCTCGGGTAAGGCATTTTTGGCCCGGGCCCGACCCGGCCTGGCCTGAATTCATTAAAGGAAAAAAAAAACTGTCTTTTTAATATTATTTTCTTATTGTTTTTCTCCTTATTTTGCTACCATTTTACTACTATATTTCTATTATTTTGTTGTTATTGTTTAGATATTATATAAAACTTATTTTATTGTTAATTTTGTTATTATTTTAAAGACATTTGTTAATTTTGTTATTATTTTAGAGGCATTTGCTTGTTAAGTTGCATCTATTTTAGTGTTATTTAAGTCTACATATTTTTTAAAATTTATTTTCAATTTGTTGAAAAATATTTATTTTGATTTTTTTAGTATTTTTGATGTATTATATATATATTTAAAAATTATATAAAATAATATAAAAAATTAATACGGGCGGGCCAGGCCGAGCCCGAGTTTTAACATTTTTATATGGGCTGGGCTTGGAAAAAATTTTAGGCCCATTTTTGAGCCTGGCCAGGCCCGAGCCCAATGAACGGGCCTAAATTTTTAGTTGGGCCCAACCCGAACCCGACCCGGCCCATGTACACCTCTAGTCTCAACAACTTATCAATAATTTCATTCTAGCATATAATATTATAAGTTGTAATGTAAGATTTTACAAACCAAACGGTGCATATAAATTATCCCATCTGAACCCCAATTTGAAAGAGAGTTATTTGCCATAGCTTCCCACAAGCCAATTCCATTTTAAATATGTTTTTTTATATTATGTATTCCTTTGTGTTTCTAAATGTTGTTACATGAAATATACAATGTTTTTGTTTATGTGTAATATTTATGTATTCCTTAATTTGTATTTTTTTATCACATTCATTCAAATTTAATTCTAAAAGTATTTATTTCAAATTGAAGTATAATATTTGATATGAAGACTCCACAAGTAGGTTTAAGAGCGACATATATTTTCTTTAAACTTATATTTAAAAAAAAAAAGAGTATTAAAAAGGGTGAGTACATTGGTATACTGCTAAGGAAATTTAAAAATTCCACAAGCATTTGTCACTTGTCTCTTTTTATATAATTATTTCTTTTTAAATTTTTTACTATAATTTACTTATAGTTAGCATCACTCCAACCCTACTTGTTGAATTTTTAAATTCCACTTGACAGTATATTCAATAATTTTCTTTTAAAAAAATAATTATTTGATATGCTAATGATTCAAAAAATTTAACTCCATAAATAAGATTAAAAAAAAATAACGTGCCCTGATATCTAAAAACTAAAAATTAAATAAAACAAACATATGATAATTTCTTGAGTATTTAAAACTTTCCACAACTAAATAATAATGGATACATTATAGTATTTGAATTGAAATTTTAAAAAAAATATTAACAATAAATCAAATACTAACATATGCATAAATGTGCTCCAAATTAAATGATGGAATCACTCTCTCATTCCTTTGACTTATCATGTCAAGGTTTATCATTTTTTTAAAATTTACTTTTATAAAAGTTGTTTATGTCATTTTATTTTAGTAATTAGAGCATTATAAACATATATTTACTCGCTTATCAATCCACGTGGATTTTGAGACATTTGTGTTTATACGTGTTGTTTGGGTTTTTTTTTTAGGTATGGAATGTTTCATGTATCTTTTGTAATGACTCAATTTAGTGTATAATTAATTTTTTATATGAATTATTATGTATATATAGTTTTATAAAATTTATTTTAAAAAGTGTACTTTTCACAAATAATATAAAATAATGTATTCTAAATACTATATAAAATATTGTATGATGTATACTATTTAAAAACTATATTTTCATACTGTAAAAATACTATATATTGTACACTTATAAAAATTTTAAATTTGCGTAAAAATTATATAAATAATTTATTATAAATTAATTGAAAAATCTTATCTTTTTACATAATATGTTTTTAAACAATTTTTACTTTATTTTATAAAATCATATATATACTATTGATTTCACAACATATTTTGACTTTCCCCTGAACTCATTTGTATTTAAAAGGATTCAATATGTTAGATTTTAGCTGAATATGAATGGTATTAGTATTTCTGTATCATTTTCTTTCGATAATTTACGTAAAAAAAAATCACATTAATTCATTTTCTCTGATTATTGTGTAGAAAATACAAGTACTTTTACTTGATGACAAAAATGTATGTTTATACAAATTAATGTATGTACTGTAAATTCTTAATTAATTCACTTTTATGATAAATTTATTAAACGTTTGTAAGACTTTTATATTAAATAAAAAATTATTAATTACCGAAATGATAATTTGATATTTTTAATGATTAATGGTTATGTCAATAATTACTCATATCATAATTATTTTTTGTAAATATTTAATACCTAAAAATTAAATTTGTTTCATAATCACAATAAATATACCAATATATATATATATATAAAGTTTTACTAAGACTACGTAATTTGTATGACAGTTGACATATTTTAAATGCCTTTTTAATTAATTGATTATTTATATCAACTTTGTAATAAAAAGCAATTATAATCTGTTTTAATGTTTAAATACATTTTTAAATTTTAATTAAATAATACATAAGTATTTAATTGATTTATTTAATGTATTTTATACTAATTAATTGAGTAATATTATTGTTATGCTAATAAACAATTTGCTTCAAAACAAAAAAAGTCTAGAAATATAAGTTTCACCCTTGAATAATAACGAAATCTCTAGCGTAATTTCAGATTATGTGCATTTGTATGTAAATATTTTGTAATCTATTCGATTGAATCTTAGTTTGATTGACATTAGTATTATTATCAATGTAGGAGAACATGAGTTTGAGTGCGTTGAAGCGCATTATCCTCCTATTTAAATGTTAGGGAGGAATTATAAATATTTTTAAATATTGTACAAAAAAAACAGGAGATATGATGAAAACTTAATAATAAAAATAATGTTGAAAAAATATTTTGTAATAAAATTAAATTGATTTTTTGTTTATACATAGAAATGTTCACACGTCCTACTTTTAAGTTGTCAAATAGAAAAATTCTAACAATGCCATCAAATTTTACTGACCAAATTTGTTTCTCAACTTGCTTTAATTTTTTATCAGTATTAATTTTATATATTTTTTTATGCTTTATAAAACATAAAAATATAACATTTACGAATTATAATTTTTAAATTTTTAGATATTTTATATAAATTTTAATGTTCAAATGATGACGTAATTGTGAATTCATATTAGCCACGTATCAAATAATTATTGACCACACCATTTGGCCTCCGTACCAATTTCTCTAACTGAAACTAAATATAATCAATAAAAATTTGAGTACCAAATTATATATCAAAGATAAACTTATAGAACAAATAGTATATTAATCTTTTATTATTATCAATGTTTCTATTCGTTTCATAATTTGTATAATTCAATTTAAACTCTACTTTTTAAAAAAAAATTAAAAATGAAATAATTACATCAATCATACATTAATAATATAAATAATATGTTTAACTAAAGATGTAAACTGATTTTGTCCAGTGTCGCGAGTAGTCGTATTCTAGTGAATATAGCACCCTACTCATAATTTATCATCAATTTTATCATACTATATTAACTGTTATTTAATAAATTAAAAAATTATGTGATTAAAAAATAAGTGTGAAAAAATTAAGTATTAAAAATTTAAGAAATTTAAATCATATTTATTTGATATATTACTTAAAATTAATTACGAAATATAATTAGATTGTTTGATAAATATAGATTTTAAATTATAAAAAAATATTTTACATTTTATTCTTAATTTTTAGACATTTCACTTTATTCTAAAAAAATCAAAATTTTAAACATATAACACTTTTATATGATAATAAAATATTAAAATAAAATAAATTAATTGAAAATATTTTTCACTAAGTGATAAGTATCTTTTTATCTACTTATCATTTTCCATATTTTTTTGTAGAAAAAAATTCTATTGACTTGTTTTAATTTTGGATTATCAAATATGTGTAAAAAAGTTAAATCATTGAAAATATTAATTTTGAATTAATTTATGTTTTTAATGATTTATCAGGTAATACCTTAGTATTAGAGTGTGCTTGATAAATTATTAAATTTTTTAATATTTAAAAATTTAATTTATTTGATAAATCCTATTAAATTTTGCTTAATACAAATTTTTAAATAAAGAAGTGTTTAATAAGGTGAATAAAAATAAATAAATGTTAAGTTAATTTTACTTTTAAGAAGTACATTTATTTGAAATATATATTTGCTAAAATGATAAGATATTCAAATTATTGTTTTTAACTTCTATCTAGATTTTATATTAATAAAATTAAAATTGTAAAAAAAAAAAACATAGTTTTTAAATTTAGCTATCAAACAATGGTAACCGAATTCAGAATACAAATACATAAACTCAAAAGAAATATTAAAAAAAAACCAAGTTTGGTTATTTATTTATGAAAATCTGTTATGTACTTCAGTTGCGTATATCAGACTAAAGTCCAGGAGCTGGAAAAGAATTGTTTCTCAGTGTGTGTGTGTTTTTGCTGTACAAGAAACTAATGGTTGGTCTTCCATGCTCAGAGGATAAAGCTTTTGTACCAAACATGTTGACTAGGGATTCATCAGTTTACATATGTATCTATATATATTATATGATCAGATTCAGTGGCATGAAAGCAAAATTTGGACCAACAATATTCATACAACTAAACACTTGGACCAAATTTTGGGAGTTGGGGTTTCTATGTCCAGATAAGGCTGGTGACAATGATATTGCACCTCCATCAGATCTCCATGCATCATCTACTACTACTACTACTACTACTACTACTTTCTTTATCAACTATATAACATATTTTGAGCTCATCCATGTTTTGTTTTAGCTTTTAAGGCTGCCAATCACAATGTTGAAAACAACCAAAAGGAAAGGTTAAAATAACATATTTATAGTTATTTTATTCAAACAAAGCATGTGATGCCTTTTAATTTCTTTTGTACCAAAAAGCTCTCTTAATTAAAACAAGAAACTTTGGTCTGCTGCTTTAATTAGGCACTTACGTTGAGTTAACTAAATGCATAAAAAGGAAAAGTTGGCAACATTCAAACTACTATTTTATTTCACCGAACCCTGTTTGCCTTACAAGATTAGATATGGAGAGATAACATATAAAAATAGACCAGATTAGACATGAAGAAATCTAATAAATTTTCTGGGAATAAAAAAAAGTATAATGAAAAAGATTTGGGGTTTAATTCAGTCAAGGTGTACCAAACCCTAAAGTAGAGGCGCAGCCATTATCTGTGAATAATACAAAGTTAAAAGGAGGAGTAAACATTGTGCTTCAAAATCTCCATAAATGAATGAAAGACAACAATACTAATTGAACAGGGCATGTTTTTCCTATTTGATCATAACCTAAAATTAGAACAAAACCAGTAGTTTTTAGGACAAATTATTTATAAGAAGACTCAAGAATCTTTAGGGTCACCCAAAAAAAAAAAAAAAAAGCAACAAAAACAAGAGATAATAAAAAACATAACAAGGAAGAGAAAGGCAACAATCAAGTCAGAGCTAGAAGACAAAGATTTATGTTATAATACGTCTAAATATCAATTAACAGATAGAATTAACAATGACAAAATAATTCTCTTTAATTGTTATCCTCACAAGTCATATCCTCTGTTCTCTCCTCCTTTCATCTGCCATCACCAGTAATTAGATTACTAATCACCAAAATGAAAAAATAAAAAAAGTTAAGCCCCAAATGTAAAAGAGCAGCAAAAACACCATCTATAGCCTGCTGCTTTCTTTCAAATTCAGTAGTGTTTTTTTTTTTTTTTTTTTTTCTTTTCTAAATTAAGACGTAGAAGACCCATTATTAGTAGAAATATGAAGCTGAATAGTATCCTCATTGTTGTGCATGTGACTATTGGAATCAAGAGCATTTCCATTATCTTCAATATTGTTGTTGTTGTCATTGCTGTCGTGAAGATTGAGATTTCCAACTGATAGTATCTCTTTCTTGCTAAAGGTGTTCTTGTTGTTGTGCATCCAAACCTTGAGAACTCCTCTATTAACCCCAACTTCATAGCAAAACTCTTGTATCAATTTTTCTTCACCCTTCGGCATTCTCCAACCAAGCCTTTCAGCGAAAGCATGCATCTTTTCTTTCTGTTCCTTAGTGAACTTTGTTCTTGATCTCTTTCTCCCACTTGGGTTGTTGTTGTTTATCCTTGACACCGAAGGATTGGAGTTGCTGAGGTGATAATGGTACTCATCCATTGGCCCTGAGTAGGCAGTGCTCAAGGCCAGCAGCATGTGCGGTGCAGAAGAGTAGTAAGAGAATGGCACAGGCGAAGGTGGGTTACGGCTTGGACCTGGGCTATGAGTCGGGCTTGGACTTGAGCTAGGATTAGGTGGGGGTAGGAGGCGGTGGATGAAAGCAGGGCCATCATAAGGGTCACGGCGGTGGAAGTTGCGGTGGCAACCGCAGGCAGCACACTTGAAGGAGGCAGGGTCAGTTGGGGTAGCAGAAGGGGTAGGCATGAACTCTCCACAACCATCCAGGGCATGTCCACCCAAGCTAGCTGCATGGTTTTTGAGGCACTCTTTGTAGGAAAGCACCATTTCCTCCTCCTGCTGAGGGTGGTGGTAGATGTTGAGGAGTAATAAAGAGTTGGTGACCTCGGCGCTTGTGGGGTGTGTATCTCTGATGAGGACTCAGCTTGTGGGTTGGTTTTGGTGTTTGATTAGCTCCGTTGGCTAAGAAAAGAATAAAAAGGGGTGAAGCCTTTGACGTGGTGAATTAGGAGGGTGGGGACCTTTTTGTGGGGTTAGGACACCATTTTCCTTGAGGATGGCTGCATATTTACAACATAGATTGATGGTTTAAGGATTGTGAACTTAATTATGATGATGTGGTGCATGGCAAAGGGGTGATGATGATGATGAACGAAAACTGATTTTAGATGGTATAGTTTTAATTTTATAATTATCATCATCAATCAATGTTATTGTTATAGCAGTAGCATGAAATTAATAATGATAAAAATGGAGGTAATTAAGAAAGGCATGTCATGGAAGATTTTTCAACCACTAGTCACGTTTCCTTTGCCCTATCTTTAAATTTCTTCCCTCAAGTGATTTTCTGATCAGAGTTAGTTATGAGCAGTAAATAATACTCCACTCCATATGATTCAAGGCTTTGGATTTTCCATTTACACAAAAACCAGACTATGTGGGCAGCGATGAATATGACGCATACACACACTGCAGTCAGATTTGCCATGTGTCTGCCTCACATTTGTCACCTCACAGTTGACTAGGTAACTTGTTTATTATATACTTGAAAGATTCCAATCTCTATACTTTCTTTGTAAGTAAACATCAACATATTTATTTCTTTATATTGCAGAGAATAAAATAACATTTGAATGCAAGGAGGAATTCCAGAAAGGGCTGATAAAAAAGTTATCCATTCCCTTCCTTGTTTTACAACCCAAGCAATGACTCTAATGACTTTATTAATGTTTAAGATAGTTAGTAGAAGGGGTGATTCGGATCAGCTTTGAAAAAGAAAATTATGATTATTTGGTTTCATAAATCAAACTGAATATCAATAGGTTTATGTAGGAGGAGGTGGGGGGGGGGGGGGTGATAAATACATTGAAGCCTACCATTCAAATAGATTCCTTTAATCAGCCTGTTTGATGTCCAGACAAAAATTAAGGGATTTGGAAATGGATTTTGGGAAGGTTGGGACGGGCCATTTCTATAAAAAAAAAAAAATTAAATGTTAAATATAAGGGTAGGTAGGGGCCATTATCATCCTCTTAATGATAATTCTCTGCTTCCACGTGGTGTCTAAAAAGCAATAATATACGGCAAGGCAAGGCCATCAAGTCATATTCTAATTTTCTTCTACTAACTCGACTATAATAAAGTTAGTCTTTGCATACGTTCATCTCTTTTTTGTTTTTGGCATTGAGTAAGGATTTTGGTTAAATATAGAAGATGATTAATGAATGCAATTGAAATACTGGTTTAGAGATGTGATATTTTGTCCTTTATGCTTTGCGACTCATCTTAATCCTTCATATAATAATTCAATCATAGATAAGGAGGCATCAAATTTAAACTATTTCAAACCAAATAAAAAGTTTGATCCCAGCGTGACAAGAGTGGAGTGATGAATATGAATCAAATTATGACCCTAAAACTAAACAGAGCAAAGAATTAAGAGTCCAAAACAACTTGAGGAATGTCCTGACAATCATGTCATCATCAAAGAAGCACGCGCATTTGTGCACAATTTGACACAATAAAGTTCAAGTAATGCTCTACCATTGAAACTACATTTTGACCATTTCTTCCATTCCAACCCTTAATCATTTTCATTACAACTTTATACCCTTTGCATTCAGAATGACAGGAGACACCTCACAATGTGTTATTCGTGCAAAACTTCCTTCTTTTTCTTTTTTTTTTTTTTTTCATCTTCCAAACCTTCTTTTTAGAAGAAATATTCTTAGGAAACTATTTTGTAAATTTCAACTTCTGTTATTATCACTTGCAATACTAAATAGTCTTCCACTCACCGCGTCACTCCACCCCCCAAACTTTGTTGCATGTTTTAAGTACAAATATTAAAAGTAATGTTCTTTTATATGAAAATTCTAGCTTTCTAGAATGGAATCTAGCTTTGATTCAAGTTTCTTTTTTCTGTTTATGTCAGCTTTGTAGACTTGCAAAACGCCAACTATAAATGATAGTGATGAATGCTGTTTAAATTTCGACTGATTGTGTTGTATGAATTTATGCCAATTATAATTGTTGGCTGCAACGCCTAATGTAATTTAAGGAATACTCAATTGTTGAATTTTTTTTACCTTCATTACCACATAAAAGAATAATGGATTTACTATTTGATTACACTAACTAAAGTCATGTACTATGCATATTGAACATTAGTAGGTACATTGAATAAAATTATGTATCTTTAGTGTTCAAAGTATGATTTACTGTTTCAACCTTTAATTATTGAGTTTTGAAGATTTTTCACAACTCATTAGTAAAGTCTTTACATGAAAAAAATTAAGCCAAACAAGGATTGGATTCAATCTTTCATTACAATGACTGTTTTAGTGGAATTAGTTATTGATATTGATTGTAATTGAACAAGCCTTTTATCCATATGTATAGACAATTTATTTAGGTTAATTAGTACAAGAAAATAAGAGTACTTTATTTGCTCAATTTGGAATTGTTAAATTTTATGTAAAATATACTGCGTTCATCAGTTTATATCTAAGATTTCAAGTAGAAAGTTGTAGTATGAGAGTAGTTTCGCTCAAAGTACAGAATTGATATTACAGTTTGATGAGTGAGTTGAACTTGAATCACAATTTATCTTTATCATTTAGGTATAAAAAAATTTTGATTTATGTGAACAAAGTTTCAGTATTCATCTCTATTTTTACTATTAATAGTTACTTTCTTCAATTGCAACTCAACGAGGTAAAAATTAGCAAACTTTCAATATGTGTAGCTGCAATACTTTCGCCATCAGAGAAATATTTAGATAAGCAGGAATAAAGTTACTACAGGTTTTTATCCATCTTCCTTTTTGGGATTGTTTTTTTCTCCTTAAATGAGACCCTGCTAGTGATGTTTATCAGAACAACCAGCAATCAAGAGGGTTATTGTCCTAATAATTGAGGATTCCTTAAAGGGAAAGCACATGTCCAAGTGGCCAGCTGAGCTTAATTGGGGCGGTTTTAAAGACTCAAAGGCAATGGTAAAAAGGCAGAGAGGAGCAGGAAAAATGGTCCTTAATTTGATCTGACTTTAATTTACCTGCAGAAACAACTAGAGTCGTGTCACCAACCATTTTAACCTACAGAACCAGATTCTATGGTCCAGTCTTTTTAAGTGATTGGGCCCCCCACATACAAATATTAAATTAGAGATGCCCCTCACCCTAACTATGCTCTAGGTTTTTGTACATATAGAAATTATCACCACAATTTACAAAGTTTTTATGTTATTTTTGGAGTAATGGGTGGATCATATCAGCATCCACCTAAGTGCATTTATTTGCATCTATGAAACATTACTCAAGAAGATAAGATCAGAGAAGTTGAGAAAAAGAAAAATCTTGGGAGGCTGTCAAAACGGAAAAGGGCCATTCATTATAGAGGATAAGAATATTGCATTATCATGATCTATTGGATTTTGCTTTCAAAATTCCCTGTCAGCTTTCATCTTAATCTACTCTCTTGATAAAAGTGTCCAAAATCTTGTAACATGAAATTCTCTTAGTGTAGATTTGAGCTAAAGTTCTCTTTTCCTTTTATAGGTGAATTTAATGAGGTTTTTTTAACCCAAACAACAAACCTTTCAATAACTTCCATTCTTTTTATTTGCATGGATAGTAAAAAAGATGCCATATAATACAAATATATTACCACTATGTCAGCAACTATGTTAGCAAACTTTAATTCCAAGTTTCAAGTTCAGTGAATTTTCATTTGGTAAACCGCTTTTGATTCATTTATAATTTTTTCTTTTAATAATTAAGGGTTCAATTGTGTAACCTAAAAAAGTTTAGTTTGAAGTTTGAAGATTTGATCCTTTAGAAACCCAAAGAACGCCTCCAAATAGAGTTGTGCTTAATTGAGATCCTATAACTCATTTTTGTATGACGAGGGATATGCAGTAAAGCCCATCTCCTGTAATTTTTGCTTTGCTTTTTAAGAAGATTGAAGTCCCAACTAGAGCTGCTCATGGCTGAATCACGCAAACTTGAAGACTTGATGGAACAATAAGAGAATTTGGATAAAAATAAGATGTTCAGAAAATAGGGTTTGATAAAATTTAAGGCTCGTTTTCTATATGGGTCAAGCCTTAATTAAGATTTTTTAGCTTGACCCAACCTGAATATATTATATTATAAAAATTAATTATATTAATTATATATGTTAAATAATAAATTATATATATTAAATCACTAACCCAATAAAAATTACATTTCTTATCCAATAATATTTTAAAATTAAATTTAATAATAAAACATTTATTATATTTATGTTAGTATTTTTTAACATAAATATTTTTTTAATGTATTATAATATATTTATTTTAATTTTTAGTGCACTATATTATTTTAAATAAAATTATTCTATAAATCAAATATTAACAATTCGGGTGGAATCTAAATTTACAATTTTTAACTTGAGCTAAACTTAAAAAAAAAAAAATTAAATCCATTTTTTTTGGATCTAATAGACCAAACTTAAAAAATTAATTTAAATACTATATATAATCCAACTCCACCATGAGCAAACTCTAGTCCCGGCCCAGATTCACAGTTAAAGGGTCGATTCCTGGTATAAATTCCAAATCCACTTTAACTGTCTGACTTCGTTTTATTGAATTCCATACTTATTTTGATCAAAGACGTTTTGGGCCTTGGGTCACTGTTTTAAATTGGAATTTTGTATTATTTTCATAATTAAGGTCTTCTAGTTTCACTAATCCCAAACTTAATAGTTAAAAAATTGCACTTTAGTCCCTCATGAAAATTAATAATTCAAAGTCATTGCTGTAAATTCATTTATAGTGATATAATGTTGATCCAGAATTAAGATGCTCCTCCAAAACACTAAATACAGAATAAATTTGATTGATGTCATTGTTTCAAGTTAGGCATTTGAGATTAATTAAAGTTAGACTTCATTTTTACTAAAATATACAGATTTGGACACAAGTATTGAACATATTTCTTTAAATATCTAAAAACTTTAGTGCTTACTTCCACAACAGACTAAAAATATATATGATACTAATTAAATTTAATTATAGTGACTGCTACAGCATGTGTGTATTAAGTGGCCAATTTTTCAAGCTTCGTTTGAAACTGCTACAGCATGTGTGTATTGAGTGGTCAATTTTATTTTGGAGAATTTTCTGCTTTTTCTTTCCGTAAAGAATCTCAATCTTCCAGATTTTATTGGTTCAAATTAAACTCCGATGAATCATCTTTAGAGAATTTAGGAAAAAAAAAAAAAGGTGCAGATATAATTATTCGTTATCATCGGGATCGTCGGGTGATTAGTTCTTTCTGTCACAGCCCTATTACAATTAGTGTAGAAGCGAAACTTTGGATACTGAGAGATGGACTGGTATTAATTAGAGATTATAAGATCGACCATCTTTAGATTGAAGCTGATATTACGTTATTGTTACATTTTATGAAAGTCTGTTCAAATTCTAACTTATTATTGATTGATGAGTGTGAAATAGTCCTTTGTTGTATGAATTCTAACTCTATGATGCATGTTTTTCGTGCAAGGAACAAATGCGCAGATACTTGGGCCTGTTTGGGAAGAGCAGCTATCAACCTCAATCTTTCTCAAATTGCCGTCTCTTTTAATTAATTATTTTGTGTGTTCTAAACCTCCTAGTGTATTTTTCGTTTATTGTTGGAAGACGCTCAAAGGCATGTCATTCATCGGACTTTAATCTAATAATTTAATAATAATAGTTTGTTTTCATACAAAAAAAGAAAAAAAGGGATATATATTCCTAGAAACTTGCTATTGATGCAAACACAAGTAAAATTTTATATTGAAAGAAAAGAAAAAGAAGCTATAAATGGTGTTAATATGAGGTCTAGACTTTTGCTTTCTTCTTCAACACCTCTCAGGACTTTAGCTTACAATACAAAGATGATGCCATAGTCACTAACTTGTCTTCAAGGACCAAGCTTCCCCTACTAACATCTATATACCCATCTCTAGAAATTTTTCTTTGAAGATTAAAAAGAAAAAGAACCCGATCAACCACCCCTGATAATTTTTTAAAAAAATTCTTTTGAGACAGCAGATACAGTTTGCCACCTTCTGGTATTATCTGCACTGTGTAAAGTTGTTTCTTTGTATTTCAAAGTGTTAACTTACTTGAATGTGGCCCTCAAATTCAAGACCTATTGTGGATAGGATCTGACCCTCTTCGAACTCTTCTTTTGCTTGATTCATTTGGATCGGTTTTGTTGTTTACAGGTAGTGGTTTTTGCTCTGTTCTCCTTTCCTTCATTTCAACAGCCTTCCTTGTAACTATTCCCTTTCCTTCTTCCCTCTGTTTTAAGACAAAGTGTACACCTCTCAACCGACAAACTCTATCTTCTTGAATTGCTACTAACCCAAAAAAGATAAGAAACAAAAGCACCCTTTGAGAACTGCAAACCATTTCTAATTTTAGCTCAACTTAAACAATGGAAGAAACAAAGAACAAGAACAGGAGGAGGGTATGTTCCAAATTCCTGTAGATATATATTGGATTCGGAAAGGTGTTTAAAGCAGTAAAGCCATGGACATGGAGGGACCCAGTAGTAGCTGCTATAGGGGATTTTGAGATTCACCCTAATCATAACTCTGCCATCTAAGGAAAGTAAGGTTGTTACTGCAAGAATCTGACATGGATGAATAAAAGGGCTGGAATCATATGCCCTTCACAATCCAAGTATCTTTCTTGTTTTAGTTGTTTCGTTACAGCTTACAATGTATACTCCATATCCATATATTTTACTTGACAATTAATTATGTTTTAATTAAATAACTAATGGGTCGGCGGGGTGGAAGCATTTATCCGTGACTTTGACCGCAATTGTGGGTATTTCTGTTATTAGTCTTATGCATAACTCCAATTGCCGAAATTTATCCTTCCAATTTTTGGTTATTCATTGCATTGACCACCTTCAGGCATAGTCTGTCTTATCGGGTAATCAGTGTGCCAACAGTGGCAGAATTTTTTTTAGTAGAGTTAGAATTAAAATTTTAATTTTTAATAGTTTATATTTTTATAATTTTAAAGAATTAAATTAAATTTTTATAATTTTAAAGAGGCTAAAATATAATTTTATTTTTATTATTTTAAAATTTTTTAAAAGAATTAAATAGTAAATTTCCATTTAGGGCCGGACCCTCCCCATATTCGCCTCTGTGCGCAGATACTTTAGCCGGAATGGGTAGCAACCCAAATTTTCTTTGAAATTTTAATTTACCTTCTACTACTAATGACTTGCTACTGTTTCGTTTTAATTTGCTTTAATGAGAATTCCTGTTTTTAGCAAAAAAATAAATAAATATCTAATTAATTAAAATACATTTAAAAGAAGGTAAACTATTAAAATAATCACTTTTATTTACTTATATTATAATCATTTATGTTTGAAATGTTACATTTTAGTCATATTATTGCGTTATAATATTTTAGTCACTGAGTCGTTAACAGTGTAATGGTAAGCTGACGTGGCACATTAAATCATCATTTTAAACAAAAATTTTAGGTTAATTTATACAATTAATCCCTATATTTTTTCGTTTTGACCAATTTAATTTTTTTTCTTTTATGTTCTTTTAACTTTTTTTTCTTTATTTTCCATTCTCTTTTGCTTCTCCCTCTATTTTCCTCCCTTCTCCATTTCTTTTAACATAAATTTTCTATTTTTTCCATTTATCAAAACTAGTTCTTATACTTTTATTTTTTTAAAACAATTTATTTTTTCGAGTGAGGTGAGCTTGCGGACTAGCTTTAACAAATGAAAAAAAATAGAAAAACTACGTTAAAAGAAATGAAAAAGGGAGGAAAACAGAAGGAGGAGCAGAAGAAAATGGAAAATAAAGAGAAAAAAAAAGAAAGTTAAAAAAACATAAAAAAATAAATTGCTCAAAATGAAAAAAAATATAAGGATCAATTATAGAATTTAACCTAAAATTTTCGTTTGAAATGATGATTTAACGTGCTATATCATGATACCGTTATACCATTAACGACAATTAATGGCTCAGTGACTAAACTATTACAACACGATAATGTAAGTGACTCAAATGTAACATTTCAAACATAAATAACTAAAATATAACATGAAACAAATAAAAATAACTATTTTAATAGTTTACCTTTAAAAAAAACCTCATAAAGTAAACCTTAAGCTTTAAATCTTACAATAATCTTACCATTAAGCAAAAAAAGAATATTAGTTAATTACATTCCTTTGGTGTTAAGAAAAGGGGTAATACTTCTTTTTTGTTCTAATGGTAGTGAGTTGGCAGACAGAAGCCATGGATGATAGATCACCTAGAACTGGTAGACTGCAACATTAGCAAAGCTTCCAAAAAAGAAAAAAAAAAACATTCACTTGCTTTTATGTATAGAAATCCAAGCTTTATTCCCTATGCAACCAAAATAAACAGTCGCTTTCTTGTGCTAAATGTGTTTCTTTATGCTTTTCCTTTTTTGTTATTATTCTCTTGTTTTGGCGGCCAATTCTTAGACCCACTTCCAATATCACAACTTCTCATGTTCTTTAATTGGACTGAAAGACACTCATTACCATTCAGAAATACTGATTACTGTAATATTTTAAACAATAAAAATAATTAAATAATTCTTGATTAGTATCTGTAAAGTAACACCAATTAACCAAACCTGATATTAATCATGGTAATTTTCTGATCATTTAAGACTATCTTTTCCTTTTCTTTTTGTTACTAAAAAATGCCTACTATCACATGCAAGTTCGAATATAAAAGCATAAATTCTTGCACTTTAAATCCCAAGTTTTGTGACTGGATTTGATGTTGCCATGAGATCTGTAGGCGAATGGTGGCCGGTCATGGTCATAGCCATAGTCCAAACATTCCAGCTTAACTACCTTTTAACTTGTTAATTTATGTGCTGGTTCTATGCTTTTTATCATCTAGTAAGCATATAATATTTATCATCTAGTAAGCATATAATATTATATTAGGTAATAGAATACTCACAGTGTACAAATTATATTTATTAAAAATTTATATAAAAATAAATTAAAATTTTGATTTAAATGATAAAATTGAAAGTTTAAACATAATAGTCCAAGTTTAAATAAAATAAGATGTGAGTTTTTATTGATTTAATATAAAAATGTAAAAAGATAAAAATATGCTCGTAATAAAATAATTTATTTTATAAAAAAATGAGTATTTGGTATATTGATATTGTATTTTTTATTTCACAAGCAACATTAAAAAATTGACGTCTCTTTTTTTAAATATTTTACTATACCCCTATAGGGTACTTGTCAACCCTTAATCTGGTTGTGGAGTCTAAAAACTCCATTGGCAGATCCATATATATATATAAGGTTAATATTTGGTACACTGATAATATACTTTTTTTATTCCACAAGAAGCCCTAAAAAACTACCATATGTCTTTTTTAAAAATATTTATTTTTAAATATTTTGCTATACCCCTATAAGATACTTGCCAACCTTTGACCCTGCTTGTGGAGTCTAAAAACTCCACTAACAACGTACCAAATATTATCCCCATATACATACATATATATATATATATATATATATATATAAAAGGAGATGCTTCCTCAATATTAGTATGATGGCTATTGTTATATTTATTTAGAGCACCGATTTCATGTTCAGGATAATTAACGAATTGAAAGGTTTAATTCTTAAAAATATACTGTTGATATAAAACAGGAGGGTAAAAGGTAGTCATCAAAACCTAAAAACAACACTAACAACAATCATGTGATAGAGCCAATATAGAGGTTGAAAACAATCTTGTTGACTCAAGGACACATATCCTAACCAACCAAGTGCTAGTGTCACGGGGTTAGAACTTTGGTCTCGCAAACCGTGTGACCTTAGGCGATTTCTTGTATTAAAATCCACTTAAGTCAGCCTCACACTTGAAAAATAAGAATTCTTGCAAAAATTCTTTAAGGCACCGAAGCAAAACGAAAGCAAACTCAAAAGAGAAATGAGCCACAAACGAACAAAAAAGCCATACAAAAACAGCGCACACCAAGTGTTTGAGTAAACGTTCTCCAAAAGTATTCTATTACTTTGAAAGTTTACAACTGAGTGATTACAAATGAGGAGGAAGGCTTTTATTTATAATTGAGCTCCCTCAAATCTAACGGTATAGATTGAGTTACATCGACAGTTAAGATTAGAGCCTATCTACAATTATGAATCCTAAGGGATTTAAACTCTATACATCTTTATCCCTTAAGATTTACACTAATTACCTTGGTAACTCTAATTTTACTGAAGTGTTTTATTGGACCATTAGAACGACTCGGTTTCTAGTGGTGTCGAAAAAGGTAGTGTCAGGATCCCATTTTCATAAACCGAGCACGAAGTTATTATATTGGTGAATTGAATTTTGGATAGTTAATTTAGTCGAATTAGTGATTAATTAAGGTTTAAGGACTAAATTATAAAGTCCAATTATTATAGATCTTTTATTAGAAAATAGTGAAAGGACTTAAATTACAATTAACCCAAGGTTCAAAATAGCAAATATACTTCAACATTCTTTTTTTCGTTAAGGTTCAAAATATGCCATATTCAAAATAGCAATTAACCCAAGGTCTATAAATTGATTAATTAAGCAAATGTTAATTTAGTTAACTTAAACCATGATCAATTAATTTAATTAAACCAAAAACTTAATATAAAAAGCAAATTGTAAGTGGATGGAGAGATGATTTTATTGGCCAAAGAAAGAAAAAAGAATACATCATTAACAAGGGTTTCAAGCTTTTAATCAATAATTGGTTAGTGCAATTAAGTCATTTTTTTTCTAATTTTTATATTTTTGAGGTCATGAGACCTTGGTTTAGCTAGCCAATGTCACATCCTGAAAATCGACGGATTTGAAAAGATGAGTAAGGTAAGTATGTAGACTGTTGGATGTGCTATGGTAACATAATCTATCACCCTATTGCCCTGGTGGCAAGTTAAAGTATAGGCGCATACTAGTGTTAAAGCATCTGCTTGTTGGCGGTATTTAAAGATTTGATTGTAGGAGAAGAAATACTATGCCCAAAAAAGTATGCGCTTATGAAAGGGGTATGCCCCAGAGTTTTGTTTGAACATTAAGAGCCTGTCAAGTGTATGAGAAAGCTGTAAGGGACTTAACTATCTTTAAGACCACACCAAATGTGGGTCTCCGCCAAGATATAGTATGCTCGATTTCATGAGTACTGCTTAATTGGATCTCATATTAGGTTAGTTGGGAGTAAATAGTAGAGTAGCAAAATGAATGAAAGATTACTTGTACTGTATAACCAATAAACTAAACAAATTATCATAAGCAACATGGTTGGCCATTTCTCAACAGGAGTAAATTAGATTGATTTAGCCTCCTCATGACTGGTCAACAGTGAGGTTAACCTTCACCAGATGTTTTTTTTACCTACCCTGGATTTGGTAGGGAAATTATGGGTCCTGGAGTATATTTATAGGAGGGGACCATTCATATGGTTTTTCTTTTTGCTTAATGTTCAAGTTCTTCTTTCTAACTTCAACATTCTTTTTTTTTTTTCGTTAAGATCAAACTAAGATCTCGTTTAATGAGTAGATGAGTTTGCCTTCTGGTAAGTCTTACAGCTTTGTACGTTACGATTATAGAAGGAAAGGGTGTTATAGGAAGACCCTGTATGGGGGTTGCATGTAGTTGAAATGTTAGTAAAATGTCTGTGTTTTGGATTCTAATGGAAATATTATAATCTTTTAAGAAATTGCTGCTACTAGTTGGGACGAACATTTGAAATATAAGGTAGGTCTTTAGTGAGTCTCTAAACCTGACTCTTGAATGTCATGTAATTATGCGAATATATGTGTCTGAGAGATATCTATAAACATGTAAATGAGATGAACAATGTGTGGTATGATATGACGTTGTATGATATAAGATGTTGTTATTGGTGTGTGTGTAGTCATTGCTTAATACTTCCCTGTTATATGGGTTCAGTACCTAACAAATCTAGGTTATGTAAAAAGGTGAGAAAAAGATTCGTTTGTGTAACCTCCAGTAAGGCAGGTATATTGTTGATCGGACAGGCATCCGTGAAAACAAAGCTTTATTTGTGATGCCTCTAGTAGGGTAGTTTTATTGCAAATCAGACTGACATATCACGGTCCAACCTTACAGGCGAATACGTTATGTGTAAGACCATGCGAGTGAGGCTCTATGGCATCATATAGTAATACGCCAAGAGGGCATGAAGATATAAGACTATGTGGCAGAAGCTTCATGGCATCCATTGTGTTAGCCCGTCGGGATAGTAAACACAAAGGCTAGTATGGTCTGCCGGGATGGTAAACTCGAAAATTGTCCAAAAAGCCTTTGTGGCGAATTATCTGGAAAATCGGTAAAGTGAATTCTATGATGACCAAGCGGTGAGATGTTAGTCTACCTTGCATGAGATCTGAGTATGCTTGTGAGGCATTTTCTGATAGAATTCTCGAAAGAGTAACCAATTGATGAATCTGCCTTAGTGATCTGTTATGACTGGAACTTTATGTATTGGAATACGGGGTAATGTAAGTGCTCGCCAAACTTGCAACTTCTTAGGTCTTGTATTGAAGTTATCTAGGATTCTATTGTTTGAATTAAAATGTTTTATTCTTCTACGCAAGTGTGTCTATCTTGACTAATTTGAAGATGCGATGTAACTGGTGTTCTGATAATCGCTGGGTCCTAAAAGGAATTTGTCAAGAGTAGTATCCACCAAATCTTGTTCTCAGAAGCGTATCTAACCACAACTACAAAGAATTTGTGTAATTAGATTTTAAGTCCAGTGATAAGTCTGAGATCCACTAGTCAGGGTGAAATATGTATAAGATGGATAAGTGTAGAGTTTGACGTATGGTTATATGCCAACTAAGAATTAGAAAAGTATCCGCCAAGATCTAATAAGGAACCCAAATCCTTGAGTTGAAGAATTTTACAACACCATTTCAAGGTAATAATGAGTGAGGCTCACAAGTTCCTTTGAACTTATATATGTCTTTTAGTATGCAAGTTTGTGAATTGAACTAGAGTGCCGAGGGGGACCAAGCCAAGGATGCGCCGTAGTGGTAACCGAGGGCGATATTATGCATACAGACCTACATTTATAGAGACATGTTTTTCAAATGAAAAATAGTAATATACATTACAAATATGTCAATTTTATTAGACAATTTAATTTAAGGTCTTATTTTACCTTTGACAGTTTGTGACAGATGATAAATGTATTATTTCAAACCTAATGCCTAGAAAGGATTTTAAATAAATAAGAGGTACATTCAGTGTGATTTTTCGCAGAATGAAAATTTTAATTAAGTATGTAAGTATTATGAAATCTCATATTCAGATCTAGTAAATCAGGTTGGGTATAAGGTGTTACAACCCATGTACCAATTTTTAAAATTGTTAAATTTTTTAAAGGTTCCATTGTTGAGAATTGAAAATTTTAGGTATTAAATTGATTCTAAGCCTAAATGTGAAAATGACTAAATTGTAAAAGCTTAATTGATAGTTTTATACATTAATGTCTAAACTACATAAAATGTAAAATTGGCAGTAGAAATAGGAAATAGAAGGTCCCTAATGAATAATAGTAAAATCATATTTTAATTTGGAGTTTTAAGTTGAAAGTTATGATAGTCTCGATTTTGAAGACTAAATTGAATAATTTGTAAAATATGTGTGATTTTGTAATTGATTGTGATTAGGACTGGAACTTAATATTATGTATTGTCATATTATAATATGTAGCTAAAGACGACGCGAGAACTTCAAGAGGGAAAGGAAAGACGAGATTTGATGACGAGTAACTCGAGTGTTCAATTTGTATTTCTATTATTTTTCATGGTATGATATTGAGGTAAGTTAAATATGATTGATCAAATCATATTGGTATGAATTTGATTGGTTATAGAGATAGAAGACTAAATTGAATAAAATTGAAAATAGTATAACTTGATGAAATTGTGAAATTGGCTGTGAATTGAGATGACTCATGTTATGCTATGTATATATTGATGAATTGGAGATATGAAATGTGAAATTGAGTTATATTATAAATTGAATGATTTGTTACATTATTAACTGTTCGGATAGAGTTAGATATAGTTGGCATACCAAAACATAGATAGAGTACAGGTTACTTCAACTATAGGTTGATAAGTGTTGGGCACAACTTTTACTTTGGTTATATTCGATGAGCACTGGGCACAATGTGTAACACCCCTTACCCATGTTCAAGCTGGAATAGGGTTTGAGGCATTACGTAACAAATCTTACACAAACATCTAAAATAGGGCTATAAAATTTCATTTAATCACATTACTCACACAAACTTGGCTCCGAAGACCCTAAAATACTTCCGAAGATTATCGTAGTCTTCTCGGGAACTTTCACGAGTTCAGGAAACTTTTTAATAAATCAGGGGCCACACGCCCGTGTATGTCTTAAGACACGCCCGTGTGCCTTTAAGGCATGCCCGTGCTTTGTGTCCGTGGTCAACACTCACTAATTTCACATGGCCATGGCACGCCCTTGGCCCTAGCCCGTGTGTAAAACCTTAGTATTCTAACTTAACCACACGACTTATACACAAGCCCGTGTATCCTGGC
Organism: Gossypium bickii; assembly: GCA_025503065.1. Lineage (NCBI taxonomy): Eukaryota > Viridiplantae > Streptophyta > Magnoliopsida > Malvales > Malvaceae > Gossypium > Gossypium bickii. The sequence continues at coordinate 103,619,612 of CP106710.1, read as the reverse complement.
CGTGGGGATTTTACAATTTCATGAGTAAGGTGCAGACTTCACACGGCTTGGGTACATGCCCATGTGTTGGCCGTGGCCTTCACACGGTCTTGACCCACGCCCGTGTGTCACACTAAGTGGGTAATTAGCAGGCTATATACCAAGCCATTGCTTCCCTAAATGCACACTCTCATACTTCTATTCAAAATAATGAAATTCTTATCTCGTAAGCAAGTCTAAGAACTCATTTCCAACATACAAGGTAATAAAAAGGCACACACTTCATGAATTTCATCTTCATTAAAAGAAAGAGTTTGCCAAGTAATTGCCTAACTTATAAGACCATTTACAAAATAACTTACAAAACCAACACTTTAACTAACAATTACAACTTGACAAAATACCCAAGTCCTATACATGCCATACTCAAAACAAGTCTAAAATTGTTATACCAAAGTGTTGTCAATAGTGTGATTTTCGAGCTTCTGCAATCACAATCCTGGAGTTATCTTGGCAATACTACAAGGAAGAAGGGCAATGAAAAAGGGGTAAGCATAAAGCTTAGTAAGTTGCATGGAAATAAATAGAAATCATAATACTCATAATAGTAATCCATCCATGGTATTAGCTAACCGTACACAAGTCAGGGCTGCTTGACAATACTTACTTACAATTGTCCTTATCTAGCACATACCGTGCCACATATTGAACCAATTCTTCGTGACTCATTCACGAGTACCTGTATTCATTCATTCATTCACCTGACTTAAATATCATTCCCATCTCTACTTTTAAATTCATCTACTATTCCCGCCATTCACATGGGTTAATCAAGACGTGTGTTTATAATCGCTATTATAAGTATAAAGCCAATGCCACATCCTCGAGGTGGTCTTACATGGAGTCTCGTTTAGGTACCAATGCCATGTCCCAAACATTGTCTTATATGGGATTACTTCTAGGTGCTAATGCCATATCCCGGATATGGTCTTACACTAACTCTCGTCTGAATACCGATGCCATGTTCCAAACATGGTCTTACACTGGCCCTCATAATGTGGCCGATGCCATGTCCCAGACATGGTCTTACACTAGCACACGTATCAACGCTGATGCCATGTTCCAAACATGGTCTTACACTAGCCCTCATAATGGATGATAGCATTTTCATATTCAACATCAATTTCCCAATTTAATAGAGTATAATACATCAATATGATTCCAAACATTCTCAATTATGCTAATATAATATTGCATTAATTCACATACAACTTACCTCGTTTTCAAAATGAGCTAATTCTTCGATTCAGTCCAAGACTTTATTCTTTCCCCGATCGAGGCAGATTCTCGACTCCTCTTGCTCTATAATAGCAATTTAGCTCATTTTAATCATTACATTAATATAAGCATTTCAATAATCATGCTTAAGCAAAATTACAAATTTGCCCTTAGACTTTGGCAAAATGACCATTTTGCCCTTAGGCTCGGAAATAATTTCTAATCACATTCCTACCTTCAACAAGCCTAGGTGAACATTTAATACTCCTATAACCATCATCAAAAATCAATATTTCACATACTTACTACAAATTTTGAAACCTTTTCATCAAGGTTTCATTTGGTGTTTTTCATGTTAACACCCTTTTCAAAAGTTGTTCATCAAACAACTAAGACTCAAGTTCTTCCATAAAAATGCAGCAAATAACTAAGGTAGATCTCATGGGAGAACTCTAAACTTTTCACAACATTGCATAATAGTCCCTTCATTTGAAAGCTTAAGCTTCAGGGGTCTCAAAAGTACAATTATTTTCAAGAAAAGTTCACTAGAACACTTACTTGAATGGATGAGAGCTTGCTAAAATTTTTGAAGTTTTCTACCCCTTATTTGCTGCTAATTTTCGATGGGAGAGATGAACAAGGAAGATGATATTTTCTCTTTCTTTACTCTAATATTAAACTAGTCAAATTTTGTCACCAACTCTTACTAACTTTGACTAAATTTGTCCATCTTTGTCTCCCTTTAAGTCTATGGCTGGCCAAGCACTTGACAAGGGCTAAATTGCCTTTTAAAAGCCTCAATTTAAGAATTTATGCCTATTTGTCACCTTTAGTAATAAAAATGGAACTTTTTCACTTTATGCAATTTAGTCCTTTTTCACGATTGAACACGAAATCGCTAAAATTAAAGTACCAAAATTTTCATGCTTACATGCCATCATGTTCTAACTCATAATATAACATGAAAGTAAATTCTCAAATCTCAAATTAGCGATCCTGAGATCACTATTTCGACTAGCCCTTAAACCGGGCTATTACACAATGTATGTACTTCAGATTATCTAATAAGGAACTGGGTGCCAAATTGGTTTGTTGGTTGGATTCATGTATTCATTTGATTCTGAGTCAAGTTAATAGGGATTTAATATGTAAAGTTGAAAATGATATGTGAGATGAATTGCTATTGTGAAAGATTATGTGAAACGGAATTATAATTTTGAAAGATTTATATAGAATTGTGACGAATTAATCGATTTGATTCAGAAAATGGTATGATAATATGGTATAAATGGTATATTTAGCATGATGTTTTGCAATTGATATAAATGACATATTTTTTGAATGTTATAATTGACTTAACTAGCATTTTGTTATTTGAATTATAGAAATACCACTAAGCTTTATCACTTAGCATACAATTTTTTTTTCGCGAGTAGGTTAGGTGTAAAACGAGATTTAGAGCATGAGCTTCAGCATCCAATCAACAATCCCATACAAATGTAACACCCTTCACTTGACATGATCTTTAGGTCCGAGCTACAGAATGTTATAGTTATTGCCGGAGCAACTACGGTCGAATAACATGCAATGTAAAACATAAATAATACAAACACAACCATTACAGATCTTAAATTCATTGTACAATATTTCTCAGGTCTTATACGAGCCCATGAATGTTCTGAAGTTAACCTGAAATCACATTAGAACCAAACTGCAACATTTTCACAATTACAAAATGACATTGCGACGTAAGGGTTCCTCGTCGATATGTAACCATCTGACTTGCCTTGTTCTGATGACGAGATTCCTCGTCATGCCGTAGCATACAATCCATATCTCGTCGCAATGACCATCACTTGACATCGTGATTTGAACTTTATTTTTGGCACAAAATAGGCATTTTGGTACTTATATCAAGCCAAATCAATGATATATACTTTTGGTGCATTTGTGCACCTTTAAACCTACACAAAACCAACCCAAACCACATCTAAACATTTCATTTTAAACAAATTGACATCATTCAAACCAATATGCCATCATTTGGCACCAAACATACTTGATCATCTTATTCAATTTCAACTTATTCGTGCATTCAAACCATTCAATCTTACATATAAACATGCCATATCAATGCTTATTTATGCTACCAAATTTCCACGTAATATATCATCAAGTTACTAAACATACATTTACAATTTTGTGCATTCACACTCAACAATTCCAACATTCACTAACTTCACCAAGTATTAATTCAAAGACAACATTTATATTAACACCTATGTACAAGCCACATAACCGAGATTAAAATGAAAAAAAAGTCTATCGAATTGATAATAAGATAGTGTGAGCTTTGAAGTGATCTGGTCGGCGTGTTCCACAAGCGGGGAAAATCTACAAAAGTAGAAAAATAATTGTAAGCATATTGAATGTTTAGTAAGTTCATATGAAATTAACTTAACTTACCTTGACATTCCAACTAGTTTAAGTAATTGAAACACAATTGTACATAACATGAGATTCCTTTGGCATCTTTCTACTTACATATACAACTTCACAAAATAACCAATAGGTTAGTTTATGTGTAACACCCATTGCCCGTATTCTACACTGGAACCGCGTATGAGGCGTTACTGTACTTAACTCGCACAATCATACAACTTTGGGCTATCAAACTCAGCTCGAATTAAAAACTTTTCCATTCATATGTCTATCAATACGCACCGGTATAAAATGAGCCGACTTCGTTAGTCTATCTATGACAACCCATAAGACATCTTTCTTTTCCGGAGTCATAGGCAAGCCCATCACAAAATCCATGGTGATCTGATCCCATTTCCACTCGGGAACCATCACTGGCTGAAGCAATCCCGAAGGTATTTGATGCTCAGCCTTCACTTGTTGACAAACTACACATCATGTTACAAACTCAGAGATGTCCCTTTTCATTCCCGGCCACCAATAAAATTTCTTCAGATCATTGTACATTTTAGTACTACCCGGATGTACTAACAAGTAACCACTATATGCTTCATTCAATATCTTCCGAATCAACTCATCATCCTTAGGAACACAAATCCTGTCATGGAACATTAAACAACCATTCGAACTCACTCAAAATTCAAAATCATTTCCTGATTCGCACTTAGCTTGCAGCTCTTTATCATTCCTTTGAGCCTCACATATCTGTTGAACAAATAATAGCCTAACCCTTAACTTGGTTAATACAATGCCATCGTTAGACTATGCTAAGCTCGTGCTTATAGCTCTCAAAGCATACAAGGATTTCCTACTCAGGGCATCCGTAACCACATTCACTTTCTCCAGATGGTAATCGATTACTAGCTCATAGTCCTTCAATAACTCAAGCCACCGCCGTTGTCGCAAATTCAAATTCTTTTGATCCATCAAGTACTTCAAGCTCTTATGGTCTGTGAAGATTTGACACTTCTAACCATACAAATAATGTCGCCAAATTTTTAACGCGAAAACAATCGCGGCCAACTCCAAGTCATGAGTTGGATAATTCTTCTCATGCGGTTTTAATTGTCTCAAGGCGTAAGCGACTACCTTACCCTTTTGCATCAACACACAACCGAGACCATTTACGATGCGTCACTGTAGACCACAATCAACAATGTTTTCAATCTCTTAAAACTTTGTTGACATTTCTCAGTCCATTCAAACTTAACATCTTTGTGCAACAATTTCGCCATCGCGATAGTATTCATGGAAAATCCCTTCACAAACCGCCTATAGTACCCCACTAAACCAAAAACGCTTTTGACTTCCAACACATTTCTCGGTGGTTTCCACTCCACAATAGCCGAGACCTTTCCCAGACCAACTATAATACCATCACCCACACAATGTTTCCTAGGAATCCGACCTCTAGGAGCCAAAACTCGCTCTTACTAAATTTAGCATATAATTGCTTGTCTCTTAATATCTATAAGACAGTTCTCAGATGTTCTGCATGATCACTCTCATTTCGAGAATAAATCAATATGTCATCAATAAAGACAACTACAAACTTGTCCAAATACGGTCGAAAGACACGGTTCATTAAGTCCATAAAAATCGCAGGAGCATTCGTTAAACCAAACGGCATGACCAGAAACTCATTATGGCCATACCTCGTCCAAAATACAGTTTTCGGTGCATCTTGCTCCTTAACCCTCAACTGGTAATAGACAGACCTCAGTTCTATCTTGGAGAATACCGTAGCTCCTTTCAGTTGATCAAATAGATCATCTATCCTTGATAAAGGATACTTGTTTTTCACAGTCACTTCCTTGGACCTCTTCGACTGAGCTTGGTAGGATTTACTCATCGGCCTTTTTCTTGCATCTCGAGCCTCACTCACGGCTTTCCTCTTTTCCTTTCTCAATTCTTCGGCCTTACTGGCCCTATCCACCAATACCACAAATTCTTTTAGTTCTAAAATCTCGACTATAAGTCTGACATCCTCATTCAGTCTATCTTCAAACATCTTGCATAAAATAGCTTCTATTGACACACATTCTTGCGCGTACTTACTGAGTCTAACAAATTTGCGCTCATATTCCGCCACAGTCATTTTTCCTTCCTTTAACTCAAGGAATTCCTACTGTTTCTGGTCAACAAACCTCTAACTTATATACTTCTTTTGGAACTTCTCTAGAAAGAAGTCCCACGTTACTCTCTCCATAGAAACCACTATTGTCAACATTTTCCACCAGTGGTATGCCGAGTCTCTCAGCAAAGACACGACGCATTTTAAGCTCTCCTCAGGTGTACAAGAGAGTTCATCAAATACTCTCATTATGTTCTCAAGCCAGAACTCTGCCCTCTCAGGGTAATCATCTATATTAGCTTGAAAATCTTCAGCCCCTTGCTTCCGAATTTTGTTTACTGGGGGCTTAGTTATCCACACTAATTCTGTACCTTGAGGGGCCACAGGAACTGGCTGGGGTATAGGAGGGGGCGGAGGATAATGAGCATTAGGGTTTGCTCGCACATACTCCGTGTACCAATTACTCATAATTTGGAGAAAGGCTTCCCGAGCCTTTTCTCCTTGACCCCTAGTCTCGGGTCCACTCTGCACATGCGCGGGCCCTTGCACAGGAGCCGGTGTATTACTAGCTGCGTCATCAGTAGCTGATTGATCGGGGTCCATATACTATATAAAAACAAAGTTTAGAATCATCAAAAGCCACAACATTATCATTATACCCTTATGGCATGTATAACTAGACTCTTACACATGCTACAGTAGTCCGAGAACCGACTAAACCATAGCTCTGATACCACTAAATGTAACACCCCTTGCCCGTATTCTACACCAGAACCGGGTACGAGGTGTTATTGTACTTAACTCGCACAATCATACTAATAAGGGCTATCAAACTCACTTTGAATTAAAAACTTTTCCATTCATATGTCTATCATCCTTATAACGGACCTTCGAAGCCCTAAACATGCTTCTAAAGGATTTCAAAGATAATTTGGAAAATTTTACGTGCTTAATAAAAACTTTCCTAAACAGGGGCCACACGTTCGTGGGAAATGGGACACGTCCGTGTGGGCAAGCCGTGTGGTCACACACACCCATGCCCCTACCTCGTGTATGAAAACCTGAACATTTTGTTTGTGACACAAGGCCTAGGCACATGCCTGTGTGGCTAGCCTGTGGTCGACATTGACTAACAACACTAACATGCTGGGGGTACACGGCCAAGTCACACACCCATATGGTTGGCCCATGGTCACCTCTGATTAATCCACATGGCCTGGGCACGCCCGTGTGCTTCAATCGTGTAGCGATTCAAATTCCAAACTCAAGGTGCAGACTTCACACAGCCTGGGTACACGCCCATGGACTGACCGTGTGTCACACATGGCCTAAACACACGCTCGTGTGCCTGCTCATGTGGACAAGAACAAGGCTATTTTCCAAGCTCTTTGCACCCCTCTAGCTCACTCCACATGAACCCATTCAATGTACTAATAAAAAACTCATAATTGCAATATGAACTTCCATGAATGACTTCATATTTTTATAAATGATAAGGTGAGCCATCAACCATGGAAATATACAAAATAGTTATCATAATAAATGGCCAACACACTTTTGGCCAAAATAACAAAATAATCTAACTAATCTAGCCCCTATACATGCCATATACAAAATCACTAAGTCTAGATATACCGAGGGGAGCTGATAGTGCGGGCGATCTTCTGGTTATCGGCGTATCCCGACTCAGCTCTTAAACTCTATAAAACAAGGGTAAAGAAAGGGAAGTAAGCTTTAAGCTTAGTAAGTTTACATGTAAGCAATATAACATTTTAGTATATGCTAAACAATTATGTAGCAATACATACTAAACAAGAAATAATCCACATTCATAATCATGCTTACTCATTCCTCCCATTTCCACATTCCAACCATGTCACAAGATCAATGTGTACATTCATTAGCCTAACTTCCTACTCTTAGCACCACAATATCACATAATACAACACATCACAATTCATTGATCAACTATTCAAGATCAATTTTTCAGTGGTTTCGCACTTAGTCCACCATCAGATTTATTTGCGGTGGTATCGCACATAGCCAACCAAGAGGTTAGTTACGGTGGTATCGTACATAGCCCACCAAATGATAAATAGACGATGGTATCTCACACAGCCTATCGTAAGTAAGTATTAAGGTGGTATTGCACTTAGCCCACCATCAAGTATTGATATAACACTCTTACATATCCATTCCATCATTCATACCAAAGTTATTCAATAACTACCACATTAAATCTACTTGAGTCATACATGTTCTTAATTGTGCTATACACTAGTTAGCAACAACAATGTATATATATAAAATGCATTGTTTACACATAAACTTACCTCGCTGCAAAATGCGTCAACTAACAGTTTTAATCTGTGAGCTTACCTTTTCCTTGGCCAAGATTAATTCCATGCTCTTCTTGATCTATAACCATAAAATTCACTCATTTAGATCATTCTATGATCATTATGCATTATTTCTACACTTAGGCAAAAATGACCGTTTTGCTCTTGCACTATGGCAAAATTACAAGGCTCGTAAATCATTTTTCAACATATTTTTCAGTAAAGAAGCCTAGCTGAACTTTTATTTCTCTTACAAATACTCACCATTCCAACTATTTCATGCATTTATGACACAAATTCATTCTTTGCATTTAAGCCCTATTTAGGTGTTTTCATGCTAACACCTTTCACAAAAGTTGTTTCTTACCTCCCTAACATTTATTTTCTTCCATAAAAACTCAGCTAACAACATAACTATTCTCATGGCAAGTCCCTAGGCTTTCAACCATATCTCAAATTAGTCCCCTCATTAGCTAGCTTAAGCTTTGGGGACTCCAAATGTACAAAAACCATTAAGAAAAACCTCAAAATCACTTACTTGCTAGGGAATATCTTGGGGGAAAGTTTTGAGCTTCAAAATCCCTATTACTCTTCAATTTTTGGTGGATAAAGGTGGAGGAATAGTGAAAAGATGATAACATCTTTATTCATCTTATTTTATTCATTTTTATCACCTAATATCCACCAAATTTGACCAACATTAAAATCTTGTCTCCCTAGCTCCTATATGGCCGATCATCACTAGATAAATGGCCTAATTGCACTTTAAAAACTTCCAAATTACATTCTATAGCTATTAGGTACCTCTACCTTATAAAATAGAAGTTTCGCACTTTATGCGATTTAGTCCTTTTTTACAATTAAGCATGCTATCACTGAAATTAATGCACCAAAATTTTCACATAGCCTTATAACAATACCATAACATATAAAGTAACATCAAAATAATTTTCCTTAACTTCAGTTTAGTTTTCCCAAAACCACTGTTCCGACTAGCCCCTAAATCGAGCTGTTACAACTCTGCTCTTCTTTAGAGATTTTCGCCTTCGAAAATCTTACCGGTAAAAATATTTGGATATTGCTCTCTCATGGCTTCTTCCAGTTCCCACGTAGCTTCTTCTACACTGTGTTTCTGCCATAACACTTTTACCAAAGCTATGTCCTTGTTTCTTAACTGTCTCACGTCTCGAGCCAAGATTTTAATCGGCTCCTCCTCATATGTCATATCCGATCGTATCTCAATTTCTATTGAAGGAATCACATTCGAAGCATCAGAGCGATAACATCTCAACATCGATACATGAAACACATTGTGAATTTTCTCTAACTCTACCGGCAAAGGCAACCTATATGCCAGTGGCCCAATCTTTTCGGTAATCTCATACGGCCCTATGAATCGCAGACTCAATTTCCCTTTTCGGCCAAATCTTAATATTTTCTTCCACGGGGACACTTTCAGAAATACCCTGTCACCCACCTTAAACTCGATTTCCTTCCTTTTCAAATTCGCGTGTGACTTTTGTCGGTCCTAAGCAGCTTTCAAACTATCCCGAATCACTTTCACTTTTTCCTCGGTCTCTTTAACTAGATCAACCCCATGAATTTACTTCTCACTTAGCTCGGTCCAATACAAAGGAGTTCGACACTTAAACCATACAATGCTTCATACGGTGCCATCTGTATACTCGATTGATAACTGGTGTTGTAAGCAAATTCGACCAAGGGTAGGTATCTTGCCCAACTACCTTCGAATTCTAGCACGTAACATCGGAGCATATCTTCAAGAACTTGAATTACTCTTTCAAATTGGCCGTTAGTTTGAGGATGGAATGCAGTACTAAAATTTAACCTTATACCCCAGGCTTCCTGTAATTTCTTCCAAAACCTCGAAGTGAATCTCAGATCTATACCCAAGATAATAGATACGGGTACTCCATGCAACCCCACCACCTTCGCAATATACAACTCAGCTAACTTATCTAATGAATAATTAATACGCACCTGTATAAAATGAGCCGACTTTGTTAGTCTATCTACGACAACCCACACGGCATCTTTCTTTTTCGGAGTCATAGGTAAGCCCGTCACAAAATCCATAGTGATCCGATCCCATTTTCACTCGGGAACCATCACTGGCTGAAGCAATCCCGAAGGTATTTGATGCTCAGCCTTCACTTGTTGACAAACTAGATATCGTGTTACAAACTCAAAGATGTCCCTTTTCATTCCCGGCCACCAATAAAATTTCTTCAGATCATTGTACATTTTAGTATTGCCCGGATGTTCTAACAAGTAACTACTATGTGCTTCATTCAATATCTTCCGAATCAACTCATCATCCTTAGGAACAAAAATCCTGTCATGGAACATTAAACAACCATCCAAACTCACCCGAAATTCAGAATCATTTCTCGATTCACACTTAGCTTGCTTAGCTTGCAGCTCGTTATCATTCCTTTGAGCCTCACCTATTTGTTGAACAAATAATGGGCTAGGCCCTCAACTTGGCTTACAACACCACCGTTAGACCATGCTAAGCTCTTGCTCATAGCTCTTAAAGCATACAAGGATTTCCTACTCAGGGCATCCGTAACCACATTCGCTTTCTCCGGATGGTAATCGATTACTAGCTCATAGTCCTTCAATAACTCAAGCCACCACCGTTGTTGCAAATTCAAATCCTTTTGATCCATCAAGTACTTCAAGCTCTTATGGTCTGTGAAGATTCGGCACTTCTCACCATACAAATAATGTCGCCAAATTTTTAACGCGAAAACAATCGCGGCCAACTCCAAGTCATGAGTTGGATAATTCTTCTCATGCGATTTTAATTGTCTCGAGGCGTAAGCGACTACCTTACCCTCTTGCATCAACACACAACCGAGACCATTTAACGACGCGTCACTGTAGACCACAAACTCTTTCCCTAATTCTGGTTGAACTAAAACCGGTGCCTCAGTCAACAATGTTTTCAATCTCTCAAAACTTTGTTGACATTTCTCAGTCCATTCAAACTTAACATCTTTGTGCAACAATTTCGTCATCGGGGTTGTAATCATGGAAAATCCCTTCACAAACCACCGGTAGTACCCCGCTAAACCCAAAAAGCCTCTGACTTCTGACACATTTCTCGGCAGTTTTCACTCCACAATAGCCGAGACCTTTCCCGGATTAACTCTAATACCATCACCCAACACAAGTGTCCTAGGAATCCGACCTCTTGGAGCCAAAACTCGCTCTTACTAAATTTAGCATATAATTGCTTGTCTCTTAATGTCTGTAAGACAGTTCTCAGATGTTCCACATGATCACTCTCATTTCGAGAATAAATCGATATGTCATCAATAAAGACAACCACAAACTTGTCCAAATGCAGTCAAAAGACACGGTTCATTAAGTCCATAAAAATCGTAGGAGCATTCATTAAACCGAACGGCATGACCAGAAACTCATAATGGCCATACCTCGTTCGAAATGCAATTTTCGGTGCATCTTGCTCCTTAACCCTCAACTGGTAATAGCCAGACCTCAGGTCTACCGTAGAGAACACCGTTGCTCCTTTTAGTTGATCAAATAGATCATCTATCCTTGGTAAAGGATACTTGTTTTTCACAGTCACTTCCTTGGACCTCTTCGACTAAGCTTGGTAGGGTTTACTCATCGGCCTTTTTCTTGCATCTCGGGCCTCACTCATGACTTTCCTCTTTTCCTTACTCAATTCTTTGGACTTACTGGCCCTATCCACCAATACCACAAATTTTTTTAGTTCTAAAACCCCGACTAAAAGTCTGACATCCTCATTCAGTCCATCTTCAAACCTCTTGCATAAAATAGCTTATGTTGACACACATTCTTGCGCGTACTTACTAAGCCTAACAAATATGCGCTCATATTCCGCCACAGTCATTTTTCCTTGTTTTAACTCAAGGAATTCCTTCCGTTTCTGGTCAACAAACCTCTGACTTATATACTTCTTTTGGAACTCCTCCAGAAAGAAGTCCCACGTTACTCTCTCCTTAGGAACCACTGATGTCAATATTTTCCACCAGTGGTATGCAGAGTCTCTTAGCAAAGACATGATGCATTTTAGGCTCTCCTCAGGTGTATAGGAGAGTTCATCAAATACTCTCATTGAGTTCTCAAGCCAGAACTCTGCCCTATTAGGGTAATCATCTATATTAGCTTGAAAATCCTCAACCTCTTGCTTCCGAATTTTGTTTACTGGAGGCTTAGTTGTCCACACTAATTCTGTACCTTGGAGGGCCACAAGAATTGGCTGGGGAATAGGAGGGGGAGGAGGATATTGAGCATTAGGGTTTGCTCTCACAAACTCCGTGTACCAATTACTCATAATTTGGAGAAAGGCTTCCCAAGCCTCTTCTCCTTGACCCCTAGTCTCGGGTCTACTCTGCACATGTGCTGTAACACCCTATACCCGAGTCCGATGCTAGGACTAGATACGAGGCATTACCATCCTTAAACTCACTTAAACATGAACTTACGGGCTATAAAATTTTGAACCAACATAAAACTTTTCTTTCTTGATCATAACATGCATATTATGGGCCTACGAGGCCTTTAACAATTATCCGAACTCTTTTGGACACTTCATCTAACATTCAACTTGGAAGCAGGGTTCACACGCCTATGTTACTTAGAGACACGCCCGTGTACCCATAGACATGCCCATGTCTACAACCGTGGGAGGTTACTGACTTTATTCACACGGCCTTGACACGCCCATGTCTACCAACCGTGTGAAGCTACTGGCTTCAACCACACAGCCTGGGCACACGCCCATGCTTTGAACGTGTGTCTTACACGGTCCTTACACATGGCAGTGTAAAATGACCGTGGTCTAACTTTATTTAAAACAATAAGGTGCAGGGTTAACACGGTCTAGACACACGCCCCTGTGTCTAACCGTGTAGGCAACTAGAGGCTATTTACCAAGCCATTTGCCTCCCTGAAATTAATATCAACCCAACTCAAACAATACAATTCATTAATAACATATTTTCATGAATAATACTAAGTATTTCGTTGATATCTATATACATACAACTTATACAAGTTTGGCCCACCACTTAGCCATATAGAAAAGAATAAAAACTTGATGGCCTATACAATGGCATTACACAAAACATGTTCTCAAAATGAATGATTCCTATACATGCCATACTTTGTAATATAATTTGTCTATACCAAAATAAGGGTCGATAGTGTGCTACGAGCTTCGACTCCAATGATCCACAAATTAGCTCGGCGGGACTATATAGAAAGAAACAATCAAAGACGTAAGCATTTAGCTTAGTAAGTTTGCATGTATAACACATAATAAATAACTTGCTTCAGATAAACCATTTGACATTAGAATGGTATCATTATCTCATCTATAAAGCTTACTTACTCATACATAATTCTTACTTGTCTCATGGTACTTACTAATCTCATACTTGTAAGGTAATAAGGTACCTGTATCACTTGATCACATTGATCAGCATACTTAAACATAATAATTATGTCTTTTAACTCATCATTCATAACATGAATAATATTCAATTTCAACGTGGTAATAGCTATGCTTTCTTAACATTCTTATTTTCACATTTTAGCTTACTCATTTGCTTGATAAATTTCTATGAATTACCGAGAGTACTAGATCTCTTGTCATGTACTTCATGTCAATGCCATACTCTAGATATAGACTTATATGGGAGATCTATTCTTGAATCAATGCCAAGCTTGCCTTGGTTTTACATGATAACTTATTCAATGCCAAGCTTGAGTCCTTAGACTTACATTATAACTTGCTTGATAGCTTGATCAATGCCAAGCTTGAGTCCTTAGGCTTACATGATAACTTGCTTGATAACTTGATCAATGCCAAGCTTGAGACCTTGGGCTTACATGATAACTTGCTTGATAACTTGATCAATGCCAAGCTTGAGTCCTTGGGCTTACATGATAACTTGCTTGATTGCCGATGCCATGCCTTGGCTTGCTCTTGTACGGACTTTCTTATCTCATGTAATAGACCGTATCTCCCGGGTAATTCATCTTCAATCGGGACTTTCTCTTGTTTAATCTTATTGACTTCTTTGTTTAACATAACATGAAACCATTCATGATAACAATGTATATTATACTAAGCAATTAAATGATAAAATCATAAAGCTTAGAACTCATACAAACTTACCTCAATATACAAAATGTATGTAGTTATGCAATTTAGTCTTCGACTTTGTTCTTGTCTCGGTTTCGATCCGGGCTTCTTTTTTCTTAATCTATAATCATAAATAGGTCATTTAATAATCATATTGACTAAATTGACTCATAACTCATACTTTGGCAAAATTACTAATTTGCCCCTATACTTTCTCATATTTGCACTTTTGCCCCTAGGCTCGTAAAAATGATTTTCATGCAACTTTCTTAAACATCATGCTTAGATGAATCATTTTCTCCACTATAGCAATCATCAATTCTCTCTATTTCTAATAGGTATGACCAATTTTATAACTTTTTTACAAAATGGTCCATACTATCATTTTTCATGAAATTCATTAAGAAAAAAATGTTTATCTAACATCAATCTCTTATAAACTCCCATAAAACATCATTTATCATACATGTTACTTATGGGTAAATTTTTAAACATGCATCTTAGCTCATCAAATAACTAAAAATAGCTTACTCATGCTACCGGGACTTCAAAAATACGAATAATATCAAAAACTGGGCTTAGGAGCACTTACTAGCAAGCTTGAAAAATTGAAGAACCCTAGCTATGATTTCCTTCAATTTTCGGCAATTGGGGAAGAAGATGATGAGATTTTTATCATATTTTTCCTATTTTAATCACTTATTAGACAAATGACCAAAATTGCCTTATTACTAAAAATTTCTATAATATCATCTCAAGGCCAATTTTGTCCAAAAATAAAATTTTGGGCAAATTGTTACTTAAGGGCTCATATTTCATATTCTAAAGCTATTTCATACAAAAAGCTTCTAGAAACTCAAATTTTGCAACTTTTGCAATTTAGTCCTTTTTGGACCAATCAACCTCAATTTAACAAAATTGCTTCATGAAACTTTTATACTAGCATGCAAACATAACATAAAATTTAAAAACTCATAATTTCACCTTGGATTCGTGGTCTCGCATCACTATTCCGACTAGGCCCTAAATCAGGCTGTTACATGCGCGGACCCTTGCACGGGAGCCGGCGCATTACTAGCTGCGTCATCAGCAGCCGGTTGATCGGGATCCATATGCTATATAAAAATAAAGTTTAGAATCATTAGAAGCCACCACACTATCATTATACCCTTATCGCATGTATAGCTAGACTCTTACACACGCTACAGTAGTCCGAGAACCGACTAAACCATAGCTGTGATACCACTAAATGTAACACCCCTTGCCCGTATTCTACACCGGAACCGGGTACGAGGCGTTGTACTTAACTCGCACAATATACAACTTTGGGCTATCAAACTCACTTCCAATTAAAAACTTTTCCATTCATATGTTATCATCCTTATAACGGACATTCGAGGCCCTAAACATGCTTTTAAAGGATTTCGGAGATAATTTGGAAACTTTTACGTACTTAATAAAAATTTTCCTAAACAGGGGCCACACGTTTGTGGGAAATGGGACACGCCCGTATGGGTAGGCCGTGTGGTCACACACGCCCATGTCCTTACCTTATGTATGAAAACCTGGACATTCTGTTTGTGACATACGGCCTAGGCACATGCCTGTGTGGCTAGCCCGTGGTCAACAATGACTTGCAACACTAACATGCAGGGGACACACGGCCAAGTCACACGCCCATATGGCTGGCCCATGGTCACCTCTGATTAATCCACATGGCCTGGGCACGCCCGTGTGCTTCAACCGTGTGGCGATTCAAATTCCAAACTCAAGGTGTAGACTTCACACGGCCTGGGCACACGCCCATGGACTGACCGTGTGTCACACACGGCCTAGAAACACGCTTGTGTGCCTACCCATGTGGACAAGAACAAGGCTATTTTCCAAGCTTTTTGCACCCCTCTAGCTCACTCCACATGAACCCATTCAATGTACTAATAAACAACTCATAATTGCAATATGAACATCCATGAATGACTTCATTTTTTTATAAATGATAAGGTGAGCCATCAACCATGGCAATATACAAAATAATTATCATAATAAATGGGCCAACAAAATTTTGACCAAAATAAAAAAATAATATAACTAATCTAGCCCCTATACATGCCATATACAAAATCACTAAGTCTAGATATACCGATGGGAGCTGATAGTGCAGGCGATCTTCTAGTTATCGGCGTATCCCGACTCGGCTCTTATACTCCATAAAACAAGGGTAAAGAAAGGGAAGTAAGCTTTAAGTTTAGTAAGTTTACATGTAAGCAATATAACATTTTAGTATATGCTAAACAATTATGTAGTGATACATACTAAATAAGAAATAATCCACATTCATAATCAAGCTTACTCATTCCTCCCATTTCCACATTCCAGCCATGTCACAAGATCAATGTATACATTCATTAGCGTAACTTCCTGCACTTAACACCACAATATCACATAATACAACACATCACAATTCATTGATCAACTATTCAAGATCAATTTCTCGGTGGTTTCGCACTTAACCTACCATCAGATTTATTTGGGGTGGTATTGCACATAGCTCACCAAGAGGTTAGTTACGGTGGTATCGCACATAGCCCACCAAATGATAAATAGACGATGGTATCACACATAGCCCATCGTAAGTAAGTATCAAGGTGGTATCGCACTTAGCCCACCATCAAGTATTGATATAACACACTCACATATCCATTCCATGATTCATACTAAAGTTATTCAATAACTACCACATTAAATCTACTTGAGTCATACATGTTCTTATTTGTGCTATACACTAGTTAGAAACAACAATGTATATATATAAAATGCATTGTTTACATATAAACTTACCTCGGTGCAAAATGCGTCAACTAACGGTTTTAATCCGTAACCTTGCCTTTCCCGGTCAAGATTAATTCCTCACTTTTCTTGATCTGTAACAATAAGATTCATTCATTTAGATCATTGTATGATCATAATGCATTAATTTCTACACTTAGGCAAAAATGACCATTTTGCCCTTGCACTATGGAAAATTACGATTTTCCCCTAGGCTCGTAAATCATTTTTCAACACATATTATCAATAAATAAGCCTAGATGAACATTTATTTCTCTTACAACTACTCACCATTCCAACTATTTCATGCATTTATGACACAAATTCATTTTTTGCATTTAAGCCCTATTTAGGTGTTTTCATGCTAACACGTTTCACAAAAGTTGTTTCTTACCTCCCTAACATTCATTTTCTTCCATAAAAACTCAGATAACAACATAACTACTCTCATGGAAAGTACCTAGGCTTTCAACCATATCTCAAATTAGTCCGCTCATTAGCTAGCTTAAGCTTTGGAGACTCCAAAGGTACAAAAACCATTAAGAAAAACCTCAAAATCACTTACTTGCTAGGGAATATCTTGGCTGAAAGTTTTGAGCTTCAAAACCCTTATTTCTCTTCAATTTTTGGTGAATGAAGGTGGAGGAATAGTGAAAAGATGATAACATCTTTATTCATCTTATTTTATTCTTTTTTATCACCTAATATCCACCAAATTTGACCAATATTAAAATCTTGTCTCCCTAGCTCCTATATGGCCGACCATCACTAAGGAAATGGCCTAATTGCACTTTGAAATCCTCCAAATTACATTCTATAGCTATTAGGTACCTCTACCTTATAAAATAGAACTTTCACACTTTATGCGATTTAGTCCTTTTTCACAATTAAGCATGCTATCACTCAAATTAATGCACCAAAATTTTCACATAGCCTTATAATAATATCATAACATATAAAATAACATCAAAATAATTTTCCTTAACTTCGGTCTAGCGGTCCCGAAAGCACTGTTCCAACTAGCCTCTAAATCGGGCTGTTATATCATTAACATAACAAGGTCATGGTACTCAATTCACAAACAAGTACGACCATACTATGTTATATTATGCTATTCAATTTTGTTCATTTTGTAAACATATTAATTGATTTCATATTCTATCATTTCAACCGTTTCATTTTTGTTTAATTATCATTTTCATATTTGGGCTACTCACACAAGCTTTAGAGAATTCACAACACGAGCTGAATCTGAAGCCATCGGTAAAGAATAATTCGATGTTGCTCACACAAGCTTTAGAGAATCCACATCATGTGCTTGATCTCAAACCATCAATAAAGAATGATTTAAAGCTGCTCACACAAGCTTCAGAGAATCTGCAACACATGTTAGATCTTAAGTCATCGATCATAAAATCCTTAATCAAACACTCGATTCTTTTTTGAACCCTAATGGTATGCCATTTGTACTCTAATCATTTACTAAGTTCTTACGGGCATTATTACAATATACATTCGTTCAATTTATTGTAATGTAGTCAAATACATATCATTCAAGAATATAAAAATTTCACATTCATCTAATACATCTTATCCATTCATAATAACTATAATTTCTTTACTTTATGATTTAGTCCTTAGGTGCCAAAATCACTAAATTACATTTAACCTGTAACATCCCGTTTTTAGTCAAATCAGAACAGTAGTTTTGGGACCACAAATCTATGGTTAAAATAATTATTTTATTATTATTTTAAGGTCTATAGTATGATAGTGTGATTGTGTGAAAATATCGTTAAGAAATTTTATCGTTAAAATGCTCAATTTGGTAAAAAGGGCTAAATCACGTAAAGTGTAAAACTTGTGTTCTATTAGCTAAAGGTACTAATTAGATATGAAATTAAATAGTTGAGGGAGTTATGTGGTAATTAGACCATTGGTTGCTCAAGTGGATATTTGTGGACATTATTTATGTATGTTTTAATGTATTAATAAAGGGTAAATAGGTAATTAATGAAATAAACTAAAATAAATAAAACAAAAACCATATTTTTGTGTCCATCATATTCTTTTAGCTGAAATGAAAAAGAGAAGAAGCCATTGTTAGGGATTTTCATTCGGCCAAACTTCCATTGTCCATTTAGGTATGATTTTTGTCTCATTTTTAATGGTTTCTATGTTTTTGAGATCGTTGCAGCTTAATCTAGCTAGCTTAGGGCTCTAATTTGCAAAACTGTTAAAGGTTTAGGTTTTTCCATTGATGAATATAGGTGTATTTTGATCTTTAATGATAGAAAATGTATGCTTGTTGTTAGATATACAACATTTGTAAAGTGATTTTTGGTAAAATTATCAATTAGGGATTTAATTGAGAATTATGGAATATTTGTGGTAGAACTGTGAAATAAATGAAAAATACGGGCTACTATGATAATAAGAGAAATTTGGCTAGCATGGGTAGGGATTTAGTTGCATGAATTTGTGTTTTAATGAGCTAAGGACTAAATTGTAAAAATGTTGAAATATTAGGGGCAAAGTGTAAAGTTGCCTCAAGATACATTTTGGGCTAAATTGAATACAATGATAATTAAATAAGCTAATTTTGATATTATATAAATTAAGAAAAGTGAAGTTCGGATCTAGATTGGAGGGAAAAACAAAGTGTTGGATTAATCGATTCATCCCGTCGTTTTTGTGAATCGAGGCAAGTTCGTATGTTAATAAGCATTAATATAATTGTGTTTTAAATGCTTTATTATTGAATTGTTTGTGAATATGACCTTGTGGATATGTTCGATGATGATTTGGTAAATGTGAAATCCCGGTTGAACATTAGGAATATATTAGGATACGAATGACATGTCATTTGGGGTTATGTGATTTGGGTGTTGGTCCGTACGTCCTACCGGTGGCTTAGTTATCCGGCATGTGTTGCGGATTCTTGTCAGCTTGTATGAGCAGCACCATGTAGCTACGTCATGATCGTCAGCTTGTGTGAGCAGACCTGTTGATAGCTCGAGAGTGAGCATTATATGAGATATGAGATTGAGATAGCTTCGGCTATGTATTAGCAATTATGGTGCGAGATTCCTGAGTATCCGATAGTATTCCAAATGGTTCAACGGGTATATCAAAGATATGAAATGGTGAGATATAGATACATATCAATACAGGTATGTACGGAAACTATATGAGCATTGAACCTATGAAAAGTGTGAATTCATGATTACTCATGTGATTGAACATTTGTTTATCTTATGATTTAATGACTTTGTAGTATATTACGTTCATACTACTTGACTTGTGAATGAATGGTGAGCTTTACTTATTAACTATACGACCTTACTAAGCTTTATAGCTTACTCTGTTTACTTTTCTATGTTTTATAGTGTTTATCGAAGCTAGCTCAAATTGGGAGTCATCGGAGATTGCATCACACTATCAAGCTTTCACTTTGGTACTTTTGAAATTATGTTTTGGTTATATGGCATGTATAGGAATTATGGTCATTTTGGTATATTTTAGTAATGGATTTAGCCATTTAAGTTGGCTTGTAAATGATGAATGGTTGTTATGTGTATAGCCATGTGAAATGGTTTATTTTGGGCATGATTAGTGATGTGTATATATGTGAGAAAGGCCTTTTGATATGTTGTGTATAATTTCTATATGATGCTTATTGTGAATTGGCATTTTGGATACCAAATAGTTAAAATTTGAGATTGATATGCTTGTGGTTTTATGCAATTTAGTGCATAATTGAAAGTGACCATTTAGGTGATTTGAGAATTTGAAATTGGTATGAAATTGAATAGCATATTGTGGTACTTGTGTGCTTTTTAGTTGTTGGTATTGATTTAGCATGAATTGAACTTGGTTTAGATGAGTTTAAATGCCATTTGAAGTTGTGGTTATATGCTATTTGGTTTGTGTAGGTGATTGAATAATTGGGTGAGAAAGATGGCTTGGTAAATAGCCTATTTTTGTCCACACAGGCAGAGACACGGACGTGTGTCTCAGCCGTGTGTGACACACAGTTAGGTGACACAACCGTGTATCCCCTGGTGTTTAATTAAAAGCCAAGTCAGTATGCTCCACACGGCTCAGCACACGGACGTGTGACTTGGCCGTGTGGCATAAGTCAGTTTACCTTACAGGTTTGGCACGGCGTAGCACACGGCCTGACACACAGGCGTGTGTGTTGGTCGTGTAACCCAAGTCAGGGAGTTACACGGGGTCAGACACGGGCTGGGACACGGCCATGTGATCCCATTTCGAATGTTCATATCGCTTGTGACACGAGCGTGTGTTTGGCCGTGTGAGACACACGGGCGTGTGTTTGGCTGTGTGAGACACACGGCTGAGCCACACGGGAGTGTGTCCCTTACATTTTGTAAAAATTTGATTAAGTGTTCCAAAATATTCTAAGATATCGGTTTAGTCTCGAACCACTTCTAATGCACGATTTGGGCCTCGTAGGCTCGTATTAAGGACAATGTGATCGACTATGAATGACTTGTATTTGATATTAATAATTGTATGAGAAATGTATGTTCAATTGTGCAATAAGTTCAATAATGCTCCATAACCTTATTCTGGCAATGAATACGGGTTAGGGGTGTTACATAACCAAAATTAAAAGACATTATATTATAGATCAAACATAACATAAACAACACAGTTAAGTTCCATATGAACTTACTTGTCAAAAAAACAACAACAGACAATGTCATACCCCAAAAATAACGGATCCAAAAGGCGAGTGAGACATGCATGTTAATTGTTTTGGGCGCACTATGGTAGGATAATTCGCCACCTTACTAGTGATTTAGAATATTAGCGCATACTAGTGTTAAAGTATCTGCCCATTGGCGGTATCTAAGGATTTAATTACAAGGTATCTTCAAGTGAAGAATGAATACACTCAAGAAAGAGTACGCCTAAGGAATAGTACGCTCTAGAGTTTTGGCTAAGCACGAAAATCCTACCAAGTGTATGAGAAAGCTATAGGAGACTTAATTATCTTTAGGACCACGCCATACATGAGTCACCACCAAATTATAGTACGCTCGGTTTGCATGAGCACTGTTCAAGTTGGTTCTTGTAACATGATTAGTTAAGAGTCATTGGATTGATTTAACCCTCCCCATGACTAGCCAAACAGTAACGCAGATCTTTGCCAAATTTTTATTTACCTACCCCCAAATTTGGTAAGGAAATTAGTGGGACCGGGAGTATATATAAGGTGAATTGGGGAACATTTGAGATGGTTTTTCTTTTTGCTCAATGTTTTGGTTATTCTTTCTAACCTAAATATTCTCTTCTTCTTCATTAAGCTAGAGCTAAGATTTCGTTTAATAAGTGGATGATTCAACTTTCTAGTAAGTTTTATAGCTCTGTATGTTACAATTTTTGAAGAGTAAGGATGTTAAAAAATGTAAGAACAGTAAGGTGTGATAGGAACACCTTGCATGGGGGTCGCATGTAGTTGAAAAATTAGTAAACTATTTGTAAATGGAGATTTTAATGGAAATTCCATGATCTTGTAAGTAATTGTTGCTAGATTGGGAGGGACGATTAAAATAAAAGCTCTAGGATGAGGTAAAGGTGGGTTTCTAGACTTGACTCCTACATGTTATTTTATGATGATTCTTTGTATGGTTGATGTCCATGTAGTTGTGCATATCTTCTTGAGGAGTTGCTTTATGTATGTGTGTTTGTGTGTTTTCTGTGAAGTATCTATATGTATGTACTAAAATGTATGATGTGCTGCATGAATATGATGATGAATGGTAAGCATGCATTGAAATTTATTTGTTAGGAAGTATAATTCTATTATGGGTATGAGTGAAATCGATGTAAATGTCACCATTGTGTTAATTGAATGATGCATGACAAAGTATGGTTGGCGATAAGGGGGTTGGGATGGAGTGTCGGAAAAATATGTGATATGATAATGGGTCTTACGATAGTGATTCGATGACATCCGTCGAGATCGTAAACACAAAAAGCCAATATGGTGAAAATGTAGTCCATTGGGATCATAAACACGAGGTCCACTAGGATAGTAAACACAAGGTTCATTTGGACAATAAACACGAGAAAATACCAGTATGACAGATATATGGAAAGACCATGGCCATGGCATATTCTGGAAATGGTAGATGAGTCGCATTTGTATACTAGAGTTTCTACGTGTCTCAGGGTCGATGATGGGCAAACCTCAAGTGATGTTGAGTTTAGGCATATACATATTTTCAAACACGACAATTTATGTGATGCCTTGGTGGAAAACCAAACAGGGCTTTTGTGGCGAGTTTTCTGAAAGGAATATTTGGCATATTATCTAGAAAGCCTTTATGGCGAGTTATCTGAAAGACCTATGTGGCATATTATTTGGGAAGGCTTAGTGGCAAAGTTATTTGGAAAGCTTTTGCAGGAAGTCACTTGGAAAGCCTATATGGAAAGTTCTGTAATGCTTAAGTGGCAAGTTGTTAGTTTGCCTTTATGGCGAGATCCAGGTATACCTTTGAGGCATTTTTTGAAAGAGTTCTTGGCAAGGTACCTGATTGATGAATCCACCATAATAATCCACTAGGACAGAAAGTTGGCATATCTGTAATTATATGTA
The DNA here is from genome assembly GCA_025503065.1 of Gossypium bickii. Classification (NCBI taxonomy): domain Eukaryota; kingdom Viridiplantae; phylum Streptophyta; class Magnoliopsida; order Malvales; family Malvaceae; genus Gossypium; species Gossypium bickii. Next base: position 103,595,838 of record CP106710.1, on the reverse strand, counting down.
ACACCCCTTACCCATGTTCGATGCTAGAATAGGGTATGAGGCATTACTGAAACAAAACACATACATTCGTACTAAACCGAGACATAAAATTTACATCAAAATTTAAAACTTTTCAATTTTCATCATACGTTCATTCAACCTAGTCATGCATATCATAAATTGCATCATCATAAACATATAACTTGATCAATAATAGCCAACATCAATGTCCGTATACAAAATAAACTATCAAATAACATAGGCCAACATTTTAGGCCAAATCAATTATGACATATAACAAAATAACCAAGTCATCTATACATGCCATAATTCAAAATATTGATTTCAAAATACCAAAAGAGTGCTGATAGTGTGGATGGATCTCCGACGATCTCCGAATCCTGAGCTAGCTTGGTGACACTATCAAACAAGGGAAAAGAGAGGGGAGTAAGCATATACCTTTGTAAGTAAGTATGTAAATAATAAACAAATTACTAACATGCTTTCAAAATAATACAATCATAACTACACATAGATTCACCATTTATTCAAGTTCAAACAAGTTGTTTATTCGAGTCATAGTCACTAAATTATTTTTCTCTGGAGTTACGGAACTCCAAATTAAGATCCACTGATTTTCCTTGAAACTAAACCCACATATCTTATTATCATAAAATTTTCAGAATTTTTGGTTTAGCCAATAAGTATTGTTTATTCTTTGAAGTTTCCCCTATTTCACCGTCCTATAGTTCTGACCCCTCTACACTAAAAAATAATTATCTCATCGTACAGAATTTGGATAATGTTCCCGTTTGTTTCTATTGAAAGTATACTCATTTATAAATTTAAGCATCTAAATTAAAAAACCATAATTATTTTTATACAATGTTTAATGATTTTTCAAAGTCGGAATATTTTGTTTACAATGTTTTTTTTATGTGAAAATAGACTCATTCAGATTTAATTTTATATCTTATTCAACCTCTAATACGATTTGCACCATCTTTGGTGATTTTTCAAAGTCACACAACTGCTGCTGTCCAAAACTATTTTTTTTGCTAAATTTACTCTTTCATAATTTCACTTACTCCATTTCATCTTACCGAAGGTTCGATCAAATATCGAGCACATTGTTCATATATTTTCACACTTATACCTGCACTTATTCATCACATAATCATATTCAATTATACTTAGTCGTTACATGATCACATGTATTTTCACTTAGTCAATTTCCCGTTGAACTCATCGGAATAATAACAAATACACAGTGGCCTGCACATAGTACCACCCTTGTAGCTGAAGCTATCTGGTGCACATAGTAGCCTGCATTTAGTACTACACATGTGACCAAAACCATCACTTACACATAGTGGCATGCACTTAGTACCACACATGTGATCGAAGCTATCGGGTACGCATAGTAGCCTGTACTTAGTCCTACACATGCGACCTATCCATATGGCACACGTAGTAGCCTGCACTTAGTGCTACACACGTGACCTAAAACCATCTCGTAGCTCTCTTGTAGACATAGTGGCCTACACTTAGTACCACACATGTGACCTAGCTACCTCATTCGTATCTTTTCTATTCCGAAAGTTCAACTGGGAATTCTTACTTTTCAATATTTTACCAATTCTTCCATAATCAATCATAATTCATAATTTACATCAAATAATTACTCCATATTCAGCCATATCTCATATAATATAACAAAATACTAAAACATAAATAAAAAAAAGATGAATTATTTACATACAAACTTATCTTGGTGCAAAATATGACGAATTTGCAATTTATTCCACAACCTTTTCTTTACCCCGATCAAGGTCAATTCCTTGTCTTTCTTGATTTATAATAACACATTTAACTCATTTAATACTCACATTATTCAATTTAGTCTAAAAATTACACTATGAAAAAGTTACATTTTTACCCCTAAATTTTCACATATTTACAATTTTTCTCCTAGGCTCGTAAAATAATTTTTATTCAATTTCCTTGCATTTTAGGCCTAGAAGAGCTATTTTCATTACTATAATAGTCCACAATTTTCACTTATTCATACACACATATTTTACAACTTTTTTACAAACTAGCCCTTTTATGCAATTTCATCAAAAATCACTTAATAAAAGTTGTTTATCACAGCCCAAACTTTCATATTCTTCCATAAAAAATCAAAAAACATGCATGTCATCCATGGGTAAATTTTTAAACATAAACCCTTGCTAAAAATAATGGTAGAAATAGGTAAATCGAGCTACGAGGATTTCAAAAATGTAAAGAACATTAAAAATAGGGCTAAAGCGGACTTACAATCGAGCTTGGAAGCTTAAAAAACCCTTGCTATGTCTTCCTCATGTGAATTTTGGCCAAGGGGTTGAAGATGAGCAAAAATTGGCTTTTAATTTGGCTTTTTAATTCATTTAATCACCAAATTACTAAATGCCCTTAACATAAAAATATTCTATTTCACCTATTTCATGTCCATTTTTGTCCAACAAATTAACCAATGGTCTAATTACCTTTTAAGGACCTCCAATTTAAAATTTCATAGCAATTAGACACCTTTAGCTTCTAGAACTCAAGTTTTGCACTTTTTACAATTTAATCCTTTTGACTAAATTGAGTGCCCAAACATCAAAATTTTTGAACGGAATTTTCACGAAATCATTCCGTAAAATTATAGATCATAAAAATATAAGAATACTAAATTTTTCCACATCGGATTTGTGGCCACGAAACCACTATTTCGACTAGGCCCAAAATCAGGCTGTTATAACTCCCCGCTTTAGAGATTTTCATCCCCGAAAATCTTACCGGAAAAGAGGTTTGGGTACTGTTTTGTAACACCCTGAACCTGGCCTAGAAGTTAGGCCCAAATCTGGCATGTCACATTAAAGAGTTTTTTTTCGAAAACCATGCTTTCATTAGAAACTCTTCTTAAAGAATTTAAAACTTTCTGCTATTCAAAACCTCAAATTTTGTTTGCTTATTTTCAAAATGTATTTTATTAAAAAATCATTCCCTTGCAAAAACATTATTACTACCATTTCCGAAAACCTTTATTTACGTTTTTAGAAAAATTCTCATTTTAAACAGTTTAAGCAAATAATAAGTATATCAACCATAAAGCAAATAATAAAATACTCCAGAGGCCTTATTACAACATTTAACCCAAAATAGTAAGTAATTAAAAGTACTAAAAGAAATCCAATTTTCAAATTAAACCATTTTGTAGTATGGCCTCCACCGAGTCATCCATGGCCCAAGTCCACGTCATTGAGCATTACCTGAAAAGGTTAAGAGAAAGGGGGGTGAGTTACAAGAACTCAGTGTGTAATCCCCTTACTGTTATCCACTGGGTCGGAACACACATAGCAATATTTTGGGCCTAAGCCCATTACAATCATAGCATAATATCATATATAACATGCCTGTGTTATGCAATTCCCAACCAAGCCTAAATTTCCATCCGCTACACACCCCCGTACCAACCAACACACTTGTGGGGATCACATCAACCCACCCCGCCAACACACCAATACCAGGCATTAAGCCAATTATAATATTTGTGGCAGAGCCACCGAACTAGATTTTGGCAACAGGCCTTTATTGTGACAGAGTCACCGAACTAGATTTTGGCAACAGGCCATTTAAAATATTTGTGGCAGAGCCACCGAACTAGATTTTGGCAACAGGCCTTTCTTCTCTTCGTCATTTATCCCAACCCATGCAGTCATGTATATATATGTAATGCATAAAAATATATTCATAAGGTAAATTTCAACAAAAAGCCCATATTACAAGTTATCAATTTGGCCCATTAGTCAAAAATAGCAATTTGGCCCATTTAACGATCTAGCCAACTTTGGCCCATTTACGATCTAGCAACTTTGGCCCATTTAACGATCTTGCAATTTTTTTTGGCCCATCATACACATATCACATTTGGCCCATATAGTAAATATTACACTTGGCCCATATATGAAATATCAAACGGCCCATAAAGCAACATATCACATTTGGCCCATAAAGGGTATTTTCGTAATTCAGTCCATAGGGACATTTCGTAATTCGGCCCATAAGGGCATATTCATAATTTGGCCCGTAAGGGAATTTTCGTAATTCGGTAATCGTACCCACTAAGGGTAATTCGGTAATTTACCCTCTAAGGGTATGATGGTAATTTCGCAACCTAGGCTTAATTACTAATTTGGGCATAAAAATCGAAACTATCCAACTGCGTCATATTGACTAAATTGACCATAACTCAAGTTAGAAAACTCGAAATCTAAATCTGTAAATTTTCCTTGAAACTAGGCTCATATATCCTTCTCCTATAATGTTTCCAGAATTTTTAGCTTAACCATTTAGTACAGTTTATTCCTTGAAGTTTCCCTTATTTCACTGTCCAATGATTCTGACCTCTCTTACCTTAATCTCATATATCTTACTGTACGCTTTTCATATACTGCTCCCACTTATTTCTATTGAAAATAGATTCACTAAGGAATCCATACATATCAATTATAACTCTTAATTCACTTTGTACAATTTTATACGATTTTTCCAATACAGAATAGAATACCCCGAAGTCATTCAGAACCAGTCTCACTAAAATTTCCTTTTCCTTTTCCTTTTCTTCCATATCAAAATAGACACAGTAAGCTTTAATTTGATATCTTAATCACTTTCTAATTCCCTTTCTCCTATTTTTCATGATTTTTGGAAATCACGTCACTGTCATTGACCAAAACTGTTTTATTACAAAAACATGGTCTCCACTATGAACCTACGCGCGCCCTAGTGATCCCGGATGCCAATTTTTGGTTTTCTTTGGTATTTCGACCAAATCACAGAACATTCATGCAAAATTTCAGAGAAGTGTGAGATTACACACCATTTCAAACATGTATTTGGAAGGGTATGAGATTACACACCTTATTCGGAATCCGTAACGCGATGCTCTCCGCGGCACCAAAAATCTGAGTCACTTATTACGAGGGATAGGTTTTCGATTGAACCTTTGATAAAGTACTTCGAGACCTTGCAACCAGCATAAACTCTCTCATGGCAAGTCCTTGCTAGAGGATTTGTTTACTGAAATTTTTGAGCTCTCCAACCCTTGTTTGCTGCCAATTTTCGGTGGTGATGAAGAGAAGAAAAGATGATACTTCTCTTTTCTTTATTTTCATAACCTTTTTTTTATTTCTTTTTTTTATCCACCTACTCCACTCCCTAAATTCTTTTATTCTTTTTTTTCATCCACCTACTCCACTCCCTAAATTCTTTTATTTCTTTTTTTTATCCACCTACTCCACTCTCAAAATTATTTTATTTCTTTTTCATCCACCTACTCCACTCCCCAAATTCTTTTATTTCTTTTTTCTTTCTTTTTCCTTGTTTTCCTCCTTACCATACCTTTCCATAATTTAATAAGTCCACCTTACCATAATTTAAAAAGTCCAATTTGCCTTATTTACAAGCTTGGTTGAAATTTAGGGAAAAAGTACAAAAATAATAGTCAAAATTTGCAGACAATGGGATTTGAACCTCTTCCCTTAAGGTACTTCACTTGATGCCATAACCTCCTTGCCATATGCTCATTTATGCTAGCAATTTACTCTTTTATTTCCATAAGCCTTGATGCCACTTACTATCTCTCCTTAGTAGGCTTAAAACAAAACTTTACTAAGGCCCAACTTGAACCCGGAACTTCATAGAACCCCTTAACTTTCTAAAATCACCTTCCTAATAAGTCTAACTTGAAATAATGTCGTTCTCTTGTTCTCAAAAATTTTAAACACTCCTATGCCCAAGGCCCAATGGGCCCAATCCTACTAGGCCCAATTTCAGGATGTTACATGTTTTCTCATGGCTTCCTTCGGTTCCCACGTAGCCTCTTCTGCTTCATGTCTTTTCCACAACACTTTCACTAAGGCTATATTTTTATTTCTCAACTGTTTAACTTCTCGAGCCAAAATCTTAATCGGTTCCTCATTATAGGTCATATCCGATTGAATCTCAATCTCTGTCGAAGAAATCACATGTGAAGGACTAGAATGATAGCATCACAACATCGACACATGAAACACATTATGAATTCTTTCTAACTCTGCCGGTAAAGCTAACCGATATGCCACTGGTCCAATCCTTTTGATAACCTCATACGTCCCAATGAAACGCGGACTCAACTTGCCATTTCGGCCAAATCTCAAAATCTTCTTCCACGGAGATGCTTTCAGAAACACTTTATCACCCACTTGAAACTCAATTTCTTTTCTTTTCAAATCAGCATATGACTTTTGTCGATCTGAAGCAGCTTTCAGACAATCACAGATTACTTTCACTTTCTCTTCGATTTCTCTAACTAAATCAACCCCGTGAATCTGTTTCTCACTGAGCTTGGTCCAATACAAAGGAGTTTGACACTTGCAACCATATAATGCTTCGTACGGGTGCCATCTGTATACTTGACTAATAACTGTTGTTGTAGGCAAATTCAACCAAAGGTAGATATTTCTCCCAACTACCTTCAAATTCTAAAACACAACATCAGAGCATGTCATCAAGAACTTGAATTAATCTTTCGGATTGACCGTCAATTTGCGGATGAAATGCGGTACTAAAATTCAATTTCGTACCCAATGCTTCTTGTAACTTTTTCCAAAACCTGGAAGTGAACCTCGGATCTCTATCTGAAATAATATACATAGGCACTCCTTTCAGTCTCACAATTTCAGCAATATACAATTTAGCCAACTTATCAAGTCAGTAGTAGGTACGTACCGGTACAAAATGAGTCGATTTCATCAATCTATCAACTACAACCCAAACGACATCTTTCTTTTTCAGAGTCAAAGGCAAACCTGTTACAAAATCCATCGTGATTCTATCTCATTTCCACTCGGGAACCATCACTGGCTGAAGTAAACCCGAAGGCACTTAATGCTCGGCTTTCACTTGTTGGCAAATCAAACACTTTGATACAAACTCAGAAATGTCTCTTTTCATACCCGGCCACCAATACAATTTCTTCAAATCACTATACAATTTTGTACTACCCGGATGAACTGACAAACAACCACTGTGTGCCTCATGTAAAATTTTCTGAATCAACTCATCATCTTTTGGTACACATACCCTATCACAGAACATCAAGCAATCATTTGGTCCGATTCGAAAATCTGAATCACTACCCAATTCACACTGAACTCTTTTAACTTGCAATTCCCTGTCTTTCTTTTGAGCTTCACAAATTTGCTGATGAAATAACGGTCTAGCCCTCAACTCGGCCAAAATCGAACCGTCGTTAGAAAAAACCAAACTCGTACTCATAGCTCTCAAAGCATACAAGGATTTTCTGTTCAAGGCATTTGCGACTACATTTGCTTTCCCTGGATGATAACAATCACTAGCTCATAATCTTTCAATAATTCGAGCCACCTTATTTGTTGCAAATTCAAGTCCTTTTGATTCATCAGATACTTCAAACTTTTGTGATCGGTAAATATTCGACATTTCTCACCATACAAATAATGTCGCCAAACTTTCAAAGCAAAAACAATGGCCGCCAATTTCAAATCGTGCGTCGGGTAATTCTTCTCCTACGGTTTCAGCTGTCTCGAAGCATAAGCTACCACTTTGCCTTCTTGCATCAACACACAACCAGGACCAGTTAATGACGCATCACTATAGATCACAAACTCTTTCCTCGACTCGGGTTGCACTAACACTGGTGCTTCTGTCAATCATGCTTTCAACTTCTCAAAACTTTGCTGACACTTTTTAGTCCGCTCGAAATTAACACTCTTTTGCAGCAACTTAGTCATAGGATAGGCAATCATCGGGAATCCCTCGACAAAGCATCGATAATATCCGGCTAAGCCCAAAAAGCGTCTAACCTCAGATACATACTTTGGCGGTTTCCAATCAACTATTGTCGAAATTTTGCTCGGATCAACCCGAATACCATCACTCGAAACTATATGTCCCAAAAATCTGACTTCACGAAGCCAAAACTCATTTTTACTGAATTTAACAAACAATTTCTTCTCTCTCAAAATCTACAACACCATTCTCAAGTGTTCAACATGTTCGGACTCATCTCGAGAATAAATCAGAATATCATCTATGAACACAACCACAATCTTATCCAAGTATGGTCGAAAAAAGCGATTCATCAAGTCCATAAAGATGACAGGAGCATTAGTCAAATCGAAAGGTACCACAAGAAACTCATAATGTCCATACCTCATTTTAAAAGCGGTTTTTGGCACATCTGACTCTTTAACTCTCAGCTGATAGTAACCAGACGTCAAGTCGATCTTTGAAAATACTATCGCCCCTTTCAACTGGTCGAATAAATCATCAATTCTCAGAAACTGATACTTGTTCTTTATAGTCACCTTGTTAAGCTGTCGATAGTCAATACAAAGTCTCACAGATCCGTCCCTTTTCTTCACAAACAATACGAGAGCACCCAAGGAGAAAAACTCAGTCTCACAAATCCCTTATCTATCAACTCTTGCAACTGAGCTTTTAATTATTTCTGTTCAGTCAAAGCCATTCTATACGGAGCAATAGAGATCGGTGCAGTCCAGGCAACAAATCAATGGCAAACTTTATCTCTCTGATCGGAGGCAACCCAGGTAATTCTTCTAGAAATACATTTCGAAATTCACAGACTACTGGCACTAATTCAAGCTTCGACCTGAACATCTCAGTATTCAACACATAAGCAAGATAAGCTTCACACCCTTTTCTCATGTATTTCTAAGCAGACATGTGTGAAATCACCATAAGTAGCTTATTTGATTCATTTGTTTCAACTCAAAGAATCTCACCATTTTCACATTTCAATTCAAGGGTTTTTTGTCTACAATTTACCTTGCCATCATGCAATGTCAACCAATCCATACCCAGAATAACATCAAACTCATCAAATGGCAACAACATCAGATTAGCCGGAAAACAATGACCTTGAATCATCAAAGGACAGTTCTTGCAAACCTTAACAACTAACACATATTTGCCTAAAGGGTTTGACACTTTAATAAAAAATCTAGTAAGTTCAACAAAAAAACTCTTACTAGATACTAAATTTACACAAACATAGGAATGAGTAGATCAGGGGTCAATCAATGCAATAACAATAGTATCATAAAGAGAAAATATACCAGTAATCACATCGGGAGATGACTCCTCCTTACGAGCACGTATGGCATAAGCTCTAGTGGGTGCTCTAGCTTTTGATCTCCCGTCTAAATCCTTCATCACACTTTTACTACTAGTTTTTGAGTATCTAACGCCTGAACAGGGTACGAGGCGTTACCTAACTTAAACACATGCATACACAACAATTTCGATTCTTAAAAGTCCGTTCAAATTTAAAACTTTTCAAAGTTTCTCTTAACATCCTTAATATGGGCCTACGAGGCCCAAAACTCATTTTAGAAATGTCTCGAGATCAAATTGAGTTCTTTGGAAAACCTTGGAAAATGTCACTAAAAATAAGGGCACACGCTCGTGTGGAAGTGTGACATGCTCATGTGACTTGGTAAATGGCCATGTTGTCAGATCGTGTGATTTATAAGGCCTAAGCATATAGGGACAAACCCGTGTCCCACGCCCATGTGAATTTATTATCTCAATTCGAACCTATAGGGGTTTTCACACAGCCTGACACACGTTCGTGTCCATGTCCCGTGTCCCTCACACGGCCATGACACACCCGTGCCTAAGCCCATGTACAAAAACCTTGACATTCTATTTCTGACGTCATCAACCTAATAAGGTCATACGGCCAAGGCACACGCCCGTGTCCTTAGACCGTGTGGCAAATTAAATTCCTAAATTCAGGTGCAGACTTCACATGGCCTAGGCACATACCCATGTCCTGTTACCGTGTCCTCCACACGGTTGAGGCACACGGCCGTGCCTCAGCTTATGTGGTTACTACTGGACATTCTGCTTTGCCATCTTAGAATGCAAGGGGACACACGGCCAAATCGCATGCCCATGGTGCAGACCGTGTGTCACACACGGCCTAGACACACGCCCGTGTGTCTACCCGTGTGGACAAAAACAAAGCTATTTACCAAGCCCTTTCTGCCACCCCTACTTGCACCAACATAAGCCACCTCAAACAACCTACTCATTCATGCATAAACATACCAATTTCTTAACCATGCAATTTGCACATTCATGATAAACATCATCATTTTCATATATCAATAACAAGTATTAACCATCATTCATGGCCTTATACAAAATGAATTTATCTTTGTGACAAGCTAACGCATTTGGCCAAATCAATATGACATTTGACAAAGACTAAGTCCCTATACATGCCATACTCAAAAAGATGAAACTAACTATACCAAATGTTCAGTTTGATAGTGTGATCGAGCCTCCGATGTCCTTTGAATTCCCGAGCTAACTTGGCGGCTCTATAAGAAAATAGAAAGGAGAGGGAGTAAGCACAAAGCTTAGTAAGTCATAGGTAAATCATTAACAACAATTACCAAGCATTAACAACTCGTAACATATTTTAAATTTGCACATGATACTCAAATAAACAAAGGTATAACTTACTTAATTCACCACTACTAATCATACAACATAATTCGAACTCATTTCTCAAAAATCTCATGTAGGTACCTGTACCACTTACAACATAATCATAACTTTTCTCACTTTTGTCACAAGCTTTAATTTACTCGTTGAACCCATTGGAATACCAAAGGATATCCGGTAAGCCTCACATGATAGGGTAAAATTCCGATGCCATGTCTTAGACATGGTCTTACACTGGCTCTCACATATCAACACCGATTCCATGTCCCAGACATGGTCTTACACTAGCTCTCATAATATGGCCGATGCCATATCCCAGACATGGTCTTACACTAGCACACATATTGATGCTGATGCCATGTCCCGGACATGGTCTTACACTAGCGCATATATCAACGCCGATGCCATGACCCAGACATAATCTTACACTGGCTTATGTATTGAGGCTGATGCCATGTCCCAAACATGGTCTTACACTAGCTCTCGTCTCGATTCCGATGCCATATCCTAGACATGGTCTTACACTGGCATACATAACAACCAGATGTCATTGCTTGGATATCCAATCTATTCCTAAGGTTCAACCGGGAGTATATCACATCAAATTTAGTCATGTATATTCATATCAATAACTAAACATTTTATGCAATATCAATTTCTTAATGCATAATATTAAAAGAGTTGTATTATTTACATACAACTTACCTCGGTATACAAAAAGTGAGCGACTAAATCAAATAAATCTACTAGCTGTGCTTTTCCCAGGTCTAGGTCCGGACTCTGTTTTTCTTGATCTAAAATGATAAAATTCACTCATTTACTCATCACATAAATCAAGACATTTTAAAATTTCTACTTTAGCAAAATTACCGTTTTGCCCTTAAACTTTCACAAAATTATGATTCTGCCCCTAGGCTCGTAAATCAATTTTTATCAAATTTTCTCACTAACCAAGCCTAGCCGAATCTATTTTAAGCTTATAGCAACTCACAAATCCAATTATTTCACACATTTACTACTCATTTTATAAACTTCACAAAATGGTCCCTTTTTGGTGTTTTCATGAAAAATCCTTTCACAAAAGTCGTTTATTTAATAACTAAGATTCATTTTCTTTCATAAACAAATATGCAAACAACATAAATGTTTTCATGGCAAAACCCTAGACTCTCAACCATATTGTTAAATAGTCCCTTCATTAGCTAGCTTATGCTACAAGGGTTCCACAAGTTCAAAAATTATCAAGGATAGTCATTAAAATCACTTACTTGCAAGGGTTTAAGTAGCTAAAAATTTTGAAGCTTTCCAAAGTCCGTCTTTTCTGAAATTTTCGATGGAAGAAGAAGAAAAAATGAAACTTTAGCTATTGGACATTAATATTTTATAGCTATTTGACACCTTTAGCTTGTAGAAGAAGAAAAATGAAATTTCCAAAGCATATTAAGGACCTCCAATTTAATATTCTATAGCTATTTGACAGCTTTTGCTTGTAGAATAAAACTTTTGCACTTTATGCGATTTAGTACTTTTTCAAAATTAAGCATGAAATCACTAAAATTAATACACCAAAATTTTCTTGCACTCATAGAATCATGTTATAACCCATAAAATAATATTAAAATAATTTCCTCCAACCTCAATTTAGTGGTCTCGAAACCACTCTTTTGACTAGCCCCAAAATTGGGCTGTTACAGTTCCATTTCCAGTATTTCTCGGAGGTCTACCTCTGTTAGCAGTGGTAGTCTGTCTGACAATCTAAAAATTTTCTTCTTCAACCCTTTTAGGATAGTCCTTAATATAATGTTCTCGAGAACCACACTTCAAACAAGCTCGGCTAATTGCCCAACACTCACCGTGATTTGCTTACCACAATGCTGACACTCGGGTCTATTAGACCTCACATTACCCACACTTGCCATTGAAGTAGCTTGAGCTTTAGAACCCGAATATGATCTCCCACGGTCTCAGTGCGAATATCCAGCTGAAATAGTCAATCGAGGATTCATCTCTTGGACTTCTTTGACTGAGATTGGAACAACTTGCTCATTGGAATTTTTCTTGCATTTTGGGCTTTAATCACAACTTTTCTCTTTTCTTTGTTCAGCTCTTCGGCTTTACAAGCTCGATCGACCAATACCATAAATTCTTTCAGTTCTAAAATCCCAACTAACAGTCTGATGTCTTCGTTTAACCCATCCTCGAACCTCTTGCACATAATAGCCTCAGTAGACACACATTCCTAGGCATACTTGCTTAGTCTAACAAATTCATGTTCATATTCTGCCACAAACATTTTACCTTATTTCAGCTCGAGGAACTCTTTCCTTTTCTGATCAATGGACCGCTGGCTTATGTACTTCTTTCTGAATTCCTCTTGGAAGAAATCCCATGTAACCCTCTTTCTCGGAACCATGGATACCAGCGTCTTCCACTAATGATATGCTGAATCCTTCAGTAAAGATATAGCACATTTTAAACATTCTTCGGGAGTGCAAGAAAGCTCAACAAATACCCTGATAGAATTCTCAAGCCAAAACTCTGCTTTCTCGGGATCATTATCTATATTAGTCCTGAATTCTTTAGCCCATTGCTTTCGAATTTTATCAACCAGAGGCTTGTTCAATCTTATCGTTTTGGCACCTTGAGGAACTATGGGAACTGGTTGGGGAATAGCAGGGGGTGGAGGAGGTTGAGCATTTGGATTCGCCCGAATAAATTCTGTGTACCAATTATTCATCATACAGAGAAAGGCTTCCCAAGCCCCATCTCCCTGACTACATGTTTCGAATCTACTTTCAACTAGCGCGGTCCCTTGCGCGGGAGCCGGTGTATTACTTTCTACGTCATCAGCTACAGCTCGGTCGGGATCCATTTACTATATGAAAACACAATTTAAAATGCTAGGAGTCATCACACTATCACAATATATTTATGGCATGTATAGATAGACTCACACACACACTATGTTAATCCAAGAACCGACTAAACCATAGCTCTGATACCACTAAAATGTAACACCTCTTACCCGTGTTCGATGCCGGAACAGGGTACGAGGCATTACCGAAACAAAACACATACAGTCCTACTAAACCGAGACATAAAATTTACATCCAAATTTAAAACTTTTCAATTTTCATCACACACTTATTCAACCTAGTCATGCATCTCATAGGTTGCATCATCATAAACATATAACTTGATTAATAATAGCCAACATCAATGGCCTTATACAAAATGAACTATCAAATAACATAGGCCAACATTTTAGGCCAAATCAATTATGACACATAACAAAATAACCAAGTCCTCTATACATGCCATAATTCAAAATATTGATTTCAAAATACCAAAAGAGTTTTGATAGTGTGGATAGATCTCCGACGACCTCCAAATCCCGAGCTAGCTTGGTGACACTATAAAACAAGGGAAAAGAGAGGGGAGTAAGCATATAGCTTAGTAAGTAAGTATGTAAATAATAAACAAATTACTAACATGCTTTCAAAATAATACAATCATAACTACACATAGATTCACCAATTAGTCAAGTTCAAACAAGTTGTTTATTCAAGTCATAATCACTAAATTATTTTTCTCTGGAGTTACGGAACTCCAAATTAAGATCCACTAGTTTTCCCTGAAACTATACCCACATATCTACTTACCATAAAATTTCCAGATTTTTTGGTTTAGCCAATAAGTACAATTTTTTGTTTAAAGTTTCCGCTTTTCTGCGTCTGACAATTCTTACCCCTCTGCACTAAAAATTACTTGTCTCATCTTACAGAATTTGGATAATGTTCCTGTTTGTTCTATTGAAAGTAGACTCATTAAGAAATTTAAGCATATAAGTTATAAACCATAATTATGTTTATAAATTTTTTAATGATTTTCCAAAGTCGAAATAGGGGATTTCGACATCATTCTAACCTTGTCTCACAAAAATTCAAATATCAAAGAATATGAAATTTTTTGTTTACAGCATTTCTTTTATGTGAAAATAGACTCATTCAGATTTTATTTCATATCTATTTCAACCTCTAATTCGAATTGCACCATTTTTGGTGATTTTTCAAATTCACACAACTGCTGCTGTCCAAAACTGTTTTGTTGCTAAATTTACTCTTTCATAATTTCACCTACTCCATTTCATCTTACCGAAGGTTCGATCAAATATCGAGCACATTGTTCATAAATTTTCACACTTATACCTGCAGTTATTCATCATAGAATCATATTCAATTACACTTAGTTGTTACATGATCACATGTAATTTCACTTAGTCAATTTCCCGTTGAACTCATCGAAATAATAACAGATACACGGTGGCCTGCACATAGTACCACCCTTGTAGTTGAAGCTATCTGGTGCACATAATAGCTTGCACTTAGTACTACACATGTGACCAAAGCCATCACTTACACATAGTGTCCTGCACTTAGTACCACACATGTGAACGAAGCTATCTGGTATGCATAGTAGCCTGCACTTAGTACTACACATGTGACCAAAACCATCACTTACACATAGTGGCCTACACTTAGTACCACACATGTGATCGAAGCTATCGGGTACGCATAGTGGCCTGCACTTAGTACCACACATGTGATCAAAGCTATCTGGTGCACATAATAGCCTGCACTTAGTACTACACATGTGACCAAAACCATCACTTACACATAGTGGCCTGCACTTAGTACCACACATGTGATCGAAGCTATCGGGTACGTATAGTAGCTTGCACTTAGTACCACACATGTGATCGAAGCTATTGGGTACGCATAGTAGCCTACACTTAGTACTACACACGTGACCTAAAACCATCTGGTAGCTCTCTTTTACACTTAGTGGCCTACACTTAGTACCAAACATGTGACCTAGCTACCTCATTCGTATCTTTTCTATTCCAAAAGTTCAACTGGGAATATTCACTTTTCAACATTTTACCAATTCATCCATAATCAATCACAATTCATAATTTACATAAAATAATTACTCCATATTCAACCATATCTCATATAATATAACAAAATATTAAAACATGAATAAAAAAATGATGTACTATTTACATACAAACTTACGTCTGTGCAAAATATGACGAATTTGTAATTTAGACCACAACCTTTTCTTTTCCTTGATCAAGTTCAATTTCTCGTCTTTCTTGATCTATAATAACACATTTAACTCATTTAATACTCACATTTTTCAATTTAGGCCAAAAATCACATTATGACAAAATTACATTTTTGCCCCTAAAGTTTCACATATTTACAATTTTGCCTCTATGCTCGTAAAATAATTTTTATTCAATTTCCTTGCATTTTAGGCCTATTTGAACCATTTTCATAACTATAATAGTCCACAATTTGCACTTATTCACACACTTACACACATTTTACAAATTTTTTACAAACTAGTCCTTTTATTCAATTTCATCAAAAATCACTTAGTAAAAGTTGTTTATCACACCCCAAACTTTCATATTCTTCCATAAAACATAAAAACACATGCATGTAATCCATGGGTAAATTTTTAAACATAAACCCTAGCTCAAAATAATGGTAGAAATAGGTAAATCGAGCTACGGGGATTTCAAAAATGTAAAGAACATTAAAAACGAGGCTAAAACAGACTTACAATCAAGCTTGGAAGCTTGAAAAACCCTAGCTATGTCTTCCTTATGTGAATTTCGGCCAAGGGGTTGAAGATGAGCAAAAATTGGCTTTTAAATTGGCTTTTTAATTCATTTAATCACTAAATTACTAAAATGCCCTTAACTTAAAAATATTCTATTTCACCTATTTCATGTCCATTTTTGTCCAAAAAATACCTTTTAAGGACCTCCAATTTAAAATTTAATAGCAATTAGACACCTCTAGCTTCTAGAACTCAAGTTTTACACTTTTACAATTTAGTCTTTTTGACTAAATTGAGTGCCCAAACATCAAAATTTTCGAATGAAATATTCACGAAATCATTCTGTAAAACTGTAGATTATAAAAAATATAAGAATATTAAATTTTTTCTCATCGGATTTGTGACCCTGAAACCACTATTCCAACTAGGCCCAAAATCGGGCTGTTACATTATAGGTGGTGCAAGTGTCCGCGAAACCTGGAAGTTTTCACATTATGTATCAAAGTCATCTAATTTTCTTTTGGATGATCTAAAATATTGCATTCATTGAACCAAGTTCATTGTCAGTATTGATTTGAAGTGCGGTATGAATGGAGTACTGACAGCCTGCCAGAGTCAGTATGAGGATCCGCCAAGAGTAGTATTTGTATGCATATCATTCTTAGGAATCTATCCAACTTATATCTTAAGAGAGATTGTGAATCAAGATGTGTAATAAGGTGTGAAGTTTGGGACTTGCCAATCGAGTGAAATCTGCATAAGGGGCTAAAGTGTAGAGACCAGCGTATAATTATCCGCCAAGAATTAGAAAAGTATTTGCCAAAATCTGAAGGAAAGTCCAAAATCTTTAAGTCGAGGAAACATAAAATAACTGTTAAAGGTAATAGTGGTTGAGACTCATTAAGTTTTGTTGAACTTACAGGCGTCTATTTGTAATGTAAGTTCTTGGAATTGAACCAGTACGCCAAATGGGACCAAACCAGGAATGTGCTAGGGGTGGTAGTTTGAATAACGATATTATGCATACAGAGGGCCATTTTTGGATATATGGAGAATAGTACTCTACGTCATGATTAAGTCTATTTAAAAAAAATTCATTTCTAATATCTTATACTATTTTTGAGAACCTATTTTAATTAATAACGTTTCCTTCAAAAATCTTTTGAATTAGATAATAAAATAAATAAATAAGAAGTATATTCAATATGGATTTCACCAGATGTAAATTTTTTGTTAAGTATTGTGGCTTCTTGTATCTGGGTTCGATAAATCAAGTCGGGCATAGGGTGTTATAGATAAGGTGTTAGGAACTAATTTGCATTTTTTTCTTTTTTCACGACTATCCTCCAATTGGTATAAATCTTGATCTATATGCTAATTCAACTCAATTTATCAATATCAAACATTTTATATCATCCTATGGAATGCATATGACAATTCAATTTCACTTTTTGAAAGCTCCCTAAAGTTTTGCTTTCTATTCAATTTAGTCCTTAAAACTGAAATTACTATAACCTTCAAATTTATGCTTTGATTTCAAAATTGATCTCAAGTTCATCCTTTTATAGTCCTTTATTATCTATAATTATAGAAATTTAACATTTATTTTGAAATATTTACACTTTAATCCTTATGTTCAAAACTAACAACTTTCACTTTACAAATTAGTCATTTTCACTTCAAAGCTTAAAACCTAACAAATTAACATTAATTTCATCAAGTATTCAAAAATGGTAACTTTTGAAAACTTTAACATTTTTATAAAATAGTACATAGGTCAGCTAAATAAAGCTCCCACGATCTCAAAAACATAAAAATCACATGAAACAGACTTGAAATTGCTTACCAAATGAAGAACCAAAGCTTGAAAGCTCAAACCCTTTTTTTTCCTCCACGTTTCAACCAAGAAGATGAATGAAAGAAGAATATGTGTAACACCCGGGATTTAGGGGTCTGTCATTTTATCTCGTGTTTATGTGCTCTTGTGTGTTGCATGACTGTTTGAGTACGTTTGGGGGCTTCGGGAAACCTTGGGGTTAGGTAGGAGCCTTAGTAAAATTTTTGGGTTCTAAGCTTTTAGGGGAGAGCTAGTGGAGCTAGGCCTTAAGGGATAAAATATGGTGATTAAGGACACAACAAGTGGAGTGGTGGAGTGGCAAGGTGACGCCTAGGAGCAAGGGGGTTGACGATGCAAGGAGGGAGTTCAAAGGGATGTGAGTTCGAGCTGCAAGGAATTCATTTTTGCACGTGGAGAGTGAAAAGATGGTTTCGGCAGGGACACTTGAGTGTAGGAGGTTTGAAAGAGTCAAACATCTTGAATGAGTGGTGGAAAGTCAAGCATGAAGCTTGAATCATTCAAACTCATTTGAATGAGTGAAGGGGAGGAAATTTAGGAGAGAAAGAAGGGATGAGGAGAGGGGCTTGAGAGTTGGCCAAATTTGGGGCTCTAGGGGTGGCATTTTCGGCCATGAGGAGAGTGGTTCGGTTAGGGGGCCTTAGGTGCCGAAATAGGGTGTTGTAGTAGGATGTGTGGCTATTTTTGTTCCTTCTTTTGAGTTTATTTTCTCTCTTCTCTAGTCTTGCCGGAAGTGTCAACAAGGGTAATTCATTTTTTCCTTTTTCTTTTCCTATAGTCTAAAGCCGAAAGTGAGAGAACTATTTGGTGCATTTTCGTCCATCCTCTCTTCTCTTTTCTCTGAAGCCGAATCACACTTCTCTCTTTTCTCCTCTATTTCTTCTCAAATTTGGTAGCCTTAAACTTTCACTTCAAAAGCCGAATAACTCCTTTTTGCATAAGAACCTTGGTCGAATCTCTCATTCATCCTTACCTTTCTCTCTTTTGTTCTATTCTTCTTTTCTCTCTTCTATCTTGTTTGTTCCTTCAGCCTCATTTTCTTGGCCGAATCTGTAAGAGCCAAATATCTTTGGGTAGTGGTTCTACTTCATGCGTTGATCTCTAGAGGGGGTGTCATCGTTCATCTTCTAGCAAGCCTCTCGATTCAGTTTCTAGTAGTAGTAGTAAGGTCCTCTTATCTGTTAAGTTTTCTTTCTTCTTTCTCCTTGGTTTGCCGAAACCAAGAGTCTAACTCTACTTTTGTGTGTGGCCGAATCCGTGGAGGGCTTGATTTCGTGCCTTTCATTGTAGCCAGCGTTAAGGGGGAAAGATCTTTCGGGATTTGATCAAGCAAGGTAAGGAGACCATAACGTTCGGCCGAAGGCCACTTCCTTTGTTCATATGCAGTAAAGCCGAATCTAATATGGTTTATTAGGGATTTCGACAACCTTTAGATTCATGCGAGTAGTCTTTAGGATTTGAGTCGACATCGGTAAGGGTGTTCTTTCATTGAGTGTTCTTTTGGTTTTCATATAATATTATTCAACGTGTTAACCCGAGTCTTCTGACCAAGATTTTAGTTGATGGAATTGAGTACCAATCAGTTAAAGGGAGGGGTTGGACACGGCGTCCCTACCCCTAAGTTCAAGAAGCAGTCTGTTTCAAGAGTTCGTGATTGGCCGTCGGGGTGTAGGCCAGCGTCGAAAAAAGACAAGCAGATCGCTGTAGTCTCTTCGAGTGAAGACATTAGGGAGATCGATAGTCTAGTTCTTCAGGTTTTCAGGTGTGTAGTTATCGCACTGTTTTCTTAATGGCTTTAATAAAATATATGTGTATTACCTATGGTGGCCAAAATAGTGGTTGTGGTGGTGTTGTTACCCACATCGGGCAATCCGGTAACTAGGTTAGTATACTACCTACATTGAAATTAAGGATAAATGCTTATGGATGCATGTTAGCATGTGATATATGTTATACGGATGTGTTCATAATCAGTTACTCTGCCATCTCATTATATTATGATGCATGTGTTGCCATCTATTATATTATGCTGCATGTGCATGGGGTTCGGGATATGTGTATTGATTAAAGGGGAAGTGCATATCTATAAGTGGGTGACTCTGTCACGATTAATGATTGCCTCGAGCCTCATTGTGGATTGATGATGACCTTGTGTCTCATCGTTGATATCTGTGATTTAATCACCTGGATCAGTGGCTAGACCACTAAGTGGACTTTGAGTGGTGTGTCCTTTGGCATAGACCGCCAAAGAGGTGTATAGAGGATGGAGGGTCGATTTAGTAATCCCCAGGTGTGTATTGGATGGATGTACGGGTGGTGTGTAGCGGATGGATACTAGGTTGGGTGGGCTATCATATTGCATTTCTGTTTTGCTCATGGTATGCTGGTTGATGTGGTTGTGGGGCCAAGCCCATTAGTGGAAACTGTGTTGTATAATTGCACACTGAGTTAGTTTGACTCACCCTATCTTTTTCCCCAAAAACAATGCAGGTAATACATGATTCAATGGACCGGGCTGGAGGGGATTCGAGGTGGCCATGCAGGAGTTGTTTTCGTAAATTTTTATTTTAAACTGCTAGTTTTACTTTGGGTCATTTCATTTTTGTAATAAGGCCACTCTAAACATTTCAGGATTTTATGGTTTTAAGTTAGACTTACTGCTTAATAATTTTTAATGGTGACATTAAAACATTTTCGACACGGAGACATAAAATGAGTTTCAATTACTTAAAAGTAATGTTTTCTCACAAAACCGGTACAGATAACGAATCAAACCCTATACAACTCAGACACCTGTTTTATTTCGGTAAACTACTATTTTTTAGCGGCAAGCCTTGAAATGATAGATTTTCCAAATTTAAAGTCTAATTCCATCTTCAAAATTACAAGTCATTTTTACCTCTTTTCCCGTAACATTCGAAATTCGTCCGTAGTGTTTTGGTCTGGGTTTAGGGTGTTACAATTTGGTATCAGAGCCCAGATTTTAAACTCGACCTTTGGGTTTTGAGGCCCACAACTTTTTTAAATTTGGTATTCAAAAGTGGTTAAAAGAAATTTTTAAGTGGAATGGATCAGTGAAGGCATGGCACTCGAATCTTCCGGCCCAGGTCTACCAGGTAAGTCTTCTGACTATTAAATGAATTGGATGGAAGTGGTTATATGATGCATTGCTATGGATGTTTGAATCTAGGATATTCTCTTTAGAGACAAAAACTTCTAGGGGTGTATGAACTTTGCGAAAGAACAACTCGAAATACTGTGTCATAAAACTACTCCTTTAATCAATAAGTGGAAAGAAAGCTAATGCATAAAACTTCTTAACACAGATTAAGACGCGACAATAGACATGAGTAGTAGGGGACATGGTCGTAATATGCATGGGCGTGGTAGAGGCAGGATGACTTTGTCGGAACCAGTTGGGTCTGGTCAGGGATCGGAAAACGAGGCACCGCCACCGACCGCAGAAGCAGAGTTTCAGGATCAAACGAGTGGAGACGACGCGGTGTCACAGGCTATGTTGCAGATTTTGGAAAGAGTTGCGGGAGCTAATATGGGTACTGGGTCCCGGAAGTTTGTGTCTGAGCGACTCTGAGCGAATAGAGCTGAGATATTTAGGGGTGTCTCAGGGGTAGCTCCGAATATGGCGGAGTATTGGTTAGAGGCAGTCGAGAGGATCATGGATGACTTGGACTGCACAGCTGAAGAAAAGTTGAAAGGCGCTGTTTCTTTACTCCGGGATAAGGCTTACCAGTGGTGGCTCACTGTCAGAGAGGGTACTCCAGTGGATCGTATAGATTGGAGTTTCTTTAAGATGAAGTTTGAGGGGAAGTACGTTGGAGCTAGTTACATGGATGCATAGAGGATGGCGTTTTTGAACTTAGTGCAGGGAGGTAAGACAGTAGCTGAGTATGAGGCGGAATTCTTGTGGTTGAGCCAGTACGCTCGGGGAATTGTTGCAACTTACTACGAGCGTTGTGTGAGATTCGAGGATGGGTTACGAGATGAGCTGCGGGTGTTGATAGCTCCTCAACGGGAAAGGGACTTTGCTACTTTGGTGGAGAAAGCTAGGATAGCCGAGAAGGTTAAGCGTATCGAGAGGCGGATTGTAACATCTTGGAAAGGGCTTATGCATTTTCGGTTTAATTGTACAAAATGACATGTCTTAAGTTTTATGAATACATTTTTAACTTTTTTGGAAACCTAGAAATGCATTGAAATGAAAATGGAAATGAACATTTTTGGAAACCTAGAAATGCATGGAAATGAACATTTTTGGAAACCTGGAAATGTAAGGAAATGATTCAAAAATGGAAAGTAAACATTTTTGGAAACTGGAAATGTAAGGAAATGATTCAAAAATGGAAAGTAAACATTTCTGGAAACTTGGAAATGTAAGGAAATGTCAAGTTTACAGAGCCGATCGAAAATTTTTGGAAACTTAGAAATGACCTAGAAATGACGAGTTTTAAGGTTTAAAAAGGGAAATTAAGGCAAGGTGGCCTTAAAAAAGCATTTGTGAAATTTGACACACAAGCAGCTTGGAAAAGTGGCTCAAGATGTCACTTAGGGCCTATGGAAATGGCACCATATGCAAGAGGAATGGGCCTGAGTTCGAGTCACTTGGGAAGCAAATAAAGGAGGTTTTATTTTTTGCTTCCATAAGCCAAGGAATGGACGACAAGGCTTCTAGAAAAAAAGAGGTTTATCCTCTTTAAAATTTGGCTATTAAGGATAAATAAAGGATTTTTTTTAATTGGAGAGATAAATGATGATTTATCTTAAGTATTTTCAAAAGGGAATTTATTTATCATAATTTTCATGAGATAAAAAGGCTGGATTAAACTCTTTTATTTTATGATAATTAAAGGATAAAGCTCTCAAATTGAAGAGTGGTGGGCAAGTAAGGGACTCCTTAGCCGATAATTTCGTCTATAAAAGGAAGGAAGGAGGATACTCATCGCTTTTCTTTTTTCTCTGCTCTGCTAGAAATTCTTAGGGTTCTCTCTCTTCTCTTTTCTTTTCTAGCCGAATTCCCTAGCCTCCTCTCTTTTATTCAAAACCAAAAACACAATCAAACCAAGCGAAATTCTCGCTAAAGCCGAATCTACAAGCAGTGTCAGGAAAGATCTGTCGAATTCAAAAGGTAAGAATCTTGTGGTTATCAATTATTCTCCTCTTTAAGTCAAACATAGAGGCTAATGTTATTATTTTTGTGGCCGAAACTATAAGGAGTGTTTCGGGATTTCTAGTGCTATCAACTACAAGGAAGAGATCATTCGGGATTCAAGAATCTAAGGTAAGATCTACACATATTTGGTCAAAGTTATGGATTATATGTGAGATTTAAGTCTAACATGAAACTATAGGAATTTCGACAGACATACAAGGCAAGGATTACATTCGGGATTTGGAAATTTTAAGGTAAGTCCATAGATCCAATCGGCCAAGGTTTGTTCTTTAGAAATACAAATCCTACTAGGATTTGGTTTTAAGGTCAAAAAGGTTTATTTATGTGTTTAAATAATTTGGCCGAATATAGGGATTGAGATCTAAAGCAACAGATTGATTTCTTCGGGATATCAAGGAACCTATTAAGTAAATCAGGTGTGTACCCATACTAACCTTCAATATGATATATGGCAATTATTAATTAGATGAATATGCATAAGAATGTGAATGTGGCTATGTGCCCTAATGTGGTACAAAAGTACTACTGCACGTTTCCCTACTACGATAGGATTATGAATATGTTATATTTTTAAATAGTAATATGAATGAGAAAAATAAATATGTTGTGCATGATAAAATATGTGGGGCGTTTCGGGCTATATGTGAAAGGGGAAGAAGGTGTTGACTTCGGTCTCACCAACGGAATATGGTGACTACGATCACATAATTTGAATATGGTAACTTCGGTTACATTATCTGAATTTGGTAACTTCGGTTACATTATTTGAATATGGTGTCTAATGACACAAATTATATGGGCGATGAGCACGTCGACTGCAGCGACTGCCTTCGATGGTGTGTAGCGGATGGAGGGTTGACTTAGTAGTCCCCACGGTGTGACTCGCAGGTACGGGTGGTGTGTAGCGGATGGACAAATAGGCTTGGGTTTGGGTTGCATCATTTTTATATGAATATGTCTTTGATATGAACATGTATGCCTAATCTGTTGATTGTTAGTTTGTGTACACATTGAGTTTGTGTACAAATTCCGGGTCGGCAGGAGCTAAAGGTGGCCATGCATGTTAAGGAAGAAATTTTATTATTTGGGATTTTTATTTATACCAAGTACTTTAATTTTTCTTAAGTTTGGGAATTATTTGATGTAATAAGGCCGAAAAGGCCATAGTTTTAATTTGTTACTTTTATTTTCTTTAACGACTATGTTATGAAATATTTTATATTTTAAGTCTAAACAAGAATTATATCTTTCAAAGAAAACCCTAAATTGTTTTGTCACCTTAGACTAAATGGATTTAAAAATAAAGTTAATGGGTTTCCAACCTACGCCCAACCCAAACAATATTTTTTTAAAATCACAAGTTTTCCGCTAAGTAACAAAGAATTTTGAAACCGATTTTCTTAAGGAACATACCAGATCCGGTTCAGGCTCGTGGGCCGGGTGTGGAGTATTTCACGGATAGGGACAAGGATAGAGGTTGGAATAAGAGGGGTTATGGACCATCATGATCATCGGGGGGACTTCAAAAGAAGCCTAGAATTGATGGACCTGCTCGCATGTCTGCTCCATCTTCTGGGAGTCAGTTTCGATAGTGTGCTCAGTGTGGGAGGTCACACGCAGGAGAGTGCTGGGGAAGAAGTAAGGAGTGTTTCAGGTGTGGGTCAAAAGATCACCTGATTAAGAATTGTCTGCAAGACGCGACCAGAGCTCGGACGGTAGGTCAGGGGTATGTGCAGCCAGGAAGGGGTGGTCAACAGATGTCAAGGGGCCGTGGTCCGAACCGAGGAGGGAATGGTTCTGGTCGGGGTCGTGGAGCATTAGGCAGAGGTACTGGGAGCGCAGATGCGAGACAGCCTGGGTTGGTTTATGCAGCCAGACGTCGTGAGGAGGGGGATGCACCAGACGTTATAACGGGTACGTTCCTCATTTCTGGGTTACCCTTTACTACTTTAATTGATGTTGGATCGACGCACTTATATATTTCTAGCATGGTGTCTGGAACCTTGAATGTGTGTCTTGAAATTGCCTCTAGGAAGATGTCAGTACTTAGTCCTTTAAGGCAATCGGTAGTGGTAGATAAACTTTTTAGAGACGTGCCTTTAGAAGTTCAAGGGTCAGTGTTTCCGACTGACTTGATGGAGCTGCCGTTCGGAGAATTTAAGTTGATCCTAGGCATGGACTGGTTAGTAAGGTATCGTGTGAATTTAGACTATGCTGCTAAGCGCATGAGTTGAAGAATCTCGAGGACAATGAAGTTTTGGTGATCGGTGAGAGGAGAGACTACTTGTCTAATGTAGTGTCTGCTTTTAAGGCGGGAAAAATGGTGAAGAAAGGGTGTATGGCCTTCTTAATGTTTGTTAGTGCCTTGGATGCAAAGGAAACAACTGTGGGGGAGGTCAGAACAGTAAAGAAATTTGTAGATGTTTTTTCCAGAAGAACTTCCAGGGTTGCCTCCGGATCGCGAGGTGGAGTTTGGAATTGATCTTCTGCCAGGTACGGCTCCGGTGTCTATCGCCCCTTACAGGATGGCACCGAAGGAGTTGGTTGAACTTAAAGCCCAAATCCAAGAGCTGCTAGATCGCGGTTTCATTCGACCCAGTGTGTCTCCATGGGGAGCACCGGTCTTATTTGTGAAAAAGAAGGACGGATCTATGCGTATGTGCATAGATTACCACTAGTTGAATAAACTGACAATCAAGAACAAATACCTGCTGCCGAGGATAGACGACTTGTTTGATGAGCTCAAAGGGGCTGCGGTCTTCTCGAAGGTAGATTTGAGGTTGGGGTATCACCAGCTTAAGGTGAAGGAAGCAGATATTCAAAAGACGACTTTTTGGACTCGATACGAGCACTATGAATTCTTGGTAATGCCCTTCGGGTTGACAAACGCACTAGCTGCATTCATGGATATGATGAATCGGGTTTTTCAACCCTATTTGGATCAGTTCGTCATGGTGTTCATAGACGAAATTTTGGTATATTCCAAGTCAAAGGAGGAGCATGATGCGCATCTTCGGGTAGTGCAGCAGGTTTTGAGGGAAAAGAAACTGTATGCCAAATTTGGTAAGTGCGAGTTTTGGTTAAGAGAAGTTACTTTTCTGGGGCATGTGGTATCGGCAGAAGGGATAAGAGTGGATCCTCAGAAGATTGAGGCGGTACTGGATTGGAAACTACCTAAGTCGGTGGCGGAGATTCGCAGTTTCTTGGGGTTAGCAGGTTATTACAAAAGATTTGTCGAAGGTTTTTCCTTGATAGCCGCACCTTTGACTAAGTTGTTGAGGAAGGAGGTACCTTTTGTGTGGACGGACAAGTAGCAGGAGAGTTTTGAGAAGCTAAAAAGGGTTTTGACAGAGGCTCCAGTTCTAATTCAGCCTGTAGCAGGAAAGGATTTTGTGGTATATTGTGATGCTTCTCATATGGGGTTAGGTTGTGTGCTGATGCAGGAAGGGAAGGTTGTTGCCTATGCGTCTCGACAGTTAAGACCACATGAAGTTAACTATCCCACTCATGATCTGGAGTTGGCTGCTGTGGTTTTCGCCTTGAAAGTGTGGAGACATTATTTGTATGGAGAGAAGTCGGTGATCTACACTGACCACAAGAGTTTAAAGTATCTGCTGACTCAGAAGGAGGTGAACTTGAGACAGTGAAGGTGGGTAGAGCTGTTGAAGGATTACGACTGCTCGATTGAATATCACCCCGGTAAAGCTAATCTGGTGGCAGATACACTAAGCCGGAAGGTGGTATCAGATTTGAGAGCAATGTTCGCTCATCTTAGCTTATTTGACGACGGGAGTTTATTAGCGGAGTTGCAGGTGAGGCCGACATGGATAAGGCAAGCAAAAGAGAAACAATTGATGGACGAGGTTCTGGGTGTTCGACTTCTACAAGTACAGGATGGTGGGGTGGAGGATTTCAATTTGAGCAGCGACGGAGTTTTGTCGTTCCGTGGAAGGGTTTGTATGTCGAAGGATGTGGAGTTAAGGCAGATGATTCTTCGGGAATCGCATAGTAGCCCTTACGCTATGCATCCTGGAGGGAGTAAGATGTACCGAGATCTGCGGGAACAATTATGGTGGCCGGGATTGAAGCGGGAAGTTACAGAATTTGTGGGGAAGTGTTTGACGTGTCAGCAGGTTAAAGCTGAACACCAGGTGCCTTTAGGGTTGCTACAACTGGTGAAGATTCCACAATGGAAGTGGGAGAGAATCACTATGGACTTTATTAGTGGGCTTCCTCTTACGCCTACTAAGAAAGACTCAGTGTGGGTGATCGTGTATCGGTTGACAAAGTCCGCGTATTTCATACCTATTCGTGTCGATTACTCTCTACAGAGGTTGGCGAAGCTGTATGTGGCGGAAATTGTGAGACTGCACGGGGTGCCAGTATCGATCATATCAGATAGGGATCCTAGATTTATGTCGCGATTTTGGAGGGCATTGCATCAGGCTTTGGGCACCAGGTTGGACTTTAGCACAAAATTTCATTCGCAGACGGATGGCCAGTCAGAAAGGGTAATCCAGGTGTTAGAAGATATGTTAAGGGGTTGCATCATTGATTTTAGAGGTAGCTGGGAAGAATTCTTGCCTTTAGTAGAGTTCGCGTACAACAACAGTTACCAGGCCAGTATTTAGATGGCGCGTATGAAGCATTGTATGGACGGAAGTGTCGCAATCCTACATGTTGGATAGAGTTAGGTGAACGTCATGTCTTAGGTTCAGAGTTGGTGGCAGAATTGGAAGAAAAGGTTAAGGTAATCCGAACTCAATTGAAGGAAGCATCAGATAGGCAGAAATCGTATGTGGATCTTAAGCAGAAAGAGATAGAGTTTGCAGTGGGTGATCGGGTGTTCCTGAAAGTTTCACCGTGGAAAAAAGTGATAAGATTCGGACGTAAGGGTAAGCTGAGTCCCAGGTTTATAGGGCCTTATTGGGTTGTGAAGCGTGTGGGACCAGTAGCATACCAGTTGGAATTACCTTCCGAGTTGAAGTAGATACATGATATGTTCCACGTTTCGATGCTAAGACGTTACTGTTCAGATCCGTCTCACGTAGTGCCAGTCGAGGAAGTTGAGTTAAGACCAGACTTGTCCTATGAGGAGGAGCCGATTCAGATTTTGGAGCGAGATGTGAAGGTACTACGGAAGAAATCAATTCCTTTAAGTCAAGGTATTATGGCGGAACCATGGTTCAGAGGAAGCTTCGTGGGAGCCGGAGGAGGCAATGCGTCAACAATACCCTCATCTATTTTGACCAGGTAATTTCGAGGCCGAAATTTCTTTAAGGGGGGTAGAACTGTAACGTCCGGGATTTAGGGGTCTGGCATTTTATCTCGTGTTTATGTGCTCTTGTGTGTTGCATGATTGTTTGAGTACGTTTGGGGGCTTCGGGAAACCTTGGGGTTAGGTAGGAGCCTTAGTGAAATTTTTGGGTTCTAAGCTTTTAGGGAGAGCTAGTGGAGCTAGGCCTTAAGGGATAAAATATGGTGATTAAGGACACAACAGGTGGGGTGGTGGAGTGGCAAGGTGACGCCTAGGAGCAAGGGGGTTGACGCTGCAAAGAGGGAGTTCAAAGGGATGGGAGTTCGAGCTGCAAGGATAGCATTTTTGGAGTTCATTTTTGCGAGTGGAGAGTGAAGATATGGTTTCGGCAGGGACACTTGAGTGTAGGAGGTTTGAAAGAATCAAACATTTTGAATGAGTGGTGGAGAGTCAAGCATGAAGTTTGAATCATTCAAACTCATTTGAATGAGTGAAGGGGAAGAAATTTAGGAGAGAAAGAAGGGATGAGGAGAGGGGCTTGAGAGTTGGCCGAATTTGGGGTTCTGGGGGTGGCATTTTCAGCCATGAGGAGAGTGGTTCGGTTAGGGGGCCTTAGGTGCCAAAATAGGGTGTTGTGGTAGGGTGTATGGCCATTTTTGTTCCTTCGTTTGAGTTTATTTTCTCTCTTCTCTAGTCTTGCTAAAAGTGTCAACAAGGTTAATTCATTTTCTGCCTTTTTCTTTTCCTATAGTCTAAAGTCGAAAGTGAGAGAACTATTTGGTGCATTTTCGTCCATCCTCTCTTCTTTTTTCTCTGAAGCCGAATCACACTTCTCTCTTTTCTTCTCTTTTTCTTCTCAAAGTTGGTAGCCTTAAACTTTCACTTCAAAAGCCGAATAACTCCTCTTTGCATAAGAACCTTGGCCGAATCTCTCATTCATCCTTACCTTTCTCTCTTTCGTTCTATTCTTTTTTTCTCTCTTCTATCTCGTTTGTTCCTTCAGCCTCATTTTCTTGGCTAAATCTGTAAGAGCCGAATATCTTTGGATGGTGGTTCTTCTTCATGCGTTGATCTCTAGAGGGGGTGGTGGTAAGGTTCTCTTCTCTGTTAAGTTTTCTTTCTTCTTTCTCCTTGATTTGCCGAAACGAAGAGTCTAACTCTACTTTTGTGTGTAGCCGAATCCGTGGAGGGCTTGATTTCATGCCTTTCATTTGTAGCCAGTGTTAAGGGGGAAAGATCTTTCGGGATTTGATCAAGCAAGGTAAGGAGACCATAATGTTCGGCCGAAGGCCACTTCCTTTGTTCATATGTAGTAAAGCCGAATCTATTGTGGTTTATGTAGAGATTTCGACAATCTTTAGATTCAAGCGAGTAGTCTTCGGGATTTGAGTCGACGTCGGTAAGGGTGTTCTTTCATTGAGTGTTCTTTTGGTTTTCGTATAATATTATTCAACGAGTTAACCCGGGTCTTCTGACCAAGATTTTGTTTAATGGAATCGAGTACCAGTCAGTTAAAGGGAGGGGTTGGACACGGCGTCCCTACCCCTAAGTTCAAGAAGCGGTCTGTTTCAACAGTTCAGGATTGGCCACCGGGGTGTGGGTCAGCGTCGAAAAAAGACAAGTAGATCGCTGTAGTCTCTTCGAGTGAGGACGTTAGGGAGATCGATAGTCTAGTTCTTCAGGTTTTCAGGTGTGTAGTTATCGCATTGTTTCTTAATGGCTTTAATAAAATATATGTGTATTACGTGTGGTGGCCGGAATAGTGGTTGTGGTGGTGTTGTTACCCACATCGGGTAATCCGATAACCAGGTTATTATACTACCTACATCGAAATTGAGGATAAATGCTTATGGATGCATGTTAGCATGTGATATATGTGTATACGGATGTGTTCATAATTGGTTACTCTGCCATCTCATTATATTATGATGCATGTGTTGCCATCTCTTATATTATGCTGCATGTGCATGGGGTTCGGGATATGTGTATTGATTAAAGGGGAAGTGCATATCTATAAGTGGGTGACTCTGTCACGATTAATGATTGCCTTGAGCCTCATTGTGGATTGATGATGACCTTGTGTCTCATCGTGGATATTTGTGATTTAATCACGTGGATCAGTGGCTAGACCACTAAGTGGACTTTGAGCGGTGTGTCTGTCGGCATAGACCGCCAAAGAGGTGTGTAGCGGATGGAGGGACGATTTAGTAATCCCCAGGTGTGTATTGGATGGATGTACGGGTGGTGTGTAGCGGATGGATACTAGGTTGGGTGGGCTATCATATTGCATTTCTGTTTTGCTCATGGTATGCTGGTTGATGTGGTTGTAGGGCCAAGCCCATTAGTGGAAACTGTGTTGTATAATTGCACACTGAGTCGGTTTGACTCACCCTATCTTTTTCCCCAAAAACAATACAGGTAATACATGATTCGATGGACCGGGCTGGAGGGGATTCGAGGTGGCCATGCAGGAGTTGTTTTCGTAAATTTTTTTATTTTAAACTGCTTGTTTTACTTTGGGTCATTTCACTTTTGTAATAAGGCCACTCTAAACATTTCCAGATTTTATGGTTTTAAGTTAGACTTACTGCTTAGTAATTTTTAATGGTGACATTAAAACATTTTCGACACGGAGACATAAAATGAGTTTCAATTACTTAAAAGCAACGTTTTCTCACAAAACCGGTACAGATAACGAATCAAACCCTATACAACTCAGACACCTATTTTATTTCGGCAAACTACTATTTCTTAACGGCAAGCCTTGAAAAGATAGATTTTCCAAATTTAAAGTCTAATTCCATCTTGAAAATTACAACTCGTTTTTACCTCTTTTCCCGTAACATTCGGAATTCGGCGTGGTGTTTTGGGCCGGGTTTGGGGTGTTACAATATGGCTTTCTTTCTTTTTAGTCTTGTGATATAATACATATTTTTTTCTTTTAATTATAAATATATTATAATTTAACATTATTTACTATAAAAGGCCACACTTTATTGTGCCTAGTTTCCATTTTAAACCTTAATTTAATTACTATTTTAGTCCTTTAGAAAATGAAAATTTATTGTGATTAACTATTGCAATTTTTACAATTTAATTATTATACCTTAATTAACTACTCGATTGAAAAAACTAAAGGACCAATCTTTAATTAAACTTGATATTGATCTTGTAAATAAAAAAAATAATGTTTATGGATTTGATCATTGAAAATAGGGTTTCAAAACCACTATTTTTCACCCGATCGTCAGGTCCAAGATACGAAATGCTACAGTCGTTGCTGGAGAAACTACGTTATTATAATATGCAATGTAAAACATAATTCATACAAACACAACCATTATAGATCATAAATACGACCAAATTGCAACATTTCAAAATGACGCCGTGATGTGAGGGGTTCCTCGTCGCAATGTGACCGTCTAACTTCCCTCATTGTAACGGCAAGGGTCCTTGTCATTCTATGGCCTAAAACTCAGATCTCGTCGTGCAACACCCATAACCCATATCCATCACCGAAACAGGGTTACAGAGCATTACTGGAGTTTACAGAACAAATACAATTAATTCATGTCTTTTACTATTCATATCTGAAACAAATCATAGTTCAATCATATTGTCCCTCGAGGTCCTATTTATACATTAGAAACAAGTCGGGACTAAATCGGGAACTCAGAGAATTTTTCGTGAAATTTCAAAATTTTTCTTAGGTGCAGGGGACACAGGTCCGTGTGACTCACACGGCCAAGTGACACGCCTGTGTCTTAGGCCGTGTAGGCATTCAATCTGAGGCATATGGTCGTGTCCCAGCCCGTGTTCAAATTAGGGTAGTTACTGACTTGGGTCACACGGCCAGCCACACGCCCGTGTGCTAGGCCGTGTGGACTATTTAATTTTCAAAAATTAGGTGCAAGATTCACACGGCCAAGACACACGCCCATGTGTTAGGTTGTGTGTTTCACACGGCTGAGACACACACCCGTCTCTGCCCGTGTGACCAATTTTGAGCATTCTGTTTCTCAATTTCTAAGATGCAAGGGACACACAGCCAAACCACACTCTCGTGCACATGGTCGTGTGTCAACACAATTGAGACACGCCCGTGGGTCTACTCGTGTGGACAAAATAAGGCCATTTCCAAGCCTTATTTCTTACCCAAAATTTTCCTTGTACCTACATTAATACTTGCATACAAATACAAACCAATTTAAGACATTAAAACCAAGCCAACATTAATATTATACATGATATATCATCACATGTATTCAAACTCACCTTTTGAAAGACATATATATTTACCATAATTCAATCTAACCATACCAAACATACATATATCAACCACATTATAATCTCAAGTATATATTCACTAAATATACCATTACTAGCCATTCCAATGGCTAGCTTACAAACAACCTTTTACATGCCAACATTGGCCAAGTTAGCCTATACATGTCATTATACTAAATAAGTTTGCTATTTATACCAAAACGTGCTGACGGATAGTGTGATGATGCTCCGACCAATTCCAACCTTTACAAGCTTCCGAGCACTATAAAACAGAGAAAAGAAAACCAAGTAAGCATTTAATGCTTATTAAGTTCTCATAACATGAATTTAACTTACCATACATTTACATTTAAGGTAAGCATATAAAGATGCATCCAAGCAATTTGGCTAATAGCCTAAACCACACAATTTCATAAAATATGTTAGTCATTATTCCACATAAATTTCAAGTATCAAAGATGATCTCATCATACAGAAATTTTCATAACCATGTTCTTTGCATATCATATTTCTATATAACATGTGTTTTTCCATAAATAGTCATATTAAGTTCATTTTAACCATGTTAGGACTCTTCCTGTTGAATTTATTTAGAATATTGATGAATACACATGTAGTACACTTAAAGTGTATAAATCTATAACCCGTCAACTCATAATCAGGGGTACCCAATTAGGGCACATAATCAGGACGCACTCTCTCGAGGCTTATATCAGGATGCTCATGTAAGCCATGTAACAGGAAGCTTATCTAGGCTAAATCAGGAAACTCATAAGAGTTTAGAACATGAAGCGTATTGAGCTTAACAGGTAACTCCGAAGTGTTATTATCAGGGAGCTCCGGATAGCCATATAACAAGATGTTTAACCTAGCCATGTCAGGAAGCTCACAAAGAGCATATATCAGGACGCTCATAAAGAGCTGTGTTTTTGTCTGCAATATATATGTAGGATCAAACCAATCGTATAACAGGATGCTCACAAAGAGCTGTGGTAGTCTGTAACACATGCAGGATCACTATCGATCAGGATGCTCGCAGAAACCATGTATCAGGAAGCTCGAGGGGGCTTATAACATCGTAAGAGCTATTGTGTGTCCGCAACATATGCAAGACCACAACCAATCGGGAAAACTTGTATCCATCGAATTCTATTTATTCAAATGGGACTTATTATTTATCGAGCAATATCGGGCATGTAATTAATTTCATACATTAAACATTTGCCGGGAATTATCGGATATTCAATCAATTTCATATACATGGCAATAATATAATTCAAATATACAACATTTAATTTAAACATATAAATGTATATAATTTTAGTTACACAAACTTACCTCGTCACTTGTTCGTGTACGGAAATCTACTAATCCGACACTTTTTCTATTCCTCGGTCTAACTTCATATTTGAGTTATCCGGATCTAATTAAGTTGCTTGATTTTCTTTCTCTTTCCTAGGGTTTCCATAGAATTTGGGGAAGAAGATGATATAAAATGATGATATTAGATATTTATTTTATTTATCATTTTTATTTATTCCAAATTCCAATTTAGTCCTTTTTTTTCTAAATTTCCATGGGTGAATCATCAAAAAAATATCTATTAACTTTTCTTAATGGTCTAACTACCACATAAGGACCTCCAATTTTGAATTCCATAGCTATTTAGTCATTATAGCTACTAGAATTTAACTTTTTCATTTTATGCAATTTGATCTTTTCCATAATTAAACATGAAATCGGTAAAATTTTCTTATTGAAATTTTCATACGTCTTTCCTATCATGATGCAGACCATGCAAAAATTTTAAAATAAATTTTCTTTCTAACTTGGATTTGTGGTCCCGAAACCACTATTTCGATTTCACTGAAGACGGGATGTTACACGTCGCGACAACCTTTGCTTGACATTACAACGTGAACTTTTTTTTGGCACAAATTTGGCCTTCTAGTGTCTATTTCAAGACAAATACCACATTACCTCATTTGATGCCTAATTGCACCTTTGTATCTGTACCAAACCAGCCAAAATATATTTCATTACTGGATCTAGTGCCCTAAGTGTAGTATTTTTTATCAATATACACTTGTAATTTTTTTGAACAGATTGGTTAATAGAATAGATTCATCAATTAAATTAATATACTTTTTATAAATTTTTTCTGAAATTATTTTTGTACGCAAAGTAAAATGAAAGCAAATTTTGTTCATTGATTGTCTAATGTTTAACTAATACTAAGCGATATTACGTGGTCAAATCGTAATATAGAAAGAATGCTTGTATTAGTAGACGAACCTAAACATGTCTTTAGTCTAATCAGAAATGAGTAAACCAATTAAAAGACTAATATGTTGTCTATCAATTCCAATTGAGGAGATGCCTTGTCTTGGGCATCGGAGCGAATGACTCCCAAAAGATAGAGACGTAGATGTGACTAACTAGACTGATAGCATATCGGACACGATCCAATCAGAATAGATCCTAAATCCGTTTATGGATTTATTCACTTGTGACATTCATAGTGTGACATACCTAAATCTTGAGTGGATGGTGAACTATGTATGCGTGACTCGTACTCTTTGATGCAAGTAAAAGCTTGAGTTCAAATAGATATGTAACAACCTAGAAGTCCGTGGTATCAAAAAGTGTGGTTTCAAAACCCCGTTTCTATAGATCAGACTCGTAAATATTTAAAAAGTTATATTAGACGTGAATTGAACTTCGGTCGAGTAATTTTATTGAATTAAGGTTTAATTAGCGTACAGGGACTAAATTGCGTAAGTGATAAAAGTGTGAATTATTATTAAACTGTAAGGTAGAATTTAGTTAAGAGACTTATAAGGTAATTAAACCATTGGTTTAATAGTGGTGGACAACAATATGGTTTTTACTGTTTAAAAATGTTATAAACTAAATTAAGGTAATAATTAAAATAATAAAAATTAAGTTACTAGGGAAAACCAAAACATTTTATTCATTTTTACATGAAAAATCGAATTGGGAGAATAATAAAAGAGAAATATTCGGCCCTAGACTTCCAAAGTTTTAAATCTTCAATTGGTATGTTCAACTTAGTATTTTTATTGTAATTTTTATGTTTCAAAAGCTCAATATCTTGAGCTAACTGACCCATGTCGTATTTTAAATTATTGTTAAAATTGGAGAATGTTACCATGGTTGAATAGTTGAAGTTCTAGGGATTAGTTTGATAGATTTTAAGTTTAGAGTTGACAAAGAACTAAATTGTAAAGTCAATTGAAGATTTTGTGCAATAGGGACCAAATTGCATAAATCTCAAAATTTTGGGGTGGAAATGCAGAATAGGGAGTTAAATTAGGCCTAGAGTGAAATTCTTATTAAAATTTGTGGTTAATTGTGAAAGTTATGCAAGTCTCGATTTTAAAGACTAAATTGAATAAAATGCAAAAGTTGCATAACTTAGTAATTGAATGCAAAATTGGATGTGTATTGATAATTTATCATGTGTGTTTTAATCTGTAGCTAATGTCAACCTGGTTCTTTGAAAAAGAAAGGAAAAGACAAAGTCGTTGACGAATAGCTTAGAGTTTATGGTTTGTGTTTTTATAAACTGAACTTCTCGTAAATTGCTACATTTGGAACTGTTTGTGTATGGTAAGAATATGAGGTGAGTCATTAGTGATAATGAAATGAATTTGATTGAATTGAATTGATTGACATATTTGAGAACTAAATTGAATATTTATGAAAAGTGCATACATTTATACAAATGTGATATTGAGTACGAAATTGTGATGATCTATTGTCGTCATATGTTGAACAAATGTGTTTATGATGAAAATAAGTATAAATTGAGATAATTGTTAATAATGAAACGTCAAATGGAAGCCTTATTAACTATTTGAGCAAAGTCGAATATAGTTGGCATGCCATAGGATAGGAAGAATTCAAGGTTACTTTGACTATGAGTCGATGAGGCACTAGGTGCCCTTTTGCTTCGGTTTAACCAATGAGACATTGGGTGTCAATTTACTTATAGTGCTGGACACAAATATTTGCTTTAGATTTATCCAATGAGGCATTGGATGCCAAATTAGTGTGTTGGTTGGATTCGTGTATCTGTCATAGCCTGAATTGTGTTAATAGGGATATTAAACAGTAAATATCGAGGTAGTTGATATTGAAATGGAAAATGTTTAGAAATGCAAAATGAAATGTGGAAAGGAACATGAAATGGTGGATTGAACTATGTATATTGATTGTACATAATCAATGAACTCTTGAAATAAGAAACTGAGATGAAATGTGCCATTATATGTAACACCCCAAACCCTACCTAGACGTTATGGCCGGATCTAGCATGTCACATTGCGAGGCTATTTGAAAACTACTCGTTCAATGAAAACCCTTCCTCAATTTTAAACTTTTTACCGTTTATAAATCCCGAATTTTATTGCTTACAAAACAAGAGTTTGCTTAAAGTTATGTTCCTTGTGATCACAATATCATTTTCAAAAACGTTGTTTGTTGCAGAAGACTGACTTTAAAAGTTGCGTAAAACAAGATATTTGAAAATAGCAGATATTATTTTAAAAACCCGTGTTTAATCATTTAGCAGTGAATAGCTAAAAGAATTACCAAATGAAAGTTAAAAAGAAAATCCCAATGGCCTTATTGCATGAATTATTAACCCAAAAATAATATAAAATAAATCAAATCCAAAATTACTAAGTTCCGTTTAGTAACAAATTCGACGCATGGCCACCTCCGAGTCCTCCATAGCTCCAAATCCTCTAACACTGGGGATTACTTGCACGGTTAAAAGAAAGGGGTGAGTTACAAGAACTCAGTGTGTAATCCCCTATTACAGTCATTATCTGGGCCCGAGCGCATACGGTGTCTGTCTGGGCCTAAGCCCTATTCGGTAACAAGTTGGGCCTAAGCCCCAAATTATCTCAATGCAAGTGGATATGTTCCCACCCCAATCCTATCTAGCCAACTAACTCTCTACCCGTACCAACCAACACACCATGTGGGGACCATGTCAACCCACCCAGCCAAAACCCTCCAATATTGCAGTCAAGCTGCTAATTACTGTATATGTGGCTGAGCCACTAAATCGGTATGTGGCGATGCCACTCGAACGGTATGTGGCAGAGCCACTAGAACGGTACTTCGTCCAGTCATCAAACCCAACCCAATGCAAAATGTTATGAATGCAATGTAATATAATCACATACAGATGTATAAAATCACATAAACATTATTTAACTATCACCAAGGGTATAACGGTCATTTAGGGGTAAAACGGTAATTTCATCCCTTGGGGGTATTTCGATAATTTTACACATCGAGGGTATTTCGGTAATTTTACCCATAGAGGGTATTTCAGTAATTTACTCACCAAGGGTATTTCAGTAATTTACCCACTGAGGGTATTTCGATAATTTACCCACTAAGGGTATCTCGGTAATTTACCTACTAAGGGTATTTTGATAATTTACCCACTAAGGGTATTTCAGTAATTTACCCACTGAGGGTATTTCGGTAATTTACCCACTAAGGGTATTTCGGTAATTTCGTAAACCAGGGGTATTTTGGTAATTTCGCGAACTAGGGTATTTCGATAATTCTGTAAACCAGAGGTATTTCTATAATTTCACAAATCAGGGGTGTTTCGGTAATTTTGCAATCTGAGGGTGTCTCAGTAATTTTGCGAATCGGGGGTATTTCGATAATTTTACAAATCGAGGGTATTTTGGTAATTTTGCAATCTGAGGGTATTTTGGTAATTTCACAAATCAGGGGGCTTTCGGTAATTTCAAAAATTAGGGGTATTTCGATAATTTTGCAATCCGAGGGTATTTCGATAATTTTGTAAACAAGGGTATTTCAGTAATTTGTAAACCAAGGGTATTTCAGTAATTTGTAAACCAAGGGTATTCCAATAAATTTAAACCAAGGCTATTCTAAACAGAGATAACGATGCGAATGGGCCTAGGGCCCATTCTCGACCCAAATGGGACCACACACCCGTGTGGCCCATTTAGCCCAAATCTAGCCACAGATATGAGATTCACATAGATCAGTTCAATATCTACTACACAAACATACAATTTATTCATATGGGCCCACAAGCCCATTGGCCCCACATGGCCCATTTCGGCCCAAATAGCCTAACCCACAATAAAACTCATGATGGCCTCAACTATCGCGTCGAAGCCTCCATACGTGCGCTCGCACGCTCGTGTGGCTACCATTGCTGTGTGACCGACATTTCGGCATTTGCCGCTCTATAGCTAGAGTAGTGCGAAATGCATACCTGATAGGAATCTGGAGTTAATCCGTGCTCCGAACACTCCTATGCCCAAACGCCAACCAAGGTATGCTTACTCTCCTCATAGATTGCTCTATTTAAAGCCAGCTTCTCACCTTCCCTCATGCTAGCTTCCCGATGTGGGATCCCTCATTCAGCAGAGTTTAAATCCATCACAACCACTTGCCGTCCCAACTTAGCAAAATAAATATCCCTTTTTGCTTGCAATGGGATTCGAACCCTTGCCCTCTCCTATGCTCCAGACGCTACATGCCACCACAACACAAGCTCCTTTTGTGTCATTTTTCTCCACATTTTATTCTTAAAGCCTACCTACTAACTCCCAGGGTTTTACTCACCTAAAACCAAAATTTTCCTAAAGCCCAGGTTTGATCTTGGGACTTCATGGAAGCCCCCTAATCTTCCAAAATCACTCACCTAATAAGTCCAACTTGCATTAGTGCCGTTCTCTTGTTCTCAAAAATTTTAAATGCTCCCATGGCCAAGGCCCAATAGGCCCAATACTACTAAGCCCAAATTCGGGTTGTTACATTATATTAGTTGAATCAACAACTGCCTATGTAAATTAACCTATTGGATTACATTTATGCATATCATCTTTATTACATTTATGCATCATTATGAATTATATTATGTTTTAAATGTTCGAATTATAGAAATATCACTGAGTTATACATGTACAATTTTGTTTTTTCATGCACAAGTTAGTTATTGTACATTTTTATCGTCGACTTGGCATCCAGTAGAAAATCCCTAACTTAATCGTTGGTGATGTTCATTTTGGTTTTGGCATGTATCTAGGATGTCTTATAGTTATATAATGTTTATTTAGGTTGCATTGGCATTTTGAGAAATCTTATGTATATATATGTATATATGTGTGTGATGGCATTGATCATGAAAATGGTATGTTGTGGAGTATTTGATTTGTTTGGTTGATAACTTAAATGATGATTAGGTGGTATGCCTTAGAATAAGTGGGTAAAAGTGATTCATATGCTTATGCATGCTTGAAATAGTTTGGTAGCTTTAGTGGATGTAACACCCCTCACCCGTATTCAATGCCGGAATAGGGTTATGAAGCATTACCGGACTTATAAATCAATTACACATGCATTTACTCATACATTTTCAAATTTCATGCAATCATCAATCAACACCTTCATATCATCCCTAATACGAGCCTACGAGGCCCAAAACATTCATTTAGGGTGGTCCGAGACTAAATTGATAACTTTGAAATATTTAAGAACACCTAGAAAATTTTTGCCAAAAACAAGGGACACATGCCCGTGTGGCCCAGTCGTGTGTCTCACACGGCCAAAGACACACCCGTGTCACAGGCCGTGTCGACATTCGAAATACGATCACATGGCCGTATCCCAACCCGTGTCTGACCCCATGTAACTCTCTGACTTGGGTCACACGACCAACACACACACTCGTGTGCCCTAAAACTGGCCATACATGCCAGTGTGCTAGGCCGTGCCAAACCTATAAGGAATACTGACTTATGCCACACGGCCAAGTCACACGTCCGTGTGCGAGGCCATGTGGAGCATACTGACTTGGTTTCTAATTAAACACCAGGGGACACATGGCCGTGTAACCTGACCGTGCATCGTACACGACTGAGACACACGCATGTGTCTCTACCCGTGTGGACAAAAATAGGCTATTTACCAAGCCATTTTGCCACCCAAACTTACTCACATCTACATAACCCAAATGGCACAAATCATAGCATAAATAGGCATCCAATACAATCACAACCAAGACTAAAACATGCCATTTCAATACCAACAACTAACATGCTTAAAATATCATGTTTTGTTCATTGAAATCATACCAATTTCACATTCACAAAGTATTTATAAACTATATCACCAAGAAGTATTAGCACATACATCACCATATTTGCCAAAATGGAACTAAAATAAGCTTTCTCTCATGGCTATACACCAAGCAAAATACTTATCCTATACAAGCCAAACTAAATGGCTAATTTCATTACTAAATTATACATCAAAATGACCAACTCCTATACATGCCATATGACCAAAACATAATTTCAAAAGTACCAAGGTGATAGTTGGATAGTGTGACGAAGTCTCCGACGATCCCTGAATCCGAGCTAGCTTTGATATCACTAGAAAACATGGTAAAATAAACAAAGTAAGCTTTAGATCTTAGTAAGCTCGTATGAAAATAATAAACAAGTCTCTCCATTCATTTACCATTCAAATTAAATGACATAATATGAAACAATACATTAATCTCAAGTTAACATGAATTTAACAACATACTTGATCATCAACTCACAACTTCCTTAGACTCATTGCTCATATAGTTTTCCCTACATTACCTGTACCAATATGTAACTATTTCTCACCACTTCACATCTTTAATATACCCGTTGAACCATTTGGATAAAAGTCAAATACTCGGGAGTCTCGCACCCTAAGTGCCAATATCATGGCCCGAAGCCAGCTCAATGAATCTCGCACCCGAAGTGCCAATATCATGGCCCGAATCCAACTCAATGTATCACGCACGCGACATGCCAATATCATGGCCCAAAGCCAACTCAATGTATCCCATAATGACATGTCATTCGTATCCTAATTTATTCCTAAGGTTCAACCGGGATTTCTAATGTCAAATCTTCACCGAATAAGTCCACAATGTTGTTTTCACAATCTATGTAATATCAAAGCATTTAAATTACAATTATAACAAAGCTTAGTACATACGAACGTACCTCGGACACAAAAATGGTAAAATAGGTCAATTAGTCGAGTACTTTGTTTTTCCCTCGATCTAGATCCAGATTTCGCTTTTCTTGATCTATATGTAATCAAATATAGCTTATTTAATTACCTCTGTATTCAATTTAATCCAAAACATTCATTAAAGCACTTTTACACTTTTGTCCCTAATATTTCACAACTTTTACCATTTAGTCCTTATTTCCTAAAATCACAAATTCATGCAATTTAACCACAACCCATGCTAGCCAAATTTCAGTTAGGTCCCTAGCAGCCCATATTTTTCATTTATTTCACATTTTAATCACAAAGTTTCCACCTTTCACAATTTAATCCCTAATTTGCATTTTCACCAAAAATCACTTAGCAAAACTTGTATAACTATTATCAAACATTCATAATCTACCATCAAACATCAAAATAATCATAGATTCATCAATGGCAACATCATAAATCTTTAACAGTTTTTCAAAATAGTCCCTGGGCTAGCTAGACCTAGTTGCAACGATATCAAAAACATAGAAATCAGTAAAAACGGGATGAAAAATCATACCAAAGGAAGATAAATAGCTTGGACGAATGCCCTATCATGCTCCCATGGTTTTATCCTTTAAAAATCAGTGAAAGAGATGACAATGGATGATAAAAAATGGTTTTGTTTTAATTTAATTAACTATATTTACTAAATACCATAATTAACCTTATTATTAACTCAAAATTTCAAGAATACCAAACCTTATTATTAACTCAAAATTTCAAGAATACCAAGGCATTAACATATAATAACTATTTAATGGCCTAATTACCACATAAGGACCTTCACTTTATGGTTCTATAGCTATTTGACACCTTTAGCTATTAGAACACTACTTTTGCACTTTACGTGATTTAGTTCTTTTTATCGAATTAAACACTGAAACGATAAAATTTCTTAACGAAATTTTCACAACATCATATTATCATGATTTGGATATTCAAATAATAATAAAATAATTATTTTGACTTTAGATTTGTGGTCCCAAAACCACTGTTCTGATTTGAGTAAGAACAGGCTGTTACAGTGCATATAATATTAATTTGAAATAGAGTCACTTTGAAAAATGTTTTGAATGGTTAGTTGGTGCTAAATGGAGTCATTGTTTGAGGTCCTTGAAAATTCATATTAAAATGATATGTATATGATGTTTTATTTGATTTTAGATTGATTATGTTGGACTGCATTATGAGGTATATTGGTATGCTTTTGTTTGATGTTTTTCCGGTCTATAATTATAGTTATGGTACCATTTGAGTTGTAGGTAATTTGAGTATGAAATGAAAAAATTTAAGATAGGATTTCACTATTTCTAACTTAGGTATCAATATTTTTTGTATTTGGTATTGATACTTGTTTATATGAACAATTTTTAAAACTAATAGAATATAAAATTGTATTGATTTTTATACGAGTATAGATATTTTTAATAAAATTTCAAACAAAAGAATAAATATTAATACCCTTGTTTTGCATGAGAAATAGAAACGTGATTTGATATTGATTTTTAATAAGGTATCAATACAGTATCAATACCCAACAATTAAATATCGATACCAACTTTAAAACTTTAAGATTTTGAATTCTTTACAATTATACCTTATTTCATGCTTGAATTTTATGATTAGGGCTATATAGATTACCAATTTATTGTATTTGGTTGTATTTGTTTATATGTGATTTGATGATAATTAATTGAGATTTTAATTTGTAACGGGCCGATTTTATGGCTAGTTGAAACAGTAGTTTCGGAACCACTAATCTGAGGCCAGAGAAATTATTTTTAATATTAGTTTATGTGTTATAGCATGATTATATGAGTGCATGAAAATTTTGGTGAATTAATTTTAGCGATTACTTGCTTAATTTTGAAAAAGGACTAAATCGCATAAATTGTGAAAGTTTTGTTCTACAAGCTAAAGGTGTTAAATAGCTAGAGAACCTTAAATTAGAGGTCCAAAATGTGAAAATAGGCCTTTATGAGAGGGATGGCCGGCCATAGGGGAGAAAAAAATGAAAATTGGTCAAAGTTGGTGGAATTAGGAGACTTAATTGATGAAATAAAAAAAATAAAGAGAAAAAATATAACGCCTCAAAAATTTAGGGTTATTGTTTTTGCAAGCTTGGACGTAAATATCATGGTTGCTTGTGGGACAGGTAACTGAGCATGTTTTGGGGATTTTAGGAAGCCTGGGTTCAAGTATGGCCTTTGGCAAAATTTTGATTTTTGCTCTTTTGGAAACCTGGATGTTAGCCTAAAGGGCATATATCAAGTTGTGTTTGTTTTATGACACAAGAGATCTTGTGTTGTGGTGGCGAGTGGCGTGTTGGGGCATGTAAGAGGGAATCGGTTTGAATCCCATGGCATGCAAGAAAGGGGTTTTATTTTACGTCTCTGTGGCGTGAG
Organism: Gossypium bickii; assembly: GCA_025503065.1. Classification (NCBI taxonomy): domain Eukaryota; kingdom Viridiplantae; phylum Streptophyta; class Magnoliopsida; order Malvales; family Malvaceae; genus Gossypium; species Gossypium bickii. Next base: position 103,551,526 of record CP106710.1, on the reverse strand, counting down.
AGGTAGAGTTTGATTCAAACTCTGCAGAGGTGCTTGGATACTTGGTCATCAGAATTTGAATGGATTTGAATGGGGGGTTTGGATTAAATCAAGGAGAAATCTGTGGAGATTTCTAAGGAATTTGGATGTGAGGGGAGTCTTGGCTGAATGGGGAAGCTTGAGTAAGGGAAATTCGGCTAAGAGTATGCCATTTGGTGCATTTTCGGCATTTGGGGAGAGTGTAGAAGTCATTTTTCTCCCTGTTATTTCGAGTTTTTCTTTTCTTGTGTTTCAGGATTTATTCTCTTTGTGGCATCTCATACAGCATTTTTGACCATTCGGGTCTTTCTCTTTTCATCCTTATTTCTCAATTGTTGTCCATATTTGCGGAAACATAAACATCAAGTGCCAAGTTCTCCCTTGAAGCTTTTCTTCCTTCTTCATTTTTCTCTCTGCTGATTCGACATTCTTCTCTTCTTCTCCTCTTTGGGCTAAATCGAATTAAGTTTTGTTGTTCCTCTCTTTTGGTGTAATAGCCGAATACCTTGCCTTCTCCTCATATCTTCTAAAGCTCTGACAAGCCGAATATTGGGGTAAGTAGATGGGTTGTTTCTTGTTACTTTGCGATTTTCCCTATTAGGATTATCATGGTTGCTATTCAATGATCTTCTTTCTGTTTATCCTTTTTAGATCGAACGAGATATTCTACTCACGTGTGCTGCCCCTCTAAGTCAGCATTCGGTTCGTAGGGACTTGGTAAGTTGTTTTCTGTCTTGCTCAGGTTATTATTGATGGGTGTGAACTTCATCCTTAATCAACCCTCTAACGAGATCTGTGGTTATACAGTGAGTGGTCAATAAGTAATTGTGGGAGTCTAGCCAAGCGATTTTAGGGTTAATGGCTATACTCATGTTTACCAAGGTTAGTGGTAAGGACAGTGTAGAGATTCAGGGTTGTGAATCTTATTATCGATTTGAGGACTGATTGAAATCTTTTGGATTGGATCTAGGTTGGTGCTTTTGAAATCTCGCAAGTGGTCGCTAAAAGGTGTGTAATCATACACCCAGAATTGTTACGGTTAAAACGATGGACAATGGTGTGTATTCACACCCTTGTGTTACTGTGAATCGGCAAAAGTCGAAAAGTTGAAACTTCGGCATCTGAGGGCTCACGAGCGTGCGAACGCTTGTATGGTAAACCGAGCCCACACATCGTCGGTGACAGACTATAGAGACCACCATGAGCGTTCTCGTGGGCTTGGGTCATAATGGGCCTCGTTGGGTCGAGATGGGCCATGTAGGCCCAAGAGACTTATGGGCCCCACATGGGTAAAATCCAGATAAGTGAATAAGAATGGATTGGGCTGCAAAGTTCGTATAGCCTTGACAGAATTTGGGTTGAATGGGCCATACGAGCGTGTGGGCCCATTTGAACCGAGTAATGGGCCTTGGGCCCAATTGCACTATTTGGCCATATAGGTTATTCGAGTCATTCGAGGCGACTGTAGGCCTTTGGAAAGGTCGTTAACTGTACTGAGACCCTAATGAGTAAAATGACTGAAATACCCCTAATGGGTAAAATGACTGAAATACCCCTAATGGGTAAAATGACTGAAATACCCCTAATGAGAAAAATGACGGAAATACCCCTAAGGTGTGAAATTACCAAAATACCCTTGTAGGGTAGAATTACTGAAATACCCCTAAGAAGTAAAATTACCGTTTTACCCCTAATCGACGAAATGACCATTATACCCCTAGTGGTCGTTTAGTTGATGTGTGTACGATATCTATGTGACTGGTTAGGTATATGATAAATTGCATACACGTAATATTTATGTCACAAAATTCTCCATTGGGGTTGGGATTGTGATTTGGAGGAAGTACTGTACTAGTGGATCTGCCACGTTTTTACTGTTCTAGTGGCTTCGCCACGTATTTTAGTGGCTGGGCCATGTTTACTGTTGATTGGTAGCTTTTATACATTACTAACAGTAGCTATGTTGCGATATTGGTGTGTTGGCTGGGTGGGTCGACTTAGTCCCCACATGGTGTGTTGGTTGGTACGGGTGGTGTGTTGGCTGGATTGTGTTGGGTTGCATCTCTGTTCTGTACTGTCATTATTTTGGGCTTAGACCCACACTGTTACTATATAGGGCTAAAAAGCGGTGATCGATTCATATCAGATAGGCTAAAGCCAGATCTGATTCTTATAGAGGGCTTAGGCCCGATCTGCTTCTCGCTTTTGAGTGTTATTTGACTGATAGGGGATTACACACTGATTTTTCGCAAACTCACCCTTTCTTTTAACTATACAGGTAATCCCTAACCTTAATGGATTTGTAGCAGCGAGGGACCCGGAGGTGGCCATGTGAACACTGATTTTCCGCTTGAGACTTAAATATTTTTAATTTATGCCTGGGTTTGTTTATTTAATAAAGCCATTTGAGGTTTAACTTTTATTTGGTTTTAACTCCTTATTTCTACCTGCTAGATTAGGAAAAACGAGCTTTTCAAAATAATAACTGTTTCCAAAGAAAATCACGCATTTCAAATTTAAAGGGTTTTTAATTCAGATTAATAAACTTGTAACAAAGGATGTGACCAATAATTAGTCAACATGTTTTGATTTTACAACACTAACGTATTCAATAACAATTATTTAAAAAGGGTTTTAAAACTTTAGTCATGAACTTTCATTGACAATACTGGTTTTCAAATCAATACTTTGATGTGACACGTCAGATCCGATCGTATCGTCTAGGCCGGGTTTGGTGTAACACCCCCAAACCCGGCCCACGAGCCCTGATCGGATCTTGTTATGTCACTGCGGAAAGACGGTTGAAAATCATTTGACTTAAGAATTAAACATAAAAATTAGATTACTTTTGAAAACCATGTCCATGGAAAATTGTATGAAAACTTTGTAGTTATAAAATGCCCAAATTAAAAGTTTGGTATATACATATACTTTGAAAAATTAGATTGCCAAAATTAAAATCATCTTCACATAGTAATTATTTTAATTAAACCATAATATAAAATAATATCAAAAATAGTACTAATAATGATAATGAGGCCCTTATTATAACCCAATACTTAAACCCAATACTTAATATTAAAAACATAAAATAGTCAAAATAATCTCCTTCTACATGGCCACCTTTGTATCCCCTCCAACCCGGTCCATTAATAACGAATCACCTGAAATGGTTGAGAAAAAAAAAATAGGGTGAGTCCACAGACTCACTGCATAATCATCACACATGCCTCCACATATGGGCTTGGCCCATTCACACAGATCATATAAATAAATATGCAATTTCGAAGTCCAACCCAACCTAGGTCCATCCGTTAAACCAACCTTAGCAGACTCTCTGCCCAGGGCCGTGGCTAACCCACCGATCACAACCGAGTGATCCCACAAATCCTACCTTGGCAGACCTACTGCATAAGGCCGTGGCTGAGCCACCGATCACATCGTGATCCCAACATTAATCCGTCTATGGTGATGCACTCAGCTATCAACCGCCGAGATGGGCACCTAGCCAACATCTCCCTTGATGAAGCACACAGCTATCCATCAAGCGCTAATGTAGCACGAGGCTGACATTAGGCCACGTACATAATATGTACTCCCAGTCCTTCTTTGCTCAGATCCAATCTCCATGCACATATATCAATACATCATGTCGAATCAACATATAGAGTGAGTATAATAGCATGCTCATTACCATATCAAACAGGCACCATAAATAATTTAATATCATAAAACACTAACCTGTTAATCGGTTACCCCAAACATGGGTATCCACCACTTTAGCCTTTATTGCCGGCTACCATACATCATACACAAATATATATATACATACAACAATACATAAAACAGGAGAAACAGTGCGATAATTACGCACTGCTTTAAGCACAATGATCAAATCCCTAAAACGTCACTTGATTAAGAACTTCTGCGAAATTCCTTAAATAACCCACAACAGAATCGTTCATCACTTAAAATACATAACATGGCCTTAGGCTGAAAGTCATAATCTTCATACCATGCTCACCTTAAATCCCGAAAGACCTCTCAGATACCCCCCTTAATGCTGGCTTCCAAAAAGGGTTACAAAACCAAGACCTTGAATAAATTGAGTCATACACAAAAATAATACAGGATTAAGTCTCATGGTTTTGGCTGGCCAAAACAAGAATAAAAGATTTAAACCAAAGAGAGTCCTTACCACACTATTGTAATCGGCACAAGGAGATTCGGCTAGAGAATGAACTATTTGGCTTTGAGTGATGAACAAATGACGTTAGAAAGGAAAATTAAGGGTTGTAGTTAAATAACAACGTATAGCTTATGGTGTCACGGCAACAAGAAAAAAGAGAGGGATCTCGATTTAGAAACAATTGAGATGAAGAAGAAAAAAAAATAAAAGGTGAAGGAGAAAGGCTAAAATTCGACACAAGAGAGCTCACCACCCTTTAAATAGCATTCGGCCACTCCCCTAACCTTCATGGCCGAAAATGCCAATAAAAGAACCCCTAGCCAGCCCAACACCTTTACCTCTCACCCAATTCCTTGATTTCCTCCTAAATTCACTCTACACCAACCTTTCAAACCAATTCAAAATTAAATAAAATATATCCCACCTTTTATCCATTACCACCCCTTCAATTTAAAATAAAAAATAAAAATAAACTAATATTAATCCATTATCCCACTGAATTCAAAAAAATAAATACTAAACTCATCCTTATCCCATGTGCAGGCCAATTTCCACCTCTCTCTTGGCGCCAGCTTAAAATAAAAATAAAACCCCCAACTGCAGCTTCCATGGTTCGAACCTGGAACCTCATGCCGTAGCCCCTTCCTTCCAACGCCCACTCGACCAGAGCGTTATTTGTGATATAAACGCGCCATATTTTTCTTTTAAGCCCTACTTCCTTAGGTCCTTCCTTTTAACGCCCCAAAACAAAAATAAAACCCTTTACTGCTGCCGCCTGGATTCGAACCCAGGTCCTTAATGGCGCCCTCCCCAAGATCTTAAGCAGCGCACGGAAGCCACTCTACCACTGCCTTCCTTTGTGCCAAAAATTACCGAAAATTATTCTTAAGGCCTCCCTTGGCCCGATTCTCTTTTGTTTTTTACACTAAAAATCTAAAATTTTCCTAAGGCATCCCTTACCTTCTAGGGTTCTCCAAACCCCTTAAAACTTATCCAACCTCACCATAAGCCTGCCAACACTCGAGTTATGCTCCAAACGCATAACCCCTAAACTGGGATGTTACAATTCTACCCTCCTTAAAATAATTTCGTCCTCGAAATTACTTGGCTGCCTAACGGTCGTACATCCTAATTCACCACACTAGCTACTGTTGCGCAACTCTGATCTTACGGAACTACCATATTTTTCTAGGCATCATTTCTAAGTCCACATTCAAGGTTCTAGATATTTTACTAGCAACAAAACAAACTACCACAATAGTGAACAACACAATAAAGAATGATCCAGGCATAAGAAATTTACCCGCTGACACATCTGGCACATCATTATCCTCCCTCCGATGAATCGCTGCATAAACTGACACTGTTTGTCTTGCCTCGGTGCTACCACTTCCGCTGCCTAATGCTCCACGACCTTGGCCTGAACCATTTCCTCCATGGTTCGGACCACGACCTCTTGTCGCTTGCTGACCATCTCTACCCGGCTGCACATAACCTTGGTCTAATGTCCGAGCCCTATTCGGATTCTGAGGACAATCATTAATCAGGTGAGACTTAGACTTACACCTGAAGCATTCTCGATCCTGATTCCAGCACTCACCAACATGGTACCTTCCGCACCGAGCACACGGTCGATCTGGATTTGGCTTAGAAACACGAGCAGAAGTCTCGACCGTCGGTCTTTTCTGAAAGCTCTCAAACGAATCTGGCGGTCCAGAACTCCTCTTATCCCGGTTCCTCTCCTTATCTCTGTTCTGCCTTACAGAGTCCTTAATTCCCTCAGCTACCTTAGCTTTTTCGCCTAACACCGCGAACTCTCATTCCTAGTGAGGAGCTATCAACAATCTTAGGTCGTCCCTTAATCCGTCCTCAAACCGGACACATCGTTCATGCTCCGTGGCAACTACTCCTCGAGCATATCGGCTTAACCTTAGGAATTCCGCCTCAGTTCTCGCTACGGACTTGCTCCCTTGAACCAACCCGTAAATGCCTTCCTCTCAAAGATCGATGTAATGAGTTCCAACATACTTTTCCGTACGCCGTCTTGACATACTCCCAAGTGAGGTCCTCGGTGTGGCACTATCCCGAATTGTTAGCCACCATTGGTATGCCTCGTCGCGAAGCAGCGCCACCATTCCTTTCACTTTCTCTTCAGGGCTCAGATCGAGCTCATCCATAATTCGCTCGGTTGCTTCCAACCAATATTCACCATGACTGGGTGCCACGCCGACACGCCGAAACACCTCGGCTCCATTCGCCGAGTCGCTCAGTCTGCACTTCCTTGCTCTCATACTTCCACCCGCTTGACCATTATCTCCAAAACTCGCGGCCACGACTGCGATATCGCATCATCCCCCGTCTGCTCTTGCTGCTCATTACCAAAGTCTGGTGGTGGAGGTGGTACTTTATTGTCAGACCCTTGACCCGATCTAACGAGTTCTGATACGGCCATTCTACCTCGACCACGTCCACGATGACCACGTCCTCTAGAACTCATTTCTAGTGCCTCGATTTAGTCTGATTTAAGAAATTTTATGCATTAGAAATTTTGTTCCACTATTTATCCACGAGCAAATTTTATGAAATGAGGTTTTCAGAAGTGTTCTTTCGATCAACCAAGGTTTCAGTTCTAATTCAAAGAATCACATTCACATTCACTTTCACACCATCCAACATACTATCATGGGCATTCTTATCCATTCCCCCACCTAGGGGTAATTTCGTCATTTTTCTTACAGGGGTATTTCGGTAATAAATCAAAGCGATTTCGAAGACTTTAATAAGTCAGGATTTTTTTTGAAAAAAAATTCCCAAATCTGAAGAGTATTTTCGAAAATTTCACAAATTGAGGGTATAACAGAATTTTGGGAACCAGGGGTATTTTGGTAATTTTGTCAATCAGGGGTAATTTTGTAAATTTCTAAAGTCAGGATATTATTTTGAAATACAGAAATTTGGATACTTTTGCAAAGTAAGGGAATTTTATTAAAATTGGGGTTAAACCAGAAATTTTGAGAGTCAGGGGCATTTTAGTAATTTTCAACACAGGGGTATTTTCGTAAATTTCCTCAAATCAGAGTATCTTGATATTTTGAAAACTAGAGATTTTAATATTTTGCAAAGTAAAGTCATTTTAACAAAAGTTGAGGGTAGTGCGGTAATTTTATAATACAGGGGCATTCTTGTAATTTTACCACTAGGGCATTTTGGTAATTTTGGAAATCGATGATACTTTAGAAAAATTTTCACAAGAATCTTTTACTACAGTAAAAAGGGTAATTTAAGGATTTTAAAACTAGGAATTTTATAAAGCGCAGACGGCTAGTCCTTTCGGGTTTTAATAATTGGTTTAGCTTTATGAACAAGTCCTCTTGGATAAGGTGAATCAGAGCTGTAGGATTCAAGTAAAGAGGAGGTGAGTCGCCAGGATCGCTTAAATACCAAGCTCTTCATCGAATACCACTCCTAGACATGCGTACAGTGGTTGCCACACCTTAACTCGGCGACTTACTTCACAGGTTTGTTTAATAGCCCTTAAGTCTTATGCATATGTTTGAGTAGACTAGTCCTAGGGTTCATCAGATCCTAGTTCACTAATCTACGAGCCCAACTAAGCCCATAACAGTTCATAATAACAAATCACTTCAAAGAGTCAAGTACTTACAGTGGACTTAGGGCCGGAGGTACAGGTGCCATGCCCCCCCTGAAAAATTTTATGAAAGCCCAAATCTTGAAAAGCCTATTTTCAAAATGTTTTTGGGCCCAAAACCCTCAAAGCCGAGTTTTGAATCGGGCTCGATACCAAAGCAGTAACACCCCAAACCGGCCCACGCTGACCACTGGCCAAGATGCAGTTATGTCTTCTGCGGAAAGACGGTTGAAAATCTTTTGACTTAAGAATTAAACATAAAAATTAGATTACTTTTGAAAACCATGTCCATGGAAAATTGTATGAAAACTTTGTAGTTATAAAATGCCCAAATTAAAAGTTTGGTATATACATATACTTTGAAAAATTAGATTGCCAAAATTAAAATCATCTTCACATAGTAATTTATTTTAATTAAACCATAATATAAAATAATATCAAAAATAGTACTAATAATGATAATGAGGCCCTTATTACAACCCAATATTTAAACCCAATACTTAATATTAAAAACATAAAATAGTCAAAATAATCTCCTTCTGCATGGCCACCTTTGTATCCCCTCCAACCCGGTCCATTAATCACGAATCACCTGAAATGGTTGAGAAAAAAAAATAGGGTGAGTCCACAGACTCAGTGCATAATCATCACACATGCCTCCACATATGGGCTTGGCCCATCCACACAGATCATATAAATAAATATGCAATTTCGAAGTCCAACCCAACCTAGGTCCATTTGTTACACCAACCATAGCAGACTCCCTGCCCAAGGCCGTGGCTAACCCACCGATCACAACCGAGTGATCCCACAAATCCTACCTTGGCAGACCTGCTGCACAAGGCCGTGGCTGAGCCACCTATCACATCGTGATCCCAACATTAATCCGTCTACGGTGATGCACTCAGCTATCAACCGCCGAGATGGGCACCTAGCCAATATCTCCCTTGATGAAGCACACAGCTAACCATCAAGCGCTAATGTAGCACGAGGCTGACATTAGACCACGTACATAATATGTACTCCCCGTCCTTCTTTGCTCAGATCCAATCCCCATGCACATATATCAATACATCATGTCGAATCAACATATAGAGTGAGTATAATAGCATGCTCATTACCATATCAAACAGGCACCATAAATAATTTAATATCATAAAACACTAACCTGTTAATCGGTTACCCCAAACATGGGTATCCACCACTTTAGCCTTTATTGCCGGCTACCACACATCATACACAAATATATATATACATACAACAATACACAAACAGGAGAAGAAAGTGCGATAATTACGCACTGCTAAGGCACAACGATCAAATCCCAGCGTCACTTGATTAAGAACTCATGAAATTCCTTAAATAAGCCACAACAGAATCGGTCATCACTTAAAATACATAACATGGCCTTAGGGTGAAAGTCATAATCTTCATACCATGCTCACCTTAAATCCCGAAAGACCTCTCGAGATACCCCATAATCTTGGCTTCCAAAAAGGGTTACAAAACCAAGACCTTGAATAAATTGAGTCATACACAAAAATAATACAGATTAAGTCTCATGGTTTTGGTGGCCAAAACAAGAATAAAAGATTTAAACCAAAGAGAGTCCTTACCACACTATTATAATCGGCACAAGGAGATTCGGCCAGAGAATGAACTATTCGGCTTTGAGTGATGAACAAATGATGTTAGAAAGGAAAATTAAGGGTTGTAGTTAAATAACAACGTATAGCTTATGGTGTCACGGCAACAAGAAAAAGGAGAGGGATCTCGATTTAGAAACAATTGAGATGAAGAAGGAAAAAAAAATAGAAGGTGAAGGAGAAAGGCTAAAATTCGACACAAGAGAGCTCACCACCCTTTAAATAGCATTTGGCCACTCCCCTAACCTTCATGGCCGAAAATGCCAATAAAAGAACCCCCTAGCCGTCCAACACCTTTACCTCTCACCCAATTCCTTGATTTCCTCTTAAATTCACTCTACACCAACCTTTCAAACCAATTCAAAATTAAATAAAATATATCCCACCTTTTATCCATTATCACCCCTTCAATTTAAAATACAAAATAAAAATAAACTAATATTAATCCATTATCCCACCGAATTCAAAAAAATAAATACTAAACTCATCCTTATCCCATGTGTAGGCCAATTTCTACCTCTCTCTTGGCGCCAGCTTAAAATAAAAATAAAACCCCAAGCGCAGCAGACTTCCATGGTTCGAACACGGAACCTCATGCCTGTGACCCTTCCTTCCAACGCCCCAGGCCACTCGACCAGAGCGCTATTTGTGATATAAACGCGCCATATTTTTCTTTTAAGCCCTACTTCCTTAGGTCCTTCCTTTTAACGCCCCAAAACAAAAATAAAACCCTTTACTGCTGCCGCCTGGATTCGAACCCAGGTCCTTAATGGCGCCCTCCCCAAGCTCTTAAGCAGCGCACGGAAGCCACTCTACCACCGCCTTCCTTTGTGCCAAAAATTACCGAAAATTATTCTTAAGGCCTCCCTTGGCCTGATTCTCTTTTTTTTACACTAAATATCCAAAATTTTCCTAAGGCATCCCTTACCTTCTAGGGTTCTCCAAACCCCTTAAAACTCATTCAACCTCACCATAAGCCTGCCAACACTCGAGTTATGCTCCAAACGCATAACCCCTAAATCGGGATGTTACATTTGGGGTGTTACAAAAAAATATCATCTCTTCATCTTCCTCCCTACTACCAAAATTTTCAGCAAACTTAAGGGTTTTGAGAGCTCAAAATTTCAGCCAAGCTTTTCTCTTGTAAGTAAGTTATTTTGATGGTCATTTTTGTTGATTTTTGTGTATTTGGAACCCTTGTAGCTTAATCTAGCTAATGAGAGGACTATTTTACACTATGGTTGAAAGTCTAGGGTTTTTCCATGAGAGCACTAGTGTTGTTTGCTAAATTTTTATGGAAGAAAATGAATCTTGGTTGTTAAATAAACAACTTTTGTGAAAGGGGTTTCCATGAAAACACCTAAAATGGAGCTTTTTGTAAAGGTTGTAAAATAGGTAGTAAATGTGTGAAATAATTGGATTTTTGAGTTGCTATGAGCTTAAAATAGATTCGGCTAAGCTTGGTTAATGAGGAAATTTGATGAAAATCATTTTATGAGCCTAGGGGTAAAATCATAATTATGTGAAAGTTTAAGGGAAAAACAATAAAATTTCCAAAATAGGAATTTTGGAATGTCTTGATTAATGTGGTGATTAAATGAGTGAATTTTATCATTATAGATCAAGAAAAATGGGGTCCAGACTTAGACCAGGGGAAAACCAAGTTATTGGACTAAATCGAACAAGTCGCCCATATTTTGTATATCGAGGTAAGTTGTAAGTAAATAATATAACTCTATTGTTTTATGCATTAAACAATTGATATTGCATAAAATGTTTGATTATTGATATGAATACGCATGATGGAATTTGATGTGGTATACTTGCTATTGAACCATAGGAATAGATTGGATATGTAACGCCCCTAAATTGGGCCTAGGAGAATTGGGCTTATTGGGCCCCGAGCGTGGAACCATTCTAGAATTTTTGAGAATATGAGAACGGCATTATTTCAAGTTGGGATTGTTAGGAAGGTGATTTTGGAAGGTTATAGGGTTTCTATGAAGTCCCGGGTTCAAGTTAGGCCAGAGGAAAATTTTCGGTTTTTGTCTCTTTAAGGGAGAGGGCTAGCAGAAGCTGGACTTAAGGAAAATTGTTGGTGTTTTGCTAACACAAAAAGAGTTGTGGTGTGATGGCAAGGTGGCACCACTTAGGGAGCAAGGGAGTGACGCCACAGGGAGGCAAGGTATCTAAGGTTCTAGTCTTGGTACTTGCTTTTCTTTTAGATTATTTTCTTTTAAAGGGGATTGGACTTTAGCTATAGGCTTAACTTTTGTTGTGCATGTTGTAAGACACAAATAGCCACATGGTGGAGTGGTGGTGACGTCAGTATGATAGCAAGGTGGGAGAGGGTTCGAATCACACATGCAGCATATGGGAGTTTTATTTTGTGCTCAAGGAGGGGAAGAGGTGGAGTTGGAGTGGAACTCTACTTGGTGAAGATTTGAATTGGTCAAATCTGTTTGAACGAATGATGGAGAGTGAATGGTGGAGCAGAAAGGGGGAGAAAATTGTGGGATTTGGGGGAGTGGGAGAGTTGGACCTGGGTGGGGGTGTGAGAGGGAGAAATTCGGCTGAGTAGGGGTCTAAGAGAGCATTTTTGGTCTTTTAGGTGTAAGGGTGAAAACCGAAAGTTGTCTTAGCTTTTGAAGGGGCCAAATTCTTTTTGGGTGTTTCGGTGAGTGGTATTTCTGCATCATTTCGGGTTTCATTGCTTCTCTGACTCCTGCCAATTTCTGTGCTCTCATTATTTTTCCCTACACTTCTCTTTTGGTTAAAACGATCACTTCTCTTCTTTCCCTAAGTGATATCAACTTACCCTTCTTCTTTACCTTCATCATCTTGTTGATTTCTTCCTCTTCTAAAAGCTGAATTCTCACCATCTTTTCCCACGTTCATTGTCGGTTCGTGGTGTTACTTTTCGTGACCAAAAACCTCCCCTCTCTATTCGGCTTAACCTTGGTTAGAGGCCGAATTTATTCATTCTTATCTTGCTCAAATCGGTCGGGTGACATTTAGTAAGGGCCGAAACTCTTTGGAGGATCAATTGCCGAACCCTTCCTCATCGGTTAAACGTCGTCTCTGAGAGCAGCGCGTGGTTAAACTCCTCTTGTTCTAAGGATCTGTTATTGCGAAATTTAAGGGGTTTGTTCACTTTAGCCAAGGACGAAGCAACGCCGGTTAATTGATACTCGGTTGGAGGGAAACACGATTCGCGGTAAGTGAACCAAGTGGAGTAGTAATTCGGGTTACAAAAACTTTTAAGAAGTTAAGGCTAACTTTCGATTATGGTTATTCTAGGGGCAAGCGAGGAGTAGTACTTTCGGCAGTCTAGATCAGGTGTGTAATCTCACATCCACTTCGATGGTTGCATGTGGTGTTCTGTGAAACGGCCAAAAGCCGAAAAGCCGGAAACTTGGCAACTGTGACCGGGCCAAAACGGGCCAAGTGGGCCCAACGTGCTATCCGGCCAACTTGGGTAAAACTGTTAGAAAAACTATCGAATGATAACTCTGAACGCCAAATCTGCAAATCTGAGACCCAAATTTTGCGAAATGGGCCACACGAACGTATGGGCCCCATTGGGCCTAAGATGGATTTTAGGCCCATTAACTCTGTAGTGGCTTAAAAAGAGTGTTGTGTCGCTCGAGGCGACAGTAGGCCTTCGAAAAGGTCGGTGAATGAGAAAGTTACCAAAATACCGTTGGAGGGTAAATTACCGAAATACCCTTGGGTTGCGAAATTACTAAAATACCCTTGAATGGTAAATTACCGAACTACCCTTGAGTGGGTGAAAATGACTGTTATGCTCTTAATTATGATTGAATATCATGTGTGTGATTTTTATTTACACTTTTACACGTTGATGCATGACATTTTATCACATTGCATGGGGCGGGATAATGACTGAAGAGAAGTGTAGCGTGGTGGCTCTGCCACACACTGTTTCAGTGGCCATGCCACATATTGATATACTATGACTCTGGTGGCTCAGCCACAAATATTACGATTAGCAGCTCGTCTGCATTGTTGGTGTGATTGGCGGGGTGGGTTGACTTGATCCCCACAGGTGACGATTGGTTGGTACGGGGGTGTGATTGGTTGGATTGGGTTGGGTTACATTGCATTTCATTATTTGCATTATCATGATAAAAGGGCCTAGACCTGGTTTGATGTTATATGGGCACGGGCCCAGATAGTGACCATTTAGGGGATTACACACTGAGTTCTCGTTACTCACCCCTATACATTAACCTTGTAGCTGATCACCAGCGTTAGAGGATTTGGAGCGACGGAGGACTCTGTGGTGGCCATACACCGGGAATATTTCTCGTGACATAGTAAATTTACATTTTTGCTTTACTTTAAGATTAGTTTATTTTGGGTTAATATTGTTGTAATAAGGCTGCTGGTTTAATTTCTTTTAAGTTTCCATTAATAACCGTTAAACTTATAAATACTGGTTTTCTTAAAAATTAATAATCGTTTCAAAATATCACGTTTCTGCAACGATTCAAGTTAAATTTTCATAATAAAAACAATCTTTACAAATGATAACAACTTTATAAAAGGAATACTTGGGAAATTGGGGTTTTTACAAACAAACATCAAAACCCGGGCTTTTAAAAGAGACGCAACCTTTTTAATGAAAGTTTAGCTTTTTCAACTATTGTTCGATGTGACATGCTAGATCTGGCCATAGCGTCTAGGCCGGGTTTGGGGTGTACATTTTATGGTATCAGAGCCCAATTGCAAAACTCTACTGTGGAATGGGTTTGAAAATGTTTTTCAAAATGTGTTTGAAATTTGGTTTAGGAAAAATATATCTTTATTGGATGTATGGCACCCGAGTCTCTGGCACCAAATCTGTAAGTTCTCTTACTTTATATCAGATGATATGCTAAAATGCATGTAGTAAGAAATTACTATAGTTAGTGGTAGTACAAACTGTTAGCTATAGGAGCTAAGACTTTAGAGACTGAATCAGTAGGAAACTCGATCTGCAAAAATTACTTCTACTACTGTTCTTTCATCAAACATCTCTTAAAAATTACTTGAACACTAAGCTGATGCATAACACTCTTAATCAGATTAACGCGTGACATCGAGATGAGTACCAGAAGACACGAACAAGGTACACGGGGCCGTGGTAGAGGCCGAGGTGCTAGGATCGGATCCTCAGCATCGGCGAATAGGCCTGAAAGGAAGGCACCGGCATCGCCAGTGACTGAGGCGAGGTCTCATGACCGAGCCGGAGTTGATGTGCTGACTCAGCTAGTTAGGGAGGTGTCGGAGGAGGTTAAATGAATTGGTAAAACACTTCGAGTTGGGTGCATGGACTGTAAGAAGAAAATAGATCGCACTTCTTAGGGACATGTGTGAGATGCGGGTCTAAGGAGCATAGGGCTCGGGAATGTTCCATCACCATTAAATCGGGTATGTTTTGGTTGAATGTAGAAAATTTTATGATTGTGTAATAAATACCTATTTGTTTCTGTGGTTGGATATCTGGTTGGGTGAAGAGGTTTCTAGATTAGGTTAGAAGTGTATTAATGTTATTGGAATCAGAGTGCGCAACGGTAGCACGGTAGAGTAGTCCGTGTTAAACCACTGATAGATAATTGGAAATTTTGAGGATGAAATTTTTTTAACGGGGGTAGATTTGTAACGCCCCAAAATTGAGCCTAGGAGAATTGGGCTTATTGGGCCCCGAGCATGGAAGTATTCTAGAATTTTTGGGAATATGAGAACGGAATTATTTCAAGTTGGGCTTGTTAGGAAGGTGATGTTGGAAGGTTACGGGGTTTCTATGAAGTCCCGGGTTCAAGTTAGACCATAGTAAAATTTTTGGTTTTTGGATCATTAAGGGAGAGGGCTAGCAGAAGCTGGACTTAAGGAAAATTGTTGGTGTTTTGCTAACACAAAAAGAGTTGTGGTGTGGTGGCAAGGTGGTGCCACTTAGGGAGCAAGGGAGTGACGCCACAGGGAGGCAAGGGATCCAAGGTTCTAGTCTTGGTACTTGCTTTTCTTTTAGATTATTTTCTTTTAAAGGGAATTAGACTTTAGCTGTAGGCTTAACTTTTGTTGTGCATGTTGTAAGACACAAATGGCCACATGGTGGAATGGTGGTGGCGTCAGTATGATAGCAAGGTGGGAGAGGGCTCGAATCACACATGCAACATATGGGAGTTTTATTTTGTGCTCAAGGAGGGGAAAAGGTGGGGTTGGAGTGGAACTCTACTTGGTGAAGATTTGAATTGGTCAAATTTGTTTAAATAGATGATGGAGAGTGAATGGTGGAGCAGAAAGGGGGAGAAAATCGTGGGATTTGGGGGAGTGGGAGAGTTGGACCTGAGTGGGGTTGTGAGAGGGAGAAATTCGGCTGAGTAGGGATCTAAGAGAGCATTTTCAGTCTTTTAGGTGTAAGGGTGAGAACCGAAAGTTGTCTTAGCTTTTGAAGGGGCCGAACTCTTTCCCTAAGCGATATCAATGCACCCTTCTTCTTTACCTTCACCATCTTGCTGATTTCTTCCTCTTCCAAAAGCAGAATTCTCACCATCTTTTGCCACATTCATCGTCAGTTTGTGGTGTTACTTTTCGTGACCAAAAACCTCCCCTCTCCATTCGGCTTAACCTTGGTTAGTAAGGGCCGAAACTCTTTGTGGGATCAATTGCCAAACCCTTCCTCATCGGTTAAACGTCGTCTTTGAGAGCAGCGCATGGTTAAACTCCTCTTATTCTAAGGATCTGTTGTTGCCGAATTTAAGGGGTTTGTTCACTTTAGCCAAGGACGAAGCAAATCCAGTTAATTGATACTCGGTTGGAGGGAAACACGATTTGCAGTAAGTGAACCAAGTGGAGTAGTAATTCGGGTTACGAAAACTTTTAAGAAGTTAAGGCTAACTTTCAATTATGGTTATTCTTGGCGAGGTGTAGTACTTTCGGCAGTCTAGATCAGGTGGGTAATCTCACACCCACTTTGATGATTGCATGTGGTGTTCTGTGAAATGGCCAAAAGCCAAAAAGCCAGAAACTTGGCAACTTTGACCTGACCGAAACGGGCCAAATGGGCCCAACAGGCTATCTGGCCCACTTGGGTAAATCTGTTAGAAAAACTGTCGAATGATAAATCCGAACGCTAAATCTGTAAATATGAGACCGAAATTGTGCGAAATGGGCCACACGAGCGTAGGGGCCCCATTGGGTATAAGATGGATTATAGGCCCATTAACTCTGTAGTGGCTTAAAAAGAGTGTTGTGTCGCTCGAGGCGACAGTAGGCCTTTGAAAAGGCTGTTGAATGCTAAAGTTACCAAAATACCCTTGGAGGGTAAATTACCGAAATACCCTTGGGTTGTAAAATTACTAAAATACCCTTGTAGGGTAAATTACTGAACTACCCCCGAGTGGGTGAAAATGACTGTTATACTCTTAATTATGATTGAATATCGTGTATGTGATTTTTATTTACAGCTTTACACGTTGATGCATGACATTTTATCATATTGCATGGGGCGGGATAATGACTGAAGAGAAGTGTAGCCTGGTGGCTCTGCCACATACTGTTTCAGTGGCCATGCCACATATTGATATACTATGACTCTAGTGGCTCAGCCACAAATATTGCGATTAGCGGCTCGTCTGCATTATTGGTGTGATTGGTGGGGTGGGTTGACTTGATCCCCACAGGTGACGATTGGTTGGTACGGCGGTGTGATTGGTGGGATTGGGTTGGGTTACATTGCATTTTATTGTTTGCATTATCATGATAAAAGGGCCTAGACCTAGTTTGATGTCAAATGGACTCAGGCCCTGATAGTGACCATTTAGGGGATTACACACTGAGTTCTCTTAATTCACCCCTCTGTTTTAACCTTACAGGTGATCACCAGCGTTAGAGGATTTGGAGTGATGGAGGACTCTGTGGTGGCCATACACCGGGAATATTTCTCATGACTTAGTAAATTTCTATTTTTGCTTTACTTTAAGATTAGTTTATTTTGGGTTAATATTGTTGTAATAAGGCCGCTGGTTTAATTTCTTTTAAGTTTCCTTTAATAACCGTTAAACTTATAAATACGGGGTTTTCTTAAAACATTAATAATCGTTTCAAAATATCACGTTTCCGCAATGATTCAAGTTAAATTTTCATAATAAAAATAGTTTTTACAAATGATAACAACTTTATAAAAGGGACACTAGGTAAATTGGGGTTTTTACAAACAAACATCAAAACTTGGAGTTTTAAAAGAGACGAAACCTTTTTAACGAATGCTTAGCTTTTCAACTATCGTTTGATGTGACATGCTAGATCTGGCCATAGCGTCTAGGCCGGGTTTGGGGTGTTACAAGATATCCAAGCCATGACATTTGGTTGATATGTGTGCTAGTGTAAGACCATGTCTGGGACATGGCATCTGCCACATTGTGAAAGCTATTGTAAGACCATGTCTGGGACATGGCATTGGTGATGATGTGTCTTAGTGTAAGACCATGTTTGGGACATGGCATCGGCATTGAGATGAGAGCTAGTGTAAGACCATGTCTGGGACATGGCATTAGCCTCGATATGTGAGCCAGTGTAAGACAATGTCTGGGACATGGCATCGACATTGTACCTTCTTGTGTGAGGCTTGTCGAGTATCCTTTGGTATTCCAACTAGTTCAACGGGTAATTTAAAGTTTGTATGAGAAAAGTTACGATTATGTTGTAAATGATGCAGGTACCTACACGAAATTTATGAGAAATGAGCTCGATTTATGTTGCATAATTAGTAAGGATGAGAATGAGTAAGTTATGCCTTTAATCATTCGAGAATTATGTGCAAGTTTATAATATTTTATGAGTAATATAATGCATGGTAATTGTTGTTAATTATTTACATGCAACTTACTATGCTTTATGCTTACTCCCTTTCCTTTCCATTTTCTTATAGTATTGCCAAGCTAGCTCAGGGACCAAAAGACGTTGGAGGCTCAATCACACTATCAATCTAAACATTTGGTATAGTTAGATTTATCATTTTGAGTATGGTATGTATAGCAACTTGGTCTTTTGTCTAGTGTCATATTGTTTTAGCCAAATGTGTTGGCTTGTTTTGAAGATTGATTCATTTTGTATAAGGCCATGGGTGACTGCTAATATTTGTTATTAATATATGAAAATGATGATGCTTTTCATGATTGTGCAAATTACATGGTTAATTATTTAGTATGTTAATGCATGAATGAGAAGGTTGCATGATTGAATTGATAAATTATGTGAATTGGTCTTACTAGATGTTGCACATATTGGTGCAAGTAAGGGTGGAAAAAGGGCTTGGTAAATAGCCTTATTTTTTTTTTTTAACGTGGGTAGACACACATGCGTGTGCCTGGGCTGTGTGTGACACACGGTCTGCCCCGTAGACGTGTAGTTCGGCCGTGTGTCCCCTTGTACCCTAAGTTGGCAAAACAGAATGCCCAGTAGTAACCACACGGGTTGAGACACGGCCGTGTGTCTCGACCGTGTAGAAGACACAACCATAGACATGGGCATGTGCCCAAGCCGTGTAAAGTCTGCACCTTATATGCGAAATTAAATTCACCACACAGCCTAGCACACGGGCGTGTGTCTTGGCGGTGTGACCATATGATGTTGCTGATGTCAGAAACAGAATGTCAAGGTTTTTGCACACGGGCCGAGAGACGGCGTGTTATGGCCGTTGGAGAGACTCGGGCCATGGACATGGGCGTGTGCCAAGTCGTGTGAAAACCCTTATAGGTTCGAATTGATAAATAAATCCACACAGACATGGGACATGGATGTGTCCCTATATGCTTAGGCCGTGTAAGTTACACAGTCCTTCAACACGACCATGTTATCAGGTACACGGACATGTGCCCCTATTTTTAGTGACATTTTCCAATGTTTTCTAAAGAACTCAGTTTGATCCCGAACCGTTTCTAAAGTGTGTTTTGAGCCTCGTAGGCTCATATTAGGGATTTTAAGACAAAGTTCAAAAGGTTTTAAATTTGAATGAAATCTCATAACTTGGAATTGTTTGTATGCATGTTTTTAAGTAAGGTAACGCCTCATACCCTGTACTGGCGTCGGATATGGGTAAGGGGTGTGTAACATCCTAGATTAGGGGTTATGCGTTTGTGCATAATTTATGAGTTAGTAGGTTTTGGCAGTGTTGGAAGTGTATGGAAATGTGTGGAAATGTGTGGAAATGTATGGAAATGAAAGGCAATGTAGGGAAATGTAAGAAAATGTAAGGAAATGTAAGGAAATGTATAGAAATGTATGGAAATGTATGGAAATGTAAGGAAATGTGAGAAATGTATGGAAATGTAAAGAAATGCAAGGAAATGTAAGGAAATGTCTTGTCTTGGAAATGTAGGGAAATGTCCTGAAAATGTAAAGGAATAAAGAGGAAAGTGAACATTTATGGAAACTAGGAAATGTAAGGAAATGATTCAAAAATGGAAAGTGAGCATTTGGAAACTTGGAAATGTAAGAAAATGGCAAATGTGAGCCGATCGAAAATTTTAGGAAACTTAGAAATGATGCAGAAATGTCAAATTTTAAGGTTCAAAATAGGAAATAAAGGCAAGAGGACTTAAAAGAAAAAGTTGGAGAAATTTGGCACACAAACAGGCTTGGAAATGTGGCTGAAGATGCCACTTAGGACCTATGGAAATGGCACCATGTGTAGGAGGCATGGGCACAGGTTCGAGTCACAAGGGAAGTAAATAAATGAAGTTTTAATTTTGCTCCCGGGCTATGAGGTGGACGGCACATGAGTTGGAAAAAGGGGTGTTTTAATTCAAAAATACATGATTAAAAAGTGATAAATAAGGGATTTTTAATTTGGATTATTTGGAAGAGATAATAAGGATTTTTCTATAGTTTATTTTAAATAAAATAGATGATGAAAGAGGAGTGGTGGCCAAGTAAGGGACTCTCCTAGGGTGATATTTTCGGCTATAAAAGGAGGACAGGAGGGCTACTCATCAATTTTTGCTTCCTCCTCATCTCTCTGCAGAAATTTTTAGGGCTCTTTTCTCTTTTCTTTTGTCTAATGAATTCTCTAGCCTCATCTTTCTTTTTCTTTTCTTCTTCTTCTTCCTTTTCAAAACCAAATCCAACCCTAGTGAAATATCGCCAAAGCCAGAATCTCGAAGTGGTGTCGGGATAGATCTGTCGAATTCAACACTTAAGGTAAGAATCTTGTGGTTATTGATTTATTCTCTTCTTTAAGCCGAAAAATAGGGATTAATGTTATTATTATTTGGCTTAGAAACTATAAGGAGTATTTCGGGAATTCTAGTGCTATCGACTACAAGGGAGAGATCATCCAGGGATTCAAGAATCTAAGGTAAGATATACACATATTTGGTCAAAAGTTATGGAATATATGTGAGATTAAAATTAACATATAATTATAGGGATTTAAATGGACATACAAGGCAAGGAATCCTTTTTTGATTTGGAAATTTTAAGGTAAGTAATACAAATCCTAGTTGTATTTGGAAAAGTGGCCGAATGGTCTTTTAAAGTGATTAACTTATGTAGGATTTGAGATCTAAATCGGTAGATCGTTCTTCGGGATTTCAAGGAACCTATTAAGCAAATCAGGTGTGTACTCACACTAACTTTCAATATATATATTGGCAATAATTGTTTTAATATATGAATGTGTATAAGAATGAGAATGTGGCTAAGTACCACAAATGTGGCAAAAAGTACCCAGGTACGTATTCCTACTTTTGATAGGATTATGAATGTGTTATATTCGAAAAGTGACATGAATGTGAATTTAAGTATGATATGAATGATATGTAATAATTGGGGCATTTGGGATATATGTGAAGGGAGAAAGTGAAGGTGATGACTACGGTCTCACCAACGAAGGTCTTGACGACGGTCTCTCACCAACGAAATATGGTGGCTACGGTCCCATTAATTGAATATAGTAACTTCGGGATTACATCATTCGAATATAGTGTCTAAAGACACAACGTAAGTGGGCGATGAGCACGTCATTGCGGTGATGCGCTCGCCGATGGTGTGTAGCGGATGGAGGGTCGACTTAGTAGTCCCCACGGTGTACAGGTTGGTACGGGTGGTGTGTAGCGGATGGACAAATAGGCTTGGGTTTGGGTTGCATCATCCTTAAATTTGTATGAACATGAAATTGATATGACTTGTATGCCTGAATTGTTGAAAATTAGTACTGTGTACACATTGAGTCTGTGGACTCACCCCGTTGGGGAATTATTTTTCAGGTGATGAGCAGTAATGGACCGGGTCGACAGGAGCTAAAGGTGGCCATGCAACACTTGAAGAATTTATTAGAATTTGGACTCTATTTAAATTTAGTACTTTAAATTTTATTTTGGGTTTGAATGATGTAATAAGGCCATAAGGCCCAGTTGGATTTTCTTTACTTCTGCTTATTTTCATTTGATTGTGATACAACTTATTTTTGATTAAAGTTAAGTAAATTTATTTCTTTTAAAATAATAAACCCTAAAATTATTTTGTCACCTTATTTAAGTTGGATTTTCAAAATTTACTAAATGGGTTCCAATTTAAGCCCAACCCAAAACGAATTTTTCTTAACTACACAAATTTTCTCTAAGTTATTCAGGACATTGAAAACCGGTTTACTTAAGGAACATACCAGATCCGGTTTAGGCTCGTGGGCCGGGTGTGGGGTGTCTCAGGGTGTTACATGATTAATAAATTACATGTAAAGTGTTTGGTATTTTTCTGTAGCATCCTTTTACTTAGGTTCAGTGATCAGACTAGGTAAGGGGTGTTAAAAGTAAACATAGCCATGGGTCTTTTGTCTTTGTTTTGAATGACTTGATTACTATTAGTAATTGACTTGTCATGAAGGAATATGTAATAGTTATCATGAGATAAAATAGGATAATATTGGGAGAACGGATATTATCCCAAACAGATCAAGGATATCCTATGAGGGTAACACACCTATGACAATGTCATTGGATGCGTACTGAGTAGTTGCTTTTGTAATAGTATGTCGTAAGGGAGAGCTTAGTCACGATACTATAGTGAAATGACTTCATGACTAAATGAGTTTATAATTAATAGGTGAAAAGTCGAAACTTAATTATAAATCATTTGAACCTTAATTACATATGTCCAATCAGTCTATTCGCTATCTCGTTGAAACTAGAAATGAATTCCGTGTTTGAACAGAAATGAACATAATGAATAGGAAATGAGAAATGAGAAACATTCCAAGATGGAAAAATGGAATCATTTGGAAATGAATGTAGGTTCCCAAAATGGAAATGGAAATGAAAATAATTCATTTGCAATTCTATATTGATTACTTAAAAATGATTGAAAGAATGAGTTTATGTTTTTGAGTTGTTTTGAAACTTAAAAATAAAACTAAATCATTTGGTCATAGTGAATATGTTGAGTGGTGAAATATTGAACATATTTTCTTGAAATTTTTATCAGGGGTAAAATCGTCAAAATTTTACTAGGGTAAAATAGGGGTGAGAAAATTGTTTTAAATGTATATTAAAGTTTATTTTGGGAAATAGAAAAATGGAATCGGGTTGGATCACATTACAAAGTACTAGATCAAAAAGGCCAAGAAAGTACATATAATTGCACTTGATGTGAGAGAGGCCCAAAAACCCCTCATAGACATGAAGGAGGTGACAACCCTAGTAGGAATACTAGGGTGTGCCATCCACCGTAGTCCTATAATAAGTAGGATGTTGTTTTTCTATTTTAAATAAACTACTATAACTCAACAATAGTTCTACCTTCTCTTCTTATAAATAGATGGCATCAATAGAGCCTTAACACAACTTTGAGAGATTGTTATTCTGCTGAAAAATAGAGAGAATTTATTCTCAACTATGACATATATTTTTTCGAAATAAAAATTCAACTGGTTTCTATTAAAAAGAGAGAATTTTTGTTTTCACTCTAAAATGAGAGAAAACTTTTTCTAGTTTTATGTTTCGATTCAATTAGTTCGAGCCCACACTCGAAGTAGTTTGTGGTACAATAATAGCAGAGAAGATTGTTTGGTTGAAAGCCGAGAACAATGAACATTCGCTAAGCTGAAAACATAGGTACGAATTTAGTTAAGGTTAATTGTTATAAATATCACAAACTGGGTCAATTTTCAGAATTTTAATTTTCTACTGTGCAAGAAAACCATTTTCAAATCGACATTTAACCAATTCCCAAATTAATCAGTCCATTATTCCTCAAATTGGCACCATTTCATACCAATTCAACCTATTCAAACATCACTTGTACAATCATGCTTTTAATTCCATTAAAACCAATATTTAACGATGCCATTGCAAGCTTAAATATGTTGCTCAAAATGCCATATACAATATCATGCAATTTACCAAATCAAGTATGTACAAACTTGGCATTAGATTGCACAAGATCAAGTAATTAACCAGATTTCCAAACCAAACAAGCATTTCCGAGTTATTAAAGCAACACCTATGTATATGCCACATTAATCAAGCTAAAACGATAAAAAATCTACCCAGTCAATGGTAGGATAGTGTGGTCTTTAAGTTGATCTAATAGACAGATTCCGTAATCAAACAACTACAGACAAAGTGAAAACAACGGTAAACATATTGAAAGCTTAATAAATTCATATTAAAAGAACTCAACTTACCTTAACATTTCAACAACTTAAACAATAGAAACACATAGGTATAAATATGATAATCCATGCTCCATATGTATTCATACTTAATCTATCAACATAACAAATAAGTTATAACCTTAATATAATATGATCATAAATTCAATACATATATGTATGCATTCATACCAACTTATACCATTTATCATTAAATCTTCACCCATTTTGAAAATATGAAAACTAATCTCATGATCAATCTTTCATCCATTTCATTTCTGCTTAACTACCATATTTGTATTTGGGCTGCTCACACAAGTTACAGATCAGAGTCATTATTCAAGCTTTATTTCATGCTGCCCACACAAGCTTTAGAGAATCCATAAAACATGCTGGATTTCAGGCCATCGATTATAAAATCCCTGATCAAACACTCGATTCTTTTTTTTATCCCTATTGATATGCCACTTGTATTCTAATCGTTTACCAAGATCATACGGGCACTATTACAAATATACCATTCCTTCAGTTTACTATAATATAGTCAAATACATATCATTCAAGTATATCAACATTCCACGTCCATCTAATTCATCATATTCATTCATAATAACTATAATTTTTGTACTTTATGATTTAGTCCTAAAATGCAAATAATCACCAAATTTACATTTAACCTAAACTAAAAGATATTTTAGTATAGATCAAACATAACATAAATAATGTTTAAGTTTCATATGAATTTACCTGGCAAGAACAACAACAGACAAGGTGTTAGAGACTAATTTGTAATTTTTCTTTTTTTGTGATTATCCTCCGATTGGTTCAAATACTGATCTATACGATAATTCATTTCAATTTATAAATTCTAAATACTTTATAACATCCTATTAAATGCATATGACAGTTTAATTTCACATTTTGAAAGCTCTCTAAAGTTTTGGATTTTATTCAATTTAGTCTTTAAAATCAAAATTGCTATAACTTTCAAATTTGAGCTTCAATTTTGAAATCGATCTCAATTTCATCCTTCTACAACCCTCTATTATCTATAACGACATAAATTTAGCATCAATTTTGAATTTTTTACACTTTAGTCCCTATGTTCAAAAACTAGCAATTAAACTTTACAAACTAGTCCTTTTTTATTTCTAAGCTTAAAATATAACAAATTACATCAATTTCATCAAATATTCAACAATGGAAACTTTTGAAAACCTTAAAAGTTTTACAAATTGGTACACGAGCTAGCTAAATCTAGCTCCTGAGACCTCAAAAGCATAAAAAGTATAAGATGACTAAATTAAACTCACCAATTGAGGGACCTAAGCTTGAAACACGAAGGCCAATTCTCTCTTCTTCAAAAATGGAGTTTCGGTGTAAAGAAAAAGAATATGGAAATGGTTTCTCTTTCCTTTCATGTTTCATGTTTACTTTTATTACTTTTATTTTATAATTTTAATATAATTTTTTAACAATTATTAAGCCAAATCTTCCAGTATCATTTTAAAATAGCTTAATTTTCATTTTAGGCCCTATTTTAATTATTATATAAGTCTTAAGCAATCTCAATTTATAGTGATTAAGTTTTACCACTTTTACAATTTAGTCATTATACCTTAATTAACTACTCGCTTGAGAAAAATAAAGGCCCAAACTTCAATTAAAATTTATACTAACCTTTTAAATATTTAATATTATAAATATTAAATAATAATATTTACAGGCTCACTCGTTGAAAATGGGGTTTCGAGTCACCATTTTCGACACCACTGAAAAAAAAATTGTATGCGTTTCTTTTTAAGTTCATGTTTCTATTGGAATTGGTAACTTATAGTGAATATTTGGCCAAATGGTTATGTGTGTTTATGAAATCTTTGCCTACATGCTTTTAATTGTTGGAAATGGATGCAATGGGAATGTTGTGGGATGATTTGGTATGTTTTCTTAGAACCTAAGTGTGATATATTGTAAATGTTTAATTCAAAGGTGTTAAAGTCTTAGTGTGTGTTGTTATATATATAGAATTGAATTTTATAAATTAGTTGTTCAGGGTTTAGTCAGGTAAAATAGAGACTGGAATATATATGAATTGTGGTAAAATGCAAATTGCAGGTTGTTTACTACGAGAAATTGTAGAAATAATATGTTACATTGCTACGTCGTTCGAACGTCGTCGCGACAAGAAAAGACCTGTAATATCATGACGAGACGAGGATACCTGTCATTTCGATGAGGCCAATACAGTAAGTACCATCGCGATGTCGAGTGGTTTTGTAATAGCCCGATTTTGGGGCTAGTCGGAACAGTGGTTTTGAGACCACTAAACCGAGGATAGGGAAAATTATTTTGATGTTATTTTATGTGTTATGGTATTAATATATGGCTGTGTGGAAATTTTGGTGCTTTAATTTTAGCAATAGCATGCTGAATTGTGAAAAAGGACTAAATCGCATAAGGTGTGAAAGTTCTATTTTATAAGGTAGGGGTACCTAATAGCTATAGAATGTAATTTGGAGGTTTTTAAAGTGCAATTAGGCCATTTTGGAGTGTAATGGTCGGCCATAGGATGCATAGGGGACAAGAGCGTTAATTTTAGTCAAATTAGGTGATAGTTGGTGACTAATTGACTAAAATATGATAAAATGAGAAAAGGCTATCATCTTTTTCTCTGCTCTTCTTCTTCTACCGATTTTTTACATTCAAAGTAGGGTTTTGAAAGCTTTGAAATTTCAGCAACTTGTCCTCACCCAAGTAAGTGATTTTTGGTGGTGTTAATTGATAATTTTTGTGTTTTTAGGGTCCCCAAAGCTTAAGCTAGCTAATGAGGGGACCAATTTGCAATATGGTTGAAAGTATAGGGACTTGCCATGAGAGTAGTTATGTTGTTAACTGAGTTTTTATGGAAGATAATGAATGTTAGGGAGATGAGAAACAACTTTTGTGAAAGGTGTTAGCATGAAAACACCTAAATAGGACTTGAATGCAAAGATTAAGTTTGTGTCAAAAATGCTTGAAATAGATGGAATTGTGAATATTTGTAAGAAAAATAAATGTTCAGCTAGGTTTGTTTATTGATAAAATGTGTTGAAAAATGATTTATGAGCCTAGTGGCAAAATTGTAATTTTGCCATAGTGTAAGGGAAAAATGGTCATTTTTGCCTAAGTGTAGAAATTGATGCATTATGATCATAGAATGATCTAAATGAGTGAATTTTATTGTTATAGATTAAAAAGAGCACGAAATTAAACTTGACCGGGGAAAAGGTAAGGTTACGGATTAAACTGCAAATCGAGTGATTGGTAGTATGAATGACTGTGGGCTAAGTGCGAAACCACCGAGTGATTGGTAGTATGAATGACTTATTGAGAAATTATGATGTGTTGTATTATGTGACTTTGTGGTTCTAAGTGCAGGGATGTACGTTAATGAATGTGAGTATTATGCTTGTGATGTGGTTAGGAAGTGGTAAGGGAGGAAATGAGTAAGCATGATTATGAATGTGGATTGTTTTTGTTTAGTATGTAATGCTATTATTTGTTTAGCACATACTATAATGCCATTTGTTTACATGTAAACTTACTAAGCTTAAAGCTTACTCCCCTTTCTTTTCCCTTGTTTTATAGAGTTTAAGAGCCGAGCCGGGATACGCAGATAACCAGAAGATCACCCACACTATCAGCTCACCTCAGTATATCTAGACTTAGTGATTTTGTGTATGACATGTATAGGGGCTAGATTAGTTAGATTGTTTTGCTATTTTGGCAAAAAGTGTGTTGGCCCTTTTTCTTTTAGACAAACTATTTTGTATATTGCCATGGTCGATGGCTCACCTTGTTATATAAATGAAAAGATATAGTTATTCATGGAAGTTTATATCACAAAATATGAGTTGTTTGATGATATGTTGAATGGACCCATATTGTGTGAGTTAGGGGGATAAAAAGAGCTTGGCAAATAGCCTTGTTCTTGTCCACACGGGTAGGCACACGAGCGTGTGTGACACATGGTCAGCCCTATGGGTGTGACTTGGCCATGTGCCCCCTGCATGTTGGTATTGTAAGTCAGTGTCGACCACGGGCTAGCCACACGAGCGTGTGCCTAGGTCGTGTGACACTTATAAGGTTGCTGACGTCACAAATAGAATACCCAGGTTTTTACACACGGGCAAGGACACGGGCTTGTCTTGGCCATGTAGAGCACACGGGCGAAGGACACGGGCGTGTGTCCGACCGTGTGAAAAATCCTGTAGGTTCAAAATGAAAATAAATCCCACACGGGGTAGGAACATAAGCGTGCGTGAGCACATGACCTGCCCGCACGGGCGTGCCCATTTCACATGGGCGTGTGGCCCCTGTTGAGGTGAAAATTTTTAAGATCGCGAAAGTTTCAAATTGGGTTCTGAATCCCCTCGTATGTATGTTTAAGGCCTCGTAGGCCCTTAATGAGGTTATTGTGATGGCGACAGAGATATGTTAAGTTGGGACAGGAAGTTTATAGACTAAAGTTGTGTGATTAAGTAGAATAGGTCCGGTAATGCCTCGTGCCCAGTTCCGACATAAAATACGGGTAAGGGGTGTTACAAGTTTGACATCGTGATGTGAAAAACTATTTGATGATGTCACAATGTGGAAATGTTAATGTCACAACGTCAACCTTGTATTTTGAAACTTTCACAATTTAGTCATTCTTTGACCATGGTTTACTATTTAAGCTTTCATAAGCTCGTGTAATACTTGGTAATGGTTTTATATTATACTAAATGTATATTTTGGTTGAATTTAATCATTAATGGTATAAATTGATTGTGATTTATCATAGTTTCTTTGACAATAAATGTGACAGCTTGTAACTCAAACTTAATGATCGGGTCGATTATCGGGGTGTTACAACCGCCAAGGCTACAAGTAGATGGGTTTCTTCATATGTTCCATGAGTTGAGCAAATTCAAGCTAGTCAAATTAGCTGCATTTAATAAGATGACATCTATGGGATGTTCTGTGCAATGGTTGTGGACTTTGATTCGTGGCCTGTGACATTCTCCTCCACCAATTCTCATGACGCCCTTATCACATCCTCGGAATAACTCTGGTTTGACTTGTTTCGGAATGGTCTCGATGCCTCGGCTGATTCCCAGCTACTCTCTTTGTTGGGTAGTTCTACCTCTCAAAACAATGGCCTCGACTTATGTCCCTGCCATCACCTAACTCAAATAATATTTCTCCCTTGCACATCTCAATTGTAAGAGGCCTTTGCTCTTACTTGCCCCCTTTCTGACTTGCTGGAATAATAGAAATGTGCAAGTGTAGACAATCACAACAAGTAGTAAAGTGACAAGTAAATGTCGAGTTATCGTACCCATAGGGAATGTGTAAGAAACTATTTATGAATGCAATTAAAAACACTTTGGTGAAGAAAAAATATTTTGATTTTGAAGAAGTGATTAAAAAACTAAAGTTTAACTAAATAAAAGAAAAATAAAAGTTCCAATGCACGATTTCAAAGGATGATTTTAATCAAGATGACATAATTGTGTTAGATTAATTACATTTATTAACTTAGAATTACTAAACTCATGTTCATGTTGTTACGAATAAATTCACAACAACTTGGTAATTTGCTAACTACTACTCATACATACTCATTAAATTAACTAATCTCTTGAACATTTTCCAATGCCAATTCAAATAATTAATCAATCTTCATAAGCACATAAAAGATGAAGTGAGGTAACAATATATACCTACATTGGAACATTTTAATCACAATAACCTTGCAAGTTATGCAAGGCTAATGTACCATTTAATATCGTCGCCAATTTAACCCTCAGCTACCTTAAAAGATTAAGCATGCACTGATTAAGTATTGTGTCAATTAATTACAATTTCAACATGATTTAATAATTAATTCATTAGTTACCTTACAATTATAGTGCAAGAAAAACTTAATCAGGATTTTACTTAATCAAACAATTTACCAAGACCTATAACAACACAAACATTATTTTAATAACTTAAGTGGACGAAATGTAATCAACCTAACACAAATTAAATTTAAGCCATATTAATTAAATTAAACATATCAACATAACAAGTATTCATATTTGTTTTCATAATAACAACAATAAAAATTAAAGGATAGGGAACTAGAATCAAATCTGGTGTTTCTTCGACGCTTGACTAGTTTGCTCTACTCCTCCTTCTCCACTTGTTCTTGTTGAACCGGGGCTTCTACAAGCACTTGAATGCTGCTACCAATGGTGGTTGAAGGGCTCTTTTACAAGATGGGAAATCGGCAAGGGAATGGAAGGGAAAAATGGAGAACCAAAGAAGGGTTTTTAAGAAAGAAAGTGAGAGAGAATTAAAGAATGAAAGGATGAGAGGTGTGTTTGAAAAGAGAAGACATGGGGGTATTTATAGGTTAGGTAGGCTGCTAAAAATAGAAAAATTTGGTAGCCTTAGACTCCCCCCATGTCCAGCCACACATGTGGCAAGTTTGAAGCTTTCAAACTTGCTAAATTTAGCTAAGGGAAAATCTACAAAGGCTTAATAAGTGGAGGGGTTTGAATGCAATGTCAAGGAAGCTTCAAGGGCTGATTTGCAAGCCAAATAATCAGCTAAATAAGCTTATTGGATCAACATGTGGGATGGTTTTGTGCAGCCCATTGCTCGGTTGGATCGGTGTTCTTGGTTTAGCACAACTAGGCCTCATTTCATAATTTAATTAATAATAATTATTTAACCCAAAATAATTTAGATTAAAATTAAAATTAATTATATTATGAATTAATATTCTTAAATTGGACTTTCTTAGGCTGAAAAATTAATTTGCCTCGATGCTTCAAAAATCGCTTCTCGATTTTGCCCTTCTAGCAATGTCAGTGGTGCTATTTTTCGCCATTTGTGTGAATTTAAGTGCAATTTAATTAATTTATAATTATTATATATTTTTCGACAAGAATTATTACGAAATTTTTTGAGTTTAAAAGGGCATGAAAAAGTGTGTATATTTTCAAGTTTCCACATCCCTAAACTTAATTCATTGCTCGTCCCAAGTAATGCACAAATTGAAAAGAATCTCTTGAAAACACCTTTGAAAAATTCCTTTAGAACAACATTCTTCCCAAAATTATGAATTTAGTATACATATTATTCAAATTAATCTCAATTATTATTATGATAGAAAAAATAAACTAAATGCTTACTCAATAAAGACATGTTCAATCCCTACCAATTTGATTTTATTCCATTATTTAAGATTAAGCTATAATCATTAAGTTTAATTTATGCCTTCATATGTTGAACATAGCAATTTCTCTCCACTAATGTAGGTAGCATAGAAACTTGAATCAATAGGTCTTTTAAGTTGTAACGTGGCTAAGCTAGGGGTAGGTAAAAGATAGATAAATTTAGTCTAAAAACCCTAGACTCAGCTTTAATCGGACCTTCAAAATATTTATCTTCAATACACCAACTTATTTTGCTTTCACATGCTCTTTTGTACATCTATTTTCTTTCAAGTACATATGCTCCTCTCTCTTTTTTCATGAGTATTTTGTTGTATGTACTACAATTTTTTGAGCATTTGATACTTCTTTTCAACTCCCCCAAACTTATTTTCAAAGAATATTCTAAATAGTACTGAGTCTAGTGTTTGGGACAATTTAAATATAGTTAAGAGAAAAGTGATGGCTAAATATTGCAAAGTTGGGTTTCAAAGGATAAAAATTTATTAAGGTTGGCTTGAAAGGCTCAAACATTTCAAACAAAAGTTGCCTAAATCATTTTCAACATTCTGTGCTTTCTAGGATTTCGCCTCGAGAAATTACTAAGTCAATTCTAGAGACTTAAACTTTCATGCATGCCTAGCTTTCCTAAGGAACTAAAATTTTATGGTAGAATTTACATACTTTATTAAGAGTACATTTATATCATAATTTATCTAACATAGCAATTATTGAAATAACAAAACTTTATTCATACTAAAGTTTAGCATACTCAATAAAATTTCAAATTTTTGAACAAAATATAACCTAATCATAATTAAAATAAAATTTTAATCTCAGATGAAATAATTTCAATTTTTCGGCCCCCTACTTAATATGAACAATGTCCTCATTGTTAGAAGTGAATAGATACTATACACTAGGTAGGATTCTAGAAAAGAGGAGGTGAGCCAATTTGACTGCTTAAGTACCAAGCTCTCTTTAGATCCAATCCTAGACATGTACATATCTATTGTTACACTTCTTATATTAAAACTTGTTCATTTTTATTCATGATTTCCATCTCTTGTTTTATTATACGAAAAATAAAAATCCTAATAGATCCAAATCCTAAAATAACCTAGGAAAGAAAATAACATAAAGTAATAATCCCCCCTTTTATTATTTGCAGATCCTTCAGAATCTGACTCATCTTTTGCTCCATCATCTTTGTTTTTGCATGAATTGCTTCGTTCCCTCTTCGATAGTGGACTCCATGGTTCAAATATAAAATCTAGAAACTCAGGCACAAAAATAAATGGGTCATTGAATATTTTCATAAGAGCGCTTCTCACTGAGTCATCCCGTATTTTTGAATATCTCTAGTAATCTGCATATGTTGCATTATGTACATAAACTTTGATAGCTCATCTCGAAGATCTAGGTGAGGCAATTAAGTTCTAAACATTGAGGCTGTCATGTCAGGTTCGGTTACTGGTTCCATTGGTTCTACCTTATCAGGGATTTCAGCTGACTGCATTGGTTCGATCTTTGTGGGGTCTTCTTGTAATAGCCCAATTTTGAGCCTAGTCGGAACAGTGGTTTTGGGACCACAAATCTGACGAGGAAAAATTTATTTTTATTACATTTTTATGGTGTATAATTTCATGAAATTATTTCATGAAAATTTCGTTTGAAAATTTTGACGTTTGGGCATTCAATTTAGTCAAAAAGACTAAATTGTAAAAAGTGAAAAAGTTGAGTTCTACATGTTAGAGGTGCCCAATTGTTATGAAATTTTAAATTTGAGGTCCTTAAATGATAATTAGACCATTGGTTAATTTTTTGGACAAAAATGGACATGAAATAGGTGAAACAAAATATTTTTAAGTTAGTGGCATTTTGGTCATTTAGTAATTAAATTGAATTAAAAACAAAATTAAAAGCCAAATTTTGTCCATCCTCAACCCCATGGCCGAATTTCACAAGGGGAAACCATGGTTGGGGTTTTTCAAGCTTCCGAGCTCAATTTGTAAGACCGTTCTAGCCCCGTTTTTAATGATGTTTACATTTTTGAAATCTTCGTAACACGATCTCTCTATTTCTACCATTTATTTGAGCTAGGGTTTATGTTTGAAAATTTACCCAAATGAGAAATGCTTGTGTTTTGATGTTTAATGGTAGAATATGAATGCTCGGTGTGTAATAAATGACTTTTACTAAGTGATTTTCGGTGAAATTGTCAAAAAGGACTAGTTTGTAAAAAGTTGTAAAAAGTGTGTAAGTGTGTAAAGAAATTGAAATTGTGGATTGCTATAGTTATGAAAATGGTTCGGCTAGGCTTAAAATACAAGGAAATTGAATAAAAATCATTTTACGTGCCTAGGGGTAAAAGTGTAATTTTACTATAATATGATTTTTGGATCACATTGAATAATGTGACTAATAAATAGACTAAATGTGATATTATAGATCAAACAAAATGAGGTTCGGACCTAGAACGGGGGAAAACGAGAAATTGACTGTTAGGTCCTTTTTTGCCATTTTTGGTGTCGAGGTAAGTTTGTATGTAAATAATGTATCATTTTTACTTACGTTTTTATGTTTTGATATATTTTATGAGATGTGGCTGAATATTGAATGAAACTGACAAAGTATCAAAATGTGAGAAATTTCTCGGTTGAGCCTTAGGAATAAAAATGGATACGAGTGACATGTTCACTAGAAACCTGAAACACCCCAAACCCAGCCCAGAAGCCTCGACCGGATCTGACATGTTCCTTGAGTAAATCTTAGCTACATCTCGTGTTATCATCTTGAGAAAAAGGTGGTTTTAAAATCAGATTTAGGTTCTTGTCAAGTTGAAAACCGTGTTTGTCATTCAAGTTTATATAGCTTAAAAACGTTTCTTTACATTTCCACAATCAAAAGATTTGCCGAATTAAAAAAAAAACTCATTAGGTTGGAAATCAGTGAATTGATTAGGTGACAAAACATTTGAAGTTGTTAAAGGAAATATTTAGTTATTCATTTGCCGATTTTCGCATGGAAATAAAACTTAAAACATAAAACTTAAACAATTAAATAGTGGCCTTATTACAAGTTTAAAATACCAAATAAATCCCGAAAGAAAAGTGTGTTAAAGTAAACGAAAAATTCAACCGTTCAAAAACCTGAAAACGCTGAGCATGGCCACCACATAGTCCTCGCTGACCCGGTCCATAGCACTAAGTATCACCTGCAAAAAGTTAGCCCACGAAGGGTGAGTCAACAGACTCAATGTGTAACGGCTACACCAAAACCCAACCGATCATAGCCTTAATCTTAACATTTCGACAAAGCCCATTTTAGTCATATTCAGCCATAAGCCTAGAATGTAGCATATCGAGTCATAATATATTGAATCATATTTATACATAAAATGAAATGCAATCCCGAGCCCACCTAGATATCTATCCTCTACACACCACCCGTACCTGCCAATCACCCCGTGGGGATTACTAAATCGACCCTCCATCCGCTACACACCCTCGAAGGCAATCGCTGTAGTCAACTGCACATCGCCCTTATAATCGTGGCATGGCTACCACATAATGTGACAGAGTCACCGGGTTCATAATATGTGACATAAGTCACCGGATACATAATATGTGACATAAGTCACCGGATAATGTGGTAAAAACCACCGGAACACTTCCCTTTTATCATCATCACCCATATGCCCATGCAACATACATATTATTCAGATATCATGCAATGTGCCTTACCCCAAAGTCATAACAAAATCACACATATTTCATATCAATGTTTATAACACTATTAACTGAGTATTAAGGCGGGTAACGTACCTTAATGCACTGTACCATTGAACGGTACCCTTAGCCATGTTACTCGTATTTTCATTAGCACACATTTAACATTTACACTATTAATCTATCGGGAAATTAATATAGGGTTACACACCTGATAACAGTGAGAACGATGCTCTCGATACCGACACTTTCGCTAGCAGGGATAACAGCGATCTGCTTATCCCTTTTCGATGCTGGCCCACAACCCGGTGGCCAATCACGTACTGTAAAAACCGAGCATTTCTTGAATCTAGGGGTAGGAACTGCGTTTCCAACCCCCTCCTTTGATTGGCTAGAACACGACTCTGTGAGAGTAACTTGTTCAGGAAAACACACTTGAGTGAAAGAATCTAAAAGTATAGATCTTAAACGAACAGGGCTTACCTAGATCGACAGAATACTAAAGCTTCCAGCTTTTACTTCAGGAATTGATTGAGTACCTACACAACCCTTTATGAGAAATCGGCTAATAGAGAATATGGCCTTTGGCCGAATATCAATATCCCTTACCTCGCTTGTTTAAATCCTGAAACTATCGTTTGCCCTTGAAGATGTCAAAATCCCTACATAACTTATGTCAGATTCGGCTTATTGCATAAGATCTATAAGAATGGCCCTTGGCCGAATGTTATATTCTGCTTACCTTGGATCTCAAATCTTGAAAGATCACCTTACAATCGTTGGCTACAAGAATCCCAAAAGATCTCCTTCATGGTTTCGGCCAAATGAGAATAAGAGGGATTAGATTCCTAGATTCTGGCTAACCAAGGGAAAAAGAAGAGAAACCAACTAACAGTTAACCCTTACCGAAATCGATTGAACACCTTTGCTTAGAACACAGAGATATTCGGCGACCATAGAAGGTTGATCGACTTTTAAGAATAAGTAGATCGATTTCAAAGAGTAGAGATGCAATGAATCTTTTTGGTTTAGAAAGCAATAACAATAAGATGTGGATTCGGCTTTTAATCTAGTGGATAAATCAGCTTCAAAGGTTAAAGATGCAATCGGCTATGGTCAAATGTGCTTTCGGCTTTTTGATGACAGAAGAAATCGTGAGAAGAAGAAGAAAAGAGATTGAAAGTTGGTGTGGTTCGGCTTTGGTGAGAAAGAGGAAGAAAAGAATGGTGGTATGGCTCAATCAAGGATTCGGCTTTAAGGAAATATGGAGAGAACTCAACAGAAGGGCTATGGAAAAGTGATGAATTAAAGATTCAGCTAGCGTGCTTGTTGGATTCGGCTTTTAGTAGATGAAGGAGAAAGAGAACAAAATGAAAGGAGAAGAAAGGTGCACGAGTGGTCTCCTATTTCGGTTTTTGGTCACAAAAGAAAAGAACACAAAGGCTCCCAGGAAAAAGAAATCGCACAACAAAGTGCCTAAACCTTTCTAAGCATATTCAGCTTCTCCCCCCTACCTATATGACCGAAATGGTCATCATAGAAGTCCCTTGGCCAGCCAACTCTCCCCCTCTTCTCAAATCCCTTCTTTTTTCCCTACTTTTCCTCTCTACCACTCATTCAAAGAGTTTGAATGAGTCCACCTCTCATCCACTCTCTTAGCCGCCAATTCAAATGAATTTGACGTGGTCTTTCAGTCATCCATTCAGAGTCCTTGTGCCGTCCACCACTGCACTCCCTTGACGCAAAAAGGCAACACCAAAACGCTTCCCTTGCTGCTCGAACCTAAGCCCCTTCACACTCCCTGAGGCGTCATGTAATATCCAGGATTTAGGGGTTATGCATTTTAACTTGAATGTGAGCAGTAACTTGTTGTGTGTTATCTGTATGTGTTTTGGGGACTTCGTGAACTTTAGAATATAGGAGAATGACTTAGAAAAATATTAGAATTTGAGTCTTAAAGGGGAGCTAGCCAAAAGAGGTCTGAAGAAAAATTGTGTGGGGTTTTAGACACAAGTAGCCAGCTAGTAAAGTGGCAAGAGAGGCGCCACTTAGGGCCTTGGAAAGTGACGCCACAAGTAGAGAAATAGGGGATCAGGTTCGAGCAGCAAGGGAAGCAATTGGAGCTTTTATTTTGCAGCAAGGAAGAGCAGTAATGGACGGCACTGGGACACTAAGTGGATGAGCATTTGATCAAGTCAAACTCATTCAAAATTCGGCTAAAGGGAGGGGATAAGTGTTGACTCATTCAAATTATTTTGAATGAGTAGAGAAGAGGAAAAATAGGAGAAAAGCAAGGGGGAGCTAGAGTTTGGGTGATAGCCGAGTTCAGGATAGGGATTGGGATGAGGCACATTCGATCATGCAAGGGGGCCTAGGTGCCGAAAGTTTAAGGCCATCAAAGTGCCATTTTGGCCATTTTCTTTTGCCGAAAATTTGTTCCATTCTTTCATAAACCCTCACCCTTTTTCTTTCATAATCGAACCCCACCAAAATTCACTCTTTTCCTCTCATCTAGACCTTGGCGGAATCATCTAAAGACCATTAGGGTCAATTGCCTTTTCTTATTTTTCTTATTTGTTTAAGGATTTTAGGAATTATTTGTACTCGAATACAAGGGTGAGACTTTTCGGGATTTTGATATCCAAGGTAAGCAAGTATGATCTTAGGCCGAAGGCTATTTACTTTGGCTCATTAAATGTTAGAATCAAATCTAACATAGACCATGTAGAGATTTCGACAGCTCTAGGGACAAGTGACATTTGCAAGATCTAGACAATCAAGGTAAGGGGGTCTTAATATTCGGCCAAAGGCCATATTGTTTTTAGGGATGCCCGATTCTAACTATGACCTTGTAGGGGGAGTTCGATAGTGGTATAAAAGGAGTTTCGAGATTCTGATTCATTTCGGTAAGAGTGTTTAAGTTGTAGATTTTATTCATTTAAGATCTCATATGTTAGTTGACCCTATTTCCTGATTAAGTGTTGATTCGATGGATGCGAATACCAGTAAAAGGGAGAAAGGGGTAGTGCCTACCCCTAAGTTCAAGAAACGTTCGGTTTCTGCTGTTCGTGATTGGCCACCGGGGTGTGGGCCAGCATCGAAAAGGGATAAGCAATTCACTGTTATTCCTGCTAGCGAGAGTGTCGGTATCGACAGTATTGTACTCACTGTTGTCAAGTGTGTAGCCATACACTAAATTTCCGATAGATTGATAGTGTTAATGTTAGCATGTGTTAATAAAAGTATGTATGATAATGGTTGCGGGTACCATTCAGTGGTACATGGTATTCAGGTACGTTAACCCCCTAATACTTCGTTAATAATGCTATAAGCATGGATATGACATGTGTATGATTCCATTATGATTTTGGGGTATAATGCATAATATCTAAATAATATGTATGTTGCATGGGCATATGGGTGATATTGATAAAGGGGAAGTGTTCCGGTGGTTTTTACCACATTATCCAGTGACTTCGGTCACATATTATGAATCCGGTGACTTATGTCACAATATTATGTATCCGGTGACTTCGGTCACATATTATGAATCCGGTGACTCTGTCACAATTATTTGGTGGCTATGCCACAATTTATAAGGGCGATGTGCAGTTGACTGCAGCGACTGCCTTCGATGGTGTGTAGCGGATGAAGGGTCGATTTAGTATTCCCCACGGTATGATTGGCAGGTACGGGTGGTGTGTAGCGGAGGGATATTTAGGTGGGCTCGAGATTGCATTGCATTTCACTTGATATGTACATGTGATTTATGATTCATTTTGCTATGTATGGGCATATGGCTAAGTAAGAGGTAAATGGGCTTCGCCAAAATGTTAATATTAAGGCTATGATCGATTTGGGTTTTTGGTGTATTGTTACACATTGAGTCTGTTGACTCACCCTTCGTGGGATATCTTTTTCAGGTGATACTTAGCATCTTTGGACCGTGTCAGCGAGGACTGTGTGGTGGCCATGCTCAACTCATTATTTTGGTTTTCTTTTATTTGAATTTATCACGTTTTCTTTTAATCATTTCGGGATTATTTTGGGTTATGTCTTACTGTAATAAGGCCGCCATTAGTATTGCTACTTATACGTTTTAAATTTTTATTCTGCTACGATAGATTTCAACTAAATGATTAAATATTTTCGATAAACAACTTAAACTGCTTTGACACCTAAACACCTATGGTTTTCAACTTAATAATAAGTCCTCAATTCAGTTTTTCTTTTGATTTCTAAAATTTTTCTAATAAAGATAACGTTTTAATGGGATACAAACTTAAAACAAACACGGTTTTCAACAAGATCATACCTCAAACTTATTTTTACACAAAAATCAATATGTTTTTCTAAGATAACACAACGAGTTTTACTCAAGGAGCATGCCAGATCTAGTCAGGGCTTGTGGGACGGGTTTGGGGTGTTTCAACTTGGTATCAGAGCCCAGTTTTAAACACTCAGCCTTGGGTTTTGAAGCCCACAACGTTTTCAAAATTGAGCCCAAATGAGTTTTTGAAAATTTTGGTTAAACTGGTCTTATAGAAGCATGGCACCCGAGTTCTCTGCCCAGGTCCACCTGGTAAGTTCTTTTGTTGATAAATTGATATGAGTATGTGAATGTATGACACTTTAGTTGATAGGCCTAAAGAAACTATACCTTAGAGACACAGACCCTAGGTATATGTGTACTTCTACGGAAAAAACCACTTCTTAAAACTCTGTTGCATAAAATTTTCTTTAACCAAGAAAGTGAAAAGAGTCTAATGCATAAAATTTTCGTAAAAACACATAAGACGCGAAGTAGACATGAGTTCTAGGGGGCGTGGTCGTCGTGGACGCGGTAGAGGTAGGATGACTGTGTCAAAACCAATTGGGTCTGGTCAAAGTTCCAAAAATGAGGCACTGCCACCAGCTGTAGGGGCGGAATTTCAGAAGCAAACAGGAGGAGATGACGCAGTATCGCAAGCTATGTTGCGAGTTTTAGAGCGAGTAGCGGGAGCTAGTATGGGAAATGGGGCTCGAAAGTCAGTAGCTGAGAGACTTAGATCAAATGGAGCTGAGGTTTTTAGAGGAGTATTTGGGGTAGCTCCAAACGTAGCGGACTATTGGTTAGACGCAGTAGATAGGATCATGGATGATCTAGATTACACTGCTGAGGAAAAGCTGAAAGGTGCTGTTTTTTGCTTCGTGATGAGGCCTACCAGTGGTGGCTCACTGTCAAGGAGGGTACCCCTGCAGATCGAGTTAATTGGGGGTATTTTAAGGTTAAGTTTGAGGGAAAATACGTCGGAGCTAGTTCCATAGACTCGCAGAGGAAGGCATTTTTGAATCTAGTACAAGGAAATAAGTCGGTAGCGGAGTATGAAGTGGAGTTTTTGCGGTTAAGCCGATATGCCAGAGGGATAGTAGCTATTGATTATAAGCGGTGTGTTAGATTTAAGGATGGTTTGAGAGATGAGCTATGAGTATTGATTGCTCCGTATCGAGAGAGAGACTTTGCAGTCTTAGTGGATAAGGCACGGATAGC
The DNA here is from genome assembly GCA_025503065.1 of Gossypium bickii. Taxonomy (NCBI): domain Eukaryota; kingdom Viridiplantae; phylum Streptophyta; class Magnoliopsida; order Malvales; family Malvaceae; genus Gossypium; species Gossypium bickii. The sequence goes on along the minus strand of CP106710.1, from coordinate 103,510,884 downwards.
TGAAGAAGTTAAGCGGACTGAGAGACAGAACCGAAACCTAGGTCAGAACAAGAATAAGAGGAATTATGGGTGTTCAGGGTCATCCGGGAACTTTCAAAAGAGACCTAGAGTTGATGGGCCGCGAGGTCAGCAGGCTGTTGTGGGAGGACAATACCGTGCTTGTGCTCAGTGTGGAAAAATGCATCCGGGAGAATGTTGGAAAAAGACAGGGGGATGTTTTAAGTGTGGGTCCAAGGATCATATGATTAAGGATTGTCCAATGGATCTGAGCGAGAACCGCCCAACAGTGTCGGGGTTATGGTTAGGTGCGCAGAGGTGGGCGGCCCGCCACGTGGTCGTGGTTCAAATGGTAGAGGTAACGGTTCTGGTAGAGGTCGCGGAACTCCGGGCAGAGGTGGTGGTAACACTGAGGCTAGATAGCCAGGTCTGGTATATGCAGTTCGTCGGAGGGAAGATGGTGACGCACATGATGTTATAACGGGTACGTTCCTTATTTCTGGGTTACCCTTTATTGCTTTGATAGATATAGGGTCAACTCATTCTTACATCGCTAGCGAAGTGTCTGGAACTTTGCATATGGACTCTGAGACTGTACCTAGGAAGATGACTGTACTTAGTCCTCTAGGACAGACTGTAGTAGTAGATAAGCTCTTTAAGGAAGTGCCTTTAGAAGTTCAGGGGACTTAGTTTCCGGTTGACTTAATGGAGTTGCCGTTCGGGGAATTGGATTTAATTTTAGGCATGGACTGGTTAGTGAAGTACTGTGCGAATGTGGATTGTGCTGCTAAGCGCATGTCATTAAAAACTTCTGATGATGATGAAGTTGTGGTTTTGGGCGAAAGACGGAATTACTTGTCGAATGTAGTATCTGCCCTTAAGGCAGAGAAGATGGTAAAGAAGGGTTGTCTGGCTTTTCTGATATTGGTCAGTGCTTTGGAGGCTAAAGAAGCAACTGTTGAAGGGGTCAGGACTGTAAAGGAATTTGTGGATGTCTTTCCGAAAGAACTTCCAGGATTGCCTCCGGATCGTGAGGTAGAATTTGGGATTGACTTGTTGCCTGGAACGGCGCCAGTATCTATCGCTCCGTATAGAATGGCACCAAAGGAATTGGTGGAGGTCAATGCTCAGATCCAGGAATTTCTTGATCGTGGGTTTATCCAACCCAGTGTGTCACCATGGGGAGCACCGGTCTTGTTCGTGAAGAAGAAGGACGGGACTATGCGTATGTGCATAGACTATCGTCAGTTGAATAAGCTGACCATCAAAAACAAGTACCCTTTGCCAAGGATAGACGGTTTGTTCGATCAGCTAAGGGCGCTGCGGTATTTTCAAAGATAGATCTAAGATCGGGTTATCATCAGCTTAAGGTAAAGGAAGCAGATATCCATAAGACAGCTTTCCGGACAAGATACGGGCATTATGAGTTCTTAGCAATGCCGTTCGGATTAACGAATGCCCCGACTACGTTCATGGATCTGATGAATCGGGTTTTCCAACCCTACTTGGATCAGTTCATCGTTGTGTTCATAGATGACATCCTAGTTTATTCCAAGTCTGAGGTAGAGCATGATAAGCATCTTCGGATAGTGTTGTAAGTGTTAAGGGAGAAGAAGCTGTATGCCAAATTCAGCAAGTGTGAATTCTGGCTGAAAGAAGTTGCATTCTTAGGGCATGTGGTGTCCGTAGAGGGGATAAGGGTGGATCCTCGGAAGGTTGAAGCAGTGTTAGATTGGAAACCACCTAAGTCTGTGGCTGAGGTTTGTAGTTTCTTGGGGTTAGCAGGCTACTACAGAAGGTTTGTAGAAGGGTTTTCATCAATAGCGACACCTCTAACGAAGTTGTTGAGGAAGAAGGTACCTTTCGTATGGGCAGATAAGCAGCAGGAGAGCTTTAAGAAGTTTAAGAGGGTTTTGACTGAAGCTCCGGTTCTGATTCAGCCTGAGGCTGGGAAGGATTTCGTAGTGTATTGTGATGCTTCTCACTCAGGTTTAGGATATGTTCTAATGCAAGACGGAAAGGTGGTAGCTTATGCGTCTCGACAGTTAAGGCCACATGAGGTTAACTATCCGACGCATGACTTGGAGTTGGCAGCGGTGGTCTTTGCTCTTAAGGTTTGGAGGCATTATCTATATGGAGAGAAGTCAGTGATCTATACGGACCACAAGAGTCTTAAGTATCTACTGACTCAGAAGGAGCTAAACCTGAGACAACGAAGGTGGGTGGAGTTATTAAAAGACTACGATTGTTCTATAGAGTATCATCCGGGCAAGGCAAATGTGGTGGCAGATGCCCTAAGTAGGAAAGTAGTGTCAGATTTGAGGGTGATGTTTGCACATCTTAGCTTGTATGACGAAGGAAGTTTGTTAGCCGAGTAGCAGGTCAAGTCGACATGGTTGAATAAGGTGAAAGAAAGACAGCTGGCAGATGATGATTTGAGTGCTAAGCTACGGCAGGTGCATAATGGGGGATTGGAAAACTATGGTGTTAACAGTGATGGAGTGCTGTGTTTTCAGAGCAAGGTCTGTATGCCGAAGGATAAGGAATTAAGGCAGAGAATTCTTCAGGAATCGAATAGTAGCCCTTATGCTATGCATCCTGGAGGAAGTAAGTTGTACAGAGATCTACGGGATCAGTTTTGCTGGCCTGGTCTTAAGCGGGAAGTTACAGAATTTGTAGGAAAGTGCTTAACGTGTCAGCAAGTTAAGGCTGAACACCAAGTTCCGTCAGGGTTGCTTCAGCCGATAAAGATTCCACAATGGATGTGGAAAAGAATCACCATGGACTTTGCTAGTGGGCTTCCCCTTACGCCTACTAAGAAAGACTCGGTATGGGTGATAGTGGATCGATTAACGAAGTCTGCACATTTTATACCAGTACGGGTTGATTACTCTTTGCAGAAGTTGGCGAAGTTGTATGTGGCAGAGGTTGTGAGGTTGCATGGAGTGCCGGTGTCGATTATCTCAGATAGGGATTCGAGGTTTACGTCTCAGTTTTGGAAAGCATTGCATCAGGCTTTGGGCACGAGATTGGACTTCAGTACGGTATTTCATCCATAGTCGGACGGTTAGTCTGAGTGAGTAATCCAAGTGTTAGAGGATATGTTAAGGGGATGTGTAATAGACTTTAGAGGAAGCTGGGAAGAATTTTTGCCTTTAGCGGAGTTTGCGAACAATAACAGTTACCAAGCCAGTATTCGGATGGCACCGTATGAAGCACTGTATGGACGGAAGTGTCGCACTCCTACGTGTTGGACAGAATTGGGGGAACGTCAGGTTTTGGGTCCAGAGATTGTGGCAGAATCTGAAGAGAGGGTCAAGGTAATTCGGGCACGGTTGAAGGAAGCATCTGACCGGTAAAAGTCGTACGCAGATCTTAAGCGGAAGGAAATAGAGTTTGCTGTGGGAGATCAGGTGTTTCTAAAAGTTTCGTAATGGAAGAAGGTAATGAGATTTGGTCGCAAAGGAAAGTTAAGTCCCAAGTTTATAGGACCTTATCGGGTGTTAAAACGGGTTGGACCAGTGGCATATCAGTTAGAGTTACCTTCAGAATTGAAGCAGATGCACGATGTGTTCCATGTTTCGATGCTACATCGTTACCGATCGGATCCATCTCATGTAGTGCCAGTTGAGGAGGTGGAGTTGAGACCAGATTTGACCTACGAGGAAGAGCCGATTCAGAATCTAGAGTGGGATGTGAAAGTGTTACAGAGGAAATCAGTTCCTCTAGTCAAAGTACTATGGCGTAATCATGGATCGGAAGAAGCTTCGTGGGAGCCGGAGGAAGCAATGCGATAGCAATACCCTCACTTGTAAGGGGGTAGAGCTGTAATATCCGGGATTTAGGGGTTATGCATTTTAACTTGAATGTAAGCAGTAACATGTTGTGTGTTATTTGTATGTGTTTTAGAGACTTCTGGAACTTTAGAATGTAGGAGAATGCCTTAGAAAAATATTAGACTTTGAGTCTTAAAGGGGAGCTAGGCAAAAGAGGTCTGAAGAAAAATTGTGTGGAGTTTTAGACACAAGTAGCCAGCTAGTAAAGTGGCAAGGGAGGCGCCACTTAGGGCCTTGGAAAGTGACGCCACAAGCAGAGAAAGGGGGGATCAGGTTCGAGCAGCAAGGGAAGCAATTGGAGCTTTTATTTTGCAGCAAGGAAGAGCAGTAGTGGACGGCACTGGGACACTAAGTGGATGAGGATTTGATCAAGTTAAACTCATTCAAAATTCGGCTAAAGGGAGGAGATAAGTGTTGACTCATTCAAATTATTTTGAATGAGTAGAGAAGAGGAAAAATAGGAGAAAAGCAAGGGGGAGCTAGAGTTTGGGTGATAGCCGAGTTCAGGAGAGGGAGTGGGATGAGGCACATTCGGTCATGCAAGGGGGCCTAGGTGCCGAAAGTTTAAGGCCATCAAAGTGCCATTTTGGCCATTTTCTTTTGCCAAAAATTTGTTCCATTCTCTCATAAACCCTCACCCTTTTTCTTTCATAATCGAACCCCCGCCAAAATTCACTCTTTTCCTCTCATTTAGACCTTGGCCGAATCATCTAAAGACCATTAGGGTCAATTGCCTTTTCTTATTTTTCTTATTTGTTTAAGGGTAAGTCGAATCTACCATCTTCTCTTCTCTTCTTTTCTTTTTATTGTGCTTAGGCCGAACCTCTCTCTCCCAAAGTTCACCATTGCTGCAACCTCTTCAACCCAAAACACCACCATTGCCGAATCTCTCTAAACTCCATCCCTTTTCTTATTATTTGTTAAGGCCGAATCTTCCTTTGGACATAAAAGCTGAATCTCATCAAACATCAATTCCTTCTCTTCTTCTTTTCACAATCCATCAAAAGCCGAAAGCACAAGTAAGCCTTAGCTGATTGTTCATTTAACCCAAAGTCGAAACATATCAATCACCCTCTAGCCGATTTCTTCATCTCTTTCTTCTTCAAAGTCAGTCATTCTCCTATATAGCCGAATCTCTCTATAGTTTCAAGCAAGGGCGCAGTCGATCTCAGCGTTAGGGGTAAGGATCAATTGTTATTTAATTTTCTTTCCTTATCTTTTGGATTAGCCGAAAATTAGGAATCTAATCCCATTTATTCTCTTTGGCTGAAACCTTGAAGGGGGATTTCGGGATTTATTTGTAGTCGAATACAAGGGTGAGATCTTTCAGGATTTCGATATCCAAGGTAAGCAAGTATGATCTTAGGCCGAAGGCCATTTACTTTGGCTCATTAAATGTTAGAATCAAATCTAACATAGACCATGTAGGGATTTTGACATCTCCAGGGACAAGTGACATTTTCAGGATCTAGACAATCAAGGTAAAGGGGTCTTAATATTCGGCCAAAGGCCATATTGTTTTTAGGGATGCCCGATTCTAACTATGACCTTGTAGGGGGAGTTCAATAGTGGTATAAAAGGAGTTTCGGGATTCTGATTCATTTCGGTAAGAGTGTTTAAGTTGTAGATTTTATTCATTTAAGATCTCATATGTTAGTTGACCCTGTTTCCTGATTAAGTGTTGATTCGATGGATGCGAATACCAGTGGAAGGGAGAAAGGGGTAGTGCCTACCCCTAAGTTCAAGAAACATTTAGTTTCTACTGTTCGTGATTGGCCAACAGGGTGTGGGCCAGCGTCGGAAAGGGATAAGCAATTCATGTTATCCCTGCTAGCGAAAGTGTCGGTATTGACAGTATTGTACTCACTGTTGCCATGTGTGTAGCCCTACACTAAATTTCTGATAGATTGATAGTGTTAATGTTAGCATGTGTTAATAAAAGTATGTATGATAATGGTTGCAGGTACCATTCGGTGGTACATGGTATTCAGGTACGTTAACCCCCTAATACTTCATTAATAATGCTATAAGCATGGATATGACATGTGTATGATTTCGTTATGATTTTGGGGTATAATGCATAATATCTGAATAATATGTATGTTGCATGGGCATATAAGTGATATTGATAAAGGGGAAGTGTTCTGGTGGTTTTTACCACATTATCCGGTAACTTCGGTCACATATTATGAATCCGGTGACTCTGTCACAATTATTTGGTGGCTATGCCACAATTTATAAGGGCGATGTGCGAGTTGATATGAAATGATCATTTCTTCGATGGTGTGTAGCGGATAGAGGGTCGATTTAGTAATCCCCACGATGTGATTGGCAGGTACGGGTGGTTTGTAGCAGATGGATATTTAGGTGGGCTCGGGATTGCATTGCATTTCACTTGATATGTACATGTGATTTATGATTCATTTTGCTATGTATGGGCCTATGGCTAAGTGAGAGGTAAATAGGCTTCGCCAAAATGTTAATATTAAGGCTATGATCGATTTGGGTTTTTGGTGTATTGTTACACATTGAGTCTGTTGACTCACCCTTCGTGGGATATCTTTTTCTGGTGATATTTAGCATCTTTGGACCGGGTCAGCGAGGACTGTGTAGTGGCCATGGTCAACTAAGTATTTTGGTTTTCTTTTATTTAAATTTATCACATTTTCTTTTAATTATTTCGGGATTATTTTGGGTTATGTCTTACTGTAATAAGGCCGCCATTAGTATTGCTACTTATACGTTTTAAATTTTTATTCTGCTACGATAGATTTCAACTAAATGATTAAATATTTTTGATAAACAACTTAAACTGCTTTGACACCTAAACACCTATGGTTTTCAACTTAATAATAAGTCCTCAATTCGGTTTTTCTTTTGATTTCTAAAATTTTTCTAAAAAAAAACATATAGATAACGTTTTAATGGGATACAAACTTAAAACAAACACGGTTTTCAACAAGATCATACCTCAAACTTATTTTTACACAAAAATCAATATGTTTTTCTAAGATGACACAACGAGTTTTACTCAAGGAGCATGCCAGATCCGGTTGGGGCTTGTGGATCGGGTTTGGGGTGTTTCACGTCACTCCCCTGTGCTCTAAGTGGCGCCTCCCTTTCCACTTTACTAGCTGGTCTCCTGTATCTTAACCCACACATTAAACTCCTTAAGGCCTAGCTCCCTTAGCTCTCCTTTAAGGCTTAAAAATCAAATATTTTTCTAAGGCTCCTACCTTCATCCCAAGGTTCCCGAAGCCCCCAAAACACATACAAACCACATGTAAACATGCTACTGCACACATTTAAGTGAAAATGCATAACTTCTAAATCCCGGATATTACAAAACCTATGTGAAATCTAAGTGAAACAAGTGATCCGGGTGCTGGTCCGTACGTTCTACCGGTGGCTGAGTTATCCAGTATGTGTTACGGATACTTGAAAGCTTGTGTAAGCAGCATCGTGTAGTTCCGTCATGACCGACAACTTGTGTGAGCAGACCCGAGATTGTGAAACAGGTGCTGGTTTTATAAGTTCTACCGATCTTTGGATAATCCAAAGATGTGTTGTGGATACCGATACTCGTGTGAGCAAAGACTGAGTAGTTACGTATGACCGACAGCTTGTGTGAGCAGACCCGTAAATGTGATTAGCTTGAGAGTGAGCCTATGTGAAAAGTGTGATATGAAGTATCTTTAGCTACAAGTGTGGCACTTATGTGCAAATTTCTGTGCATCCGTTATTATTCCGATGCATTCAACGGGAAATTGACTAAGTGAAAATACATGTGATCATGTAACGACTAAGTGTAATTGAATATGACTATGTGATGAATGAGTGCAGGTATAAGTGTGAAAATTTATGAACAATGTGCTCGATATTTGATCGAACATTCGGTGAGATGAAATGGAGTAAGTGAAATTATGAAAGAGTAAATTTAGCAACAAAACAGTTTTGGGCAGCAACAGTTGTGTGACTTTGAAAAATCACCAAAAATGGTGGAAATATAATTAAAGGTTAATTAAGATATGAAATTAAAGTTGAATGAGTCTATTTTCACATAAAAGAAATTGTGTAAAAAAAGAATTTCATATTCTATGATATTCAATTTTTTGTGAGACAGGGTCAGAATGATGTCGGAATCCCTTTTTCTGACTTTGGAAAATCATTAAAAATTTTATAAAAATAATTATGGTTTATAATTTATATGCTTAAATTTATTAATGAGTATAATTTCAAGAGAAACAAACGGGAACATTATCCAAATTTTGTATGATGAGATAATTAATGTTTAGTGTAGAGGGGTCAGAACAGTCAGACAGAGAAAGAGGGGAAACTTTAAGGAATATACTGTACTTATTGGCTAAACCAAAAATTCATAAAATTTTATGGTAAGAGGATATGTGAGTCTAGTTTCAGGGAAAATTATTGGATCTTAATTTGGAGTTCTGTATCTCGAGATATAAATAATTTAGTGACTGTGACTTGAGTAGAAAGCTTGAGATGGACATGAATAAATAGTGGAACTATGTGCAATTATGATTGTATTATCTTCAGAACATATTGTGAAGATTTATAAAAGCATGATAATAAATCACTTATTATTTACATACCTACTTACTAAGCTATAATGCTTACCCCCTTCCTTTCTATTTTCTATAGTGTCACAGATGCTAGCTCGAGTTGGAGGTCGTCAAAGATTCTATCACACTAAGAAGCTATGGATTGATATCGATGGTTTTTATTCTAGCTTCTTAAGTCTATGTCATGTATAGGGACTTGGTTTGTGTACATGTTATTATGAGTTGGCCTAGAATATTGGACTATGCTAATTGAAGGTCATTGTTGTATAAGGCCATTTGATGTGGCCAATATTTGTTATGTTATAAGTCTATAATGAAGCATTACATGGATGTGCATGCTTGTTTGGGTTGGATGAGTGAATGTGTGATAATTATGTGTGGCAAATACTAAATGTAAATGGTTGAGTAAGTTATATGCTATGATTAGTTAAGCGTATGTGTGGTTGTGCATGATGAATGTGATTTGTAAATGGTATGTGGATGGCTTAGTGTGGATGTTTGAATGCTTAATAATACCATGTTGTGTGATGATAAATCTATATAAGTGTTTTGGGGTGGAAAAGGGCTTGGTAAATAGCCTTACTTGTGGCCATACGACCATGTGCCCAGGGTGTGTGAAGTCTGCCCTTGATTTTTGAAAATTCGAAATGCCACACGGCCTAACACATGGGCGTGTATCTTGGCTGTGTGAAGGACATGGCCTTGGACATGGGCGTGTGCCCCTGTTTTTCAAGAAACTTTCTAATGTTTTCCAAAGTTCTCGGTTTAGTCCCGGACCACTTCCAAAGTATGTATTGGGCCTCGTAGGCCCTATTTAGGGACTCAAAGATAAATATTTGAAAAGTTTTAATTTGGATGAAATTTTATGACTCGATTTAATACGTTTACATGTGTATATGTTCTGGTAATGCCTCGTACCCTATTCTGGCATTGAATACGGGTAAGGGGTGTTACACTTCTTCTTCTTCTTTAGGATCCTCACTCTCTTTAACTCATTGTTGTAGAGTAGAATCTCCGGCTATTCGGTACAGGTCCCAATCTGTGATCGTGCCCTGGTTAAAACTTGTATTCTTTACGTTTGCAAGAATTTTAACTTTCAAGCATAAAATTTTTATTATAAAGGAAAAGTAAGCTAGGCCAAAACATCTGGCGGCAAAATTCTGCATTTGTCTCAGAATGATTTTTCCCACATCAATGGTCTTTGTCGTTAAAATCGAGTACAATAAGACCATTCACTTTAATGGTATGGTGGTCCCATGTGAAATTGGCATAAGGTTGAACCGAATGAAATAGAACCATACCTTCGCTAGTGGCGTCAAATATTCTCTGTGACAAGTGTGAATTCCCTACTTTGGCACAGTCCACTTAGAACCTAGAGCTATAACTTCCTCGAGAATTTCTTGTAGATTTTCAGCCTCAATATTTCTCATCAAGGAAGAATATTCTTCGTATTCAAAATCAGGTAATTCAAGTAATTCATTAATAGCGTTTGAGCTTATTGGTACCTTGATTCCTCAGACAGAAACTTCTGTTAATTCGCTTGAGGTCAAATTCGCATAAAATTCACGAACTAATTCCTCATTTGCACTAGGTCTTTTCTCACAAAACAACTCTCAATTGAGAGCTTCAATAATTTGTCAAATGCGTACAATGAAATTGATAAAATTGTTTTTTTTTTCTGTGTAAAGCCTTTTTCGGGTACATTTTGTGATTCTTGAAAATGCTTTCGCATCTCGCTTTGGCTTTTTACAGTGAATTTTGTTTTGTGATTTTTCAATTTGGACAGAGGCACGAATTCTTTTGCGAGGCATGATTAACCTGACATAAGATGGAAATAAATATTTTCTCTAAAAATTAATTAGTATAAAATATTAAAAATTCAATAAATTGAAGAATTAAATTAAAACAAATTAAAATTTAGGAGGAAACTTTTTCTTACCACCTTTGTATAAAAATTAAGTACTCAACAAAATTAGAAGCAAAAGAATTTAATTAGGGGATGGTTGGAAGGGTGTCTTGATTGTGTGGTTTGTGTAAGGCAAGGGTGTGTGGCTAACAAGGGTGTGTACAAGTTTGAAGCAATGCACAGCAGCAGTGAACGTGTAACATCCAGGATTTAGGGGTTATGTGTTTTAATTCATAATTCATGTGATGGTGTGCTTTGTGTGTGGTTTGTGTGTGTTTGGGGGTTTTTGGAACCCTAGGGAGTTGGTAGGAGCCTTAGTGTAATTTTGGGTTGAACCTGGTTGAGGGAGAGCTAAGGGAGCTAGGCCTTAAGGGAAATTAATGTGAAGAATAGGACACAAATAACCAAGTGGCAGAGTGGCAAGGGAGGCGCCACTTAGAGCATGAGGGAGTGACGCCTCAGGGAGCTAAAAGGGGACAAGGTTTGAGCTGCAGAGGCAGCATTTTGGCATTTGTTTTTGCGTCAGGAAGAGGGGAGAGTTGGATTCGGCTATGGCACTAAAAAAGAGGGGATTTGACTGAGTCAAATTATTTTAAATCTGTGGCAAGGAGAAGGGATGAGATTGGACTTAATTTGAACTCATTTGAAAGAGTGAAGTTGAGAGAAAATAGGAGAAAAACAAGGGATAGGGAGTGAGGTTGAGGTGTTGGCCGAATATGGGACTTTAGGGGGGCATAATTCGGTCATACAAGGGGAGCTAGGTGCCAAATTTACTTAGTGTAGTGATACGAATCTTTTTGTGATTTTTCTCTCTTCCAAAAACTCTATTTCCTTTTCTTTTTCTTTTGTGACCAGAAACCAAAACCTCTTAAACCTTACCTTCTCTTCTTCTCCATCTTTTCACTGATTCAACCATTTGCAAAAGCCGAAGGAACTTTTCTCCTTTTATGAAATCTTGGCCGAATCTCTTCTAAGCCTCACCCTTATTTCTTCTTTTCTTTTAAAATTTTGTCTACACTCATCTTTCGTTCTCTTCTAGAACGTTGATTCTCAAAGGTTGTTAACAAGCCGAATCGGGTTAGTAAGGTGGTAAGGATTTCTTTTTTTTTGGTTTCTCTCTTCTTTTCTTGGTTGGCCGAATTCAAGACTCTAATCATGTGTATTTGTTGACCGAAATCATGAAGGACTAGGTTGTGGGTCTTTTGCTTTTAGCTAGCGTTAAGGGTGCTAAGGAGCTCTCGGGATTCGATCCATCAAGGTAAGAAAGTAGTAGTATTCTGCCAAGAGCCACATATTTTTATGTCTTTAAGTTAAGGCCAAAATAATATGGTTCCATCTAGGGATTTCGGCAGACTTTTAGGTCCAAACGTGTGATTCCGGGATTCGATTAGTTGAGGTAAGATGATGGTAATGGTAGGCCGAAGGCCATTATTTTTGCTCATTTATGTTAGAGCCGAATCTAACATAGTTGTGTAGGAGGGAGTTCAACAAATCGCAAGGTGCAAATTGTGTAGGCTGCGGGGTTCGGGTTTAGGCGACTTTTCTAAAAAGGTGTGTAGTTATCGCACTGATCTCCTATTACTTGTATTTATTGTTGTGTATATGCATATGCATATAAGATGTGTATGATAGCCAGAAATAATGGCTGAGATGGTGGCTACCCATGGTGGGTATTCGGTTAACCAGGTCAGTGTTTCTGAGATTAATCTATCTGTGATATATGTGTGCAGTTGTGGTAAGCGTGTGACTATACTCATTTAAATGTTATTCTGTCATGATATATATATATATATGCATGGGAATCAGGATGTGAATATTGAAGGACAGGGTGTACATATTTATGTACGTGGTCTGATGTTAGCCTTGTGCTACATTGGCACTTGATGATGGCTATGTGCTACATCAAGGTGGGGTGTTGGTTATGTGCCACATCGTGGGCGGATGATAGCTGTGTGCATCACCGTGGATTGAGGATGACCTTGAGTCACCTCGTGGATACAGATATGTGGGGTCACTTAGGTGATCGGTGACTAAGCCACGGCTTTAAGCAGCATGACTTCCAAAGAGGTGTGTAGTGGTTGGAGGGTGATTTAGTAATCCCCTGGTGTGTGCGGCAGGTACGGGGGTGTGTAGCGGATGGACACTAGGTTGGGTTGGGATTCATATTGCATAATTTTGTATGTGGACTGTGTGGATGTGGGCCAAGCCCATTTGTGGAGACATGTGAAATAATTACACACTGAGTCGGTTTGACTCACCCCATTTTTTTCAAAAACATCGCAAGTGATACATGATTCTTGGACCGGGCTGGAGCAGATACGAGGTGGCCATGCAGAAGATGTTTTTACTTATTTCATGCACTTTATATTTTCAGTAATTTTGAAAATTTATTTATTGTAATAAGGGCCACTTAAAGTATTTGAGGATTGTTATTATAATTAAGTTGGATTCAAGAACAAATTAATGTTTGGGGATGTTTTATTTTTAAAAGAAATTTACACTTTCACAACTTATATTAAAGTTTTAAATCCGGAAATTTGTAACAACATAATTTTACTTAGAATTCTAAATATACCATGTTTTATAAACGACAGCAAACTTTTATGTTTTTACCCTTATGTCAAATTCTTTTCAAAACGTTTTCCTCAGTAGCATTCTAAATTCGGCCGTGGTGTTTGGGCCGGGTTTTGGGTGTTACAGAACGGCCTTGGCGTAAGCAATTGCATCGATTGGTCAGCAAATAGCGATAGCGTGGTGTAATGGAGGCAAGTGCGCAGGAGCAGTAGGCTAGTGCACGAGCAGGTATGCGGGAGCAAGCCTGCCGTGAGCGGCAGTAGCAGCATGCAGGGTGTGCCGTGCGAAGGCATGCATGAGCTGCTAGGCAGGTGCGCCAAGGGCATTTGGAGCTGCTGGCCGATTGGGGGCGGATAAACCATAATTTATACATATTTTGACCCCATGCTTGGCTTATTTTTGGATGAATTTTCATTAGATTTGAGGAATTCGATCCTCCTAATCATTTAATTTCATGTTTTACACTCTGGAGAGCTTAGGGAGTCGAAAAGAAAGAGAAACGGGCCAAAAAGGGACAAAATGGGCCTACCTCAGGAATTTACACGGCCTGGACTATCGCACAAGGGCAGACTACACGGTCGTGTGTGACAAATAGAATCGAACACGGCCTAAGCTATCGCATACGGGCGTGTCACACGGGCGTGTCCCTACCGAACCCAAGTCTAATTCTATTTGGAAAAGACTACTTGCGGGTCAAGGAAGGTGCTCCAAATCCTATATAAAAATCTTAGGGGAGGACCTAACAGAAAGGGAGATTAGATTTTAGAGATTACTCGAAGGAAGCCGTCGGAATCAACTCGAAAGCGGATTCACTCCAAGATTGAAAATCTCCATCAAGTTCTTTAAAAGTTTTTGGGTTCCCTATGTCTTGTTGTTTTCTTAATTCTATGATGTTTTCCTTTTACATTGTTTTCCTTTTACGTTATGAACTAAACTCCCTAAATACCTAGGGAGGACGAAACCTAGATGAATCTTATTATTTAGTAAATCTGAATTACATGATAAATACTTGTTCTTGTTCTTAATTATGTGTTCTTAATCCTTGTTTTATTTTTTTTTTTAGTAATATTAATTCAAGATTGATGTGCTTATTCAGTGGAGCAAAAGTCCCTGTTTAAGAGTAGATCAATCATAATTAAGCGGATTTGATTACGACCCTAGAAATAGGGCGACATAAATATGTCGGATTAGAGTCAAATCTAATAAGGGAATCCATAAATCAAGTTAATGCGACGATAGGGGTTTTAGTTAGAAAGAGATTTCAATTAATCAACCTAAAGTCAGTTGTTTTTAGTCTCGAAAGAGATATTAACATAATTTAGGGATTTCTACGGATCAAGTCAAGTGAATAAATCATTTAATTTAGAGTTAGAATAATAAGTGGAGTCTAGGTGGATTCTTCCTAGGGTATTGTCCTTATCATTGGTTTATTCGATTATTTCTTCACTCTCTGTCACGTTCATCGTTAATTAATTAGTTAATTAAATTTTAGATTGAAGCAAAACCCCTTAATTATTAGGCTAGATAATAAAAAGATAGCTATTACTAGTAATTTTAGTCCTTAAGGATACAATATTCTGGACTCACCCAAGCTATACTGCTGTTCGATAGGTTCACTTGCCTTTGTCGAAATAGTAGTTAGTTTTGAGCCCATCAAGTTTTTGGCATCGTTGCCGGGGACTAAGATATTAGGAACGCTTAATTTTTATTACTTTAGCCATTTTTTTATTGCAATTTATTTTTGTTTTTAGTTTAATTTACTAACTTTTATTTTATTTGCTTCTGGTAGGTATTGGAACCCTTCAGGACCATTGGTTTTTTACAGTTAAATTGAAAGTATAGCTAGCAGAAATCGTAGGGAGATAAGACGAAGTCTACAATACATAGAGGAAGAGCAAGAGGACGATACTAATGCTACTAAAGAGATGGCTGATAATAATCCGCTATCTCCTGTGGTTGCCGTAAATCCGATGAATCAAAGTCCTGCTCCCTGTACTATGTATGATTATGCTAAGCCCAATTTAACTGGGGCTGAATCGAGAATTGTTAGACCTGCTATTACTGCAAATAATTTTGAACTGAAACCTACCACTATTTAAATGATTCAATAGTTTGTTCAGTTTGATGGTTTGTAGGATGAGGACCCAAATACTCATTTGGCCAATTTCTTAGAGCTATGCGACACTTTTAAGATTAATGGCATTTCTGATGACGCCATTCGCCTTCAGTTGTTTCCTTTTTCCTTGAGAAATAAAGCTAAATAGTGGTTGAACTCGTTACCACGAGGTTCCATCACTACTTGGGAACAGATGACCAATAATTTTTTGTTAAAATATTTTCCGCCGACTAAAATGGCAAAGTTGAGGAATGATATCTCTTCTTTTGTACAGATGGATTTAGAAATGCTTTACGATGCATGGGAGAGGTACAAGGACTTGTTGAGGAGGTGCCCTCACCATGGGTTACCTTTATGGCTGCAGGTTCAAACCTTTTACAACGGTTTGAACCCTCAACTAGGCAATTAATCGATGTAGCCTCCTGTAGAACTCTAAATAACAAAACACCTGAAGCGGCTTATGATTTTATAGAAGAGATGACACTAAATAATTATCAGTGGCAAGTCATGAGGACAAAGCCTAATAAAGCAGCCGGTGTTTTCAACCTTGACGCGGTCACCATGTTATCTAACCAAGTAGAGCTTTTAATTAAAAAAAATTGATGGTTTGTATGGTTCTACGTAGGTACATCTGGTGATGCAGTGCGATACAAATGGAAGAGGAGTGAACAACACAGAATATCTATCCTACAACCCTAGCACAGAGAACGAACAAGTCAACTATATGGGTAATAATTCTAGACCTCAGAATAATCCTTATAGTAACACTTACAATCCAGGTTAGAGGAACCACCCAAACTTTTCATGGGGAGGACAAGGAAACCAACTACAGCAACCCCCTCCAGGCTTTCAGCCACCTTACCAACAGGAAAAGAAGCCGAACCTTAAAGAGAAGCTTACTAAATTTATCTCGGTGTCAGAAACACGCTTCTAGAACCCTGAAACCACACTAAAAAATCAACAAGCGTCGATTCAAGTTCTCAAGACTCAAATAGGATAGCTTGCTAAGCTAATATCTGAATGACCACAAGGCAGCCTGCCAAGAAACACTGAAACTAACCCAAAGGAGCAACTTCATGCCATTACTGCTCACGATGGTGAAGGGTTAGATGAACCAAAACCGAGGCAACAAAACGTGGTAGATAAAAGTAAGGTTGAGATAAGCCATAATAAACCAAAAATAGTAAGTATAGAGTACAAACCTCATGTGCCATATCCCAATGCAACGAAGAAAGACCACACAGATGAACAATTCGGTAATTTTCTTAAACTTTAAAAAAATTATATATTAACTTACCATTTATTGAAGCTCTTTCGTAGATGCTCAATTCAATAAAATTTTTAAAAGAGCTTTTGGCTAACAAACAGAAGTTAGACAATGCGTCGCATGTGGAGCTAAATGTAGTTTGCTTAGCAGTTTTACAGAATAATCTACCCCGCAAATTAAAAGATCCAGGGAGTTTTACGATTCCTTGCTTAATTGGTGGTTTATCTGTTAATAATGCTTTAGTTGATTTAGGGGCAAGTATCAATGTTATTCCTTATACAATGTTTAAACAGATAGGTCTTGGGAAACCTAAACAAACTAGGATGAGAATTCAATTGGCTGATAAAATCATTAGATTTCCTTGGGGTATAATTGAAGATGTGCTAGTCAAAATTGATAAATTCATATTCCCAGTAGACTTTGTTGTTTTAGACATGGATGAGGATAGTGACGTTCCTTTAATTTTAGGAAAACCCTTTTTAGCAACTACTAGGACCATTATTGATGTTGGTACAGGGGAATTAATACTTCGTGTAGGTGATGACATGATTAAACTCCAAGCACGTGATTCTTTCAAAATATCTAGTGATCAAGATGATACAACTCCTGTTAATGTAAGTGAACTTAATGGTCAATCTTCTTTACAGGAAATTCCTCGGAAAAAGATGACAGAGCCATGGTCTAGCTCTCATATTGAGAACAGAACTGTTCATGAGGAACGAAGGCTCTAGATCAAGGAACTAGATGAATGGAGAACACAATTTAAGGAGAAATTAAAAGTACACAATGAACCAAAGCAGAGCCATGACGAGCCTAAAAATAAAACGAGTCAAATTAAGGTTGGAGACCGAGTTCTAATGAATAATGCAAATCCTCGTGTTGCCACTTCTGAACCTAATGGAACAACCCTTTTCACGATACTTAATATTTGTTCATACGGTACAGTAGAGGTAACTCATTCCAAATTTGGCACCTTCAAGGTAAATAGTACTTGTCTAAAACCTTATTTTAACCAAATTGATAGCAGGAATGAGGAGTTTCAACTCCTTGAACCACCATGATTATGCGAATGAAAGGTGAGTCGAGCTTAGACTCTAAAGTAAGTGCTTCTCAGGAGGCAACCCGAGCACTAACATCATTAATGTCCACATTTTCGATTTTTAGCACCTAACAAAAAACTAACCAAATTAATAGGCGCAAGTTTCCCTACCCACATGGCATTACACATGGGTATGGCCGTGGCCGTGTGGACACCACGAGTAGGTACACCGGTGTGGTGGAGACCGTCTGAAAACAGGACGAAAATTTTCCCCAAAGCACGAGCTGTGATAAAATGCCACATCTGTTTGATGTGGCCGTGGTCAAAATTGACTAAAGAACACGGGATGCGATAAACCCACACGGGCGTGCCTTAAGACTGTGGGTGATACTGAGTAAGTGACAGGAGCGTGCTACACACCCGTGCCTAAAAGCCGTGGTTGAAACTAAGTAAGTCACACGGACGTGCGACACACTCGTGCCTATAGGCAGTGGTCGATACTGATTAATTAACACGTGCGTGTGAACCTCTACACAGACGTGGGAGAAATGAACGAAGCATCACACGGCTATGCGATTCAGCCATATGACCCAACACGCTCTGGGAACACGAGCGTGGGCCAAGCCTCAGACACGCCCTAAACCAACATTTACGAAACACACGGTCTAAACTTAGGGCACACGGGCGTGGGCCGTGACCGTGTGCCCCAATCCCTATTTAAATCCCCGTCTACTGTTCACTTTCTCCCCTAAATTCCCCCCCAAAACCCTAGCTGCTCTCTCAACCAAATACCCTCTCTACTCCTTTTCCCTTACTCCAACCACCATGCCCGTGCGCCACCACCACGTCCGTGCGCCGCCTTAATACCTCCATCGGTTTACTCTTCCCCCTTCACTTTTTAGTTCATTGTTCACTTTTATTACTATGAGTCCATTAGATAAGTCCCATTTTCAGATTCAGGTTGAGTTGCTAAGTATACTCATATTAATTATTAAGTTGCATTTGTCACATTTTCATTCACTATACTAATTGATACTTGACAATGATTTTGCTCTTGGTAGCTTACTGATTTTGATAATGCCATGCATTCTGGGATTCCCATTAGTCTTGTTAATTAGTCTCATTACTGTAACACTTTTAGGGTCATTGCTACTTAATCGTTATTAGTTAGTATCTTACATTGATAAATCTTTGCATCTAGGAACCACAACTTCATCACAGGTAATCCCATATTGATACTCTGGTTCACTGGTTTATATTCAGAATTTTTTGATTTATTTGGGAACGTATTCAGTGATGTTTCTACCTTACTTATGTTGAATACTTTATCTTGCAGGCACATAATGACTCTTCCACGTGGGAAAAAGACTACTGTCCCCGCTTCAAAAAAGTAGAAGGGACCAGAGCTACCTTTACGAGTGCATCTGTCGAAGTGCGCCGTCCTTTTCTACAGTTTCCCCTGAGACCCCAGGAGGAACTTTTTCAGATACTTCATGCACGACCCCTTGGCGTGGGGAGATGTATTGATTGGGCTGCCTTAGAGCAGGTTCAGCTGGCTGATACAGTTCAGACCCTATTGACTACTGACCCATGGGGGCATTTTTTTGAGATTGTCGAGCCGGCCTACTTAGAGCTTACTTTGGAGCTCTATTCCACCTTTCACCTTCAGGCGGTCATGAAAAAATTCGATGACCTAGGCACAGTCCAATTCTGCCTTAGAAGCCTAGTATGTGAGTTGAGTATCCCAGAGTTTGGGGTCACTTTGGGACTTTATACCGAGGAATTCATGGAGGACGACGACTTCGAGAACCTTCATCACCACATCCACTACTCCCCTTCTTCCTGCTGGAGAGCCTTAGTTCCTACCTCAGCTACTTACGATCCAGTCACTCCAAGGCATCAGCTCTCACCCCATCCTTAAGGTATTTACACGTCGTCCTGACTTACACTTTGATAAGTAGGCAAGAGAGCACTAGCGTCGTCACACTCACGACGCCTACTTTTTATGGAGCATGGCACATGGGCACGTGTTCGATTTAGCTTACTTCATCGACTTTACCATTCGGCATCAGACAGAGCTACATAGAAAGGGGTTCCTCTCCATTGGCCCATATGTGACGCGCCTAGCTCGATACTTTGGCCTCCTCAACACCGCAGCTCAGCTCTCCTCGCTCACGCTTATCTGGGCAGATGTCCCCACAGGGCATTTTGATGATGCTTCATGTGAGGATGATTGAGCGTCGTCGTGGGTTTGATCCTTCTCAGTACCATCTATCACAAGCCACCGATCAAGACGACCCAGAGGACACTACTGATGATGTTCCTTTACATCATGAGGAGCCACCTTCTGCGCCACCACCTCTTCATCGACTAGTTCATATGGCTGCTTCATTGACTGACATATCTGAGCAACTCACTCATTTCGGGCAGTACTACACTCAACAATTCAAGGACAATGCTCGACGATTCGACGGCCTCGAGGCGACTCTACAACAGATTTGTCAACACTTCCACATATCACCACCACCCCCACCTCACGAACCATCTGTTGATGAGGACCTTTGAGTCCATTTATTTTTTCTTTTTTTAATTTTTAAACTCTTTCTCTTTATCTTTCTTGTCTTTGATTTATATTAGTATAATTTGATTTCTTTATATCTCTTGCTGTTTATTATCGAGTAACCATAACGAAGTCCATTAATCAAACTCCCTAAAACTTTACTGATGACTCTGCAGTTTCAAAAGGTTCAAGGTGCTACTAAGGAACGAACAAACTACTGGAGTATTCTCCCCCACCTTCACCTCTGCCTAGTTCATCATGCTTCTCATTGGATCTATTTCTACAATTTTCACTTTCTAAGGATTTCATCCATAATTCAGGAAGTTTCACCTCCTTCCCTCTCTTATGATTTTCTGCTTACATTGCTATTATCTAACTTTGTATATTGAGGAAAATGTACATCTTAAGTGTGGGGAGGTTATTTAATTGATTATTAGAAAAATCCCTGAATTTTATCTTGTTCTCAAGTAATCTACTCATATTACTATTAGACTGAATTTTGATTGATTTATAATTTTTATTGATATGTTTTGGATTAAATCATAGGTAATTGTGCATTGATTATTAAACTTTAGGACATTAGAGAATCAAGCATCATAAAGTTGATCTTTTAAGAATTAAAATTGTTAGGATATTTCCCTAAATTGAGGTATTATCTTGAAATTTTAAGTTTACAGGATTGACATCAAAAACCCATAATTTTTGTGAGATTTTGAGCCTTTGGAGCATATATTCTTTCTTGATCACTTCTTTTATTGGTTATGAGTGTGTCAACACTAAATCGTTATTTTAGAACTTGCTTTGATTATGTATGTCAAGACTACACTTTTTATTTGATATACTGAGATGATAAAGGCAACAAGGATTTAACCCACTTACTCCACAAAAAGCCTAACCACATAATTAACCCTTAGTGAACCCCTTTGAGCTTTAACCATCGTCTCTTGATTTTCCCCTTTAATGATAACCCACAATTTAACTATTTTTGATTTATTAAGAATTTTTCCCTTTTTATTGACTCCTTTTTTATCGAGATTTAATTTGATCTGTTACCTAACTATGTTCGTCAATTCTAGTTGCTGAATTATTTCTTTTTAGGTACTACCTACGTATACTCATTACTTGTTCTTATTCTTAAAAAAAAAATCATGTAATTACATTCTTTATTGATTTACAAGTTAAAGTTATTATTTCAAGGGAAAGCTCACATTCTAATGTGTGAGTAGTTTTAATTTTGGATACTTATTTGTAATTCAACACTGTTTTTCTAGTTGGTAATTTACTACATTAATCTCGATTCTAACCATCTTTTTCAGCCTTTATCCACACCTTTAACGCAAGCCCAATTACAACCTTGCTAAAGACCTTTTGACTTGTGTATCATCTCATTTATAGTGGTGGAGATTTGATTTTCATGCAAGCCTATGCTAATAACTTTTCATGATTGACTTTTGAGTGCTTAATTATTGAACCTTAAACACTTCACTTGATTTGAGTGAATCTTTAGTGAGGATGTCAACTCTTGTCGATTTGGAATTAAAGGTAATTACTTAGATGAAGGGGAATACCTATGATTTTATGATTCAAATGTTTGACTTGGATTGTTTGAAATTTTGATGCTCTTTTAAGTAGAATTCTCAATACATGATTATGTGTGAATTATTTCAAAACATTATTGGTGAAAATTATAAGTGGAGAAGAATCTATTTTGATTGTGAGTTGAAGATTTTGCTTGAGGACAAGCAAAGGCTTAAGTGTGGGGATATTTGATAAACCATAATTTATACATATTTTGACCCCATGCTTGGCTAATTTTTGGATGAATTTTCATTAGATTTGATGAATTTGATACTCCTAATCCTTTAATTTCATGTTTTACACTCAGGAGAGCTTAGGGAGTCAAAAAGAACGAGAAATGGGCCAAAAAGGGACAAAATGGGCCTACCTCAGTAATCAACACAGCCTGGACTATCGCACACAGGTAGACCACACAGCCCTGTGTGACGAGTAGAATCGAACACGGCCTAAGCTATCCTACATGGGTGTGTCCCTGCCAAACCCAAGTCTAATTCTATTCAGAAAAGACTACTTGTGGGCCAAGGAAGGTGCTCCAAAGCCTATATAAACACCATAGGGAGGACCTAACAGAACACGGAGAGTAGATTGCAGAGATTACTCAAAGGAAGCCGTCGGAATCATCTCAAAAGCGAATTCACTCCAAGATTGAAGATCTCCATCAAGTTCTTTAGAAGTTTTTGGGTTCCCTATGTCTTGTTGTTTTCTTAATTCTAAGATGTTTTCCTTTTACGTTATGAACTAAACTCCCTAAATACCTAGGGAGGATGAAACCTAGATGAATCTTATTATTTAATAAATCTAAATTACGTGATAAATACTTGTTCTTGTTCTTAATTATGTGTTCTTAATCCTTGTTTTAATGTTTTCAGGAATATTAATTCAAGATTGATGTGCTTATTCAGTGGAGCAAAAGTCCCTGTTTAAGAGTAGATCCATCATAATTAAGCGAAGTTGATTGCAACCTTAGAAATAGGGCGACATAAATCTACCAGATTAGAGTCAATCTAATAAGGGAATTCATAAATCAAGTTAATGGATGGTATGGGTTTTAATTAGAAAGAGATTTCACCTAATCAACCTAGAGTCAGTTGTTTTTAGTCTCAAAAAAGATATTAACATAATTTAGGGATTTCCAAAGGTCAAGTCAAGTGAATAAATCATTTAATTCAGAGTCAGAATAATAAGTGGAGTCTAGGTGGATTCTTCCTAGGGTATTGTCCTTATCATTGGTTTATTCGATTATTTCTTCACTCTCTATCGCGCTCATCGTTAATTAATTAGTTAGTTAAATTTTAGATTGAAACAAAACCCCTTAATTATTAGGCTAGATAATAAAAAAGATAGTTGTTACTAGTAATTTTAGTCCTTGAGGATACGATATTCCGGACTCACCAAAGCTATACTACTGTTCGATAGGTGCACTTGCCTTTGTCGAAATATTAGTTAGTTTCGAGCCCATCGGGGGCTACTGGTCAGTGCTATTGCTGGTGGTTAGGAGCTGTGGCACTTGGTGGTTTTTGGATACTAGTATCGATGGTGGAACGGGTGAATGGAGGTTGGTGGAGTTGATAGTGAAGAGGGTAAGAGTTCAATTAGAATTCTTAGAACAATTTAATAGTTAAAATATTCTAAGTTCTAATTCTACACAAAGTTAATAACAATTAATAATTAATATGATGCATATTAAATTACTATTGCTATTAGTTTATTAAAATAAAAAACTATTAATTAAAATATGATCAAATTTAAACAAATCTTGAATCTATGCAAAGTTAATAATAATTAATATATATAATTATACACTAGTTATTATCATCTTATTTATTAAAATTAAATTAAGAACATTTATTTTAGATGCATTTGAAAATATTTACAAAAAGAGACATCTAATTTTTTAGTTTTACAAAAAGAACAACCAAAATTTGAAAATAATTCAATTAAGTACTTATACTTAAAGAAAATTTGAAAATTGAGTTGCGATTAAGACTTGGATCAAAATTGACCCTTTTATTTGAAAAAATAAAAATTTATTTTGCTATTTAGGGAATAATTGCTCGGACGATTATGTTAAAATCAATTTCAAGAAAGATTGGAGGGGTTACAAGCGGTCCCGCTTAAGTTTTAATCTTCTAGACATAATTTATTTAAACATACTAATCCCGAAAATATACCCTAAATCATTTATTAAGAAAAAAAAAAGAAAAATTAAATATATGATAAAATGAACGAGACTGTATCCCGCTCAATTTTACCCCACCAGTAATGTGATTTTAACTTACCTTGAAAGAACATTCATTTGGAATTGAATAACAAGACTTGCTGACCTGCTTCAAATTCTCGAACTCGAATGTGCTTGTCATGCCATCTTTTAAGTCTTTCCTTGAATAGTTTGGCATTATCGTATGAGAACATTTGAAACTCTTCTAACTCATCGAGTTGCAGCATCCGTTTCTCTTTAGCAAGCTTAAGATCCAAGTTGAGTTGTTAGTGAGCCCAGTAAGCTTTGTGTTTTAACACTAAGGGCAGATGATAGGCTTTTCCAAAGACCAACCTATAAGGTGACACCCCTAAAGGTGTCTTGTATGCTGTCCCGTAGGCCATAAAGCATCATCCAGTCTTTTGGACCAATCTCGTCGGTTCGAGCAAACTACCTTCTTGATTATGCCTTTGATCTCATTGTTTGCTAGTTTAGCTAGCCTATTCGTCTGTGGATGGTAAGCTGTGGCAACCTTATGCATCACTCCATGTTTGTCGAGTAACCATTTCAACCATTTATTCACAAAATTAGGGTTCCAAACCTTGTGAACACATGCTTCTACAAAAACTTCATCACAACCTTAGCATCGTTCGTTAGATATGCCTGGCCTCAACCCACTTAGACACATAGTCTACTGCTACCAATATGTACTTGTGACCAAAAGACGGAGGGAAAGGGCCAAGAAAGTCAATACCCCAAAAATCAAATAATTCTACCTTAATGATCTTTGTTCGAGGCATCTCATTTTTGTTGGTAATGTTTCCAACCCTCTAGCATCGATCACAACTCTTTATGTAAGCATACACATCTTTGAATAGCATTGGCCAAAAGAATTCGGCTTGTAATACTTTGGCTGCAATACGTGTACCTCTGAAATGTCCCCCACTTGGAGCTGTGTGGCAATGATATAGAATCTTATGTACTCCATCTTTTTCCATGCATCTCCTGATCATTTGATCTGCACACTTTTTGAACAAGTATGGCTCTTCCCAGAAATAGTATTTCACATCGTGAAGCAACTTTTTCTTTTGATGATACGTCTAATCAATCGGCATCAAACCACAAGCTAAATAGTTAGAAAAATCAACAAACAAAGAGATATTATGGACATGATTTACCTTAAGTATCTACTCGTCTGGAAATGTCTCCTGAATGGGTATAAATGGAGAATTCCCTTATCACAACTCCAATCTGGATAAGTGATTTGCTACTTGATTTTCTACTCCATTTCGATCTTGAATTTCTAGATCGAATTCTTGGAGTAAAAGTACCAATCGGATCAATCTCGGCTTAGCATCTTTCGTGGCAAGTAAATACTTAATATCCGAATGGTCAGTATAGATAGTCACTTTGGTACCTAAAAGATAAGATTGAAACTATTCAAAAGCAAACACAATAGCAAGTAACTTTTCCTCTGTTATTGTATAATTCAATTAAGCTCCCGTCAGAGTCTGACTTGCATAGTAGATAGGATGAAAAACTTTGTTCCTTTGCTGGCCCATCACAGCTCCTATCGCGAAGTCACTTGCATCACACATTCGTTCAAATGGCAAATCTCAGTCTGGGGTGAGGATTATAGGTGTCGAAACTAAATGAATCTTTAAATCATTGAAAACTCTTAAGCACTTCTTATCAAATTTGAACATCGTGTCCTTCTCCAGCAATTTACATAAGGGTTTAGCAATTTTAGAGAAGTCGTTGATAAATCTCCGATAGAAACTGGCATGGCCCAAAAAGCTCTTAACACCCTTTATAGATGTTAGAGGTGGGAGTTTCTTAATAACATCTACCTTTTCTTTATCTACCTCGATTCCATGTCTCATTATCCGATGCCCTAGAACAATACCTTCTTGTACCACGAAATGACACTTTTCCCAGTTGAGTATGAGGTTTGTTTCTTCGCATCGCCTTAGAACCTTGGCTAGATTGGCTAAGCAATCATCATATGTATCTCCGAATACTGAAAACTCATCCATAAAAACTTCCAAATACTTCTCAACCATGTCAGCAAATATAGACATCATACATCTTTGAAATGTAGCAGGTGTATTACATAAACCAAATGGCATGCGTCTAAATGCAAATGTACCGTATGGGCATATGAATGTTGTCTTGTGTTGATCTTCTGGTGCTACTGTAATCTGATTATACCCCGAGCATCCATTGAGAAATAGTAATAGTCTCGCCCCGGGAGTCTATCCAGCATTTGGTTTAAGAACGGCAAAGGAAATTGATCTTTCCTAGTCGCCTTGTTCTGCTTCCGATAATTGATACAAAGTTTCCATCCTATAACCGTTCTAGTCAGTATCAACTCATTATTTTTGTTCTCAACGACAGTAATACCTCCTTTCTTTGGCACGCAATGGACCAGAATTACCGACAAACTGTCAGAGATAGGGTAAATTATACCTACATCTAACCACTTAATGATTTCTTTCTTTACCATATCATTCATGATGGGGTTCTATCTTTGTTGTCCATCAATCGTCACTTTCTCGCCATCTTCAAATGGACTAATGCCACGAATATCAGCTATGGTCCATCCGATAGCCTTCTCGAATTGTTTCAACACTAGTATGAGTTTCTCTTCATGCTCTTCAGTCAATTTTGTTGAAACGATCACAAGTAAAGTAGAAGCATTACCTAAATAAACATATTTTAAATATGAGGGAAGAACCTTCTGTTCTAATTTAGGTGGCTCTTCAATTGACACTTTTGGTTAGGCATAATCCCTATTCTCTAATTCCAAATACTTAAAGCAGGATTGCGGATTAAATCCCATTTAATTAGCTTCTAGCGAAGCCAAGTATTCCTCTCCCTCTTCATCACTTAGAGGGTAACGTAGTTGAATTCCTTTTCCAAGATTAATTCCTCTAAATTGGACACTGCAAAACAATCATCAAGTGTGTCACGAAATTGCATAGACTTAAAAAACATTAAATGTTACATGGTCTTCCTAAACACGCATAGTAAGCTCGCCCTTCTGCACATCGATAAGGGTCCTTCCAGTTGCTAGGAAAGGCCTTCCTAGGATGATTGGCACCTCTTTATCTGCTTCAAAGTCTAAAACAACAAAGTCAGCAGGGAAAATTAATTTATCTACACGTACCAATACATCCTCAATTTTTCCTTCTAGATGTACTAAAGATCGATTTGCTAATTAAAATGTAATCATAGTAGGTCTAACTTCACCTATCCACAACTTTCTGAATATGGACACGGGCATCAAGTTGATGCTCCAACCCAAATCGCATAGTGCCTTACCACAATAAGTTGCTCCAATGTTGCAAGGTATCATAAAACATCTAGGATCTTTTAACTTTAGGGGTAGTTTATCTTGAATATATGCACTGCATTCCTTCGTTAAGGCTATCGTGTAACAGTCTGGTTTAGACCCTAGTCGGAATAGTGGTTTCGGGACCACTAATTCGAGTTAGAAAAATATTTTAATATTCTTTTCTGTGTCTATTATATGTGATTTAGCATGTGTGAAAGATTGGTATGAAAATTTTATTGTTTGTATGTTTAATTTGATAAAAGGACTAAATTGCATAAAGGGTAAAATGACATTCTATATGATAATGTGCTCATTTGAGTTGGCTTTTAAATGTAGTGATCTTATGAGGCAATTAATCCATTTTATAAGTTAGTTGATGGCAAAGGACAAGTATTGAAACACCCCAAACCCGGCCCATTCGTTACGACCGAATTTGAAATGCCACTGCGGAAAACGTTTGAAAATATTCTTACTTAAAAGTAAATACCGTTAAAAATTTGTTTCCTTGAATAAAACATTTTCGTAATTTAAAACATTCTAAGTAAAAATTAAGTTGTTATAAAAATATCCGGATTAAAACTTTATTATACATTTTAAGATATAGATTTGTCGAAAATAAACCGGTTTCAAAATAATAATTCAATCGTCACTTTGCTTTAACATAATAAAAATACTCAAATAGAAATACCTAAATACTTTAATGGGCCTTATTACAATAAACACTTAATCAAAATACTGAGAATATAAATACTTAATTAATTAAAACAACTTTCTGCATGAAAATCTGCTTTTGCATGGCCACCTTTGTATCCACTCCAACCCGGTCCAAAAATCACGATCACCTGCGATGTTTAATAAAAATTTGGGTGAGTCACACGGACTCAGTGTGTAATTAATCCACTGAATTTCCACCCACATGTTAACCATATAATAACCCATATAACAAATAGTAATGCAACATTATTCACATGAGTTCACTTGTTGGGCTTGGCCCATAACCATATCACATTCTTATAATAGTGTAATTAACCACATGCTTCCACATACTGGGCTTGGCCCTTACCACAGTGAATCCACTTCACATACTGGGCTTGGCCCATTTCACATTAATCCACATCACATATTGGGCTTGGCCCATTTTCACATATATTCACATGCAAAGTTATGCAATTATGATGCCCAACCCAGCCTAGGGTCCATCCTCTACACACCCCGTATCCAGCCTACCACACACCAGGGGATTATTAAATCACCCTCTCTTTTTCACTCCAAAAAGGCAATCAATGCCGTCCACGTGCAATTAAGCACAAAAATCCACAACGTGACCTCAGTCAGCGCCAATCCACGATGTAGCCGTAGCTAACACCAAAACCATGATGGGACACATAGTCACTCATCAACCACGATATGGCACATAGTCGATATCAACCACGATGAGGCACATAGCTACTCATCAAGCCACGCGAACTTAATCGCAAATAATTCACAATGTGACCTCAGTCAACGTCAATCCACGATGTAGCTCAAGGCTAACATCAAACCACGTACTCGAAGTACACCCTGTCCTTCTTTCATATCATATCCCACCCATGCACATGCAACATGAAATAGTGCCATGATAATGCATGAGCATGTTCATCAAACATATCATCACATATACATATTAATAACCACATCATAGATTTAGTACTTACGACTGGACACGATATACCTCTTGAGGGTATCCATATCACAATTTCCACTGCACTAATTAGCACATTCATAACACATACACATATAACACAAATACCCGGAAAACGGTGTGTTAATCACACACCTTTTAACTCGAAGAACTATGCTTTCGATCCCGATGCTATCGCTAAGCGAAACTACGGCTATTTGCCTGCTTTCTTGCTCTGACGTTGGTCCACACCCCGGTGGCCAATCCCTAATCGTAAACCGCTCTCCTTTTGAACTTGGGGATAGGGACTATCCCTTTACCTTCTCGTTCGGCATCCATGTTCATTAATGATTTCTTAATCAGAACCAAATGGTTAAACACTAATACTTTAATCTAAATATTTCGAATCGAAACTACACTTACTAAATATCCTTACCACAATGATCTGAATCCCGAAACTTGCCCTTATGCCTATCGATTTGCCCTTAACACCAAAGTACTCAATCGGTCAACCCTTAATATCCAAAATATGGCTTATAGCCGAATATCACATAACACTTACCTAACTTACCGAAAATCCCAAATCACCACTTGCTCCTTGAACAGTCGAAATCCCACTATTACACGTTTGCTTTGAAGAGCCTAAAGTAAGTAGTCAACAGCACCCTCCTTTAAAGATTCGGCTTCTGAGAACAACAATGGTGGTTCTGCACTTTATGATCTCAAGAGAAGAAAGGAGAAGGAGAAAGCTATAAGATTCAGCTAAGGCTTTAAATCACAAGAAATATTCGGCTACAAGGGAATTTGGGGTTGGAAGAAATAAAAAGATGAATAAGGGAAAAGTAGAAGAATTTCAGCAATGGAGATTAAAAGATGAACAAACAATTTCGGCACTTAGAAAATTCAAGAAAGAAAGAAATATAAATGGCTTTTGCACAAGAGGAAGAACGGCACAAGTAATAGGAAAAAGAAACTAAATTCGACACCCCCTCCTTGTAAAGCTTCAAAATCGACTAGGCACCCCAAAGAGTCCCTCATTCGGCCACCTTATCAATTCATTAACAAATTCCTCACAAATCTCCTATTATCCCTTCTTTATCACTTTACCAAGTAAAATAAAATAAACCATCACACTATCTCCTCTATTATCTTGTCAAATAAAATAAAATAATCCAACCTTAATCCCTTATCTACTCATAAATAAACTAAAGCCACAATTATCTTCTAACTGTTTATTTAAACTAAATAAAATAAATTAATAATTATCCTACCTTTTTAAAAATAAACAAATCACATAATTATCTCCTATATCTACCAACTTAAAATAAATAAAATAAAACTACCTTTATCCTATATCCTAGCCGAAATTCAAAATAAAATCCAGCTTAATCCTCACCCAATTAAAAGTCCAATTGCAGTCCATTACTCCCTTCTCTCTTGGCGCCAAAAACATAAAATAAAATGCCTATTTGCTGCCCCCAAGGTTCGAACATGAGACCTGCTGGAGCAAGCTTACAGGTAACGCCCCAGGCCACTCTACCACGGCGTCTTTTTGTGACATAAACTCGCCACAATTTCTTTTAAAGCGTCCTTCACCTAGCTCCCCCTTGTCTTAACGCCAAAAGCAAAAATAAACCACTACTTGCTGCCGCCGCGATTCGAACCCAAGACCTGCGCCAGGCGCCACTTCCAGGCCCTTAAGTGGCACCTTGCAGCCACTTTACCAAGGCCTGTTTTATGCCAAACACGCCTAAGATTTTTCCTTTAAGGCCTCCCTGGCCTTGCTCCCCTTTAATGCCAAAAATAAAACTCCCAAGTGCGATTCCTGCCGCTCGAACCCCTTCCCTGCTGAAGTCCCCTTGCACCTTAGTGCCCCAAGCCACTTTGCCAATTAACTCCTTATGTCCTAAACCGCACATAATTTCTTTTAAGGCCTCTTTGCCTAGTTTCCTCTTTTTAACCTAAAATCCAATTATTTCCTAAAGCTTTCACCTTCATTTTAGAGTTCTAAAAACTCTTAAAACATCTCCAAATACCCTTAAAACCCACTAGTAGATCTAACATAATTAAGCAGAGTTGATCGGGCGCCTAGATATAAGGTTACGAGATTTTTCCGGATTAGGGATAAACCTAATATGGAAATCCATTGATCGATTTACTGCTTTCCTAGGGGGTTATTATAAGCGAACGAGAGTTCCACTAATTAACCTAGGATTAGACGTTAGTCACTTCGAGAGAGGGTTTAACATAGGTTAGGGAGTCTCACGGATCAAGCTAAGTAAAAGAAATCATATAATTTAAGGTTAGATAATAAGAGAAGTCTAGGTGGATTCTTCCCGAAGGAATCATAAAAATCAACTGAGTCTTTTTCAAGTTATCCCCAAATTCATCTTTTTGTCTTTGTTTCCTTAGTTTAGTTGTCGTCAATTTAGTTTAAAAGCAACCTTTATCTTAGTTAGGTTAAATAATAAAAAGAAAGTGAGTATTAATACTTTAGTTCCTTTGGGTTCGATATCCGGTCTTGCCTAAGCTATACTACTGTTCGATAGGTACACTTGCCTTTAATCGTTGTCAGAGTTAGTTTCCAGGTTTGATCATTCTTTTATAAATTTTAAAACTCTGATTTATAGCGATCACACACCCATGTTCGTGGCCGTGCCTACCACACGACTAAGACACAGGTCCATGTCTCTGCCTGTGTGTTTACTACAAGGCTTACTGACTTGCAAAACCAACATGCAGGGGACACACGGCCTGGTCAGACACCCATGGGACTGACCGTGTGTCACACACAGCCTAGACACATGCCTGTGTGCCTACCCGTGTGGACAAGAACAAGGCTATTTGCCAAGCTCTTTCATCCTTCTAAATCATTCAAGCATAAATTCATAACCAAATAACCCAATAACACACCTACACAATCATGAATAATCTCATTCTTTCATTATTAATAGCATTGAGCTATTAACTATGGCCATGTACAAAAGAATTCATCTATAAGGAGCCAATACGCACTTGGCCAAAATAACAAACATTTTACCTAGTCTAGCCCCTATACATGCCATACTCAAAATGCTAATTAAAAATATACAGAGATGAGCTAATAGTGTGGGTGGTCTTCTGATTATCTTCGTATCCCAACCCGACTCTTTAACTCTATAAAACAAGGGAAAAAGAAAGGGGAGTAAGCTTTAAAGCTTAGTAAGTTTACATGTAAACAATAAACATAATAACATGTGCTAAACAATAAATAGCATTTTAGATTCCAAAATCATGCTTACTCATTCATCTCTTACCACAATCCAACCATATCACAACCAAATGCTCTTATTATTTCACATACATCCCTGCACTTGATTACCACATAATCACATGAAACAACACATCACAATTACACAATAAATCATTCTTAGTAATATCAAACACTCGGTGGTATCGTACTTAACCACCATTTATTGTTAACAGGGTGGTATCGCACATAGCCCACCCACAAGAATATTTACGGTGGTATCCCACTTAGCCTACCAAATAACACTAACGGTGGTATCGCACACAGCCCATCGTGAATAAGTGGTAAGGTGGTATCGTACATAGCCCACCAACAAAATAATTAAGGTGTTATCGCACATAGCCCACCATTATTTACTACGGATGAGATTCCACATCTATATATCTATTTCAACATTCATACGAAATTTTATTCATTGTCTACCCAATCCAATCTATTTAAATCATAGGTGCTCTCAAAAATACAATGCACCAATAAATAACAGCATATGAATTTAAGATGCATCATTTACACATAAACTTACCTCAGTGCAAAATGTGTTAATGTGCGGTTTAATCCGAAACCTTGCCTTTTCCCTGGTCAAGGTTAATTTTGCACTCTTCTTGATCTATAACAACAAAATTCACTCCTTTAATACATTTTATGATCGTAATGGATCATAATCTCTACTTAGCCAAAACGACCATTTTGCCCTTGTACTATGGCAAATTTACGATTTTGCCCCTAGGCTCGTGAGTCATTTTTCAACACATTTTCTCATTAAATAAGCCTAGCTGAACATTTATTCCTCTTACAACAACCCACAAATCTAACTATTTCATGCATTTATTACCAATTTACAACATTTATAACTGAGTCCCATTTAGGTGTTTTCATGACAGCACCTTTCACAAAAGTTGTTTCTCATCTCCCCAACATTCATTTTCTTCCATAAAAACTCAGCTAACAACATAAACCTCTCTTGGCAAGTCCCTAAACTTTTAACCATTTCACAAATTAGTCCCCTTATTAGCTAGCTTAAACTTTGGGGACTCCAAAAGTACAAAAATTATCAAATAAAACCACCAAAACCACTTACTTGCAAGGAGATAGCTTAGCTGAAAGTTTCAACCCCAAAAACTTTATTTTTCTCTTCAATTTTCGGTGGAAGAAGGAGGGTGAATAGTTAAAGATGATAACATCTTTTATTCATCTTATTTTATTCATTTTTATCACCTAATTTCCACCAAATTTGACCAACATTTAATATCTTGTCTCTTTAGCCTCTATATGGCCAGCCATCACTCATCCAATGGCCTAATTTCACTTTAAGGACCTCCAATTTGATATTCTTTGGCTATTAGACACCCCTCCCCCTTATAATGAAACTTTCGCACTTTATGCGATTTAGTCCTTTTTCACAATTTCACATACAATTACTAAAATTAAAGCACCAAATCTTTTATATAGCCATATATTAATGTTATAACACATAAAGTAATATCAAAATAATTTTCCTCAACCTCAGATTAGTGGTCTCGAAACCACTGTTCTAACTAGCCCCAAAATCGGGCTGTTACAACTATCCCCCCTTTAGAGATTTTCGCCCTCGAAAATCTTACCGGTAAAAAGGTTTGGATATTGTTCTCTCATGGCTTCTTCCAGTTCCCACGTAGCCTCTTCCACACCCTGTTTTTGCCATAACACTTTTACTAAAGCTATAAATTTATTCCTCAACAGTTTCACTTCTCAAGCCATAATCTTAATTGGTTCCTCTTCATACGTCATGTCCGGTCGTATCTCAATTTCCGATGGAGGGCTCACATGCAAAGGATCGGAAGATATTGTCGCAACATCGACACATGAAACACGTTGTGTATTTTCTCTAACTCTACCGACAAAGCCAACTGGTATGTCACTGGCCCAACTCTTTCGATAACCTCATACGGCCCTATGAATCGTGGACTCAGTTTGCCCTTTCAACCAAATCTCAATAATTTCTTCCGCGGGGATACCTTTAGAAATACTTTGTCACTCACTTGAAACTCGATTTCTGTTCTTTTCAAATCCACGTATGACTTTTGTCGGTCCGAAGCAGCTTTCAGACTATCTCGAATCACTTTCAGTTTCTCCTCGATCTCTTTAACTGGATTGACCCTATGAATTTGTTTCTCACTAAGCTCGGTCCAATACAAGGGAGTTTGACACTTACGACCATACAAGGCTTCACACGGTGCCATTTGTATACTCGATTGATAACTGTTGTTGTAAGAAAACTCAACCAAAGGTAGATATCTCTCCCAATTACCTCCAAACTCTAACACACAGCATTGGCCATTGGTTTGAGGATGGAATGCGATACTAAAATTCAACCTTGTACCTAAGGTTTCCTATAACTTCTTCCAAAACATCAAAGTAAATCTCGGATCTCTATCCGAGATAATAGATACAGGCACCCCATGTAATCTCACCACATCAGCAATATA
The DNA here is from genome assembly GCA_025503065.1 of Gossypium bickii. NCBI lineage: Eukaryota > Viridiplantae > Streptophyta > Magnoliopsida > Malvales > Malvaceae > Gossypium > Gossypium bickii. Next base: position 103,476,480 of record CP106710.1, on the reverse strand, counting down.
CAACTCGGCCAACTTATCAAGAGCATAATCAACGCGCACCAGTATAAAGTGAGCCGACTTCGTTAGTCTATCCATAATAACCCACACAGCATCTTTCTTTCTCGGAGTCATAGGCAACCCGATTACAAAATCCATAGTGATTCGATCCCACTTCCACTCGGGAACCATTACCGGTTGAAGTAATCCCGAACGTACCTGATGCTCGGCTTTTACTTGCTGACAGACCAAACATTTTGTAACAAACTCGGAGATATCTCTTTTCATGCCCAGCCACCAATAAAATCTCTTCAAATCATTGTACATTTTCTTGCTATCGAGATGCACTGACAAATAACCACCGTGTGCGTCATGTACAATTTTCCGGATCAACTTATCATCTTTCGGTACACAAATCTTGTCGTGAAACATCAAACAACCATCCGAACTCATTCGAAAATCATAATCTTTTCCCGATTCACACTTAGCTCTCTTAGCTTGCATCTCATCATCTTTCTTTTGAGCCTCACATATCTGTTGAATAAATAATGGTCTAGACTTCAGCTCGGCTAACATAGCACCATCATCAGACAACGCTAAGCTAGTACTTATAGCCCTCAAAGCTACAGAGATTTTCTACTCATGGCATCCGCAACTACATTTGCTTTCCCCGGATGATAATCAATTACTAGCTCATATTCCTTCAATAATTCGTGCCACCGCCGCTATCGCAAATTCAAATCCTTTTAATCCATCAAATACTTCAAACTCTTATGATCGGTGAAGGTTCGACATTTCTCACCATATAAATAATGTCGCTAAATATTTAATGCGAAAACAATTACAACCAACTCCAAATCATGAGTCAGATAATTCTTCTCATGCGGTTTTAGCTGTCTCGAGGCGTAAGCGACTACCTTAATCTCTAGACCACAAATTCTTTCCCTGACCCCGGTAGTACCAAAACCAGCGCCTCAATCAACAATGTTTTCAATCTCTCAAAACTCTATTGACATTTCTTAGTCCATTCAAATTTGACATCCTTATGCAACAATTTCATCATCGAGGTAGCAATCATGGAAAGCCCCTTTACGATTCGTCTGTAGTACACCGCTAAGCCCAAAAAGCTTCTGACTTACGACACATTTCTTGGTGATTTCCACTCCACAATAGTTGAGATCTTACTTGGATCAACTCTAATACCATCACCCGACACAATGTGTCCTAGGAATCTGACCTCTCAGAGCCAAAATGCACTCTTGCTAAATTTAGCATACAGCTGTTTGTCTCTAAAAGTCCGCAAAACGATTCTCAGATGCTCTGCATGATCACTCTCATCCCGAGAATAAATCAGTATGTCGTCGATAAAGACAACTACAAACTTGTCCAAATATGATCGGAAAACACGGTTCATTAGATCCATAAAAATCGTAGGAGCATTTATTAGACTGAACGGCATGACAAGAAACTCATAATGGCTATGCCTCGTCTGAAATGCAGTTTTCGATACATCTTGCTCCTTAACCCTCAACTGGTAATAGCTAGACCTTAGGTCTATCTTAGAGAACATCGTAGCTCCCTTCAGTTGGTCAAATAAATCATCTATCCTTGGCAAAGGATACTTATTCTTCATAGTCACTTTGTTGAGCTGTCTGTAGTCTATGCACAATCCCATTGACCCATCTTTCTTCTTCACAAAAAGCAAGGGAGCACCCCACAGTGAATAGCTTGGTCTTGCAAAAGCCTTATCCGTTAACTCTTGTAACTAAACCTTCAGTTCTTTCAACTCCAATTGTGCTATCCTATATGGAGCAATCGAGATAGGTGCCATTCCCGGAACAAACTCAATCCCAAACTCAACCTCTCAAACTGGAGGTAATCCAGGTAACTCCTCTGGAAACACATCTGGATATTCGCATACCACCAGCACTGACTCAATCTTTACCTCTAACTCTTGAGTATTTAGCAAAAGAAAATGAGATAAGACTCGTATCCTTTCCTCAAATATTTCTCGGCTACTATAGTTGAAATTATCACTGGCAGATTATCTGATCTACGTGATTCAACTCGAATGACATCACTATTTTTTCATTTCAATTCAATAAACTTGCTAACACAGTTCACTAAAATATTATAGGCAGTCAACCAATCCATGCCAAGAATCAAATCAAAATCATCAAATGGCAACAACATAAGGTTTGCAGGAAAACAATGACCTCTAGCTGTCAAAGGACAATTCCTACACACCTTGTCAACTAGCACATGTTTGCCTAACGAGTTTGACACCTTTACTATAAATTCTGTAGACTCAATAACCATGCTCATACTAGATGCCAGTTTCTTGCAAATATATGAATGGGTAGACCCTGGATCAATCAAAGCAATAATAGAAGTTTCATGAAGAAAAAAAGTACCCGTTATCACATCTGGAGATGATGCCTCATCGCGAGCGTGAATGGCATAAGTCCTTGCAGGTGCCCGACCCTCTGGTCTCACAGTAGAATCTGAAAGCGCTCCTCTACCACTAGTCTCACCTCCCGGGTTCTTTTGTGGTCTACCCCTTGAAGATACATTGCTTGATCTTATCTCTTACTTTCTTTCTTTGTCATCCCTTTCAGGGCAATTTTGGATGAAATGATCGGGTGAACCACACTTGTAACAGTTTCTGCTATTCCCCTAACACTCCCTCGTGTGTTGTCTTCCAAAATTTGGACACTCTGGTTTGGACTTCGAATACCCACACTTGCCATCGAACTGGTTTGAACTTTCGAGCCTGAATATGTGCTACCTCGGCTTCTATGTGAATATCAAATTGACGTAGTCGTCCGAGGGTTTACTTCCTTGGACCTCTTCAATAGAACTTGGTATGATTTACTCATCGACCTTTTTCTTGCATCTCGGGCCTCACTCACAGCCTTTCTCTTTTCCTTATTCAGTTCTTCGACCTTGTATGCTCTATCAACCAACACTACAAACTCTTTTAGCTTCAAGATCCCAACTAGAAGTCTGATATCCTCATTTTGTCCATCTTTAAACCTCTTGTACAAGATAGCTTCTGTAGACACGCACTCTTATATATACTTGCTGAGCCTAACAAATTCGCGCTCATATTCTGCCATAGTCATTTTCCCTTGCTTTAACTCAAGGAATTCCTGCCGTTTCTGATCAACAAATCGGTGACTTATATACTTCTTTCGGAACTCTTCCAAAAAGAAGTCCCACGTCACTCTCCTTTGGAACCACTTATGTCAATGTTTTCCACCAATGGTATGTCGAGTCCCTCAGCAAAGACACAGCGCATTTTAAGCTCTCCTCGGGTGTACAAGAGAGTTCACCAAATACTCTCATTGAGTTCTCAAGCCAGAACTCCGTCCTCTCGGGGTCATCATCTATATTAGCTCTGAAATCCTCAACCACTTGCTTCCAAATCTTGTCTACCGGGGGCTTGGTTATCCTTACTACATCTATACCTTGAGGAGCCACTGGAACTGGCTGAGGTATAGGAGGGGGTGGAGGAGGTTGAGCATTAGGATTTACTCGTACATACTCCGTGTACCAATTACTCATCATTTTGAGAAATGTTTTCCGGGCCTCTTCTCTTCGACCCATAGTCTCGGGTCCACTTTCTACAGGCGCAGTCCCTTGCGCGAGAGCCGATGAGTTACTAGCTGCGTCATCAGCAGCCACTTGATCCGGATCCATTACTATATGAAAACAAAGTTTAGAATTGTTAGAAGCCACCACACTATCAATATACACTTATGGCATGTATAGCTAGACTCTAACACATGCTACGATAGTCCAAGAACCGACTAAACCATAGCTTTGATACCACTAAATGTAACAGCCCTCACCCGTATTCCACGCCGGAACCGTATACGAGGCATTACCGTACTTAACTTACATGGTCATACAACTTTGGGCTATCAAATTCCATTCCAAATTAAAAAATTTTCCATACACACCTCTAATATTCTTATAATGGGCCTACGATGCCCTAAACATGCTTCTGAGAGGTTTCGAAAATTAATCAGAAACTTTCACGCACTTTGAAAAAAATTTTCCCTAAACAGGGGCTAGACGCCCGTGTGAAATGGGACACGCCCATGTGGGCGGCCGTGTGGTCACACACGCCCATGTCCCTTACCCATGGTCAACACTGACTTATTTCACACCGCCGGACACACGCCCGTGTCCCTTACATGGCCTCAACATGTCATCACCTCACTATGGTCACATGGCCAAGGAACACGCTCGTGTCCTTAGACTGTGTTTTTTGAATTAAATTCCAATATCAAGATGCAGACTTTACACAGCCTGGGCACACACAAATGTTCATGGTCGTGCCTACCACACGGCTGAGACACACGGCCGTGTCTCTACCCGTGTGTTTACAACAAAGCTTACTGACTTGCAAAACCAACATGCAGGGGGCACACAGCATGGTCACACACCCATGGGACTAACCGTGTGTCACACACGGCCTAGACACATGCCCGTGTGCCTACCCCTGTGGACAAGAACAAGGCTATTTTCCAAGCTCTTTAATCCTCCTAAATCTTTCAAGCATAAAGTCATAACCAAATAACCCAATCATATACCCTACACAATCATGAATAATTTCATTCTTTCACTGATTAATAGCATTGAGCCATTAACTATGGCCATGTACAAAAGAATTCATTTATAAGGATCCAATACACACTTGGGCAAACTAACAAACATTTCACCTAGTCTAGCCACTATACATGCCATACTCAAAATGCTAATTCAAAATATACCAAGATGAGCTGATAGTGTGGGTGATCTTCTGATTATCTTCGTATCCCAACCCGGCTCTTTAACTCAATAAAAGAAGCGAAAAAGAAAGGGGAGTAAGCTTTAAAGCTTAGTAAGTTTATTCATTTTATTCATTTTTATCACCTAATTTCCACCATATTTGACCAACATTTAATATCTTGTCTCCCTAGCCTCGATATGGCCAGCCACCACTCATCCAATGGCCTAATTTCACTTCAAGGACCTCCAATTTGATATTCTTTGGCTATTAGACACCCCTCCCCCTTATAATGGAACTTTCACACTTTATGCGATTTAGTCCTTTTTCACAATTTCACATACAATTACTAAAACTAAAGCACCAAAAGTTTCATATAGCCATATATTAATGCTATAAAACATAAAGTAATATCAAAATAATTTTCCTCAACCTCGGATTAGCGGTCTCAAAACCAGTGTTCTGACTAGCCCCAAAATTGAGCTATTACATTTATGATCGGCATTCTTCTATCTTCTATTGGTATTCTATTCCATTACGTCCTAGATAAAAAGTTGACAGTGAATTCATATGAAACTATTCTTCTGTTTCTTCTGGCTATTATTCTATTTATATCTGTATGAAATATATATTATCTCTGTCCCAATTAATTTCAGAATGTATGAACAGTGTTTCTCTTTCTTCTGGTTTTCTCTGAGGAATTGTCAAGATCTCTATTATTTCATATGAGAAGCATTCTCGGTTATTTAGTATGGTCTTGTGTCTTAGATTTCATTTTCTTGGTTTTCTTATCATCCTTATTGTTTAATTGATCAAGTAAGGCTTATCTTTAAAGTTGATATTGGCAAAAGTGTGGATTATGACAATTCAAGTTTTCGTTCAGAACTCATCGTAATGGCTTGTTTGTTCATCCAAAGAAAGATAAAAATGTTGTTTGTCATCAGGGAAAGGCCAAATAACAAATACAATCAGGATTATTACATTCAACGATGATATTGGTGTGATATTGAGATAAAGATACTATGGGTCCCGTATCGGTATTTCTTTTATCCTCGGAGAAAGAGAAATGTTATTTATATTCTGTTTGATCGATGATGAAAATTCTGTATGATTATTTCAACATCCGAGAGTTATATTCTCAATTTTTGAAAAAGCTACAGGAAACTCTGAGCACTAAACTAAATTAAATTGTGATTATGATAAAAAGGTGAAAGCAATAGTGAAAGGTGAAAATAGTTTCGGACCAACATAAAAGTTATATAGAAGTGAAACTTAGTTATATTGGGTTTTAGATCGATGACAAAGTATTTCTGAAAGTATCGTCTCGAAGAGGATTATTTGGTGATGTTTAGGAAACTTTAAGAAACGGTGCTAAACCTCATTCAGGTAAGATTTTCGGGGATGAAAATCCCTAAAGGGGGAGAATTGTAACAGCTCAACTTTGGGCCTAGTCGGAATAGTGGTTTGGAGACCACAAATTCGACGAGGAAAATTTTATTTTTATTACATTTTTATGGTCTACGATTTCACAAAGTGATTTCCTAAAACTTTCGTTCGAAATTTTGACGTTTGGGCACTCAATTTAGTCAAAAGGACTAAATTGTAAAAAGTGCAAAAGTTGAGTTCTACATGTTAGAGGTGCCCAATTGTTATGAAATTTTAAATTTGAGGTCCTTAAATGATAATTAGACCATGGGTTAATTTTTTGGACATGAAATATGTGAATTAGAATATTTTTAAGTTAAGGGCATTTTGGTCATTTAGTAATTAAAATAAATTAAAAACAAAATTAAAATCCAAATTTTTTTCCATCTTCAACCCCATGGCCAAATTTCACAAGGGGAAACCATGGCTAGGGTTTTTCAAGCTTCCAAGCTCGATTATTAGATTAATTCTGATGGATGTCTGATGTTCAAAGACAGAGTCTGTGTACCGAAGAATGATGAGCTTATTTGGAAAATTTTACATAAGGTACATAGTGGATGTTTATCTGTACACCCGGGTAGCACCAAGATGTATAATGACTTGAAGCAATGGTATTGGTGGCCTAGCGTGAAGAAAGATATTTCAGAGTTTCTGTCGAAATGCTTAATTTGTCAGCAAGTTAAAGCTGAACACCGAGTACCCTCAGGTCTGCTTCAACCTAGTATGGTTCCTGAATGGAAATGGGATCGTATTGCTATGGACTTTGTAACGGGTTTGCCATTGACACTGAGCAAGAAAGATGTTGTATGGGTTGTAGTCGATAGACTTACGAAGTCAACCCATTTCATACTTGTACGAGTCGACTTCTCACTTAACAAGTTGGCAAACTTGTATGTTTCTGAGATAGTAAGGCTTCATGGAGTGCCCTTATCGATTATATCAGATAGAGATCTGAGATTCACATCCAGATTTTGGAAAAAGTTACAGGAGGCCTTGGGTAAAAAGTTGATTTTTAGCACGGCTTTTCACCCCCAAACCGACAGGCAGTCGGAGAGATTAATACAAGTACTTGAGGATATGCTTCGGTGTTGTGTTCTTGAGTTTCAAGGCAATTGGGAAAAGTACCTACCATTGGTATAATTTACCTACAATAACAGTTTTCAGTCAAGTTTGAAAATGGCGCCTTACGAGGCTTTGTATGGGCGTAAGTGTTGAACGCCTTTATATTAGACTGAACTTAAGGAAAACTAGATTCACGGGGTTGATTTGGTTAGAGAGACCGAAGAGAAAGTACAGGTGATTCAAGATTGTTTGAGAGCTGCTTCTGATAGATAAAAGTCCTATTCGGATTTAAAAAGGAAAGAGATTGAATTCCAAGTTGGTGATAAAGTGTTTCTGAAAGTATCACCTTGGAGGAATGTCCTCAGATTTGGCCGGAAAGGCAAATTGAGTCCGCGTTTTATTGGACCTTATGAAATTACCGAGAGGATAGGACCGGTAGTTTATCGTCTAGCCTTACCACCTGAGCTGGAAAAGATTCATGATGTCTTCCATGTCTCCATGTTACGACGATACTGTTCGGACCCTTCACATGTAATAGTACCAACAGAGATAGAAATTCAACCGGACTTGACTTATGGAGAAAAATCGGTTAAGATTTTGGCACGAGAGGCTAAACGATTGAGAAATAAAAGTATAGCTCTTGTGAAAGTGCTATGGCAGAGACATGGAATAGAAGAGGCTACATGGGAGTCCAAGGAGACTATGAGAAACCAATATCCCAACCTTTTCACCGGTAAGATTTTCGGGGACGAAAATCCTTAAGGGGGAAAATTGTAACAGCCCGATTTAGGGGCTAGCCAGAACAGTGATCTCGAAATCACTAATCCGATGTTAGAGAAAATTATTTTGATATTATTTTATTAGTTAGATCATGATTATATTAGTGCAAGAAAATTTTGATGCTTTAATTTTAGCTATTTCATGTTTAATTGCGGAAAAGGACTAAATCGCATTAAGTGCGAAAGTTCTATTTTATAAGTTAAAGGTGTTTGATAGCTAAATAACATTAATTAGAGGTATTTAAAGTGCAATTAGACCCCTAATTATAGAGTGGCCGGCCATAGGAGACAAGAATTGTCAAAATTGGTCAAAATTGGTGTAGTAGGTGGATTAAATTGATGAAATTGAATAAAATAAAGAAAAGATGATATCATCTTTTTACTCATCTTCCTCCATCAAAAATAGCAAGCAAAATAGGGGTTTTGAAAGCTCAAAATTTCAGCAAACTCTTCTCCCTACAAGTAAGTGATTTTAATGGTTTTTTTTTATGATAGTTGTACTTTTGGGACCCCTAAAGCTTAAGCTTTCTAAAGAGGGGACTATATGGTGAAAAGTTTAGGGATTTTCCATGTGAGCTTTTAAGTTGTTTACTGCATTTTTATGGAAGAAAATGAGTCTTAGTTGTTAGATAAACAACTTTTGTGAAAAGTGTTACTATGAAAACACTTAAATGGACCTTGTTGTAAAGGTTATAAAGTTTGTAATAAATGTGTGAAATGTCGGGTTTTGATGATAGCCATAAGAGAAATAAATGTTCACTAGGCTTTTTGAAGGTAGAAATTTGATTAGAATTAATTTCCGAGCCTAGGGGTAAAATGGTCATTTTGCCAAAGTCTAAGGGCAAAAATAGTTATTTTACCAAAGCATGATTATTGAAATGCTTTTGATCGTGTGTTAGAGTCTTAAAAATTTATATAAAGAATGATCGAGCCTAGAAACTAACTATGACAACGATTGAGGCAAGCGCACCTATCGAACAGTGGTATAATTTAGCGGCAAGACCGGATTGTAGAACCCAAAGGAACCAAAAGTACTAATACTAACATTCTTTTTATTATTTAGCCTAAGAATTAAGGGAATTATTATTTAATATAAAATTAACTAACTACTAAGCTAAAGATTCTAATACAAAGAGAATGAATTGGGGAAAATACTTGTGGGAAAAACCAATTGATTGAAACAATACCTGAGGAAGAATCCACCTAGACTTCACTTGTTATCTAACTCTGAACTAGACGATTTATTCACTTGACTTGATCCGTAGGATTCCCTAATTTATATTAATACCTCTCTCGATGCTACTAACGTCTAACCCTAGGTTGATTAATTGAAATCTCTTTCTAATTAAAACCCCTAGGATTGCATTAACTCGATCTATGGACTCCCATATTAGGTTTGACCCTAATCCGGCAAATATTCGTCATCCTATCTCTAAGGTTATGATCAACTCCGCTTAACCATGCTAGATCTACTCTTAGACAGGGTCTATTCCTCCTCTACCTAAGCACATCAATACTTGAATCAATATCCTAAAATATTAAAACAAGAATTAAGAACAAATAGTTAAGAACACATAGTTAAGAACAAATCAAGTATTTATCATATAGTTCAGAAAACAATAACAAGATCCATCTTAGGTTTCATCCCCCTCAGGTATTTGAGGGTTTAGTTCATAATAATAGAAGAATACATCTCAGAAGAAAATATAAAACAAAACATAAGAAAACCTTAAAACCCCCTGAAGGAAATTGAAGGGAAGATCCTCCGTCTTGAGTATAACTCTGGCTTCTTGAGATGAATCAACTGGCTTTCTTCGAGTAAATCCCACAATGCTGGCCTCTCTGGCTTGACTCTTCGGCCTAACTGGACGCCCCTTGAAGGTTGGCCTCTAGGGTGTTTATATAAGCTTTTGGAATGGCTTTCTTTGCCTCTAAGTACCCTAATCCGAGTGAAATTCAAATAGGTCACGTCAGGGACATGCCCATGGCACACGCCCATGTAAGTCGAGGCCAGGCCGTGTTCGGGTCTGTTAAGGAGGCACGACTATGTGGTCTTAAGCTCGGGCGATGCCAATTTCGTAATTTGGCCTATTTTCTCTTTTTTTGGCCTGTTTTTAGTTCTTTTCATCCTCCGATGCTCTCCTAAGTATAAAACATGAAATTAAAGGATTAGAAGCACCAAATTCCACAATTCGGGGAATAAATCATCCAAAAGTATGCTAAATGTGGGATTAAAATATGTTCTTATTATGATTTGTCAGCTTATATTAACGTGATGATTAAAATGAGCTAATTTGCTATTATAGAGCAAGAAGAGCCAAGAATCAACCTGGAACGGGGAAATAAAAAAATATCGAACTAGACCGACAATCTAGCTTATTTTGAAAATGAGGTAAGTTTGTATATGATAAGTTCAACATTTACGCTAGCATGTTTGAGAATGGTTGATATTATAATGATATATGGTATTCTTTGAAATTGAATATTGGTGTTGAATAAGAAACATGATAAAAGTTGAGATGTTGAAGTCCCGGTTGGACTATAACAAGTGTGAGAATACTATCTTCAAAGACATGAGATGGATAAGGTCCCGTGTAAGACCATGTCCGGGACATGGCCTCGGCACCGAATTGAGATCCCGTATAAGACCATATCCGGAATATGGCTTATGTATTGAGTATGAGGATCGTATAAAACCATATTCGAGATATGGCATCGATACTTGATGTGAGATTCCGTATAAGACCATATCCGGGATATGGCATCGACTCTCAAAGGTGACCCCATGTAAGACCACATTCAGGATGTGGCATTGGTTTCATGTTTATGCTAATGATTATGAATATGCATCTTTGAGCATCCCTAGTGATTTATCGGGATGAATAGATTAGCTTAGAAATAGAAACGAGAATTTTATTAAAGCTATGTGATTGAGTTAACACAGGTACCCGTGAGTAATTCACGAAAAAGCATTTACGATATGTGCAATGGTATGTGCTAAATAAGGGCAAGTATGAGTAAGTATGGTAAGAAGGCTATAACTTTGTGTATGGTTAATTAATATCATGGGTTGATTTTATCATGAGCTTATTGTTGCTATTTAATCCCATGCAAACTTACAAAGCTTTATGCTTACCCCTTTCATTGCCCTTTTCCTTGTAGTATTGCAAAGTTAGCTTGAGAATTCGCGGACATCGGAGTGGGAGATCACACTATCGACCACTTTTTAGGTATAGCTAAATTAGACTTATTTTGAGTATGGCATGTATAGGACTTGAATGTTTTGGTTATGTCATATTTGCAAGCCAAATGTGTTGGCTATTATGGTTGTTTCAATTCATTTTGTAAATGGTCATTAAAGTTGGGCCAATACTTGACTAGTTCTTATATATATATATTCATTAATGATGAATCATGAAGTTTATGTTTGTGTGGATGCTTTATTTGAGTTAGTATAAGTATGGTTGCTATGTAGGGTGGCATTTAGCTTGGAATATAGCCTTTTTAATGTCCATCTGGGTAGACACATGAGCATGTGTCTGGGCCGTGTGTGATCACGGTCAGCCCCATGGCCGTGTTGATAGGCCGTGTGCCCCCTTGTGAGCTAGGCTTACAAGTTAGTATGCTTAGTAGTAAACACACGGGCAGAGACACGGTCGTGTGTCTTAGCCGTGTGAGAGGCACTGCCTTAGACATGGGTGTGTGCCCAGGCCGTATGAAGTTTCCACCTAAAGCTAGGAATTTAAATCGACACACGGCCTAAGGACACGGGCGTGTGCCTTGGCCGTGTGACCTTTGAGAGGTGATGATGTCATAAACAGAATGCCAAGGTTTTGGCACACGCGCTAAGACACGGGCGTGTCAAGGACATGTGAGGGACATGGGCATGTGTCCGGTCGTGCGAAAAAAGTCAGTGTCGACCACAGGTGAAGAACACGAGCATGTTTCAAGGGCACACGGGCATGTCCCTTGAACAACATGGGCGTGTGGCCTATGTTTGGACAAAAATATTTCTAAGCGCTTAAAAGTTTTCGGCTTAATTTCGAAACCTCCAGGAAGTATGTTTAGGGCCTTATAGGCCCATAATGAGCATGTTATGAGTTTAAATGGAAAGTTTCTTAGCTGTAGCGGAAAATTTATAGCTAATGTGTTATGTTTAAGCAAGTTAAGTTAGATAATGCCTTATATCCGATTCCGGCTTCGAACACGGGTAAGGGGTGTTACAGGACACTCCCGTGTGGCATATCACATGCCCGTGTTCCACACCCATGTGAATTTATTTTTTAATTCGAACCTCCAAGGGTTTTCACACGGCCAGACACACGCCCGTGTCCCTAGCCCGTGTCCCTCACATGGCCACGACACGCCCGTGTCTTCGCCCGTGTGTGAAAACCTTGACATTCTATTTATGACATCATCATCTCAATATGGTCACACGGCCAAGGTACACGCCTGTGTCCTTAGATCGCATGTCTAATTAAATTCCTAATTTCAAGTGCAGACTTCACACGGCCTGGGCACATGCCAGTGTCTTAGGCCGTGTCTCTCACACGGTTGAGGCACACAGTCGTGTCTCCGCCCGTGTGTTTACTACTGAGCATACTGACTTGCCAACCTAGCATGCATGGGGACACACGCCCTATTACCACGCCCATGGGGCTGACCATGTGTCACGCACTGCCTAGACACACACTCGTGTGTCTACCCATATGGACATTTGTAAGGCTATCTACCAAGCCAAATGCCACCCTACAAAGCAACCATGCTTATACCAATTCAATTCAATATATATCATGACCATAAGGCACTTCCAAGAACTCAAATCTAAACAACCACACCAGCATACATTTCATGAATTTCATCAACATTGGATGGATGAACTTGTCAAGTATTGGCCAATTTCCAATGACCAATTACAAAATGAATTGAACATCATTAATAGCCAACACCTTGGCTAACAAATATGACATAACAAAATAACCAAATCTTATACATGCCATACTCAAAATAAATCTAACTTCGCTATACCAAAAAGAGGTTGATAGTGTGATTTCGAGCTCCGATGTCGCACGATCCCTGAGTTAGCTAGGCGATGCTACAAGGAAAAGGGAAATGAAAGGGGTAAGCATAAAGCTTAGCAAGTTTGAATGAAATAAATAGCAACATAAGGCTCATAAAGTCATCCATCCATAGCATTGAATAAAACACAAACTCTTAAACACATTGCCATAACTTACTCATGCTTACTCTTACCAATTTCATATAATGTCCCATATCGTAAACATTTCTCGTGGATTACTCACATGTACTTGTATCATTTCATCACAAAGCTTTATCACTAATATCATCTATAATATAAACTTGGCTATTTACCCGTTGAATCACTAGGGGATACACGAAATTGCATAATTGTCATCATTAACATAAATAAGATGCCAATGCCATATCCCAGATATGGTCTTACATGGGGTCACCTCTAGATGCCGATGCCATTCCCCAGATATTGTCTTATACAGGATCTCAATTCGATGCCAAGGCCATGTCTTAGACATGGTCTTATACGGAATCTTACCCATCTCAAGTCTCGATGATATTATTCTCTCATTTATTAAAGTCCAACCGGGACTTCTACAACACAATTCACATCATTTTCTCATTCCACATCATTACTCAAATTCATAGAAATATTATACATCACTAATATCAAACATTTAGAAAATTTAATAACATGATGTTGAATTTATTGCACACAAACTTACTTCAATTTTATAATAGGCCAAATTGTCGATTTAGTCTGATACCTTGCCTTTTCCTCAGTCAAGGTTAATCCCTCGTTCTTCTTGATCTATAATAACAAATTAGCTCATTTAATAGCGACATTAATCAATACATCTCAATAATCATATTTTGATAAAATTACCATTTTGCCCTTAAGCTTTTACAAAATGACAACTATACCCCTAGGCTCGTAAATCAATTCTAATCAAATTTCCTCCTTTTACAACCCTAGATGAACATTTATTACTCTTATGGAAACCTTCAATACTCATTATTTCACACATTTTACACCTATTTTATAACCTTTACAAAAATGCCCTTTTAGGTGTTTTCATGGTAACACCTTTCACAAAAGTTGTTTATTTGATGGGCTCGAAACTAACTATTATTTCGACAAAGGCAAGCACACCTATCGAACAGTAGTATAGTTGTAGTGAGTCCGGAATATCGTATCCTCAAGGACTAAAATTACTAGTAATAACTATCTTTTTATTATCTAGCCTAATAATTAAAGGAATTTATTTTTAATCTAAATTTAACTAACTAAATAATTATGAACGTGATAGAGAGTGAATTTGGAAAATAATTTAAGACAACTTATATGAGATAGACAATACCTAAGGAAGAATCCACCTAAACTTCACTTATTACTTTTGATTCATACGATTTATTCACTTGACTTAATCCGTAGAAATCCCTAATTTAGGTTAATATCTCTTTCAAGACTAAAAACAACTGATTCTATGTTGATTAATTGAAATCTCTTTCTAATTAAAACCCCTATTGTCGCATTAACTCGATCTATGGATCCACTTATTAGATTTGACTCTAATCCGGCAGATTTTCGTCGCCCTATTTCTAGGGTTGCAATCAACTCTGCTTAATCGTGTTGATCTAATCTTAAATAGGGACTTTTGCTCCACTGAATAAGCACCTTCGACTTTGAATCAATAACATGAATTATCAAAACAAGAATAAGAATTCACAATTAAGAATAAGAACAAGTATTTATCTTATAAATCAAACAATAATAAGATTCGTCTTAGGTTTCATCCCCTCAGGTATTTAAGGGATTTAGTTCATACTAATAGAGGGAAACATCATAAAATAGGGAAAACAACAAAACATAAGAAAACCCAAAAACTTCTAAAGAACTTGATGGGAGATCTTCAGTCTTGATAGAGATCCTTCTCCTAAGCTGTTCCTGACTGCTGTCTTGGAGTATTTTCCACCTTCTAGTCAGCTTCTATTCAACATCCCCTTTTAGGTTGGCCCCTAGGGTGTTTATATAGGCTTTGAGATGCCTTTCTTAGCCCACAAGTAACCTTTTTGAATAGGATTAAACCTAGGTTTGGCAGGAACACGCCTGTGTTCGATGGCCTTAGGCCGTGCTCGCTTCTGCTTGCCATACACGGCCGTGTGGTCTACCCATGTGCGATATTCTAGGCCGTGTTTTATCCTGCTCGTAACACACGGCCGTGTCCAATGGTCTAGGCTGTGTTGATTTCCTAGATAGGCCCATTTTACCCCGTTTTGCCCCGTTTCTCGTTCCTTTTGACTTCCGAAGCTCTCCTGAGTATAAAACATGAAATTAAAGGATTAGGAGGATCGAATTCATTAAATCTAATGAATATTCATCCAAAAAATAAGCCAAGCATGGGTTTAAAATATGTATAAATTATGGTTTATCATTATTTAACAACTAAGACTCATTTTCTTCCATAAAAATGTAGTAAACAACATAAATGCTCACATGAAAAATCTCTAAACTTTTAACCATTTTGCAAAATAGTCCCCTCTTTAGCTAGCTTAAGCTTTAGGGGTTCCGAAAATACAAATATTATCAAGAAATGATCATCAAAACACTTACTTGCAAGGAAAAAGGTTTGCTGAAATTTTGAAGTTTCAAACCCCTGTTTTGCTTGTATTTTTGGTGGAGAAGAAGAGAAGAAAAGATTATATTTTTCTTTTCTTTATTTTATAATAAAACATCAATTTAGTCCACCAAATTCCTACCAACTTTGCCCAAATTTTGACATGGTTTGTCCCCTATGGCCGACCACCCTACATCCAAAGGTCTAATTTCTCTTTAAGAGCCTCCAATTAATATCCTATGGCTTTTAGACACCTTTAGCTTTTAAAATAAAACTTTTACACTTTATACGATTTAGTCTTTTTTCGCAATTAAGCATGCAATCACTAAAAATATAGCACCAAAATCCTCAAGCACCTATATAATCATAACATAACTTATAAAATAAAATTAAAATAATTTTCTTCAACCTCGAATTAGTGGTTCCAAAACCACTGTTCTGACTAGCCCCCAAATCGGGTTGTTACAATTCTCCCCCTTAAGGATTTTCATCCCTGAAAATCTTACCAGTTTAAAGGTTGGACTATTGGTTTCTCATAGTCTCCTCGTGTTTCCATGTAGCCTCTTCTACCCCACGTCTTTTCCATAGTACTTTTACAAGGGCTATGCTTTTGTTTCTCAACTGTTTGATCTCTCGTGCCAAAATCTTAACCGACTCTTTGCCATATGTCATGTCCGGTTGAATCTCTACCTTTGATGGTACAATCACATGCAAAGGGTCCAAACGATATCGGCGTAACATAGACACGTAGAACACATAATGAATCTGTTCCAACTCAGGTGGCAAAGCCAAGCGATAAGCTACCGGCCCTATCCTCTCGGTAATCTCATATGGTTCGAGAAGGCGCGGACTCAATTTTCCTTTCCAGCCAAATCTAAGGACCTTCTTCCATGGTGATACTTTCAAAAACACTTTATCACCAACTTGAAAATCGATCTCCTTCCATTTCAAATCCGAATAGGACTTTTTTCTATCTGAGGTAGCTTTTAGACATTCACGTATCACTTTTACCTTCTCTTCGGTTTCTCTGATTAAATCGACCCTATGAATCTAATTCTTTTTGAGTTCAGTCCAATACAGGGGCGTTTGACACTTACGCCCATACAATGCCTCATAAAGCGCCATCTTCAAACTCGACTGAAAGTTGTTATTGTAGGTGAATTCCACCAACTGTAAGTATCAATTACCTTGGAATTCTAACACACAACATCGAAGCATGTCCTCAAGCATCTGAACTACTCTCTACAACTGCCCATCGGTCTGCGAATGGAAAGCTGTACTAAAGCTCAATTTTGCACCTAAGGCCTCTTGTAACTTTTTCTAAAACCGTGACGTAAATCTCAGATCTCTATCCGAAATACTTGACAACGGTACTCCTTGAAGTCTTACTATTTCTGTCACATACAAATCTGCCAACTTATCAAGCGAGTAGTCAACCTGTACTAGTGATAAACCATAAAAGTAACATATTTTATGCCCACATTTAGTATGCTTTTGGATGATTTATCCCTTGATTTATGTAAAAAGGTGCTCTTAATCCTTTCTTTTCACGACTTATACCCAGGAAAGCATCCGAGGATGAAAAGAACATAAAACGGGCCCAAACCAGAGTAAATGGGCCATATCATGAATTCGACACGGCCTGGCCAGGCGACCACACGGCCATGCCATGCCTAACATCTAGTACACAGTCTCTCCCCTGATTCACACGGTCGTGCCTCAAGTTAGAAATCCGAACACAGCCTAGAGTCGATCCACACGGGCGTGCTACATGGTCGTGCCTCTGTCGTCAGAATGAACAATTTCAATCGGAAAAGGATACTTAGGGAGAAAGAATCGCATTCTAAGAGCCTATATATATCCCCTCAATACCACCTTTGAAGGGGCGTAAAAGCTAGGCCAAGGAGTCAAGCCGAGAAGGTCAGAACTAGGGAAAAATCGCGAAGATAGCCAGTTGATCCATCCCAAGAAGCCGGAATTATACTCAGGACGGTGGAATTCTCCTTCAATTCCTTCAGGGAGTTTTAGGATTTTCTTATGTTTTGTTTTATCTTTTCTCTTGCGATGTTTTGTTTATTCATTATGAACTAAACCCTTCAGATACCTTAAGGGGATGAAACCTAGATGGATCTTTTTATTTGATTTTTAAGTTATATGATAATTATTTAGTTTGTTCTTAATTATGTTGCTTAATCCAAATCTAATGTGCTTAGGTGTAGGAGGAATAGACCCTGCCTAAGAGTAGATCTAACATAATTAAGCGGAGTTGATCGAACGCCTAGAGATAGGGTTACGAGATTTTGTCGAATTAGGGTGAAACCTAATATGGGAGTCCATTGATCGATTTACTGCTATCCTAGGGGGTTATTATAAGCGAACGAGAGTTCCACTAATTAACTTAGGGTTAGACGTTATTCGCCTCGAGAGAGGCTTTTATATAGGTTAGGGAGTCTTACGGATCAAGCTAAGTAAAATAAATCATATAATTTAGGGTAAAATAATAAGTGAAGTTTAGGTGGATTCTTCCTGAGGGTATCATCGTAATCAACTGAGTCTTTCTTCAAGTTATTTGCCTATTCATCCTTTTTGTCTTTGTGTCCTTAGTGTAGTCTTCGTTAATATAGTCTAAAGCAACTTCACTCTATTTTTAAGGCTGAATAATAAAAAGAAAGTTAGTATTAGTACTTTTAGTTCCTTTGGGTTCAATATCCGGTCTTGCCTAAGCTATACTACTGTTCGATAGATAAACTTGCCTTTAATCGTTGTCAGAGTTAGTTTTTAGGTTTTGATCATTCTTTTATAAATTTTAAAACTCTGATTTACAGCGATCAAGTTTTTGGCGCCATTGCCGGGGAACTAAAATATTAAGAAAGCTCTATTTTTATTACTTTAGCCATTTTTTTATTATTGCAATTTATTTTTATTTTTATTTTTTATTTTTATTTTTACTTTGCTAATTTTTCCTCTATTTTGCTTTTCGCAGATAATTTTAGTCTATGGAGAAGATGGCACTGAATAATTATCAGTGCCAAGTCATGAGGACAATTCCTACTGAAGTAGCCAGTGCTTTCGACCTCGACGTGTTCACCAGGTTATCTACCCAGCTAGAAATGATGAATAAAAAAGATTGATGGTTTGTGTAGTCGCTCCTAGGTACACCCGGTAATGCAATATGACTCAAATCCAAGAGGCGTGGCGAATCCTGAGTACCCACCCTACTGATATGGCATGGAGAACGAACAAGTCCACTATATGGGTAACTACTCTAGATCTCAAAATAATTTTTATAATGACACTTATAATGCAGGTTGGAGGTACTATCCCAATTTCTTGTGGAATGATCAAAGTAACTAAAGACAGGAACTTCCTCCAAATTTTCAACAACCACCTCACCAACAGGAAGAGGAGTCGAACATTGAAGAGATGCTGACAAAATTCATGGCAACCATAGATACCCGTCTCCAAGACACTTAGAAAACATTTAAAAGTCAACAAACACCGGTTGAAGAGAACAAGAACCGGTTAGAGGAAGTTACTAAGTCAGTAAGGGAATTCACTAAGGCAGTCGAACAACTCGCAAAGCTCATGTCAGAACAACCGTAAGGACATCTACCGAGTAACACCTAGATTAATCCAAAGGAGCAAATTCAAGCCATAGCAGCTTAGGAAAATGCAGAGATAGACGAACCCGTCTCACAACAAGAAAACAAGGTAGACGAAAGAAAAATAGAGGTAACGCAAGAAAAGTCGAAACCGGTAATAAAGGAGTATCAACCTCGCATTCCTTATCCCGAAGCATTAAATGAGATGATTCAGAAGATCAGTTAGGTAAGTTTCTTAAAATTTTAAAGAAATTACATATCAACTTACCTCTTCTTGAAGCTCTTTCACAGATGCCAGACTCTAGAAAATTTTTAGGGGAGCTGTTAACAAAAAAGAAAAGGATAGATGAGGAATCACATGTGGAATTCAACACAAAATGCTTGGCAATTCTACAAAATAGACTACCACAGAAATTAAAAGATTCAGGGGGTTTTACAATTCCATGCATAATTGGTAGTTTATCTATAGAAAATGCGTTAGCCAATTTAAGGGCAAGCATAAATGTTATGCCTTATAAACTGTTTAAACAACTAGGTCTGAGGAAACCCAAACAAACTAGGATGAGCGTTCAATTAACTGATAAAACTATTCGAATTCCTAGGGGTATAATAGAAAATGTTCTAATCAAAATTGATAAATTCATATTCCCAGTAGACTTTGCCGTTTTAGACATGGATGAGGACAATAATATTCCTTTAATTTTAGAAGACCCTTTTTAGCAACTGCCAGAGCTAAAATTGATATCTATGCAGATGAACTCATATTTCGCGTAGGCGACGAGATAGTCACTCTTCAAGCTCTTGACTCGGTCAAAACATCAAGTGATAAAGAATACCAACCTCATGCGCCATATCCCGATGCAATAAAGAAGGACCACACAGAGGAAGAATCCGGTAAACTCACACTTCGTGAAGACGATGAAACAATCACTCTTCAAGCTCTTAACTCAGCTAGGACATCAAGTAATAAAGGTACGAACGTTAATTCTATTGATAATTATTTGGTTCAACCTTCTTTACAGGAAGCATCGCGAAATCACTTAGTTGAGCTAGATCTTAGACCTCGTGCCAACAAAGAAGAAATACCTAAGGAACAAAGCCTTAGGGTCGACAAACTAGAAGAGTGGAAAACACAACTTAAAAAAGAACCGGAACCACACGAAATGAAACCGAAAGAAACCCTAGACGAGCTAATAGGAACAACAAATCACACCAAAATAGAGGATTAGGTATTGTTGAATAAGGAAGACCCTCGAATCACCAATTTAGACATCAAGGCAAATGAAGAAATCACTTTTAAGGTACTTAATGTCTTCCTATACTCCACAGTCGAGGTCAGCAATCTAAATTCAGCACTTTTGAGGTAAACACTACTTAACTGAAACTTTATAGCAAAAATCGAGTTGAGCGCATGAGAAAGGATTTTCACCTCCTCAACCCACCTTGACCATACAAATAACAGGTAAAGTCTAGCTTAAGACTATAAATGAGCGCTTCTCGAGAGGCAACCCGAGTACTAACCCTATTTCTTTTTGCATTTGTTTATATTTTATTTTCTTTTTCTTCTATATTATTCTTCTCTTTTTTAAACTAACCAAAAATACAAGTTTTCCAGGTCACACGGCCTTCCACATGGCCGTGTCCATGGCCGTGTGGACCACCTGAACCACCATCCTACCGGGGCAGAGGCCTGCAATTCAGTCCAACCACCCCCAACGTCACGGATCCAACCACTCTCCCCACGGGCACCGACAGAGAGGGCACAGTCGTGCCCCCAATCGTGTGAAGCTACTGACTTATTGAACACGGGTAAGACACACCCGTGTAGAACGACCACCCCAAAAGAAAAACTTGACGTACACGGGCGTGGGTGATGCAACACGGGCATGGTGTGACAAACACACTTATCAACACGACCGTGCGAGGTTGCCGTGTACATCGACACCCCCTAGGACCACGACCGTTGAGAAGCACCAGATTTAAACTTTTATTTAAACCCCATGTTTCTTCCCCTTCCCACCACCTAATTTCATCCTTATTTTCTTTGCTTTTCACTCCCCTCCCTCTCAGATTGTGCACTTCATAAATCTCTAACACCCTTGAGCAACACAAAATCATGTCAAAGAAGCGGAAGAAGCTGAGCATAGGCTCCTTAACAAAGAATGATCAACATGAGTTCATGCCGGCAGCTTCGTCTCAACACCAAGCCAAGGGTTTTTGAGACCATTTAGTTTATATTTTTCGTTTCTCTTTCCTTTCATTCTCCTTTTCTTTTCTAATCTTATGCTTAAATTAGTTTAACTTAGTTTAGTTTCGTAGTGTCAGGTTCGAAAGGCTGCTTGGGAATCATGCCAACCACCACGATAACCACACCACTTCCGCCACCGCCATCTCCTCCCCAGCCTTAGAGGTCACACCCACCTCGCGAACCATCCAACAATAAGGACTCTTCGGTCCATTTATCTTTTATTTTCATTTTGTTTATATTTTTGTTTCCTCTTTCTTTATCATTCTTATTTTTAATTATATAGTTAGTTTAGTTTAATAAGGTCTTAATAAATCCTGGCTACTTCTCAATGCGCTACACAATTTCTTCATCTAGCGCAGGTTCGTTATCTCGACTGACCATCACCACCACCAAAGACACCCATCCGGGAAAACATCCACAATTCAGGGACTAATTCTTTCCCCTTCTCTTTTGATTTATCCATTACATGCTATTATCTATGTTTGTACATTGAGGGCAATGTACATCTTAAGTGTGGGGAGAGAATAGTTATTTTGAGAAAATACCTAACTTTCTGCATTATTCTCAAACCCTGAGGATAAAAATGCCTAAATTTTTGCATGATTCTCAAATCCCTGAATTTAATCTTGTTTTAAAGTAATTTTCTCATATTACTAATTAAGATGAAATTTCTGATGATTTGTGATTTTATTGATATGTTTTTGAATAAGTCATAGTTAATTATGCATTGATGATTAAATTTAAAGAATACTAGGGAATCAAGCATGATAAGTCTAATTTTCTAAAAATTAAAATTTTAGGTTGTCAACCGAAATTTGAATGTGATCTTGAAATTTGAGATTTACAAGGTTGATGTCAAAAACACCCATAATTTTTGTAAGATTTTGAGCCCTATAGAGCATACATTTTTTTTCATGCTCACTTATTGATTATGAGCGGATCAGCTATGAACTGCTATTCTAGAGCTTGCCTTGATTATACATGTCAAGACCATAGTATGATTTCATATACCGAGATGATAAAGGCGCTTACATTTTAACCCACTTTGAAACACCCCATACCCAGCCCACGAGCCTTGACCGGATTTGGTATGTTCCTCGATGTAAACCGGTTCAAATTCATTTGCACTTTGAAAAATCTTAAGTGATTTTGGAAGAAAGTTTGAGTTGGGTTGGGCTCGAGTTAAAAAGAGGTTTATCTTATATTGAAATCTCTTTATCTTAGATGTCAAAACATTTAGGGTTTAGTTTAAAAGAAATTTACTTAAACTTTAATTGATAAAAATTTCTAAACATAATAAATAAAAATAAATGTAAAATAGTTCAACTATGGCCTTATTACATCAAATTAAACCCAAAATAAAATTCAAAGTACTTGAAATATAAAGAGTCCAAAATAAAGTAAAATCTGAACTTCACATGGCCACCACTAAGCTCCTGCCGACCCGGTCCATCACTGTTCATCACCTGAAAAATGTTCCCACAACGGGGTGAGTCAACAGACTCAATGTGTTACCAACACTAAGATTTAATAAATTCAGGCAGACATTATCATGTCACATATCAATACTTATAATAGATAAAAATAATGATGCAACTCGAACCCAAACCTAGATGCCATCCGCTACACATCACCCGTACCAACCTGCACACCGTGGGGACTACTAAGTCAACCCTTCATCCGCTACACACCATCGAAGGCAGTCGCTGCAGTCGATGTGCTCATCGCCCTTATAAATATTCGTGGCATAGCCACCAGATTAAATAATTGTGACCGAAGTCACCATATTCAGATATCGTGGTCTTAAGTCACCACATTCAGATAATGTGACCGAAGTCACCACATTCAGATATCGTGGTCTTAGGTCACCACATTCAGATATCGTGGTCTTACGTCACCACATTCACTTCCCCTTTTCATATAACCCATATGCCCCATATCATACATATTATGCATTAACATGCCTAATTTCACATTCTTATCACTGTTCACATAAGAGTAATAACATATATTCATAATCCTAGTAGGAGTAGGAAACGTACCTGAGTACTTTGTACCACAATATGGTACATTAGCCATGTTCACATTCTTATACATACTTATATTAAATATTGCCATAAATCTTATTAAAAGTTAGTGTGGGGTACACACCTGATTAACTTATCGAATTTATTGATTTCCCGAAGAATTCTGATCTACTGCTTTAGATCTCAAGTTCCTACATTTGATTAATCACTTACTATTTAGTAAAAGCCTATTCGGCCATAAGACTAAATCCCGAAGGGTTATTGTAACCAAAAATCCTTACCTTGCCGATTTGATTACTAGTCAAATCCCGGAATGTTGTAGACTCCCTTCCTTGTAATCAGCTGGTATTACATCCCTTCATAGATTAGTTTTCGGCTTTTGGATCATGTAAGAAAATAGATCTAATACTAAAATATACCTTGGCCGTTTGTACCTATATACTTTACATTGTGATTTGAAATCCCGAAATTATTCCTTGATTATGGTTCTATCGAAATCCCTAAGAACACATGTTAGATCAACTTCTAATATCTAGACATGGTAAAAGTGTCCTATGGCCGAATATTATTCTTACCTTAGATCTTGAAAGATTCCTTCCTTATGGTCACTTATGAACAGATCCCGAAGCCTTCTTTCCAAGTTTCGGCTAGAACAATAAAGGGGTTAGATTTCCTAGTTTCGGCCTTAATCTTAGAAGAAAAAGAATGGAAATCGATAACAATTTCGGCTCTTGAGGCTTAGTGAGAAATCGACTAGGGCTATTGGTATCTTGAATTTTCAGCTTTGGCTAACAAAAGAAAAAGAACAATGCTCTAGGAAATTCGGCAGAGAGAGAAGAGTTGAGAGGAAGAATGATGAATGGCCCTCTTTTCCTCTAGTAGCCGAAATTACTAACTCAGAATCCCTTACTTGGCCATCACTCTTCTATTTTGATAGCTTTATCTCCTTAATTATCACCTTGTTTTAAGTTAATAGAAATTTAATCCAATAATTATCTCTCATCTTTTAATAAAAATAATACTAATAATAATCTATCATTATCTATCTATTTGCCGAATTTTAAAGAGAATAAAACTCCTCTTTTAAGAGCCTTAATGCCGTCCACCTCTCTGCTCCTTGTAGCAAAAATAAAATTCTTTTATTTGCTTCCCATGCGACTCGATCCTTGGCCCATTTGCCTATGTATGTGGCGTCACTTGCTAGGCCCTTAAGTGGCGCCTTGTAGCCATTTTACCAAGGCTATTTGTATGTCATATTTCACATACATTTTCTCTTAAGACCACCTTGCTTCATGTCCCTCTTTCAAACTTTAAACTTGACATTTCTAAAGCATTTCCTTACATTTCTAAAACATTTCCTTACATTTCCAAGACATTTCCTTACATTTCCAAGACAAGACATTTCCTTACATTTCCAGACAAGATATTTCCTTACATTTCCAAGTCATTTCCTTACATTTCTAAGACAAGACATTTCCTTACATTTCCAAGTCATTTCCTTACATTTCCAAGATTCTAAAAATGCACACATCACATCCATAACACATAAGACACACTAATGCATAGGCTGTAATCCAGGATGTTACACACTTACTCCACTAAATAGCCTACCCTTATAATTAACCCTTAGTGAACCCCGTTGAGCCTAACAACCCTTTTTATTAACTCATCCACTAATTTTAACCCAAAACCCTTTATATTTGTTATCACCCTTTCTTTTGACTACCCCTTAATCGAGATTTGATTCGAGCTAGTTACCTAAGTTTATTATTCCGGTAGTTAAATTTATCTTGTATATAGTTTGTTCTAAAAAAAAATCAAAGTATATTCAGTAATTAGTTTTATGAAAAGTGAGCTTACACAATCAAAGACTATTTTCAAAAGAAAAAATTGTTTTAGTAGGATTATTATTTTCAGTTTATGTAATTGTTATCTTAGAAATTTTTGGGTAGGTAACTTATCAATTCAATCTCGATTCTAACCTTCTAATTTCATCCTTTATCCACACCTCTAACCCTAGCCCCGTTACAATCCTAACAAAGACCTTTTGATCTATTTATCATTTCATTTTACAGTGGTGGAGATTTGATTTTCAGGCAAGCATATGGGATTAACTTTTCAGGTTCGACTTATGAGTGCTTAATTTAGATGAAGGGGAACACCTATGTTTTCGTGATACAAAAATATGGCTTATCTTGTTTGAATCTTTAGGGATCTTTGAGTTAAATTATCCATGAATAAATTATCTATGAATTAGGATAAGGCATCATTGATAGGAATTGTGAATCATGGAAAGTTCATTTTAATTGTAAGTTGAGAATTTTGCTTGAAGACAAGCAAAAGCTTAAGTGTGGGGGTATTTGATAAACCGTAAAAGTAACATATTTTAAGCCCACATTTAGTATGCTTTTGAATGATTTATCCCTTAATTTATGTAAAAAGGTGCTCTTAATCCTTTCTTTTCATGACTTATACACAGAAAAGCACCCGAGGATGAAAAGAACACAAAACAGGCCCAAAACAAAGTAAATGGATCATACCATGAATTCAACACGGCCTGGCCCGGCGACCACACGGTCGTGCCACGCCTAACATCTAGTACACGGTCTCTCCCCCGATTCACACGGTCGTGCCTCAAGTTAGAAATCCGAACACGGCCTGGAGTCAATCCACACTGGCGTGCTACATGGTCGTGCCTCTGTCGTCAGAATGAACAATTTCAATCGGAAAAGGATACTTGGGGAGAAAGAATCGCATTCTAAGAGCATATATATATCCCCTCAATACCACCTTTGAAGGGGCGTAAAAGCTAGGCTAAGGAGCCAAGTCGAGAAGGTCAGAACTAGGGAAAAACCACGAAGATAGCCAGTTGATCCATCCCAAGAAGCCGGAATTATACTCAGGACGGCGGAATTCTCCTTCAATTCCTTCAGGGAGTTTTAGGATTTTCTTATGTTTTGTTTTATCTTTTCTCTTACGATGTTTTGTTTATTCATTATGAACTAAACGCTTCAGATACCTGAAGGGGATGAAACCTAGATGGATCTTTTTATTTGATTTTTAAGTTATATGATAATTATTTAGTTTGTTCTTAGTTAAGTTGCTTAATCCAAGTCTAATGTGTTTAGGTGGAGGAGGAATAGACCCTGCCTAAGAGTATATCTAACATAATTAAGCGGAGTTGATCGAACGCCTAGAGATAGGGTTACGAGATTTTGCCGGATTATGGTGAAACCTAATATGGGAGTCCATTGATCGATTTACTGCTATCCTAGGGGGTTATTATAAGTGAACGAGAGTTCCACTAATTAACCTAGGGTTAGACGTTATTCGCCTCGAGAGAGGGTTTCATATAGGTTGGGGAGTCTTACGGATCAAGCTAAGTAAAAGAAATCATATAGTTTAGGGTAAAATAATAAGTGAATTTTAGGTGGATTCTTCCTGAGGGTATCGTCGTAATCAACTGAGTGTTTCTTCAAGTTATTTTCCTATTCATCCTTTTTGTCTTTGTGTCCTTAGTTTAGTCTTCGTCAATATAGTCTAAAGCAACTTCACTCTATTTTTAAGGCTGGATAATAAAAAGAAAGTTAGTATTAGTACTTTTAGTTCCCTTGGGTTTGATATCTGGTCTTGCCTAAGCTATACTACTGTTCGATAGGTACATTTGTCTTTAATCGTTGTCAGAGTTAGTTTTCAGGTTTTGATCATTCTTTTATAAATTTTAAAACTCTGATTTACAGCGATCAACTAGTATGAAATGGGTAGACTTCGTAAGTCTATCAACCACGACCCAAACGACATCCTTCTTTTTCAGTGACAATGGCAAACCCATCATGTAGTCCATAGTAATACGGTACCATTTCCACTCGGGAACCATAATAGGCTGAAATAGACCCGAAGGTACTTGGTGTTCTGCCTTCACTTGTTGACAAATTAGGCATCTTGATACATACTTGGAAATGTCTTTCTTCATACTAGGCCACCAATACCCTTTCCTTATGTCATTATACATCTTCATACTGCCTGGATGTACAGAAAAAAATTCACTATGTGCTTCATGCATAATCTTCCGAACAAGCACATCATCTCTTGGTACATAGACCCTATCTGAGAACATCAAATATCCATCAAGACTTATCCGAAAGTCTGACTCAACATTTGACTCACATTGAACTCTTTTAGCCTGCAAGTCATTGTCGCCTTTTTGAGCTTCACAAATCTCTTGGAGAAACACTAGTTTAGCCCTCAACTCGGCTAGAAAAGAACCATCATCTGACTAAGTTATCCGTGTATTCATGGCTCTCAGCGCAAACAGGGATTTCCTGCTCAAGGCATTGGTAACCACGTTCGCCTTTCCTGGATGGTAGGAAAAGAATAGCTCATAATCCTTTATTAGCTCTAACCATCTTCTCTACCTAAGGTTCAACTCTTTTGAGTCATCAAGTACTTTAAGCTCTTATGATCAATGAACACCTGACATTTCTCGCCATACAAATAGTGTCACCAAATTTTTAGTGCAAATACAATTGCAGCTAATTCCAAATTGTGGGTCGGGTAATTTTTCTCATGCGGCTTTAATTGTCTAGAGGCATATGCTATCACCTTGCCCTCTTGCATGAGCACACAACCCAATCCATTCAAGGATGTATCGCTGTAAACCACAAATTCTTTTCCTGGTTCGGGTTGTACTAGAACGGGATCCTTAGTCAACAATGCCTTAAATCTCTCAAAACTCTGTTAACATTTTTCTGTCTATTCAAACTTTACATCATTTGCAATAGTCTTGTCATCGAAGTAGCTATCAGGGAAAAACCCTTGACAAATCATCTATAATAGCCAGCTAGGCCCAGAAAACTCCTCACCTCAGTTAAGTTCCTTGACAAATCATCTACAATTTCTGAGATCTTACTCGGGTCGACTCTAATTCCATCTCCCGAGACAAAGTGCCCCAAAAATCCAACTTCCTTAAGCCAAAATTTACTTTTGCTAAACTTGGCATATAATTGTTTATCTCTCAAAATTTGCAGAACCGTTCTTAAATTCTTAGCATGCTCATTCTTATCCTGAGAATAGATCAATATATCATCGATAAAGACTACCACAAATTTATCCAAATATGGCCGAAAGATACGATTCATCAAATCCATGAAAACTGCAGGGCCATACCTTGTTAAATCGAAAGGCATGACCAAAAATTCATAGTGGCTATACCTTGTCCGAAATGCAGTTTTCGGTACATCCAAGTCCTTGACTCTCAACTGAAAATATCCAGACCTCAAGTCTATCTTGGAAAACACCATGGCTCTCTTCAATTGATCAAACAAATCATCGATTCTTGGCAACAGGTACTTGTCCTTCACAGTTACCTTATTAAGCTGTCGATAATCTATACATAACCTCATAGAACCATCTTTCTTCTTCAGAAATAATACAGGAGCACCCCACGAGGAATAACCCAATCTTGCGAAGCCTTTATCTGTTAACTCTTGTAACTATGCCTTCAATTCTTTTAGCTCGGTTGGAGCCATTCTATATGGAGCAATAGAAATGGGGGCAGTACTAGGAGCTAACTCAATTCTAATTCAATATCTCTAATTGGAGGTAGTCCTACCAATTCCCCTAGGAAAACATCTGGATACTCACAAACCATGGGCACTGATTCAATTCTTATCAGTCTCTCTAGCATTCATCACAAATGCAAGTTAAGCTTCGTACCTCTTTCTTAGATATTTTTGAGTCAACAATGAAGATATCACTACTGGCAATCTGTCTTGCTCATCTAATTCAACACGTATAAGATCCACACTTTCACATTTCAACTCAATAAACTTTCTTCCACAATTCACTATCACATCAAGAGTAGTTAACAAATCCCTCCCAAGAATGGCATCGAATTCATCGAACGGCAATAACATGAGATTAGCCAAAAACTAATGACCTCTAATCATCAAAGGACAATCTTTGCATACTTTATTGGCTAACACGTATTTGCCTAAGGGATTGGACACTCTTATTACTAATTCGGTAGATTCTACAAACATGTTCATGCTAGAGACCACTTTCATGCAAATATACGAGTGGGTAGATCCCGGATAAATTAAAACTATAACATAAGTATTATAGAGACAAAATGTACCCATAATTACGTCGGGAAAGGATGCCTCTTCGTGAGGGCGAATGGCATATGTTCTTATTGGTGCTGTACCTTCAGCTCTTGCAGTCTGCTCTCTAGATGTATTTTTACTACTCATTTCCTGTCCCGGGTTTCTATGTGCTCTTCCTCTAGCAGTACTTCCAGGTCTTGCATTCTGAGGTTTCTCTTTCTCACCCGCCTCGGGGCAATCTCTAATAAAATGGTCTAGGGATTCACACTTGAAACAAACTTTCCCATTTGCTCGACACTCCCCAGGATGATGTCTGCCACACTGCAGGCATTCCAATCTACTCGGTCAAGCGTTGCCAACACTAGCAACCGAAGTGGTCTGAGCTTTAGACCCTGAGTATTGTCTACTCTTACTTCTACTCGAAAATCCAGCTGAGGTGGCTGATCAAGCAGCGAAATCTCTTAACTTCTTGGATGTGGATTGGAATGACTTGCCTAATTGTCTCTTCTTCGAGTCACGAGACTCGATTTTAGCCTTCCCTTTCTCTTTGACCAGTTCCTCGGCCTTACAGGCTCTATCTACCAGCACCACGAATTTTTTTAGTTCTAGGACACCTACGAACAAACAGACATCCTTATTTAACCCGTCCTCAAACCTTTTGCAAATAATAGTCTCGATGGACACGCACTCCCGGGCATGTTTACTAAGACTTAAGAACTCACATTCGTATTCAGTCTCTATCATTCGACCTTACTAAGCCTTTGACTAATATATTTCTACCGAAACTCCTCTTGGAAGAATTCCCAGTTAACTCTCTCTCTTGGTACCACTGACGCAAGGGTGTTCCACCACTGATATGCTGAATCTCACAAGAGAGATACCACACATTTCATGCACTCTTCAGACGTGCATGACAACTCATCGAATACTCTGATGGTAGCCAGAATTCCGCCCTCTCTGAATCATCATCTTTACTAGCTCGAAATTCCTCAGCTCCTTGTTTCCGGATCTTATCGACCGGGGGCCTTTCTCTTCTTACTACCTCTACCACTTAGGGACCTACAGGAGTGGGCTGAGAAATAGGTGGGGGTGGAGGGGGTTGAGCATTAGGGTTTGCTCGAATAAAATCAGTGTACCAATTGCTCCTCATATGGAGAAAGGCTTCTCGAGCCTCTTCTCCTTGACCTAAAGTCTCGGGTCTACTTTCCACTGGCGCGGTCCCTTGCGCGGGAGTCGGTGCATTACTTGTAGCGTCGTCAGCTGCATCTCAATCAGGGTCCATTTACTATATAAAAGCACATTTCAAATCGTCAGGAGTCGCCACACTATCATTATGTAAATACTTATACGTATGGCATGTATAGCTAGACTCATACTTACACTATGTTAGTCCAAAAATTGACTAAACCGTAGCTCTGATACAACTAAATATAACACCCCTTACCCGTATTCAACACTTGAACCGGGTACGAGGCATTATCGTACTTAACTAGCTCAATCATACAACATCGAACCATAAAATTTTGTTTCAAAATTAAACTTTTCATTCAAGACCATAATGTCCTTATTATGGGTCTACGAGACCTTAAACTTGCACTCGGAATGACTCGAGACCAAACCTGAAACTTTTGGACACTTAGAAAAATTTGGCACAAAACAGGGCCACATGCCCGTGTGAAAGGTGAGACACGCCCGTGTGGCATATCACATGCCCGTGTTCCACACTCGTGTGTATTTATTTTTTTGATTTGAACCACAGGGGTTTTCACACAGCCAGACACACGCTCGTGTCCCTCACACAGCCACGATACGCCTATGTCTTCGCCCGTGTGTGAAAACCTTGACATTCTGTTTATGATGTCATCATCTCAATATGGTCACACAGCCCAGGTACACGCTGGTGTCCTTAGACCGTGTGTCAAATTAAATTCCTAATTTTAGGTACAGACTTCACACGGCCTGGGCACATGCCCGTGTATTAGGCCGTGTCTCCCACACGGTTGATACACACGATCGTGTCTCCGCCCGTGTGTTTACTACTGAGCATACTGACTTGCCAACCTGGCATGCATGCGAACACACAGCCTTTGAACACACCCATGGAGCTGACCATGTGTCACACACGACATAGACACACGCCCGTGTGTCTACCCGTGTGGACATTTGTAGGGCTATCTACCAAGCCAAATGCCACCCTACAAAGCAATCATACTTATACCAATTCAATTCAATATATATCATGACCATAAGGCACTTCCAAGAACTCAAATCAAAACATCCACACCAGCATACATTTCATGAATTTCATCAATATTGGATAGATGAACTTGTCAAATATTGGCCAATTTACAGTGACCAATTACAAAATGAATTGAACAACATTAATAGACAACACCTTGACTAACAAATATGACATAACAAACTAACCAAATCCTATACATGCCATACTCAAAATAAATATAACTCCGCTATACCAAAAAGAGGTTGATAATGTGATTCCAAGCTCCGGCGTCCCCTAGTTAGCTAGGCGATGCTACAAGGAAAAGGGAAATGAGAGGGGTAAGCATAAAGGTTAGTAAGTTTGCATGAAATAAATAGCTGTAACACCCCTATCCTATGTCCATCGCCAGATTAGGGTTAAAGGCATTACCTGACAGATCGGAAACTTTATTAGACAATTCGTAAAGTAAATCATCAATATCAATCATAGAGTCCCTCTGTAGGTCAACAAGACCTAAAACATGCTTAGAAACATGGTCGGGACTAAACCGGGACACATATAAAAATTTTTGAAATCTTAAAACTTTTCTAAGTTTCAGGGCTTACACGCTCGTGTGGGCAAACCGTGTGCCTCCCACGGCTGTTAGACATGCCCATGTGTCCTCCCCCTGGTCGAATTTGACTTAACTCCACGGCCATCAAGCACGCCCGTGTACCCTGGCCGTGGTCGAAACTGACTTTGCTCCACGGCCACCAAGCACTCCGTGTGCTGAGATCGTGGTCGAGTCTGACTTGACCACACGGCTACCAGGCACCTCCGTGTGCCAAGGCCATGTACTCTTAAACAACTACTAACTTATTTCCACGGTTGACAGGCACGCTCGTGTGCCACAGCCGTGTGGCAAAATAGGCCATTTTCAAGGCCAAATTGCTACCCACTTTGGATCAAACCTACAAGAAAATACCAATACAATTCATGCACATTTAATAACCATGAACACACTAAAATATTCACTCAATCTATTTATTCAAAACCAATTTCATTCATACCAAATTTACAAGGCTAAATCTCATATAAACACAAGCATAATCCATCCATTTACTTACCTTAAACTTGACTGTTTCTTACACTATCACACCATACCAAACATACCTCATAAATCGCATTCATTAAAGTATATTGCCAATACATATCTAGCTAAATCACATGGCTAAGTTCACATCTCATACATATCCAAATAACTAGCCTATACATGCCATATCTAGATATATACATTTCCAAAATGTACCAAAATAAGTTGAGTAGTGTGATGACGGTCCTCGACGGTCCCTGAGCCTTCAATAGCTTTGACGATCTATAAAACAGAGAAAAACACACACAGAGTAAGCTTTCTAAAAGCTTAGTAAGTTATATACAAATAAACTTAACATGAAAAGCATATAGGTGTATAGAAACATTAGCACAATTAGCTTTCATAGCAAATTTATCACATGTATGCTTTGGTTCATGTACTTGGCCACATTATGCCACATTCATCAATTCAAAAATCTTATATATATATAGTTCTTTCATGCATACTATCACATATCATATCATTATTCCAATATACATATTCGTCATTGTAAAATCATATAGATACTTACCTTGTGTACACTCATAGTGTATAAATCAACGTACCAGAAATGGATTTACAATTCATATAGCCATTCGTATCACAGACTTGACCGTTGAACTATTAGGAACCCAATAGGATACTCAGAAAGCTTAGAATAGTCGTACAATGCCAACGTCCCAGAAGAGGTCTTACATGCACTCAGATATCGATGCCACTGTCCCAGACAGAGTCTTACACGAATCAGTATGACGCTGATGTCCCAGACATGGTCTTATACGTAAAAATGATATCGATGCCAACGTCCCACACGAGGTCTTACACGAAATCTCAAATCAACGCCAATGTCCCAGATGTGGTCTTACATGATAAAACAGAACAGATACCTATGTCATGACATAGCTAATCCTATCTATTCCTAGGTCCGTACGGGACTTCTCAGACATTGACACTAAGTCAACCTTATCTCGGAATTCATGTACGGAGAATCTTATAAGCATCTATACTTAACAATAATTATATGAACATATACAGTTCGATACAAATATGTTTATTTGTATAATGACTTACCTTGGATTCGATTTAACTGAACGGAAACGGCTACTCGGTTACTTTCGCTTTCCCGCAATCTAAGTCCGATTCCTCGGTTCTTGATCTATACATATTCAGAATTAACCCTTTTATTCACTAACTTATTCAATTCAATCCAAGGACACACATTTAGGGCTATTTACAAATTAACCCTCACATTTGCACAATTTATCAATTTAGTCCATTTTTCTCAAAACATCAAATTCACAAAATCATCACATACTCATGCTTAGCCAAATGTTTACATCTCATACAAGCCCATAATTTCCATCAAATTTACAAACTAGTCCCTCAAATTACTATTTTCTCAATTTAGCCCTATTTAGCTAAATTCATAAAAATTTCAAGAACAAAACATTGTAACATCCTGAATTTATGGGCTTGTGCATTTTGTGTAATGTGTGCTTAAGATAATAATTTGAGGATTTGATGTACTAATTGGGCTCAAGAATGGGCTGAGGCCTCAGTTAAAATATTCTATTTGGGTATTATAATGTTTAAAAATAGGTATCTATGTTAAAAATGTCAAATTGGGCTTGGGGCCCAAAGTTAGGAGGCGCCACAAGGAAGGAAGAAGGTAGCGTCACTAGTGCATGAGGAAGGCCCAAATTGTGGTTGCTTGAAGCCCAAGTTATAGGGCTAAAATTCTGCACTTAAAAGAGTAAGGGGGGACGGCACAAGGCTATTATTTAGGGATTTATTTGATGTGGATAATAAGCAGATAAAGGCTATTTTTGAGGAGATAACAAATTAAGATAAGGGAAAAGGGATAGGAGCTATCATGTGTGGCAGTGTTGGCTGAAAATCAATCTCTGCTAAGGGGAGGAATCGGTTTTCTATATGCAGATGGGGGTGCCAAAATTTGCTGCTAAAGCTCTCATCTTTTCTCTTTTCTCTGCCGAAGTTTCTACTTTATTCTCCCTCTCCTTTCTTTTTCTTCAGTTGGCCGAATCTCTCTTTCTCTCATATCTTGAGACAACCCTTAGCCGAATCATCAAGCCTCTCTTTACTCTCTTCTCACTTTCCCTTGTTAGCCAAAACATACCACCCAGATCTTCTAAAAGAAAAAGTCAAAAACGCAATAGTTTATCTTTTTCGAGATTTTTCATAAAAGCCAGAATCGTGAGATCTAGGTTTCTGTGTGTGCCAAAATCACTCAAAGGTGCCTACTTGTGCCGAAATCTGAAGGAAACTTTAGGTAAGTGTTGATTTGAGAAAACCAAATCTTCTTCGGCTTTTCAAAGTCCCTAGTCGAATGGCAATTTAGAAACTAATCTCTTATTTCTTTCTTATTTTCGGCATTCTGGGATCTGAAGAGGAGTCAATCGCGTGGATCTCTAAGTCATAAGTTCAGTAACACTTAAACAGTGTTACTTTCGGGATTTCAAGGTAAAGAGATCTATTGATTTTTAACATGTAAATTTGGGTATTTAATAACCCTTGGCTGAATGTAGGGGAGGTCAAATCTTCATGATTTTTCGGCTTTTGTTGAACCAAGTTATAAATTCGGAAAGCGAGGATATCGACTAAGAGTTTAGTACTTCGTGATATCAAGTGTGTAACTTCTCACACCATTAGATTGATTACTAATATATATTTACATATATATATATATGAAATACATCTGCTATACTCTGTTAAATGCCGAAATCTCGGCATAACATTTGAAAACCAGAGAAGGGTAAAGGTTAAGTATCAGGTTAGTGTTTTCTACCATTCCTCAGTGAATGTTTCTATTAAAAATGATATGTTTTATACGTCGATTTCTATGTATGATTGGGGTTAGGTGATTGATGAAAGGGGAAGTGATCTGTTCTGGTGGCTTATGCCATTTCAGCCTGGTGATTCTGTCACAACTCTGTTTCTGGTGGCTTTTGCCATTTCAGCCTGGTGACTCTGTCACAACTTGACGATGAGCAGCTAACTGCATCATGATTGCCATCGATGGTGTGTAGCGGTTTGGGTTGATTGTAGAAATCCCCAATGGTGTGATTGGCAGGTAAGGGTGGTGTGTAGCGGATGGAAACCTAAGATTGGGTTGGGTTTTATGTATGTTATCTTTTACATTATGTTTTATATTCTAATATGTGGGCCAAGGCCCAGTCTGATGGTGCACGAGGGTTGCACACTGAGTTTCACGGCTCACCCTATCATTTTAACAATTTCAGGTAGCACTTACTGCATCGGACCGGGCTGGAGAGGAGAGCAAGGTGACCATGCAAAAGAACATTTGGATTCAGTAAAAAGACTTTAGATTATTATTTTATATTTTTATTTAATGGGTTTTAAATCTCGATGTAATAAGGCCATGGGCCACTAGACTATTATTTATGTTTTTGGGTTTATGTTGGGTTTTATTACTAGACATTTTAATTCTATGTTAAGATTAAGCTAAGACATGTACAAAATTTAAGTTTTTATTTAAAATTCACCAAGGCAATTTATAACTTTATAGCTTATATGACTTAATAAATTATTAAGTTTACGGTATTAATGATTAAACCTAGTAACAACTTTTCCAAAATACGACATGCTTTGTAAAATTCCTTAGTGACATACCAGATCCGGTTGTAGTGTTTGGGTCGGTTTGGGGTGTTACAAATTGGTATCAAAGCCAGGTTTAAAACTCGGCTTTGGGGGTTTGGGGCTCAAAATATTTTCTAAAAATAGGTTTTGAAACATATATATGCATAAATCATACAGGAGGGTTTTCTCAGCATGGCACCTACGTCTCCAGCCCAAGTCCGCCAGGTAAGTGTTTTGAACCTTTGTGTGATATACATGTGGGCTTAATGGGCTTTATGGGACGTAGACTACTTAGATTAGAACTTGATAGACTCTAGGCTTAGCTCAAACAACTTCCTAAATCTTATAAGACTTAATTTCACTAAACAAAACCTGTGAACGAGTCGCAAGACTAGGGTGTGGCAACAGGCATGCGCATGTCTAGGATTGGATCCGAAAGAGCCTAGTACTTAAGCAGTCCTAGTGACTCACCTCCTCTTCACTGGAATCCTACCTGGTGCGTAGTGACTGTTCACCTTAGCTGCGAGGATTTGTTCATGGGCCAAAATCCATGACTAAATTCGGAAAGGGACCAGCCACCCAATTTTCACAAAATTGCTAAAATATCTTTATTTTGAAAATTACCAAGATACCTATGATTTACAAATATACCCCCAGATTTACGAAAATACCCTGATTTACAAAGTCAACGATTTAAAAAAAAAATATGCAACACACAACATCAATCAAGAACCACAAACACTTGAACGCCACTAGTATTCTTTTAAAATCAAATTCTCTAAGACACCCTTGTTTAAAAAAAAAATACCCCTTAGTACAGTAAAATTTTTGAAAATACCCTTGATTTGTAAAAATTTTCCAAAATACCCCTGATTTGAAAAGTGACCAAAGTACCCCTGGTTTGTAAAATTACCAAATTGCCCCTGATCTGTAAAATGGCTAAAACACCCCCGATTTACAAATTACGAAAATACCCCTGTGGGATAAATTACGAAGATACCCTTGGGTAATGAAATGATGAAAATACCCCTACACAAAGAATGTAGGTTCGTGGATGTATTTGTATGCTAATGCTTGATGATCGAATGTGTGTGCTTTCTGGAATTAGGAGGTAAACTTGGGTCTGAAACTGTAGATAGGTTCAAATTCGAAAGAATCACTATTAAAATATCTATTCATAAGACTGTTCATGGTTAACCAGTGGGAAGAATTAATGATTCATAAAATTCTTAATCAGATAAACGCGAATCAGAAGAATGAGTACAAAGGGTCGTGGATGTCCGCCGTGTGGACGCAGTAGGGGTAGAATGACCGTGTCCGAGCTAGTAGGATCTGGTCACGGGTCAAGAAACGAGATACCAGACCTGTCGGTTGTAGAGGGAGAATTTCAAGATGAGGTGCCCGGAGATGACGCAGTATCTCAGACGATGTTGTAGGTTTTAGAGAGGGTTGCTGAAGTATTGGTTGGAAGCGACTGAGCGTGTAATAGATGATTTGGATTTCACGGCAGAGGAAAAGTTGAAGGGGGTTGTGTCTCTTCATCGAGATGAGGCCTACCAGTGGTGGCTCACGGTTAAGGAGGGTACTGCCGCAGATCGGATTGACTGGGACTTCTTTAAGGAGTCATTTCAGGGAAAGTATATTGGTGCCAGCTATATGAATGCCCAGAGGAAGGCATTTCTGAATCTAGTGCAGGAAAGTAAATCTGTGGCTGAATATGAGGCAGAGTTTCTGCTGCTGAGCCGCTACGCCCGAGGAATGGTAGCAACCAAATATGAATGTTGTGTTCGGTTCAAGAATGGATTGTGGAATGAGTTAAGGGTTTTGGTAGCATCATAGAGAGAGGGAGAGATTTTGCTGTCCTGGTTGAGAAAGTTAAGATAGCTGAGGAGGTAGAACGGACTGAAAGACAGGAAAGAGATAAGGAGCAGGGAAGGAATAAGAGAAGTATTTGGTAGTCAAGAGCATCTGGGAATTTTCAGAAAAATCCTAGGACTGATGGGCCAGCTCGTGCTCCGACTGGTCAGAATCGATCATGTAATTGGTGTGGGAAAGCATATTCTGGGGAGTGTAGAAGAAGAACCGGTGGATGCTTTAGGTGTGGATCTACAGAGCATATGATTAAAGGACTCGCCCACGAAGGATCAGTGTGACCCGGCTAGACGAGGTTACGAGCGATGCAGGAGAGGTGGTCACCAATGACATGAGGGGTCGTGCGCCAAGTAGAGGAGGAAATAGGGCTGGTCGTGGTCGTGGGGCACCTGGTAGAGGTGCAGGTAATGTAGACGCAAGGCAGCCGGGCCTAGTTTATGCAGTTCGTCGACAGGAGGATGGTGATGCACCGGACGTCATAACCGATACGTTTCTTATTGTTGATAAACCCTTTCTTGCCTTAATTGATATTGGGTCAACCCACTCCTATGTTGCATGTTCGGTATCTGAGACCTTAAGTATAGACTCTGAAACAACTACTAGGAAGATGACTGTGGTTAGACCCCTAGGACAATCTAGGGTGGTGGACAAACTATTTAAGGATGTACCTTTAGAAACTTAAGGGGTAGTATTCCCGGTAGACTTAATAAAATTACCGTTTGGAGAGTTTGACCTTATCTTAGGAATTGATTGGTTGACTAAGCATCATGCTAAGTTGTATTGTGTGATTAAGCGCATGGTATTGAGTACCCCGGAAGGTGAAGAGGTGGTTGTGTTAGGAGAGAGGAGAAATTATCTGTCCAACGTAGTTTCAGCATTGAAAGCTGTTAAGATGTTTCAGAAGGGATGTAACGCATTTCTAGCTTTTATCAGTGCGTTGGATGTTAAGGAGGTGATTGTCAATGAGGTTCGAACAGTCAAGGATTTCACGGATGATTTTCGGAGGAGTTGCCAGGATTACCCCCGGATCGCGAAGTGGAGTTTGGAATAGAGCTATTATCGGGTACAGCTCCGGTGTCCATCGCTCCTTATAGAATGGCACCGAAGGAGCTGGTGGAGCTTAAAGCTCAGATCCAGGAACTGTTGGATCGAGGGTTTATCCGATCGAGTGTGTCTCCATGGGGAGCGCCGGTCCTATTCGTGAAAAAGAAGGACGGATCCATACGTATGTGCGTGGACTATCGTCAACTGAATAAGTTGACAATTAAAAACAAGTACCCATTGCCTAGAATTGATGACCTGTTCGATCAGCTCAAAGGAGCTTCAGTTTTCTCTAAGATTGATCTAAGGTCGGGTTATCATTAGTTGAAGGTGAAGGAAGGGGACATCAATAAGACGACGTTTCAATCACGCCACAGTCATTATGAATTCTTAGTGATGCAATTCGGGTTGACGAACGCGCCAGCAGCCTTTATGGATATGATGAGCCGAGTGTTCCAATCCTACCTTGATCGGTTCGTGGTGGTGTTCATCGATGACATCCTGGTTTATTCTAAGTCTGAGAAGGAACATGACGAATATATTCGTGTAGTGTTGCGAACTTTGAGGGAGAAGCAGTTGTTTGCGAAGTTCTGCAAGTGTGAGTTCTGGCTGAAGAAAGTGACTTTCTTAGGGCATGTGGTTTCCGCAGAGGGAATTAGGGTAGATCCTCGGAAGATAGAAGCTGTATTGGATTGGAAACCGCCAAAGTCTGTGGCGGAGATTTGAAGTTTCTTAGGATTATTAGGATATTATCGAAGGTTCGTTGAGGGGTTCTCGTTAATAGCCACACCTTTAACTAAGTTGTTAAGGAAGGGTGTGTGTTGATGCAAGATGGAAAAGTTGTTGCATATGCATCTCGACAGTTGAGACCGCATGAATTGAACTACCCTACGCATGATATGGAATTGGCAGCGGTAGTGTTTGCTCTGAAGATTTAGAGGCACTACTTATACAGGGAGAAGTAGGTAATTTAGACCGACCATAAAAGTCTAAAGTATCTCCTTACCCAGAAGGAGTTAAATTTAAGATAACGTAGGTGGATCGAGCTCTTGAAGGACTATGATTGCTCAATCGAATACCATCCAGGTAAGGCAAATGTGGTGGCAGATGCGTTAAGCCGTAAGGTAGTATCAGAACTAAGAGCGATGTTCGCCCATCTGAGTTTATTTGAGGATGAGAGTTTGCTAGCTGAGTTGCAAGTAAAACCGACATGGGTGAGTCAGGTTAAAGAGAAACAGTTAATGGATTATGTCCTGAGTGCTCGACTCTTGCAAGTATGGGATGGTGGAATGGAGGATTATAGTCTGAACAATGATGGAGTTTTGTGTTTCCGTGGGAAGGTTTTCATGCCAAAAGATATGGAGTTAAGGCAGATGATTCTTCAGGAATCGCATAGTAGTCCTTATGCTATGCATCCTGGAGGAGTTAAGATGTATTGGGATATGCGAGAGCAATTCTGGTGGCCAGGTTTGACGCGAGAAATTACGGAATATGTGGGGAAGTGTTTGATGTGTCAGCAGGTCAAAGCTAAACACCAAGTGCCTTCAGGATTGTTGCAGCCGATGAAGATTCCCCAATGGAAATGTGAAAGAATCTCGATGGATTTTGTTAGTGGGTTACCCCTTACACCCGCTAAGAAGGATTTAATTTGGGTGATTGTAGATCGACTGACGAAATCTACTCACTTCATACCGATTCGTGGTGACTATTCACTGCAACGGTTGGCTAAGTTGTACGTGGGTGAGGTTGTGAGATTACATGGTGTACCAGTGTCGATCATATCAGATAGGGACCCTAGGTTCACGTCACGATTTTGGAAGGCTCTTCATCAAGCAATGGGAACAAGGTTAAACTTTAGTACCGCTTTTCACCCTTTGCATCGATGGTGGTCGATCCCGAGAGGGTAATTCAGATCTTGGAGGATATGCTAAGGGGTTGCATCATCGATTTTATGGGTAGTTGGGAGGAGTATCTTTCTTTGGCAGAATTTGCGTATAATACTAGTTATCAAGCTAGTATTCAGATGGCGCCTTATCAAGCGTTATATGGAAGGAGATGTCGTACCCCAATTTGTTGGACAGAGTTGGGTGAACGTCAGGTGTTGGGTCCAGAACTAGTCTCGGAAATAGAGGAGAAAGTTAAGTTAATACGAGCTCGGTTGAAGGAAGCGTCTGATCGGCAGAAGTCTTATGCAGATCTAAAGCGGAGGGAGATGGAATTTGCAGTAGGAGATCAAGTCTTTTTGAAAGTATCTCCTGGAAGAAGGTAATGAGGTTTGGACTGAAGGGTAAGCTAAGTCCTCGGTTTATTGGGCCTTACCGGGTACTGGAACGCATGGGGCCAGTGGCCTATCGTTTGGAGTTGCCTTCAGAGTTGGAGCAGATACATGACGTGTTTCATGTCTCGATGCTAAGACGATATCGTTCTAATCCATCACACATTGTGCCAGTGGAAGAAATTGAAGTAAGGTAAGATTTGTCTTTTGATGAGGAGCCAGTGCAAATCTTGGATCGAGACGTAAAGGTGTTGAGGAGGAAGTCTGTCCCTTTGGTCAAAGTTGTGTGGCGAAATCACGGCGCAGAAGAGGCGACGTGGGAGCCAGAAGATGTTATCGGACAACATTATCCCCATCTCTTTTAAACAGGTAAATTTTGACGCTGAAATTTATTTTAAGGGGGTAGAACTGTAACATCCTGAATTTATGGGCTTGTGCATTTTGTGTAATGTGTGCTTAAGATAATAATTTGAGGATTTGAGGTACTAATTGGGCTCAGGAATGGGCTGAGACCTCAGTTAAAATATTTTTTTTGGGTATTATAAGGTTTAAAAGTAGGTATCTATGTTAAAAAAGTCAATTTGGGCTTGGGGCCCAAAGTTAGGAGGCACCACAATGAAGGAAGAGGGTGGCGTCACTAGTGCATGAGGAAGGCCCAAATTGTGGTTGCTTGAAGCCCAAGTTATAGGGCTAAAATTCAGCACTTAAAAGAGTAAGGGGGACGGCACAAGGCTATTATTTACGGATTTATTTGATGTGGATAATAAGCAGATAAAGGCTATTTTTGAGGAGATAACAGATTAAGATAAGGGAAAAGGGATAGGGGCTATCATGTGTGGCAGTGTTGGCCGAAAATCAATCTCTGCTAAGGGGAG
Organism: Gossypium bickii; assembly: GCA_025503065.1. Lineage (NCBI taxonomy): Eukaryota > Viridiplantae > Streptophyta > Magnoliopsida > Malvales > Malvaceae > Gossypium > Gossypium bickii. Next base: position 103,433,815 of record CP106710.1, on the reverse strand, counting down.
GAATCGGTTTTCTATATGCAGAGGGGGGTGCCGAAATTTGCTGCTAAAGCTCTCATCTTTTCTCTTTTCTCTGCTGAAGTTTCTACTTTATTCTCCCTCTCCTTTCCTTTTTCTTCAGTTGGCCGAATTCTCTCTTTCTCTCATCTTTTTTGAGACACCTTAGCTGATTCATCAAGCCTCTCTTTACTCTCTTCTCACTTTCCCTTGTTAGCCGAAACATACCACCCAGATCTTCTAAAAGAAAAAGCCGAAAACACAATAGTTTATCTTTTTCAAAATTTTTCATAAAAGCCGGAATCGTGAGATCTAGTTTTCTGTGTGTGCTGAAATCACTCTGGGGTGCCTACTTGTGCCGAAATCTGAAGGAAACTTTAGGTCAGTATTGATTTGAGAAAACCAAATCTTTTTTAGCTTTTCAGAGTCCCTAGCCGAATGGCAATTTAGAAACTAATCTCTTATTTCTTTCTTATTTTCGACATTCCGGGATCTGAAGAGGAGTCAATCACGTGGATCTCTAAGTCATAAGTTCAGTAACACTTGAACAGTGTTACTTTCGGGATTTCAAGGTAAGGAGATCTATTGATGTTTAACATGTAAATTTGGGTATTTAATAACACTTGGCCGAATGTAGGGGCGGTCAAATCTTCATGATTTTTTGGCTTTTGTTGAACCAAGTTATAAATCCGGATAGCAAGGATATAGACCAAGAGTTTAGTACTTCGTGATATCAGGTGTGTAACATCTCACACCATTAGATTGATTGCTAATATATATATATGAAATACATCAGCTATACTCTGTTAAATGCTGAAATCTCGGCATAACGTTTGAAAACCAGAGAAGGGTAAAGGTTAAATATCAGGTTAGTGTTTTCTACCATTCCTCAGTGAATGTTTCTGTTTAAAATGATATGTTTTATACGTCGATTTCTATGTATGATTGAGGTTGGGTGATTGATGAAAGGGGAAGTGATCTGTTCTAGTGGCTTATGCCATTTCAGCCTGGTGACTCTGTAACAACTATGTTTCCGGTGGCTTTTGCCATTTCAGCCTGGTGACTCTATCACAACTTGACGATGAGCAGCTAACTGCATCATGATTGCCATCGATGGTGTGTAGCGGTGTGGGTTGATTGTAGAAATCCCCAATGGTGTGATTGGCAGGTAAGGGTGGTGTGTAGCGGATGGAAACCTAAGATTGGGTTGGGTTTTATGTATGTTATCTTTTACATTATATTTTATATTCTGATCTGTGGGCCAAGGCCCAGTCTATTGGTGCACGAGGGTTGCACACTGAGTTTCGCGACTCACCCTATTATTTTAACAATTTTGTGTAGCACTTATCGATCGGACCGGCCGAGAGGAAAGCAAGGTGACCATGCAAAAGAACATTTGGATTCAGTAAAAAGACTTTAGATGATTATTTTATATTTTTATTTAATGGGTTTTAAATCTCGTTGTAATAAGGCCATGGGCCACTAGACTATTATTTATGTTTTTGGGTTTATGTTGGGTTTTATTACTAGACATTTTAATTCTATGTTTAAGATTAAGCTAAGACATGTACAAAATTTAAGTTTTTATTTGAAATTCACCAAGGCAATTTATAACTTTATAGCTTATATGACTTAATAAATTATTAAGTTTTCGGTATTAATGATTAAACCTAGTAACAACTTTTCCAAAATGCGACATGCTTTGTAAAATTCCTTAGTGACATACCAGATCCGGGTGTAGTGTTTGGGTCAGGTTTGGGGTGTTATAAATTGGTATCAGAGCCAGGTTCAAAACTCGACTTTGTGGGTTTGGGGCTCAAAACGTTTTCTAAAAATAGGTTTTGAAACATATATATGCATAAATCATACAGGAGGGTTTTCTCAGCATGGAACCTACGTCTCCGGCCCAAGTCTGCCAGGTAAGTATTCTGAACCTTTGTGTGAATACATGTGGGCTTAATGGGTTTTATGGGACGTAGACTACTTAGATTAGAACTTGATAGACTCTACGCTTAGCTCAAACAACTTCCTAAATCTTATAAGACTTAATTTCACTAAACAAAACCCGTGAACGAGTCGCAAGACTAGGTGTGGCAACAGGCATGCGCATGTCTAGGATTAGATCCGAAAGAGCCTGGTACTTAAGCAGTCCTAGTGACTCACCTCCTCTTCACTGAAATCCTACCTGGTGCGTAGTGACTGTTCACCTTAGCTGCGAGGATTTGTTTATGGGCCAAAATCCATGACTAAAACCGAAAGGTACCAGCCACCCAATTTTCACAAAATTGCTAAAATATCTTTATTTTGAAAATTACCAAGATACCTATGATTTGCAAATATACCCCAGATTTACGAAAATACCCTGATTTACAAAGTCAACGATTTTAAAAAAAAATGCAACACACAACATCAATCAAGAACCACAAACACTTGAACGCCACTAGCATTCTTTTAAAATCAAATTCTCTAAGACATCCCTGTTTAAAAAAAATACCCCTTAGTTCTGTAAAATTTTTGAAAATACCCTTGATTTGTAAAAATTTTCCAAAATACCCCTGATTCGAAAAGTGACCAAAGTACCCCTGGTTTGTAAAATTACCAAATTGCCCCTAATTTGTAAAATGACTAAAACACCCTCGATTTACAAATTACGAAAATACCCCTGTAGGATAAATTACGAAGATACCCCTGGGTAGTGAAATGATGAAAATACCCCTACACAAAGAATGTAGGTTCGTGGATGTACTTGTATGCTAATGTTTGATGATTGAATGTGTGTGCTTTCTGGAATTAGGAGGTAAACGTGGGACTGAAACTGTAGAGAGGTTCGAATTCGAGAGAATCACTATTAAAATATCTATTCATAAGACTGTTCGTGTTTAACCAGTGGGAAGAATTAATGATTCATAAAATTCTTAATCAGATAAACGCGAATCAGAAGAATGAGTACAAGGGGTCGTGGATGTCCGCCGTGTGGACGCAGTAGGGGTAGAATGACCGTGTCCGAGCCAGTAGGGTCTTGTCACGGGTCAGAAAACGAGATGTCGGACCTGCCGGTTGTAGAGGGAAAATTTCAAGATGAGGCGCCTGAAGATGACGCAGTATCTCAGGCGATGTTGTAGGTTTTAGAGAGGGCTGCTGAAGTATTGGTTGGAAGAGACTGAGCGTGTAATGGATGATTTGGATTTCACAGCGGAGGAAAAATTGAAGGGGGTTGTGTCTCTTCATCGAGATGAGGCCTACTAGTGGTGGCTCACGGTTAAGGAGGGTACTGCTGCAGATCGGATTGACTGGGACTTCTTTAAGGCGTCATTTCAGGGAAAGTATATTGGTGCCAGCTATATGGATGCCCAGAGGAAGGCATTTCTGAATCTAGTGCAGGGAAGTAAATCTGTGGCTGAATATGAGGTAGAGTTTCTGCTACTGAGCTGCTACACCCGAGGAATGGTAGCAACCAAATATGAATGTTGTGTTCGGTTCGAGGATGGATTGTGGAATGAGTTAAGGGTTTTGGTAGCAGAGAGAGAGAGAGAGAGAGAGAGAGAGAGAGAGATTTTGCTGTCCTGGTTGAGAAAGTTAAGATAGCTGAGGAGGTAAAACAGACTGAAAGACAGGAAAGAGATAAGGAGCAGGGAAAGAATAAAAGAAGTTTTTGGAAGTCAAGAGCATCTGGGAATTTTCAGAAAAAGCCTAGGACTGATGGGCCAGCTCGTGCTCTGACTGGTCAGAATCGATCATGAAATTGGTGTGGGAAAGTACATTCTGGGGAGTGTAGAAGAAGAACCAGTGGATGCTTCAGGTGTGGATCTACAGAGCATATAATTAAGGACTGTCCACAGAAGGATCAGGTGCAGCCAGCTGGACGAGGTTCTGAACAGTCTAGGAGAGGTGGTCAGCCAGTACAGAGGGGTTGTGGGCCAGGTAGAGGAGGAAATGGGGCTGGTCGAGGTCGTGGGGCACCTGGTAGAGGTGCAGGTAATGTAGACGCGAGGTAGCCGGGCCTAGTTTATGCAGTTCATCGACAGGAGGATGGTGACGCACCGGACGTCATAACCGGTACGTTTCTTATTGTTGATAAACCCTTTCTTGCCTTAATTGATATTGGGTCAACCCACTCCTATGTTGCATGTTCGGTATCTGAGACCCTAAGTATAGACTCTGAAACAACTACTAGGAAGATGACTGTGGTTAGTCCCCTAGGACAATCTAGGGTGGTGGACAAACTATTTAAGGATGTACCTTTAGAAACTCAAGGGGTAGTATTCCCGGTAGACTTAATGGAATTACCATTTGGAGAGTTTGACCTTATCTTAGGAATGGATTGGTTGACTAAGCATCATGCTAAGTTGGATTGTGGGATTAAGCGCATGGTGTTGAGTACCCCGGAAGACGAAGAGGTGGTTGTGTTAGGAGAGAGGAGAAATTATCTGTCCAACGTAGTTTCAGCATTGAAAGCTGTTAAGATGATTCGGAAGGGATGTAACGCATTTCTAGCTTTTATCAATGTGATTGTCAATGAGGTTCGAACAGTCAAGGATTTCACGGATGTTTTTCCGGAGGAGTTGCCAGGATTATCCCCGGATCACAAAGTGGAGTTTGGAATAGAGCTATTACTGGGTACAGCTCCGGTGTCCATCGCTCCTTATAGAATGGCGCCGAAGGAGCTGGTGGAGCTTAAAGCTCAGATCCAGGAACTGTTGGATCGAGGTTTTATCCAATCGAGTGTGTCTCCATGGGGAGCGCCGATCCTATTCGTGAAAAAGAAGGATGGATCCATGCGTATGTGCGTGGACTATCATCAACTGAATAAGTTGACGATTAAGAACATGTACCCATTGCCAAGAATTGATGACCTGTTCGATCAGCTCAAAGGAGCTCCAGTTTGTTCTAAGATTGATCTAAGGTAGGGTTATCATCAGTTGAAGGTGAAGGAAGGGGACATCCATAAGACGATGTTTCGAACATGCTACAATCATTATGAGTTCTTAGTGATGCCATTCGGGTTGACGAACGCGCCAGCAGCCTTTATGGATATGATGAGCCGAGTGTTACAATCCTACCTTGATCGGTTCGTGGTGGTGTTCATCGACGACATCTGGTTTATTCTAAGTCTGAGAAGGAACATGACGAATATCTTCGTGTAGTGTTGCGAACTTTGAGGGAGAAGCAGTTGTTTGCGAAGTTCAGCAAGTGTGAGTTCTGGCTGAAGGAAGTGACTTTCTTAGGGCATGTTGGTTCCGCAGAGGGAATTAGGGTAGATCCTCGAAAGATAGAAGCTGTATTGGATTGGAAACCGCCAAAGTCTGTGGCGGAGATTCGAAGTTTCTTAGGATTAGCAGGATATTATCGAAGGTTCGTTGAGGGGTTCTCGTTAATAGCGACACCTTTAACTAAGTTGTTAAGGAAGGGAGTATCATTTGTATGGACTGACAAACAGTAGGAGAGCTTTGAGAAGCTGAAGAGAATCTTGACAGAAGTGCCAGTGTTAATTCAGCCAGAGGCAGGAAAAGAATTTACCGTCTACTGTGATGCATCATCACACACAGGATTAGGGTGTGTGTTGATGCAAGATAGAAAAGTTGTTGCATATGCGTCTCGACAGTTGAGACCGCATGAATTGAACTACCCTACGCATGAAATGGAATTGGTAGCGGTAGTGTTTGCTTTGAAGATTTGGAGGCACTACTTGTACAGGGAGAAGTCGGTAATTTACACCGACCATAAAGGTCTGAAGTATCTCCTTACCCAGAAGGAGTTAAATTTAAGACAACGTAGGTGGATCGAGCTCTTGAAGGACTATGATTGCTCAATCGAATACCATCCAGGTAAGGCAAATATGGTGGCAGATGCGTTAAGCCGTAAGGTAGTATCAGAACTAAGAGCGATGTTCGCCCATCTGAGTTTATTTGAGGATGAGAGTTTGCTAGCTGAGTTGCAAGTAAAACCGACATGGTTGAGTCAGGTTAAAGAGAAACAGTTAATGGATTATGTCCTGAGTGCTCGACTCTTGCAAGTGTGGGATGGTGGAATGGAGGATTATAGTCTGAACAATGATGGAGTGTTGTGTTTTCGTGGGAAGGTTTGCATGCCAAAAGATGGGGAGTTAAGGCAGATGATTCTTCAGGAATCGCATAGTAGTCCTTAAGCTATGTATCCTGGAGGAGTTAAGATGTATTGGGATTTGAGAAAGTAATTTTGGTGGCCAGGTTTGACGCGAGAAATTACGGAATATGTGGGGAAGTGTTTGATGTGTCAGCAGGTCAAAGTGCCTTCAGGATTGTTGCAGCCGATGAAGATTCCCCAATGGAAATGTGAAATAATCACGATGGATTTTGTTAGTGGGTTACCTCTTACACCCGCTAAGAAGGATTCAATTTGGGTGATTGTGGATCGACTAACGAAATCTACTCACTTCATACCGATTTGTGGTGACTATTCACTGTAAAGGTTGGCTAAGTTGTACGTGGGTGAGGTTGTGAGATTACATGGTGTACCGGTGTCGATCATATCAGATAGGGACCCTAGGTTCACGTCACGATTTTGGAAGGCTCTTCATCAAGTAATGGGAACAAGGTTAAACTTTAGTACCGCTTTTCACCCACAGACTAATGGTCAGTCTGAGAGGGTAATTCAGATCTTGGAGGATATGCTAAGGGGTTGCATCATCGATTTTAGGGGTAGTTAGGAGGAGTATCTACCTTTGGTAGAATTTGCGTATAATACCAGTTATCAAGCTAGTATTCAGATGGCGCCTTATCAAGCGTTATATGTAAGGAGATGTCGTACCCGAAAATCAATCTCTGCTAAGGGGGGAATCGGTTTTCTACATGCAGAGGGGGTGCCGAAATTTTCTGCTAAAGCTCTCATCTTTCCTCTTTTCTCTGCCGAAGTTTCTACTTTATTCTCCCTCTCCTTTCCTTTTTCTTCAGTTGGCCGAATTCTCTCTTTCTCTCATCTCTTTGAGACACCTTAGCCCAATCATCAAGCCTCTCTTTACTCTCTTCTCACTTTCCCTTCTTAGCCGAAACATACCACCCAGATCTTCTAAAAGAAAAAGCTAAAAACACAATAGTTTATCTTTTTTGGAATTTTTCATAAAAGCCGGAATCGTGAGATCTAGTTTTCTGTATGTGCCGAAATCACTCTGGGGTGCCTACTTGTGCCGAAATCTGAAGGAAACTTTAGGTAAGTGTTGATTTGAGAAAACCAAATCTTTTTTGGCTTTTCAGAGTCCCTAGCTGAATGGAAATTTAGAAACTAATCTCTTATTTCTTTCTTATTTTCGGCATTTCGGGATCTGAAGAGGAGTCAATCGCGTGGATCTCTAAGTCATAAGTTCAGTAACACTTGAATAGTGTTGCTTTCGGGATTTCAAGGTAAGGAGATCGATTGATTTTTAACATGTAAATTTGGGTATTTATTAACCCTTGGTCGAATGTAGGGGAGGTCAAATCTTCGTGATTTTTCGGCTTTTGTTGAACCAAGTTATAAATCCGGATAGCAAGGATACCGACTAAGAGTTTATACTTCGTGATATCAGGTGTGTAACTTCTCACACCATTAGATTAATTGCTAATATATATTTATATATATATGAAATACATCTGCTATACTCTGTTAAATGCTGAAATCCCGGCATAACGTTTGAAAGCCCGAGAAGGGTAAAGGTTAAATATCAAGTTAGTGTTTTCTGCCATTCCTCAGTGAATGTTTCTGTTAAAAATGATATGTTTTATATGTCGATTTCTATGTATGATTGGGGTTGGGTGATTGATGAAAGGGGAAGTGATCTGTTCTGGTGGCTTATGCCATTTCAACCTGGTGACTCTATCACAAATTGATGATGAGCAGCTAACTGCAGCATGATTGCCATCGATGGTGTGTAGCGGTGTGGGTTGATTGTAGAAATCTCCAATGGTGTGATTGGCAGGTAAGGGGTGTGTAACAGATGGAAACCTAGGATTGGGTTGGGTTTTATGTATGTTATCTTTTACATTATGTTTTATATTACGATTCAGGCCAAGGCCCGATCGATGGTGCACGAGGGTTGCACACTGAGTTTCGTGACTCACCCTATTATTTTAACAATTTCAGGTAGCACTTACTGAATCGGACTGGGCTGGAGAGGAGAGCAAGGTGACCATGCAAAAGAACATTTGGATTCAGTAAAAAGACTTTAGATTATTATTTTATATTTTTATTTAATGGGTTTTAAATCTCGTTGTAATAAGGCCATGGGCCACTAGACTATTATTTATGTTTTTGGGTTTATGATGGGTTTTATTACTAGAGATTTTAATTCTATGTTTAAGATTAAGCTAAGACATGTACCAAATTGCGGTTTTTATTTAAAATTCACCAAGGCAATTTATAACTTTATAGCTTATATGACTTAATAAATTATTAAGTTTTCGGTATTAATGATTAAACTTAGTAATAACTTTTCCAAAATATGACATGCTTTGTAAAATTCCTTAGTGACATACCAGATCCGGTTGTAGTGTTTGGACCGGGTTTGGGGTGTTACAAACATGTTCATTTAACTCATATCTTTCATTTAACATCATAAAACATCATAAAGCTTACCATTTCATCAATGACACAACTCACAAATATCATCAATACACAAATTTGAGACATGGGCTTGATAATAGACTAAGCAACAATCTCAAAAACATAAAAATCATCAAAATCCAAATCAAAGTCATACCTTAATTCAAGCTTACAATTGTCGAAACCTAGCTCAACTTTCTTCTTTTTTCTTTCTTTCAATTTTTGGCTAAAAAGATGATAGCTATCCCATTTTCATTCTTTTGTTTCCTTTAATTATACTTAATTATCAATGTACAAAATTAACCTTAATTCTAAATGCATGAAACATCTTATATAAGGTCATTAATGTCTTTTAAAACATCCACTAAAAAAATATTGGCTTAATAACAACATAAGGCCTCCATCTTAATAAGCCAAAACATATACACACTTTAACATATAGCATACAACTTTCACATTAATGCAATTTAATCCTTTTGTCAAATTAAACACACAAACAAACAAATTAACCTACGAAAATTTAGCACATGCTTAAACATATATACACAGAAAATAATATTAAAATATTATTCAGACTCAAATTTGTGGTCTCGAAACCACTGTCCCGACTAGGGTATAAACCGGACTGTTACAATAGCAACATAAGGCTCATAAAGTCATCCATCCATGGCATTGAATAAAATACAAAGTCTTAAACACATTGCCATAACATACTCATGCTTACTCTTACCAATTTCATATAATGTCTCATATCGTAAACATTTCTCGTGAATTACTCACATGTACCTATATCACTTCATCACATAGCTTTAGCACTAATCTCATCTCTAATATAAACTTGGTTATTTACCCATTGATTCACTTGGGGATACTCGAAATTGCATAATTGTCATCATTAACATAAATATGACCCCAATGTCATATTCCATATATGGTCTTACATGGGGTCACCTCTAGATGCCGATGTCATACCCCAGATATGGTCTTATACGGGATCTCATATCAATTGCCGATGCCATATCCCAAATATGGTTTTATATGATTCTCATATTGGATGCCGATGCCATATCCCAGATATGGTCTTATACGGGATCTCAATTCGATGCTGAGGCCATGTCCTAGACATGGTTTTATATGGGACCTTACCCATTTCAAGTCTTGATGATATTATTCTCTCATTTATTAGAGTCCAACCGGGACTTCCACAACCCAATTCACATCATTTTCTCATTCCACATCATTACTCAAATTCATAGAAATATTATACAACATCACTAATATCAAACATTTAGAAAATTTAATAACTTGATGTTGAATTTATTGCACACAAACTTACTTTGATTTCAAAATAGGCCAAATTGTCGATTTAGTCTGATAGAGTGCCTTTTCTCGGTCAAGGTTAATCCCTCGTTCTTCTTGATCTATAATAACAAATTAGCTCATTTAATAGCCACACTAATTAATACATCTCAATAATCATATTTTGGCAAATTTACCATTTTGCCCTTAAGCTTTTACAAAATGGCAATTTTACCCCTAGGCTCGTAAATCTATTCTAATCAAATTTCCTCCTTTTACAAGCCTATATGAACATTTATTACTCTTATGGAAACCCTCAATACTCATTATTTCACACATTTAACACCTATTTTATAACCTTTACAAAAAGGCCCTTTTAGGTGTTTTCATGGTAACACCTTTCACAAAAGTTGTTTATTTAACAACTAAGACTCATTTTATTCCATAAAAATGCAGCAAACAACATAAATGCTCACATGGAAAAACTCTAAACTTTCAACCATTTTGCAAAATAGTCCCCTCTTTAGCTAGCTTAAGCTTTAGGGGTTCCAAAAGTACAAATATTATTAAGAAATTATCATCAAAACACTTACTTGCAAGGAGAAAAGTTTGTTGAAATTTTGAAGCTTTCAAACCCCTATTTTGCTTGTATTTTCAGTGGAGAAGAAGAGAAGAAAAGATGATATTTTTCTTTTCTTTATTTTATTATAAAACATCAATTTAGTCCACCAAATTCCTACCAACTTTGACCAAATTTTGACATGGTTTGTCCCCTGTGGCCGGCCACCCTACATCCAAGGGTCTAATTGCTCTTTAAGGGCCTCCAATTAATATCCTATGGCTTTTTTACACCTTTAGATTTTAAAATAAAACTTTCGCACTTTATGCGATTTAGGCATTTTTCGCAATTAAGCATGAAATCGCTAAAATCAGAGCACCAAAATTCTCAAGCACCTATATAATCATGCCATAACACATAAAATAACATTAAAATAATTTTCTTCAACCTCAGATTAGTGGTTCCAAAACCACTGTTCTGACTAGCTCCCAAATTGGGCTGTTACAGACTAAGTGAAAATACATGTGATCATGTAACGAGTAAGTGTAATTGAATATGACTATGTGATGAATAAGTGCAGGTATAATTGTGAAAATTTATGAACAATGTGCTCGATGTTTGATCGAACCTTCGGTCAAATAAAATGGAGTAAGTGAAATTATGAAAGAGTAAATTTAGCAACAAAATAGTTTTAGATAGCAACAATTGTGTGATTTTGAAAAATCACCAAAAATGGTGGAAATCAAATTAGAGGTTGAATAAGATATTAAATTAAATCTGAATGAGTTTAATTTCACATAAAAGTAACATTGTAAACAAAAGAATTTTATATTCTGTGATATTCGAATTTTTGCAAGACAGGGCAAAATGATTTCGGAATCCCCTGTTCCGAGTTTGGAAAATCACTAAAACTTTTATAAAAATAATTATGGTTTCTAATTTATATGATTAAATTTATTAATGAGTCTACCTTCAATAGAAATAAACAGAAACATCATCCGAATCTTGTACAAAGAGATAATTAATTTTTAGTGAAGAAGGGTCAAAACTGTCAAATAGCAGAACAGGGGAGACTTTAAGGAAACTTTACTTATTGGCTAAATGAAAATTTCTGAAATTTTATGGTAAGAAGATATGTGAGTCTAGTTTCAAGGAAAATTTTCAGAACTTAATTTTGAGTTCAGTAACTCAAGATATAAATAATTTAGTTACTGTGACTCGAGTAGATAGCTTGAGATGAACATGAGTAAATAGTGAAATTTTGTGCAATTATGATTGTATTATCTTGAGAACATATTGTGAAGATTTATAAAAGCCTGTTAATAAATAACTTATTATTTACATACCTACTTACTAAGCTATAATGCTTACCCTATTCATTTCTTTTTTCCTATAGTGTCACAGATGCTAGCTCGAGTTGGAGGTCGTCGGAGATTCTATCACACTAACAAGTTATTGATTGGTATTGTATCAATGATCTTCAAGTATTTTTAACTCTATGGCATGTATAGGGACTTGATTATGTGTATATGTTATTATGAATTGGCCTAGAATGTTGGCTTATGCTATTTGATGGTTATTGTTGTATAAGGTCGTTTAATGTGGCTAATAATTGTTATGTTATAAGTCTATGATGATGAATTTCAAGGATGTGTATGCTTGCATGTGTTGGATGAGTAAATGTGTGATAATTATGAATGGTAAATGTGATTGGTTGTGTAAGTTGCATGATGTGAATGGTTAAGTGTTTGTGTGTGTGATTATGCATGATGAATGTGGTTTGTAAATGGTATGTAGATGTCTTAGTGTAGATGTTTGAATGCTTAATAATACCATGTTGTGTGATGATAAATTTGTATAAGTGTATAAGTGTTTTTGGATGGAAAAAGGCTTAGTAAATAACCTAATTTTCATCCGCACGGTTGACCACATGGCAATGTACTCAGAGAGTGTGCCCCTATTTTTTTTCAAGAAATTTTTCAATGCTTTCCAAAGTTCTCGAGTTAGTCCCGGACCACTTCCAAAGTATGTTTTGGACCTCGTAGGCCCATAATAGGGACAATATGATTATGAATGAAAATTTTTAAATTTGAATGGAAATTTATGACTCAGAAATGATAGGTTTTATGTGATTAAGTCCGGTAATGCCTCGTACCCTTATTCCGATGACGGATACGGGTATGAGATGTTGCAAAATGATCTTTTTCCAGGGTGAAACTTTAAGGATTACCTTTTCACCAACTTCATATGATATGTCTTTCCTCCTTCTATCTTTATATGCCTTTTGACAATCTTAAGAAACCTTCAAGTGGTTCTTAATGGCTATTACTTTCTGTTACATTTTGCGAACTAAGTCTGGCCCAACTGGCTTCTGCTCACTAAGCTCCACCAAGGATATCGATGATCTACACTTTCTTCCATAAAATGCTTCAAAAGGTGTCATGCTCGAGCTGGTTTGATAGTTATTGTTATAGGTGAATTCCACCAATGGTATATACTTCTTCCAACTTATCGCAAAGTCGATCACACAAGTTCGGAGCATGTCCTCTAATACTTGGATCACTCTCTCCTATTGCCCATCGATCTATAGATGGAAAGCGATACTAAACTTTTGTTACTAGAGATATCTGTAACTATTTCCAGAACCTCGATGTAAACCTAGGATCTCAGTTAGTCACAATTGTAGAGGTTATGCTGTGCAAGCAAACTATTTTTGATATGTATAACTCTGCTAACTTTTCCAGCGAGAAGTTTATTCTCATCGCCACAAAGTGAGCTGACCTTGTCAATCGATCAACAATTACCCAAATAACATTTTTCTTGGATGCACTAATAGGAAACCCTGTGACAAAATCCATCGTAACCTGTCCCACTTCCATTCCTGGATTTCCAATGAGCACAATTTACCAGAAGGAACCTAATGTTCTGCCTTGACCCTCTGGAAAGTTGGACACTTCATTACAAACTCCAATATCTCTCTTTTTCATTCATGGCCACCAAAATAGTTTCTTTAGATCCCTATACATCTTTACACTTCCAGGATGAAGGGAATATGTAACACCTAGATCCCAATTAACCTGGAAATTGGGAATAATTGGAGGACTAAATCAAATAAGACCACAAGTTGATGGCCTCCATTGAAAGAAATGAAAAAGCTAGAAACTAAATTGGACATGGTTGAGAACCAAACTTGGTTCGGATAGAATGGAACACGTTGGTTCCTTAGTGGGAGGCATAATAATTAGCGATGTACAGTTCTTATAAAGTTGGTAATAGCGCGAGAAAGGCTATAAATAGCCGGGAGATGACTCCTAAGGAACTATAAATAGCCGGGAGATGACTCCTAAGGATGATTTTCTTCTCGGTTCTATTTCATTTTCTCTCTTCTTCATCTTCGTCTTTGGATAGTTTGAAGAAGAGTAGGCCATTGAAGTTTTTGCATGGAGTAGACTTCATGAGGATGAAGATGGAAATTAGGGAAACTCGCAAGCTGTTGCTAGGAGAATGAAAGCTCTGGCATTTGAGAAGGCTAAGCTGTGGAGATGATGAAGCTTCAAGTGAGTTCCTACAATTCCATAGACGTTGTAATTTATGATGTCTAAGTATGCCATGTTTGCATAAGCATGAAATATGATGATATGTGTATGCATATGATTGCGGGAAACGGTTAAGGGGATAAATGAAGTTAGGATGGGAAATTGGGAGTGACCTTGTTAGTATGCCACATTTGCACAAGCTTTAGGCCTTGTGGAAGGAACACTCCGGTATTCGAGCATCAATATTAGGTGGTGTAAAAGAGGTAATGGAGGGAGGATTAGAGAAATTTATATTATGAAAAGGTATTTACTGCGGTGGCAGTATCGACTGGTTCTATTGGGTGACACCTAATGACGGTATTTGGTGTAAGACAATAGATGAAAGATGTTATGGAAGTCTAATATGTGGTACGTAAGATAAGACCATGGACAAAAGATGCCATGGCAACATGTACAAAGTATAAGGTATATGGTATAAGACCATAAATGTAAGATGAAATGACAGCCAGGTATGATGAGTAAGACCGAGGATGAAAGATGAAATGATAGCCATGTATGATAACTAAGACCATGGATGAAAGACTCCATGGCATCCACAGAGATAGCTTGCTGAGATAGTAAATACAAAATAGAGATAGTCCGCTGGGACAGTAAACACAAAATAGAGATAGTCCACTGGGACAGTAAACATAGAACAAAGATAGTCTATCAAGATAGTAAATACGAGTAAATCTGTCAGGATAGTAAATATGGGTAAGTTAGTCGGGAGAATAACCACGAGGTAAGTTTGACAGGACAAGGGAAAACAGGTAAGAATGGTGTAAAACCATAGCTCGACTACGGCAATCCTTAGAGTCTACCAGGATATCAAATGTGGGGTATAAAACCAGTGTGTGAAGTATGAGAAACCACGCAAGTGGAGGAAGAGTTAAGAGAAAATGTACGTATGGTATGTGAACCAGATGGAATCTGCCAAAAATGATAAAAGTATAAAATATAGAAATGAAGGCCTACAAGACATTGGTGAAGACTCAACAAGAATTGGAGAAGATAGGATGCACAGGAGCTGACCTATTTATAAAGATGTAAGGGGGGAACTATATGAGGATCACAACCAATGATCTGTTATGAAGAGCCACTAAAGGTAGCTCAATAAAGTTGTACACGAGAAGAAAATCTCATGAGAAGGATGAGAATTTCCAATCATAAGATAAGAATTCTATCTAGGGCACAAAATGTCTATCAAGATTATTCCTCTTTAATGAGGGTCTAATACAGGTACATCGCTGCAATGATAGCCTCATAGGGAGGAAACATGCAAGTTGGATGGCAAGCTCGTACAGTTGTATGGACGTTAGCCTGTTGATTCGATGAGTCAAACTGATTTTCACTTATTGGGTTGGAGAGTTCCCAAGAAAGGGCTAGCATGAGGGGCATATTATTAGAAGTAATCCTGCTACTGCTACTAATAAGATGGAACAAGAATAGGTTCGCTAGAATGGTAAGGTTTGTTGTAAGTCAGCACAATACAAAAATGTCAGTGAGTCTTTCAGGACTCTAGTATGGAAATGAGGTGAATCCACCAAGGAAAAGTATGTATTAAGGATCCTTGGGAAGGAAGTCAGGAGAGATACCATAGAGGTCATCAAACACCCTGTATGCGGGGTGTATGAATTGAAGGAAAGACAAGAAGTAAAGCTAGGTCTCACTAATATGATGAGGTATCTGACGTACGGTTGAGTGGAAAGCCTGACCAGAGGAAAGTCTCTTATAGCAAGCCAAGTTGCTCGGAGAATTAGGTGGAGTCCACTTCCTTGATAAAGAACATCTGTCATGAGAAATCAAGGAGATAATTTAAGTCTAATTTGTTTTTCATTTGTTACCCTCATGCAATAGGGTTTATTTATGTGTGACATAGTAAAGGAACTCACTAGGTTCATTTGAACTTGCAGTAGTGTGACTAATGTTCGCAGGACTTGCGAAGGTGCTCGAGGACCTAGAGGAGGGACCAATACATATGGAGTGGAATGGCGATTGATGTTGGATCAAGTCATGCACATAGGAAAGGGGTGCCAGTGGAGGCTTTATCTCAGGATCATTAACAATGAAGCCAGATAGCATCCCTAGAATCTAGATTTTTAGGACAGATAATTCTTAGCTAAATTTTAAGAATTTCTTTGCAAATATATAGTCTGGTAAGAAACTTAAAATATGAGGACCTAAACATTTTGTGGCTTAAGGCCCTTAGTTGTAAGATTACTATTGATTTTATTTTGGTCAGATTCATAACAGTTTAGCCAATAGAAATTAAGTATAGGTGAAATTGGTCCATTTGTGACGCTCCATACTTGGTCCGTGGGACATGTTAGGCGTAGGGTGTTACAAAATAGGGTCATTGATGTGCTTCATCCAAGATTTTTGGCTTCAGCTTTTCTTCATTGGCAACATACAGCCTTCCCATGAAGCATAATTCTCTTTCTTTAGCCAGGTCGAAATTATTAGCATTTCCAGACTTAATACGTTCTTTTAGTTACTCACATCGTGCATCCTTTGGCTGAGACTTCGAGATTTAAGATAAAAAGACAAGTCGTGCCTTTAACTCAGCGAAAATGGACCCATCATTCTCCAGACATACACTTGCTCCCAAAGAAGCTAAAGTTGTTATAGTCTTCCTTCTCAAGGCATCAGCAACCACATTCACTTTGCTTGGATGGTATTCGATGGTCAAGTCATAATCCTTTAACAGCTCGATCCATTTTTGGTGATTTAGACTCAGCTTCTTCTGAGAGAATACACAACACTTCTGCCTAGATAGATAATGCCTCCAAATCATCCAAGCTATTACCATAACCGCTAAATCCAAATAATGAGTTGGGTAGTTCCTCTCATGTGGATTGAGTTGGCATGATGCGTAAGAAATCACCTTCCCTCTCTACATGAGTATGCATCCTAACCCATTCTAGGATACATCCGTAAATACAACATATTCCACTTCTAATTTTGGTTTACTTAGCACTGGGCCTTCAGTCAACACTTTCTTCAATTCATCGAAACTATGCTAACATTCCTCAGTCTAATGGAACTTCACATATTTCCTTAGCAACCATGTTAATGGCGTTTCTATTGTAGAGAACCCTTTCAAAATCCTCCTTTAATATCCTGCTAATCCTAGGAAATTGACACACCTCAGTGAAACTTTTCGATAGATTCCAATCGAGTACAACCTGGATATTCTCGTGATCTACTTTGATTCCATCGGTAGGGAGAATATGGCTTAAGAAATGGGCTTCCTTCAGCAATATTCACACTTGCTAAAATTTTCATATAATTTATTCTCCCAAATGACTCTTAGAATTATCTACAAGTGTTCCTTACGCTCTGCCTCACTCTTTAAGTAAATTAGAATGTCAACTATGAAGACAACAATACAACGATCAAGATAAGGTTGTAATACTCTATTCATCATATCCATAAATACGGCTAACATGTTGGTCAAAACAAAGGACATTACCAAAAATTCATAGTGACCATAGTGTGTACAAAACACAATCTTTGGAATATCATCTCCTTTTATCTTTACCTGATAATATCCATACCATAGATCGATATTTGAAAACACTTTAGCTCCACTGATCTGGTCAAACAAGTCCTCAATCTTGGGTAACGAGTACTTGTTCCTTACGGTCACCTTGTATAGCTGCCTATAATGAATGCAAAGTTGAAGGGTTCCATCCTTTTTCTTGCAAACAGTATAGGCACACCTCAAGGTAAAACACTTGGTCTAATGAACCCCTTCTCCAACAATTCTTACAGTTGAGTTTTCAACTCCTTTAGCTCTATTGGGGCCATTTTATAAGGCATACTTGATATAAGAACAATTTCTGGTGTCATATCAATAAAGCATTCCACATCTCTATTCAACGAAATCCTTGGTAATTCACCGGGAAAGACATCGAGAAATTCTTTCACAATTGGTACCTATCCAAAGTCTCCCCTCACAACCTTAGAATCTAGAATATAAGCCAAATAGGATTATCCACCGTTAACAAACAACTTCTGGGATGAAACTATTGAGGGTAAATCGTTCCTAATGTCTTGCTTAACCCCAGATACGAACACTCTTTCTTCATTAGCAGTTATTGTAACTGCTCGATTTAAGGGCTAGCCAGAACAGTGACCTCGGGATCACTAGTTTGAGGTTAGATAAAATTATTTTCATGTTATTTTATGAATCAGAGCACGATTATATTAGTGCATGAGAATTTTGGTACTTTAATTTTAGCAATTTCATGTTTAATCGCGAAAAAAGCCTAAATCGCATAAAGTGCGAAAGTTCCATTTTATAAGCTAAAGGTACCAAATAGCCATAGATTGTTAATTGGAGGTCTTTAAAAGGTAATTAGACCCCCCAAGATTAGAGTGGCCGGCCATAGACTAACATAGAGACAAATTTGTCAATGTTGGTCAAAGTTGGTGATAGTAGGTGGACTAAATTGATAGTTTAATATTAGAATAAAGAAAGAGAAGATATCATCTTTCTTTCCATCTTTCCCCACCAAAATTTACAAGAAAAATAGGGTTTTGAAGGCTCAAATTTTCAGCAAGCTCCCATCCATCCTAGTAAGTGATTTTGATGATTTTTCTTTATGATTATTCTACTTTTAGAACCCCTAGAACTTAAGCTTTCAAATGAGGGGACTATTGTGCAATATGGTGAAAAGTTTAGAGTTTTTTCATAAGAGCTTTCATTGTTATTTGCTGCATTTTTATGGAAGAAAATGAGTCATGGTTGTTAGATGAACAACTTTTGTGAAAGGTGTTGTCATGAAAACACCAAATAAGACCTTGATGAAAAGGTTATAAAGTTTGTAGTAATTATGTGAAATGTTGATTTTTATGGTAGCTACAAGAGGATTAAATGTTAACCTAGGCTTGTTGAAGGAGAAATGTGATTAGAATTAATTTTCGAGACTAGGGGCAAAATGATCATTTTGCCAAAGTCTAGGGGCAAAATAGTAATTTTGTCAAAGCATGATTATTGAAATGCTTTTATTAATGTGACAATTAAAATGAGATAAATTGCTATTATAGAGCAAGAAGAATCGAGACTCTGCTTCGATCGGGGAAAGAACAAAGTCTCGGACTAGACCGACGAGTTACCTCGATTTTGCAACATTTATGCTAGCATAATTGAGAATGCTTGATATCATATTGATGCATGATACACTACTAAATTGATGTTGAATATGATGATTGAAGTCCTAGTGGACTATAATGAATATGAAACTGCTATCATCGAGATGAGAAATGGGTAGGGTCCCGTATAAGACCATGTTCGGGGCATGGCTTCGACACCGAATTGAGATTTTCGTATAAGACCATATTTGGAATATGGCTTCAGAATTGAATATGAGAATCGTATAAGACCATATCCGGGATGTGGCAACGATACTTGATGTGAAATTCTATATAAGACCATATCCAGGGTATGGCATCGGCATTCAGAGGTGACTCCATGTAAGACCACCTCCGGGATGTGGCATTGGCCTCGTATTCATATTAATGATGATATTATACGTCTTTGAGTATCCCTAATGATTAATGGGATAAGTAGATGAATTTAGAAGTAGAAATGAGATTAGTACTAAAGTTCTATGAATGAGTGAATACAGGTACTCGTCAATGAGTCACGAAGAAACGATTACCATATGTGACATGGTATGTGCTAAACAAGGGCAATTGTAAGTAAGTATGGCAAGAAGCCTATGACTTGTGTATGGTTAGCCAATGCCATGGATGGATTATATTATGAGCTTATTGTTGCTATTTATTTCCATGTAAACTTACTAAGATTTATGCTTACCCCTTTTCATTACCCTTTTTCCTTGTAGTATTACCAAGATAACTCGAGGAACGTGGACGTAGGAGTTCGGAAATCACACTATCGACACCACTTTGGTATAACAAGTTAGACTTATTTTGAGTACGACATGTATAGGATGTGGGTAATTTTGTTAGGTTGTAATTGATAGCCAAGGTGTTGGCTATGTATGTTATTAAAGTCATTTCATAAATGGTCTTATAAGTCATTTCATAAATGCCTTGGCCGTGTGACCATAGTGTGATGATGATGTCATAGTCAGAATGCCAAGGTTTTGGCATACGGGCTAAGACACAGGCGTGTCAAGGTCGTGTGAAATTGGTCAGGATCGACCACGGGTAGAAGACACGGGCATGTCTTAGGGGCACACGGGCGTGTCCCTAGACCAATACGGGCGTGTGGCCCCTGTTTTGATGAAAAGTCTTCCAAGTTCGTAAAGTTCCCGGTTAAGTTTCGAAACCTTTCAAAGGTATGTTTAGGGCCTCGTGGGCCGAGAATGCGCTATGCGATGGGTTTAAAAATGAAATTTTATAGCCCTATTTGAGACGTTTAAGCGAGGTAAGTTAGGTAATGCCTCAAACCTAGTTCTGACTTGAATACAGGTAAGGGGTGTTACAGTTATAAACCAAACCCCTTGGGACTTGCACTCAACTTGTAACACCCTGATTTGATGAACTGGGTCAGATTGGAAAGACTAAGCCAGTAAAGGACGCCTAGGTTGCTGGACTTAGCCAATGAAGATTAGTGATTGTATGGCGAAGTACTTCGTAAAACTTCACCAATGTAGTGGGTATATTGGTGAGTAACACCAAGGTAGAGATTAGGGCGGGGACCTTACTAGGCGGACATTTTCATTAATAAGATCGGCACCCATGTTTTTACATAGTGGCTAAAGTAAGTAAAATAGCTTGTGGAACACATTTAAGTCATTTGTTGTTCAATTGGAGGCAACGTATCATAAACTAGGACACTTGAAGGGCCTCGTAGGATGTGATTAAATTAGTGGAATTGTGTAAAAGCTAGAAATGATTAGAGATAGTTCTGATTAGGATTTGTCCATCGATTAGCTATAAATTGGATAGAGTAGTGGTAGAGAGAAGATTTATGAATCATCTTCTCCATTGGACCTTGATATCATCGAAGAAACCAAGAGAGTTCTTCCTTTGTAACAAAGGTGTTAACTGTTAAAGCTTAGGAGAGCTTCTACGATAGTTGTCTACTGGTAAAATTCTTAAACCTTTCTTTAAGTTTACCAGATAGATTGATAAGTGCTAACATAAAAAATGTGGTAGTATATTTTGAATATTGGGTATGAAAGAAACTTCTACCCAAAACTATTTGTATGTCTATAGATTCTTGCTATGTCTTAGCCTTTTGCTAGTTCTTGATGATTAAATGAGTTGTTTGATTGTTTAAGTAAAGACACTGGAGCAGGCCCTAATAAAAAAGGCAAAGAACTAGTGGACTAGATAAAGCTCTAGAGTAAAGTTCCTTTGTATCTAGAGTTACGGTCTATATTGTCTGTATTAAAATTTTTCGTCATTCAGCAAGGTAAGTGGCATTGTCCCTTGTCACTAGTGTTCATATCTAGAGAAATATGTTCCCAAAGTCAGTTGCATACATGGTCAAACATGATAAAAGAAATCAAGGGTGTGATATATATAAAGTATAAGTACTCCTTCCTTGGTGCATAAGATTCGTATCTAGACTAGAGGAGAAGGTATCGGTGGAATGATATGTACATTGATATTAAAGATCATGACAAAATGTTCACCTCCGGATGGTACATAGATGCAAACCGTGATTGGTGAAAACTTGATCTTGCAGGGGAACACTTATATGTCCAAAAAAAGAGGGGAGTGAGGAGGATATAGAGAGATTTTTTGTGCATTGTTCAGTTGAGAAATTATGAAGATCTAGGATATGATAGGTTTTTTGAGAACTGGGATTAGATCTAGCACTAGAAAAGGAATACGATAGTAAAAAAAGGTGTATGAGTTTACGCACGTTATTTGAAAAGTATAAACAGAAAAACAATTATTTATAAAAGGGTTAGACCACATAAGTAGCAAGTCCGCGGTACAGATGTGCCTGCAATTGTCATGCATGGGAACCCAGACCAACGAAATATGCCAAAGGGCAGAGTGAGTTGTGGTAGGATTCGGTAGATGTATTATGGATGAGAGGGATGTGTCTACCTTGTAATACCCCACCCGACATAGTTCCAAGATGTTGGTTTGTGTGGCCATATTGTTGGCTAAAGTATAAGCCAAGGAAGGCTGATTTATGCCCTATCCACCTGGTTAAGTTAATGTTGATTGTTGTGCTATGATTGGCGCATTGTGTGGCTATCTCGATAAGTTCGTAGAGATGTGGTAGAAAGGTTCATCTTTTGGTAATTGTAGGTTACTAATCTATACGTTTTGGCGTGATCGATGTGGAAAACCAGCCAATCAGTGGATTCTCTTGATGAGCCTCATGTTGACAAATCCTTCTGTTAGTATTCGCTAGTGGCGATTTTTTAAGTCATGGACCCGATAGTTTTCCTTATAAGAATGTGGGTTTAAGTTTGGGATGTGTAAACTCAAAACTATATAGGCTTTTCTATATATTTTTACCACCTTTTGACTTAATTATTGTGTTTATCTTAAGTAATTATTACTGAAATAGGTGAATTTTACTTAATTAGTAATTTTGGACATGATTTTGGAAGTATGTGAAATTATGCTTAATTACATGATGTTTATGCATATTTTATAAAAATTCATGTTAATTTATTCATGTATGTATTTTTCACTATGTAGGAGGTCCATTAGAGACATGATTTAAATAAATAAAATATGGCCATGCACAAATTATCCATGTGAACAGCAAGACCATGCAACTTTGGGTATAGGGTTGACTACTTGACCCAGTAAAGAAAGTGATGAATGATAGAAATATCTGCTAAGTTATTGGACTGAAAAAAACGGTCCGAAAAGAGGAATTAAAAGCCCAATTTTGACAATAGAAGATGGCTAGCTAAAATATGTTTTGGCACATTTTAATGGAAGGTCCCTGCAATTGGAAAATAATCAGAATTTAGCCCGACAACTTCCTTATTGAAATCGTCCACTCTATAGCTATTTTTAACTTGAAATTCAAATTCAAATTGAGAAGACTTAGTCATCCCTCTACCTTGAAGCATGGTCGGCCACGTGAAAGAAGGAATGAAGGGAATTTAAACCTATTTTTAGTAACTTCACCTATAAATACCTTGCCATCCCTCACTTCTAAATCATCCTTCATCACTCAACATTCCTCTCTCACTCTCAATTTTGTCTCTCTTTTTCCCTTGCATAGCCATCCATCCCTTCTCTAATCTCTGGCCTCAAAAGCTTTGTCAAAAGCAATCTTTAGCCAGCTACCTTTTAAACCCTTAGCAAAAGAAGCTTCAATCAGACCAGAGGAGCGCTTCAGTCAGAATAGATCCGAAAGGCTACTGAACTCTCTTGTCATTTATTTTAAACATGTTGGCTTTGAGTTTTATGTTTTAGACATCAACTATGAAGTTTTAAGTCCTATCTGCTAGGATGATTATTTTAATATAATGAGATTTATTTAATTCATGTAAACATGTTTTTTGCCTCAACCAATTATGTTTTCAATTAATATCATGATGCATTTCATTCATATATGATTAGGTGCACTCAGATTAACAGAGCGATCCTAACCAGACGACGGCTAGTAGACACATAATTGAAAAGTACAATGCTTAATTTAGGTCATTAAAACTGACTAAGTTAAGGTTCATAATAATCTTTAGCTAGCTCTATTATCTTGCATTGTTTTTAGATTTATGTAATTAAACTGTTGCAAATGTAAATGTCCCTTTGACCTTCCATAAATGCTAAGAAACCCTTAGTCTAATATGATCAGTAACATGCATATTTGACTAAGTAAAAAATTTGAGAGGACTTAATTTGGTTTCCAAACCCATAAGATATCGAGTTGCTATGGAAATAATTCCGAACATGTTAGCATGATGAAAGTAAGTTGATTTGATTAATATAATTATCCTAGCCCATTTAATGTTGATTGTTTTTGTTGCTAAAGCCTTCATTTCATACATTTAGGTAAATTGCATCTAGGTTAGTTTTGTATTAGGGATCACTCCTACATTTAATTAATCTAATCATCCAAATTTATTGAGTTTTTTTACATCAAATTGTTATTATAATTTTGCAATTAATTGTTTAAGCTTATACAGTCCCTGTGGAGACAAACTCATTTTTACTTACTTAATACTTGAATGACTACATACACTTCTGTAAACACGTTACAATTCATTACACCAGTCTAATTATGTAACAGCCAGATTTTGGGCCTAGTCGGAACAGTGGTTTCGGGACCACAAATTTGACGTAGTAAAATTCATTTTTATTACATTTTTATGGTCTACAACTTTATGAAATGATTTTGCCGTTCGAAAATTTTGACGTTTGGGCACTCAATTTAGTAAAAAGGACTAAATTATAAAAAGTGCAAAAGTTCAGTTCTACATGCTAAAGGTGTCTAATTTCTATAAAATTTTAAATTGAAGGTCCTTATATGGTAATTATACCATTTGTTAAGTTAGTGGACAAAAATGGACATGGTGAGATAAAATTTCAAAGTTTTAAGTGAAGGGTGTTTTGATCATTTGGTAAATAAAAGAATAAAAAGGGAAAATAAAGCCAAAATTTGCTCATCTTTCTTCAACCTTGGCCGAAACTTGGGAGAACACCATAGCTAGGGTTTTGTCATCTTTCAAGCTTGATTATCAAGAAAGACGGGGTTTGAACCTTAATTAGGGGAAAAACAAGGTTATTGACGATTAGGTCTATTTTCGCTATTTTTGTACCGAGGTAAGTTTGTATGTAAATAATGCATTGTTATTTATGCTTTGATTGCTTTATTATTATATGAATTGTGGTTTACTCTTCAATGAAATCGCCAAAGTTCGAAAAACAAGAAATCCCGATTGAACCTTAGGAATAGGTAGGATACATATGTCATGACATTAGGGTTATTTAAGACTATGTGTAAGACCATAACTGGGATATGGCATCGATGTGAGGTTTCGTGTAAGACCATAGCTGGGCTGTTGGCATCGATATGAGATCCCATGTAAGACCATATATGGGATATGGCATTGGTATGGTACTATGTGTGTGAGATTTCCCAAGTATCCTTTAATATTCCAAGCGGTTCAACGGGAGATGTAACGAAAATGTTAACGTTACGAAAGACCATGGTATGTTGCTAATTGGTACTGGTATGTACGTAAAACTTATGCCTAATGAGCTCAATATGTGAAGAATCTCTCGGGAAGGTTATGATTTTGCAAGATATGATGTTAAGGTTTCTAATACTATCCATGCCAAGTTAGACTATGAGATTTATAATGACATATTTGTTAATTCATTTCATGTTAGTTGCATGATAAATGTGTGTTTATGATGCCTATTATTTGCATTTGAACTTACTAAGCTTTAAAGCTTACTCATTTTTCTTTTCCTTTGTCTTATAGTGTCACCAAGCTAGCTCGGGGATCGGAGACTATCAGAGATCCATTCACACTATCAAATTATCATTTTGGGTACTTATGATTACAATATTTTGAGTTATGGCATGTATAGGGACTTGGTCTTTTTGTTATGTGTCATAATTGATTTGGCCATATGTGTTGGATTCAATAGTTGATAATTCATTTTGTAAACAGCCATTTGATATTGCCTAATATTGGTTAAGTATATATATACATATGATGATGTTTTCATGAATGTAGGGGAATTGCACGGTTTGAGATGCTAAGTATGTGATGTTTGTATGCAATAAATGATAGCATGTAAATGATATGTGGATGCCTTGTGTGTGTAACACCCCTATCCCAAGTCCGTCGCCAGAATGGGTTAAGAGTGTTACCAGACAGATCAGAAACTAAATCAAGCAATTTATCATATATCACATCGAAAACATTCATAGCGTCCCTTATTTCGGTCAACGAGACCTTTAGCATGCTTATAAATTGGGTCTGGACTAAACCGAAACACATACAGACATTCTCGGAAATTTTAAAAATTTTCTAGGTTTCAGGGCTTACACGCCCGTGTGGGCAGGCCGTGTGCCTCCCATGGCCACTAGACACACCCGTGGTCGAAACTGACTATACACCCACGGCTACAAAGCACGCCCGTGTACCTTGGCCGTGGGCTATCCTGTAAAAATCACACGGCTACTAGGCACGTCCGTGTGCCAAGACCGTGTACTCTTATGCTAGCTACTGACTTGGATCCACGGTCACTAGGCACGCCCGTGTGCCACAACCATGTGACATAATATGCCATTTGCAAGGCCAAAATTCCACCCACTTGGGTCTTACTTACAAGCAAGATTTAACAACACATTACATGCATACTAGACAACCAAAAACATACCAAAACAACCATTCTATCAATACATTCAATACCAATTTCAACTATGCCAAATTACAAGAGTAAAACATAGATAATATAAGCATAATACATCCAAATACTGACCTAAAATTTTACCACTTTTAATGTCATCTAATCAAACCAAAACATATATCACATATCATATTCATCGTTTCAAAATATCATCTTATAACTAGCCAATTCTCATGGCTAAGTTCACATCTCATAACCATCCAAATATCTAGTCTATACATGCCATATCTAGCTATTCTCATTTCTAAAATGTACCAAAATAAGTTAAGTAGTTTGATGATGATCCTCGACGGTCCCGAGCCTTTCGTAGCTTTGACGATCTATAAAACAGAGAAAACACACACACAGAGTAAGCTTTCCAAAAGCTTAGTAAGTCATATACAAATAAACTTGACATGTAAAATATTTAAGCATATAGAAACATTGGCACAATTCATATTCATAGTATATTTCTCTCATATATGCATTAAACCATATCCTTGGCCGAAATTTGCCACATTTATCAATTCAAGAACCACATGTATATACATATCTCTTGCATAACTATTCTTGTATCTCATTCACATTCTCATATTCAATTGTACATTTCTTCAAATCAAAAATCACTTAGGTACTTACCTTTTTATACACACTTAGTGTACATATGAAACGTTCTTGAAATGAACATACATTCACGTATTTGTTCTTAGCTCGGAATTTCAATTCGTATCACAAACCTACCCGTTGAACCGTTAGGAATCTAATAGGATACTCAGAAAGCTCGGAATAGTCATACAATGCCAACGTCCCAGACGAGGTCTTATATGCACTCAGATATCGATGCCACTGCCCCAGACAGGGTCTTACACGAATCAATACGATGTCGATGTCCCAGACATGGTCTTACACGTAAAGATCAAATCGATGCCAACGTCCCAGACGTGGTCTTACACGTAAAGCTCATATCGATGCCTACGTCCCAGACAAGGTCTTACACAAACTCTCAAATCAATGCCACCGTCTCAGACGAGGTCTTATATGATAAAACAGAACAGATACCTATGTCATGACATAGCTAATCCTATCTATTCCCAGGTTCGTACGGGACTTCTCGGATATTGTCATTAAGTAATCCTTATCTCGGAATTCATGAACAGATCATATCATAAGTATTCATCGATAACAATAGTCTTAAGAACATACATAATTTAATACGAATACCTTTATTTGCATAATGACTTACCTCGGATTCGATTTAACAGAAACAGAAACAGCTACTCGATTACTTTCGTTTTCCTGCGATCTAAGTCCGTTTTCCTCGACTCTTGATCTATACATATTCAAAATTAACCCTTTTATTCACTAACTCATTCAATTCAATCCAAAGACACACATTTAGGGCTATTTACAAATTAACCCTCACATTTGCACAATTTATCAATTTAATCCATTTTTCTCAAAACATCAAATTCACAAAATCATCACACATCCAAGCTTAGCCGAATGCACATATATATCATACAAGCCCATATTTTCCATCAAATTTGTAATTTAGTCCTTAAGAAAATAATATTTTCTCAATTTAGCCCTAATATTCAAATTCATCAAAAACTCAAGAACAAACTATGTTAATCAAACACATATCTTTCATAATTCACCATCAAACTTCATAAAACTCATGTGTTCATCAATGGCTCATTTCAAAAACATAATCAATTCACAAAATTGAAGCATGGGTTTGAAGTATACAAAGCAACAATTACAAAACGTGAAATTATCAAAAATCGAAGCTAAAACATACCTTAATTTAGCTTGATAGTAGCTGAAACTTAGCTGAGGTTTTCTTCCTTCTTTTCTTTCTAAACTTCGGTCAAAGATGATAAGAAAATGGCCATTTTTCATGTTTTGTTTTTGTTATAAACATATTATTAATCTATTTACCTTACTAACCTTTCAATTAGTATTTGAAACAAATATACATTAAGGGCATAATTGTCCTTTGTTCATCCACCAACTAAATAGTGGTCTATTTACTTCATAAGGCCTTCACCTTTACAAAGCCACAACACATTGGTACTTTAACAAATAGCATGCAACTTTTACATTTAATGTAATTCAATCCTTTTGTCAAATTAAACACACAGATGGACAAATTAACATACGAAACTTTACCACATGCTTAACCACTTATCAAAGACACAGAAAATAATATTAAAATATTATTTAAACTAGGATTTGTGGTCCCGAAACCACTGTTTCGACTAGGGTATAAACCGGACTGTTACAATTCTCCCCCTTAGGGATTTTCGTCCCCTAAAATCTTACTGTTAAACAAAGTCAGATATTGTTATCTCATTGAATCTTTAAGCTCCCACATAGCCTCTTCTATTCCATGTCTATTCTAAAATATTTTCACTAACGGAATTTTCTTGTTTCTCAACTCTTTTACTTCACCAGCTATGATACGAATCGCTTCCTCTTCATAAGACATATCAAATCGAATTTCAATTTCAGATGGGGTAATCACATGTGACGGATCAGACCGATATTTACGAAGCATCGAAACATGGAATACACTGTGTATCTTTTCTAGCTTAGAGGGCAACCTTAATCTATATGCAACAGGCCCCACTCCGTTCAATGATCTCATACGGTTCGATGAACCTCGGACTTAATTTACCTTTACGTCCGAACCGAAGCACTTTCATCCATGGAGACACTTTCAGAAATACTTTATCACCGATATCAAATTCTGTATCTTTTCGTTTAAAGTCTGCATAAGACTTCTGATGATCAGATGCTACTTTCAAACAAGCATCGAAACATGGAATACATTATGTATCTTTTCTAGCTCAGAGGGCAACCTTAATCTATATGCAATAGGCCTAACTCGTTCAATGGTCTCATACGGTCCGATGAACCTCGGACTTAATTTGCCTTTAAGTCCGAACCGAAGCACTTTCTTCCACGGAGACACTTTCAGAAATACTTTGTTGTCGATCTCAAATTCTATATCCTTTCGTTTCAAGTCTGCATAAGACTTCTGACGATCAAATGCTGCTTTCAAACAATCTCGGATCAATTTCACTTTCTATTCTAAATCTTTTATCAAATCGACCTTGTGAAGCTTATTTTCACTGAGTTCGGTCCAATACAGAGGTGGACGACATTTACGTCCGTACAAAGCTTCATAAGGTGCCATTTTTATACTTGACTGAAAACTATTATTGTAAGCAAATTCAATCAATGGCAAATATTGTTCCCATGTACCGTTAAACTCAAGTATACAACATCTTAACATATCCTCTAGAAACTGAATGATTTGCTCGGTTTGACCATCTGTTTACGAATGAAAAGCTGTACTGAAATGCAGTTTCGTGCCCAAAGCTTCTTGCAGTTTCTTCCAGAACCTCGATGTAAACCTCGGATCCCTATCTGATACAATAGATAGTGGCATCCCATGCAATTTAACAATCTCAGAAATATGAAGCTCAACTAATCTATCAAGTGAATAGTCAGATCTTACCTAAATAAAATGGGCAGATTTCGTCAATCGGTCAACTATGACCCAAATCGCATCTTTCTTTCTCGGAGTCCGAGGAAAACCAAAAACAAAATCCATTGTTACTCTATCCCATTTCCACTAGGGAATCAGAATCGGTTGTAGCAACCCAGACGGAACTTGATGTTTAGCTTCTACTTGTTGACAGATTAAGCATTTCGAAACAAAGTTAGAAATGTCTCATTTCATACCAGACCACCAATAGTGTTGCTTCAGATCATGGTACATCTTTGTACTTCCCAGATGAATAGATAGATGACTGTTATGTGACTTTAACTCTTTCAACCCTGTTAGTGCCATTCTATACGGAGCTATCGATATAGGTGTAGTACCAGGCAATAGATCAATACCAAACTCAACTTCCCGAATCGGAGGTAAACCCGGTAATTCTTCAGGAAATACGTCAGAAAACTCACAAACAATAGGCACCAATTCAACTTTCTTCTCAGATGCTTTCAAATCAATCACATAAGCAAAATATGCTTCATATCCCTTTTTCACGTAACTTTGAGCTTTTAATGCAGATAATACAGCAGGCAATACATTCAAATCATCAGACTCAATCTGTACAATTTCATTATTCGGACATCTTAAGTCAATAGTTTTTCTTTTACAGTTCACAATAGCGTCATGCATAAACAACCAGTCCATACCCAAAATGATATCAAACTCATCAAATGGAAAAAGCATCAGGTCAGCAGGGAAATAGATATCTCAAAACATTAATAGACAGTTCTTGCATACTTTATCAACCAGGACACTTTTACCTAAGGGGTTCGATACTTTTATAGTAAACTCAGTAGACTCTACAGGCAAAGTCTTGCTGAATACTAAATTCATGCATATATACGAATGCGTAGAACCAGGGTCTATTAATGCAATCACAGAAGTATCATAAAGAGTAAAAGTACCCGTTATAACATTTGGAGATGAAGCTTCCTCATACGCTCTAACAGGTGCCCTGATAAACCGTAAAAGTAACATATTTTAGGCCCACATTTAGCATGCTTTTGGATGATTTAAGCCCTGAATTATGTAATTTGGTGCTCTTAATCCTTTATTTTCATGTTTTATACTCAGGAGAGCACCGGAGGATGAAAAGAACGAAAAATGGGCCCAAAACAAAATAAATGGGCCATATCACGAAATCCACACTGCCTGGGCCCAATACTACACGGCCGTGCCTCACTCAACAGTCTCGAACACGGCCTGGCCATGACTTACACGGGCGTGTGCCATGGGCGTGTCTCTGTCGTGGCTAAGAGAAGTTTTACTCGGATATGGATACTTGGAGGCAAAGAAACACATTGCAAAGCCTATTCAAACACACTAGTAGGAATTCTACTTATATTAGGATACTTAGGGGCCAAGTAAGGCATCTCAAAACCTATATAAACACCAAAGGGGGCAACTTAAAGGGGAGTTTGGCAGAAGCCGAAACCCAAGGCTTTAGTCAGGGAGCGTCCGACTAGGCCAAAGAGGGCAGATTTGTGGAGATTTACTCGAAGATAGCCAGTTGATCCATCTCAAGAAGCCAGAATTATACTTAAGACGGAGGATCTCTCCTTCAATTCCTTCAGGGGGTTTTAGGGATTTCTTATGTTTTGTTTTATCTTTACTTCTAAGATGTTTTCTTTTATTGTTATGAACTAAACCCTCAGATACATGAGGGGGATGAAACCTAAGATGAATCTTGTTATTGTTTGCTGAACTATATGATAAATATTTGACTTGTTCTTAATTCTTGTGTTGATATTTCCAGGATATTAATTCAAGTATGATGTGCTTAGGTGGAGGAGCAAAAGTCCCTGCCTAAGAGTAGATCTAGCATAATTAAGCGGAGTTGATCGCGCCTAGAGATAGGGTGACGAGATTTTTTCGGATTAGGATGAAACCTAATATGGGAGTCCATAGATCGAGTTAATGCGATTCTAGAGGTTTTAATTAGAAGGAGATTTTAATTAATCAACCTAGGGTTAGACGTTAGTCGCCTCGAGAGAGGGATTAATATAACTTAGGGAATCTTACGGATCAAGTTAAATGAATAAATCGTCTGGTTTAGAGTTAGATAACAAGTGAAGTATAGGTGGATTCTTCCTTGGTTGTCATCTTAATCAATTGGTTTTTCTTCTAAGTTATTTTCCTAATTTCATTCTTCTTTGTCTTAGAGTGTTTAGATTAGTTGTTAGTTAATTTTAGATTAGATAAAAATCACTTTAATTCTTAGGCTAGATAATAAAAAGAGAGTTAGTATTAGTACTTTTGGTTCCTTTGGGTTCAACATTCCGATC
Source organism: Gossypium bickii (assembly GCA_025503065.1). Lineage (NCBI taxonomy): Eukaryota > Viridiplantae > Streptophyta > Magnoliopsida > Malvales > Malvaceae > Gossypium > Gossypium bickii. Next base: position 103,401,673 of record CP106710.1, on the reverse strand, counting down.
TTGCCTTAACTATACTACTGTTCGATAGGTATGCTTGCCTCAAATCCTTGTCATAGTTAGTTTCCAGGTTTGATCATTCTTTTTATAAATTTTAAGACTTTGACATCGCGAAAACAACAATCACGCTCTAGCTTCAGACTTGGCAACATTGTCTCTTGTAGTTCTCTGACTACCACTGACATTTCTTACATTCTTCGAAGGTCTACCTCTTACAGGTGCATTATCGGATCTCAAATTCTGAATAGTCTCTGGCTCGACAGACTCAGGGCAATCACGAATAAAATGATCAAGTGATCCACATCTGAAGCAAGCTCTATCATTAAGTCTACAACTTCCCGGATGCCTTTTTCCATAATGTTTACATTTAGGTCTCTCAGTCCGGACTTTACCAACACTGGCCACTGAAGTTGCTGGGGTTTTGGAACTCATTTGCGGTCTAGATTGATTTCTGTTAGAATGTCCCATATTATCTCTGGAACAACTTTGATTATCTCTGAATCTTTTCGAAGCAGACTGAAATGATTTACTCTGAAATCTCTTTCTTATATCTCGAGCTTCAGAATCAGCTTTTCTTTTATATTTCCCGAATGCCTCAGCTTTGCAAGCTCGATCAACGAGTGTAATGAACTCTTTTATTTCTAAAATCTCGACTAACAAACGAATGTCTTCATTAAGACCATCTTCGAACCTTTTGCACATTATCGCTTCAGATGATACACAGTCCCGAGCATACTGACTCAGTCTCACGAACTCTCATTCATATTCTGAAACAGCCATTCGACCCTGTTTTAGTTCCAAAAATTCCTTTCATTTCTGATCGAAGAAACTTTCACTGATGTATTTCTTTCAGAACTCGATCTGAAAGAAGTCCCATGTAACTCGCTCTTTCAAAACAACAAAAATCAAAGTTTTCCACCATTGATAAGCTGCATCTCAGAGTAATGACACAACACACTTTACACACTCTTCCGAAGTCAAAGACATCTCATCAAATACCCGGATTGTGTTTTCTAATCAGAACTCAGCTTTTTCAGCATCATCATCATTAGTAGCTCGGAACTCTTTAGCCCTAAACTTGTGGATCTTGTCAACCGGAGGCTTATTCCACAGATTCAGATTTGCAGTCAGAGGTATATCGGATGTTTGAGGGGGATTAACCGGGGGTGGGGGTTGTGAAACAATTGGGTTGTTCTTTACGAATTGTGTGAATCACTTACTCATCATTTGGAAGAAATCTTATTTAGTTTCTCTCTCTTGATCTCTCGTAGCCAGTCTCGAATCAGAGGGCGCTGTCCCTTGCATAGAAGCAAGCGCATTACTTTTACGTCGTCAGCTACGGCTCTTTTGGGATCCATTACTATACAAAAATCACATTTTTACACGTTAGGATTCATCAGACTATCACAATTCAGATATATGGCACGTGTAGCTAGACTCTGACATGCTACATTAGTTCGAGAATTGGCTAAACTGTAGCTCTGATACCAACCAAATGTAACACCCCTATCCCAAGTCCGTCATCGGAATGGGTAAGAGTGTTACCAGACAGATCGGAAACTAAATCAAGCAATTTATCAGATATCACATCGAAATAGCATCCCTTATTTCGGTCAACGAGACCTTTAGCATGCCTATAAATTGGGTCGGGACTAAACCGGAACACATACAGACATTCTCAGAAATTTAAAAAAAATTTTAAGTTTCAGGGCTGACACGCCCATGTGGGCAGGCCGTGTGCCTCCCATGGCCACTAAACACACCCGTGTATCCTTCTCGTGGTCAAAACTGACTATACACCCACGGCCACAAAGCACGCCCGTGTACCTTGGCTGTGGACTATCCTGTCAAAAATCACACGACTACTAGGCACGTCCGTGTGCCAAGACCATGTACTCTTATGCTAGCTACTGACTTAGCCCCACGGTCATTAGGCACCCCCGTGCGCCACAACCGTGTGACATAATAGGCCATTTGCAAGGCCAAAATTCCACCCACCTAGGTCTTACTTACAAGCAAGATTTAACAACACATTACATGCATACTAGACAACCAAAAACATACCAAAAACAACTATTCTATCAATACATTCAATACCAATTTCAACTATGCCAAATTACAAGACTAAAATATAGATAATATAAGCAAAATACATCCAAATACTTACCTAAAATTTTACCACTTTCAATGTCATCTAATCCAACCAAAACATATATCACATATCATATTCATCGTGGCAAAATATCATCTTATAACTAGCCAATTCTCATGGCTAAGTTCACATCTCATAACCATCCAAATATCTTGTCTATTCATGCCACATCTAGTTATTCTCATTTCTAAAATGTACCAAAATAAGTTAAGTAGTGTGATGATGATCCTCAACAATCCCGAGCCTTCAGTAGCTTTGATGATCTATAAAATAGAGAAAACACACACACAGAGTAAGCTTTCAAAAAGCTTAGTAAGTCATATACAAAAAAACATGACATGTAAAACATTTAAGCATATAGAAACATTGGCACAATTCATATTCATAGTATATTTCTCTCATATATACATTAAACCGTATCCTTGGCCAAAATTTGCCACATTTATCAATTCAAGAATCACATGTATATGCATATCTCTTGCACAACTATTCTTGTATCTCATTCACATTCTCATATTCAATTGCACATTTCTTCAAATCAAAAATCACTTAGGTACTTACCTTTTTATACACACTTAGTGTACATATGAAACGTACTTGAAATGAACATACATTCACGTATTTGTCCTTAGCTCGGAATTTCAATTCATATCACAAACCTGCCCGTTGAACCGTTAGGAATCTAATAGGATACTCAGAAAGCTTGGAATAGTCATACAATGCCAATGTCCCAGACGAGGTCTTATATGCACTCAGATATCGATGCCACTGCCCCAGACAGGGTCTTACACGAATCAATACGATGTCGATGTCCCAGACATGGTCTTACACGTAAAGATCAAATTGATGCCAACGTCCCAGACGTGGTCTTACACGTAAAGCTCATATCGATGCCTACGTCCCAGATGAGGTCTTACACAAACACTCAAATCAATGCCACCGTCTCAGACGAGGTCTTATATGATAAAACAGAACAGATACCTATGCCATGACATAGCTAATCCTATCTATTCCTAGGTTCGTACGGGACTTCTCGGATATTGTCATTAAGTAATCCTTATCTCAAAATTCATGAACAGATCATATCATAAGTATTCATCGATAACAATATTCTTAAGAACATACATAATTCAATACGAATACCTTTATTTGCATAATGACTTACCTCGGATTCGATTTAACAGAAACAGAAATGGCTACTCGATTATTTTCGCTTTCCTGCGATCTAAGTCCGTTTTCCTCGATTCTTGATCTATACATATTCAAAATTAACCCTTTTATTCACTAACTCATTCAATTCAATCCAAAGACACACATTTAGGGCTATTTACAAATTAACCCTCACATTTGCACAATTTATCAATTTAATCCATTTTTCTCAAAACATCAAATTCACAAAATCATCACACATCCAAGCTTAGCCGAATGCACATATATATCATACAAGCCCATATTTTCCATCAAATTTGCAATTTAGTCCTCAAGAAAATAATATTTTCTCAATTTAGCCCTAATATTCAAATTCATCAAAAACTCAAGAACAAACTATGTTAATCAAACACATATCTTTCATAATTCACCATCAAACTTCATAAAACTCATGTGTTCATCAATGGCTCATTTCAAAAACATAATCAATTCACAAAATTGAAGCATGGGTTTGAAGTATACAAAGCAACGATTACAAAACGTGAAATTATCAAAAATCGAAGCTAAAACATACCTTAATTAAGCTTGATAGTAGCTGAAACTTAGCTGAGGTTTTCTTCCTTCTTTTCTTTCTAAACTTCGGTCAAAGATGATAAGAAAATGGCCATTTTTCATGTTTTGTTTTTGTTATAAACATATTATTAATCTATTTACCTTACTAACCTTTCAATTAGTATTTGAAACAAATATACATTAAGGGCATAATTGTCCTTTGTTCATCCACCAACTAAATAGTGGTCTATTTACTTCATAAGGCCTTCACCTTTACAAAGCCACAACACATTGGTACTTTAACAAATAGCATGCAACTTTCACATTTAATGTAATTCAATCCTTTTGTCAAATTAAACACACAGATGGACAAATTAACATACGAAACTTTACCACATGCTTAACCACTTATCAAAGACACGTAAAATAATATTAAAATATTATTTAAACTAGGATTTGTGGTCCCGAAAACCATTGTTTTTGACTAGGGTATAAACCGGACTGTTACAATTCTCCCTCTTAGGGATTTTCGTCCCTAAAATCTTACTGTTAAACAAAGTCAGATATTGTTGTCTCATTGAATCTTTAAGCTCCCACATAGCCTCTTCTATTCCATGTCTATTCTAAAATATTTTCACTAACGGAATTGTCTTGTTTCTCAACTCTTTTACTTCACCAGCTATGATACGAATCGCTTCCTCTTCATAAGACATATCAAATCGAATTTCAATTTCAGATGGGGTAATCACATGTGACGGATCAGACCGATATCTATGGAGCATCGAAACATGGAATACACTGTGTATCTTTTCTAGCTTAGAGGGCAACCTTAATCTATATGCAACAGGCCCCACTCGTTCAATGATCTCATACGGTTCGATGAACCTCAGACTTAATTTGCCTTTACGTCCGAACCGAAGCACTTTCTTCCACGGAGACACTTTCAGAAATACTTTGTCACCGATATCAAATACTATATCTTTTCGTTTAAAGTTTGCATAAGACTTCTGATGATCAGATGCTACTTTCAAACAAGCATCGAAACATGGAATACGTTATGTATCTTTTCTAGCATCAAAACATGGACGACATTTACGTCCGTACAAAGCTTCATAAGGTGCCATTTTTATACTTGACTGAAAACTATTATTGTAAGCAAATTCAATCAATGGCAAATATTGTTTCCTTGTACCATTAAACTCAAGTATACAACATCTTACATATCCTCTAGAAACTGAATGATTTGCTCGGTTTGACCATCTGTTTACGGATGAAAAGTCAGCATCTTGAAATGCGATTTTGTGCCCAAAGCTTCCTACAGTTTCTTCCAGAACCTCGATGTAAACCTCGGATCCCTATCTGATACAATAGATAGTGGCATCCCATGCAATCTAACAATCTCAGAAGTATGAAGCTCAGCTAATCTATCAAGTGAATAGTCAGATCTTACCTAAATAAATGGGCAGATTTCATCAATCAGTCAACTATGACCCAAATCACATCTTTCTTTCTCAGAGTCTGAGGAAAACCAGAAACAAAATCCATTGTTACTCTATCCCATTTCCACTCGGGAATCAGAATCGGTTGTAGCAACCCAGACGGAACTTGATGTTTAGCTTTTACTTGTTGACAGATTAAGCATTTCGAAACAAAGTTAGAAATGTCTCATTTCATACCAGACCACCAATAGCATTGCTTCAGATCATGGTACATCTTTGTACTTCCCAGATGAACAGATAAATGACAGTTATGAGCTTCACTTAAAATCAGCTGAATCAACTCCAGATTTCTCGGAACACAAATACGACCTCAAAAACTCAAGCAGTCATCAATAACTCGAAATTCAGATTCAGAATTTGAATCATACAGAACTCATTTCACTAATAACTCATTATCAGATTTCTAAGCATCACATATCTGCTGTATAAACAATGGTTTCACTTTTAACTCATCTAACACAGAACTATCATCACACAAATCTAACTGAGCATTCAGAGCACGTAATGCAAACAATGATTTTCTGCTCAACGCATCAGCAACAACGTTCGCTTTACCCGGATAATAATCTATCATGAGCTCATAATCTTTTAATAGCTCTAACCATCTTCTTTGACGTAGGTTCAAATCTTTCTGAGTCATCAGATATTTCAGACTTTTATGATCTGAGAACACATGACATTTCTCACCATACAGATAATGGCGCCAAATCTTAAGTGCAAACACAATCGCAGCAAGCTCAAGGTCGTGTGTTAGATAATTCTTTTCATGCGGCTTCAATTGTCTCGAGGCATAAGCTACAACTTTTCCTTCCTACATCAAAACACATCCCAGACCATTTAACGAAGCATCACTGTATATAATAAATTCTTTACATGACTCTGGCTGAACAAACACTAGAGCTTCTGTTAACAGAGTTTTCAACTGATCGAAACTTTTCTGGCATTTATCCAACCATTCAAATCTAGCATCTTTCTGAAGTAATCTAGTCAGTGGAGTAGCTATCGTTGAAAATCCCTTCACAAATCGACGATAATAAACCTAAAAAACTACGGACTTCAGATGCATTTCTCGGAGGTTTCCAATTCAGAATAGTAGCAATTTTGTTCGGATCCACTCGAATTCCAGAAGCTGACACAATATGCCCCAGAAAACTAACCTCGCGCAACTAGAATTCACATTTACTGAATTTCACATACAATTGCTTTTCTCTCAGAGTTTGCAACACGATTCTCAAATGTTCAGCATTCTCATTTTCATCACGTGAATAAATCAATATGTCATCTATGAATACCACAACAAATCGATCTAGGTACGATCTGAAAATTCTGTTCATCAGATCCATAAAAATAGTAGGAGCATTGGTTAGTCCAAATGGTATAACTAAGACCTCATAATGTCCGTACCTTGTTTTAAAAGCCGTCTTCAAAATGTCTAAATCTTTAACTCTCAACTGGTAGTATCCCGATCTCAGATCAATCTTATAAAATACAGTAGCTCCTTTTAACTGATCAAATAAATCATCTATTCAGGGCAACGGATATTTATTCTTTATAGTCACCTTATTCAACTGACGATAATCGATGCACATTCTCATCGTGCCATCTTTCTTTTTTAAAAACAGAACAGGAGCTCCCCAGGGTAAAAAATTCTGTCTAGCAAACCCTCTATCTGCCAATTCTTGCAACTGTGACTTTAACTCTTTCAACTCTGTTAGTGCCATTCTATACGGAGCTATCGATATAGGTGTAGTACCAGGCAATAGATCAACACCAAACTCAACTTCCCGAATCGGAGGTAAACCCGGTAATTCTTCAGGAAATACGTCACAAAACTCACAAATAATAGGCACCAATTCAACTTTCTTCTCAGATGCTTTCGAATCAATCACATAAGTAAAATATGCTTCATATCCCTTTTTCACATAACATTGAGCTTTTAATGCAGATATTACAGCAGGCAATCCATTCAAATCATCAGACTCAATCCGTACAATTTCATTATTCGGACATCTTAAGTCAATAGTTTTTCTTTTACAGTTCACAATAGCATCATGCATAAACAACCAGTCCATACCCAAAATGATAGCAAACTCATCAAATGGAAAAAGCATCAGGTCAGCAGGGAAACAAATATCTCAAAACATTAACAGACAGTTCTTGCATACTTTATCAACAGGACACTTTTACCTAAGGGGTTTGATACTTTTATAGTAAACTCAGTAGACTCTACAGGCAAAGTCTTGCTGAATACTAAATTCATGCATATATACGAATGCAATTAGGGTGACGAGATTTTTTCGGATTAGGTTAAACCTAATATGGGAGTCCATAGATCGAGTTAATGTGATTCTAGGGGTTTTAATTAGAAGGAGATTTTAATTAATCAACCTAGGGTTAGACGTTAGTCGCCTCGAGAGAGGGATTAATATAACTTAGGGAATCTTATGAATCAAGTCAAATGAATAAATCGTCTGGTTCAGAGTTAGACAACAAGTGAAGTCTAGGTGGATTCTTCCTTGGGTGTCGTCTTAATCAATTGGTTTTTCTTCTAAGTTATTTTCCTAATTTCATTCTTCTTTGTCTTAGAGTGTTTAGATTAGTTGTTAGTTAATTTTAGATTAGATAAAAATCACTTTAATTCTTAGGCTAGATAATGAAAAGAGAGTTAGTATTAGTACTTTTGGTTCCTTTGGGTTCGACATTCTGGTCTTGCCTTAACTATACTACTGTTCGATAGGTATGCTTGCCTCAAATCCTTGTCATAGTTAGTTTCCAGGTTTGATCATTCTTTTTATAAATTTTAGGACTTTGACATCGCGAAAACAACAATCACGCTCTAGCTTCAAACTTGGCAACATTGTCTCTTGTAGTTCTCTGACTACCACTGACATTTCTTACATTCTTCGAAGGTCTACCTCTTACAGGTGCATTATCGAATCTCAAATTCTGAATAGTCTCTGGCTCGACAGACTCAGGGCAATCACGAATAAAATGATCAAGTGATCCACATCTGAAGCAAGCTCTGTCATTAAGTCTACAACTTCCCGGATGCCTTTTTCCATAATGCTTACATTTAGGTCTCTCAGTCCGGACTTTACCAACACTGGCCACTGAAGTTGCTGGGGTTTTGGAACCCATTTGCGGTCTAGATCGATTTCTGTTAGAATGTCCCATATTATCTCTGGAACAACTTTGATTATCTCTGAATCTTTTCGAAGCAGACTGAAATGATTTACTCTGAAATCTCTTTCTCATATCTCGAGCTTCAGAATCATCTTTTCTTTTATATTTCCCGAATGCCTCAGTTTTACAAGCTCGATCAACGAGTGTAACGAACTCTTTTATTTCTAAAATCTCGACTAACAAACGAATGTCTTCATTAAGACCATCTTCGAACCGGGGGTGGGGGTTGTGAAACAGTCGGGTTGTTCTTTACGAATTGTGTGAATCACTTACTCATCATTTGGAAGAAATCTTATTTAGCTTCTCCCTCTTGATTGCTCGTAGCCAGTCTCGAATCAGAGGGCGTTGTCCCTTGCATAGAAGCAAGCGCATCACTTTTACCTCGTCAGCTACAGCTCTTTTGGGATCCATCACTATACAAAAATCACATTTTTACACGTTAGGATTCATCAGACTATCACAGTTCAGATATATGGCACATATAGCTAGACTCTGACATGCTACGTTACTTCGAGAATCGGCTAAACTGTAGCTCTGATACCAACCAAATGTAACACCCCTATCCCGAGTCGGTCATCGGAATGGGTAAGAGTGTTACCAGACAGATCAGAAACTAAATCAAGCAATTTATCAGTTATCACATCGAAATAGCGTCCTTTATTTCGGTCAACGAGACCTTTAGCATGCTTATAAATTCGGTCGAGACTAAACCGGAACACATACAGACATTCTCAGAAATTTTAAAAAATTTTTAAGTTTCAGGGCTGACACGCCCATGTGGGCAGGCCGTGTGCCTCCCATGGCCACTAAACACACCCGTGTATCCTTCTCGTGGTCGAAACTGACTCTACACCCACGGCCACAAAGCACGCCCGTGTACCTTGGCCGTGGACTATCCTGTCAAAAATCACACGACTATTAGGCACGTCCGTGTGCCAAGACCATGTACTCTTATGCTAGCTACTGACTTAGCCCCACGGTCATTAGGCACCCCCGTGTGCCACAACCGTGTGACACAATAGGCCATTTGCAAGGCCAAAATTCCACCCACCTAGGTCTTACTTACAAGCAAGATTTAACAACACATTACATGCATACTAGACAACCAAAAACATACCAAAAACAACTATTCTATCAATACATTCAATACCAATTTCAACTATGCCAAATTACAAGACTAAAATATAGATAATATAAGCAAAATACATCCAAATACTTACCTAAAATTTTACCACTTTCAATGTCATCTAATCCAACCAAAACATATATCACATATCATATTCATCGTGGCAAAATATCATCTTATAACTAGCCAATTCTCATGGCTAAGTTCACATCTCATAACCATCCAAATATCTTGTCTATTCATGCCACATCTAGTTATTCTCATTTCTAAAATGTACCAAAATAAGTTAAGTAGTGTGATGATGATCCTCGACAATCCCGAGCGTTCAGTAGCTTTGATGATCTATAAAATAGAGAAAACACACACACAGAGTAAGCTTTCCAAAAGCTTAGTAAGTCATATACAAATAAACATGACATGTAAAACATTTAAGCATATAGAAACATTGGCACAATTCATATTCATAGTATATTTCTCTCATATATGCATTAAACCGTATCCTTGGCCAAAATTTGCCACATTTATCAATTCAAGAATCACATGTATATGCATATCTCTTGCACAACTATTCTTGTATCTCATTCACATTCTCATATTCAATTGCACATTTCTTCAAATCAAAAATCACTTAGGTACTTACCTTTTTATACACACTTAGTGTACATATGAAACGTACCTGAAACGAACATACATTCACGTGTTTGTTCTTAGCTTAGAATTTTAATTCGTATCATATACCTGCCCGTTGAACCGTTAGGAATCTAGTAGGACACTCAAAATCTTGAAATGGTCGTACAATACCAACGTCCCAGACGAGGTCTTATATGCACTCAGATATCGATACCAATGTCCCAGACAGGGTCTTACATGATTCAATAAGATGTCGATGTCCCAGACATGGTCTTACACGTAAATATCAAATCAATGCCAACGTCCCAGACGTGGTCTTACACGTAAAGCTCATATCGATACCTACGTCCCAGACGAGGTCTTGCACAAAATCTCAAATCAATGCCAACGTCTCAGACGAGGTCTTATATGATAAAACAGAACAGATACCTATGTCATGACATAGCTAATCCTATCTATTCCTAGGTTCGTACAGGACTTCTCGGATATTGTCATTAAGTAATCCTTATCTCGGAATTCATGAATAGATCATATCATAAGTATTCATCGATAACAATAGTCTTAAGAACATACATAATTCAATACGAATACCTTTATTTGCATAATGACTTACCTCGGATTCGATTTAACAGAAACAGAAATGGCTACTCGATTACTTTCGCTTTCCTGCGATCTAAGTCCGTTTTCCTCGGTTCTTGATCTATACATATTCAGAATTAACCATTTTATTCACTAACTCATTCAATTCAATCCAAAGACACACATTTAGGGCTATTTACAAATTAACCCTCACATTTGCACAATTTATCAATTTAGTCTATTTTTCCCAAAACATCAAATTCACAAAATCATCACACATCCAAGCTTAGCCAAATGCACATATATATCATACAAGCCCATATTTTCCATCAAATTTGCAATTTAATCCTCAAGAAAATAATATTTTCTCAAAGTAGCCCTAATATTCAAATTCATCAAAAACTCAAGAACAAACTATGTTAATCAAACACATATCTTTCATAATTCACCATCAAACTTCATAAAACTCATGTGTTCATCAATGGCTCATTTCAAAAACATAATCAATTCACAAAATTGAAGCATGGGTTTTGAAGTATACAAAGCAACGATTACAAAAACGTAGAAATTATCAAAAATCGAAGCCAAAACATACCTTAATTTAGCTTAATAGTAGCCGAAACTTAGCTTTGGTTTTCTTCCTTCTTTTCTTTCTAAATTTCAGTCAAAGATGATAAGAAAATGGCCATTTTTCATGTTTTGTTTTTGTTATAAACATATTATTAATCTATTTACCTTATTAACCTTTCAATTAGTATTTGAAACAAATATACATTAAGGGCATAATTGTCCTTTGTTCATCCACCAACTAAATAGTGGTCTGTTTGCTTTATCAGGCCTTCACCTTTACAAAGCCACAACACATTGGTACTTTAACAAATAGCAAGCAAATTTCACATTTAATGTAATTCAATCCTTTTGTCAAATTAAACACACAGACGGACAAATTAACATACGAAACTTTCCACATGCTTAACCACTTATCAGAGACACAAAAAATAATATTAAAATATTATTCAAACTCAGATTTGTTGTCCCGAAACCACTGTGCTGACTAGGAAATAAACCAGACTGTTACAGTATGTGGCTGATTGGGTTGAATGTATATGCTTGGATTGGTGCCATGCTTTATTGTGTAGGTTGGTGCATGGAAGGGTGGCAAAAAGGCTTGGTAAATAGCCTTATATTTGTTCACACGGGTTGACACATGGGCATGTGTCTAGTATGTGTGTGACACAAGGCTTGCCCCATGGGCGTGTGTTCTGGCTGTGTGTCACCTGCATCTTAATTGTTGCAAAACAGAATGCTCAGTAATGAGCACACTGGCGTGTGTCTCAGCCGTGTAGATGGTACGGCCTCGAACACGGGCGTGTGCCTTGGCCGTGAGAAGTCTGTACCTATTTTATGAAATATTATGAAAATATAATCAATCACACGGTCTAAGCACACGGGCGTGTGACTTGGCCGTGTGACCTCAATTTGATGATGACGTTAAAAACAGAAAGCTCCCTAATTTGAACACGGCCTGAACCACGGGCGTGTCTTAGGGTCACACGGGCATGTCCCGAACCCATACGGGTGTGTGACTCCTTTTACATGAAAAATTTTCTAAGTTTCCCAAAAGTTTTCAAAGTTCTCAGTTTAGTCCTGAACCACTTTTGATGCATGTGTTGGGCCTCGTAGGCTCGTGATAGGGATGATATCACTGTATGTGAAAGGTTTTAAACTTGGATGGAAATTTATGCCTCGTACCCTGTTCCGGCGTTGAATACAGGTAAGGAGTGTTACAAATTATGAGGAAAGCTAGTTAGGAACTAACCAAATGTGAACCAAAAGAGTCAAAGGTTGAAGGAGTATTAGGTAAGTCTCTTAGACATGGCAGATTTTAATAAGTCACTCAGTCTTGATGTGACATTTATCAAGTCCCCATGAAGACTTAAGTTAAGTTAAAAGGACACCGGGTTAAGTTAAGGGATTTATATTCTTTCTTAAGGATGGAACGGCTGAGAAAATAAGGGCTACCCCCAATAGATAAGTCTGAAACCCCGATTTCCTCTAGTGATTTCTCTCTCAACTAGGTATGTTTCATGATTGTGTCTACTAAGTAAGTGGAGGTTTGTAAGTATACTTGAAGAAGTAAGGCTTAGTGATATGTCCGATTTAAAGTAGAGGTGAAAGGTTACTCGAATAAGCTCTAACAAAGTGTTTCTATTTGGCAAAATGAGAAGGTCATATCATCTATTTGAATGAAGGATCTGGAGTTGAAGCTGTTGCTTTTAGGAAGAAAATGGATAGATCTGAAGTTTAAGTTTTCTTTCAGGTTATAAGGTGAGTCTCTAAGCTGATTCCTGCAAATGTATTATGGATGTCAGAAATTCTATGAAAATAAGCTAAAATGCATTATGTGATGAGTCTGTGTGAAATGTATGTCTGATGAACTTGCATGAATGATTCGTAGGAAAATAGATATGATCTCTGAGGATAATGTGTAATGTGTGTTTTGATGACATGAACAAGTCTGTTGTAAAAGAGTCTACTATGTAAGGTATATGCATGAAGTTTAAGGGAATGTGTTTCATGTATGTAAGCATGAACGTCTTTGTCATGAAAAAGTCTGAAAGGAATAAGTTTGTCAAGCATAAGTTTGCATGAAGTGTCTGTGTCTGTCTCCAGAGTCGTCTAAAGGGGTATGTCGGGACTAAAAACACGAACCTCTGGAAAAAAAATTTCATGGCACTCTAAAGACCATATAGTGTAAGATAGTGGCTAGGCCACGGCATCATATGGAATATGTAAGGACGGCTGGGTGAGTACCAAAGATGAGGGACAAACCTCACGACGGTGAATATTGGCTAATCTCTATCGTAAAAAACACCAATTTCCGTAAAAGTGAGCCTTTGTGGATATCTTTGAAAGGATGCCACTGTGGCTATCTCAGTTAAAAGTGAGTGTCTGTGGCTATCTCTATTAAAGAAGTACCTCTGTGGCAGTTTCCATAAGAAAGCCTTTGTGGTGAAATTTGAAGAATGATATTATCTGATGATAACACCTTTGGGCGGATACCGAAAGAACGGAGAACTCTGTATAGTTACAGAAATGAATAGAAAGGCTAGTGTGCGCCAGAATACGTGGCAAAGTAAATATACGAATTAAGAAGAAGAATAGAAAGTGTACGAAAGTAAGGAAGATATAACAAATTCTGAGATAAGTGTTGGCCGAAGTCTACCCCGCCCGAATTTAATGATAAAATCAATGAGTATGGAATAAGAACTAAATTCTGATAATGAAGTAAGTGAAGAAGTTAAGGATGATGTTAAGTATAGTATGCCCAAGAGAAAAACGATGTGTGACACCCCAAACCTGACTGGGATAGACCGGCCCAAATTTGAAGCTTTACATTAGCCATCGAAGTACTCTTCAGCTAACGACCACCTGACACACACCCTAACCTTATAACACCTCATTTATGACTAATTAACAATCATTTATTAATGTAGAAGCAATTTGTGAACCATTTTCAAACTTTTTCTATATATTTAAACCTAAGGGTATTTTGGTTATTTTACCACCTAAGGTTAAACTATCCCAATTTTATTTTTAAGTAGTTACCAACTTTCTTTTATCAAATTATGCAAGCCCTAAAAATTTTAGCTTATTTTAAGTTCATTTACTATGTCTAATTCAAGTTTTACTATTAAGAACTAAATCGTAACTTTTACAAACTTTTAGTACATTTCCAAATTAAAAAATAAGTGTTTCTATCAAATATTAACAATTACAAGTCTAATCCTAAAATATTACCAAGTTTTCCTATCATTAAAGGCTTCAATTAATCTAATCAAGTTTTAGGACTAAATTATAAATTAAACAAATTAGAATACTAGATTATAAAAATAAAAAAATCAAACCCCCAAAAACTCACATGCCCGTGTGCAGACCACTGCACCTATTTTTTCAAAAATTTATTTTAATTTCTCAATTTTACATATTTTACTTACCCATTAAACTTGAAATAGCTACAATTAATTACCATAAACATCCACACATCTCTAATTTAATTTATTTACAAAAAAATATGCAACAATTAATCAAAATTTAACACCCAATTACTCGCTTAGCAAACACTAATTAATTCACACAAGCTACATACATTAGCCGCAAGCAACCCACTCCATGGTAAGCTTTAATTAAACATTGTTAGTATAAAATACATGCTTCATACATCGTGTTATCAACCACCGTACGAACACTCATCAACATTCCATAAATCAAACATCAATTAAACATAAAATCATGTATTAAAGCAATTATAAAATCACAAAAATTAAAGTCCAAAATTTAATGTCAAATGTCCATTACAAGTAAAATAACACTAGTCTCAAAAGCATCACAATGCCCCTATATAGCCTCTAAAGTAAATTTTTTAAGCCACTTCCGAGCCTTATTCTTGGATCGCCCTTGCACTCACTTCTCGACTCCTTATGCCCGAAATTCTCTGCACGAAATGTGAAGGTGTGATCTTAAAAAGCTCAATGAATGATAGTAAAAACATTATGTAATTTGCACCCAATCATGCATAAATCAAAGTAATTAAGTATTAAAATTCCAGTCACAACATGTTAACATTTCACCATAACATCACATGCTATTTCAAAAATTAAGAACCAATTTTTCCATGGCATGTAAAATCATCTTTTAACACATAAACATTCAATTATATTGGCACAATCAATTAATTACATTGGCATAATACATCAATGGCAATAAGTAAACGTGTGATCATACATAGGATAAACGAATCTCTGAACTCCCACAAATCAAATACAGTCCTCCAAATTGAGCGGGCCGAAGCCATGTGCTCCCTTATAACGCCTCAAATAGTAGAGACTCAAGCTCAACACTCCCTTATCTACTTTAAACAAATCAGTCCACTAAGAGCCATATGCTCACAATATCACAAATAATAGTGAGTACTCAAAAATCCTATGACATGCCTACTATATCCAATGGATCCACCATGAAATGTTGTCAATATAATCATACATACAAGACATAAAATCTGCTATTTAATCACTTAGTTTAGGATGTTAAGATGAAAGTAAAAGCATGTTGCTAAACAAGTTTAACAACAATAAAATTAAGCATAGCAAATACCATTTTCCCAATATTCATATACCAATTAGAAGACCTTTATCAAATGTTCAATAAATCAGCAATTCATGCTCCAAATATCAATTTATTCCATACAATTTAATCATACTAAAAGCATAATACCCAACTAACCAAACCAATTGCAATTTTTCTCTTTTATAAAATAAAACCTATTTTTGCAAATCCAACCATCCCATATGCAATTAAGTCAATAACAACACCAGTTACACATTTAATTTAACACATAATCAGGTCAATTTACCAAATTGCCCTTAATATCACTCACCTCCACACTTAGCTCTTTAAGTAAAGATGTGTTCAAACAAGCAAGTTTGAGCTTCAATTCTGATTTGCATGTTCCTTGTAACACCCCTAACCCGCATCCGTCGTTGAACCAAGGTTAAGAGGCATTACCGAACATATCAGAACATTTTACAGTCATTCATAACATCAATAATACAACATCATTACATAATGATTCATACTCACATAGTCCCTTTAGAAGGTCTACGAGACCTTAAACATGCTTTAGAGAAGGTTCGGGACTAAACCGATCTCATACAGAAACTTTGCAGACTTTAGAAATTTTTCTTTCAAAACAGGCCACACGTCCGTGTGGCTAGGTCGTGTGCCTCACACGGCCGTGTGTAACAGTCCGATTTATACCCTAATTGGAACAGTGGTTTCGAGACCACAAATCTGAGTCTGAATAAAATTTTAATATTATTTCCTATGCAGTTGATATGTGACTAAGTACGTGGTAAATTTCCGTGAATTAATTTGTCCGTCTGAGTGTTTAATTTGATAAAAGGATTGAATTGCATTAAATGTAATATACGCATGCTATTTGTTAAAGCACCTATGTGTTGTAACTTTTGAATGTTTGTGGCCTTATGAAACAATTATACCAATGTTTAGATAGTGGATGATTAAAAGACATTTATAACCTTATGTACATAAGTTTATATGTTATATTAAAAGGGGCAAATTAGTAAAATATATGTTAATGTTAGAATAATAAAACAAAAGGATGAAAATGATCATCTTTTATTTCTTTATTTGACTGAATATACAAAAGGAAAGAAAGAACAAGAACCTTCAAGGTTTCAGCTAGGTTTGATCCAATTTTAAGGTATGCTTTGCTTTGGTTTTCAATAATTTCTACGTTTTCACAATCGTTGCTTTGTCTACTATCAAGCCCATGTCTCAATTTTGTGAATTCATGATGTTTGTGTAAAATTCCATTGATGATATGTTGAGCTTTGGAATGAGTTTAGTTGTTAAATGAAAGATTTGAGCTAGATGAACACATTTTGTTCTTGAAGTTTGATGAATTTAGCTAAATAGGGCTAAATTGAGAAAATAGCTATTTGAGGGACTAAATTGCATATTTGATGGAAAATATGGGCTTGAATGAGATGTATATGCATTCGGCTAAGTATGTGTATATGTTGATTTTGTGAATTTGATGTTTTGAGAAAAATGGACTAAATTGATAAATTGTGCAAATGTGAGGGTTAATTTGTAAATAGCCTTAAATGTGTGTCCTTGGATTGAATTGAATGAATTAGTGAATAAAAGGTTTAATTTTGAATATGTTTAGATCAAGAACCAAGGAAAACAAACTTAGATCGTAGGAAAATGAAAGTAACCGAGTAGCCGTTTTCATTCCGATAGATCGAATTCAAGGTAAGTCACTATGCAAATAAACGTATTTGTATGAATTTGTGAATGTTCATATGACTAATAATGATAATGAATGTTTATGAGATGTTGAGCATATGAATTACGAGATAAGGTCGATATAACGACAATATCCAAGAAGTCCCGTTCGAACCTAGGAATAGATAGGATTAACTTTGTCATGACATAGGTATCTATTCTGTTCTAACATGTAAGACCACGTCTGGGACGTTGGCGTTGATTTGAGATTTCGTGTAAGACCATGTCTGGGACATTGGCATCTATTTGATCTTTACGTGTAAGACCTCCTCTGGGACGTAGGCATTGATATGAGCTTTACGTGTAAGACCTCGTCTGGGACGTAGGCATCGATATGAGGTTTACGTGTAAGACCATGTCTGGGACATCGGCATCGTATTGATTCGTGTAAGACCCTATCTAGGACAGTGGCATCGATATCTGAGTGCATATAAGACCTCGTCTGGGACGTTGGCATTGTACGACTCTTCCCAGCTTTCTGAGTATTCTACTAGATTCCTAATGGTTCAACAGGCAAATCTGTGATACGAATTACAATTCCGAGGTAAGAACAAATACGTGAATGTACATCCGTTTTAGGTACGTTGATATATATATGTGCTTTGTATAAGCATGAAAGGTAAGTATGTATGTGCACTAATGCAAATGAACATTTGAGATATATGTATGTTTGAGATATGAGCAAATGAGATATTTGAGATGTGTGGATTGGTAAGAAATGGCAAACCAAGTGAGCCAAGAGTTCATTTATGTGCTTGAATTGATGATATGTTAATGAATTCAAATTGCCATACTTATAAATGAATTATGTTAAGTTTATTTGTATATGACTTACTAAGCTTTTGGAAAGCTTACCCTGTGTGTGTTTTCTCTGTTTTATAGGTCGTCAAAGCTACTGAAGGCTCAGGACCATCAAGGATCGTCATCACACTATTAAAATCATTTTGGTACACTTTGGAAATGTATAAAGCTAGATATGGCATGTATAGGCTAGTATTTTGGTATAAGTTGTTATATGAACTTAGCCATGATATTTGGCTAGATATGAGTTGAGATTATGCATTATGATCATGATATGTGAAGCATGATTTGGCATGGTTAGTTGATTCATGAAATAGTTAAGTTTTTGAGTTAAGAAAATGAATGTATTATGTTTTTGTATATGATTTGGTTTTGGAAATTGGCATGATAGAAATGGATATTGAATGTGTGGTTTGAATGGTTACTTGGTATGTTTTTGGTGGTTATATGTGCATGAGATATCTTGGTAAATGTGGCTTGTAGGTATGACACAAATGGATGGCATTTTGGCCTTGAAAATGGCCTATAATGTCACACGGTCGTGGCACAGGGATGTGCCTAGTGACCGTGGGAACCAAGTCAGGATAGTACACGGCCTTGGCACACGGACGTGCCTACTGCCTAGTAACCGTGTGAATTTTGGCAGATTCGACCACGGTCTGAGCACACGGGCGTGCTTAGTGGTCATGGAAAATAAGTCAGTTTTGACCACGGGGAGGACACACGGGGGTGTCTACTAGCCGTGGAGGGCACACGGTTTCCTCCCACGGGCGTGTATCCCCTGTATTTTAGAAAAGTTTTTAAATTTCTGATAAATTCTGTATGTGTTTTGTTTTAGTCCCGACCCGGGTTGTAAGCATGTTTAAGGTCTCGATGACCTATTTAAGGGACATTGTGTGTATGATTGACGAATGAAATGTATAAAATGTTATGAAAGTTTTCGATCTGCCTGGTAACACCTTTAACCCTAGTTCGGTGACGGATACGGGTTAGGGGTGTTACACCGTGCCTTGGACCATGTCTCAGCCCATGTGCAAAACTGACTTGAATCACACGGCTTGTCATACGCCCGTGTGTCTGACCCGTGTACAATACTGACTTGGGTCACACGGCCTGTCACACGCCCGTGTGTCTGGCCCATGTGCAAGTCTGAATTACTACAAATTGAAACAGTGAAAGACACGGTTGGGACACACGCCCATGTGTTCAACCGTGTGGGCAATTATAGGCCATTTGCAAGGCCAAATTGCCACCCATATTGGGTCATACCTACAAGCATCAAACAAGCATCAAATTATGACTCAAAATCAGCCAAAATTGACCATCTCTTTTGGCCATTCAAGAGCACATCCAGACATACCAACTTTTACATCAAATAACATGAACTATATTCACCCATAATCACATTCATTAACAAACCATATCACATGGCTGCATATATATACATATTTCAAAACATATCTTAACATTTCTGGCCTATACATGCCATACTTCAATATGTACATTTTCAAAAGGTACAAAATATAGTTTGATAGTGTGGTGATGATCCTTGATGATCCCCGAGCTTTTAGTAGCTTCGATAATCTATAAAACAATGCAAAAACACACAAAGAAAGCTTTCAAAAGCTTAGTAAGCCTTATACAAATAAACTTATCACAAAGAAAAATTATAAACCATTTTATTTATATATGGTTCATGGCATAGCATAATTACAAGTCATATTTCACTTATTACTGAATTGATCATATTCACTTGCTCATAATCACATATATTGTAACGTAGCTCACACATCTAATGATCATATACTTGCAAACCTTTCATTGACAAATTTCATATACATACATACGTACCAGAATTCAAATGCACATTCGTATACTTATTTATTTCTCAGAATGCCCGTTGAACCGTTTGAAATCTAATAGGATACTCAGATAGCTCGGAAAGCTCGTACAATGCCAACGTCTCAGACGTGGTCTTACATGTGGTCAGTATCAATGTACTGTCCCAGACAGGGTCTTACATGAAATCATATATGGTGCCAATGTCCCAGACATGGTCTTACACGTAAATCACAAATCGATGCCAACGTCGCAGACGTGGTCTTACACAATAACACATATCGGAATCCTATGTTATGGCAACTTATCCTAACTATTCCTAAGATTCGTACGAGACTTTTCAGACATCGTCACATTATCGGCATTTTCCCAGTTCCACATATTCAGCTCAAATAACCATATATCACAATTCATTTATATATATAAACAATAATAATTCAAATCGAACACATTTATTTGTATATCGACTTACCTCGTACGGAAAAGAACGGAAACGTACAGCTATTCAACTACTTTCGATTTCCCTGATCTAATTCCGTTTTCTTTGACTCTTGATCTATACACATTCAAATTTAGATCTTTTATTCATCATTTCATTCAATTCAATCCATATACACATATGTAGGCCATTTCACAAATTATCCCTCACATTTTCATATTTTGACATTTAAGTCCCTAATTCACAAAATCACAAACTATAAAAAATTTTATTACACTATAGCTTAGCCAAGTATTCCATTACACCACATAAGCCTATATCTTTCATTTATTTCACATTTTAGTCCTTCAATTTCTCAATTTCACAATTTAGCCCATAATACTCAAATTCATCAAAAATCCAAATACAAAAAAGGTTAACCCAACACATATCCTTCATTTTTCATCAACTAACATCACTAAACTCACAATTCCATCAATGGCATAACTCACATCATCATCAATTTCATGAATTAAGGCATGGGTTTAAGAGAACACGAAGCAACGATCACAAAAACGTAGAAATTATCAAAAATCGAAACAAAAACATACCTTGGAAGTGTCGAACCCTAAGCTTAGTCTTTCTCTTTTCTTTTCTTGCTATTTTCGGCCAAAAAGATGATAAATTGGCCACCATTTGGTTTTGTTTTGTTTATTTATCAATCATATTAATACATAAATTAATATATTAGCCTTTTTAATATCATTTAAAATCCACTAACCTTAGGTTTTTATGTCCATCCAATATTCAAATGGTTTAATTACAACATAGGAACCTCTCATTTAAAGAGACACATCAATTCGGCACTTAATCAAATAGAAGGCCACTTTTACATTTTCTACAATTTAGTCCTTTTTCGTAAATCAGCACACAAACGATAAAATTTAATCACAGAAATTTCACACATATCAATTCACATATTATCAGCACGGAAAATAATATTAAAATATTTTTCTGACTCAGATTTGTGGTCTCGAAACCACTGTTCTGACTAGGGTCTAAACCGGGCTGTAACAACTCTCCCCCCTTAGGGATTTTCGTCCCTGAAAATCTTACTGTTGAACAGATTCGGATATTGCTCTCTCAAAGCATCTTCAGGTTCCAACGTATCTTATTCGACCCCGTGTCGATGCCACAAAACTTTTACTAATGGAATTCTCTTATTTCTCAATTCTTTGACCTCCCGAGTTAAGATACGGATCTGTTCTTCTTCATAAGCCATATCGAACTGAATCTCTATCTCAGACGGAGAAATTACATGCAAGGGATCTGATTTGTATCATCAAAGCATCGATATATGAAACACATTATGAATCTTTTCTAACTCAGATGGTAGCAACAGTCTGTAAGCAACCGGCCCAATACGCTCAATAATCTCATAAGGCCCGATGAATCTCTAACTCAATTTGCCTTTTCTTCCAAAACAAAGTATTTCCACTGAGACACTTTCAAAAACACTTTATCACCGATCTTAACTTCAATATCTTTTCGTTTCAAATCTGAAGAAGACTTCTGACGATCTGATGCTGCTTTCAAATTATTATAGATCATTTTCACTTTCTGCTTAGTCTCTTTTATCAAGTCAACCCCGTAAATATTATTCTCACTAAGCTCTGACCAGTATAACGGTGTTCAGCATTTACGACCATATAAGGCTTCGTACAGTGCCATTTTAATGCTCAATTGAAAACTATTATTATACGCGAATTCAATCAATGACAAATAATGCTCCCATGTATCTTCAAACTCAAGTATGTAACATCTCAACATATCCTCGAGTATTTGAATAATTCGCTCGGATTGACCATCCGTCTTTGGATGAAAAGCAGTGCTAAAGTGCAATTTCGTACCTAAAGCCTCTTGCAGTTTCTTCCCAATCACGAAGTAAACCTCGGATCTTTGTCAGATACAATAGATAGTGGCACCCCGTACAATCTCACAATATCAGAAATTTATAACTCAGCTAACTTATCAAGCGAATAATTCGTTCTCACCGAAATAAAATGAGCTGATTTTGTCAATCTATCCACTATAACCCAGATTGCATCTTTTTTTCTCGGAGTTAAAGGCAAACCGGACACAAAATCCATTGTCACTTTATCCCATTTCCACTCAGGAATCATAATCAGTTGTAACAAACTGGATGGCACCTGATGTTCATCGTTAACTTGCTGACAGATCAAACATTTCGAAATAAAGTCAAAGATGTCTCTTTTCATTCCAGGCCACCAGTAAAGTTGTTTCAAATCATTGTACATCTTTGTACTTCCCGGATGAACAGATAAACGACTGCTATATGCTTCTTTCAAAGTCAACTGAATCAACTCTGGATTTCTCGAAACACAAATCTGATCTCAGAATCTCAGACAATCATCAACATCAACTCAAAATTCAGAATCAGAATTCAACTCACACTAAACTCGTTTCGCTAACATTTCATTATCAACTTTCTGAGCATCACAAATCTACTGTAAGAACAACAGTCTCGCTTTCATCTTAGCTACAATCGCACCGTCATCACAAAAATCTATCTGAGTATTCATTACTCATAAAGCGAATAAAGACTTTCAGCTCAAAGCGTTAGCAACAACATTGGCTTCTCCAGGGTGATAATCAATCACAAGCTCTTAGTCTTTTAACAGTTCTAACCATCTTCTCTGTCACAGATTCAAATCCCTCTCTATCATCAAATATTTCAAACTTTTATGATCTAAAAACACATGACATTTCTCACCCAAAAGATAGTGGCGCCAAATTTTTAGAGCAAATACGATTGGAGCTAACTTAAGGTCATCCGTCGGATAATTCTTTTCATGCGGTTTCAATTGTCTTGAGGCATAAGCTATAACTTTGCCTTCCTGCATCAAAACACATCCCTGATTGTTCAACGAAGGATCACTATATATCAAAAATTATTTACCGAATTCTGGCTATACTAGCACTGGAGCTTAAGTCAATAGGGCTTTCAATTGATCAAAGCTTTTCTGACACTTTTCAGACCATTCAAATTTTATATCTTTCTGAAGTAATCTTGTCAATGGAGTTGCAATCATTGAAAAGCCTTTTACAAACCATCGATAATAACCAGTAAGTCCCAAAAAACTACAGACTTCAGACACATTTTTCGGAGGCTTCCAGTCTAGAATAGTTGAAATCTTACTTGGATCAACTCGTATACTGGATGCTGACACAATATGCCCCAAAAAGCCAACTTCGCGCAACCAGAACTCACATTTACTAAACTTTGCATATAATTGCTTATCACGCAGAGTTTGTAGGACAATTCTCAAATGTTCAGCATGCTCAATTTCATCACACGAATAAATCAAAATGTCTTCAATGAATACAACAACAAATCGATCTAAATACGGTCTGAAAATTCTATTCATCAAGTCCATAAAGACAGCAGGAGCATTTGTTAATCCGAATGGCATAACTAAGAATTCATAATGTCTGTACCTCGTTCTGAAAGTAGTTTTCAAAATGTCTGATTCTTTTACTCTCAATTGATAATATCCCGATCTCAAATCTGTCTTTGAAAACACAGTAGCTCCTTTCAGCTGATCAAACAAATCATCGATTCTGGGCAGAGGATATTTTTTCTAAATATTCACTTTGTTTAATTAATGGTAATCAATGCACATTCTCATCGTATCATCTTTCTTTTTCACAAACAAGACGGGAGCACCCCAAGGTGAAAAACTCGATCGTGCAAATCCTCTATCAGTCAATTCTTGCAACTGAGACTTCAATTCTTTCAATTCTGTCGGAGTCATTCTGTATGGAGATATTGAGATAGGGGTCGTCCCTGGCATTAACTCAATGCCAAACTCAACTTCTCGTATTAGAGGTAATCCCGGTAATTCTTCAGAAAACATATCAGGGAACTCACAAACTACAAGCACAGATTCAGCTTTCTTTTCTGTCTCTTTCATATCAATCACATACGCAAAGTAGGCTTCACAACCCTTTCTCAAATAACTCTTAGCTTTCATTACTGATATCACAGCCGGTAACCCATTCAAATCTTTAGATTCGATCTGAATTATCTCATCATTCTAACATCTCAAATCAATAGTCTTTCGTTTGCAGTTCACAATAGTTTCATGCAAAGTTAGCCAATCCATACCCAGGATTATATCAAATTCATCAAAAGGTAATAACATCAGATCAACCAAAAGACAGATATCTCAAAACATTAATGGACAATTCTTTACACACTTTGTCAACCAGGACATTTTTGCCTAAGGGGTTGGATACTCTAATTACAAATTCAGTAGACTCTACAGGCAAAGTCTTATTAGAAACTAAATTCATGCATACATACGAATGAGTTGATCCTGGGTCAATCAATGCAATCACAGAAGTATCATAAAGAGTAAAAGTACTGGTAATGACATCTGGAGACGAAGCTTCCCCACGAGCTTGAATAGCATAAGCTCTAGCGGGTGCTCTCGCTTTAGATCTTGCAACTGTATCTTTCATAGCTCTCTGGCTACCACTAACACTTCTCTTGTTTCTAAAAGGTCTACCCCTAGTTGAAGTGTTATTCGACTTCGGATTCTGTACAATCTTTTGCTCAACAGACTCGAGACAGTCTCGGATAAAGTGATCTAATGATCCACATTTAAAGCAAGCTCAGTCATTTAATCTACGATTTCCCGGATGTCTTTTACCATAATGTCTACACTCGGGTCACTCAGATCTGACATTTCCAGCACTAGCTATTGAAATAGCTGGAGCTTTGAAGCTCAAATGCGATCTAGCACGATCTCTACTCGAATGTCCTATATTAGCCTTTGAACGACTATACTCATCTCATAATTTCTTTGGTGCAGACTAAAATGATTTACTTGAGGATCTCTTTCTCACATCTCTAGCTTCTGGCTCAGCTTTTCTTTTATCTTTCCTGAGTTCTTCAGCTTTACATGCCCGATCAACAAGCATAATAAACTCTTCTATTTCTAAAATTTCGACTAACAAACGGATATCTTCATTCAAGCCGTCTTCGAACCTTTTACACATTATTGCCTCAGTCGAGACACATTCTCGTGCATATTGACTTAGTCTTACAAATTCTCGCTAGTATTCCGTAATAGACATACGACCATGTTTCAATTCAAGAAACTCTTTTCGCTTTAGATCAATAAATCTCTGACTAATATATTTCTTCCAGAATTCAAATTGAAAGAAATCCCAGGTGATTCATTCTTTCGGAACAACAGAAATCAAAGTTTTCCACCACTGATAAGCTGCATCTCTCAACAAAGAAATGGCACATTTCACACATTCTTCAGGGGTACACGACATCTCATCAAATACTTGAATCATATTCTCGAGCCAAAACTCAGCTCTCTGAGCATCATCATCAGTGGTAGCACAGAATTATTCAGCCTCATACTTTCTCATTTTATCAATTGAAGGTTTATTCAGACGAATCGGATCTATAACTTGGGGAGCTATAGGAACTTGTGGGGGCGGAGGTTGAAGAACAGCTGGATTTTCTCTAACGTGCTGAGTGAAACACTCATTCATCATTTGGAAGAAGGCTTGTGTAGCCTCTCCTTCCTGACCCCTAGTAACTGGTCTAGACTCAGATGGTGTTGTCCCTTGAGCGGGAGCAGGCGTATTACTTTCAACATCGTCAGCTACGACTTGTTCGAGATCCATTTACTATACAGAAAACACATTTTATCTGTTAGGATTTATCACACTATCACAGTTCAAAGATATGGCATGTATAGCTAGACTCTTACATGCTACGTTAGTCCTAGAATCGACTAAATTGTAGCTCTGATACCAATAAACACCCCTAACTCGTATCCGTCGTCGGACCAAGGTTAAGAGTCATTACCAAACATATCAGAACATTTTACAGTTATTTTATAACATCAATAATACAACATCATTTCATAATGATTCATACTCACATAGTCCCTTTAGAAGGTCTAAGAGACCTTGAACATACTTTAGAGAAGGTTCGGGACTAAACCGATCTCATACAGAAACTTTGCAGACCTTAGAAATTTTTCTTTCAAAACAGGGCCCACGCTTGTGTGGCTAGGCCATGTGCCTTACCCGATCGTGCCTTGGACCATGTCTCAGTCCGTGTGTAAAACTGAGTTGAATCACACAACCTGACACACGCCCGTGTGTCTGACCCGTGTACAATACTGACTTGGGTCACACGGCCTGTCACACGCACGTGCGTCTGGCCCGTGTGCAAGTCTGACTTACTACAAATTGAAACTGTGAAAGACACGATCGAGACAAATGACTATGTGTTCAACCGTGTGGGCAATTATAAGCCATTTGCAAGGCCAAATTGCCACCCATATTGGGTCATACCTACAAGCATCAAACAAGCATCAAATTATGACTCAAAATTAGCCAAAATTGACCATCTCTTTTGGCCATTCAAGAGCACATCCAGACATACCAACTTTTACATCAAATAACATGAACTATATTCACCCATAATCACATTCATTATCAAACCATATCACATGGCTACATATATATACTTATCTCAAAACATATATTAACATTTCTAGCCTATACATGCCATACTTCAATATGTACATTTTCAAAAGGTATCAAAATATAGTTTGATAGTGTGGTGATGATCCTCGACGATCCTTGAGCTTCTAGTATCTTCGATAATCTATAAAACAATGCAAACACACACAAAGTAAGCTTTCAAAAGCATAGTAAGCCTTATACAAATAAACTTATCACAGAGAACAATTATAAACCATTTCATATATATATATGGTTCATGGCATAGCATAATTACAAGTCATATTTCACTTATTACTCAATTGATCATATTCACTTGCTCATAATCACATATCTTGTAATGTAGCTCACACATCTAATGATCATATACTTACATACCTTTCATTGACAAATTTCATATACATACATAAGTACTGGAATTCAGATGCACATTCATATACTTATTCATTTCTCAGAATGCCAGTTGAATCGTTCGGAATATAATAGGATACTCAGATAGCTCGAAAAGCTCGTATAATGCCAATGTCCTAGACGTGGTCTTACATGTAATCAGTATCGATGCCACTATCCCAAACAGGGTCTTACACAAAATCATATACGATGCCAATGTCCCAGCCATGGTCTTGCACGTAAATCACAAATCGATGCCAACGTCCCATACATGGTCTTACACGATAACACATATTAGAATCCTATGTCATGACATACTTATCCTAACTATTCCTAAAGTTCGTACGGGACTTTTTGGACATCGCCACATTATCGGCATTTTCCCGAATTCCACATATTCAGCTCAAATAACCATATATCGCAATTCATCTATATATCTAAACAATAATAATTCAAATCAAACACATTTATATGTATATCGACTTGCCTCGTACGGACACGTACGGCTATTAACTACTTTTAATTTCCCCCGATCTAATTTCATTTTTTTTTTGGCTCTTGATCTATACACTTTCAAATTTAGATATTTTATTCATCATTTCATTCAATTCAATCCATATACACATATGTAAGGTATTTTACAAATTAGTCCTCACATTTCACATTTTGACATTTAAGTCCCTAATTCACAAAATCACAAATTATACAAAATTTTATCATATTATAGCTTAGCTGAGTATTCCATTAGTCCATACAAGCCCATATCTTTCATGTATTTCACATTTTAGTCCTTCAATTTCTCATTTTCACAATTTAGCCTAGAATACTCAAATTCATCAAAAATCCAAATACAAAACAGGTTAACCAACACATACCTTTCATTTTTCATCAAGTACCATCACAAAGCTCACAATTCCATCAATGGCATAACTCACAACCTTTATCAATTTCATGAATTAAGGCATGGGCTTAAGAGAACACGAAGCAACGATCACACAAAAACGTAGAAATTATCAAAAACCGAAACAAAAAATACCTTAATCAAGACTTGGAAGTGTCGAACCCTAAGCTTAGTCTTTCTCTTTTCTTTTCTTGCTATTTTCAGCCAAAAAGATGATAAATTGGCCACCATTTTGTTTTTTTTATTATAAATCATATTAATACATAAATTACCATAATAGCCTTTTTACTATCATTTAAAATCCACTAACCTTAGGTTTTTATGTCCATCCAATATTCAAATGGTTTAATTATAACATAGGGACTAACATAGGGACCTCTCATTTAAAGAGACACATCAATTCGGCACTTAATCAAATAGAAGGCTACTTTTACATTTTCTGCGATTTAGTCCTTTTTCGCAAATCAGCACACAAACGATAAAATTTAATCACAGAAATTTCACACATATCAATTCACATATTATAAGCACAGAAAATAATATTAAAATATTTTTTGACTCGAATTTGTGGTCCCAAAACCACTATTTCGACTAGGGTCTAAACCAGTCTGTTACATTCCTTCTCTTGATGTGGATCTTTAACAGAGACAAAGTATGCATTACAAACTAACAATAGCAACAAGAAACACAAAATTTGATAAAGTATACGAATCTAAATCATTGCTCTAAACTACCTAACCGATGTTGCACAACAAAGCCGAAATATGGAATTCCTCAACTAAACTCCCTTTTCAACACCTCAAACCACTTCTAATCTTCATTCCTAGTCCAATAACATGTATTCTAAGTTTTAATTTCATCATTTAATCTGTTTCATAATTTTCTGGAAAAATCATCCATGTTCTTGATCAAATTTGAATTTCTTAAAATTGATCCATAAAATATGTTTAATCTTTTGGTTTAACCTTAAAAACCTCTTATTAGACCTATTTTGAGCTTATATATCCATTAATATTTGGATTCCAACTCAAAATTAAATATCCACCATTGTTGATCCTCAAGTTCAAGAAAGAAGAAATTAAAGTTGAAAATCCATTATAATCATTTTAATTAACAAATAATGATTGAAACCAACTTTAAAGCAAGTTCAAAGATGAGGATTACCTTCAACTGAACTCAAACAATTTATTTGGAAGTTTGAATAAAAATCCTTGAAGAAATTCGAATGACTTTTTGCCCAACTTTGAAAATTATTTCAAGAGATTTTAGAGAGAATTTTGGGAGAGAAGATATTTGGATCTATTCTTTGATATTTGGTTTATGAAAACAAGAAAAAAAGAGAGAAAAAACTCTCAATTTGGGTGAAAAATGATTGAAAAGTGAGGTAGTTGCAGAGGTTTTAAAACTGAAAACCCCCTGATTTTCAAATTTTGGGGAATTTGCCATCAGGCCACTCCCCTTTTTCCCTTTTTTTACAATTTATTCATTTCCCTCAAAAATTCCAAAAATATGGTTTATTTGCTATAAAATGTAACAGCCCGGTTTTAGCTAAATCAGAACAGTGATTTTGGAACCACAAACCCTATGTCAAAAAATCATTTTAATATTATTTTATGTGTTTACAACATGATAGCATGTATGTGTGAAAATTTCGTGAGCTAATTTTATCGTTTAATTGTTCAATTTGAGAAAAATGACTTAATCATGTAAAATGCAAAAGTTGCATTCTACTTGTTAAAGGTGTTTAATTGCTATAGTTTATTAATTTTAAGGTCCTTATGTTGTAATTAGAACATTAATAGTATGAGTGGACATTAATGGACATGGTTTATGTGAAATAATAATGTTTTAAGTAAGGTTAAATTGGTAAATTAGTTAATAATGAATTATTTAGTAAAAAAATCAAAATATGGTTTCATTATCATCTTTATAGCCTAATTTTAAACGAAGAACTAGGGTTCTTCATTCAGCCTAGTAAATTCAAGCAATTAAGGTACGATTTTGATCTGTTTTTGATGTTTCTATGTTTTTGTAAGCGTTACAGCTCAATCTAGCTAGCCCGTACCTTTAATTTCAAAACTGTTAAAGATTTTGAGAGTTGCCATTGATGATTTTATGTGTCCTTTGATGTTTGAGGATGAAATATGAAATTTGGATGATAGATTTTCATGTTTTATAAAGTGATTTTTGATAAAAATGCATAATAGGGATTAAATTGAGACTATGCAAATTGTGTGGTTGAAATGTGAAATAAATGAAAGTTTTGGGCTGCTAGGGACCTATATGTAATTCGTCCAAGCATGGGTTAAGTTGAATTGTGTGAATTTTGTATACTTGTGAAATAGGGACTAAATTGATTAAATACGAAGGTTTAGGGGCTAATATGTAAAAATGGTCAATTGTATATCTTTGGACTAAATTGAATGAGTAGGTGATTAAATGAATTATTTTTTTATACATATAGATCAAGAAAGAAATAATTCAGATTTAGATCAGGAGAAAAGCAAAATTATTGAGTAATCGATCCGATTCGCCAATTCTGAGTACGAGGTAAGTTCGTATGTGGTAATTTTATTATAAATGAATGATAAATGCTTTGATATTGTAACATTCTAGAATTTGAATTTTATGTGTTGCATTATTTTGGTGCTAAGCTAGTTAGATTATTAATTATGTATGTTTAGGAAGTCCTGAGAAGGCTCGGGATCTATTTGGACCTAGTAAAAATTTTTGGCATTTAGCACTTTAAGAAGATGGAGTAAGTGACCTTAAAGCATATGGAAATAAATGAGTAAATAGCTAGCATATATGAGCAAGTGATAAAGAGGTTATGGCGCCACATGTATTACCTTGAGGGAAGAAGTTTGAATCCCTTTGTATGCATTTTTTACTTTTATTTTTGCATTCCTTCCTTAAAGTGTCGGCCAAGGAGTATTTATGGTAAGGTGGACTTCTTTATTTTTGGTAAGGTGGCTAAAAGAATAAGGCAAGGTTGAGGTTGGGGAAAGGAATAAAAGAAATAGGTAAGTAAGGGGAACAAGAGGCTTCTTTCGTGGATAGTGTTTTGGAAAGTTTGGGTGGCCAAACTTTTATATTATGGGGGATGAATGTGGACAGTTTGGGGCTAGGGTGATAGCCGAATTTGTGCTTGATGTTTTGGTGAGACTAAAGTGTTAGTTTTGGTCAAAATATCAATATCATCAATTCTGTCTTTTTCTCAAAACTCCTATCCTCCTAGTCGAATTTGGTCATTAGCAGTTGGTAAAATTTTGGTTGTTTTGGCCAATTCCCTATTGGCAACTTTGGTATCATTTCTCTTTTCTCACCAAACTCCTTTTCTCCTCCTTGCCAAATCTACGTAACCTTGAGGAGGCATATTCAATTTCTTTCTTTCTTCTTTCCGAATGTATACAAACTTTGAGACCATTTCTTTGTTCATTCATCGTTCTTGAAAATCGAAACTAATCCATCGTTCCTCTTCTTCTTTTCTTTTCACAAAATCTTTCAAGCATCACTTCCACACTAATATTTTTCACCATAGCTGAATATTGAGTCCACTATTTCTTTATAGCCAAACCTTCCATCCTTTCATTGATCTTTCTTTTTCATTCGAGTTGTCACTCACCCTTGAACAATCGGTAAGTACTCTTTTCAATTCTTTTCATTTTCTTTTTTCTATTGCCGAATCCATATGTTGGCTTGGGAGGGTCTTTTAACCGAAATCATCACTTATTTATCTCTTAAACAAGATCCCTTTCTTCTTCGTAGTGACATAGTGGAAGGCCGAACCTTTATTCTTCCGAAGTCATCGCATTATTGCTAGGATTTAGTTCTAAAATCTTTAAGGTAAGTGTTATTCAAGGATTCTATAATTCATTCTTTATTCGATAAGATGGTGTTGATTAACCGATATCATTTATAGGGGTTAAATTGCTCAATCTACCAAATCATTGGTCCCTTAGAAATTAGTGGTAAGCCGATCTTCACCATTTTGATAAGTCCATATCTTATCGTAATACCGATTGTTTAATATCTAACCGAATGGTGACTTGTGATACCGATTCGAATGGGAAGTCGTGTGGAGATCTCAAAAGGAGCGGATTAGCAATCCCTACTCCTAAATTCGAACGAAGGGCCGTTTCAGCGATTCGAGACTTTCCTCTGGGTTGTGGACCCTTATCCGACGAGAATCAATTATTCGAGGTCGTTCGCAATTTTAAGGCGTCAGCGATTCGAGATTTTCCACCGGGTTGTGGACCGTCAACCGGGGAAAATCGACAAATCGTAGTTGTTCACGATCCCGAGGGTAAATTTTAGATCATTTGTTTTAAAGTAGATTTATTAAATCGCTTGCGTTGACTAATCGAGGGTTATAAAATTTTAGGTGTCGACGATCGAGAGAGCGTAATGCTTACCTTAATCAGGTGCGTAATCTCACTCTATTTTTCGTGGGTAAAAGATTTACGTCATATTGATAGTAAACCGTTTGATTAAAATCGTATTAAGGTGAAACCAAGAAAAATGGTTTAGACCTCATTATTTGATAAAATTGATAAAATCGATATATTTGCTATGTGGGCCAAATTGATAAAATTGCTATATGGGCCAAAAATATATATTTCTATGTGGGCCAAATCGATAAAATTGCTATGTGGGCCAAAATGATATATTTTTCTATGTGGGCCAAATCGATATATTTGCTAAATGGGCCAATCTGAAATTTTGTAAAATGGGCCAAGATGATATTCTGCTTAATGTGCCAAGTTGATAAATTGTTATAATGGGCCATAAATTTTGTAAGAAATATCTGAATACATTGTTGTGAATTGTTATGCATTATATACATGTTTCGCATGGGATGGGATAATGATGAAGAGAAGTTCTGGTAGCTCTGTTACATAAATCTGGTGGCTCTGCCACAAATCTAAAAAATGGCAATGCCATGTAAATTTTGTTAATCTGGTGGCTTATCCACAAATTTGATATAAATGGCTTAATGCCTACGTTTGGTGTGTTGGCGAGGTGGGTTGGCTAAAGATCACCCACAGGTGTGTTGGTTGGTACGGGTGGTGTCTAGCGGATGGAAAACTAGGTTTGGTTTGGGAATTGCATTTCATGTGCATATTATATTCGATACATTTTTATTATTGTGAATGGGCTTCGGCCCAAATAATGGCTTAATGGATTTTTGCCCAGTGGACAACGGTAAGTGGGTTACACATTGAGTTCTAGTAACTCACCCCCGTTTTCCTTATCCCTTTCAGATAATGATCAATGATGGAGACTTGGGCCGTGGATGTCTTGGTGGAGGCCATACTTAAAAACGGTTAAATTTGGAATTCGGATTTCTTTTAATACTTTTAATACTTCGTTATTTTGAATTAAGGTTGTAATAAGGCCTCTGGATTAATTTTTGTTCTGTTTTATTGTTTGATGAATTTATAAACTGCTTTAAGTATTTCAAATTTGGGATTATATTTTTCTAAAAACTTAAATAAACGTTTTATTCTAAAATGAATATATAAAAAGGATTTCATAATAATATTCATATTTTTAACTCGAAAAATTACTCTTAAGATTTTCATCAATTCTTTTCGAAAAATATTTTTAATTTCTTTTAAAATTTTCTCGAACTATTAACGATATTTTCAAAATTACGATTTATAAGATTTTACATCTCAAATTGTCGATTTATAAATCAAATCTTTTACTCAATAAATACTTCGTTAAAACTTTGAAATTTGTTTTACTTAAAAAGGAATCAAAGTATATTTATTTTGTGTGACATGTCAAATATGGCCTTAACGCATAGGCCGGGTTTGGGGTGTTACATTTATGGTATCAGAGCCTGATTTCAAAACTCGACTGTGGTTTGGGTTCAAAACTGTTTTGGAAATGTAAAATTAGAACGTATGTTTTTAAAGGAAGTATGGCACCACGGGTATCCGGCACCAAGTCAAGTAAGTACATGTTAAGAATGAATGATTATGATTATTGTGATATGACTATAGGAACACTCTAGAACTTTTAGTTTTAGAGGTTGAAACTATAGAGATTGAGACTATAGGATGCGTTTACGAAAACGACTTTACTTCTTATACCTCATAAAATATTGTTTAATAAATATCGAAATAGTATACTAATTCATAAGACTTTTAATCAGATTAGATCGAATTAGCTAATATGAGCGCTAGAGGACGTGGACGTGGTAGACGTGGCCGTCGTAGAGGTCGAGGTGCTAGGGTTGCGTCTGAAGCGTCGGGACATATGCCAGAAATGGACGCACCTGTGTCACCCGAGACTGAAACTGGACCACATGACTGTATGAGGGAGGACATTGCTTCGTCCCAAGAAATGTTGCGGGTCTTAGAAAGGGTTGCTGGGGCTAGAACTGGGCCAGCAGCTCGTGGATCAATTTCGGAACGACTTAGATCAAGTGGTGACGAGTTTTTTAGGGGTGTCTCGTGTGTAGCCCCAAATGTAGTGGAGTATTGGCTCGAGGCAGTGGAACGGATCATGGATGATTTGGAGTGCACCACTGAGCAGAAACTGAGAGGAGCTGTGTCCTTGTTGAGAGACGAGGCGTATCAATGGTGGCTTACTGTTCGGGAGGGCACTCAGGCCGATCGCATTACTTGGGATTTCTTCAAAACTTCATTTCAAGGAAAGTATGTTGGGGCTAGCTATGTGGATGCCCGAAGGAAGGAATTCCTTAATCTGGTTCAAGGAAGTAAGACCGTGGCAGCTTACGAAGCGGAATTTCTGCGTCTGAGTCGTTATGCCCGAGGTATTATGCCAACTGACTATGAACACTGCGTGCGTTCTGAGGATGGGCTGAGTGATGAGTTGCGGGGATTGATAGCCGCACAACAAGAAAGGAATTTTTCCACACTTGTGGAGAAAGCCAAGATAGCTGAAGAGGCTAAGAACTCGGAGCGGCAAAATCGAGAAAGAGATAGAGGCAAGAGCAAGAGGGACTTTAAGTACTCGGGTCCTGCTAGAAGGTTTCAGAAGAGGCCCAGGAATGATGAGCCAGTTCAAGCTAGAGCACCAGCTGCTACCAATCAGATACAACCATGTGCTGACTGTGGAAGACGACACCCGGGTGAATGCTGGAAGAAAATCGGTGGTTATTTCAAATGTGGTTCTAAGGACCATCAGCTTAAGAATTATCCTCGACAGACTGCTTCAACTTAGGAAGCTCGTAACTATGATGCACAACCAGCTAGAGGTACTCAGCAGCCACCGAGAGGCCGTGGGCAAGGTCGAGGTAGTAATGGCGGAGGACGAGGTCAGGGTGCACTGGGTAGAGGTACTAGTTCCTGGGGTAACGCGGAGGTTAGACAGCCAGGGCTGGTTTATGCGGTCAGACGCCGAGAGGATGGCGATGCACCTGACGTGATAACTGATACATTTATATCTGATGTACCTATTATTGCTTTGATAGATATCGGATCCACCTATTCGTATGTTGCTAGTACTATTTCTAGAAATATGAACATTAGATTTGAGATTTCTGCTAGAGAGATGACGGTAATTAGTCCTTTAGGACAATCTGTGATAGTAAATAAATTGTTTAAAGATGTACCCTTAGAAGTTCAAGGAGAAACATTTTTGGCGGATTTGATGGAACTGCCTTTCGGTGAGTTCGACCTTATTTTGGGCATGGACTGGTTGGTGAAACACTGTGTGAACTTGGATTGTGCTGCAAAGTAGATGACGATAAGAACTTCAGAAGATAAAGACATGGTAATGATAGGTGAAAGGAAAAATTATCTATCAAATGTGGTATCTGCTTTAAAGGCAGAAAAGTTGGTGCAAAAAGGGTGTGGACCATTCCTAGCCTTCATCAGTGCTTTGGATGCCAAAGAATTATCGGTGGAAGGTGTTAGAACGGTGAAGGAGTTTTCAGACGTCTTTCCTGAAGAACTTCCTGGATTGCCTCCGAATCGGGAGGTAGAGTTTGGCATTGAATTATAGCCAGGAACTGCTCCGGTGTCCATTTCTCCATATAGAATGGCACCGAAAGAGTTGGCGGAGCTTAAAGCTCAAATTCAGGAGTTGTTGGATCGGGGATTCATTCAACCGAGTGTGTCACCGTGGGGAGCACCGGTCTTGTTCGTCAAGAAGAAGGATGGGTATCCGTTGCCGAGAATCGATGACCTGTTCGACCAACTGCGAGGAGCTTCATTTTTCTCAAAGATAGATTTGAGATCGGGTTATCACCAGCTTAAGGTTAAGGAGGCGGATATTCATAAGACGGCGTTTCGAACTCGTTATGGACATTATGAGTTTTTGGTGATACCATTTGGGTTGACTAATGTACCAGCTGGATTTATGGACATGATGAACCGGGTCTTTCAACCCTATTTAGACCGGTTTGTGGTGGTGTTCATAGATGACATCTTGGTATACACGAAGAATGAAGAAGAGCATGATTCATATCTGCGAATAGTATTGCAAATATTGAGGGAAAAGCAACTTTATGCCAAATTCAGTAAGTGTGAATATTGGTTGAAGGAAGTGACCTTCTTGGGACATGTTGTGTCGGCCGAAGGAATTAGAGTTGATCCCCGGAAAGTAGAAGCCGTGTTGGATTGGAAACCACCAAAGTCAGTGGCCGAAATTTTGATTTTCTTAGGGTTAGCTGGTTATTATCGGCATTTTGTTGAGGGGTTTTCGTTGATTGCTGTACCCCTAACTAAACTGTTGCGCAAGGAAGTACCATTTAAATGGTCAGATCAGCAGCAAGAAGGTTTTGAGAAATTGAAGAAGATTCTGATGGAAGCGCCAGTACTGATTCAACCTGAGGTTGGAAAAGAGTTTATTGTTTACTGCGATGCGTCACACACAGGCTTGGGATGTGTGTTTATGCAAAGTGGAAAAGTGGTGGCTTATGCATCTCGTCAGTTAAGGTCGCACGAAGTGAATTATCCCACTCATGATTTGGAGTTGGCTGCAGTGGTATTTGCTTTGAAGATTTGGAGACACTACCTATACGGTGAGAAGTTGATCATTTATACGGATCATAAGAGTCTAAAGTACCTCCTTACCCAAAAGGAGTTGAACTTAAGACAGCAGAGGTGGATAGAACTGTTGAAGGATTATGACATCTCAATCAAGTATCATCCCACAAAGGCTAACATGGTGGCAGACGCCGTGAGTCGTAAGGTGATATTGGATTTGAGAATAATGTTCGCTCATCTCAGCTTGTATGAATATGGTAGTTTGCTAGCCGAACTTTAGGTGAAGCCTACGTGGGTAGGTCAGATTAAGGAAAAGCAGTTATCAGATGAAAAGTTGGGTTCCTTATTTCAGCTAGTGGAAAGTGGTGTGAAAGGGGATTTTGGAATGAATAATGATGGAGTATTGTGTTTCCGTGGAAGAATTTGTATGCCCAAAGATTCGGAATTGAGGCAAATGATGTAGCTAGGTCACATGTGTGGTATATGGTGTGAGCCACTATATGTACAAGAGAGCTACGAGAAGGCTAGGTCATATGAGTGGTGCTAAATGAAGGACACCATATGTACAAGAGAGCCAGAATTATGAGTACAATCGAGCTAGGTCACATGAGTGGTATTGGGTGAAGGCCACTATGTGTACAAGAGAGCTTCGATTTCAAAGGTGCGCTGTGTGCGAAACCACCGCATATTCGTTATTATTCCGAAGCGTTCAATGGGAAAACTGACTAAATGAAATTATGAGAGATGTTGTAGTGATAAGTATATGTATATGTATGTGTAATGTATGAGCAATATGCTCAATATGTGATTGGAAATTTGAATGATTGTTATAGGTAAGTAATGAATACAACTAAAGTGAGAGAAAGCAAAAATTTACAATAAAACTGCATTTTGGACTGAGAAGAATGATGGCGTGAATTTGAAAAATCACCAAAAATGCTAGACATTGAATTATAAGTTGTATGAGATATTTATTTAAAGCTTATTGGGTATGTTTTCATATAAAAGAAATAGAGAAAGTAAAGAAATGGTATATTTTTAGATATTTAAACTTTTGTGAGACTGGTTCAGAATGGTTACTTGATCCCCTATTCTGTCTTGGAAAAATCATTACAAATCCAAAAAAAATAATTATGGGGTATAAGTTATATGATTGAAATACTTAATGAGTTCAAATGAAATAAATTTTATCATCATATGAATTCTGTATAATGATAAAATTAGTTCGTAGTGAAAAGTGGTTAGAGCAGTCGAATAGCGAAACAGGGGAATGTTTAATGAATAAACTGTACTAATTGGCAAGACCAAAAATTCTGAAAATTTTATGGTGAGAAGATAAATGAGTCTAGTTTCAGGGAAAATTTACGGGTCTTAATTTGGAGTTTTGTAGCTTCAGATAAAAATAAATAGTGACTGTGACTCGAATATACAGCTTGCTCCAGACTTGAATAAATGATGAAATTGATTTTAGATTTGATTGTGTTGTTTTGTAAACTTAATAAATCCATTATTAGTTATTTATATACTTACTTACTAAGCTATATGCTTAATCTCTTTTCTTTTCCTTTTTCTATAGTGTCATCAAGCTAGCTTGGGATTCGGTGATCGTCGGAGATCCATCCACACTATCAGCCTTCTTTTGGTATTTTGAAAACAATATTTTGGGAATTATGGCATGTATAGAAGGCTTAATTGTTTTGTTATTTGTAATAACGAATGATTATTTTGCTTATGGGTATTGACGACTATGTATGGAAAAAGTTCTAAATTTATATGGATTTTACATTTTAAATTTTGTACAGTAGTTTGAATCATGTTCGGTAATGCCTCGTACCCTGTTTTGGCGACGAACTTGGGTGAGAGGTGTTACATTTAGTGGTATCAGAGCTATGGTTTAGTCAGTTCTCGGACTAACATAGCGTGTGTAAAAGTCTAGCTATACATGCCATAAATATATTGTGATAGTGTGATGACTCCTGACAATTTAAAATGTTTTTTATAGTAAATGGATCCCGACGGAGCCACTGCTGACGATGCTGAAAGTAACGCGCCGGCTCCCGACCAAGGGACCGCGCCAGTAGAAAATAGATCTGAAACACGTGGACAGGGAGAGGGGGCCTGGGAAGCCTTCCTCCAAATGATGAGTAACTGGTATACTGAGTTTATTCAAGCGAATCCAAATGCTTGACCTCCTTCACCCCCTCCCATACCTCAGACGGTTCCTGTAGCTCCCCAAGGCATGGATTTGGTAAGAATGAACAAGCCTCCGGTCGACAAAATTAGGAAGCAAGGAGCAGAAGAGTTTAGAGCAAACATTGATGATGATCCTGAGAAAGCGGAGTTCTGGCTCGAAAATTCTATCTATGTGTTTGATGAGCTCTCGTGTACACTGGAAGAGTGTCTAAAATGTGTTGTATCACTTCTGAGAGATTCCGCCTATCATTGGTGGAAGACTTTAGTAGCAGTTGTGCCAAAAGAAAAGATTACTTGGGATTTCTTCCAGGAAGAATTTAGAAAGAAATATATAAGTCAGCGATTTATTGATCAGAAACGGAAGGAGTTCCTTGAATTGAAGTAGGGCAAGATGTCTATAGCAGAGTACGAGCGTGAATTTGTTAGACTTAGTAAGTATGCCCAGGAGTGTGTGTCCACCCAGGCTATTATGTGCAAGAGATTCGAAGATGGGCTTAATGAGGATATTAAAATGTTTGTGGGAATTCTGGAGCTGAAAGAATTAGTGGTATTGGTCGACCTAGCCCTTAAAGCTGAGGAATTAAACAAAGAAAGAAGGAAAGCTGCTATCGAGGCCCGAGATACAAGAAAGAGACTGATGAGCAAGTCATTCCAAACCCAATCAAAAAGGCCCAGAGAGATGAATTCTTGAAGGACAGCTTCAGCTGAGTATTCATATCGAGACCATGGCAAATCGTATTTGGGCTCAAAAACTCAAGCTACTTCAGTGGCAAGTGTGGGCAATGTGAAGTCTAGTAAACCCGAGTGTCAGCATTGTGGAAGGCAAAATTTTTGTGAGTGTTAGGGAACTGGTCGAGCTTGCTTCAGGTGTGGTTCTCGTGAGCATTTTATTAAAGATTGTCCGGAGGGAGCTAAGGAAGAGAAATTTCATAGTGCTAGACAGACTAACACTGCTAATAGAGGTTGACCTTCGAGAAATACTAGAAGTGGAGCTAGCAGTAAAAGTGTGATGAAAGACTCAGCCACGAGATCAGAAGCTAGAACACCTTCCAGGACATATGCCATCCGAGCTCGTGAAGAGGCATCCTCCCCCGATGTAATTACGGGTACATTTTCTCTACATGATATTAATGTTGTTGCTTTGATTGATACGGGTTCGACCCATTCCTATGTTTGCTTGAAATTGATGCCTAGTATAAGTATGCCTATAGAATCTACATAATTTGTGATTAAAGTATCGAATCCATTAGGCAGGCATGTGTTAGTAGATAAAGTATGTAGAAATTGCCCTTTAATGATTAGAGGTCATAGTTTCCCAGTCAACCTAATGCTATTGCCATTTGACGAGTTTGATGTGATTCTTGGTATGGATTTGCTGACTGCACATGCTGTGATAGTGAATTGTGGGAAGAAATTCATTGAGCTAAAATGTGAAACTGGTGAAATTCTTCGGGTTAACTCAGATGAGTCAGATAGTTCATTTACTATGATTTCTATTATGTCTGCTTAGAAATGTTTGAGAAAAGGGTATGAAGCTTATCTTGCTTTTGTGTTAAACACTAAAGATTCAGAGCTAAAAATTGAGTCAGTGCCAGTAGTATGCGAGTATCCAGATGTGTTTCCGAAAGAATTACCAGGTTTGCCTCCTATTAGAGAAGTGGAGTTTGGTATTGAGTTGATTCCAGGTACCACACCCATCTCTATTGCTCCATATAGAATGGCCCCATTGGAATTGAAAGAATTGAAAGCTTAGCTATAGGAATTAACTGATAAAGGCTTTGCAAGTCCTAGTCATTCACCCTGGGGTGCACTAGTCCTATTTGTGAAAAAGAAAGACGGTTCGATGAGATTGTGCATAGACTATTGGCAACTTAACAAGGTAACAATAAAGAACAGGTATCCACTGCCTAGAATTGATGATTTATTTGATCAATTGAAGGGAGCCACTGTGTTCTCTAAGATAGATTTGAGATCCGGATACTACCAGTTGCGAGTTAAAGAATCAGATGTTCCGAAGACTGCTTTTCAGACTAAGTACGGTCATTATGAGTTCCTTGTGATGCCATTTGGCTTGACTAATGCTCCTGCCATTTTCATGGACTTAATGAACCGAATATTCAGACCTTACTAGGATAAGTTTGTAGTTGTGTTTATTGATGATATATTAATTTATTCTCATGATGAGATGAGCATGCAGAGCATTTAAGAACTGTCTTACAGACTTTGAGAGATAACCAATTGTACGCTAAATTCAGTAAAAGTGAGTTCTGGCTTCGAGAAGTTGGATTCCTTGGACACATCGTCTCAGGTGAAGGCATTAGAGTTGACCCGAGCAAGATTTCATTGAGCTAAAATTGAGTGTAAGCCTCCGAGGAATGTATCTGAGGTTAGAAGTTTTTTGGGATTAGCTAGTTATTACAAATGATTTGTAGAGGGATTTTCCATAATAGCTACCCCATTGATGAGATGCTACAAAAAGATGTCAAATTTGAGTGGACGAAGAAATGTCAGCAGAGTTTTGACAAGTTAAAGGCATTGTTGACTGAAGCTCCTGTCTTAGTACAACAATAACCAGGTAAAGAGTTTGTGGTCTACAGTGATGCATCCCTGAATGGATTGGGTTGTGTACTTATACGAGAAGGTAAAGTAATTGCTTATGCTTCTAGACAGCTAAAACCGCATGAGAAAAACTATCCGATGCATGATTTAGAGCTAGCTGCCATTGTATTTGCTCTGAAAATTTGGAGACATCACTTGTATGGTGAGAAGTGCCTAATATTCACTGATCATAAAAGCTTGAAATACTTGATGACTCAAAAAGAATTGAACCTGAGGCAAAGAAGATGGTTAGAGTTGATTAAAGATTATGAGCTAGTGATTGATTATCACCCAGGTAAAGCTAATGTTGTTGCTGATGCTTTGAGTAGAAAATTTTTATTTGTATTGAGAGCTTTAAATACTAGCTTAGCTTTATCAGATGACAGTTTCATTATAGCTGAGTTGAGAGCTTAACTGACGTTTCTTGAAGAAATCCATAAAGCTCAGAAAGATGACAGTGAGTTGGAAGCTAAAAGAGCTCAGTGCAAGTCAGGTGCGGAGTCTGATTTTTAGATTGGCTCTGATGGTTGTTTGTTGTTTAGAGACAGAGTATGTGTACCGAAGACTGACAAGCTTATTCAGAAGATCTTACAGGAAGCACATAATAGTTCTTTGTCTATACACCCAGGTAGTACAAAAATGTATAATGATTTGAAGAAAATGTATTGGTGGGTAGGAATGAAAAGAGATATTTCAGAGTTTGTTTCTAGATGCTTGATTTGTCGACAAGTAAAAACATGAACATCGGGTGCTTTTGAGTTTATTGCGACTGTGCTAATCCCTGATTGGAAATGGGACTGAGTTACTATGGATTTTGTAATAGGATTGCCATTAACACCGAGAAAGAAAGATGCAGTATGGGTTGTAATTGATAAGCTAACAGAGTCAGCTCATTTTATCCCAAATTCGTATGGATTATTTGCTTGATAAGTTGGCTAAATTATATATCTCAGAGATAGTCAGACTACATGGGGTACCATTATCGATCATTTCAGATAGAGATCCGAGATTTACTTCACAATTTTGGAAAAAGTTACAGGAAGCTTTGGGCACAAAGTTGAGTTTTAGTACAGCTTTTCATCCTCAGACCGATGGTCAGTCAGAGAGAGTAATTCAGGTTCTTGAAGATACGCTTAGATGATGTGTATTAGAATTTCAAGGCAGTTGGGAAAAGTATTTACTATTATAGGAGTTTGCCTACAATAATATTATCAGTTGAGTTTGAAAATGGCACCTTATGAGGCTTTGTATGGAGGTAAATGTCGTACACCTTTATATTTGACAGAGCTTAAGGAAAATCACATTTATGGGGTCGATTTAGTCAAAGAAACAGAAGAAAAAGTAAAAGTCATTAGAGATTGCTTCAAAGCAGCTTCAGATAGATAGAAGTCATATGCTGATTTGAAGAGAAAAGAGATTGAGTATCAAGTT
The DNA here is from genome assembly GCA_025503065.1 of Gossypium bickii. Lineage (NCBI taxonomy): Eukaryota > Viridiplantae > Streptophyta > Magnoliopsida > Malvales > Malvaceae > Gossypium > Gossypium bickii. Next base: position 103,357,817 of record CP106710.1, on the reverse strand, counting down.
GGTGACAAAGTGTATTTAAAAGTATTCCTGTGGAAGAAGGTTCTCAGATTTGGCAAGAAAGGCAAACTAAGTCCACGATTTATTAGACCGTTTGAGGTTATTGAGAGAGTTAGGCCATTAGCATATCGGTTAGCCTTGCCAACTGAGTTAGAGAAGATTCATAATGTGTTCCATGTATCCATGTTATGTCGCTATCGTTCTGATCCATCACATGTGATTTCTCAAACGGAGGTTGAGATCAGCCAGATATGACTTACGAAGAGGAACCAGTTAAGATTTTAGCCCGAGAGGTCAAACAACTAAGGAACAAAAATATTGCACTTGTGAAAGTATTATGGAATAGACATGGGGTAGACGAGGCTACATGGGAGCCCGAAGAGGCTATGCGAAAGCAGTACCCAAACCTCTTCACAGGTAAGATTTTTGGGGACGAAAATCCCTAAGGGAGGGAGAAATGTAACATCCCGAAATAGGGCCTAAACGAAATAATGGTTGTGAAACCACGAATCTAAGATAGAAAAGTTTATTTTGATTATTTTTTATGATTTACCGATTGATTGGGTGCATGTGTTAGAGTATCGATAGAAAATTTTATGAATTTCATGTCTAATTTGCTTATTAGGGCTTAATTGTAAAAGTTGATAAATGAGAGTTCTAGATGCTAAAGGATTAAATTGAAGTGAATATCTAAAGTAACAGTCCTTAAATGGTAATTAGACCATTATATTTTCATGGACAAAAAATGGACATGCATGGGTAGAAATAACTAAAATTTTAATGTAAGGGTATTTTAGTAAAATGTCAAATAAAAGAAATTAAATGGGAAAAAGATGGGAAAAGGTTGTCATCTTCTTCCTTAGGCCGAATCTTCAAGGGGGGGACTCCATAGCTAGGGTTTCCAAGCTTCCAAGCTCCATAGTAAGTCAATCCAAGCCCCGTTTTTCATGTTCTTTATGTTTTTGGAATCCCGGTAACTCGGTTTAGCTTATTCTAGCAATATTTTAACCTAGGGTTCATATTTGGAAAAATACCCATAGGTGAAATGTGCTTATTTTGATGTTTTATGATAGAATATAAAGGCTAAAATTATGTTAAACAACTTTTGCTAAGCGATTTTACGTAAAAACGAGTAAAACGACATAATCGGTAAAAATACCTAATGTTCATAAGCACATGTTAGAGTGAGAATTTGATGTTGCCATAGAAGGGAAAAATGTTCAGCATGTCCTAAAATGTAATAAAATAGGATGAAGTTTAATTTTCGAGCCTAGGGGCAAAATCATAATTTTGTGAAAGTTAGGGGGCAAAAACTTAATTTTGCCATAATGTGATTTTTGGATTGAGTTAAATAATGTAAATATTAAAAAAGCTAAATGTGTTATTATAGATCGAGAAGAACGTGGAATCGATCTTGAACGAGGGAAAGGAAAAGCTAAGGACTAAATTGCAAATTTCACCATATTTTGCACCGAGGTAAGTAGTATGTAAATAATTCATTATTTTTATTGATGTTTTATGTTTCAGTATGTTTAATGTATTGTATCTGATTTTTGAATCATAATTGACTATTGAAAGAATGAAATAAAGTGTTAAAAAGTGAGTTATTTCTCGTTTGAACCTTCAGAATCAAAAGAGGTAAGTGGCATGTAGCTAGGTCACATGAGTGGTACTAAGTGTAGGCCACTATGTGCACAAGAGAGCTACAAGAGATTTCGTATACGTAGCTAGGTCACATGTGTAGTACCGAGGGTACGCCATGTGTACAAGAAAGCTATATGTAGCTAGGTCACATGTGTGGTATATGGTGTGAGCCACTATGTGTACAAGAGAGCTACGAGAAGGCTAGGTCATATGAGTGGTGCTAAGTGAAGGCCACCATATGTACAAGAGAGCCAGAATTATGAGTACAATCGAGCTAGGTCACATGAGTGGTACTGGGTGAAGGCCACTATGTGTACAAGAGAGCTTCGATTTCAAAGGTGCGCTGTGTCCGAAACCACCGCATATTCGTTATTATTCTGAAGCGTTCAATGGGAAAACTGACTAAATGAAATTATGTGAGATGTTGTAGTGATAAGTATATGTATATGTATATGTATGTGTAATGTATGAGCAATATGCTCAATATGTGATTGGAAATTTGAAAGATTGTTATAGGTAAGTAATGAATACAACTAAAGTGAGAGAAAGCAAAAATTTACAATAAAACTGTTTTGGATAGCAGCAATGACTTGAATTTGAAAAATCACCAAAAATGGTAGACATTGAATTATAAGTTGTATGAGATATTTATTTAAAGCTTATTGGGTATATTTTCATATAAAAGAAACAGAGAAAGTAAAGGAATTTTATATTTTTAGATATTTAAACTTTTGTGAGACTGGTTCAGAATGGTTACTTGATCCCCTATTCTGTCTTGGAAAAATCATTACAAATTCAAAACAAATAATTATGGGGTATAAGTTATATGATTGAAATCCTTAATGAGTTCAAATAAAATAAATTTTATCATCGTATGAATTCTATATAATGATAAAATTGGTTCATAGTGAAAAGTGGTCAGAGCAGTCGAACAGCAAAACAGGGGAATGTTTAATGAATACACTGTACTAATTGGGAATACCAAAAATTCTAAAAATTTTATGGTGATAAGATAAATGAGTCTAGTTTCAGGGAAAATTTACGGGTCTTAATTTGGAGTTTTGTAGCTTCAGATAAAAATAATATAGTGACTGTGACTCGAATATACAGCTTGCTCCAGACTTGAATAAATGATGAAATTGATTTTAGATTTGATTGTGTTGTTTTGTAAACTTAATAAATCCATTATTAATTATTTATATACTTACTTACTAAGCTATATGCTTACTCTCTTTTCTTTTCCTTTTTCTATAGTGTCATCAAGCTAGCTCGGGATTCGATGATCGTCGGAGTTCCATCCACACTATCAGCCTTCTTTTGGTATTTTGAAAACAATATTTTGGGAATTATGGCATGTATAGAAGGCATAATTATTTTGTTATTTGTAATAACGAATGATTATTTTGCTTATGGGTATTGACGACTATGTATGGAAAAAGTTCTAAATTTATACGGATTTTACATTTTAAATTTTGTACAGTAGTTTGAATCATGTCCGGTAATGCCTCGTACCCTGTTTTGGCGACGGACTTGGGTGAGGGGTGTTACATTGTAGGTGTCGTACTCCTACTTGTTGGACTGAATTGGGGGAGCGACAGTTATTGGGTCCTGAGCTGATATCAGAGACGGAAGAAAAAGTAAGGTAATTCGGGCGCAGTTAAAGGAAGCTTCGGATGGACAAAAATTGTATGCGGATATGAAGCGTAAGGATATTGAGTTTGCGGTGAGAGATCAAGTCTTTCTAAAGGTCTCACCTTGGAGGAAGATCTTAAGATTTGGAAGGAAGGGCAAGTTGAGCCCTAGGTTCATCGGACTGTACCGTGTGTTGAAGTGTATTGGGCTGGTGGCTTATTAGCTTGAGCTACCTCCTGAGTTGGGTCAGATACATAGTGTATTTCATGTCTCAATGTTATAGTATCGATAGAAGAAATTGAGATAAGACCTGATTTGTCGTTCAAGGAGGAACTAGTGGAAATTCTAGAGCTAGACGTTAAGGTTCTGAGAAGGAGGACTGTGCCGTTAGTCAAAGTTCTATGGCGTAATCACGGAGTGGAGGAAGCTACATGGGAGCCTGAGATCATGATTCGGCAGCAATATCCTCACCTCTTTTAATCAGGTAAATTTCGAGGACAAAATTTTCTTTAAGGGGGTAGAGTTGTAACATTCTAGAATTTGAATTTTATGTGTTGCATTATTTTGGTGCTAAGCTAGTTAGATTATTAATTGTGTATGTTTAGGAAGTCCTGAGAAGGCTCGGGATTTATTTGGACCTAGTAAAAATTTTTGGCATTTAGCACTTTAAGAAGATGGAGTAAGTGACCTTAAAGCATATGGAAATAAATGAGTAAATAGCTAGCATAAATGAGCAAGTGATAAAGAGGTTATGGCGCCACATGTATTACCTTGAGGGAAGAAGTTCGAATCCCTTTGTGTGCATTTTTTACTTTTATTTTTGCATTTCTTCCTTAAAGTGTCGGCCAAGGAGTATTTATGGTAAGGTGGACTTCTTTATTTTTTGTAAGGTGGCTAAAAGAATAAGGCAAGGTTGAGGTTGGGGAAAGGAATCAAAAGTAATAGGTAAGTAAGGGGAACAAGAGGCTTATTTCGTGGATAGTGTTTTGGAAAGTTTGGGTGGCCAAACTTTTATCCTAGGGGGGATGAATGTGGATGGTTTAGGGCTAAGGTGATAGCCAAATTTGTGCTTGATGTTTTGGTGAGACTAAAATGTTAGTTTTGGTCAAAATACCAATATCATCAACTGTGTCTTTTTCTCAAAACTCTTATCCTCCTAGCCGAATTTGTTCATTAGCAATTGGTAAAATTTTGGTTGTTTTGGCCAATTCCCTATTGGCAACTTTGGTATCATTTCTCTTTTCTCACCAAACTCCTTTTCTCCTCCTTGCCAAATCTACGCAACCTTGAGGAGGCATATTCCATTTCTTTCTTTCTTCTTGCCGAATGTATACAAACTTTGAGACCATTTCTTTGTTCATTCATCATTCTTGAAAACCGAAATAAATCCATCGTTCCTCTTCTTCTTTTCTTTTCGAAAAATCCTTCAAGCATCACTTCCACTCTAATAATTTTCACCATAGCCGAATATTGAGTCCACTATTTCTCTATAGCCGAACCTTCCATCCTTTCATTGATCTTTCTTTTTCATTCGAGTTGTTACTCACCCTTGAACAACCGGTAAGTACTCTTTTCAATTCTTTTCATTTTCTTCTTTCTATTGCCGAATCCATATGTTAGCTTGGGAGGGTCTTTTGACTGAAATCATCACTTATTTATCTCTTAAGCAAGATCCCTTTCTTCTTCGTAGTGATATAGTGGAAGGCCAAACCTTCATTCTTCCGAAGTCATCGCATTATTGCTAGGTTTCAGTTCTAAAATCTTTAAGGTAAGTGTCATTCAAGGATTCTATAATTCATTCTTTATTCGATAAGATGGTGTTGATTAACCGATATTATTTATAGGGGTTAAATTGCTCAATCTACCAAATCATTGGTCACTCGAAAATTAGTGGTAAGCCAATCTTTACCATTTTGATAAGTCCATATCTTATCGTAATACCGATTGTTTAAGATCTAACCGAATGGCGACTTGTGGTACCGATTCGAATGGGAAGTCGAGTGGAGATCTCAAAAGGAGCGGATTAACAATCCCTACTCCTAAATTCAAATGAAGGTCGTTTTGACGATTCGAGACTTTCCTCCAGGTTGTGGACCCTTGTCCGGCAAGAATCAATTATTCGAGGTCGTTCGTAATTTTGAGGCGTCAGCGATTCGAGATTTTCAACCGGGTTGTGGACCGTCAACCGGGGAAAATCGACAAATCGTAGTTGTTCACGATCCAGTGGTAAATTTTGGATCATTTGTTTTAAAGTAGATTTATTAAATCGCGTGCGTTGCCTAATCGAGCGTTATAAAATTTTAGGTGTCGACGATCGAGAGAGCGTAGTGCTTACCGTAATGAGGTGTGTAATCTTACACCATTTTTTGTGGGTTAGAGATTTATTTCATATTGATAGTAAACTGTTTGATTAAAATCGTATTAAGGTGAAATCGAGAAAAATGGTTTAGACCTCATTATTTGATAAAATTGATAAAATCGATATATTTGCTATGTGGGCCAAATCGATAAAATTGCTATATGGGCCAAAAATATATATTTTCTATGTGGGCCAAATTGATAAAATAGTTATGTGAGCCAAAACGATATATTTTGCTATGTGGGCCAAATCGATATATTTGCTAAATGGGCCGATCTGAAAATTTGTGAAATGGGCCAAGATGATATTCTGCTTAATGGGCCAAGTTGATAAATTGTTATAATGGGCCATAAATTTTGTAAGAAATATCTGAATACATTGTTGTGAATTGTTATGCATTATATACATGTTTTGCATGGGATAGGATAATGATGAAGAGAAGTTCTGGTAGCTCTACTACATAAATCTGGTGGCTCTGCCACAAATCTGAAAAATGGTAATGCCATGTAAATTCTGCTAATCTGGTGGCTTGTCCATAAATTTGATATAAATGGCTTAATGCCTACGTTTGGTGTGTTGGCGAGGTGGGTTGGCTAAAGATCACCCACAGGTGTATTGGTTGGTACGGGTGGTGTGTAGCGGATGGAAAACTAGGTTTGGTTTGGGAATTGCATTTCATGTGCATATTATATTCGATACATTTTTATTATTGTGAATGGGCTTCAGCCCAAATAATGGCTTAATGGATTTTTGCCCAGTGGACAACACTAAGTGGGTTACACATTGAGTTCTAGTAACTCACCCCCGTTTTCCTTATCCCTTTCAGATAATGATCAATGATGGAGACTTGGGCCGTGGATGTCTTGGTGGAGGCCATACTTAAAAACGGTTAAATTTGGAATTTGGATTTCTTTTAATACTTTTAATACTTCGCTATTTTGAATTAAGGTTGTAATAAGGCCTCTGGATTAATTTTTGTTCTGTCTTATTGTTTGATGAATTTATAAACTGCTTTAAGTATTTCAAATTTGGGATTATATTTTTCTAAAAACTTAAATAAACGTTTTATTCTAAAATGAATATATAAAAAGGATTTCATAATAATATTCATATTTTTAACTCGGAAAATTACTCTTAAGATTTTTATCAATTCTTTTCGAAAAATATTTTTAATTTCTTTTAAAATTTTCTCGAACTGTTAACGATATTTTCAAAATTACGATTTATAAGATTTTACATCTCAAATTGTCGATTTATAAATCAAATCTTTTACTCAATAAATACTTCGTTAAAACTTTGAAACTTGTTTTACTTAAAAAGGAATCAAAGTATATTTATTTTGTGTGACATGCCAAATCTGGCCTTAACGTATAGGCCGAGTTTGGGGTGTTACAGATATTGCATAAACTGTGATTATGAGATTATGAATAATGTTTGAATTGTGAAAAAAACTTTACGGATGTGTTCAACGAAATCAACAAGTGAAACTTCCCAGTTGAACCTTAGGAATATTTTAAGATGCTATTGACATGTCATTAGGTTTTTGTGTTGGCTTCGGGCCACGATATCGACACTTCGAGTGCGAGTGATACCTTGATTTAGCTAAAGGCCATGGTATAGGTATTTTGGAGAGGAGTTACCTTCATTTGGCTACGAGCCATGGTATAGGTACTCTGGGATAAGTTACCTTCATTTGGCTACGGGCCATGGTATAGGTACTTATTGATTGAGATCTTTGAGTATCCGAATTCTATTCTGAATGCTTCAACGGATAAACAAATGATGCGATTGAGAAAGAGGTTAGTACGAGATGATACAGGTACGTACGAAACCTATTCGAATATTAAATAGAGAAAGTTCAATGAAATCGTATTTGATCATGTTTTGAGACATGAGAAAGATTTTTAGATGATGTGTATATGATTTTGTCATGTATATTTGGTTGAAATACATTTATTTGATGAACTGAGTTATTCACTTACGAGCTTACTAAGCTATGAAGCTTACTTTGTGTTATTTTCCTATGTTTTACAGAAAATCAAAGCTAGCTCAGATCCAAGAGTCGGCGGGAACATCATCGCACTATCAAACGTCTAATTGGTACTTTTGAGTTGTGTATATATAGTATATGGCATGTATAGGCTAGTTGTGGTACTTTGGTTCTGAATGTAGCCATAAGGTTTGGCTTGTAAATGTATATGTTTTGTTTTGTATATATATAGCCATGAGTGATGGCATATTTTATTATGTTTTGGTATAAATGTGGTTATGGTTTCATAATTGCTCAAACGGTTATATTTTGAGTTTGGTAAATGATTTACATGATGTGTTTGAAATTGATAATTTGAGAAGTTATGTGTTTGTGAATTGATGTTTAATGTTATAAGTGTTGAATAGGTAATTGGCATTGATTTGGTATTGAAGTTGGTTGAAATGGATACGGTATGAATTGTGTATATTAATGATGATTTTGGCTGCCTATTGTATGATGAAATGGTACCATTTTGGTTCTTTAGGTGAGCATGAATAAGGGTGGCAAATTGGCCTTGCAAATGGCCTATTTTTTTCCATACGGGTAGAGACATGGGCGTGTGTCTTAGCCGTGTGCGACACACGGTCATGCTACACAGCCGTGTGTTCCTTGGTGTTGAAATTGAATTAATATGCTCCACACGGCTTCACACACGGGCGTGTGATTGGCCGTGTGGCACAAGTCAGTATACCCCCCTAAATGGCACACGACCTAGCACACGGACGTGTGACTTGGCCCTGTTGCATAAGTCAGTATACCCTACAGGAATGGCACAGCTTGGCACACGGGTTTGTGTGGCCACTTCGAAGGGCACATGAACTAAACACACAGGCGTGTGGTCGGCCGTGTGACCCAAGTCAGTATGCATGCCCTGTTTTCACACAGCCTGGGACACGGGCGTATTTGGAGCCGTGTGAGGCACACGGCCTGTTCACGCAGGCGTGTGACCCTTGTATGTTTGAAAAAAACAAATTCTAAGTTATCCAAAATTTTCGTATGTTATCGGTTTAGACCCGAAACACTTCTAAAGCATGTTTAGGGCCTCGTAGGCCCTTATAAGGGACAATGTGATTATGATTGAATGGTGTTTGAGAATAGATGCATAAATGTATGAGTTAGGTATGTTAAATGATATCTATTGGTCAGTAATACCTGGTAACCCTATTCTGACCGTGAATACGGGTGAGGGGTGTTACATAAAACCTCTTACACATTTTTCTTATTTTTCAAATTAGTCCTATTTAATTAATATTTTAACTCACCAAATTAAACCACTATTTTAAATTATTTTTAAATTCCAATTTAACCCAAAATATTTATTTTTACCCAAAAATTATTTAAAACCATAAAATTAATTTTTCTAAAAATATTTTTATTTTCTTAAATATTATTTACTGATTTTTTAGAAGATATTAAGCTAACTAATTAAGAATATAAATCGCTAATTAACCCAATTAATTCCCAATATTCACTCGGAACTCGATAAACTTACTTGAAACTACTAGACCTATTTTCGGGGCCTTATAGGATGGGATTCTGAAGAAAGAAAGATGATAGCCTCAGTACTATACCCGCCAAAGAATGAAAGCTTAGAAATACCCCAACGATGTGCGAAACAACATCTACAATGTAGAATGAATAAAAAATGTATTCTGAGGTTTAGCTCACTAAGTTCTTATGGACTTACAAAGTTGTTTATATTTTCAGGTCTATAAATGAATATGCACCAAGAGACGATGCAGGGCTACGCCAAGAAAGTGGTGCGCTGGGTTGTTATTCATACAAAGGAAAACAAGTGGCATGTCAAAGTCTACGCATAAGTTCAATAAGTTGTACTCAAAGATGTACACAGTAAACTAAGAAAGAAAGTAGGAAAGCCTGTTCTTTGAGTCGAAATGATAACTCATACATTGTATTTTTAAAAGAAAATCTGTAGTAGCTATAAATAGTCAATTGTACATAGGCGAAATGTAAGTGTAACCATACAATGTACGCCATAAGAAATTCTATTATACAGAGATAGATGGTTACATCAATGAATAAGAAGGAAAGTTCAAGTTACATATGTAAACCCAAGATTTGGATCCTATAAATCAGGTCAAGTTAAGGGCGTTACAAGGTTTGGTATCAAAGTACAATTTAACTAATTCTCGAGTGAAGGAAGATGAAGGAACCATGTATGCATAGCACGTCCTGCCTAGCTTAGTCTCCCAGGTATGTATGGCTAACTCTGCTTGTGAATAGGAGAAGAAATACAAGAATGCAACTCTGCTTGTGAATAGGAGAAGAAATACAAGAATGCAATCACATCTTGTTAAGAGCCCTAAGAAGGGTGAAGTTTACCTTAGGAGAGGTGATTTTGATGGCGATTACTTTAATGGTTATGCCACATGGGCGAACAACAAGAACATGCCTAGCAAGTATGATGTCGCATTAGAACCAAGCGGCATAGTTGTCCCCTAAGACCTCACATATGCCATAGAAGAGTCCCTCCTAGTTACGAGGGACTCATGGATATATGCCATAAGAAATTATGTTATACAGATATAGACGATTACATCAATGAATAAGAAAGAAATTTTTAATTACATCTAAACAAAGGACGCAACACTCGAGATTCAGATCTGATAGATCGGGTTGGGTCGAAGGTGTTACAATGCAAGCCCTAAGGGTGCATCGATATGCTTATATATGAAACAGAAATCAAGTTACAATACTTGCAAAAAAAACATTGAGAAATGATATGATGATATAGTAAATTTTTATTATAGATTTTATTATAAAAAATTTGTAGTATGGTTACTTGATATGTTTATACTTTAATATCAAATTATGTATGCACCACTGAACTTCTTTTGTAACAGTCTGATTTAGGGGCTAGTCAGAACAGTGGTTCGAAACCACTAATCCGAGGTTAGAGAAAATAATTTTCATGATATTTATGAGTTATAGTATGATTATATAAGTACATAAAAATTTTGGTGCTTTAATTTTAGTGATTTCATGCTTAATCGCGAAAAAGGACTAAATCGCATAAAGTGCAAATGTTTAAAATTTCAAGCTAAAGGTGTCCAAAAGCCATAGATTTTTAATTGGAGGTCTTTAAAGGGCAATTAGCCCCTTAAATCATGGTTTTTAATTGCCGGCCATAGGGGACAATAGAGGTCAAAATTTGGTCAAGTAGGTGTGTTAGGTGGACTAAATTGGGATTTTATATTAAAATAAAGAAAGAAAAAATATCATCTTTTCTCCTTCATTTCTCCACTGAAAATTTGCAGCAAATGGGGGTTTGAAAGCTCAAAAATTTCATCACACTCTTCTCTTTACAAGTAAGTGTTCTAGTGATTATTTCTTGATAAAAATTGTACTTTTGAAACCCCTAAAGCTTAAGCTTTCTAAAGAGAGGACTATTTTGTAAAATGGTGAAGATTTTAGAGCTTTTACATGAAAGCTATTAAGTTGTTTGCTTCATTTTTATGGAATAAAATGAGTCTTGATTGTTAGATAAACAATATTTGTGAAAGGTGTTTCTATGAAAACAACTAAAAGGACCTTTTTGTAAAGGTTGTAGAATATGTAGTAAATATTGGAAATGTTGAGTTTTGATGGTAGTCATAAGAGAAATAAATTTTCATCTAGGCTCATTAAAGAGAGAATTAGAATTGATTTCCGAGTCTAGGGTAAAATGGTCATTTTGCAAAAGTCTAAGGGCAATATAGTCATGTTTTCAAAGCATGATTATTGAAATGCAATTATTAATGTGAATATTTAAATGAGCTAATTTGCTATTATAGGTCAAGAAGAACCAAGAATTAACCTCGATTGGGGAAAGAACAAAGTATCGGACTAGATCGACGATCTAAATTGTTTTGAAATTGAAGTAAGTTTACATGTGATAAATTTAACATTTATGCTAGCATATTTGAGAATGTTTAATATTATAATGATGCATGATATTCTATGGAATTGAGTATTGGTGTTGAATGAGAAAGATGATAAAAGTTGAGATGTTGAAGCCCCAATGGGACTATAATAAATGTGAAATTACTATCACCGAGACATGAGATGGATAAGGTCCCGTGTAAGACCATGTCCAAGACATGACCCCGGCACTGAATTGAGATCCTGTATAAGACCATATCCGGGATATGGCTTCGATACCGAATATGAGAATCGTATAAGGCCATATCTAGGATATGGCATCGATACTTGATGTAAAATTTCGTATAAGACCATATCCGGGATATGGCATCTGCACTCAGAGGTGACCCCATGTAAGACCATATCTGGGATGTGGCATCGGCTTTTTGTTTATGTTAATGACGATGAATATGCGTTTTTGAATACCCCTAGTGATTAGTGGGACAAATAGATAAGCTTGGAAATAGAAATGAGATTAGTACTAAAGTCATGTGATCGAGTGAATACAGGTCCCCATGAGAAATTCACGAGGAATGTTTACGATATGTGGCATGGTATGTTCTAGATAAGAACAAGTACGAGTAAGTTATGACAAAGTGCTTATGACTTTGTGTGGTTATCTAATGCCATGGTTTGATGTCATTATGAGCTTATTGTTGCTATTTATTTTCATGCAAACTTACTAAGCTTTATGCTTACCCCTCTCATTTCCTTTTTCCTTGCAGTATTACCAAGATAATTTAAGGATTCGTGGGACATCAGAGTTCGGAGATCACACTATCGACATCTCTTTGATATAACAAAGTTAGAGTTATTTTGAGTATGGCATGTATAGGACTTGGATATTTTGTTATGTCATATTTGTTAGCCAAACTATTGGCTATTTAGGTTATCAAATACATTTTGTAAGTGGTCATTGGAATTGGGCCAATACTTGACAAGTTTATATATATTCAATGATGTCGAGATTATGAAGTTCATGCTTGTATGGATGCTTTGATTTGAGTTCTTAGAAGTGCCTTAGAGTCATGAGTTATGATGAATTGAGTTGGTATAAGTATGATTGCTATGTAGGGTGGCATTTGGCTTGAAATATAATCTTTTTAATGTCCACATGGGTAGACACACGGGCATGTGTCTAGGCCATGTGTGACACACGGTCCACAGGAGTGTTGATCAGCCATGTGCCCCTTTGTATGCTAGGTTTAGAAGTTAGTATGCTCAGTAGTAAACACACGGGTAGAGACACGGCCGTGTGTCTCAGCCGTGTAGGAGGCACGGCCATGGACATAGGCGTGTGCCCAAGCCGTGTGAAGTCTGCACTTAAAATTTGGAATTTAATTCAACACACAGCCTAAGGACACGGGCGTGTGCCTTGGCCGTGTGACCATAGTGAGGTGATGACATCACAAACAGAATGCCATGGTTTTGGCACATAGGCTAAAACACGGGCATGTCGAAGCCGTGTGAAGGACACGGGCTAAGGACACGAGCGTGTGCCCGGCCATGTGAAAACCCCTGTAGGTTCGAATTAGAAAATAAATTCTACATGGGCTAGGGACATGGGCGTGGGTGACCATACGGCCTGCCCATACGGGAGTGTGGCCCCTGTTTAGGCAAAAAAAAATTCTAAAAGCGTAAAAGTTTTCGATTTAATTCTGAAACCTCTCGAATATATGTTTAAGGCCTCATAGGCCTATGATAAGGATGCTATGCAATTGAATGAGAAGTTTTTAGTTGGGGATGGATCTTTTTTAAAGCCCAAAGTTGTATGTTCAAGCAAGATAAGTCCGGTAATGCCTCGTACCTGGTTCCGGAGTTGAATATGGGTAAGGGGTGTTACATCTTTGATCAGCATGTAGATTTGTTATTTTTGTGTGTAAATGACGATTTGGCCTTAAACTGATCAAGGAGTGTTAGAAACATCCAAACCTCACATCTCAGCTCAAATATATCCTAGTAAAGTTTCATTATATTTTGTAAGTTGTAATAACGTGTACCTAGGTAGTCAAGGTAAAATATTAAGTCTTGATAATGTGTTGATGCTTTCGTATAGTTGGAAGCATGTTTTGGTCATTCATTTAGTGTGGGTTTGGATGGGTGGGGCAGTGTAGTGCACTTAGCTTACTTTTTGTCTTACACTACAGTATCTAATCTCACCACCACTGTTGGTTTTACACTAACCATAGGTAAACGGTGCCCTTTCAAACCAATCCTTAGTTATGTATATATATAAAGTTTTGGTGTTTTTATGTATACAATCATGTATGTCCTTATGTGATGTATTAGATGTAATGATTCTAGGTGATAATGATGTGGTTTTCGATGTCAAACTAAGGTTTAATGATTGTGTGGCATAATGGTTTCATATAGCTTTGATTTGGTGTCCTTAAGGTATAAAATAAAGATGCATTTTTTCCATTTTTTCCATTTGGTCTTGAGACATAATGAACATGTCTAGAGAAACGAATGGTTAAGTCTCGAGCCATGGATTCTAGTGCCTTGATATCTCGAGAAATAAGGCTTAATATCTCGAGATATTTCTATATCGAGAAACAAGGCTTAATATCTCGAGACATGAATCCCAATGTCTTGAGACACCAAACATTGAAGCTAAGGGTTTAGGACAGGGGAAGCCTTGATCTGCAGCAATTTGTTGTAGCAGAATAAAACATTTTTCGTACTTAAGGAGCTTGAATAAAAGCAATTTCATCATGTTTTACTTAGTATTTCACTTTTAGTTATCAAATAATAAAAAGTGAAATTTGAGTCATTTATATGACTTTAGGGGGCAAAGTAGGCTTAAAGGAAGACCAATGTGTTTGGTGAATGTGCAGGACATCATTCGGAGGCATGAGAACACGAGACTGATCACTATGTTGCAACATAGAGGTTTGACGTGGCAACATAGTAAGCAAGATACCCAAAATAGCAAGACTGTCTTGGGTGTCACGACATAGCCAAAGGATGTCGCGGGACAGCCCTGAATTTGAGCTTGAGCCAAGTAAACTGCTACCAGTATTGCGACATAGGGCAGAGGATGTCACGACACTATCCTGACGCAAAGAATTAATGAGCTAAGGGTGTTTTTGATGTGATTCCGGTCACACCATGTGACTCAACAAAAAGGACTTGAAATTGGCCCAAGCTTAAAGGACCTAAATGCAAAATGAGAACGTTCGTGGCCCATGCAACGTTTGCATATGGGCTATTAAGGCCTAAAAACCGTCCATATTGTTTTAATAATTACACAGCCCTTTAATCTTAGTCTAAATGTGTGTTTGTTATGTTTTTAATGTCTTAAACATGTTTTAATGTTGGTAGTTTTTAATTAAGTGTTATTTGTGTGTTTGGTATGTTTTTAATGTCTTAAAACATGTTTTAATGTTGGTAGTTTTTAATTAAGTTTTATTTCAGTTCAATAAGTTTGCATTGAATTATATCTTGCATTATATGTTTGCATCTTTAAATTATGTCTTGCATTATATGTCTGCATCTTTAAATTATGTCTTGCATTAAGAGTTTGCATTTAATTAAGTCATGCATTATATTTATGTGTTTCATATGTTAATTATGAGTTTGTGTCATATAAGTTAAGTGTGTCATTAATTAATTTTTATTTCAGTTTGCATTTAATTAAGTCATGCATTATATTTAAGTGTCTTATATGTTAATTATGTTTAAGCATGGGTTTGAGTTACATGTTCATAAATAAATGCGTGTGTGTGTTTATAGTATGTTGATTTCTATCATAAATATGTTTGTTTTAATTAAATGTTTCAAGTCAATAAGAATGTGAAAAGTTGTTTATGTTTAATGCTTGTTTAATTTTTCCTATGGAGAAGTCCAATGGTTGATCTATTTAAAGCTTCAAAGGGCTGTTTGGGATTGCCAAAGGTCAAATGTTGCTTTAATGTTAAAAGGTTGTTCAATTTTTGGCATAAAATAGTGTGTATTTAGTCACTTAATTGTTGGTGCATGAAAAGGACGTTTTGGTGGATGTTGAAGGTGAATAAATGCACAAAAGTCATTCAAGAATCAACTTTCAATGTTGATGCATTGTGACTGTTCAAATGGACCAAGAGTGCCTCTTCAAATCTGATCGGTTTCATGCACTCAAAGCTTATTATGGTGACAATAAAAGAGATGCAAGCCAAGCATTATAACATTCGGCCATAGGGAAATGAAGGGACAAGAAACAGCACATTTAAGGAAAATTAAATCTTCATCAAGTGAAGAGACATGTCTTTTTATCTATACATGAATCAAGTGAAGAGACATAACTTTTGGGCTATCTACCATGAGTTATAACTGAATTTAAATGTTTGTTTTAATAGCTAGTTGAATGCTGAATTTGAAAGGCCTTTTATAGGAATTTGAAAGGTTATTTTGGAGGCCTATAAACTTCACCTAAGTTTCTTATGTAACGTTAGACAATATTTTTGAATTAAACTTTTCTTTGTGAGAAATTTTCTTTTTGGTTCTTAACCGAACTATATTGAACTTATCAAACTTTCTAAGTCTGTGGCGTTCAAATTGTTTTATCACTCCGTTCACCATCCCGGGGTTTAGCGACTTCACTTATACCAAGGTTCTAGTAGATTCGTGAGTTAAGCGGGTTTTAACTTTAATATAGCTAAGTTCTTTAGTTGTTACTACTGCAAGTCAAGGTTTCCATCCGTTGAACCTTTTCAAGATGATCCAACCCGATCGAGCCATTTTCTGAACCTTCCAAGTCCGGGAAATCACATCAATTTTGGTCCGCACAATGAACTTTAACGTAAAAACGTCAGCCGAACTAGGGCTATGGATGACAGCCAACCCTAAATCTAGAAATAGGCTTCACTGAACACTTCTTAAATATATTTTTTGTATCTTTAAACTTTTGTTCTAGTTTAGGGTGTAACTTTTATTTTCAATTTTTAGTTTCCTTTAGAATTAGGATTTCTTTTCAATTTTTATTTTCACTTTTGTTCGATGAAGGATCTGATTTGTAAATTCATCAAGCTCTTGTGAATTTCTACGCTTTCAATTCATCAATACAATTCAGGATTTCTCTTAAACTTTTACTCTTGATTTATTCTTCATGTTTATCTTATTTATCAAGTTTATATGGTTTATGGGACCCATGAGGAACTAATCCTCTTGTAGGGGAGTAGCGAGTAGACGTGAGAGTAATTAATTTTAATGTAGGGCTTCTTAGTGGATCAACTGATTGTGATAGGAAGAATTTAAACCCTAAGCCTGACAACCCTAGGAAGTCATCTAGGTGGGAATGAACCCAAAATTGGTATTGTCTATCTGTGAACCCCTTACCCCAATCCGGTCTGGACTATGAGGTCGAGAGATAAGAAGTTCTTGTTGACTTGTTAGTTTAGTATAAGATCGGGAGATCCTGATAGGTTAGCGACTAGTTGATTGAGTAGAACCCGACATAGGAATTAGTTATGACCACCGAAGCGAGCTAGTCTTTCATGCTTAGATTTGATTGATTCAACTAATTAGTTTTTTGTTTTTTATTTTTTTATGCTATTTATTTATTTTTCATATAAAATAATTTCTCTTCATTTTATTTTTTATCGTAATATAATTTAATTAAAATGTTAATTAGATCTATTAACACCAAAGTTATTATTAATTTAGTATTTGCCTCCCTTAGATACAGTCCTCGGAGTATTTTCATATTTCATTGTAAACACTATATTACAACCTGCCCCATATACTTGCGGAAATCGCCTAACTCTTATTTGGTTGCAAGAATTATATTATAGACTTTAGTACGTACGAAGACGATCAAGCCGATCTCGAGACATCTAGCGGAATTTTGATAGTTGAGTTCGGATTCGAGTCTTGACTAACCTTGATACATGTTAAATGAGGTTGTTAAACAATTATAATACATGATTATATTCGTAATTGAGAATGGTTTAAATTATTTCATGTTACACACTTAATGATTCTGTAAATGATTTGAGTTAGTCTGAGTTATTCCGGCAACGTACTATGACATTACGCATTCAGACCCAAAGGCCGGGTCGAGTGTGGAGTGTCACATAGTGAATGTGCTTTCTTACTATGAGCAAGGGATGAGTTGGAGATTAAATTAATTTCTTCAAATTGTTATTTAATTAATTATAATTAACTAAAGTTTGAAGTGAAAATTGAATTAATTAATCATCACAGTTTTAGTAAACAAGTTAATTAAATTTATTTACTCATAGATTCTAGAACGATAAAGTCGTCATGACTTTAACGAAATTAGAATTGGGTTGAAGAAATAATTTAATTAAAAAATAATTAAATTTATTTTAATTAATTTAATAAATAATATTTTGAGAAATAAAAATAATTTATTTAGTTGATTAAATTATATGAGTTGATTTAAAATACTAAGAAAGAAACATATAATTGTACCCAATACATGAAAAGGCCTAGTACACATGGGATGGGCGACAACCCTAGGTACCAATAGGGATATGTCACCCACCTCCCTTAGTTTTAATAAGATTAGATGTTTTTAATTAGAATATTATTATTTTGTTTATCCTTATCCAATTAAAACTCTTGTAATTTTCTTTATAAATAGAGATTATTAGTTAGATTAAATACACATCGTATGAAGCGTCGATACTTTGTCAATATTTAGTGAAATTTATTCTTACAAATAATTCTAAATTTTGAGAGAATGTATCTTTCGATTTCTAACGTTTGAGAGAGATTAATATTCTTAGAAAGTATCAATAAAGTTTTTATTGATTTGGAAAAAAAATTTTATTGCTATAAAAAATATAACTGCCAAATTTTAGAAATTTTTTCTTTTTCTGTTGTACAACAAAACTGTTTTTCTACACCGAATTTTTGGCAATGTCAAAAAACTAAATAATTGGGAGGTTCGGGGGTGAAGAAGAGAAGAGGAAAATGACGAACTTTTTCGATGATTTTTTTTTCTTTACAAAATGAATCTGTTTAGGCCGGGGGTTTTATCTATAACCGATCATTGTCAGTTCCCTTTTTTTTGTTGCTTTTTTGTTTTCTTTTTTCCAATGGTTCTGATTTAATCATCTTTAATTTAACAACTATTTTTTTTAGCTGATTTAATCATCTGTTTAAGTATTTTTGCTCTTTTGTAAGAGCTCAGGGTAGAATTTTGGGATATAAGTAGGATCCGATACTGCTAAGATTTTGCTATGGTGCTTTGATTGGAAAAGCTAGCTGTCGATGTTAAAGCTGGAGTTAAGATGAATTTAAGGTAAAATACAGAAATGGTCACTATGTAGTGCTTGTGTTCTGAACTTTTAATTTGTTCTATTTTGGTCATAAATTATATGGAACTAAATATTTTAATCACCGAACATTAACAGTGATTTAAAATTTGATGGAATTGCTGGTGTGAACTTTTTTTATTGGTCTAATAAGAAATTTAGCCCTTTAATGTTTGCATATTCTATCAATTTGATCTTAAATACAAAAAAAAATTATAAATTTAACTCTCAATATTTATAAAATTTGTTATTTTAGTTTAAATTCTAAAAAATTCAATAAATTTAGCTATCAATATTTACAAAATAATAAATTGTGATTTTTAAAAAATTTTAGGTTAGCAATGTGCAATTTTGACAGTAATACTAGGATAGCTCGTAAAACTTTGAATCCAATTGCTTCATATTCTTATGCAAATACTCAGGCATGGCTGTTGCAACTTCAGATCATGATGTTGTTGCTTTGGGGGTCAAAGTAACACAAGGGAAAGGCAATTTACCCCAGCCTGTGCTCACTTCTGATCATTGTAGGTAATGTTCAAATTTTTAAAATCGAAGAAATGACACTTTTTGCAAGATTTTCTTTTTTGGGTCTTTTTGTAATTTATTCAACTCCTTGGTGGTTTAATTGGTGAGCCAATTTTTTATTTTCTTTTTCATTGATTCGGGATTGATGTTGTATTTACAAAATTTTTAAAAATAAAAATGTCATTTTGTAAATGTTGATAGTTAAATTAATTGAATTTTTTTTTTCTTAGAATTTGAACTAAAATGACAAATTTTGTAAACATCAAAGGCTAAATTTGTTGAATTTTTTATATTTATGATTAAACGTGATAGAATGTATAAATATTATAGGGCTAAAATTCTTATTAGACCAATAGAAACCCATGTCAACACTTCCGTGAAATTTCAAACCGCTGTTAGCGTTCGATGACTAAAATATTTGATTTTGCATTGTTTAGTAACCAAAATAGAACACATTAAAAGTCCAGTGACCAAAATAGAACATGGATAATACTTTAGTTACCAGTTTTGTACTTTACCCATAATTTTTATTACTCAAATTTGAAATTAGTCCCTAAAGTTTAAAAAACTCTATCTAAGTTCTTTGCTACAGGGATCTTTTGGTGCAAGGGTGGCAGAGTGAGGAACGATAGAGATGGGGACGGTGGTGGGTGTTGGGTGGTTATGAGTATTAACAATTATTATGGTGGGTGTTGGGCGGTGACGAGGATTATGGGTTCTTATGTTATAAATAAATCGAAAAAGTATTTTGGATTAATTATAAAGTGGTCCCTAGTTTTAGTCAAAAGTTAAAAAAAATGTTATGCTAGCAATCAATTAGTGAATTAACGAAATTTTTAACAGTAGTGGTCAATTCAAACAATTTTCTTAATTAGAGTGACTAAATTAACAAAAAAAATTAGAGTTACCAAAATAGGAACGATGCTATTTTAGAGTGATCTGCGATATAGTTTACCCAAAAAAAATATAATGTCAAGACTTGTTTGGAGTAGTGACTCCCGTCTAGCACCTAAATGATACGAGCTCAAACTCTATCTTCTAACTTTTACTCTTCCCAATATTGTAATGATAAAAAAAAATTTAAATGTGTTGGGATCAAACTTGAGATCTATGAGAATTTATACGCAAGTACTTATCACTCCTTTATAATCAATGGTTGAATATGTTTCTTTTTATAAATATAGTTTTCAAATAAAGGTTTTTCTTTCAAATTGTGGATGCTTTATTATTATTATTATTATTATTATTATTATTATTATTATTATTATATATGAGTGTGAACTTTAAAAGTATTAAAATCGAAAGATGAAAATCCACTTTAAATTTTTAAAATTAATGTTTAAACATATAATTTAAAGATTTTGACTTGTTTATTGAATATTGTAACAGTCAGCCGGCAAATAATGTATCAAATTACTGTTTGGTGTATAGTTGTTTATGTTAAGAGTAGAAAACAAGTAAGTTAATAGATTCTATCATTTGGCGAACTCCAGGTTTTGGTATGTTCTTCTGTTAATTATCTGCCAACCTCAGGTGTTTGGGCGAACTCATTAGTTCGTAGCTTGATAAGTTTATCTTTGGGGTTAGTATATGTTATGATGACGTGGTAAGTGATATTAGAGTTTAGTTGTGACCTAGTTAGAACTAGAGGTGAGCATAGACCAGGCCAGGCCGGGTTCGGGCCTGGCTCAACTAAAAATTTAGGCCCGCTTGCTAGTCTCAGGCCCGGCCCGACCCAAAAAAATAGGCCTAAAATTTTGCCCAAGCCCAACCCTGATAAAAATGCTAAAATCCGGGCCAGACTCGGCCCACCCATATTAATTTTTATATTATTTTTATATAATTTTAAAAAAATATATAATACATCAAAAATACTAAAAACATTCAAATAAATATTTCCCAACAAATTGAAAATAATTTTTAAAAAATATGTATACTTAAATAACACTAAGATAGATGCAACTTAACAAGTAAATCTCTCTAAAATAATAACAAAATTAACAAATGTCTTTAAAATAATAACAAAATTAATAATAAAATAAGTTTTTATACAATATCCAAATAATAACAACAAAATAGTAGCAACATAATAGTAAAATAGTAGCAAAATAGGGAGCAAACAACAAGAAAATAATATTTAAAAAAAAAGTAGATTCTTTTGTCCTTTAGTGGACTCGGGCCGGGCCGGGCCGAGCCGGGCCGGGCTCGGGCCAAAAATGCCTTACCCGAGGCCTGGCCCATTTTTTAAACGGGTCGTATTTTTTGTCTAAGTCTATTTTTCGGGCCTATATTTTTGTCCAAACCCGACCCGATCCATGATCAAGTCTAGTTAGAACTGAACTAGAATACTATAGATGATTGTAATTGTCTTCTTGTAGTAAAAATGTTATAATAATATATAATTTGATAGCATAATGCCATAATATTTATAAAAACGAAAGTGTAATTATATATGGCTGAGGAGTGAAGAGTTTAGGCATGGTTGCCTAAGTTTCTATTGTTGAGAGTTTAGGGTTTTTTTTGGCCTTTGGAGGTTGCGTCCTTTGGGTTGGAACAATGATGGGTGAAAGTGGTGCTCTTTTAAATTGAAGAAGAATGCCATCATCATGTATGGATTTGCAACTTCCGAACATTATGCAACTCAATCGAAACCCAAACCATTTCTGTAATAACAACTCATATTCTGGAGTTCTACGTAAAGATGCAGTTTTGAAATCTGTCCCGTGATTGCATACGTTAGCTAGCTGTCTTTTAGTCCCAACCTGTTCGTGTTTGGTACTTTTGATCTTGAGACATAGAAGTTATGTCTTGAGACTTCCTTTAGATTTTGGTCATATGAGCTTGGATTCAAATCCTAATTATGTTTTTAATCTTGTACATTCCTTGTATGCTTATGATGTGATCAAAAGGCAAATGTTTTACTTATCTAGGTGTATGTTATGAGAATGCGTGGGAATTTAATTACTTGAATAATGTACTATTTGTTAAATATGGTTGAATTAATATGAGTTGCTCTTATGATATAACGTGACACCCCACATTCAGATCTAGTGACCAAATTGAGTGTTGGAATGTCATTTATATGTAAAAAAAAAAAAAAAGTTTGTTAAATATGGTTGAATTAATATGAGTTGCTCTTATAATATAACGTGATGCCCACATTCAGATCTAGTGACTAAATCGAGTGTTGGAGTGTCATTTATATGTCAAAAAGAAAATATCATTTGAGTTTTTCAAATAATGGAAAGAAATAGAAATTATTAAATCAAAGTATTTGGTTATTAAAAAAGTGTAATACGTTAAAATATATGTTATTTATAAATACCATCCCACCTTTTAGAAAAACCATCATAAAATTCACTACATTCTTTTTTTCCGTTGAAAGGCATAAAAAAATCTGACGGAAAAAAAAAATCCAATTGAGACAATGAAAGAGTTTAGAAGATGTCATGTGTGTGTCTGAAATTCGCAAGTTTAAGAAAATTTCAACAACTTAGCTTTAGCGGACTAAAACCCAAACAGAAAGAGAAGCAAGAAAAGAAAAAGAAATAATTTATCTCTAAATAACAAAAGAGATTATTCTAATCCAAAGAGAAAGAAATAATACAAAAAAAAAAAAAAAAGTGAAGCTTTGAGAAAACAAATAAAACACAATTCATTTAATTAATG
This sequence comes from Gossypium bickii, assembly GCA_025503065.1. Lineage (NCBI taxonomy): Eukaryota > Viridiplantae > Streptophyta > Magnoliopsida > Malvales > Malvaceae > Gossypium > Gossypium bickii. The sequence continues at coordinate 103,334,776 of CP106710.1, read as the reverse complement.
AGATTTATGATTGGAAAAATAATGAAGTTTGAAAGATGAAAGGAGATGCAAGAACCGAGGAGGAGAAGCAAGAATGTGAAGCTCTAATTAATGGGATTTATGATTGGAAAAACAAAAAGAATTAAGACTCAAAACAACTGTGTTAAATATATATTACTTCCATTAAGATATTTAGTATCCCCCAACCCATTTATAAAAGTCAAGTCACGTGACTTGTTAAATTACAGCTGTACCAAATAACATAAGACGCCACTAACAATCCAACCAAGCATGGCCTTATTGAGTTTCGATAGCTTGGCAAATACATGTAAAAGGCATTTACTGTCTTTACTTCTAAGACTGTTCACATACATGATTAGGCCTGACCAAGGGTATATGACAAGATATACACACACTCACCTCTTTGTTTAGAAAGAAAACCAAGTACTGGCATACCTCATATATACATATACACAATGATGGGTACAAACCACAGCAACCCAAAGTTTTCAGCAATTCGTTAAAACAGAAATTAGTGCAGCTCTACTCTTTCCCAAACTATCTGTGGAGATCAACGAAATAAAAAAAGTAACAGTTTCCAAAGTCTATCGAATAGGGGGAACAATCAATACTCATCTGTTCATCAACAACCAATTTAATGTAAGTGCAGGACTTCATGTCTCCTATAAGTCAAATGCTTTCCTGATGATGAGTGGTCATTGTAGGTCCTGATGCAATGGTAAAATGCATACCCCTACGTTGCCCGGATTGTAGCATAAAAGCAACCTGTGTTGCAGCCAATGCTGCTGCTTCCTGATACAGATAATGATATAAGCTTCAATATTAACTCAAAGTATAAAAACATGTCTATGATGTAAGGTTTCAAGGTCTGTAACATTGCCTGGAAGAGGAACAAACAAGGGATTTCAAATTAAGGTACAAATAAAGGTTAATGACCTGTCTTTGCCTTTGTCTCTGTAATATACTGATGGCCCAAGCCATGATGTAGCATGGCAAGAGAAACCCAGCAGCACGAAGCAAGAAAAGCTGCACAAGGAACCAAACAGTTTAAGAAAACTGGCTCAATGGTATGATGACTGTAATGCATATGCTTGAACAAGTGCTAATGTGAATAGGGGATGCAGCTTTAGGTAAAACTTACAGAGAAAAAGGTAGACACATCATCCTCAGCATCAGCATCTGGAACAGTTAATGCATGCCGCAACAGCAGAAGGGCCATTAACTGATAAAATTGAAGAAAAAGAAAAACATCAATCATTTTGATAACCAACTCTTTATTAAATGGTCATGTAAGAAAATGAACTATTTTTAAATTTTAAGAAAATTTAAGGAATCCAAAGCAGTTATTCTCATGAAAAGCTTCAACTGAGATGCTCATCCACCAGGCAGAATCTAAATGGTTTTTCTTCAGAAATCAGAGTTGGGAGCTGAAGGCCCTAAAAGGATGTGGTATAAATCATTCTCTCCACTGTTATGCATAACATGCCTAGTTACAGAGAGAAAAGGGGAGGAACAAAAAGAAAAGTTGTGGACATGAAAAATCAGCTGAAATGACGTAATTGTGGCCCATGTGGAATTGCACCACACCTCCAGGGGCTCAAGTTTCTACTTAAATAGAGGGAAGTTGGGAGCTGGAAACTGTAAAACAGTAAAAATAGGTTTCTCCACAGTTAATGCAATGAGTATGCCAACCTGTTTTTTTTTTTTTTTTTTTTTTTTTGGGGGGGGGGGGGGGGCGCAGATGAGAGCAATATCTACCACAAAAATAAAGTTCTTCGAGTATAAAGCTCAAACACCTAAGCAAACTCCTTTCTCTAAATCAGTTCATCAAAATATGTCCTTGACGCATGGCTAATGTATTAATAAGTAGAATTGATAATGGCCAATGGGTCCAATTTTGAGCAGTACGTGTTAAACATGATAAGAAATTCAATATATCCAGCAGATTCAGAACTAAAAGCTTACAATTAGAGCAGCTGAACGGCAAAAGGCAGCTCCACTGGCATTTGATGCAGCATATTCATCATACTCAGCTTCCAAAATTTGCCGTTCTGCCTCTGCAATGGCCAAGAGGCGAGGATCACGCAAATCCACAGGGGTGCCAGAAATTGTCCAGCCTCCACTGTAAGACAGATACAAAAATCAATACGATGGAATCTTCCAACCAGATTATACAGTAATCTGTCAAGCAAGTTTAGATCAAAGTTTGTGATGGATGTCATGCTTGATAAATCTCACAGCATATGCTGATTTCATCTTTACAAGAAGTCCACCAAATACCAACCATAGCATAGAAATGTCTTACATGTGAGACCATCTAACTTACTCAATATCAATAGCGGTTTCTTCAGTTTGGGGGCGAGGTGGAGCGATATAACCAGGTTGATAAGGCTGCACAGCAAATTAAAAGGATAGACTACATCAGCAAGGAGAAAACAACCAATAATCAATAGCCACTGAACAAGAAGTAAGAATTTAACATCATGATTAAAAGCCATACTGTGTCTGACCAAAAAGTTGCTCATATTTAACCACTGTCGTGATAAACTCTGAGAAGTAAAAAGAACAATGAAAGGAAAACTGCATGATAAACCAGGAATAACGAAACAAGGTCTTTTCCCATCAATCAAATGGTTTATTAATATTCTTCCTAAAAGCAGATGATACTTGATCACCCTATTCCACACTCATTTGCAACCGCTTACTTCAAAAGCCACAAACTTTCTTTTCTTACAGACACAAAAGGGCCTACAGGCGCTAGTTGAAAATCTTGTGACAAATTAGAAGGATGAAATGAAGTTGCAGCAGGCAATGCATGTCGCTAAAACAAAATAACAATATCGAAATAAGGGACATTAAGGCAAGCATATACCTGATGACATATCTCGCAAATGATATCTCCTTTCTCGTTGCACCAATGTTGCACGCATTTCCTATGCGCATACTGCAATTTAAAACAGATGGCATTAATAATATCAAAGCAAGTAATGCTAATTTCGATATTTAGCTTAATTTTACGAGGTTCATTAAACTGCATGCCGAATCTAGAAAGCTCTAGATAATACACTTTATATTAAAAAAAATTATTAATCAATTTTTTAATAATAATAAAAAAATTACCTTGAGGCTGCCGCTGCAGGCGCAAGGAGTCTCAATATTCTCAACGGAATCTTCCTCCTGGCAAATGCGGCACTCCGCCGTTTGAATGAGCGGCTCCTCTTTGCCGCCTCCATGGAAGATCTCCTTTTCCTTGGGCGAGCAGGATGGGCCAGAAATCTCCGTTGAGGTACCAGCCTCCGACTCCGCCGGCTGTAACGGCACCGGCCTCACCAGACGATCCACATACAAAACCAGGTGATCACTCATAATTTCTGCAAAGTTAACAAAATATTTTCAATTTTCATTACTTAATTCAATCCAAAAAATAAAATAAAAAACCCCGGAATCGCGCTGAGTAAGAGCAGCGAGTCGGAGGTTTCCAAATTGGAGAATGAGGGAAAATAATTCTTTAAAAAAAATTTACCTTTAGCGGACGAAATGGGGAATTTATGTTGGATGAAGGGAAGTAACGAAGAAATCGGAGAGAAATTTTCTAATTAAGCTTCTTTTGCTGCGAACGCTTCTTTGTTTTCCTTTCTAAATTTCCAACGACTGTAGTTTTTCTTTGTAGGATTTTAATATTTTTCTTTTTTCTTTTCCAAATTTATGAGTTTAGCCGAGGATTCGAGGGTGAGAGACACGCTGACGTCAATGCAAACGGCTCTAAGGGTATTTTTGGAATTTAGAAGTCGCCAATGCCATTGCGCGTTACCTAACACTTCTCTCTTATTTCGGTGGCTGTTCGACTGGTGTTGGCGATTGAAACCGGCAACTTCCTCTTGAACATTAATTCAATTTTTTTATCCATACTATCTATATTATTATTTAAATTTCTAACTAATTGAGTTTATTAGCATCAACTCCATTGAAAAATTATTATATTATACTTACATATTTTAAATAAATTATATTTTTAAATAATACTTTTATCTATTTACATTTTAAATAAAACTTATAAAAAATTACAAATGATTAGATTTAAATGCATACCATTAATAAAGCTTAAAACCTCAACTTTACTAGTATGATCAATGCTTCTATACTATTATTTAAATACCTGACTAACTGAGTCAATGTCACGAGTCAACCAAAAATCACTTTGATTGAAAAATTATTGATCTGAACAAATTGTTAATATGCTAATAAAACAGAGTATGAATGGAAGTGGCAACGGAAGTAGGTACTTTTGGTTGCATTGCGTAACACAATAAAAACAGACAACAAAAAATTGTTTACATATTTCAGTTTCCCTGGGTAAGATGAATCCATTATCCTTGAACTCAATACAAGAAGTGACTTGAGTCCTATCACACTCCAGTATAGTAAGCTTACTTTTGTATCCAAAGGCTAGATCTCTCACATCTAAATTTTCCACCAAAATCTTAAAGTTGTAAAACTAGAAAACAAACTAGTTTTACTATCTCAAATGCACTTTAGAAAAAAATGTCTCTCTATAAATCAATAAGTGCTTTCAATACTTAGTATATAAACATATACAAGTCTCATAAACATATAAAAATTCAAGACTTACTAACATATTAGAGGTACTACAATCCAAATCCTTATTAAATAGCAACTAAAATAGCTAAAATAATATACTAATTAAGAACAAAGTGGACTATTTAAAGATACATCTTTAGTGCTCTTGATTCAAACTCTATAAAAGCAAGGGATTTGATATGTAAGATCTTATACTATTCAATTCTCAAAATGTGTTTCTCGAAATGAATTTATCTTCATTGACAATCTTGTATACTTCAATAATATCAACATCGATCATAGCCCAATATTTTGTTTCCAAAAATTACCAACATTCAAATAAGACAAGTAAATTGGTCGTCGCAATGATGACTAAAGTGGACAATTCTATTGGCACATAGACAACTACTTCAAAAACTTGCCTCAACAATATCCCCTTTGGAAACTTTTTGAACAAAACCATGTAAACCAATAAGCTAATCAATGTAACAACCATAGTTCCCCCTCATCACAATTCTCTTAATCCAACATACTTAACTTAAAATATAATTAAGCATATTAACCATCAATGCTTTTGTTTTGGATTTGCATCAATAATCAAAATACTATAATTATATCTAAATAAGGTGCAGATAAGTAAAAGTGCATCAAAGTAATAAAAAAAAAAACCAACCATTTTAAAAGTTCCAAAAGTTCATCATTAAAATAAGGAGGTTGTATATATAAAGATGGATAATGATTTTAACTCTTAGTAAATAAAATAAAATAAAATAAAAATAAGGAGAATTTTGAAATTAAAAATCAAAATTGTCGAAAGAATGGTATCAAATAAAATTTAAGAAATAAATATGATAAAAATCTAGTCAGAGGTGAAATATCAATTTTAATTCATTAGTTTGATGTAAATATAAAATTCAATTTGATAAACTAGTTCTAGTTATCGAAAAAGTGAATAGGAGCCAATATCTCATTATCTTCTCAATGAACTTATAACAAAACACTTAAGATTTAATTTACCAATAGCATTAAAAACTAGAAAGACTCAATTCTAACTAACAAACATACACAAGTTGGGTTCATTTACATTATATTATTTCATCTTCCAAATCATGTTCACACTTCACCTTGTTGTGTTCTTTCAACTCCTTACCACTTCTCAATGTAATCATTGATGTTCTGTTTTGGACCGACAACAATTTGTAAAGGCAATTTACCTTGATATTCTATTCTATTCTATTCTATTCTATTCTATTCACTAAAGTTGTCAATTGATTGATTTGATTCTCTAAATTTTGAATGCTTAATCTTCACTCTTGTAAAATTGTTGTGTTAGTGGAAAGTTATTTGACAATTTCTTTGAGAGACATATTCGTCTTTGAAGAAGATGATTGTGTTGGAGCAAGTAACCTTGATTGCAAATTTTGAAAAGTTTTGTAGCATTATTTTATAGTTAACATATGGGTGATTCCTCCATCCAAGATTATGAGTGTTGGAATAGGTGTCATTCTCTTTCACAATGAACCAAGAAATCCTCCAATTGCATTGGTATGTTCACTTAAATCTTCTTCAAATGTAGGGCACATATTAGTTGGGCAAAAATCCCACAAATCTTTACTTGTTGCACATTTCCTATAGCCATTTATCAAATAAGAGTAGTAAGTTCAAAAGGTCGATTTTCAATAGATGGAGCATTTACCTTATTTACTCTTTTTAGAAGGACTTGTATAAATTTGAAGTATTGTTAATGTGTAATTATGATAACAAAAAATAACTATCTAGCCTCATGAGGAGTTTTGTTCACTATGGAACCTCCTCTAGCCACATCAATCATCTTTCTTTCCAATTTCAAAAGTCATTCATAGAAGTACTAGATGCAACCATTAATTCAAATCTAGCGTAACTAAATCTTTTATAGTTCTTTCTTGATTACTCGTTGTTTCTTCTTCTCTTTTTTGTTCACTAGATAAATTGACTAAAAGGATCTTGTTTTTTACTTTGGGAAGTGAAAATGAAGATGTTTGGCCTGATTGTGATTTAGCTTCCTTGTTAGTTTTTAGGTAATCTTCTCAATCTTAATATCATATTGGGGTTCACCTATATGAGAAAATCGAGGCATAAAAAATATAATAATCAACACCAATCTTGATTACGACACCAAAATTTGGTTGGGTCTGTGTCATCTAATTGGTTTGGATGCATCTCAATTTTTTGGGTTTTGCAAAACCGAAAAGAAATAGGTTACAAAAATCCTATGTCTGTTTTCGGCTCATATATTTTATTCTAAATAAATAATAAAATCCTACGTGGAAATGATAGTCCATGATCTAAAATATACATGCCCGAGATGATAATGATAAATTACATATAATTTTCTAGAAATCACAACTTTGATAAAATTACTCTATCATCCATAATAATAAAATAATATCATAGATTAATTCGCATACATCCCCCTAAACAAGCTAGTGGAGGGACCGATTGGACATATGCAATTGAGGCTCAAATGATTTATAATTAAGTTCCAACTTTTCGCCTATTAGTTATAAACTCATTTAGTCACGAAGTCATTCCACTATAGCATCGTGACTAAGCTCTCCCCAATGGCATACCATTATGAAAGCAACTTGATTAGTGCTCGTCCAATGACCTTTCCATAAGTGTGTTACCCTCATAGGATATCATTAATATTTTTGGGACGATATCCATTCTCCCAATATGATCCTATTTTATCTTATGGTAACGATTTTATCTCCCTTCATGAAAAGTCAATTACTATCAAATAATAATCAAGTCATTCATCACAAAGACGAATGACCTATGGCCACGTTTACTTTTCGTCAACCATGTAATGCCAATGAGAAGATATCATTTACCCATGTCTCGGGCTATAAATTTCACTATTGTAAATGATGCTACATACTACAGAAGTTGTACACCCGACACACCAGCTTTTGATTCCTTATCTATTCAAACTCAGGCTTTAACTTACATCAATGTGTACAAGCCACACATACATAGTTCGTCATCCACTCAGGATTTAGGTATGCCACACTATGAACGTCACATGTGAATAAATCCATAAACGGATTCAGGATCTATTCTTCTTGAGTCCAGTCTGATGCACTGTCAGTTTAGTTAGTCACATCTATATCTCTATCTTATGGGAGTCATCCGCTCCAATGCCCAAGACAAAACATTTCCCCAATTGGAGTTAATAGACAACATATTAGTCTTTCATTTGGTTTGCTCATTTTCGATTAGACTAAGGACATGTTTAAATTCGTCTACTAATACAAGTTTTCTTTTCGTATCACGATCCGATCACGTAATATCACTCAGTATTAGTTTAAACTTTAGACAACCAATGAGCAACATTTGCTTCCATTTTGCTTTACGTGTAAAAACCATTAGAGGACAATCATACAAAGTATATTAATGTAATCAATGAATTTATTTTATTAATCAATCTATTAGAAAAATTACAAGTTTACAAATGAATATACTACAACCAGGGCACCAAGTCCAACATTATTTAGGGTGTACTTGATCTAAAATTTAAAAAATGTTACAAAAAAGTCCCTATTTCGATCTCAGGTTGATTTTAAAGCATTTGCATGCTCGTATAATACTCAGGAAAGAATGTTCATGATATTTAATAGTGTATTGTTGTTTATCTCATGAAAAATCATGAATGATGATTTACTGTGAATTTGTTAATGGTTGCTCTAACAACGACTGTAACATCCTGTAACTTGGACCCAACGATCGGGTCGAGCAAGGGGTGGTACATTTAGTGGTATCATTTCTACAATTTAGTTGATTCTATGATTAAACGTCGCGCAAATTGAGTCTAGAAATACATGCCACAATGATCTATGATAGTGTGATGCCTTCTGGTCCAATCTGACTCTATTTTCTTATAGACTTATTATGTCAACCGAATCAAATCGTGTCATATATGATGAAGTAGATAGTAATATTCCAACTTCTAACCAGAGAGCAAGTCAAGTGTTCTAGTTCCCCAAATGCTTGGAAGTGAGGCAAAAGATGCCTTTTTCTAGATCATGAACTACTAGTTCACACAGTTCTTGGGAGCTAACCCTCTATCTCTACAACCTCCACCCTCGATCATGCCTCCAGCAACACCTCCTTGTCCTCCAAATCCTAATACATCAATTGTTCATTGATCTCTAATTGATGAGATTCAAAAATGTAATGCTGAAAAATTTCGGGGTAAAATTGATAATGATTCGGCTAAAGTTGAATGTTGGTTAGAGAATACTTAGTGAGTTTTTGATGAAATGATGTGCTCACTCGAGGATAGTCTGAGATGTGTCGTATCACTACTGAAAGACGAAACTTTTCAGTGGTGGACTACTTTGACAACGGTTGTACCAAAAGATAGAGCGAATTACGACTTCTTCCAATCTGAATTTGGAAAGAAGTACATCAGCCGACTGTATTTAGAAAAGAAAAAAGAGAGAATTTCTAGAATTGAAACAGGGAAGCATACCCGTGGAAGAGTACTAGCGGGAATTTATCCAACTTAGTATATACGCCTGAGAGATTGTATCGACAAAAGTCAAAATGTTCACCCCGTTTTGGGTAGGGATTAAATGAAAATATCTTAATGTTAGTGGGGGACTTAGAATTGAAAGAGTTCATGGTTTTATCTGAGTGAGCACAAAGGATGGAAGATATATGTAATGAAAAGAAACAGGCTGTAACACCCCTAACCCGTATTCGTTGCCGGATTAGGGTTACGGGCATTACTAAACCCGACACAAGTCAAAATTATTTCATACGCAAATACATTGATAAAGTACATTCCACTTCTACTATTTTGAATGAACTGCATTTTCCATCCTATCCCAAATCCCCATCATACATATCATACATAACATTTATTCATTTTACAGATATCTACTTACATTCATTAAGCAAGCCACTACTCAGGTAACCATGTATAATGCAATAGCCGAAATAATGTATAGCACTCAACCATTTAATAAATATGTATAGACTATCCACCAAACATTTATCATTAAAGCATTATTCAACAATATACTCATTCCACAAACATTCTTTATATATATATATATATTTCATAAATACACCTTACCAGGTTATTATATCATTGATTTAACTATTTATTACACAAGACCAAACATAATATTATTCAAAAGATTTTTAAAGCTCAAAACTATACAACCATGACAGAATATCCACAAATACATGCACAACTACTTACTTTTTCAATATATCACCTTTGGTATATACATACACCACATACAACCTATTTCATTCATATTTATCCATATAATTTCTTTCAAATGAGTAGGTTGATATAATTCATCATTCTAAAGTCACAAGTATAACTTTTTCAACCAATTTCTAGAAAACTCAAAACTCACATTTAACTATTATGAAATAACTTTATACTAAACACTTTCACATATATATAAACATACATCCTTAAACACTCAAAAATAAATCCCTAATAAGAAACAAAGCCATTTTCGCATGGCTCATACATATATATACATATAACCATCAATTTGGTCAACTCAAAATGGTTTAGTCTATACATGCCATATATTTAAAGTTTATACACAAAAGAGATACCAAAGTATCGATGATAGTGTGATAAACTGCCCAAAATGATCCCCGAGCTCAAGTCTTTACGTCAAGAAATCTATAAAACAATGAACAAACACACCAAGTAAGCTATTATAGCTTAGTAAGTTTCAAGCAATTAACTCACATATAAACTTTATCACAATTAAATAATTTGTTTGATTCACATTCTCTTTGCCGAATAATCAATCATTCAAGAATAATTTGCTTAACTACGTTATATGCATGTACAAAAAAATATATATATATATATACTCTTACACCACATTCGCATCAATAAAATGAACAGCATATATTTTCTTTACTTACCATAATCTCTATTTTACAATTTAACCCGTCTTCCATCGTAAAGTGTCATAAATAGTACATACCTTTGGTTTACTTATCCATCCAACTTACCGATCGTGCCTAACATGTAATAATGCACTCGTACATTTCCGAATACATAATATCTTTATTAAAAGGAATCTTTTAACAAACCTGGTACTTACACACTTGTTAATAAGGTTTAGTAACGTATTGCTCACATAGAGCCGTTACTTAATACTTCTCGTAACGTATCGCTCACATAGAGCCGTTACTTTAACACCTCGCACCTTTAATGCTTATCAACCGATTTTCACGCACACATAGTGCCATGTTCCTTCCCAAAATATCACCTCATTCTCATAAACATAGATTATTATATCTAAACTAAAATACAAAACATCATAGATATACATGACCGGTTCCATCTATCCTTCCCATAAAATCATACCGCATTCGGCTTTAGAAGGCAATTATATACTCTCATCAATTCAATACCATAATCATACATTATAAATCTATACTCAATCCCACCTTAATTATACATCATTTATTCAAAGCTAATAAGAACACTAAGCTCATATTCGGCACCGATGAATATATTTTCATATTACCATTTCACATTCGGTCTTATACCAATGAATATATTTATCCTCACTTAGCAATTGTAATTCATGTAATCAATTTCAATTTAACCAAATTGCTTAAAACTTACCTCGATAGTTGTCAAATTAAGCTTCCCGGCTACTCGTTAAATTTTGTTTTCCCCCGATCCAAAGCCTTTTCCTTTTGTACTTGATTTAAATAATTTAAATTGAACTCAATAATTTTTTTATAATCATTCAATTTGATCCACAACACAATAATTTAGCAACTTTATGAATTTACCCCTAACTTTTACAATCTATACAATTTAGTCCCTAATACAATACCCATAAATTACTCAAAATTTGTCCAATACCCTTTAGGGCCGAATCTTTCTAGGGGTCATATACATCAATACAAAGTAACTATTTAACATTATAATCCCTCAATTATTTATTTTAACCTTAATTTCCAATTTACTCTATTTCATCAACAATGCAAGAATAAAACTTACTAATCTAACACCTAACATTAATATTTCACCATTAATCCATAAAAATCTCAAGCTTTCAACAATGGTGTCTCATGAAAACCACAACCATGACATAAATTATTACATGGGCTATGTAAAGCGCTTAATAACCATCTCAAAAGTGCAAAAAATCATCTAAAAATCTAAAACATACATACCCAATTTTTTGACTTGAGATGACCGAATAAGAGAAAGCTTGTTCTCTTCTTCTTCTCTAATGGTTTCGGCAATGAATGGTAGAAAAATGAGCATGCAAATGATGTTTTCTTTCTTTTATTATTTTAATCTTCCACTTACTAATAAGAATTCAATAAAAAAAATACATAGTGGGCATAATGCCGTCCACTTCAATTGCAATTTGTTTAATTGCAAATTTGATCCTCACAATGAAATAATAAGTTAATTTAGCCACTCAATTATAAAATATAATAATACACCACTAACTAAAAACAAATGATATTTAATATTCATGTAATCATCATGCCATCCACTACAAACAAAATGGATTATTTGACATGCAAGTCCTTTCTTTCAACCAACACTTAAATTAAACCCTTTTATTTAATGAATGCTACTTTTATACTTTATCTATTGAATCCTTTCTCTCAATTCAAGCACATCAAGCAATAAAATTTACACAATTCAACACATTCTTACTCAATATCATTACACACAAAAATAAAATAATACTATGAGATTTTTTTTCGGCTCGGATTCGTGGTCCCGAAACCACCGTTCTATTTAGGGTCGTAATTGGGCTGTTACACAGGCCAAATTAAAGCTTCGAGATATCGGTAAACAGAGTGTAGGACTAGTATTCTTAAAGAGTCAATCCATTCTTCATCGCTCTTGAAGGTATTTATAGGCGACGATCCCATGTAGGATGGTGTTAACGTGTTGGACTTACTATTTAGTCATCATTAAGGAGAACGTAGAGGGGTTGTCTGTGACATGATAGATTTTTTCATTCATTCTAACTTGATGGAATAAGGCAGTTGAGCTCACATGGTGTTTGGTGACCAACAACCTCATGTTCCTGATATAAACTCATGGTCGTTGCCAAAAGAGGAGCTCGCAAATGGCCTTTTGGTTTGCTGGTGGGAGGACTACTGTTTGAGCGTTTTATTGGCTTACCACGTGTCTTGACGCATATAGGGGTATAACAAAAAGTGTGCAAAATGATAAATAGATAATAAACCACTTATAACTTACTACAGAATTTTTTTTCAATTCTTTTTATTTTAATTTTTTACCATTATCCTATAATTACTTTCCCTTTAAATTTTTAAAAATTACATTTATCAAATAGTGTATGTAAGGGCCCAAATCCGTTCGTCCCAATAAACAGAACAACACAAAAAAATAAAAATAATAACAAAAGTCCAGTCCATCATACAACCCCAAACCGAGGCCTAAATACATTACCCAATCTAACCTAACCCTAAAAGCCCCAAACATCCAAAGCCCAAGCCCGAAACCTTAACAAATCAGAAACCCTAGTCAGTTCTTTGAATCTTCAGCGCCGCTCCACGTCAGTGAGTGTGTTGCCCGAGGCTTGCCTTTCCCCTTTCACCGAAATGGCAAGGTGCAGCTCCCTATCGCCATTGACCTTGCCATGAATACCTGCAAAGGATAAAGAAAAAGTAGAGGACAGAAAGAAAATAGTAGAAATAAAAAGAAAAAGAAATGAAAATCCTGTAAGATAATTAGCTATAAGGGCCATAACAACACATGTATTTTTTTGGACATAAGAAATCGAATAAAAAAAAAAGCAACAAGTTTAAAAGAAAGGTAGTTCGTTTTATCTATTTTTATTTCGCGAAAAATATAAATAAAAGAGAAGAAAATTTATTTCTTACCTGTGTCGCTTCGTTCTTCGCCGTAGGAGGTAGAGACCACTGTTTCCGATGAAAGACAGCCTTGTCTAGGTTTCGTCGAATGAGGAAATAAAGGCGACCCTTCAAAAGAAATGCAAAAATTGAAAGGTTTTTTAAAAATCTCTTTAGGATTTTGTCGTTTTACTTCAGATCTGGGTCCTAAGTAGGGGTGTTCAGTCGGTTAACCGGACTCGAAATAACATTAACCGAAATAATCGACCTTTCAAAAATTTTAACCGTTAACTGAACCGAAATTTTTTCAAAAAAATTAACCGAACCGAAATTTTTTCAAAAAAATTAATCGAACCGAAATTTTTTCGGTTAATTCAGTCGGTTAACCGAATTAACCGAAAATTATATTTTTTTTATTTTTGGTTAAAAATTAACCGAATTACCTGACCCGAATTAGCTGAATTACCTGAATTACTCGAAATGAATTACTACATAATTAAAAAAATTACATAATTTTAGTTTTAGTTTTAGAATTTTATTTTTATTTGTTAAATTATTTGTAATTTTTATGACTGGGTTGGATTGGGTTATTGGGTTAGGTTGGATATTTGGGTTTGGATTGGGTTTAGGGATTGGGTTTAGGTGAATAGTGGGCCTATTTATATATTATAATTTTATTTATTAATTTTTTCGGTTAAATCGAAAAAATTCGGTTAACCGACCGGTTTCGAACTGAATTAACTATTAACCGAAAAATCACAAAATAATTAACCGACCCCCGACCGAAAAAATTCGATTAACCGACCGATTAACCGAATTCAATCGGTTAACCGAATTTTTTTGGTTTTACCCGAATTTTGCACACCCCTAGTCCTAAGGGGTTAAAAAAGGGCTAAAAAAGTATCATTTTAGTAACTTTGGCCACCGGAGGCGATGGTCGCCGTCGTCGATGACCAATGGCCACGGCAGAGCGACGACGGCCCTATGGCTGGACCCAAAGACAGCTTTAGAGAAAAAAAGAAAGAAGAGAAGTTTTTTTTTTAAAACAGTTTGGAAATGATTTTTTTAACATTTTTTACTTAAATAGGGTCACCTAAACGACGTCGTTTCGTCGTAACCCTATACGCCCCAAAATGATGTCGTTTTGGGGCCGACCCACCAACACGATTCGGATCCCCTAGGATCCTCGTGTTTTCGTAAGAAAGGTCTATTTGTTGCCTTAGCCCTTTCACCTTTAAGCTTTTTTCAATTTGGTCTTAATTTCTTTTTTTCTGTTTTTAGAAATTATACCATTTGATTTTGATTTGTTTTCAGTTTGATCCTCAAACTGTTGACCCTTCGAGGAGTGACGCGTGTATTGTGTTGGGTTAATTGTCTTTGGAGTCCCTAAACTTTTGTATTGTATTTTAATTTAGTCCTTAATATCTTTTTTTTTGATAATTTAGGCATTAGATTTTGTTAGACTTTCAATTTAGTCCTTCATTTCCCCTTTCTTTATTTATTTTATGATTCATGCTTTAAGTTTCACTTAAATTTCAATTTAATCCCTTATTTAGTTAATTTTGCCTCTTTATTTACTATATCGTTTATTTTAGCACTTAAAATTTATGTTATTTATATTTCCTTTTATTTTTGCATTTTTTATTTTTATTTTATCCTTGTTATATTATTATTGTTTTATTTATTCATAACAGTATTATGATTGTAATCATGATATGATTATCGCTATTATTATAAATTGATGTTCTTATTACTATCATTTCGTTTTTTTACCCATATGATTATTTTATTTTATTTTGTTATCACCATACCATGTATCATATCAAAATACATTCATCCGTTTTTTTCACTTTGCCCAAATAAATTAAATGAATATTTTTTTAAAAGTTACATTCGTTTTTACATAATGTATAGGATGTAATACCCCTTAACCCTTATTCGTCACCAGAACAAGGTTACAGAGCATTACCGAATATTTCAAAACAAATACGAATAATCATATAATAATATAATATATACATCATAATTTAATCAAAATGTCCCTTTATTGAGCCCTCGAGGCCCAAATCGCGTGTTAAAAACAAATCAGAACTTAATAGGTAGGTTAGAAATTTTTTTTGTGGAATTTCAAATTTTTTCCTAAATACAGGGCTCACACGCCCGTATGGCCCAGGGACATGCCCGTGTGACCTTAAACACGCCTGTGCTTCAAGCCGTGTCTGACTCCATGTAACTCTTTGACTTAGGCCACACGGCCAGCCACACGCCCGTGTGCCTCACACGGCTGAGACACACACCCGTATCTCTGCCCGTGTGCAATTTCCTGGATATTCTGTTTTAAATTTTTAAGATGCAGGGGACACATGGCCTATCCACACGCCCATGTGTAAGCCGTGTGTCTCACACGGTCTGGTCACACGCCCGTGTGCCAGGCCGTGTGGACTCAAAATTAGTCTTACACATCAAGTTTACCAACCCGGCAAATCTTGAACACCAAGCAATTCAAAAGCCAATTGTTTAACCAGTCCAAAATACATTCAAATACATCTAAAACATGTTAAAACTATCAATCCATTGACCTACCTAACATATATTCATAAATATTTCACATATATTATCCAAACCAATTCAATTAACTTCTTTCAAGCCAAATCTAATTTTATACCAAAACATACTATTTTATAATCTTAACACAACTCATAAACTTATATATAAGTAACGAATAACATTTTATAATATATTTTACAAACACTTTCCAAAATAACAAACACAAACATCCTAGGTACATGTCATTACCAAAAAGAAATATACTTCACCACTTTGAGTTCAGGATCAACTTTGGATGCTGATTCAATGTTCTGACTTTAACTTAACCTGTGCACAGAACAAACTGTACGCTGAGTATAAACTCAGTGGTATTTCTATAATCCGAATGCTTTAAATAAAATGATAAAACATAAACATTTTAATCATATCCTTAATCATTCAATTAATCAATTCATAGATAGATCATTTATCATGTATTCAATCTTCATCAATAACTATATCAATAGCTTTTCTCAACTTAATTCTCACAATCATCTATCAATATCAATAATCTTTCCATGAATCCATGATTCATGTTTTTCTATTTGAACAATTCAATTCAATCTATTCCAATTTCATGTCAATAGCATTCAATATCATACATATTGCCAATTCATTTATTCACCCCTACTAACAAGACTCAGACTTTGGCGGATATTCGGATCCAACCAAAACACACCATGTAACAGCCCGATTTTGAGGCTAGTCAGAACAGTGGTTTCGAAACCACTAATCCGAGGCCGGAGAAATTATTTTTAATATTATTTTATGTGTTATAGCATGATTATATGAGTGCATGAAAATTTTGGTGAATTAATTTTAGTGACTACTTGCTTAATTTCGAAAAAGAGACTAAATCACATAAAGTACGAAAGTTTTGTTCTACAAGCTAAAGGTGTCAAATAGCTATAGAGCCTTAAATTGGAGGTCTTTGATGTGCAAATAGACCCTTAAAAGAGTGATGGCCAGCCATAGGGGACAAAAAAATTAAAATTGGTCAAAGTTAATGGCATTAGGTGACTTAATTGATGAAATACAATAAAATAAAGAGAAGAAAAGATGTCACCTTTCATATTTCTTCTCTCCACCGATATTTCCCCAAGAAAATAACCATGGAAGCTTGAAAATTTTCAGCAGCTCTTTACCCTTGCAAGTAAGTCATTTTGATGGTCATTTTTGTTGATTTTTGTGTTTTTGGAACCCTTGTAGCTTAATCTAGTTAATGAGGGGACTATTTTGCACTATGGTTAAAAGTCTAGGGTTTTGTCATGAGAACATTAGTGTTTTTTGCTGAATTTTTATGGAAGAAAATGAAACTTGATTGTTAAATAAACAACTTCTGTGAAAGGGGTATTCATGAAAAGACCTAAATTGGATCTTTTTGTAAAGGTTGTAAAATAGGTGGTAAATGTGTGAAATAATTGAATTTTTGAGTTGCTATAAGCTTAAAATAGATTCGACTAGGCTTGGTTAATGAGGAAATTTGATGAAATTCATTTTACAAGCCTAGAGACAAAATCGTAATTATGTAAAAGTCTAGGGAAAAACGGTAATTTTGCCAAAGTAGGAATTTTGGAATGTCTTGATTAATGTGGTGATTAACTGAGTGAATTTTTACCATTTTAGATCAAGAAAAATGGAGTCCGGACTTAGACCGGGGGAAAACCAAGTTATTAGACTAAATCGAATAGTCGCCCATATTTTGTATATCGAGGTAAGTTGTACGTAAATAATACAACTTTATTATTAAGCATTAAACAATTGATATGGTATAAAATGTTTGATTATTGTTATGAAAATGCATGATGAAATATAATGTGGTATACTCCTGGTTGAACTTTAGGAATAGATTGGATACCCATGTCATGACATTTGGGTGATATGTGTGCTAGTGTAAGACCATGTCTGGGACATGGCATCGACAATGATATGTGTGCTAGTGTAAGACCATGTCTGGGACATGGCATCGACATTGAGATGAGAGCTAGGTTAGACTGGACTTCTTGTATAAGGGACACGGGCTATGGACACGGGCTTGTGCCAGGCCGTGTGAAAGCCTGTAACACCCTTATCCCGTATCCGTCACCGGATTAGGGTTAAAGGTGTTACCGGACAGATCAGAAACTTTTATAAACATTTCATACAACCATTCATCATTCGCAATCAAAGTGTCCCCTATTAGACATGCCCGTGTGCCATAACCGTGTAGGCAAAACAGGCCATTGTCAAGGCCATAATTCCACCCACAATAGGGTCAATCTCTACAAGCAAATTACCAAATCATTTCATGCATATTTTGCAGCCAAAAAATATCAAAGTAATCATCAAATCTTCATCTACAATTGTATCTTCAACCATGCCAAATTATACAACTAAACACATGTGCAATTAAACATGATTCATCCACCTTTACCTTTCATATATCCACCTCTTTGATCAATCAAACATACTCATAATGCATTCATATTTTTACCATATCCTTAACCATTTCATAAGCTATCTATCCATGTCAAAACATGCATCATTTTCATATATATTCCCAAGCATATTACCAATACTTATCTAGCCACATCTCATGGCTATTATACACATTTCAAACATAATCAAAATGACTAGCCTATACATGCCATATCTAGCTATATACATGTTTCAAAAGTACCAAAACAAGTTGAGTAGTGTGATGATGATCCTCGATGTCCCTAAGCCTTCAGTAGCTTTAACGATCTATAAAACAGAACAAACACACACAGAGTAAGCTTTCAAAAGCTTAGTAAGCACTATACAAATAATCCTAACATAAAATGCACATAGCATATTTATACAATGAAAATAATGGTTTTCATAGCATATACATCTCATATAGCATTTGGCTCATTTGTTTAGCCATATCTTACCACATTTTTCAACTCAAGTGTCACATATACACCTAGCTCATTTGAGCTTATCATCACATATTATTCCACCCTTTCAATACACATATTCAAATGAGTAAGTTCATATAGATACTTACCTTTCATACACACTTAGTGTACACATCAACGTACCTGAAATGAATATCCAAATCACATAGTCATTCGTATCTCAAACTTGCCCGTTGAACTGTTTGGAATCTATTAGAAAATGTAGAGTACTCGGAATAATCTTACGATGCCAACGTCCCAGACGTGGTCTTACATGTAATCAGATATCGATGCCACTGTCCCAGACAGGGTCTTACATGAATCAATATGATGCCAATGTCCCAGACATGTCTTACACGTAAAGCTCATATCGATGCCAACGTCCCAGACATGGTCTTACACGAAATTTCAAATCAATGCCAACGTCCCTGATGTGGTCTTACATGATATAACGTAACAGACACCTATGTCATGACATAGCTAATAATATCCATTCCTAGGTTCATACGGGACTTCTTGGAGATTAACACTATGTCGACTTATTTCGGAATTCATGTACACAATATCTCGTAAGAATTCATCATTATCAATAGTCATATTAACATACGTAATTCAATACAAATACGTTTATTTGTATAATGACTTACCTCGGATTCGGTTTATCCGAAATGGATACGGCTATTCGACTACTTTCGCTTTCCCGCGATCTAATTCCAATTTTTTCGGTTCTTAATCTATACATATTCAAATTTAACCTTTTTATTCACTAATTCATTCAATTCAATCCAAGAACACACATTTAGGGCTATTTGCAACTTAATCATCACATTTGCACATTTTATCAATTTAGTCCATTTTTCTCAAAACATCAAATATACATAATCACCGTATAACCATGCTTAGCCGAATGCCCATATATCTCATACAAGTCCAAACATTTCATCAAATTCACAATTTAGTCCTTCAAATTGCTATTTTCACAATTTAGCCCTAATTAGCTAAATCCATCAAAAATTCAAGAACAAAACATGTTCGCTTAACATATATCTTTCATTAAACACCTAAACTCATCACAAAGCTCACCATTTCATTAATGATACATTTCATAAACATCTTTAATACACAAAATTGAGACATGGGTTTTGAAGCATTCGAAGCAACGATTGCAAAAACGTAGAAATTATCAAAAATCAAAGTCAAAACTTACCTCAATCAAAGCTTGCAAGTGTCGAATGCCCTAGCTTTCCTATTCTCTTTTTCTTTTCTTTATTTCGGTTCAAATAAAAAGATGAACACACATATCATAGCTTTCTTCTTTTATGTTTGTTTAATAATATTTTATTTTCAATTTACTAATTTAACCCTTCCATTAATAATTCAAACAAACATACATTAAGGGCACATTTGTCCTTTGTTTATCCACTAACTAAATAGTGGTTAAATTGCCTCATAAGGCCTCCTCTTTTAATGGTCACAACACATAAGTGCTTTAACATATAACATGAAAATTTCACATTTAATGCAATTCAACCCTTTTGTCAATTAAGCACACAGACGGATAAATTAACTTACAAAACTTTAACACATGCTTAATCACATATCAACGACACAGAAAATAATATTAAAATATTATTCAAAATCAGATTTGTGGTCTCGAAACCACTGTTTTGACTAGGGTCTAAACTGGACTGTTACAAAACCCTTGTAGGTTCGAATTGAAAAATAAATCCACACGGCTAGGGACATGGGCGTGTGTAACCACACGGGCGTGTCACTTACCACACGGGCGTGTGCCCCTATTTTTAGTGAAATTTTCCAAAGTTTTCTAAAGTGCCTGGTTTAGTATCAAACCATTATTAAGGTATGTTTTGGGCCTCATAGGCCCATATTAAGGACGTTAAGAGGAAATTTGAAGAGTTTTAAATTTGAACAAACTTTTATAACCCGAAAATGCATGTTAGTATGTGTTTTGAGCTAGGTAACGCCTCATACCCTGTTCCGGTGCTAAACACGGGTAAGGGGTGTTATACCCAGTATGACACCCAGTGCCTCATCGGATAATTCGAAGTAATAAATTGAAACCCAGTGTCTCATCGGCCATGCCAAAGTAAGTTGGTACCCAGTACCTCATCGAATTTATCTGAAGTAATAGTTTGACATCTAGTGTCTTATCGACTCGTGGTCGAAGTATCCCTGAACACTTCCAATCCTATGGTATGCCAACTATATTCGACTCAGCTCAATATAGTTAATAGGGTTTTCAAATCACTTTTCAATTTCTAATCAATACGCATTTCAGATAATCACATATACTCACAATTCAATACTAATATTCACCTCAATTTTCACTTACCATATATATATATAACAAATACAACAATTAACAATTAGCTTCAGATTATAGAAATACAAACCATAATTCTCGAGTTACTCCTTGTTAATCTTGTCTTTTCCTTTCTTAACCGATGTCTCCGGCTCAACGTTAGATACAAAAATTAAACAATTTAAAATCATCAACACACATAATTTCACGTTGAATATTTCAATTTTTTACACAACTTTTGCCTAAATTCCAATTTAATCCGTAACCAAATCTAACCTTATTTTATTTACAACTCATTTCATATTTTCATTCATATCTCACTTTAGACTAATTTCAACTTTTAAATTTCACCATAAACCCTAATTTCAAAATTCTCTCAATTTAGTCCCTATTACTCAAAACTTATGATTTATTTTACAATTCAATCCCCTTTTCACTTCTAACTTGAAATTCTATCAATTTAACCCCTAATTTTTCAATTTATTCAACATGAACAAATCTATAGATCCACTAACTTCTAAAATTTCAACATAAATCAGGTAGTATTTTGTTCTAGAATTCTAAAAACATAAAATTTTCAAGAAAAGGGACTAAATTGACTTACCAATTTGAGTTTGAACCCTTAAAACCCTAACTTTCCCCTTTCTTTTTCTTTCTTTCTTTCTTTCCCCTGTTTCGTTCCCAATTCTGTTTTTTTCTTTTTCTATTATGTTTCATTATTTATTTTTTTCTTTTATCATAATATAATATAATATAATATAATATAATAATATAACATTTACTTAAATAATAAGTAAATAGATAATTAATATTTATATATATATATTTTATTTTACCACATGTATTTCACTATTATCGCACACTTGTCACTTATGGCTTAATTGCTAATTTAGTCCCTTCAATTTTTTTAGTCTATAATTAAACTTTTACACTATATTCAATTTAGTCCTTATACTTAATTATCCATAATTTAAGCTAATTCACCAAGCCAAAACCTAATAAATGTATCACCCCGTACCCGAGACCAATGTTAAGATTGGATACGGAACATTACCATGCTTCAACTCACTTAAACATACACTTACTAGCTAAAATTTTGTCCCAAATTAAAAACTTATCTTTCTTAACCAACTCGTACATCTCATAAGCCTGCGAGGCCACATACACATATCTGGACACTTTCGAAACTCAATCGAAAACTTTTCCCCAAAACAGAGGCCACACACCCATGTTGCTTGGGACACGCCCGTGTACCCTTGGACACGCCCATGTCATCAACCGTGGGGAGTTACTGTCAATTTTCACACGGCCTGGACACGTCCGTGTCTACCAACTGTGTGAGGCTACTTACTTAATCCAAACGGCTTGAGCACACGCCCATATACAAACCGTGTATCCTACACGGCTTATGAACACGGCCGTGGGGTTCACCCCTGGCCTAATTAAACTAATAATAAAAAGGTGCAGGGTACACACAGCCTAGACACACGCCCGTGTGTCTAACCGTGTGGGCACTTAGAGGCTATTTACCAAGCCATTTACCACATTGAAAACAAAATCAACTCAATATATTTCATAAACTATACTACATACTATATTAACCTCAATAAACATTCATACATAGTCAATTTGGCCAATCACTTAACCATATACAAAAGAATAATAACTTGATAGTCTACACAAGGGCCCTTCTTAAAACATATTCTCAAAATGAATGCTTCTTATACATGCCATACTTAGTAAAATAATTTGGCTATACCAAAAAGAAGATTGATAGTGTGCTACGAGCTCCGACTCCGAAGATTCCCCAATTTAGCTTGGCGGGACTACATAGAAAGAAAGAAATAAAGGACGTAAGCATTTAGCTTAGTAAGTTTGCATACAAAGCACACATCAACATACTTGCTTAATATATAATCCATTTGACATAACAATGGTATCATAATTTTGGCTAATAAGCTTACTTACTCATACATGATTTTTACTTGTCTCATGATACTTACTATTCTCTTACTTGTAAGGTAAACAAGGTACCTGTATCACTTGATCACCTTGATCAGTATACTTACTATTCTCTGAAATATCGTTCTTCATTGTCGGCCACCAATACAATTGCTTCAAATCATTATACATCTTAGTGCTTCCCGGATGTACAGATAAACATCCGTTATGTGCCTCATGTAGAATTCTCTGAACAAGCTTCTCTTTCCTCGGTACACAGATTCTATTTCTAAACATCAAGTATCCATCAGAATTAGTTCGAAAATCAGATTCAGCATTTGACTCACACTGAGTTTTCTTGACTTGCACTTCACTATCTTCTTTCTGAGCCTCAAAGATCTCTTGAAGAAACATTGGTCTAGCTCTCAACTCAGCTAAAATAGAACCATTGTCAAATAAAAACATTCTTGAATTTAATGCTCTTAGAGCAAATAGAGATTTCCTGCTCAAAGCATCGGCGACCATATTCGCCTTTCCTGGATGGTAGTCAATGACCAATCCATAGTCTTTTATCAACTCTAACCATCTCCGTTGTCTTAAGTTCAACTCTTTCTGCGCCATCAAATAATTCAGACTTTTGTGATCAGTAAAAATCTGACATTTTTCACCATATAAATGGTGTCTCCAAATCTTCAAAGTGAAGATTATGGCAGCCAACTTTAAATCATGCGTCGGATAATTCTTCTCATAAGGCTTCAACTGTCTGGAGGCATAAGCAATCACCTTGCCTTCTTGCATGAGTACACAGCCTAATCCATTTAAGGATGCATCACTGTAAATTATGAATTCTTTCCCTGACTCGGGTTGTACTAAAATTGGAGCTTCTGTCAACATCGTCTTCAGTTTCTCAAAACTTTGTTGGCATCTTTCTATCCACTCAAACTTCACATTCTTCTGTAACAATTTAGTCATTGGAGTTGCAATCATGGAAAACCCATTAACAAAACGTTTGTAATAGCCGGCTAGGCCTAGAAAACTTCTAATCTCAGAGATATTCTTCCGTGGCTTCCAGTCCATTATGGCTGAGACTTTACTGAGATCTACTCCATTATGGCCGAGACTTTACTGAGATCTACTCAGATTTCATCTCTCGAGACAATATGTTCAAGGAATCCCACTTCCTTGATCCAAAATTCACTTTTACTGAACTTGGCATACAACTGATTTTCTCGAAGAGTCTGTAAAACTATCCGTAGGTGCTCAGTATGCTCATCCTCATCCCAAGAATAAATTAGTATGTCGTCAATAAAAATGACTACAAACTTGTCGAGGTACGGCCTAAAAATGTGGTTCATTAAATCCATGAATACCGCAGGTGCATTGGTCAACCCAAAGGGCATGACTAAAAATTCATAGTACCCATACCTTATTCGAAAGGCGATCTTGGATACATCTGAATCTTTCACTCTCAGCTGGTAGTACCCGGATCTCAAGTCTATTTTAGAGAACACAGTGGCTCCTTTCAATTGATCGAACAAATCATCGACCCTAGACAATGGGTACTTGTTCTTTATTGCGATTTTATTGAGCTGACGGTAATCTATGCACAATCTCATGGTACCATCTTTCTTTTTCACAAATAAAACTGGAGCACCCCATGGTGAACAACTTGATTTTGCAAAGCCTTTATCTGTCAACTCTTGCAACTGTAACTTCATTTCTTTCAACTCTGTTGGAGCCATTCTGTAAGGAGTAATAGATATGGGTACAGTACCGGGAGCTAGCTCAATGCTGAACTCAACCTCTCTAACTGGTGGTAGTCCTGGCAATTGCTCAGGGAAAACATCCAAGTACTCACATACTATCGGTACTGACTCAATTTTTAACTCTGCTTCTTTATCATTCATCACAAAGGCTAGATATGCTTCATACTTTTTTCTTATATATCTTTGTGCCGCCATATGAGAGATCATTACCGACAATCCATCTTGTTCATCCGATTCTACATGAAGAGTTTCCCCATTCTCACATCTCATCTCGATGTATTTCTTCTCACAATTAACTATCACCTTATGGGTAGTCAACCAGCCCATACCAAGAATGAGGTCGAATTCATCAAATGGTAACAACATAAGATTTGCTTTAAAGCAATGACCTCTAATCATTAATGGACAATCTCTACATACTTTATCAACCAACACACTCTTGCCTAAAGGATTGGACACTTTAATCACAAATTCTGTAGAATCTATAGGCATACTCAAATCGGATACTAATTTCATACAAATGTAAGAGCGTGTGGATCCAGGATCTATTAAAGCAATAATTTTGGTATTGTAAAGAGAAAAGGTACCCATAATAACATCAGGAGAAGATGCCTCTTCGCGAGCGCGAATGGCATAAGTCCTTGCAGGCGCGCTACCCTCGGGTATCGCAGCCTGTTCTCTGGGGTTACCTCTTCCACTTGTCCCACTTCTTGGGCTGCGGTCTTCCTCGGGTCATACTCTCGGATCTTGGGTTTTGAGTTCTCTCTTCTTTTATCATCTCTGGACTCTTTTATAAAATGGTCTTGGGATCCACATCTAAAACATGCATTTTCATGTGCTCGGCATTCTCTGAGATGACGTCTGCCACACTGTGGACATTCAGGTTTGTCAGACCTAAAATTCCCAACACTTGCAACTAAAGTCGTCTGTGCTTTGTTCCCCGAATACGGTTTACTCTTATCTTTCCTTGAAAATCTAGTGGAAGTAGTTGATCGAGCAGGGAAATCTCTTGGCTTCTTGGATGAAGACTGGAATGACTTATTCCACTGTCTCTTTCTAGAGTCGCGAGACTCAGTTTCAAACTTCTTCTTCTCTTTTAATAATTCTTCAGCTTTACAAGCCCTTTCTACTAACATAACGAATTCCTTTAATTCAAGTACCGCAACAAACAACTTGATGTCCTCATTTAATCCTTCTGCAAACCGTTTACTCATAATGGCCTCAGTGGATACACACTCGCGAGTGTATTTGCTGAGTCGTACAAACTCTCGCTCGTAATCGGTCACTGACATTTTACCTTGCTTCAGCTCTAGGAATTCCTTCCTCTTCTAATCCACAAACCTTTGACTGATATACTTTTTTCTTGAACTCTTCTTGGAAGAATTCCCATGTGACCCTTTCCCTCGGTACTACCGACACAAGGGTGTTCCACCATTGATAAGCAAAATCTTTTAAGAGAGAGATTACACACTTCATGCATTCTTTAAGTGTGCATGACAGTTCATTGAATACCCTGATGGTATTTTCTAACCGAAATTCAGCCTTCTCTAGATCATCATCTCATTTAGCCCGGAATTCTTCTGCCCCATGTTTCCTGATCTTATCAATTGGAGGTTTATCTCCTCTTGCCACCTCTACTACTACTTGAGGGGCTCTCTGGAGCGAGTTGTGGAGCAGAGCGGGGTGGAGGGTTGTGCATTCGGGTTCGCCCGAACGAACTCTGTATACCATGTGTTCCTCATGTGGAGTAAGGCTTCTCTAGCCTCTTCTCCTCCTTGACTCACCGTAGTGGGTCTATTCTCATTCTCATTCGGCACCGTCCCTTCTGCAGGAGCTGGTGCGTTACTTTCTACATCATCCGCCATATCTCTGTCGGGATCCATTTACTATATGTATAAACATAATTTAAGTCGTCAGGATTCATCACACTATCATTATAAAAACATTCTTACGTATGGCATGTATAACTAGACTCATGCACGTGCTATGTTAGTCCTAAAACTGACTAAACCTTAGCTCTGATACCACTAAATGTAACGCCCCGTACCTGAGACTGATGTTAAGACTGGATATGGAACATTACCATGCTTGAACTCACTTAAACATACACTTACTGGCTAAAATTTTGTTCCAAATTAAAAACTTATCTTTCTTGACCAACTCGTACATCTCATAAGCCTACGAGGCCTCACACACATATCTGGACACTTTCGAAACTCAATCGAAAACTTTTCCCCAAAACAGGGGCCACACGCCCATGTTGCTTGGGACACGCCCGTGTACCCACGCCCGCGTCTACCAACCGTGTGAGGCTACTGACTTAATCCACACGGCTTGAGCACACACCCATATACAAATCGTGTGTCCTACACGGCTGATGAACATGGCCGTGGGGTTCACCCGTGGCCTAATTTAACTAATAATAATAAGGTGCAGGGTACACACAACCTAGACACACGCCCGTATGTCTAACCGTGTGGACACTTAGAGGCTATTTACCAAGCCATTTACCACCCTGAAAACAAGATCAACTCAATATATTTCATAAACTATACCACATACTATATTAACCTCAATAAACATTCATACATAGTTAATTTGGCCAATCACTTAACCATATACAAAAGAATAATAACTTGATAGTCTACACAAGGGCCCTTCTTAAAACATATTCTCAAAGTGAATGCTTCCTATACATGCCATACCTAGTAAAATAATTTGGCTATACCAAAAAGAAGATTGATAGTGTGCTACGAGCTCCGACTCCGAAGATTCCCCAATTTAGCTTGGCGGGACTACATAGAAAGAAAGAAATAAAGGACGTAAGCATTTAGCTTAGTAAGTTTGCATACAAAGCACATATCAACATTCTTGCTTAATATATAATCCATTTGACATAACAATGGTATATCATTTTTTGACTTATAAACTTACTTACTCATAGATGATTCTTACTTGTCTCATGATACTTACTATTCTCTTACTTGTAAGGTAAATAAGGTACCTGTATCACTTGATCACCTTGATCAGTATACTTTAACATAATGACCATAGTCTCTAATTCATCATTCATAACATAGCTGGTACCCAATTTCATCTTGATAATAACTTTGCTCTCTAAATTTTCTTATTATCTCATTTTACCTTTACCCATTTTGCCCGATAAATTTCTGAGAATAGTCGAGGATACTAAATCTCGTCTTGGTTTCGAGGCCATGTCTTAACATGGACTTATACGAAGTTTTTACTCATGAACTGGTCAATGCCGAGCCTTGGCTGGGACTTACATGAAATCTCTTTCTCTTGATAGCTTTTTAATGCCAAGACTTGTCTTGGGCTTACATAATAACTGTTCAATGCCAAGCTTGCCTTGGATTTACATGATATTTGTTCAATGCCAAGCTTGCCTTGGACTTACATGATATCTGCTTGATTGTCGATGCCATGCCTAGACTTGGTCTTATACGAGCTTTCTTGTCTCATATGATAGATAGGGTATCCTGGGCATTTCTTCTTCAATCGGGACTTGCTCAATATTTAATCTGATTGATTTCTATATTTACAAAACATTAAGTATTCCATGAATACAATAGACATTATACTAAGCAATTTAATGATAGAAATCAATAAAGATCAGAAATCATACAAACTTACCTTAAAATACAAAATGTATGTAGATATGGAATTTAGTCCTCGACTTTGTTCTTGCCTCGATTTCAATCCGGGCTTTGTTTTTCTTGATTTGTAGTCACAAATAGATCATTTAATTCTCCCATTAACTAAATTGACTCATAACTCATACTTTGGCAAAATTACTATTTTACCCTTATACTTTCTAATATTTGCACTTTTGCCCTTAGGCTCGTAAAATGATTTTCATTCAATTTCCTTAAACCCCATGCTTAGCTGAATCATTTTCTCTACTATAGCAATCATCAATTCTTTCTATTTCTAGTAGGTATGACCAATTTTATAACTATTACAAAATGGTCCATACTACCATTTTTCATGAAATTCATTAAGGAAAAGATGTTTATCAAGCATCAAACCTTTATAAGCTTCCATAAAACATCATTTAGCATGCATGGCAATCATGGGTAAATTTTTGAGCATGCATCATAGCTCATTTAATAGCTAGAAATGGCTAATTCATAATACGAGAACTCCGAAAATACGAAGAATATAAAAAATGGGACAAGATGAACTTACTAGCAAGCTTGAAGAAAATGAAAAGCCCTAGCTATGGTGTCTCCACTTTTTCGGCAGCAACAAGGAAGAAGATGAGTGAATTTTTCTCATCTTTTTCCTATTTTAATTACTAATTAGGCAAATAACCAAAATGCCCTTCCTTTTAAAAGTTTCTATTTAACACCATCTCAAGGCCAATTTTGTCCAAAATAATATTTTTGGAAAAATTGCTATTTAAGGACTTCTAATTACTATTCTAATGCCATTTCGCACAAAAAGCTTCTAGAAGCTCATATTTTGCAACTTTTGCAATTTAGTCCTTTTTGGACCAATCCACCACAATTTAATAAAATTGCTTCATGAAACATTCATACTAGCATGCAAACATGACATAAACTTTGTAAACTCATAATTTTACCTCGGATTCGTGGTCTCGCACCACTATTCCGACTAGGCCCTAAATCGGGTTATTACAATTAACCATACAACTAACTTCATAAATATTTTTAATAAATATTTACGAATTCATTTTACGAATACGAAGACCCGAAAATGCACTTTTCGATAACCATAAATTTCAGGTCGTTACATAGGAAATTTTTAAAACCGAGGCAATGTTCATTATTTTTGGGATTCGAGGAGTCGTGCTCCTAACTTACGGAGTATGGTCTCTTTCTAAAACCGAAGTAATCGAATATCCTATTTAAAAAAAAAATAAAAATGAGATTTAAGTAATGATCAAATGGTGATTATTCTTGTTTTCGAGGATTCAAAGCATCGTGTCCTAACTTGCGGGGCATGATCTTTTCTTCTCGACTAACTCGAAATAAGGCCTTTTCGTAAAATTTAATTTAGTTAAGTGATTTTAATTAAAAAGAACATCATACAAACATGTAAAGAGGGATTGTATTTTAATTTCTCTTCGAATTTTCAACTTCTGACATCAAAACATCAAGTAATCAACTAGGTGCCAATTTTGGGCGTTATGAGGGTGTTGATCCTTCCTCATATGTAATCGACTCCCCAACCCATTTTTTGGATTTGTAAGACCGAATACTATCGTTTTAGTAAATCTAACGTTTTGTTAAAATGACCTAGTTTTGAGGTGATCCAATCACACCTAAATGAAAAAGGATTGGCGGCGACTCCGTTTTCGTTTTTAAAATAAAAGTCGATCTCCAAAAAGGTTTCGACAATGTAATCATATATTCTTTAGTTAACTTTAAGAAATATATCAAACATGTTTTATAACTTAAATTTAGAACGTGTTTGATAAATCATTGAAAATTTTTATTTCATCGAAAATGAAAAGTTTCAACATATAAAGTTTAATTGTATTTGATAACCATACTAATTAACTTTTTTACTTAATATAAAATTATTTAAAAAAAACGATAAATAAGTAGGTAGCTATTTATCATTTAATGTAGAAATTATTAAGCTTAATATATTTAATTTATAAAAAAAACACCTGGTTTCTTCTTCCCATAAGACATCAATACTATTGACCTTATTCCATTTTTATCAACTTTTTTTTTCTTTCTCTAAGAAGAACATTTATATATGTTGTTACCGAAAGAAAATATCATCTATTTATGTTTATACATTTATAGTTGTAATAATATAATAATTAATATTAGTTTTGTTGGTAATAATAGAAATTAGGGCAATGTGTATGGCCCACTTCAAACCTACTTCAAGCAATTAAGTTGGCATTTGAATTCTGAGAGACAAAAGAGTTGATGTGGTTTTCATGATTATCAATGACCTTATTTAATTCTTATTGCTTAATTCAACAAACTGGATTTTTTTGTTCTTATTTAGGTTAAAACATCAAAACAACTCTTAAATTATATATTCTTTTTCTTAATCGAATCTTTATGCTTTTGTTGTACCTAAATAACTTTTTTATAAGTTAAACAATTATTGAAGAAATTGCAGAGCAATGCTGTAGAAGGGCTCAATTGGGATAAATTCAAAATTATCGTAGTTTAACAACAGAGATATAAAAGAAACAATTTATGTTCCTGGGTTGGATAAATTATCTTTTGCCTTTTTCCGTAGGCATGTATAAAAGCCATGCCTATGTGTGGAAATCGGTGAAAGTGAAAACGGAGAGCTCATGATTTGCTTGGAAGAGTGGAAGGCGGGTGAGCTGGCAAAGGAGATGCCTTTGAAGCCCAAGTTTCATGGTCAGCCTGCAGAAAAGTGGCTTCCATTTCATGCGCCATCACCACAGGAGGATGGGGGTCGAGGTCGGCGCCCAATTAAGAATTGGGTCCCACTTAAATATTAATAAATTTTATGTTTGATTAATTTTGACTCTATTTAAAATATAAACTTAAAATTTTGTCCGAATCTATTTATATTTGTTCGGTAGGAGGTGGAATGTCATTAAGATCAACTCTAAAGTCTTCATCGTCATTAGGCGCAATCTGACCTAATTTCTCCCATTCTCCAGTAGAGGGATTTTGTTTGTACCCGACATGATGAAGTGCCCTAATACCGATAGGTTGATGTCTATGGATGAGAGTACCGACATGAGTATTGATACGCAAACGAGTAAATATAAAAGAAAGGTTGGTCCCAAATAGTAAGGTTACAAAACTACCTAGGTCCCTTCCAATTGATTTTGTAATGTCGTTGTAAATGATAAGGGCAACATCTAGAAGCCTATTAGACTTGAAGCAATCGATCCACCAATAGTCGATGTTTCGAATGACGATATATTTAGATATGGGTTTGAAGATCCAAAAAATAATGAGATGCAAGAATCGATCAAGCATATCTAAGTTAACAATAAGGTTGGAGTGAGCATAGATGGTGGATTAACTGGACCCTTTTCATTTGACACACCACCGAGAGGTAAGGACAAAAATTTTTTGAAATATTCTGAAGTGAGGTGAATATGTGTATTCATAAGATAGGAATTAATGGCAATAACATATTCGCCGGACTCATCATGTTTGAGCTTGGCATTACTATAAAAGGCTCGGACTAGGTTTTCGTTAGTGGGAGAACATAATCTAAAGAAGTCAAGCAATTTCTACTCACGTAAAACGGGAAAATAACGAAAATTAAATGATTCTAAGCAATCAACGTCTAAAGTTCAAAATATTATTATTTAATATTTAATCCAAAGAGTTATTACTAAAATTTTAAATACAAAAATATTATTTTGATTTGATAAAAATAAATTTATAAATTATCATTACATTCTTATAAAAATATTTAATAAACTAAATGTGATAATGCAACTTTCTAAAAATTTAAATCAATATTTTTCAATATGCAAAGTAACTAATCACATTCCATTAAAATTATATGGAAAACACCAAACCTTACCTAAAGTCTTCAATTTTAATCAAATAATATCAAACAAAATAATATAGCATACCAACTACGGCACTAACCTAAATAAGAGTAATGTTACCTGATTCAAAAGCTGAAATATTCCATTCTTTCTTGCTTTTAAGAATATTCCAGGAAAAAAAGAAAAAACAAAAAAAACAAAGCACCATGGTATTTAATCTTATGTAGATATATGAATTTGCTGTCAGAGTTATGAAGGGTTTTGTGGAGTACTGAAAGAAGAAAAACATCAAACATGTTCCCTTTCTCTCAAGATTTTGACCCCCTGATATCTCCCTAACATTAGGAGGGTGGCCATTGGATTTGTTCCTGGTGATTCCAGGAAAGTTGACCCATCCACAACTCTCAACCCTTTAACTCCATAAACCTTATAATCATTGTCCACTACCGATCCAACCGTGCAACCTCCATGGTAATGGTAGTAGGTCCTCACATTCGCTTTGCAGAATTTCCTTTGCCCATCAGTGCTAGTCATCAAGTTATTTTGAGGTTTAACACCAAGGTAAAATGCAATTGATTCAGACTTGGCTACTCGTTCAAGCAAATGTACCATATTTGCACAGTCGTCCAAGTCGTTTTCGTCTGCTAGATAGTTGAATTTCACTGAAGGGTTTTGCCTTGGGTCAGTACTGCTTAATTTAAGTTCACCTTCCGATACAGGGAATGCAATCTTGGCAGCTATTGGCATTCTCGTTGCATTGAAGCCTGTAGGTATAATACCTCCTTCAATTATGAACTTGAGGTCTTTTGCAATCCCTGAAACTTGAGGGGGGTCTGGTGGTCGATTTTGTGGATTTGTGTCCACCAAAACAGCAATACTAGGATTATCTTTCATTTTTTTCCCTACTCCTTTCAAGTTTAGCACATGTGGGATGTTGAACTTCTTGAAGTGTTCACGGTGTCCAATGCCACTTGACAATAGAATTTGAGGGCTACCTAATGCCCCGGCTGACAATATCACATCGCCATTTGAAGTACAATTCTTGGGTTGATTCAGATAGGCTTCATATGTTTGATCCGTGGTGCCATCACTCTTTATGAACCTTATTCCCTTCACTGTCGTCTCAGTTGCATTGCCTGCAGATATTTATAACTATGAGATCATAGTATTCAATACCTTTGTTTAGAGCTATTACTTTCATTTAATTTTGCTTACCTTTGCCCTGGAAGATGATGTTTTTCACTGTTGCATTGAGAACAACTACAATATTTTTGGGATTTGCAGCCTTCAGAAGATCGGCTGAGGTATGTCTTATGCCCCATACATCAAATATACTTCCACCAATCTTTGTTCCTTCAATATGTTCTAAACTATAGCCATTATAAGGTAAAATCCCAGCTTCAAGAAGGCCAAATTCCACAACAGTCTGCCATGGTGTTAATTCAGGTATAGAGACTATTTTAGATTCCACCCAGGTATAAGCATCCTTAACCAATTCCTTATCCCAGCCAACCTTGTCGATAAAATCCTCACTAGCTCGACTATAGAACCCTCCATTTATAGCTGAAGATCCACCCAGTACTCGTCCTCTACAGTTCCTAACACCATCACCTGACTTGAAGTCTTGTGCTACTGATGAAAATTCATCTGTTTGAATCAATGAGAAACCATAATATCTTTTCTCCATCACCCAGGGATTGCCATAAGGTGATCCACCTCGTTCTATCAATAGTACCGAGAATTTCTCGGACAGGGTTGCTGCCAGGGGGCACCCAGCAGTGCCTCCTCCTACAACAATGTAATCAAAGGATTTACCTGCCACCTCTTTCACATCAGAGGTCATGTAAGGAAGTTCTCCTACAACGGACAAGGTTAATAAGTTAATTATAATGGATGCTGAAGGCTTGAAAATGGAAATTCAGCTAATAAAAGAAACACCCTTACCTTGAGTCTGAGAGGGAGAACATAAAGACAGGTCAACAAACAAGAAGATAAATGCTATGAGAATCCTGTCATGGTGAACAGTGTTTTGAAACTTAATTGCTTCCATTGATTAGCATTGGGTTAAGGAGGACAGGTAGACAATTTATGTTAATTCTGTGTGGGGGCTCCTCAATGATTTGAGTCTCTCAGGACCTAGCCACTAATGGTGTAGCTATTCTAATGATTTGCTGGAGACCTACAAAATGATTTTGCTGCTATGATGACTACTTCTCCTTCAAGTTAGGCGCATTAAATGTAGAGAGGCAGGCTTAATCATACTACAATAAATACTTTTAAATAGATTACTATGATTAAAGTAATTCTTGGTAACTATCTATGATCACCCGAAATTTGAGTTTTCAGTATTAGCATGAACAGATGTCTCTGCAAAATATACATTATACCTTGTTTCCACATCAAATATTCTTTCAAAACTTCTTGGAGTTGGATACATATAACAATATACACAGTCTATAAACAAAACATCTATTCTAAATAGTGTATATATACGAGAATAAAATTATAATTTTATATAGTATAACGAGTCAGGGTGGGGCAAGCAAATATCATAAGGGTTTCATATTTACTATAAAAAAAAAAAAACACCCCACCTTACCCAGAAGACAAAATTCGTTCTAAATAAAGCGAATCAATTCAAAATCTATAAAGCAATTCAAATTTTATCATCCCTGTTCTTAAATCAACAAAGGTATATTTTATTTTTCATTATACTACTATCAACATAAAAATAACTTTATTTTACTTTTTATATAATAGAACTTTGGATTCAATGTATTGCTTTGGCATTAATTATTAATAAAAGCTAAAATCATATGATACGATAAAAGAAATTTTATTAGATTAATTATCACGACTAATAGTTTTTATATATAATAATAGAATTTTATTTATTTAAATTATACAATTAAGTTTAATAATAATACATAAAATAATTAAAAACTAATTATTTATTTTTGGTATAATATTAAATTTAATCTTTAATGTTTGCATTTTTGTCAAATTGACCCTTAGTTTTTTTTTTAGAGCTAAATTTGGCTTTCAACCTTTTAGAAAAGAGTAAAATCACTTTTTTAAACGGGTGAATTGATTAGTTCCAAAAGATTTCATTCTTGAATAAAAATTCATTTTTTGATTTATTTCTTCTACTCCATGACCAAAATAGGGAATATAAGGTACACCACAACTTTGAGTTAGATGAGAAATTTTAAGAAATGGCATATTTATTCCCTTTATTAATTACCGAGCAAAATTCAGTGTATGATAAAAGTTTTTTTTTTTTATTGAATCCTACTAATTCAATAAAGTAAATTTGTTGAATGATTGATTATAATGATTTTTTTTCTAAAATTATAGCTTTTGATTAAAATAATTTTTGTAAAAGATTAATGGAACAAAAATGGTATTTCATATTTTCAGAAAAAGAAAATACTATTCATTTCCCATATTTTCCCTCAAATGGGGTAAACATAAACTGAATATTTCCGTGAAAAGTAGGGAATATTCCAACTCCCTTTATAACAACTCAATTAAACTACAGGTTTTACATGAAACCACCATATGGGAGAACATCTGAAGTCTCAAGTGACATTAAATCTTCTTACACAGAAATAGCAATTGTGACTGCTCCCAGTTGCTACCGCTATCAAAGAAAATTCATTCCTCCGCAATAGGCCCAACAAATGGCTTCTAACCATCTTCAATACAACAACACTTGTGATGGCATTTATAGGATCATTTACGCCTTTCACCTTGCCAATGTTACTTTATGGCCTGTTTTGAAACTAAGATTTGGGCCATATCAAAATTTTAAATCCAAATCCCTATTTAATAATCAAAAATAAATTTAGATTTAAACTCAATTTCATAAAACATAAATTTTGGATTTTAAAAACTTCAAATTTTTATAATCCAATATTCATTAAAAAAACAATGAATCTTTTCCTTTATTCATTCACTTTGCCTTCAAACAAGGTATTAATATTTATGAGTATACCATTTTTATCCTAATGGTGATACGAATCAATATCAATATATTTTGCTATACCATTTTAAGTTCTTAACATATATATATGTAGTCTAGTTTTTATTTTTTTAATAAATTATATATATTATAAGCATGCAAATAACTTTCAATTACATGCATATAGATATATTTTATGCAATTTATTAATTAGATTCAATAACTTAACATAATAATCTATATATAATAGAAGAGGTTGATATTTGATACACTGGCAATGTACATTTTTTATTCCACAAGTACCCTTGAAAAATTAAGATATGCTTATTTTTTAAATATTTTAATATACTCCTATAGCACACTTGTCAACCCACTATCCCCACTTAAGGAGTATAAAAACTAACTCACAGTATATTAAATAATTTCCCTAATGTAAAACCAACTTCTTTTTAGAGTCAATAGGGATAGTTTTGCCATTTTAAAAAATTGTCAAGGTCAAGATTTTGTGAATTACTTAATTTATTCTTTAAAACTGTTCATTTTTAAACTTATTAATTACTATTCTTCTAAATTTTGAATTAATTATGACTTTTCATTTGTCTTGAATGTAAAGCTTTTTCTTCCTTAATATTTTTTTTCTAATAAATTTTATAGTTACATTTTAAGTTAATTGTATTTTAACATTAATTTATGGGTTAGTATTTGGGATATTATTTTTATTTTATAAGTAACCTTAAAAAATTGTCATACATATGGTACTTTTTTATTATTATTCTATACCCTTAAGACAATTGTTAATCACTAACCCTACTTGTAAAGTCTAAAAATTCCATTTAAAAAATCATCGTTGAAGTAGCTTCTTTTTAATATTTTAAATTAATTTAAAAAACTGAAGCAAGTGGAAAAGTTGCTATACCAACCTTGAAGTTGAAGGTAAGCTTGATGGGTATTTGGGAAAATCAGTCTCTCATCCTCCTAGCTAAGCTTTTTGTTCTTTAACTCATTGGTAGATATATTCTTCATGTTGGCTAAGTTAGTTTTTAAGCTTTAATTCTCATAGAAATTGCAATACATATTTTTTATTTTTTCATGCTTAAAATTCTTATGATTTCATACTTTGAAAATAAAAAATGTTTAGATTCAAAAACCCATATAGCCTCCTTAAAACAATTCTAAATTTGAGTTTAGATTCTTCTTCTTCTTCATTTACTTAATATTAATGTTTATAGAAAATAGTTAATGTAATGGCCTAAATTCAGGGTTATCGGAATAGTGGTTTCGTATCCACAAATTCGATTTAAAAAGAATATTTAATTTTAAAATTATTGCATGAATATTAATGTGATAGAAAATTCATACGAAAATATCGATAGAAAAATTTTACCGATTTAGTGGTTAATTAGAAAAAAAATATTGAAGAAATTGGATAAAAACGAGGTATCGAGACCTCGATCTCGTAAAATTGAGTCGAAAATATTTTTATAAATATTTATGAAATTTTAGTATTGTGGTATTAAAATTTCGTTAGAAAATTTTAACGTTTGGGTAGTCAATTAAATAGAAAGGATTAAATTGAAAAAGGTATAAAAGTTGCTAGAATGATTAAATAGCTTAAGAGTCTAATGAGACAGGATTTAAAAGGCAATTAGACCCAAAACTATTTGGGCTGGACGGCAAGGACATGAAATCAGCAAGAAAATTGATGATTTTAGGGAAAAATTAGAATATTGCATAATTAACTAAATAAAGTTCAGACTAAAGTGGAAATATCTAGATTTCTTTTTATTTCTCTTCATTCTCATCAGCCAAAACGCCATAGGAGGGGTTCTTTAAGCTGGTATTTCATAATTTTTGCATCAAGCGAGTTAATTCTTTCCTTTTTCTTGTAATTTTTATATTTTTAAGACTTTTACAACTAGGTCCTACTATTAAATTCATTAGTTTTTTACTTTATGGGTGAAATTGAAAGTTACCATGGCTGAGTACTGGAAGTTTATGATGAATAAACATGGATTTGAAGTTTTAATTTTATTAAAAGATGGATTTACTAAATGTTTGAAAAAGTTACCGAATAGTCCCTGAAATCTCTACACCTACTACAAATTGTTACGGGTAAGTTTGTGTAACTTGAATTATATTCTTAAATTCTTGGAATATATGTTTATTGATGTGAATATGGTTTGGATGTTCATTGTATGATATTTGATAAAAAAAATTGATAATTCTCGATAAAAAGGGGACATAAATCCCGGTTGAATGAAATGGACTTCGATGGATCACTGAAAAGGGAATTGACGGTACAAAGGATCTAGCCCGGATGAGTAATCCAAATTAAGCTCATTAAAGTAATTGTCATTGCAGGGGATTTAGCCTGGACTGGTAATCCCGACAATACTCTTTGAGGATATGATACAGGGGATTTAGCCTGGACTGGTAATCCCACTGTAAGAAATGAGGTTCGCAGGAGTGTGCTCTCTAGAAAAAGGGTATACCCATATGTGTACGAATTGATGGACCCGGAATTGTACACAAAAGTGTACTACTGAATATCCATCGAAATTCCAAGAAATTCAACGAGATAAATATGAGAAATGGAAGAACATGAAAATTATGGAATTGATGAGCTCATCAATCATTTATCTTTGTATTGAATTTATATGATGTTGCTTAACTAATGCAAAAGTTGAGTTTGTATGTGATAGGTATATGTTTATGTGAATTAGATGTGTGCTTGTGTTGTTAAATGATGGACGTATAAGTATGGTAAGTATAATTCTTGTTGCATGAACTTACTAAGCACCATGTGCTTACCCGTTCTCCTTTTCCCTGTTTTGTAGTGCTCGGGAGCTCGAAGGTCGGAAATCAGTCGGAGCCCTATCACACTATCAACCCATTTCTTTTGGTATATGAAAATGACTTATTTCGAAAGAATGGCATGTATAGACTAAATACCAATGTTTACATGGAAATGGATGTTTGTAACCTAGCTATTGATATGGCTAGAGTAAGTATAATTTTGGGATTTTGCAAAAAAAATTTCTGTGATTCTGATTTGGTTCCATCCTGGTTCCGATGCATAATTTGGGCTTCGGAAGCCCATCTAAGGGACGTAATAATAATTTTCGATAAATAAATGGTACTTGATTCGGGTAAATAGAAATTGGTTCCGTAAGTTTCGGTAATGCCTCGTACCCTATTCTGGCAACGGATACGAGTAAGAGGTGTTACAGTTAATGAAATTGAAAAGTGTTGTATTCATTATGACATATAATAACTCTAATTACTCATTCACAATACACAACTTAATCTATTAATTAATATTTCAATTATCCCATAAAACTATATCTTACATTTTCTTTTTCTTTTTCTTCTTTCTTCTAAATCCTTTCATTTTTTTTTTTCAAATCTTCATAATAAATATTATCAATAACTACATATTATATAAAAACCAACTACTAATAGAGCCTTTACGAGTTAATAAAGGCATTTTAGACAATATAAAAAAGTATTAACGGTATTTTAAGTCTTATAAAAATAATAGGGGTAATTTAGATATTTTGTAAAAAAGTTTATTTCTTTATTTATAAATTTTAAATTATTTTTATATAGGTACATTAAATTGAATTGTAACACTCTAAACCTAGCCTAGAAGCTTAGACCGGATCTCGGATGTTTCATTGACCACTGAAGTGATCGTAGGTAAATTTTTACAAACAAGTTATCACGTCAACCCAAAACCTTTAATCGTTTAAATTCAGTCAGTAAAAAGTTATAGTTAAGTTTACTATAAAACCGGAATTAAATGAACGGATGAAAATTTTTAACAGAACCTGTACCACAATTTTATAAAAACTTACAGTTCAAAAATTGAATAACAAAATAGAAACTGATAATACAAACTTATACTATATTTTTCTCCAAGACTGTCCGAGACCTCCGCATACCGAGTCCGGCGTCAAAGTTCTGAAACGTACCTAAAAAGGAAACACTAAGAGGGGGTGAGCTACTCGAGCTTAGTGTGAGTCCGAATCAAGACTAAAAACACATTTCAGAATTCAAATCAATATCGCATCAGATTTACAAATATTCTGTAACACCCTTTACCCGAGACCGTCGCCAGAGTCGAGTACGAGGCATTACCAGACTTAACTTACTAGTTCAGGGCATAAAAATTTTCTTTTAAAATTAATTCGTTCACATACATCCAATATGTTCCGAAAAAGGGCCTTTGAGGCCCTAAAACATGCAATTGAAACTGTTCAGGACCAAACCAGAAACATTAAAAAAAAATTATGACTTCTTAAACAAATCAAAACAATTTATTTCCCTATTCATAATGAAACTGTCCATTTGCGTCATAGTCACTAAATTGACTATAACTCGAGTTACGAAACTCGAAATTTAGATCCATAAATTTTAATTGAAACTAGACTCATATAAATTATTACTATAATTTTTCCAAAATTTTTGGTGTGGCCAATTAGTACAGTTTATTAGTTAAAGTCTCCCCTGTTACACTGTCTGACAGTTCTGACCCCTCTTCACTAAAAATCAATTATCTCATAATATAAAATTTTTTTGCCTACACCGTTTCTTTCATATAAAAATATACTCAATAATCTTTAATTCTATACCTCATTCACACCCTAATTCCATTTCTACTATCCTTAGTGATTTTTCAAAAACACGTCACTGCTACTATCTAAAAACTGTTCTATTGCAAATTTTACTCTTTCATAATTTCTTTGTAATAACTATCATTTAGGCATACATAACACCCAAAACATGTTCTTAATTAGCCATTTTAATGGCTAATCATTATCAAGTATTTACAAGCCATTCTTTAGCCATATCATAAGGACATACACACAAAATGGCTAAGTCCCTATACATGTCATAACTTAAAACGTTTCGAGTCACAAAATACCGAGATAATCCTTTGATAGTGTGAAACGATCTCTGACATCCTTACGATCCCCGAGTTGGCTTGCAATACTATAAAAAGAGAGAAAGGAATGGGAGAAAGCATAAAGCCTAGTAAGTTTTGCAAATAAATGAATAACAACATTCTTAATGAATTATCTTATTCTTTTCTTATCAAGATCATTTAAGCCTTTAACTCAATATGCTTAAGTCTTGAATTCTTCCCTGTATCTTTTTAGGATGAACTTGTCTTTCCTTTCCTTTGGTATACTCTTTGAATTTTCCGTTGAACCACCTGGAATACTAAGGATACACGGGTACCTTTCCTTTTGAAACTTACCATTGCCATGTCTTGACATGGTCTTACGTGGTATTCTTGCCTTATGAACTCACCAATGCCATGCCTTGGTATGGTCTTACATGAGATCTTTACCTTATAGAAACTTATCAATGCCATGTCTTGACATGGTCTTACATGATTTCCTTAAACCCTAATGTCATGACATTTGTGTCCTACACATTCGTAAGGTTCAACCGAGACTTTCTGAGATTGCTTCTCCGTCAATTCATGCTTGAGTCTTTAAATGATAAATTTACAGAATAAATATGTAAATGCTAAAATTTAATAGTATTAAATGTGAAATAATAGAATATTGCATTTATTTACGGCAAACTTACCTCTGAACAAAATACGATCAACTATATTGATTTAGACCACTATCTTTTTCTTTCCCCGGTGTAACTCCGGATTTCGTTCCTCTTGATATATAATAGCAAATTTAGCTTATTTAATACTCACATTTATTAAAACAGTCCTTGACTCTAACTTTGGAAAAATTACGATTTTTACCCCTAAACTTTTACATATTTACACATTTTCCCCAAAGCTCAGAAATTAAACTTTATCCCTTATTCTTATGTTTTATGACACGCTGATCATTTTTCCTTTAACAACATCAAATTCTCACTCTAACATGTACTTATAAACATTAGGTATTTTTACCAGTTAAGTTGTTTTACTCGTTTTCACTTAAAATCGCTTAGCAAAAGTTGTTTAACATTATTTTAGACTTTATATTCTATCATAAAACATCAAAATAAACACATTTCACCTATGGGTATTTTTCCAAATATGAACCCTAGTTAAATTATTGCTAGAATAAGCTAAATCAAGCTACCGGGACTCCAAAAACGTAAAGAACATTAAAAACGGGGCTTAGATGCACTTACTATGAGCTTGAGAAGTTGAAGAAACCCTAGCTATGGTGTCCCCTTTGAAATTTCGGCCTAATGAAGAAGATGGACAACATTTTGCCATCTTTTTCCCTTTTAATTCCTTTTTTATTCCAAATGACTAAAATGCCCTTCATTAAAACTTTAGTTATTTTTATCTATGTATGTCCATTTTTGTCCATGGAAAATATAATGGTCTAATTATCATTTAAGGACTCCTACTTTAAACCCCCATTTCAATCAAGTACTCTATGAATTAGAACCCTTATTTAGCAACTTTTGCAAACAAGTCCTAATAGGCAATTTAAGCGTGCAATCAATAAAATTTCTTATCGATACTCTAACACATGTATTTAACCACTGGGTAAATCATAATAATTAATCGTAATAAACTTTTCTATCTCGGATTCATGGTTTCGCAACCACTGTTCTGTTTAGGCCCTATTTCGGGATGTTACATATTCACTGATTTAGAAAGAAACTTGGAACTAGCGTCCCAACAAAACATAGCACTCGAGCACACCAATTCACAAACAGACAGACAGAGTACAATCAAATAGTCAAGCACCCAAAACATACAAATAGATGTGTATGAAATGCAGTCAAGTAATAAAACCCACCCATCCAGCCGACACACCTCTCCGTCCCTCGATCACACCCCATAAGAGCTGTTTAAGTTCAACCAACCGAAACACACCCTATAGGACCTCGTAAGTCCGTCCAACCCTACACACCATATATGTGGACTAAGCCACTCAGATATTAATACGCAGCAAAGCTGGCGTATGCTGCATTTATCTGATGCAATGTGGTAGTCCGTTATACCATCTGTTTGCGATTATCGCCATATCGAATCTTGAAGACATAGCAAAGCCGACGCGCACATGTATGCTGATGCGATAAATCGCCGTACAAATATAATGCAGTAAAACTGCCAGATCATATCAGAATCAGACTCCCTTCTCTTCGTAACCCACCCAAAAGTTTATGCAAGTGTATGCATGCACACAAACTCATAGAACAGTGACACTTAAACAGACAATCAGACAGAACTGATATGTAGACACACCCTACAGACCAGATTCACAATCAAACGTCACATACAATCATCACAGATACTAAGACTTAGGCACCCTAACTAAGCTTAGCTAAGGGTCGGAGCACATAAACACATTTTCAGATTAGGAATGCATTCAGAACCAGTATAATTTTCTTAGGACCACACGCCCATGTGCTCTGGCCGTGTGGAAATGCCTAGGCTGTGTGAGAGGTCAAAAGCCTGTGTAAAAAGGGGCACACAGCCGTGTAGTTAAGGCACACGCCCGTGTAGACTAGGGACATGGACATGGACATGGGAACAGGCCGTGTAACTTTCTGTCCATTTCCACTAAATTTGAGTACAGAGTTGACACAACCACCCTCACACGCCGTGTGTCCAAAACACACGTCCGTGTGGGATCCCTAATTCCCCAAATTAGCCATACGACCGCGTGACCAGGCCTTGTGGCACAAAACACTCAAATCCTAATTCCCAAACTCACACGCCTGTGTGCCCAAGGACACGGCCGTGTGAAAATTAACTATTTTCCCCAAATCGGCCACACGACCATGTGGCTAGGCCGTGTGACGCCCAAAACAGCTCGGAAACCCTAATTCCCAAAAGCATACTGTTGTGTGTATTGACACACGCTCGTGTGGCCACCCGTGTGGTCACGAAATCACCCTAAAATAACCCCGAAAAATATGCTTTCAGCCACGAAGCAATTTCCTGCCTTCGATAATTCGAGAATATGCCAAATCATGCAAATTCTAAGCATTACACAGCGTTACAACATCAGAATTAACAAGTTAGGAATACTCACACACACGTTGTTGACTTTTCATAAAGTTGAAATAAAATTTGCCAACAAAATAGAAGAAGATACGAAACCCACACCTGTTTTGCGATCTACGATGCTCCAACACCGACTTTGACGACGAGGAAGCGACTCTCTAAAATTCCCCAGCAACCCGTTCAAAAGAAAAATAA
Source organism: Gossypium bickii (assembly GCA_025503065.1). Lineage (NCBI taxonomy): Eukaryota > Viridiplantae > Streptophyta > Magnoliopsida > Malvales > Malvaceae > Gossypium > Gossypium bickii. The sequence continues at coordinate 103,290,143 of CP106710.1, read as the reverse complement.
AAAGAACCAAAAAGAAAAGAAACAGAGAGAAAAATAAAAGAAAAGGGGAACGTTTAGGAGAAAGCAAAGAAAAATTGCAACAATAATTTGATAAAAATAATAAACAATTATTATTACTAACTAAAAAAAATAAAAAAAGAACTCTCCAAAATGCGCACCTAAAGACTCAAATCTAGAACCTTGAGGTACACTGACACACAATCTACCACTAGACCAGCAAGCCCATTCTGACACTCAAACACGCTACTAAACACAAAAGCACGCCTTCTTTATGACCCTAACCACAAAACTCTAAAATTTCTAACCCTAAAACTTAGGGTGTTACATGAATAAAGGGTAAAATGGTCATATTAAATTTAGTTATATATAAAGAATTAGAAGTAAATGGAGCATAACTAGATTTTTCTCCTTTTATATATTTTACTCTCTTTATTATTATTATTATTTAGATACTTATATATATAATAGTTGTTTTAGTTAAACACTAGTTTTTCATATGAATAATACAGTGATTTAATAAATGTGATTAATAAATACGTTAAAATGGTTTGTTTAAAATTTCATATATAATTTATTAGCTGAATTGATAAAAAAAATTATTGACATAAATAGCTAAAATTAAATAAATATTTATATCTAAAATTTTTATATAAAGCATTTCTTATTCCCTCTTAATAGGTAAACAATATCTTTAGTTTAATTCTTAAATTTATCAACAATTTTCATCAATTATTTTTTATTCTTTAGTATCACTCTATCCTCAAGTACTTACAAATTATTAATTTATAATTAATTTAATTTAAAAACGGTTAGATATGTGATATTTAACAATAAAAATGCTCTCAAACTTTTCAACTTCCTAATTATTAGATATAAATATTGACATTTAATCTTTATAATGTTTTTTATCATTAATTTTTTAAATTTTAGGTTACATTTGCAAATTGTTGATTACCTCTCTCATCTGCCATAATTTGATAATTCACACTTAATGAGTTTGTTCTCAAGCAATTTACGAGTCTTTTTTTATACTTTCTGTTGGTTTTTAGATTTCAATATTAATAATAGTTTTTATGTAGTTTTACCCATTTTGAGACTCAAATTGGAAAAATGGTGTCATTGAGAATCTAATAGTGTGCTTGAGTTGTGTAGGGAGATGACAATGGCCAAATCTTGAGAAGAACAACATTTAACATGAGTGTCGTGACACTGAGCCTTCATGACCTCAAGGGTGCAAAAATTCAACAAGAAATCAACCAAGAGTTGATTGTCGAGAGTGTCATGACACTTAGGATGTTGTGTCGCGACAATGAACCCAAAGTTGCGACACCAAGCCTCTAAGCTTGCGATATTACTGAAGGTTGTTGAAGTGAAGGAGCCATGGTCATTGTCGAGGATGTCGCGACACCAGCCATCTAATGTCGTGACCTCAAAAATCCCCAAAGCCATTATCGTGCCCACGGCCACGGATGTTGCGTCATCGAAGCCTGGGAGTCATGACACTGAAGTCTGATGAGTGAAAAACTGTAAGAACAATTTTGTGTCCAAACAAGCTTTTGTCACTTTTCATTTAAAGGGCATAATTGTCAATGTTAGGTCAAATACTTTTTTCCTATAAATACCACCTTTATATAAACTATTTGGGGGTGGATATGATAGTGTAGAAAAAAATACTTTTTTTTTTTTAGCTTAGGTTTTCATTTTTCTCTTCTCTTCTTTTCATTTTTGTTTTTGTTGTAGTATTTTTGTTTCTTCATTTTTGTGGGAACCTTGTGGATGAAGATTGACTAAACGCTTGTGCTTCATCAGATGTTTATCTATTAATGAGCATTTTCTCAACCCTTATCTTATATATTTTATGCCTACCATGTGCTTGTTAAAATGCTCGTGTGGGATTTAAGTTTAATCATGTGTTGAATTGTTTTATTGGTTGATTGAAGAGTGAGTTATGTAACTAAGTTATTATCTATGTCTTGATTGGTTATTTGTTCAAGTGTATTAAATTGCATATTACACTAGAATTGACGCCTCTAGTGTATTAAATTGCAAGTAACCACGAATTTCGATGTCTGGGCTCTTTGACAAGTTATGTATGAATCCCTCCAAAATACAATCATCCACCTATTTATATTGACAAAAAAAATTAATTTAAAATTCCGTCTTACCATTATCGCTTGAGCGGCAAAATGTGCTTATCGTCAAAATAAATCAGAGAGATTGTCATTTGTGAAAATTCAATTGAAACAAATAATATATGAAATAATTAAATAAAACTATAATATTTTTAAACAAGCATATCGAAAAATTGAGAACAAAACTTGAGAAAATTAAGAGAGTTGAGAGTTTAGAGAGAATAGAGAGAGTTGGATTTAAGTGAAAAGAATGAAAAATGACCTAGTATTTATAGAGAAAAAAATTATTGTTGGCCTTTAAAAATTTTAACCATTGCCAATGTTCAAAAAAACATTAGGGAAATGACCGTTGGAGGAAAGCACACCCGGGTGGATGCACTTTCACACGCTCTCTTAAAAAACAACCTATTGACGAATTAAAAAGAGGGCATATTTGTCTTATTTAGTCCTATATTTAATTCAATTCATTACCTTTTAAATATTGTTTTCTATTGCAAGGTTTAAATATATATGTTTAGAGTAAATAAGGATATAATTAGAGATAACTTACAACACAGTAACACTTTTTGGAATTTAAACAAAAATTTGCAACAATTATATTAAAAATATAATTCAAAAAGTAAATTCATATCTATTGAATGAGAAAAGATTTATTATTTAATATGAAATTTATTATGTTATTTATAAAATTAAAATATTAATAATAAATAATAAATAAATATAATTATATTAAAAAAGATAAAAGTCTAATCACGCAGCATGTGGTCATATTTTTTTTTTTTTTTTTTTTTTGAATTCAAAATTTGATTGGGCTTATTATTGAAATAGAAAAAATCCAACAAATAGACAAATGAAATCTAAAATAAAAGAAACAATCGGGCCAAAACTACTAGTCTAATACGGAAGTCCAACACAGAGGCCCAAACAATTAAAATGTAAAGCTTGCAGCGGAAGCCTCTGGAAAGGAAGTAAACCGCCACGACTTTCCCAATCAAATCACCTGCATCGCTTGTCCGACTAGTCACCTCGGTCATTTCGTTCATTAATGGCGAAAACTGATATCGAGGGGAAGATAATAAACGTTTCTGGCTGTTCATTTCCCATTTTGAATCTTACCCTCTCTCATTTCATCTTCGTCTTCCTCAATCTCGTTCCTTAACACTCTCGTCCTCCACCTGCTTTTCTGCATACCTGGGCACTCCGTTCACCAGGTAAAGTTCTTCTCTTCTTCTCAAAGATTCCGTAGCTAACAAATGGGAGACATTATTTGCTGATCTTGGGATGTACTCAAATCTTAGTCGATTGATTTTTTCCTTCAATCTGTGAATATCTTGTATGTAAGCCTCCACCATTGATTTATCACGATCTTTCCTATTGCATTTCTTTATGATTGAGAGTGAGTCGCCTTCTATAATAACATCTCCCCTGTTCATTTCGAGGGATATTTGAGTTGCCCATCGACAGGCGACTGCTTCAGCAGCAAAAGCGGACTCAACATCACTGTGGAGACCTGTGCTCATGAGAAGAACGCAACCATCCCTATCCCTGACAACAACCCCTGATGCCGACACCTTTCTTCTTTCATCGTACACCCCATTGAAGTTTATTTTTGTCGTCTGACCTGGTGGTGGCCTCAATTTTCTTCCCGATGAGATGAGTTCCTGATTTGTTGTCTTGATTGTATCGAGTTCTTTTAGATAGCCATGGACGAAAACCACTGTTTCCTGACTTGATCTGCTTTTCTTATTATGAATACAGGAGTTTCTGTCCCCCCAGATGGCCCATAGTGTTCCACAGAAGATCCGACATTTGTCCAAAGAGAGAGTAGAAATAACCTTGGTAAGCCATTTGATGAACTCTGCCTCTGAAAACATAGTGAAATCTGGATCTGACAACTTCCTCCAAACTGATTGCGATACAGGACATTCACGAAAAAGGTGGTTCATGGTTTCATCCTTCTCACTACACCTAGGACATAATCTGTTGTTAGTGACTTTCCTGTTTGATAAATTAACTCGTGTAGGTAGATAGTTCCAGGAGATTTTCCAGATTAGTAGTTTGATCTTCAATGGTAAATCAATCTGCCATAGTTTTGTGTAAAATTCCTTATAGAGGTTTTGTAAAGCATAAGCTGTAGGATCTATACTTTGTAATAGTTTATAAGTGCTCCGGACAGAAAACTCTCCTGACGGCTCACCATTCCACACCCGAAAATCCTCATGGGGACACAGCGCTAAAGGAGTTCGAAGTATCAGATCAGCTATTTCCTCATGAAAGGTATTCTCAATCAAACCTCTATCCCATTTCCTATCTTGACTGTTGATTAGATTCGAGACTTTACCAAGACGCAAATTAACATCATTTGAACTTGCATTAACATCACCGAAATTTAATTTAACATTTACGTAACCTGGAATCTATGCATCATCATAAACTGAAATGTTCACGACCATACCTACTCTCCAGAGAAGACCTTTCTCCAATGTAGTCTTAGTTGCTGAGATACTACGCCAAACATAAGAGCAAGAGTTTGTCAATCTTGAATTAATAAAATCACCATCGGAATAATATTTAGCTTTAAAAACTTTTGCTACTAGTGTACTCGGATGATTAATCAACCTCCACCCTTGTTTTGCCAGCAAAGCGATATTAAACTGTGCCATATTCCTAAAACCCAGTCCACCTTCTTCTTTCGAGCGACATAGTAACTTCCATTAACACCAGTGAATTCCTCGTTGGCTAGCTCCTTTTTGCCACCAATATTTAGCGATCTTATTTTCTATCATCTCACATAATGCTTTAGGCAGCAGAAAGCAAGACATAGCATAGGTAGGTATTGCCTGCAGAACTGCTTTTATAAATATTTCCTTTCCCCCTTGAAAAAGCAGTCTGGTGCTTCATCCTTCAATTCGCTTCACAATTCTATCAAGTAAAACCTGGAAAGCTTCTTTTTTCCGTCTTCCTACTACATTTGGGAGCCCTGGATATTTCTCTGGACTTGTAGAACTCTTCACCCTTAGTAGTGTTGATGCTTCTTCTCATTTCTCTCTGCTCGTGTTTGTACTATAAAAAATTGAGGATTTATTAAAATTAATACGTTACCCTGGGCATTTTTCATATTCTTTTAAAATATCCTTCAGAATCTTTGCGCCCTTTTCTGATGCCTCCCCAAACATTATATAATCATCTGCAAACAATAAATGAGAAATCTCTGGTCCTCTTTTACTCGCTTTGACTCCTTTCATCTGTCCATTCCTCTTAATCATTCTCAATAGAGCCGACAGTTCTTCACTGCATATAAGAAACATAAATGGTCTTAATGGGTTACCTTGGCGAAGCCCCCTCGTGGGTTGGAAATTTCTTCCCCTTTCTCCATTGATGAAAACCGCATAGGAAGTAGTAGTGACACATTTCATGATTAAATTAACCCATTTTTCTGCAAACCCCATTTTCAGCATCATGCTTTTAATGAAATCCCATTCCACCCTGTCATAGGCCTTGTTCATATCCAACTTCACCGCCATGTACCCTTTCTTCCCTATTCATTTTTGCTTGAAAGTATGCAAAATTTCATATGCTAGGAGCACATTGTCCGATATCAATCTGTCTGGGACAAAAGCACTTTGAGCCTCGTCAATACATTTGCCAATTACCTCCTGCAATCTATTTGCCATTGCTTTCGCCACTATCTTGTAAACCACTGAACAGAGACTAATAGGCCTAAAGTTAATTAAAGAAGAAGGATTCTGAACTTTTGGGATAAGCACTATGTTAGTACCATTAGCTGTTTCTACCCCCTTTTCACCATTTAAAACTCCCAAACAATACTCTATAACCTCATTGCCTACTATATGCCAGTACCTTTGATAGAATAAAGCAGGAAAACCATCTGGTCCTGGAGCTTTGGTTTGTCCCATCGCCTTCAATGCCGCTCATATTTCCTCATCTCTGAATGGCTTTACCAATTTTGCGTTTATCTCTTCAGAAATGCTACCGTCAATGCCTTCCATCACTTTATCTGGGTTCGTAACTCCCTTTGTTGTAAATGATTCTTTGAAAAAAATAGTAACTGTCTCTTTTATTTTGGCTCCATTGGTGATCTCCATCCCATCGTCTGTTATTAACTTGGTGATCAAATTTGCTCTTCGACGTACTGTGGCATATTTATGAAAGAATGCTGAATTCTTATCTCCAAGCCGTAACCAGTTTACTCTCGCTCTTTGTTCCCAATACATTTCTTCTTTGTCGATCTCTAAATTTAAATGAATTTTGGTATCGATTATTTTTGCCGTCGTCTCATTGTCTCATCGTCTCTTTCTGTATTTAACAAACTTTCGAGCTTTGTAGTAAGTCGCCTCTTCTCACCCTCCTTCTTGTTTCTATTAAAATGTGCCCACGCCTTCAATTTTCCCTGCAGCTTCCCTAATTTCTCCATTAGTGGATCCGAACTTGACTCCCATGCTTCCTTGATAACTGTTTCAATAGATTCCTCCAACGTCCACCAAGATTCAAATGAAATTTCTGTTTACCAAAATGTTCAGTAGCATGAGCTGTACTGATGAGAATAGGACAGTGATCTGACATTGAGTATGGTAGATGTTGAACACTCCCTATTGGAAATAGCATCATCCATTTATCATTAGCCACTCCTCTATCCAATCTCTCTCGAATGTTCGTCTCGGGGAGATTTCCCCTTTCCCACGTATACCAAGACCCAGAGTACCCAATATCCATTAATTGACAATCCTCTAAAGTGTCCCGGAAAGCATCCATCCTCCTTTGATCTCTCTGTCTTCCACCCTTTTTCTCGAAACCGAATAAAATCTCGTTAAAATCTCCGGCCACCAGCCAAGGCTGAAGATTCTCTTGACTTAATCTTCTCAGCAAGTCCCAAGCGGAATTCTTATCTTTTAAGTATGGAGACCCGTAAAAACCTGTGAACCTCCAATCATCTTACCCATTTTCTCCCCTAATCATAGCATCAATATGCCATTTCAAATAACTCTTTACTGAGACATCAATATCCCCCTTCCATGCTAAACATAATTCACCCTGGGACCCCTCTGCCTCCATATCAATTACATTAGTGAAACCACACCTCCTTCGAACCCTTTCCATACGCTTCTGAACTAATTTAGTCTCCATTAAGAAGACCATTTGGGGATGTTACTACTTAATTAAGTGATGTAACCTCCAAATCGCTCGTGAGCTCCCAACCCACGAACATTTCAACAAATGGTTTTCATTGCCAGCGGTCGTCTTGCCCATTGGCAGCTGCTGATCCAAAAAAGTTTGTGATAATAACCTGTTCCCCACCAGCATATGAAATCTCCATACTATCCCCCTATCAACCTGTACTTCGTTTTACGACCTTTTAACTACCCCTTTACCCATTGACTCTGAATTAACCATGTCATCAAATTCTGCTAAAAATTTTCTTTTACCCATCATACTCACATTCTTCTTTTTCTCAACACGATTCGTGGCCTCTATCCGTTTCCAACTTGACTTTTTGATAGTTTCTGCAACTCTTCCTATATCATCAAAATCTCCCACCCGTTTCCCTATTCCTTTCAAATCACGAATCTCCTCGTTCTTAAGTCCTTCCATCCAGCTTTCCAACACCCTGCCTGTTTGTCTTATTTCTTTCATAACAACAGATTCAGGTTCCTTTTCCCCATCCATATGATTGCTTAAATTTCCTGTATCTTTTTTTTCGCAAAAGCATTAAATTTTAAAGATTCCTTTTCCATTGCTTTTGATTTTGCTTTTAATAAAATAGAGAAAGGGGGATCTTCTTTGATTTTATCCTTTTTTTTCAGGTGTAAACTGATGGCAGTCGGTCAAACTATGGTCCAATCTACCACACTCAAAACAGAAGACTACAGTTTCTCATATTTAAAAGCAATCCATGACTTAACATCATTATCAGTTGACACAAACAGCCCTCTTCTAAGTGGATTATGAATATCAAGATTAACCCTAATTCTACAATTATCACCATTTATTTCTAATCTGATAATTCCACCAAAAGTACATCCAATAGCGTGCATAAGATCCTTCTTATCAAATTCAGGTAAAATTGGGCCAATTTTAATCCAAAACAGAGAAGAAGTAAGTTTAATACTATCCCTATCAATTGGATTCCGTAATCGTTCAAACAGAATTAAATACTTACGAAACAACCAAGGCCGTCCTTTCATGATCAGCTCCAAATCATCTTCCGAATCAAAGATGATTAAGAAGAGATTCTGCCCTGTCATTTGGATCTCAAACTTTCTCTTAGTTTTCCATATGCTCTTCAATTGTGCCCTCAGACTATCCGGATTAAAAGACTTCCTTGTTCATACTGAAAAAATTAGAGTCGGCTTTTTATCTGGCGCCACTATAGATCTTTTGATAGATAGCTGAATAAGTTCTTCTGCGAACAGCGAGATCTCCTCGCTGCTTCCCCTCTCATCGCCACCACCCTTCACCATCCTAGACTACGGTAGCTACCACCATCTCTAGGACTCTTGTGGAAAGCACTCTTGGTTTTCAAGAGGAAATTGAAATATGTTTTATTTGTTACTATAAATCTAAAATAAAATAAAACCAATAATTAATTTCACGTTCATGTGGTCATATTCTTAGTATAATATAAAACCACTCATTTTAGATCCATTAGAATAAATAGGGTTATAACTGTTATTTTAGTGAGTAAATAGGGGTAAATGCGGTTAAAATTTTTTTGAAGTTTACTTTCATATTTATATTATAATTAAATGTTAATAATTGTATTATAAAAATCTATAATAAAATTAATATTAAAAAAAGTGAGAAAAATAAAGGGGCACATCATCAAAGGATGACTCTTTAGATTTCTTTTAGGCATAATGATTCCTTCAACTCTCAAAAATTATAATAAAAAAAGAAGAAGAAGTTATTTTAGCTCTTCATTTAATATTTTCTCTTCTCAGCCTTTGAACTTATATTTTTTGTTAAATCACCTCAAAATAGATGAAAGAGTTAACGTTTGTTAACTTTGATAACGTGCTATACATGTAGATTGCCACGTAGGTGACACACCATCATTTAATTAATTTTTTAAAATTTAAAAATGATAAAAATATATTTTTTTAAATTTTTTAAAAAAGTTTTTATATATTTTCTAAAAAAAAATTTAATTAAATGCTGGTGTAACATTCACGTGTACACAATGTGAACAAAGTTAAAAAAATGAACTTTTTTATTATTTTGAGGTAATTCGACAAGAAACAAAAATTAAAAAAAGAAAAAAAGAGAGTAAAATAACATATTTGTAAAGTTATTTGTATTAGTTGGGAATATATTCAGATTTTGTGTGAACGCAGTTACATTTATATTCAAAACCTATTCATGTTTTACTTTTCATTTCATTTGAATTAATATATAAGTGTTGACATGTGAGTTCCTTAATTTAAAAATTGGTTTCTCTCTATACATTTTTTAAACATATTCTCTTACTTTACATGAATTTTATATTTTATTGATGACAAATCAACTTCTTATTGTATTCTATTTCTTTCATACTCATCCCAATAATTAGCAGCCATTCCGGAAGAATATTGATTTTCAAAGTTTGAAATTATTATAGCTTTTTCATGAAATTTGATGATGAATGATTTGACTGCATCCATATAAATATGTTATATCATGAGTAGTGAAATCTTTCCAGATTGTTTTTGGGGATTAGAAGGATGTTTTTTTTATCATATGATAATGAAAGGATGTCATCCATCAACATGCGATAACGGGTTTATTATTTACTTATTTTTTAAAAAAAAAATTGTCTAAGATTTTTTTTGTCAACTAATTTCAATTATATGCTAAAATAATTCTTTACATGTTAAATTTTAGAACGTAAATAAGTAGATAATTGAAAATAATGTTTTTGATTATATTATAATAATTTTTTGGCCAAAATATTATAATAAATTCACATTTTAAGAATATTTTTTCGGCAACTCATCTAGAAAAGCGATAAATTAATACCAATATAATGAATGATTATAAATGAAAATTGGACGGATATCATTAATAGAGGCAATTATAACACATGAATGGAAAGTTCATTTTTAAGGTAAGATTATTTTTAACAGTGAAATGATAATAAAATAATGAGAAAACAACGAGAAAGTAATTTTTTTTTTCCTTTTTATAAATTTGGGTCAGGTCGGGCTCAAGTCAAAAAATCTTATTTGAGGCCCGACCCACTTTTTAAACGAGTCTTATATTTTTGTTCAAACCCATTTTTTAGACCTATATTTTTATAATAAACTTTATTATTAAAAAATATTTAGATTAAATATTTAATAACAAAATTTAATTGATAGCTTTTAAATTATTTTTTGATTTATAATTTTAATTGAACTTAAATTTGTTTCAAATTTGTCTTACATATATTTTCTAAATATAATAATGCATATATAATATTAAGTATATATAAAACTTTTGTTTTGGAATAAATTTTTAAAAAATACTTGAAATTTAGGCTTTATTTTAGCTAAAGGTTAATCCATAGAAATATATATAAAAAAAAAGAGTTGATTTTATGTATTACTCTCAATACAACTACAAATAATTAAATCATAGGAATGTAAAACTATAGGCGGTCAAACCCACAATTCTTACACAACTTAATGGAACAAATTTACCCATATTCTACGGAAAAATAAAAATGTATTCCATATAAATATATGTGCTAAATCAAAATTTTAGTTGGGAAAAGTTAGTTACCTCTTTTGGTTCTTTATTGTTCTCTTCTAAGATTGAGGGTGGCTAAATCTCAAAAAGAATGAAATATGTCAAATAAATCCTTAGTTTGTAATGAATTAAACCTATCCTCTATCCTCTAACCTAATTCTCATAAAAGAATTGTTGTTTTGGTTCAATTAGATATCAAAAAGTAATTTTTCAAAAAGAAAATCAAGAGAACATAATAAATTTATAATGTTATATGTCGAAACTACTTTTTTGAAAAATGGGGTCAACTTTGATTTTTGAAAATGAAAACGAAACAACAAAGTCGCCACCAATCCTTTTTGATGACGTGTGATCAGGCCATCTCATAATTCAATCATTTTAATAAAAATTTTAATTTACTAAAACGACGATTTTTTTTGGTCTACGAAATCTAGAAAATGAGTTCGGGAGTCGGTTACGCACGAGGAAGGATTAGCACCCTCGTGACGTCCAAAATTGGTACCTAATTGATTATTTGGTGTCTTTATGTCGAAAGTTGAAAACTCGGAAAGAATTTAGAATACGATCCATTTTTGCATTAATGTATATTTTGTTTTGGAATGCTTAAATAAGTCGAAAATATATTGAAGACTTTCTTATCTCGAGACTATAAAATGTCACGTCCTGTAAGTTAGGACATGATATGTCGAATCCTTGAGAATAATTTAGCCTTTGATTTTTATTTGAAATCTTACGTGTTTTAATTTTTGAAAGGATATTCAATTATTCAAATTTAACGAGAAAAATCGAAACCCCGTAAGTTAGGGCACAATTTTATCGAATCTTTTGAATCCGAAACATTGCCTATTTTTTGAAATTCTTTTTTATGCATCAAACAAAAGTTAACATAGTATTCAAAATGGTATTTAGATTATTTGGGCGTGGAATAAAAAGGGACAAATATGTTTGAAAACAACTCATAACATGATTGTAGTTAAATACAGTAAAATGATAGCACGTTGAAAATATAACAATAATATGCTAAAGAAGAATATAATAATAGTAATACCATACTATATTGACCAGGATATAATTGTAGTAGTAATAATATAAAAAAATGGCAATGATTATGACTATAATAATAATAATAATAATAATAATAATAATAATAATAATAATAATAATAATAATATCGATAGTAACAATGTCAATAATGTATGTGTATGTAAAACACAAATGATATAAAAAGAGTAACAAACAAGTAAATATTAATAAAGTAACAATAAATGAAAAGCTAGTGACAATAAAGGCGTTAAAATAAAAATATAAATAATAGATAAAAATGCAATAAAAATAGAAAATAATAATAATAGTAGAAATGTAATAAAAAATAAAAATAAAAATAAAATAAAATAACAATGTGCAGTAAATAGAAATAAATCAACTCAAAAAAAAAAAACAACAACAAACAAATAAGATAAATAATAAATAAAGTAATATATAAAACAATAAAGAAATAAATAAGCACTAAACAAAATAACATATATAAAATAAATCTAAAAACGATGGAAATTAAATAAATGAGGGCCAAATTGAAACTAAAATGAAATTAAAGGCTTAAATCATAAAAAAAAAAGTCTAAAGGGCCAAATTGAAATCTAAACAGAGTTTTGGGCCAAAATTGGGAATAAAAATAAGGTAAAAGACTAGATAGTAAAGTGCAAAAGACAGGAAGGACCGAATGGGAAAATATTCCCCGCCTTCTGAAACGCACCATTTTGAGAGGACTGAATTGAAATGGAAATAAAATCTGCGGGGTAAATTCGAAAGAAAAAGGAAAACTAAAATGGGGACCAAATCGAAAATAAGCTCAAAAGTGGAAGGACTGAGGGCACAAATAGACCCTCAGCCCAAAACCACGCGGATCCTAGGCGGTTCAGGTCGGGTTTGTCCGATCCAGCTCAAAACAACGCCGTTTTGGCATTAGATCGCCCCAGATAAAACGGCGTCGTTCCACTAACCATAGATAAGCCAATTTTTTTTTTAAAAAAATCATTTTTCACTTCTTTCTTCAAAAAAAAAAAAACCAGCAGACTTCTCTTTTCTCTCTATCCCTGGCTCGAGTTCTGGTCACTCCCTGATCAAGATTCCGATGCCGGACCACCTCGTACGCAGTAGCCGGAAAACCCAAAATCCCCCTTTAGGAAGTCCATCACGTGTAGGACATAGATCCAAGGTCGAAAACTCTGAAAATCCACCCTAACTCCGCGAAGAAGCGAGAAACGTTTCGTTTCTCCTCCCTGTCAGATGCAGTTTTCGACGGCGAAGACCATCCCCTTCAGGTCTGTCTTCTTTTTTTTTTTTGTTATTATATCTTGTAAAATAAAAATAAAAATAAAAATACGCAATATAAAAATTTCACCTTTGGCTTCAAAAATTGTTTTCTCTTTGTATTTGATTTTTTTGGTTTTTCTCTGTGTGTTTTTTAGTTACATTGATGTTCATGGCTTTATAGCCGAAATAATAAAAATAAAATATATTTTTTCTTTTTCTTCTCTGCTGTCTGCTTTCACGTGTTGTTGCTTCATTTGCAGTCTGAAAGAGTCGCAATGTAGTGTGAGAGAGGTGTCGGGAGTGATGATCGGTGGTGCAGAGAGGCAATGCTCAAAAAAGAAACCCTAGGGTTTTTGAAAGCACATAAATTTTTGGGCCACTGGGCCTTTCCTATATTTGGGTTTGACATTTTTAATTTTGGGCCATAATTAGCTTATAACATTTGGACTTTGGACCGTTTATTATTATTTTTTATTTTGGTTGCTGTTTACAGCCCGGGTAAAATTGGGTTTCTACAGTTGCCCCTCTTTGCTCATTGTCGTCTAACGAGAATGGAGGAAAGACTTTTAAGAAAGACCAATTTTACTTAGTCTTGCCGAATCTTGACTTCTTGATGTTTCTTTTCTTCAAATAGCCTTCTTTCATCCCACCGCATCTCAGGGGTATGGGAATTGGTGCTTTGATCCACTCGAATGTAATTTCAGGGAGAAGAGATTTGTAGCTTCGATCTACTCTGCTGAAACTTCAAAGAGATAAGAATTGGTAATTTCAACCCGTTCCACTGCAATTTCAGGGAGATAAGGTCTGGTGGCTTCAATCTGCTCCACTGCAACTTGAGGAAGATAAGATCCGCTGTAATCTGTAGCTTTAATCTGTTCCACTATAACTTTAGGGAAATAAGATCCGCTGTCTTCAGTTTGCTCCACTGCAACTTCAAGGAGATAAGGCTGGTGGCTTCAATCTACTCCACTGCAACTTCAGGAAGATAAGATTCACCAATCTGTAGCTTCAATTTATTCCACTGTATCTTTAGGGAAATAAGATCCACTATCTTCAGTCTGCTCCACTGCAACTTCAGGGAGATAAGGCTGGTGGCTTCAATCTGTTCCACTCTATCTTCAAGGAAATAAGATCTGCTGTCTTCAGTCTGCTCCACTGCAACTTCAGGGAGATAGGGCTGGTGGCTTTAATCTGCTCCACTGCAACTTCAGGAAGATAAGATCTGCCAATTTGTAGCTTCAATCTATTACACTGCATCTTCAGGGAAATAAGATTTGCTATCTTCAGTCTACTCCGCTGCAACTTCAGGGAGATAAGGTTGGTGGCTTCAATCTGCTCCACTGCAACTTCAGGAAGATAAGATCCGCTAATTTGTAGTTTTAATCTGTTCCACTATATCTTTAGAGAAATAAGATCTGCTGTCTTTAGTCTGCTCTGCTGCAACTTTAGAGAGATAAGGCTGGTGGCTTCAATCTGCTTCACTGCAACTTCAGGAAGATAAAATCTGCCAATTTGTAGCTTCAATCTGTTCTATTGCAACTTCAGGAAGATAAGGTTGGTGCCTTCGATCTGCTCCACTACAACTTCAGGAAGATAAGATCCGCCAATTTGTAGCTTGATCTGCATTCCACAAAGATTTTCAGGAAATAAGATCCATTGTCTTGATGCTCCTTCCATCGCAACTTTAGGGAGATAAGGCTGGTGGCTTCAATCTGCTCCACTGCAACTTCAAGAAGATAAGATTCATCATCTTCAATCTACTTCACTGCAAAAGATCTATAACTTTAATCTGCTCTACTGCTACTTCAAGGAGTTGAGATTTGTGGGTTCACCGATCTTGCTACATCGTCCTCTAAGGGACATGATGTGTAGAATCGATTTTATGGGCTTATGCTTATGCCAAATGATTAGGATGTCATGATCAGAATGAATCAAATGATCCTAACTAGATGTGTATAAATGATATTTGCATGAATGCATGAGAATGATCCCTTTTTAATGTTTGGGTTGTCATTGCTCGTTGTTCATCAATGTTGTATCACTGAGGTGTTATCATGCCCTCTTTGCTCAACTGGTGTATTTGACAGATAATCCGAAGAAGTAGTCACAATTTAGACTCTTTTTCCTCAAATATTTCCAGCCTTTAGGTTTGGTGAGTTCTAAATAATAGTCATGTTTCAGGTTCTTGTACTATTTAGTAATATACAGAACTTTTTTTATGAAAGTATTATTAGTCCATTAATTGTTATTTCAATACAAATGCTTGAAAAAGATTATAATGATGGTCAAATTTGAAATTTATTAGGAACAAATTTTGGAAAGAATAAATTAATCCAAGAAAGCAAACATTGCTAAAATACAAAATAAATGACAGGAAAGTAGGTGCCCTAGATATCGCAGCATGAGCTTTTCTGCACAAACTTCTTGGGGACCCTTTTTGAGCTCAATATGTGTGTAGGGGATCTAGAGTACTCTGTTGATGCCCTAAGATGTAGCATACTTCTTCTTTATTAATTCAAGCATCGCAAGACTACCGCATGCCCTCTTTTAATCAAAATTTAAATTACCATTTACGGGTTTTTAATTCAAAACCCCTTTTGTCTCAATGCGTAACGTCTCTCCTTCTTGTTAAATCAGAGAAAGTGAGACTACCGCATGCCCCGTTTTTATTAAAAATTGAATTTCCTTTTACAGGTTTTCAATTCAAAACCCCTTTGGTCTCAAGATACCCTTTGCGGGTTTTCGCCTTGGCCACTCCTTTTCATTTTCTTTTCTTTTCTTTTTATCTTCTTCTTTTTCTTTCTTCTTTTTCTTTTTCTTTTTCCTTTTTTTTACAAAAATATTTCTTGATTTGAACTCATAGAATTAGGCAGGTCCTTGTTATCCCTCTCGGTCAAAATCAACGCTTTTCCAAAGAAGGCCTTCTTTACCATATAAGGTTCTTTCCAGTTTGGCATTCACTTTCTTCAGAAGTCTTTCTGTTTGGGAAGGATCCTTTTCAAAACTAGGTCTCCTTCATGGAATTCTCTAGGGCGAACATTTTCGTCATAACCTCGGATAGCTTTTAACCTCTTTTCTTCAATCAGGTTTACTTGATCATATTAAAATTAGATCTTTTCTGTTTTATCCAACTCGAACTCTGGCAAAACTCAGGGGAAATAAATCTCGACTTTAATGGGTAAAATCGCCTCTATTCTATAAATCAATGAGAAAAGCGTTGCCTCGGTGGGGGTCCTAACAAATGTTCGACAAGCACATATGCCAATCTTCATGAGTCTCAATCATTTTCTTGGCGATCTTTTTTTTGTTTTTTTTTACCGTTCATTTTGGGGCGATACGGTGTTTAATCTTAAACAGACTTCAAACTTCTGATGTCACACTGTTGTTCAAATTTAATGCATCGTCAGATATGATCCCTTTTGGGATTCTATACTGACATAGAATTTGCTGTCTGTCGACTTTGTGACATCAGCATATGAAGCAGCTTCCGCCCACTTAGAGAAGTAATCGACGACCACAAAGATGAATCGATACTTGTTAGAAGCTTTCGGCATGATTGGCCTACTAACATCCATGCCCCACATATAGAAAGGCCATAGAGATGTCATACATGAAAAGATGAAGGAGGCACAGGAATCTGGTCTCAATAAATTTGGCACTTATAGCATTTCTTGGTATAACTGATGCAATCCCCTTCAATGGTGGACCAGCAATACCCGAACCTCATGATTTGTCTAGCCATTGTAAAGCCATTAGTATGTGTTCTTTCTCTAAGATTTCCTTAGCCTTAATAGCATCCACACGTCTTAGTAGTCCAGGCATATCTTGATACGATCATGCGAAAACATCTTTGAATTCTTGGAATAACTCAATGACGTCTCGCTTTGTTTCTATGGTGATACAGGCTTCGATGTTCACCTCTTTTTCTTCTTTTAGGCTCACAATGACTCTTTGTAAGGTAGGATCTGTTTTTCGTCTTCCTCTACCATCCTTAATAAATCAGGAGATAGGTTACAATCTCTGTCATTTTCAAAGTCTTGAGATCTCTCTAGACACATATCTTGCTCAAAAGTAGATTCTGAGTCAGTAGCAGCGTCGCTCATGTCGTTGATATATAGGAACCTGTTGTAGGTATAAAGGAATATTCAAATAACAAATGAATCTAAGAATAATTATTTATGTGGTATGAACATAAATGAAATAAAGGAATAAAATAATATTTGCTCAAAGTGAGACACAAAAATGCATTTTCATTGAAAATATAGATGTTGAACATAAGCCTATTTCACAAAAAAGATTCTTATTGCTCCTAGGCTTAGAGCAATAAGCGTGTTTTGGACATTACTCCAAATTTGGCTCTAAAAAATACAGGGATCTCTTCCACAGTCCCATTGTTCAAAACACTCCCAAGTATGTAAGGGCAGATGCTTGGAAAATTCTATTCCCCGGTTCCCTTTTTAGATACGGCGTTAATGTTTAGATTCTCCGATATTCCTTCTGGGCTTTTGACATCTTCAAGGAATTCTAACTCTTTATTATCCATCAGGCTCTACACCAAAGCTTTGAATTTAGCGCACTCTTGGATTTCATGACCTTCTTCTGCGTGGAATTCATAATGGCTCCTCATCCCTTTGGGTGTCTCCTTTGAAGTCTGAATGATTAATCCCATGTCTATCATTTGTTTCAAAACCCATTTCCAATGGTGTTTTTACTTCTACAATATTCTTCTTGATTCTCTTCCCCGTATTCTCGATTATCGCGTTTACCCCTTTATCAGAATGGTTGGGTAATGGATTTGCTGCACCAAATGGATCATCAAATTTCACAATACCCATGTTGATGAGTCTTTTGATTATCTTTTTAAAAATGGTGCAGTTCTCAATCGAGTATCCTGTGATTCTCGCGTGGTGCTCACATTGGGCGTTCGCTTCGTACCATTTGGGAAAGAGAGGCTGTATAGGTTTTAGGTAGGATGGGGATATTATATGTGCATCAAACAAACTTTGGTACAACTCCTTATACGTGATCGAGATAGGCGTAAACCGGAGTTTTTCTAAATTCGGTCTTAGATTGGAATCTTGCCTTGGGGGACCTGATGGCTAGTAGTTGACATCCTTGGCTGACTTACGGTAATCTGCCTTGAATAGTCCTTGTTATACATACTCATATTATTCACCACATTTTCCCTCTTTCTCGAGATCTTTAGAGTATTGATTTGGGAGCTCCACTCTCGCCTTTTCTGTTTGTAATGATCTTCAAATTGTTTTGGGAGCTCTACTCTAGACTTTTTTATTTTTGCTAAATCATCCAGATCAAGGATGACAGGATTGATTGGATTATCCCCTGGACTAGAACCTGAACCTGTCGGGAAGTTCACCGGTGTCGAGGTACCAGTATGGTATCATGGTCTAATGTTAACAGATACCCTTTGTGGATACGTGTCTAGTTGTGCTTGAGTGTTTGTTGGGGTAAAACCTGAATGATAAGCGGAGTCCTCATTATTGTCCCAGGAATTAACCATAGGGCTTTTTCTTTTTTCTAACCCTCTAGCTAGTATCTAGGTTAACTGGCTCATCACGTTTCTTTGGAATTCTAGCATCTCATTCATCATATCTTGTTGAACTTTGGCCGATTGCTCTTGCATCTATATTTGTATTTGCTCTAATCTCTTCAACCTTTGGTCTATTACTTCAATTTTTTTCTCGTGTACTGTAACGATCTTCGATTGGTTGGCTCTTGTTGGTTTCTAGATTAACTGAAATAATTTTGTTTTAATTAGGACTTCTTCGTGAAATTTAATGCTATGATGCAATGTAATGCAAATGCATGAGATGAATGCCAAAAGAGGCGTTGACTCTGATTAAATTCTGTTAGAAAAACTTTACTAGAAAACAAATTTCTTTACATAAAACATATTACATTTACGGCCTTGCCCTAATACTCAAAGCGAAGACATCGATCCTTTTCTTCATATCCGGATGTTAAGATCAAATCCCGCGAATTTTCTAATGGATGCCTCTACTAGCTCCTTTTTACTTGATCCGGGTTGTGACTCATTGCTCACTCATCCTTGTGATGCTTGTTTGCTTTTTTAAGGAAATCAAGATATTAACGGCTCTCAAATAATCTTTGTCAGCTTGAATCCTCGGGCAACGAAGCAAAGTCATGTACTCCTCTGTCAGACCATCACCTTTCTCTCGTTGTGTTTACTCGGACCATATTCGGAAAGTTGCATTATCATCTACTTTATCAAGAAATCCATTTTCCATGACAAGCTCTCTATTTAATAACTGAACGTGAATTAACACCTCTTTTCTATGATGAAAATGCAATGCAATCATAACCAGAACAAAGAAATACGTCAGTACAAAAACATAAATAACAAATAGAGTACCTATTTAGATGACTACTAGGGGTTTGGAGTGGTTCTACCTAGGGTGGGCTCTTAGGGCTCGCTATATGGGGTTCGGTTCTAAAGCAAAGGTACCTGAGCTGGCAGATTCCTCGATCCTCACCCATTATAGGCTTATATGGAATGAGTTCAGTTCAGGGGAATACATTTCCTTATGGCTACACGGAGATGAAAATCTCACGAAGACATAGGTATGGATGTATCCCGAAAGCGATCCACTATCATACACGGAGGTGAAGACCTCACGAATGAATAGTTTCTCACTCCCACTTAAAAGGGTAAGATCGACCGATCATGCGATGCAATGTGCAGAAACATATCAAAAATTCAAACTAGAAAAGCAAACTAAAATGATGAAAGTCGTAACAAAGACGGATGAAATGTAACAAAAGGATCGTACATTTAAACCAAGTTTTTAATTTTCGACAAAAAGACAAAAAGTAATCAACTCGTGGCTTGACTATCTTATTTGGGTCCCTAGGGAGTCGCCAAGCTATCGAAATCATTTTTTTGAAAAACGAGGTCGACTTTGATTTTTGAAAGTGAAAACGAAACAACGGAGTCGCCATCAATCCTTTTTGATGAGGTGTGATCGGGCCACCTCATAATTCAATCATTTTAATAAAAATTTTAATTTACTAAAACGATGATTTTTTTGGTCTACGAAATCTAGAAAACTGGTTCGGGGGTCGGTTACGCACGAGGAAGGATTAGCACCCTCGTGACGCCCAAAATTGGTACTTAATTGATTATTTGATGTCTTTATGTCGAAAGTTGAAAACTCGGAAAGAATTTAAAATAAGATCCCTTTTTGCATTAATGTATATTTTGTTATAGAATGCTTAAATAAGTCGAAAATATATTGAAGACTTTCTTATCTCGAGGCTATAAAATGTCACGTCCCGTAAGTTAGGGCACGATTTTAATTTGGCCTTTGATTTTTATTTGAAATCTTACATGTTTTAATTTTTGAAAGGATATTCAATTATTCGAATTCAACAAGAAAAATCAAAACCCCGTAAGTTAGGGCACGATTTTATTGAATCTTTCGAATTCGGAACATTGTCTATTTTTTGAATTTCTTTTTTATGCATCGAACAGAAGTTAACATAGTATTCAAAATGATATTTAGATTATTTGGGCGTGGTATAAAAAGGGACAAATGTGTTTGAAAACAACTCACAACATGATTGTAGTCAAATACAGTAAAATGATAGCGCGTTGAAAATACAACAATAATATGCTATAGAAGAATATAATAATAGTAATACCATACTACATCGACGAGGATATAATTGTAGTAGTAATAATATAGAAAAATGGAAATGATTATGACTATTAAAATAATAATAATATTGATAGTAACAATGTCATTAATGTATGTGTATGTAAAACAAAAATAATATAAGAAAAGTAACAAACAAGTAAATATTAATAAAGTAACAATAGATGAAAAGCTACTGACAATAAAGGCGTAAAAATAAAAATAAAAATAAAAATAATAGATAAAATGCAATAAAATAGAAAATAATAATAATAGTAGAAATGTAATAAAAATAAAAAAATAAAATAACAATGTGCAGTAAATGGAAATCAATCAACTCAAAAAAATAAAAAAAAAACAACAAACAAATAAGATAAATAATAAATAAAGTAATATATAAAAAAATAAACAAATAAATAAGCACTAAACAAAATAACATATATAAATAAATCTAAAAATGATGGAAATTAAATAAATGACGGCCAAATTGAAACTAAAATGAAATTAAAGGCTTAAATCGTAAAAAAAAATGTCTAAAGGGCCAAATTGAAATCTAAACAGAATTTTGGGCCAAAATTGGGAATAGAAATAAGGTAAAAGACTAGATAGTAAAGTGCAAAAGACAGGAAGGTAAAAGACGCGATGGCCGGAAAACCCAAAATCCCCCTTTAGGAAGTCCCTCATGTGTAGGACATAAATCCTAGGTCGAAAACTCTAAAAACCCACCCTAACTCGGCGAAGAAACAAGAAACGTTTCGTTTCTCCTCCTTGTCAGATGCGGTTTTCGACGGCGAAGACCATCCCCTCCAGGTCTGTCTTTCTTTTCTTTCTTTCTTTTTTGTTATTATATCTTGTAAAATAAAAATAAAAATACGCAATATAAAAATTTCACCTTTGGCTTCGAAAATCTTTTTCTCTTTGTATTTGATTATTTTTTTTTTTTGTTTTTCTCTGTTCGTTTTTTGGTTACATTGATGTTCATGGCTTTAAAGCCGAAATAATAAAAATTCAATATATTTTTTCTTTTTTATCTCTGCTGTCTGCTTTCGCGTGTTGTTGCTTCATTTGCAGGTATGGAAGAGCTGCAGCAGTAGCAGAATGTGTCAAGAGTGACAGACGGTGGTGGCAGAGGCAGCGGCGCAAAAAGAAACCCTAGGGTTTCTGAAAGCACATAAGTTTTTGGGCCACTGGGACTCTCCTATATTTGGGTTTGACATTTTTAATTTTGGGCCATAATTAGCTTGTAACATTTGGACTTTGGACCATTTATTATTATTATTATTATTATTTTATTTTGGTTGTTGTTACCGCCTGGGTAAAATTGGGCTTCTACATTATAAAAAACAAAAGATTACGATCAAATCAGCCTTAGAGCTAATTTTAAACCTTAATTATTTTCCCTATTGCTCATAAATATTCATATTACTATAATAAAAATAAAATTTTAATTAATATACTAAAAAGAAAAGAAAAGAAAAGAAGGAGAAAGAATCAAACCATCTTCTTTTTCTTTTTCTTTTTCTCTCTTCTTCTTTAAACTTGTACATCAAATTCTCTTCAACATCCTATTACTTATTCTTTGTTTATACTTGTAGGACACGAAAAGCAATTTCACCAAGAAGAATCATATCAAAAGAAACTATTGCCTTTTAGCCAATAAATTAAACACAATTACATCAATACTCCTATATTTGATTAATTTGTTTGTATATTTGTACCATTTTAGACCCCCAATCTTTTTTGTATAAATAAGTGTCATTAAATATCCTTTTCAACTATCTAATATCTGATAATATTCAATTCGTGCTTACAATGCAAAAGGCTTGAAAAATATAGTCTGTAAGTGATAATTTGATGAAATCATATATTTCATGCATATTTTTTAATGTAACATCTTGGTTTGGTTTTTATATATCGTTCTATACTAATATTAATGATGTTTTGAAGCATGCATGTCGATGCACTCATACAAAGGAAACAAAGGGGTCAAACAAACATAGTATCGATAATATTTTGGTTTTTTCTCCCTCACTTTCAAATAGGTTGTTTTTCATAAGAAAATGAGGCCTTTGGCAGCTACTTATGGTGATTTGGCCCCTCCATATAGGAGATCATCAAGCAATCCATATGAAGATGGTAATTCATATCTAACTTCTATCCTTTTTTTTACCAAAAGATATTGAAACAGGGGAACTTGTAACAGCATCTAAAAAGGCTCTTGTTTCTAGTAAACCCCCTAGTGTTGTGTTAAAACTAGTTTGTTGCGCAACATGGCAGATCCGAAGGACGCATCAACCAGATATCTTCCATTATACAAAGCTGTGGACGGTGGTGATTTGGAAGCTACGAAGAAATTCCTGGACCAACATCCAGATGCATTGTGCAGTAGCCTTTCCACCGATGGGGACACTGCCTTGCACACTGCGGTCCTAGCTGGCCATGTAGACATTGTTGAGGAGTTGGTAGGGCGAATGTCTGCACTAGAATTAGCAGTTAAACAGAAATATGGTTCAACAGCCCTTAATTTTGCTGCCATCGGAGGAGTAACAGAGATTGCTGAGTTATTGGTGGAAAAAAATAGAAAGTTGCTTGAAATTCCAAATGATCATGAACAGATCCCCCTAGTGGTTGCTGCTCTATATGGACATAGAGATTTAGTGCAGTATCTTTACTTGAAAACTCCCATAGAAGAGCTTGATCCCACTAGTAAAAACCATGGCGCTATTTTTCTTACTGCTTGTATTATGGATGAATTTTACGGTACACAAAGAAAAGGATATTGCTTTTGATTCTTCAACAAAAATACCCTTTCCCTGTACTCCTTTGGTTCATTATTTCTTTGTTCCTCTTTTTAGATATTGCTTTGGATCTAGTTCAACGCTACCCGTTATTGGCAATCGCTGAAGACACTGATAAAGACACGGCCTTGCATATATTGGCTCAAAAACCATCAGCATTCCCCAGTGGATCTCAGCTTACATTTTGGCAGCGCTGGACATATAAATGTTGGTAGCTTTTCAGTTCAAACAATATCTATCTAGTGATCTATTCTTTACATTGAGAATTATCTGAGGTTGCTTTATCCATTCTCGATCTCAGGTATTCATCTAGATCCACAAAAGGCTTCTCTCATCGCTTCTGGAGACATCGAAATGCCACATGAAGGTCCGCCACATCGAAGAAGCTTCACTAAACGAGGTATATATAATATGTAACCATTATTGCTTTACGTCCATTTGAGAGATGGTTGAAAAACTAGTTTCATTTTTGCAGTACTTCACCGAATATCAGAAGCATTCTGGAAAGGCTTAAAACTTTGTGGTAAGAAGAAATCAGCTTTTTTTTGTATCAACACATTGGTATTGGATTCAGCCAAATAAATCTACTTCTTGCCTTCAGTCCCAGGCTTTACAAGCATATATGAGTTAAAGCTGACACATCTTCAAGCCAGAGAGCTTCTAACTTGCATTTGCCGAGAGGTACCAAATTTAGAAGATGAGATAAAACGAGACGCTGTCTTGAAAAAAGCATTATTCGAAGCTGTTAAGCAAGGGATTGTGGAGTTTGTGACAGAGATTATGAAGCATTATCCTGAAGTGGTATGGTTCTATGATGATAAAGATCGGAACATACTTTTTGTTGCAACAGCTGAACGACAAGAAAAGATTTTTAGCCTTATATATAAAATGGGTGCTAAGAAAAACGCTTTAGCAACTCTTTGGGATAAGGATTTTAACAACATGTTGCATCAAGCTGCGTTTCTAGCCCCTTCCTCTAGGCTTGATCGTGTGTCGGGTGCAGCTCTGCAGATGCAAAGGGAGCTTCAATGGTTTAAGGTGATTTGAATATATCTATATCTATATCTATATATATATATATATATATATAGCAACTTCTTTACAGGATTTAAATAATAATTTCAAATGCAGGAAGTGGAGAGTGTTGTGCAACCCAAGTATAAGGAGATGATCAACAGCCATTTTAAAACGCCCCGAGCTTTGTTCTCAGAGTATCATAAGAAATTAGTGGAACAAGGGGAGCAATGGACAAAGGAAACAGCTGAATCTTGTACTGTGGTTACTGCTCTAATCGTCACCATTATGTTCTCAGCAGTGTTTACAGTGCCTGGAGGATATGACAACAACTCTGGCAACCCAATCTACTTGAACCAGAATTCTTTCCTGGTTTTCATAGTATCAGACGCATTATCACTTTTCAGTTCCACAACTTCATTGTTGATGTTCTTAGGAATCTTGACATCTCGATACAGGGAAGAAGATTTCCTGCAGACTGTGCCTACAAAATTGATGGTTGGACTTTCCATGATGTTCTTCTCTTTAGCAACCATGATGATAACCTTTGGGGTTGCTTTGTTCATAGTTCTTCGAGACAGAATAGCATGGGTTTCCATTCCAATTATCTTGCTTGCTAGTTTGCCGGTTACCCTTTTCGCACTGTTGCAGTTCCCTCTTCTTGTGGAGATTTTCATTTCCACTTATGGACCTGGAATCTTTGACAAGCCAAAGAAAAACTTGTGTCCATCAGGTTCCACTCGCTCTTCAACTCGTTGCTTTCGCTAGCTAACTCTTTGTTGCTTACTGCGTCACCTAAGTATTACTACCAAGGAACGTGATTTAGGGGGCGTTATTTTAATTATTTTTTAAAAGGCGTTATTTTTTTTTTCAACTACTCGTTAATTTCAACATACAATTTCCTAATACTTATATAATTTCTGTAAAAAAAAAATTCATTTTCTTTATACTTTGATATATGTAAGGAGGATAAGTTGGTGTTTTCACATGTTATGATTCTAATGAAATGTGTTTGCTTGGAATGTGATTGTTAAGAATGTGATTGCCGAGAATATTAATTTACAACTTTTGATATTCATTGGAAGGTATTGATTAAAATCTCAATAAAGTTATATTATCACGTTTGGTTTACTATGTGCTTTCTTGATACTCTAATGACAATTTACAAATTTAACATTATTAACTAAAGGCTAATATTCATGTATTTAATTTTATAATACACTTTATTCTTAACAAATAATTAGATCAAATATTTAATAATAAAATTTAATTAATAGTTTTTTAAATTATTTTTTAATTTATAATTTTAATTGAAAGTAAATTTGTTTCAAATGTCTTGCATGTATTTTTTAAATATAATAATACATATATAATATTAAGGATATATAAAACTTGTTTAGGAATAAATTTAAAACAATATTTGAAATCATGTTTTGTTTTAGCTACAAGTTAATTCATAGGAATATTATATAAAAAAAAAGTTGATTCTACGTGTTACTCTCAATAAAACTACAAATAATTAAATCATAGGAATATAAAACCATAGGCGGTCTAACCCATAATTCTTACGCAGCTTAATGGAACAATTTTGTCCATATTCTACGAAAAATAAAATTTATTTCATATAAATATAAGTGCTAAATCAAATTTGTAGTTGAGAAGAGTTGGTTACCCTCTTTTGGTTCTTTATTGTTCTCTTCCGAAATTGAGGGTGGCTAAATCTAAAAAAGAATGAAAATATTTCTAACAAGTCCCAACTTTGTAATGAATTAAACCTAACCTCTAACCTAATTCTCATAAAATTATTGTTTTTTTGGTTCAAGTAGATATCAAAAAGTAATTTTTGAAAAAAAATCAAACTTATAATATTATATATATAAAAAAAGTTATGATCAAATCAGACTTAGATCTAAACTTAAACCTTAATTTTTTTTCTTATTGCTCATAAATATTCATAATACTATAATAAAATTGAATTTTCAATTAAAATACCGAAAAGAAAAAAAAGAAACACAATATAAAAAATGATTAAATATGCATATAAATAATAAAGGAAACAAAAATAGATGGTAGACTAAAAGGAAAAAAAAAAAATATTAGTAGCAAACAATATATGTAATTTGGACCTTTTCTATTACAAATTAATTAGCATCAAATAATCTTTTTCTTTTTCCTTTACCTTCTTTTAAGAGTTTTTCTCTAAACTAAACAAACATTTTAATATGATTGTTTTATAAACTCCACTAGTTTATTAGGTTATTCCGATGGCTAATATAATCTTTCGAATTCGGGTCTAAGTTTAGGCAGAATTGGGAGGTTACATTTTTTGCATTTTCTTGTGTTTTTTTATGGAAAATAGCTTGATCAACAGAAAATAAGTCATTTTTCTTATAAAATGACTTACTATTTTGAAAAGCATAAATCATTTTCCAGAAAAAACTCATTTATAGATAATTTTATTTTCATATAAAAATTAACTTAAGTCAAGTTTAATATTATTATATTAATTAATAATTTTTTATTTTTATTTTTAAAATATATAAAATTAATAAAATATTAATAGAAAATATTATAATTTTCAATATTATTAAACATTCATATTTACTTATCTATATTTAATCCTATAATAAATTATTTATATAATTTATTATTTTAATAAATTATTTAATAATTTTATTTTATTTTATAATAAATTTTAAAACTAATAATTTTAAATAATATTATTCATATATTATTGAAAATTATTCAATATTAATATTTTAACAATAAATATTTATTACAATTATAAATACATTAATACTAAATGTTTTGTAGTATAAAGGTTAAAATATGTCATAAGTCCACACACTCTTCACAAATTTGGAATTTAGTCCATGTACTTTTATTTTCTAGAATTTAGTCCTTCTACTTTTTAGATTCGAAAATCAAGTCCAGTTGTTAATATTGTTCAATTTTTTTGACAATTTTATCGATGTCACATTTTTAAACAAAAAATATTCACTTGGTAGTCATGTAACTAAAAAATGACGTTATAATTAACCTGAATTTAATAAATTATTTTTAATAATACTAACAGCTGAACCTGAATTTTGATATCTAAAAAGTAGGACTAAATTCCCAAAAATAAAAGTATATGAATTAAATTTCAAATTTATAAAAATCATGAATCATCTATTTGCTTTGGTTGTTTTCAATTTATGACTATTAATATTTTAGCTTAATAATTGAGTAATATTATATATTTAATTTGATGTATTTATTTATAAATAAATCATTGCAATATATGTAAAAACAATGTAAAATATATATTTATTGATATGAAATAAATTCAATTAAACAATGAAAAGATAAGAGAATCTCAAAACTTTTATAAAATATTTTCAGGAAATCTGTCAAAAAACATAAAATATTTTACACAGATTCATCCAAACACCAGAAAATAATAGTTTTTTTTCCAAAAACTAAGTCAA
Organism: Gossypium bickii; assembly: GCA_025503065.1. Classification (NCBI taxonomy): domain Eukaryota; kingdom Viridiplantae; phylum Streptophyta; class Magnoliopsida; order Malvales; family Malvaceae; genus Gossypium; species Gossypium bickii. The sequence goes on along the minus strand of CP106710.1, from coordinate 103,262,016 downwards.
TTTCTAAAAATTATTTTTCGAAAATTATTTTCAGTGAAACAAACAGACCTAAATCATTTCTTCTAATTTCATTTATTGCTAGTTACTCAAAATAAAAGCTAAAAGTATTATATAGTTGAATGATAAAAAAAGTTGAAAAAAATAAGAGTGTGTAATGTTGAATAATTTAAAATTTTTGCACATAAATTTATTTTAATTAAAATTAAAATGGAAATTAGGAAATTAATTCAGCTTTTAAAAAAACAAATATTTTAAATAAATGGTATCTCTTAATTCAAATGTAATGAGGAAAAGCCGAATTGAGAACCAAACTTTATAGTCTATGCTTCCTTTATGTTTCGTTCCTTTTTCAAATTAATACAACTTTTAAAAAAAAACTCAATATTTTAAATAAATAGCATTTCTTATGAATTAATTTTGAATTAAAAATTTAATTTTGTATTCTTATTAAAATTTTAAATGTTCGTATAGAACTTTTTTTAATTAATTATATGAAAAACATTAATTAGATATTTCATACCTTTTAGTAAAGAGGTAATTGATGTACAATTATTTCTCATTTAATTATATGGAAAAAAAATAAAAATATTCATAATAAATTAAATTAAATTTTATTTAGAATTAAAATTAATTTTAAAAATTTAAATGTTTGGAATGTCAGTTTGGGTTTTTTTATTATTATTACAAAATATATAAAAGATTTCTTTGTACATTACATTTAATTATTACATATAAATTAAAATAAATATACTTCCAAACCATTCTCTATTTCTCTCCAAACCTTCATTTCCTATAACTCTTTCGCTATTCATTCTCAGCTTTATGTATAGTAACTAAATTATTTATAGATTCATAAATTAAATTATTTAAAATCAGCATAAAAATTTTGTGTTAAGAATCAAAATTGAATTATATATACTAAATTAAATTAAATTAATAATATGATATTTACTTTTACTTTTAAATTAACTTGCCTAATTATAGTTTAATTTTAAATGTAATTATAAAAAAATTAAAATGCTTAAATAAATAATTTAAAAATTAGGTTTAAAATAATAAAGTGTTGTACCAACTAGTATGGGCTGGTATGCATCAGTATAAGTCAATATTGGCCGTAACGAGCCAAAATAACACCGATATAGTCAAAACGCACTGAAATTTTAATCAAAAGATCTCAAAATTACAAGACATAAATGTTATACAATGAAGTTCAAAAAAGAGTTGGTGAATAATTTTCAAGAAATCCAAATTTAAATTTGAGTTGCAAGGGTTTCGTTGATAATACTTGCTGTGAATTTGGTTCATGTGGTGTTGCATATCAAATTGTAAGGAATTATCCATTAAGTTTCCATGGCCGTAGCACCTGAAATTTCTTCCTTTTTTGAATGTATTTCTAGACTTATTTCATAACAATGTAATAAAAGGATTTACCTGCGACTGTTTTATCACAATAGAGGTCATGTAAGGAAGTTCTCCTACAATGAACGTTCAAGGCTTGCAAATGAAATTTCTGCTAACAAAAGAAACACCCTTACCTCTAGTCTGTCAGGGAGGTCAACAAACAACAGAATAAATGCTTTGAGAAGCCTCTCATGGCTAATAGTTTTTTGCAACTTTCATTGCTTCCATGACAAATAGTATGGGAACACGATTTTGTTCCTTTTGTTGGAAACTTATAAAATGATTTTCCTGCTATGATGATTTCTTCTCCTTCAAGTTTGATTTTCTTCAATAAGGCACATTAAACGAAAGAAAGAAAGGCTTAATCATGCCCCCCGGCTCAACATCTTTTGGAACAGGTTACTATGGTTACAATAATTCTTTCAAACTTGATAACAACTGGTCGGTGGGTTACTATGATCACCTGAAATTTGAATTTTCGGATTCTGGTATTAGCATCAGCCACCTTTTCCAAGTTAGAGGGAGAGAATGAACAGATGTCTCTGCAAAATATACATTATACCTTGTTTCTGATATCAAATATTCTTTCAAAAGTTGTTGGGAGTTCAATACATATAACAATTTACATAGTCTATAAACAAAAGATTGGTACTAAATAATCAAGTTCCCAGCTTAGTTTATATTTATTAACAGCCATGCAGCATATAAGTTCCAAATCATGCCCACTGAGCGGATCTATTCCTTGCGGTTCAAGTCTATTGCTTTCGGACTCGATTCATTGTCATTTTGGTATTGGTTATTGAGATCAAATGACCCCAACAATCCAGTCTTTCTCAATCCACAACCAGTTTCCTCTTCGGGAAGCTCTAATCTTTTAGCTACTGGTTGGTCAACACATATGCCATCACAAATATTAGTACCATTTCTTTTCTTTCCACTAACTTCATTGCTTGAGCCACTGATCAAACCCTTCTTTTCAGGGTAAATTTCCATAAAGTTAAATTCAAAGCAAGTATTAGATTTCCGTTTACAAATATTCTCATTCTTTGGTGGTTCCTCATCCTCCGTTCTTCCTGAGCTCTCAGAAGATGTCAATGAGCTCTCCCTGGAACATATAGTGCCTTTCATTGGCTTTCTTTCCATTTGTTTTAATCTTGAACCTCCTATTTCTGTCAATTCTGATAACGAAGAACTCGTGCAGCCGCTGTTAACCATTGAGACTAGTTGAGACAGTTCAGCTTTAGCAAGTTCTACACCCACTGAAGATGAGGTATACCCAGCCAGTGTTTCTTGTGCTTTCTTTAATACTGATTGTAAGTACTTTCCTTGAGCTTCTATTCTTAGTTGTAAATGTCTCTGGACCTGAAATGAAAAAATAAAAATAGCCTGATTGAAATGAGTTGATTCTATCAACTGAAAATCAGCAATTTAGGATTTGATTCAATAGTTGGTACCTCAATCTGTTCATGAAGCTTTCTTTGTACTTCCATCTGCATTTGGAGCGCCTGAGCAATCTTCGAGCTTCTGATTAACAAAATAATTAAAAAGTTACTAGAATCTGTCATATTATCATTTCCAAATCCAAATATTTAATCAAAAGATAAAGGATCAATGTAAAACTATTACTCATTCATCAGCTTGTGAGTTCCATCACTTGTGTCACTACTCAAATCCTTATTACCGCTCTGTATCTCTCTATAATCTGTATACAAGAATGAAAAGAGAAAAAAGGATGATATTGTTGTGAAAGTCAATATAATAGTCTAAATGCAGCCAGCAATGAATTCTTAATCTCACCATCTAGATTATCGCTGAGGCAGATTTCAGTCTGTTGGCTTTTCCCCAGTCTGTATTTCTGCAAGAAGAAAATACAGTCAAACCATGTTTTCTAGTATGGTTGTATTATATATAATGAAGAGAAATTGCCTGTAAATGGCTTTTGAGATGATATAAAGTGAGTCCAGAAATTCCTATGACCCTCATCAGATTCTTTGGGGTTGCTTCTGTTCAGAAACAATAAACACAAAGAAACATGAGAAAAAAATTTGACAAGATGATGATGATGATGATGATTAAGGTTATTTGCAAGTACTATACTTAACTGTCTGGCCCTCCAAGTTGATTGACAGCTTCAACAAATCTTTGATGAAGTTCAGGAGTCCACTTTAGCCTAGGCTTAGCATCAGTTGATAGAACCAGATTCATGTCTTGATTTTGCATATTGTGCTGAGCCAAGTTTTGTGTTGTGTAAGAAAGACAGGCAGAGGGAAGCAGAAAACTGAAACTCATGTGGGTTTTGATCCCTTTTTTTAAGAAGGCAATGCTCTCAATATGAAGCAGCTGTAGTTCTCTTTATAAAACTTGGAGTTGTTGGGGTGTCCTATGATCTCACTCCATATCTGGAAACATAGGTGGGGCTGTATTGGGGAGGGAATATATGCCATGATTTCTGGCTCTTCCTTCTATAATCTCCCCGTTTCATATCTACTTTTTTTTCTACTCTGACTTGGAAGGGGGTGAATGGAGAGAATCTCTGATGCATAAAAAAAAAAAAAAATTAACACAGATCATTGAGTCTCAAAAGGAGAGAAAAGAGGAAAAGTGCATGGTTTGTTTTTATCTTCAAACACACCACTTTTTTTTTTTTAATCTCTCCCTCCCTCGCATGATTCCCTTGTGGACTACAAAAGAAACCCGAATGAATTTTTATCTGATAAATAAAAATAAAAATCTAAACCCATTCAATTACCACCACTGTGAATTAGGTAGAATGAATGCTGGATGCAACTGTCCTAACACTATGACAAGCTTTCAATGAAAATTAAAACTAAATTGACAGGAAAGCTTAATTTTCCTTTTGGATGACAGAAAGGGAAAGCCAAATGGCCAATGTCATTTTTCTCCTCTTTCTTTTTTCTTAGAGAAGGGTGTGGTGTGACTGGCAGATTCTTTTTGTTCTTTGTATAGATGAAGGAATCAAAGAATCTAAATATTAGATTTAGGGACCCAGCTGGCCCTACTTTTTTCTTATAAAGGAAGTACCCTAGAAAAAGTGAATCAAATCAGGCCATCTTAATAGATAATACAACATAAACTGAAGTGTGAAAACAACCCCATACTCTAAATTCTTCCCTGGAAATTGAACCAAAAGTACGCACTATTCTGTAAGTTTATCCCATTACAGAAGAATCTCAGGCCCTTGGTATTTTTTTTCTTTTCTTTTCTTTAATACAGACTGTCATTAGGGCCGACAGCTTGATACATATAGTACTCTATTTGGTTTTTTCAACTTGAGTTTTACCTTATCAAACATCTACCACTATCATCCAAGCAGCATCTGAAGTAAAACTCAATACATCAGATCAGGTGTAGGCCAGCCTCTCAGACATGATAACTTGTTGACATATAATCTTTTGGGAGTTGGGACAGAGTTGTTTTCAGTATACTGCCAGTTGATTGGTGTAATCCCAATCTTTTGCTTCTTGACTCCCCTGATGATCAGGCTCAAGCAACAAATGTGGGAAAAGGATTATTCCCAGTGACTGTACAAGATGCCACTTCAATAGATACCAAAATTTACCCTGATGTTGGGGTAAGCTAAACTCGCAGATTCAGTTTCAATTACACAATGTTAAACTTGAATGAGGGTTCTCCTGAAGTGGTGGTGTAAAGCATAATAGCCCTTGGCACATATGTCACACAAGACAATGAAAATCAAAGCCCTCCTCCCTTTTCTATCTTTCGGAAAAATGTTAAGTGCAATGAAATGACAAAAAGCTTCACATAGTTTATGGGTGCACACTTTCGCCTAGCATGAAAGCAATCAACAGGGCCTTCTGCTAAAAGTCCTATAAAGAAAAATATTCCAAAGAGAATGCTAGCTTTAAAACTGTAACCCATATCCAAGCAGACCTGAAAGAAATGAAATTTCATACAAGCAAAAGAGATAAAGGGAAGCCACAATGGCCAACAAGAAATCATAAAAGTCAATTGATCTTCAGATTTCTGGGGGTTCGGTCAACAGTTAAAATTACTGGAATCAAAATCCAATGATTGAACTCCAAAGTATTGCCATCTTAGTGCCATACATACAGTTGGTCTGCTAAATTGATAAGCCATTTCCCAGGATTCAAAGACAAGGAAGATTAGATGCCAAATGTTACCAATGAAAGATCCCCCAATCAGTTGACTAACTACAATTTTATAATCAGTTAGCTGGATACAATTCAGTGAGCATAGAATGGAAGGTCCACTGATGACATTGTTACCATCATCATTCAGATCAACAAAATTTTTTAAAAAAAAATTAATAATGAGATCAACATGGTGGACCAGCAAGTGGTAGGTCCATCTTGACACCAACATGGGTTCTTCTTCCTGAGTAAGCATCTACTTCTCTCCCTTGAACTATAGAATCCATTAGTGGCAAGCTCATAGTCCATATTGGAAGAAAGGAATAAAATTATGAACAAGTTTTGATTTGATTATATGTGGCCCGAATGTTTGAAATACAAGAAAAGAAGGAAGAGTTATTGGAGTACCTTTCTCTTTAACCAGCTGCGGTACTTGTACAACCTCCTTTCTTGCTTTAATATATTCCATAACAGGTAAAGGAGATTCTGGGATGATGCCAAGCGGCCCCTGGTAATTTTTATGTTTAGGTCAGTAGCAGAAGGTCCAGTCATGCAAACAAATGTGGCCTCATCAATTATTATTCTTTAAGGGACCCATTAAGGAAGAAGATGAGAATATGAAAAGAATATGGCCTCAGGAATCTAGAAAAGAGAAACAAAAGGAACTAGTCGCCATCCAACTAAAAATAATGCAAATTTCAGCTGAGATATTGTATCATCCAACTGAAAATGACGCTAGCCATATGTCACAAATCAAATTGGCTTCTCCAGATCATCAGGGTGATTGATTATTTTAGAGTCAAGAAAATAACTAGCGTCAAACATCACAAGTTCAAAACTACAGTTGAATGTTTCTCCGACATGTCCATCACTAAATAAGGTGCAGCCCAGGAGTTAAAAAGGAGCTACAAAGACAAGCACGAACAGTTAAGCATTGCTTATAAATACACTGTTTCAAGCTGGATTCTTGTTTTGGTTGAGTTTAGTGGTATTTCATGTCGCTATCCCATTTCCACAACCACTCAAGCCCTGCTGCTTCTTGAATACTGTCTTCTTGTTTTATTTCAAATTTCTACTTCCACTTAGACAGAATTGTGGTGTAATACAGTGTTCTACAGCTTCAAGTCCATGTCCTTGTTTCTCTAGGGATGTGCATAAAGTTACAAAGGAAGAATAAGATTTGAAAAAGAAAAAAACAAAAGCAACAAAAACACCTGCAGAAAAAGGGGGATTGGGGGGGGGGGGATTCATTTACTGGAAAACCAAAGGTAAAAAACTCCACCTTATGCAGCCTTATAAACAATAAAGATAAATAAACAAATAGTCATTCATAGACATTTACATTTCAACTTGTGCAAGATGGAATTTTATCTCAAAGCCCACCATAGCTTTCCCTGGAGCTAGTTAAGTCCAAGTGGAGCCATTCATAACTATGCTATACTAATTAATATGATTTTTTTTCTTTATGTATAGAGAGAGATTAAGAGAAACCGTCACTATAATATCTTCCAAATTTAGCAAATTACACCATCGTTAACTCGCTAAACTACTGTCAGACTAGTTCTCAAATTGTATTCATTTCTTACAGCAAGGGATACAACACTGTCAGTCAAGAGGTACGGCATTGATGAAGGTTGAGAAAGTTATAAGCCTTAATGGTTACAGAGCTGAACAGACCAATATGTAGAACTACAAACATGTTCTAATTTGCTTCTCTAAAACGAAAAAAAGACTTGCAAGATAAATATATGATTAGTAAAGCAAATTCTAGATTCATTTTGCAGCTAAGCGTATACAAAGTTTTCTACCTATCTGGCTTAAATTGCAGCACATGGCTAAAAGAAACGGACTGGCTTTCTTCACCAAAGACCGAAAATATTGAAATTGCCTCCCTAAATTTCTTGGGGCCATGTAGGGGGGGGGGGTGGAACATCTTTGTCCAAGAGCCTACAACATGATTGATATAGACAAAGTAAATTATTCAGAAATATTCCTTCAAATAATTCAAGCATGTCATATCTGATGCAATGGTACATCCAACATAGACTGGGTTGACTGGACTTAACCCACTGCATATCTTGGTGTAAGCAATATGGAAGGAGATTGGAGACATAAGTGCTTTCCCAGAACTACACCAGTGAGAAAGAACATCATCTCATAGTAAGTTCATATGGAAACCTAATCTCTTTCAATTGCTAGACAGAGCATTTGGTAAAAATGTGGTTTTGGGAAGAACCAAGTAATTTAAACAATGGAATTGAGATTTCAATGTTATACAGAAAAAGAACAAAACAATGCGTAATAGTCAAAACAAATAAAGAAAAAATCACAGCTTTTTGGAGGTTACCAGTAAATGAAAGTGAAGAATTGTTGTCACATTTCTAAGCTATCTAATTGGTACAAATACAATGCTAACACTTGAGATTTGATAAAAAAGCAATAGTATCCTGAACCCATGGCTGCGTGCGAGTCATTGTTGGATCAACCATTAAACGCTCCACAAACATTTGTATATATACCTCGTCGCCATTGTAACTTTCTGAAACCCAAAAGCCTAACAGCAGGCCTTTTTAGACCTAATAAAGCCCATAATTCACGTCTGATGAACCGCACCATCATTCCGTGCCGCCAGGTCAAGTGCACCACTTGCTTGTGTTCTATTTCACCCACGTAAAAATAAATTATTAATTAGTGTGATAACATAAGAGAAATATTTATTTATTATTTATGTATTATAATAGCTAAATAAAAAATAAAAAATAGTTAGTTCACATTTAAACTTGAAACTAGAGAAAGATGAATAAAAACTCTTCTAAAAAATAAGATTTTTTTTAAATAAGTAAAAAAAAAAATTCCTTCTCTTTTTCCATAATAAATCATTTGAGTGACTAAAAATTATCAATTAAAATTAGTTTTATTACTAACTCATAGATTAAAATATGGTGTATAAATAATACTCTTATCAAATATAGCATTAGCTTTTTTACTAAAATGATATAAGCCCGATTTTATTTATATGGATTGAACAGTGCAAAAAATATACATTCACATGTCCCAAATCGGGTTTGATGGTGACGATTTGGGCATAGGGAATACTGGTAGGAACATGTCTTGTCCCTGCTAGGTGCAGAGGTCGAGGAGGCCTAAATCAACACTAATGATGATAATTTGGGCTTGCTCGAGATGCAAATTCCTTTGCACTTCATAAGAACAACCCTTATTCCCATCTATAAAACACCACACAACCCCTAACCAACCCAATAATAAATCTCACCTTAAACCACTATATAAACCCCCCAACCTAAACTCGTCCATCAAAAAATTCTAAAAAAGCCAAATAATTTTTTTCCAACATTAAATTGAAAGAAAGGTTTAAAAATCTAGCAATTTACCGTAGGATCTCCCATTTAAATTATAATTAATTACATAGTAATATTATTTTTATTAGCACTATTTAATTATTTAATTAATTATGATTTGTTTTCTTTTTTGAATTTTGTAATTCTCAAATAGAATTTGTAAATTATTCATCAACTATAATTTTTTTATATAATATATTAAGTGTAGTTAATAAATTTTTTTGTTATATTTGGTAACTCTCGTATATAGAGTTATTTTGGTATAATTTTCATAGTATTTTAGTAGGTAATTTTAGTGTTAGGTTAGTTTTTATTGCATTTTATAGTTTTTCAAATTAATTGTATTTTATTTAAATTTTACTTGTTTTTATTATTTTTAGAGTTAATTCGAATTCACTTACTATTTTTCTTTCTTTTTGTAGGTATCAGATGAAGGATAGAAGACTCGAAGCATAAAGAAAAAAAAAGGTAGTGAAAAGAAGTCTTTCGCTCCACCAGATTTGATTCAGTGCGGGCAGAGCATATTCTTTAATTCAAAAATTTTGGCAACAAGCATTTCGCTCCCCCCCACAACTTATGCATGTGAAAGAGCGACATGATTAAAAACCCTAAAAAAGGGGTGATGAGATTTAAGTGTAAGAACTTGTTTTTCACGGGTGTTAAAAAAATTGATTATGGGCTGAAATTCCTAAACTGGGCCTACCGAGAAATTAAATCTGAAGTTTTTTAGAAATGGGAATGATAATGGTTTAGAGATTATTAGTGGGTAATTAGTCAATAGTTAATTTTAAGAAGAGATTAATTTAATAGAATTACCAAATGAGGCTGGTAGACTGAATTGTAAAGTTAGTAAAATAAGAGAGGTCAATGTGGGAAAAATGATTTGATCTAGAGAGGTCCTTATGTAGTAACTTTCCAAGGGCGTCCTAGCAAATTTCCCATCTTTGAAATTAAAAAGAGAGGAACAACTTTTTCCCTTCTCACGAAAAAGGGAAAAAAGGACTATAAAAAATTTCCTAGGTTGCTCTCCAATATTTTTCGACATCCTTTGATTCTCTAATCAAGATTCCAGCATTAGTAAGTTTTTTCTTAAGTTAAATCGTAACTTTTTTTTTTTATCATTAAACATGATTTTTGAATTTTTTTCTCTTTTAAAGAAATTTTCGTTTTAGGGATAGAAGGCTTTGATTTGTTTGTTTCTTATTGTTTTTAGGTACTTTTGATGAAGATGAGTTTAGAATAGAGTGGATTAGTTAAGGAATACATTAGAAAGAAGTTTCGATTATAATCGCGTGAATTGCCATTATTGAGTGCTTGAGAAGTATGGAGGGAGATGGCGTTAGGTTTTGAGTTTTAAGTAAGTTTTGGATAATTAAGCATCCCCAGAACATATTTTTGTTGAGAAAATTAAATTCAAATGAGAAAATTTTGAGTTATGTGAATTTCGAATAAGCTCTAAGTAGATGAGCTTAGGCAAAGTGAATTTCATGTTTAGTTTTTAATGAAATTATTGTTCAAATTTGTATATCTAACTTGATTTTAACGTTTGGATAATGGTTGTAACGAATGAGGTGGCCAAATCTTCTAAGGCTAAAGGAAAGGAGATAGTTGTCGAGGAGTAATGAGTTCCGGTTTGTGCTAGCTATATCGTTTTCACAATATAAGTTTACTAAGTATTTAAGCCTAGTATTGTGTTGTGTTGTGTTGTCGATTGTATTAAGTTATATTAATTGAATTGTTTTCATGCTTGGATAATAATGATGTGTGATTTAAGTAAATGCATCAACTAGCTGAGTTTATTTCGATGTTTGATTTTTACTTGTTAATTGAAGAAAGATTTTGATTTTGGATGATGCAATATGATATGCATTAATACATAAATCTTTATTAAACAAAAAAAAAAGTTCAGATATAGTTGGCATGTCATAGGATGTGTTATGTATCGATGGGAGCATTTGTCACTTGTGTACAAATTATTGAGCACTTATGCGTTTATTCATATTTTGGCACTTGTGTACATTTTTGTGGAGTGTTAGGGGAAAACGTATTTGCACGTATTGAGTTGTCATGCTCATTGGTGTTTGTGTGCATTATTGTAGAGTGTTAGGGGTTTCATCTGTGTATCTATTCTTGGATCTGTTAAAAAGGGTTGTAAATTCATTGAGAATATGTGTTAAACTAGAATATTGTTTTGATTTTAAGCCGAGCATGAGGTATTAAATCAGATGGATATAATTTGTAAAATTGGAAAGATCATGGTAGTATTTCAGGTATTGGGTAAGTGTCTTCAAGATGTGATGCATGATGATTTAATGATAATTCATCACTTATTTTGAAAGACATTAATCTTAGTGTGCTTAATTGCTTAATATTCTTATATTTCCAATTTTCAATTTTTCTAGCACTATTGAGTTTCATTACTCAACATATGAATTTGTTTGTTACCTTGTGCAGGTTAGAGGTCACTTTGAAGGTTTTTCGTGGGTTTCCAACGTCAAGAAATTTCGGTACTTAACTCACTCTAGTGATCGTAATATTTCTTTGAATTGATGGAATAAGGTTGCATGTACCTAAGTCTTATGGAGCTTTGTGTGTTTCCATTCATTGATTTAGATGTTTGAATGTTGTGACTGTTTGGCATGAATGTCATGTAACACCCTTTATCCATATTCAACGCCAGAACAGGGCACAAGGTATTATCGGGCCTACCACACAAGCATTATCGCAATTCCGAGACATAAAAGTTGCACCCAAATTAAAACCATCCACATTCAATCATAAAGTCCCTAATACGAGCCTACGAGGCCCAAAACATGCATTGGAAGTGGTTCGGGACTAAACTGAGGACTCAAGAAATTTTTACAAAACTTAGAAATTTTTTGCTAACTGCAGGGCTCACACGCCCGTGTGACCCTGGGACATGCCCGTGCTTCAGACCTTGTTCAATTTAGGGTGCTCTCTGACTTGTGCCACACGGCCATGCCACACTCCCGTGTACTACGCCGTGTGCTTATTTAATTTAATTCGAATTAAGTGCAGGTTTCACACGGCCAAGACACACGCTTGTGTTCTAGGTCGTGTAGCACACACGGTTGAGACACACGCCCATGTCTCTACCCGTTTGCTATATTCTGGACATTCTGATTTTCAAAATTTAGGTGCAGGGGACACACGGCCGGAACACATGCCTGTGGGACAGACCGTGTGTCACACATGGTCTAGATACACGTCCGTGTGTCTACCCCTATGGACAAAAATAAGATTATTTACCAAGCCATTCGCCACCCCTTTAATGCACACACAAATATAACATAACATAGCACCAATTCAAGCTTATACATACAACCAAATCATCCACAACCAAGACATCAACACATCATTCACATGCTAACATCTATCATACATAAACATCACATAACTTATCAACTCAAATCATGCATGTTTCCACATTCATGAAAGGCATCATCATATGAACTTACTTATACCAATATTAGCCAATTTCAAATGGCCTTATACAAAATGAACTTCTAACCAACATAAGCCAACACATTTGGCCAAATTAATTATGACACCCAGCAAAATGACCAAGTCCCCTATATATGCCATAACTCAAAATGTTGAATTCATTGATACAAAAATAATTGTTGATAGTGTGTATGGATCTCCGACGATCTCCAAACCTCGAGCTAGCTTGGTGACACTATAAGATAAGGGAAAGAAAGGGGAGTAAGCTATATAGCTTAGTAAGTTCCTATGCAAATAATAAGCATTATAACCACACATTTAACATACAATTAACATGATAAAAATTAACATAAATGTTATTAAAATCTTATAATCATAACTTACTCAATCACCACCTTACCAAGGGTTCATCACATATCGAGCTTATTACTTATGAGTTTTACGTACATACCTGTTCCAACTCGCATCATAGCCATATTCTTTCATAACCTTGACATTCCCGTTGAACACCCAGCATATTAACGGATACTCAAAATTCTTGTACATAAGTGCCATATATGTAGCTAAAGCTACCTCATATCTCTTAATACATATAGGCTCACTTTCGAGCTATTCATGGGCCTGCTCACACAAACTGCCAGTCAGGACATAGCTACACAGTGCTGCTCACACAAGCTGTCAGGTATCCGCAACACATGCCGAACTACCCAGCCACCGGTAGGATGTACAAGACCAGCACCTGGATCACATAATCACATATACACATGGGTTCCTAGTGACATGTCACTCGTATCCTATTCTATTCCTAAGGTTCAACCGGGATTTCTCGTTTGTCGAAACTTTGTCGAATACGTCCAAAAAGTCAATCACAATTCATACAATATTAAAGCATTTAAAACATAAATATAACAATGCATTATTTACATATGAACTTATCTCGGTACAAAAATAGTAGAATTGGACCTAATCGTCAAACATTTTATTTTTCCCCCGATCTAGGTCCGAACCTCGTTTTTCTTGATCTATAATAGAAAATTTAACTCATTTAATACTCACATTATTCAATTCAGTCCAAAAATCACATTATGTCAAAACTACATTTTTGCCCTAACTTTTTAACAATTTACACTTTAGTCCCTAGGCTCGTAAAATGAAATATAGTCAATTTCTTCAAAACCTAAGCCTAGCTAAACCCTTTTCATACTCATAAAATCCCATGTTTTTCAGTAAATCACACTTCTACTACATAATTTACAACTTTTACAAATAGGTCCTTTTAGGTATTTTCATCAAAATCACTTGGTTAATGTTGTTTATCCAACATCAAACTTGCATAATCTACCATTAGACATCAAAATACACAAAGATCTAACATGGGTAAAATTTAGACTTTGATTTTCTTTCAAATTAGTCCTTGAAATAGCTAAATCAAGTTACAACATTCACAAAAACGTAAAAATCATCAAAAAATGGGATAAATACGGACTTACAATTAAGCTTGGAAGCTTGGCCAAAACCCTAGCTATTGAGACCCCTTGAAATTCGGCTAAGGGACTAATTTGATGAAGATGAACATCTTTTATTTAGTTAATTTTGTCTTTACTTACCAAAAGACCAAAATGCCCTTAATGCATAACTTTGATATTTCACCTAGCCATGTCCATTTTTGTCCACACCAAAGATAATGGTCTAATTACCATTTAAGGACCTCCAATTTAAAATTGCTATGAACACACATTTTGCACCTTTTGCAATTTAGTCCTTTTAACTAAATTGAGTGCCCAAACATCAAAATTTTTGAACGAAATTTTCACGAAATCATTCCATAAAACTGTAGACCATAAAAATATAATAAAAATGAATTTTACTGCATTGGATTTGTGGTCTCAAAACCACTGTTCTGGCTAGACCCAAAATCGACCTATTAAATGTCAGTTATATCGTGGGTAATGTAATAATTCTCAAAATGAACAATGAAGCTTGCTTGAGTTGAAATATACATGTTCTAGTGTTAGAAATCACTTGCTTATCCACAAACTGATGTAGTGTGCTAGTTGTCGTGATTTTGCATGTTTAGATGATGGGTATGTTAGAAAAATTCGATTAACAGAAGTTTAAAAATTTTCAAAATCAAGTCGGTCTGTGATATTTATAGCAATAAACTTTTTACCGAAAAGTACCTGCTCTTTGCGAGATGAATTCAAGTTAATCTTGACTTTTAACTGAACAACTTTCTCCACTATCCTCATACCCCAAATTGCATCGAGTGTGAGCTTGAGTAACATGAACTAAACACAAAACAAGAAACGATATTATTACTTTCAGTAGGAAAGTAATTCTCTTAATAAAAATTGATAAAGATCGTAATTCAAAAAAAAAAGTAAATTTTATTCTAAGGAAATAAATTACCACTATTTTCTAACAAAATAACAATAAATTTATATTCAAAAAGTGTGTGTATTAGGTCAATAAATGCCATATATATATATATATAGAGAAGAATTTTGGTTAAATAAGACATAAACAAATTATATTATTTAAATAAAAAACACACTTCTACTATAGGTAGAGTAGGGGTGCGAGGCACACCTTAGTAAAGTAGGTATTTTATGTATTAGATCCAGTTACATGTACTTCCTGAACTTTTGACCCAATACTTTATAATTTAATCCAACCTCATATTTATTTTCTATTTCTTAAAATAAATATTATTAATTTAATTTAACTAAATTAATTTTCCAATTAAATAATATTCTCCACCCAATTCTAATTTCATTAAAGTCATGACAACTTTACCATAAAAGAATTTATGAGGAAATATATTTAATTTCCTTATTCAATGTATTCATAATTACTTATTAATTTAATACTTAAATGTAAACTTGGTACCAGAACTTGTCCATTTCTCCCAAATTGGTAGTTGAGATTTTTTTTTTTTGTCTCAAGTTGGTACCTGAATTTTCATTTCGTCCAATATATAAGTATTTTTTTGTAAGGATGTTAAGTTTAAGACATGTGGCTTTATGAAATTATGACACATGTTAATGATGATGTCAGCATCTAAAATATTATTTTTGATTATTTAAAAAATCTAAAAATAAATTAAAACTTAAAAAATTATAAATAAAAAAATCATAAATATTAAAAATTAAAAAAATTATAAACTAACAAAATTACCAAAAAATTAAATCAAAATAACATAGGTAAGCAGTTCGAATGTTTAATAAGTTCATAGGTATTAAAAAGATAAACTTACCTCGATTTACAATTAAACATATTATACTAATTAACTTGTCATTATATTGCATGTATCATCTATTCATCATATAACCATCTGAACATTAGGCTCATAACATTTCAATTTAGTACTATTCACATTTAACATACTATTCAATTTAGTACCATACACATAGATTCCACAATTCAATATAATTTGTATCATCTATTAATCATATAAACATTTGAACATTAGGCTCATAACATTTCACTCTCATTTCTTTTTTTCATTAATCCATTAGCCCAATGAACTCTAATAAATAGATTCGGATACATGGGTAACTACAACACACCAGATTGCTCGTCAGAGCAGTAACTACACCACACCAAGGCACTGGAACGACGAAAATGTGCAAGTGTACACAATCGCAACAAGTAATAAAGTGACAAGTAAATGTCGAGTTATTGTACCTACAGGGACTATGAAAAGAATTATTTATGAATGCAATTTAAAACACTTTGGTGAAGAAAAACAATTGATTTAAGGAGGTGATTAAAAATTAGGATTTTAACTAAGTAAAATAAATAAAAATAAAAATAAAATAAAAGTTTCAATGCACGATTCAAAAGATGATTTTTTTAATTACATTTCTTAACTTAGAATTATTAAACTCATGTTCATGTTGTTACGACTGAATTCATGGCAACTCGATAATTAGCTAACTAATGAACATACTCACCTACAAAAATCTATTTATCTCTTGACTATATCTCTATGTCAATTCAACCGATTAAACAAATTTTAATAAGCAAATGTGTTAATGCGCATACATACTTATGAAATTAAAATAATCTCTTGTACATATCTTTATGCCAATTCAAAAAATTAATTCAATCCCATAAGCACATATAAGATTATGTGAGGTAACAATGTATTTCTACCTTGAAACAGTTTAATCACAATAATCTTGCAAGTTATGCAAGGCTAATGTATCGTTAGATACCGTTGCTAATTTAACCCTCAGCTACCTTAGATGATTAAACATGCACTGATTAAGTATTGTGTCAATTAATTACAATTTCAATTCGTTTAAATAATTAATTCATTAGTTACCTTACAATTGTAATGCAAGAATAACTTAGTCATGGTTTTACTTAATCAAACATCTTATCGAGACCTATAACAACACAAACACAATTTTAATAACTCAAGTAGACGAAATGCAATCAACCTAACGCAAATTAAATTTAAGCCATATTAATTAAATTAAACATGTTCATCATAACAACAACAAGATTAAAAGGATAGGGAACAAGAATCAAATCTGGTGTTTCTCTGAGGCTTGACTAGTTTGCTCCACTCTTCCTTCTCCGTTTGTTCTTGTTGAACTGAGGCTTCCACTAACACTTGAATGCTGCTCCAAATGGTGGTTGAAGGACTCTTTTTCAAGAGGTGAAGTAGGCAAATGAATAGGGGAATAAAATAAAGAACAATGGAAGGGAATGAAGAGAGAAAAGTGAGAGAGAAGTTAAGAAATGAATGAGTTTGAGATGTGTTTGAAGTAAGCAGCCAAGGGGGTATTTATAGGTTGAGAAGGCTGCTAAAAATAGCCAAAATCAGCAGCCAAAGACTCTCCCCATGGCTGGCCACACATGTTGCATGTTTGAAGATTTCAAACATGCTATTTTTAGGTAGGGGCAAATCTTTAAAGGCATGAACAGCGGAGGGGTTTGAATGCAAATTGAAAGAGTCTTCAAAGGCCATTTTGCAAGCCAAATAATCAGCCAAACAAGCTGATTGGGTCAGAATGTGGGACTGTTTTGGGCTGCCCAGTGCTCGGTTGGATCGATTTTCTCGGTTCAGCTCCACTGTGCCCCTTTTCATAATTAATTAACAATAATTTATTTAGCCCAATTAAATTGGATTAAAATTAAAATTAATTATATTATGAATTAATATTCATAATTTGGATCATCTTCGGCTGAAAATATAATTCACCTTTATGCTTCAAAATTGCTTCTCAGTTTTGTGATTCTAGCAGTGTCTGTCAAGTTGTTTTTTGCCTTTTGTGCAAATCTGTCAAAAATAATCAAAATTAATTATAAAATTAATTAAAATTCAACATGTTAACAATTTAAGTAAAATTTAATTATTTTATAATAATTATATATGTTTGGACAAGAATTTTACTGGAACTGTATGAATATAAGTTAAAAAGGGCATGAAAAAGTGTGTATATTTTCGTCTTTCCAGGCATCGAAGTGCAAAGCCCGTAGGCAACATATAATCATATAAAGATACGTCCCTCCACCACACCAGAGTCTCTGTAGAGACATATAACTCAGTAATCTGCAATAAATGTTGGATTCTAGTATAATTAATAATAATTCCATACCATCAGATATATCCCGTACCAGCATTGTAACCCTTAACCCATATCCGTCACCGGAATAGGGTTTTGGAGCATTACTGGACTTATCAATTAAACAATCATACGATTTTCATATCCAAATAAATATCATTCAAATACAATCGTATAGTCCCTAATACGAGCCCTTGAGGGCTAAAACAAACATTAGAAGTAGTTCAGAACTAAACCAAGAACTCAAGGAAAATTTTTGGAAAATATAGAAAATATTTAAAATATAGGGGACACATGCCCGGGTGTCTCACAAGGCCAAAGACACGCCTATGTCACAGGCCGTGTGGACATTCGAAATGGGATCATATGGCCGTGTCCCAGCTCGTGTCCTACCCCGTGTAACTCACTGACTTGGGTCACATGGCCAATCACACGCCGTGTGATTAGCCCGTGTATCCTTCGAAATGGCCTCACACGCCCGTGTGCCAGGCCGTGTGAAAACTAGAGGGTATACTGATTTATGCCACATGGCCAAGTCACACACCGTGTGTTGGGCCGTGTGGAGCTACTGACTTGGTTTCTAAATAAGTACCAGGAGACACACGGCCGTGTCACCTTGCCATGTTTCACACACGGCTGAGACACACGC
This sequence comes from Gossypium bickii, assembly GCA_025503065.1. NCBI lineage: Eukaryota > Viridiplantae > Streptophyta > Magnoliopsida > Malvales > Malvaceae > Gossypium > Gossypium bickii. Next base: position 103,243,430 of record CP106710.1, on the reverse strand, counting down.
CCGTGTGGACAAAAATAGGCTATGTTTCAAACCACATTTCTCACCCAAAATGTTGTCAACCGAGGTTCAACAATGCATAAACAACCAATGCATAAATAGGCACTTATACCCAACCAATTTCAAACCAAAATCATATACTACCAATACCAACAACCAAAATGCTCATAAGTATCCCAAATAGCCATTCAAATTGATACCAATTTCACATCAAAAAATCACCTAAATGATCAAACTCACCTATTAGACTTTGTGCCTAAATCTACATGCATACCACATTATGAAATTCAATCATTTTGTACTAAAAATACCAGTTCACAACAAGGCATTCACATAGCAATTATAAACCAAATATCAAAGGCCATTTACACACATATATACATAACCAAGTATACCAAAGTCACTATAAAACATAGAAAAGTAAACAGAGTAAGCTATTAAGGTTAGTAAGCTTGTATGACTTATAAATATAACTTACCATTCATTCACAATTTAAGTAATCTAAACATAATATGCTGCAAATCAACTTAATCACATAGCTAACATATATTCATCCACATAGTAAATCATGAAACTCACAAATTTCATGGATTCAATACTTATATGGTTTACGTATATACCTGCACTGATACGTATCAATCTCTTACCCTTTCATATTATCAATATACCTGTTGAACCATTTGGAATAATATAGGATACTCGGGAATCTCGCACCCTAAGTGCCAATACATGGTCGAAACCATCTCAGTATCATATCTCATCTGTAAATGCTCATCTCGAGCTATCACCGGATCTGCTTACACAAGCTGATGGTCAAGACATAACTACACGGTGCTGCTCACACAAGCTGACGAGTAACCACAACACATGCCAAAATACTCAGCCACTGGTAGAACGTACGGACCAGCACCCAAAACACAATAACCCCTAATGACATGTCATTTGTATCCTATCTATTCCTAAGGTTCAACTGGGATTTATACATTTCCGATAACTCGTCGAGAATTTCCGTGGTGTCGTATCACCTCAATTATAACAATTTAGCTTTTAACATATATAATTTAATGCTTATTAAACATACAAACTTACCTTGGTCACAAAAAAAAAAAAAAACCGGAATAGGATTGACTAATCCAATACTTTATTTTTCGCTCGATCTAGATCCGTATGTTACTTTTCTTGATCTATATAATCAAATTTAACTTATTTAAAATACATTCTATTCAATTTAACCCAAAAATCATATTATGGAAAAATAAACTTTTGCCCCTTAAATTTTGAATTCTTTACAATTTAGTCTCTAGCTAATAAAAATACAAATTCATGCAATTTAACCCACACCCATGCTAGCCGAATTATATACATATTCATAGCAGCCCATATTTTTGATTGTTTCCCACATTTCACCATGAATTTTACACATTTTGTAGATAAATCCCAAATTTGCAATTTCAACCAAAATCACTTAACAAATGTTGTATATCTAACAACAACCATTTATTTTCTATCATAAAAAATCAAAATAAATATACACTCATCAATGGTAAAACCATATATTTTTAACACTTTTGCAAATTAGTCCCTGAGTTGGCTAGATTAAGGTATAACGACTCCAAAAACATAGAAATCACTAAAAACCGAGCAAAAATGCACTTACATGCAATGAGACTATGGCCGGACCTTCAAAAGCACAACAATGGAGTATTTTCTTCCTTATTTTCGGTTCATAAAGAAGAAAGAAAGATGATATCTTTCTTTATGCTATTTTATTCATTTACCAAATTAACCTTATTCATTAACTTAAAATTCACCTATTCAATGTCCATATTTGTCCACTCAAATAAACAATGGTCTGTTTATCATTTAAGTACTTGTAAATTTAAGTTCTTTATCTATTTAATGCATTTAGCCTATAGAACTCTAATTTTGCAACTTTTGCAATTTAGTCCTTTTTATCGAATTGAGCATTCAAACGATAAAATTTCTTAATGAATTTTTCATACAATCATACTATCATGCTGTAGACCTCAAAATAATAATAAAATAAATATTTTGACCTTAGATTTGTGGTCTCGAATTTCCAATTTCACTGAAAATGGGCTGTTACAACTTCCCCCTTAGGAATTGCGTCCATAAAATGTTACCAGAAAATAAGTTAGGGTAATGTTTCCTCATAGCTTCCTCGGGTTCCCACGTAGCCTCTTCAATACCATGACGTTGCCAAAGAACCTTCACTGGAGCTATGCTTTTTATTCTTAACTCTTTAATCACTCGAGCTAGAATTATGATCGGTTGTTTGCTATACGATATATCAGGTTGAATTTCAATCTCTGTCAGAGAAATTATGTGTGATGGGTCAGACCGATACTGTCGTAACATCGACACATGAAACACATCGTGAATCTTTTCTAACTTTGACGGTAACTCAAGTCGATAAGCTACTGGCCCAAGTCTCTCGATAATCTCGTACGGTTCAATAAATCGAGGACTGATAACTATTATTATACGCAAATTCAACCAACGATAAATATTTTTCCTAGTTGCCCTCAAACTTTAAAACACAGCAATGAAGCATATCTTCGAGAATCTGAATCACTCTCTCAAACTGACCATCAGTTTGAGGGTGAAAGGCAGTACTGAAATGCAACCGTGTACCCAAAGCCTGTTGTAATTTCTTCCAAAATCTTGATGTGAACCGCGTGTAATAGCCCGATTTAGGGCCTAGCCGGAATAGTGGTGCGAGGCCACGAATCTGAGGTGAAATTATGAGTTTTTAAAGTTTACATTATGTTTGCATGCTAGTATAAAAGTTTCATGAAGTAATTTTATTAAATTGAGGTTGATTGGTCCAAAAAGGACTAAATTGGAAAAGTTGCAAAATTTGAGTTTCTAGAAACTTTTTGTATGAAATAGCTTTAGAATATGAATTATGAGCCCTTAAGTAACAATTTGCCCAAAATTTAATTTTTGGACAAAATTGGCCTTGAGATGGTATTATAGAAATTTTTAGTAATAAGGGCATTTTGGTCATTTGTCTAATAAGTGATTAAAATAGGAAAAAGATGATAAAAATCTCATCATTTTCTTCCCCCATTGCCAAAAATTGAAGGAAGCCATAGCTAGGGTTCTTCAATTTTTCAAGCTTGCTAGTAAGTGCTCCTAAGCCCGGTTTTTGATATTATTCGTATTTTTGAAGTCCTGGTAGCATGAGTAAGCTATTTTTTAGCTATTTGATGAGCTAAGATGCATGTTTAAAAATGTACCCATGAGTGACATGTATGCTAAATGATGTTTCTTGGGAGTTTATGAGAGTTTGATGTTAGATAAACATTTTTTCTTTAATGAATTTCATGAAACATGATAGTTTGGACCATTTTGTAAAAGTTATAAAATTGGTCATACCTATTGGAAATAGAGAGAATTGATGATTGCTATAGTAGAGAAAATGATTCAGCTAAGCATGTAGTTTAAGAAAGTTGCATGAAAATCATTTTACGAGCCTTGGGGCAAAAGTGCAAATATGAGAAAGTATAGGGGCAAAATAGTAATTTTGCCAAATTATGAGTTATGAGTCAATTTATTCAATATGATTATTAAATGATCTATTTATGATTATAGATCAAGAAAAATGAAGCCCGGATCGAAATCGAGGCAAGAACAAAGTCGAGGGCTAAATTGCATAACTACATACATTTTGTATATTGAAATAAGTTTGTATGAGTTCTAAGCTTTATGATTTTATCATTTAATTGCTTAGTATAATATACATTTTTATCATGAATGGTTTAATGTTATGTTAAACAAAGAAGTTAATAAGATTAAACAAGAGAAAGTCCCGATTGAAGATGAATTACCCGGGAGATATGGTCTATTACATGAGATAAGAAAGTCCGTATAAGACCAAGCCAAGGCATGGCATCGGCAATCAAGTAAGTTATCATGTAAGCCCAAGGACTCAAGCTTGGCATTGATCAAGTTATCAAGCAAGTTATCATGTAAGGCCAATGACTCAAGCTTGGCATTGATCAAGTTATCAAGCAAGTTATCATGTAAGCCTATGGACTCAAGCTTGGCATTGATCAAGTTATCAAGCAAGTTATCATGTAAGTCCAAGGACTCAAGCTTGGCATTGAATAAATTATCATGTAAGACCAAGGCAAGCTTGGCATTGATTCAAGAAGAGATCTTCCATATAAGTCTATATCTAGAGTATGGCATTAGTATGAAGTACATGACAAGAGATCTAGTATTCTCGGTAGTTCATGGAAATTCATCGGGCAAATGAGTAAGCCAAAATGTGAAATCAAGAATGTAAAGAAAGCACAGCTATTACCAAGTTGAAATTGAATATTATTCATGTTATGAATGATGAGTTAGAAGACATAATTATTAGGTTTAAGTGCTGATCAATGTGATCAAGTGATACAGGTACCTTGTTACCTTACAAGTATGAGATTAGTGAGTACCATGAGACAAGTAAAAATCATGTATGAGTAAGTAAGCTTTATAAATGAGATAATGATACCATTCTTATGTCAAATGGTTTATTTGAAGCAAGTTTATTTATTACATGTTATTCATCCAAACTCACTAAGCTAAATGCTTACGTCTTTGATTGTTTCTTTCTATGTAGTCCCGCCAAGCTAACTTGTGGATCATTGGAGTCGGAGCTCGTAGCACACTATCGACCCTTATTTTGGTATAGCCAAATTATATTACTAAGTATGGCATGTATAGGAATCATTCATTTTGAGAACATGTTTTGTGTAATGCCATTGTATAGGCTATCAAGTTTATTATTCTTTTGTATATGGCTAAGTGGTTGGCCAAACTTGTTTAAGTTGTTTGTATACAGATATCAATAAAATACGTAGTATTATTCATGAAAATTGTTATTAATGAATTGTATTGTTTTGAGTTGGGTTGATCTTAATTTCAGGGAGGCAAATGGCTTGGTAAATAGCCTCTAGTTGCCTACACGGTTAGACACACGGGCGTGTGTCTAGACCGTGTTAACCTTGCACCTTAATAATTTAAATAAAGTTAGACCACGGTCATTTTACACGGCCGTGTGTAAGGACCGTGTAAGACACACATTCAAAGCATGGGCGTGTGCCCAGGCCGTGTGGTTGAAGTCAGTTGCTTCACACGGTTGTAGACATAGGCGTGTCTATGGGTACACAGGCGTGTCTCTAAGTAACATGGGCGTGTGAACCCTGCTTCCAAGTTGAGTGTAAGATGAAGTGTCCAAAAGAGTTCGGTTAATTGTTAAAGGCCTCGTAGGCCCATAATATGCATGTTATGATCAAGAAAGAAAAGATTTAAGTTGGTTCAAAATTTTGCCCGTAAGTACATGTTTAAGTGAGGTTTTAAGCATGGTAATGCCTCGTATCCAGTCCTAGCATCGGTCTCGGGTATAGGGTGTTACACCACGGATCTCTATTCGAAATAATGGAGACTGGCACCCCATGCAATCTAACAATCTCAGAGATGTACAATTTAGTTAATCTATCAAGTGAAAAGTTTGTACGTACCGAAATGAAATGTGTAGATTTCGTCAGTCGATCAACAACAGCCCAAATAACATCTTTCTTTTTTCGAAGATAGGGGTAATCCCGATACAAAATCAATCGTAACTTTTACCCACTTCCACTCAGGTATCATTACTGGCTATAGTAGTCCCGAAGGCACTTGATGTTCGGCTTTGACTTGTTGACAAATTAAGCATCTCGACACAAATTCTGAAATTTCTCGTTTCATGCCTGACCACCAATACAACTGTTTCAAATCGTTGTACATCTTAGTACTCTTCGGATGAGCATATAAACAACCACTGTGTGCTTCTTGTAGAACTTTCTAAATAAGCTCGAAATTTCTCGGCACACAAACTCTACCATGGAACAGTAAACAATCATCAGATCTGATCTGATACTCTGAATTAGTAGTCGAATCTCACCGTACTCTTTTAGCTTGGAATTTATTATCACAATTCAGAGCCTCGCAAATTTGCTGAAGTGTAACACTCCTTACCTATATTCAATGCAGGAATAGGGTACGAGGCATTACCGGACTTATTCGCAAACAACATTCAAAACCGAGACATGAAATTCCACTCAAATTTAAAGCTTTTCAAACACATTCATATTGTCCCTAAAACGAGCCTACGAGGCTTGAAACATGCTTTGGGAGTGGTTCGGGACTAAACTGAAAACTCAGGCAAATTTACAAAACTTAGAAAAATTTCATCATGAAACAGGACCACAAGCCCGTGTGGGTTAAGGGACACGCCCGTGTGGCATACCACATGCCCGTGCTTCAGGCCGTGTCTGTAACACTCTTAACCCGTATCTGTCGCCGGATTAGGGTTACAGACATTACCAGAAAAGTCACAACTTCTATTTCGTCAATTCCATTTTAGTTAAACATACTTATTAAATTAAACTAAGTTATACTTAGTAAAATCATCGATGAGCATAAAAGATCATGTAAGGTGCATTTCAATAATACTACCCAAGGATGTACATACCACAAATCGTAATTATACTATATTTATTTACTCATGAAGTACTTAAACAGATAAACCAATGGGACTTATTGGATTTAAGTAACATAATTCAAATATCAACTCATTTTAGTCTTACTTATAAGACCGAAAATGCATGATTTTAAATTTCATTCCATATGGCCGAATAAATAAGAGTTTTACAATGACATATGCCCGGATATACAAGCTCAATAACCATCACACACTTAATTTCCTACTTGGCCGAATATACAAAGATACATATAGGAAATTACAGGTACATTACATAGCTCGTACTAAGTTATATAGATACAAACACTCAATCAAATCAAGGAATCACATATGTATCAAGATACATATATATATATTAAACCTATACAATTAAATCAAGATTGTCCATTGTACCATTAATTATGGACTTATCATCTATATCATTTCAAATCTATCACTAGATCATCCACATATACGAATTTCACTTCATACCAACCCTATTTCCTTCATTTTCATTTTATAACATTTAAAACATATATTTTCATGCATTTCTAACCTGAACCTAATTATTCAAATAGTATAGCCGAACATACAATGCATGCACATATATATATGTACGAACTTTCCCGATTTATGACAAAGATATCCCATAGCTCATAGATTCATGGAACATAAATCTAAGACTCGACCATCCAATATCATACCATGCAAGCCGAGACATTTGTTCAGCTTCACACCCAAGCTTTATCATAAAACACACTTCCAAATAAGAAATTTCATAACCGAACAACTATATTACTATTTACTACTCAATACTTACTTATAACCCAATCGTTTCAAATATATAAGTCATAAAACCTACCTATTCAGCATGAAACATATATAAATATATGTATATATATATCACATACTCATTCATTTTCCAAACAAAACATACACACATATCATATCGAGGATAGATTTATATCATCAAACATTAACATTATGAACTAGCCACTTTCGCATGGCTTTTATATATTATCAAAATATCGTTCAAAAATTAGCTAGCCTATACATGCCTTAAGAACCAAAAGTCTAAACATTGTAGGTACCAACAAGAGCCGATGGTGTGAATGACTTCAGTGATGATCCCCTGAGCTCGTAGCTTGATAGAAATCTATAAAACGAACAATGAACACACAACAAGTAAGCTCACTAGCTTAGTAAGTCTTAAGCATCTACTTTATAATATTCAATCATTCAAACACTTAAAGCAATCAATTCATGGCATTGAATGTACACAACTTAACTTATAATATCACTATATAGCGAATATCCTTACCTCGTTTAACCTATCCAATTTCAATTATTTACCCAAATACACCCCTGCCGAATATAAAATAAACACATATTTATGTATATAATTATACCTATATGAATACCATTAATCACTTTCATGCTTTCGAACAATCAATTTCCACATGGCATAGTCTATACGCAATATTCCTCAACCACATGAATATTACATTTCTTTCATCATTCTATTTGATCATTAACATCACACATATAGATGAATAGCACATACCTTATAAACAAATTAACAAGTTCGATTTCAAATATTCAGGCTTACTTGATTCATTTCATGACTTTATTAGTGCATAAACTAGGCTTGAAATTTCAACTCACCGGTATAGAACCTGCTAGGCATTAGCCCGAATCTCACACACCGGTACTAGGCCTGCTAGACTCAAAGTCTGAAGTTTGAACACCGGCATTTAGCCTGCTAGGCAATAAACCTAAAATAGTTCACCGGCACTAGGCCTGCTAGGCATAAAGCCCGATATAAATCACCGGTACGAAGCCTGCTAGGCTTTAAGCCCGATAAAATTTCACCGGCACAAGCTGTGCTAGGCTTTAAGCCTGAGTATCAATATAGTTAATCATTCCATACACATTTCATATTGCCACAACCACTTGTATCATTTATATTTCATAATTCTATCACATATCAAATTCAATTAAGCTTAGTCACATGACATAAATAAAATCAATTCATCATTTTACAATCCACATTCGGCAACTTCATGTATTTATTCCCAACATTTTCAAATTTCAACATTTACTAGAGTACATAAATAATTCCTGACATATATTTGCTTAAAGACTTACCTCGACTATCGACGGACAATGTAGACCGGCTATTCGATAACCTTCACCTTTCCTCGATCCAAATCCATTTTTCTTTGTTCTTGATCTAAACACATTAAAATTTAGCTCATTCAAGCTCATTTCATCTCAATTTAGTCCCAAAGCACATAAACAGGCAAATTACCATTTTACCCCTATGTTTCACATTTTTACAATTTAGTCTTATTTGCATAAAACACAAAATACACAAAATTTCACCATACCACACAAGGGCGGAATATTCATAGAGACTATACAAGTCTATTTCTTTCATTTTTTTTCATTTTAGTCCCTCAAAAATTTATTCTTTACAAATTAGCCCAAAATACTCAAATTCACTAAAATTTCCATTTCAGGACTTATTGATTTCTAACATAACTTTAATATTTTCCATCAAACATCATAAAACACCAACATTTAGTCGTGGCTGAATATCAAGCATGCTCAATTTCAAAAATTCTAACATGGGTCAACTAATATTCGAAGCAACGGTCTCAAAAACGTAAAAATTAACAAAAACCGACTAAAAACTCACCTTGAATTTAAGCCTAGAATTGCCGAAAATCAAAAGAACTCAAAGCTTTCTTCTTCCTCCAATATTTGGCCAAGAGAGAACTAAAAATATGGTGGCCTTATTTTATGTTATTTTAACATATATGATAAGTAATTGTTTAATTACTAATTTAACCTTTCAAATAAAATAAAACTAATATATAACTTAAGGTTATTTATGTCATATGCCACCCACTAACTTAAAAATGGGATAATTGCCCTTTTAATACCCCATATTAAAATGCCATCATCATTTGAGCACTTTCCACTATAGTATGCAACTTTTACAATTTACGCGATTTAGTCCTTTTTGTTAAATTAAACACTCAAACGATAAAATTTTTATACGAAATTTTCACACATCATAAATCACATAAAATTAGCACCAAAAATAATATTTAAAATTTTTTTTGGATTCGGATTCGTGGTCCCAAAACCACCGTTCCGATTAAGGTCATATTCGGACTGTTACAACTCTCTCCCCCTTAGGGATTTTCGTCCCCAAAAATCCTACAGTTGAACAAAGTCAGATATTGTTGCCTCATTGAATCCTCAGGCTCCCACGCAGCTTCTTCAACTCCGTGCCGATTCCATAGTACTTTCACTAATGGAATTCTCTTGTTTCTCAACTCTTTCATTTCCCGAGCTAAAATACGGATCGGTTCCTCCTCATACGTCATATTGGATCAGATTTCAATCTCAGATGGAGCAATCATATGTGACGGATCTAATCTATATTTACGAAGCATCGAAACGTGAAATACGTTGTGTATCTTTTCTAATTCAGAGGGAAACTTCAATCTATAAGCAACAGGCCCAATACATTCGATAATCTCGTACGGTCTGATGAATCTCGGACTTAGTTTGCCTTTCCAACCAAATCGGAGTACCTTCTTCCGCGGAGAAACTTTCAAGAATACCCGGTCTCCGACCTGAAACTCAATGTCTTTGCGTTTTAAATCAGCGTAGGACTTTTGATGATCCGAGGCAGCTTTCAAACTATCTCTGATAATAGCCACTTTCTGTTCCGTCTCTTTAATCAAATCAACCCTGTGTATCTTATTTTCACTGAGCTCGGTCCAGTACAACGGTGTACGACACTTGCGGCCATATAGAGCTTCGTAAGGTGCCATTTTGATACTAGATTGAAAACTGTTATTATAAGCGAATTCAATCAAAGGTAAGTATTGTTCCCACGTACCTTCAAACTCGAGGACGCAACACCTCAACATGTCCTCAAGTATCTGAATGGTTCGTTCAGACTGGCCATCAGTCTGCAGATGAAAGGCTATGCTAAAGTGGAGTTTAGTACCTAAAGCATCTTGCAACTTCTTCCAAAATCGCGATGTGAATCTCGGGTCTCTGTTTGAAACAATGGAACTTGGCACACCATGTAATCTCACAATTTGAGATACATACAACTCAGCAAGTTTATCGAGCGAATAGTCTGTACGAACTGGCAAAAGTGAGCTGATTTGGTCAGTCTATCCACTATAACCCAGACTGCATCTTTCTTGCTCGGTGTCGTAGGCAAATCGGATACAAAATCCATGGTGATTCTATCCCATTTCCATTCAGGTATCATGATCGGCTGAAGTAACCCAGAAGGCACTTGATGCTCGGCTTTTACTTGCTAACAAATTAAACACTTTGAAACAAATTCAGATATATCCCGTTTCATGCCAGGCCACCAATAGAACTGTTTCAAATCATTATACATTTTCGTGCTACCCGGATGTATCGATAACCAACTGTTATGAGCCTCTTTCAAAATCATCTGAATAAAATCCACATTCTTCGGAACACATATTCGGCCTTTGAAGTTCAAACAATCATTTGCATCAATTTGAAACTCTGACTCTGCATCATTTTCACACTGAACTCGTCTAGCAATCAAGTCTTTGTCAATTCTTTGTGCATCATAAATTAGCTAAATAAACATCGGTCTTGCTTTCAACTCGGCTATGATCGAACCATTACCAGGCATAACCATATGTGCGTTCCACGCACGAAGAGCAAACAATGATTTTCGACTTAAAGCATCTACAACAACGTTAGCTTTCCCCGGATGGTAGTCAATAACTAATTCATAGTCTTTCAACAGCTCTAACCATCTGCGTTGTCTTAAGTTCAAATCTTTCTGAGTTATTAAGTACTTCAGGCTTTTGTGATCTGAATAAACATGACATTTTTTGTTGAACAAGTAATGACGCCATATTTTCAAAGCGAAAACAATGGCTGCTAGTTCCAAATCATGAGTCGGATAATTTCTTTCATGAGGCTTCAATTGTCTCGAAGCATAGGCTAGGACTTTGCCTTCCTACATCAGAACAAAACCTAAACCATTCAAAGAAGCATCACTATAAACAATAAATTCTTTACCCGATTCAAGTTGAGCTAATACTGGAGCTTCGGTCAAAAGGTCTTTCAACTGATCAAAGCTTTTCTGGCACTTATCCGAGCATTCAAATTTAACGTCTTTCTGTAATAGCTTTGTCAACGGGGTAGCTATTATAGAAAAACCTTTCACAAATCGTCTGTAGTAACCCGCAAGTCCCAGAAAACTTCGAATTTCAGAAACATTCCTCGGTGGTCTCCAATCAAGTATAGCCGATATTTTATTCGGATCAGCCCGAATGCCTGATGCTGAAATGACGTGACCCAAAAAGCTTACTTCCTTTATCCAGAATTCACACTTACTAAACTTTGCATAAAATTGTCGATCTCACAAAGTTTGTAGCACCAATCTCAAATGCTCGGCATGCTCGGTTTCATCTCTGGAGTAGATCGGGATATCATCTATAAACACTACCACAAATCGATCCAAATACTGTCTGAAGATCCGGTTCATCAAATCCATAAAAACAGTAGGTGCATTAGTAAGTCCAAAAGGCATAACCAGGAACTCAAAATGTCCGTACCTCGTTCGAAATGTAGTCTTTGGACATCAGAGTCTCTAACTCGCAACTAATAATAACCCGATCTCAGATCTATCTTCGAAAACACTGAAGCCCCTTTCAACTGATCAAATAAGTCATCAATCCGAGGCAACGGGTATTTATTCTTTATTGTCACCTTATTTAGCTGCCGATAATCAATACACATTCGCATAGTCCCATCTTTCTTTTTTCACAAATAGAACTCGTGCACCCCAATGAGAAAAGCTCGGTCGTGCAAAGTCCCTATCTATCAACTCTTGCAATTGTGCTTTCAACTCTTTTAATTCAGTAGGTGCCATCTGATACGGAGCTATCGAAATCGGAGTCATCCCCGGTACTAATTCAATACCAAACTCTATCTCTCGAATTGGCGGTAAACCCGACAATTCTTCAGGGAACACATCTGAGTATTCACATACAACTGGTACGGATTCAAATTGCTTTTCGGGCACTTTATTATCCAACACATAAGCCAAATAAGCTTCACATCCTTTTCTCACATACTTACGAGCTAACATCGAGGATATTACTGCCAGAAACCCATTCAAGTCATTAGATTCAATCCGGATAATCTCACCGTTCTGACATTTCAATTCTATGGTCTTTCTTTTGCAATTCACCACAGTATCGTGCAAAGTTAACCAATCCATTCCCAAAATTATATCAAATTTGTCGAATGGCAACAACATTAAATCAGCTGGGAAGCATGAATCCTGAATCATCAGCGGGAAACCTTTACATACTTTATCAACTAGAACACATCTACCCAAGGGGTTGGACACACGGATCACAAACTCAGTAGACTCAACAGGCAGAGTCTTACTGGATACTAAAGTTTCACACAGATAAGAATGAGTCGAACCCAGATCAATCAATGCAATCACAGTAGTATCATAAAGTGTGAAAGTACCGGTAATAACATCTGGAGAAGAAGCATCCTCTCTGGCACGTATAGCATAAGCTCTAGCTGGTGCTCGAGCCTCTGATCAAACTACAGTGTTCTTCATTCTCTCTCGATCGCAACCTACATTCCCCACAGATATGCGGGTGGTACGCGCCTCGTCTTGGCGCGTTGCTCAGTTTAGTGTTCTGAGCCGTATTTTGCTCGGCTAGCATCGGGCCTCTCGAATAAAATGGTTCGACGATCCACATTTAAAGCAGGACCAATCACCGAATCTACAACTCCCAGAATGCCATTTTCTACAATGCTTGCACTCAGTCCGATTCTACTGAACGTTACCAACACTAGCCATCGAAGTGGCTCGGGAACTCATTAGAGGTCGATCTCGTCTAGACAGGTCTGAAGTAGCTTTATGTCGGCCGAAGTCATCTTTGAACTTCTTAGGCGCTGAATGGAGAGTCTTACTCGATGTTCTTTTACGAGTGTCTCTAGCTTCTATTTCAGCCTTTCTTTTCTCTTTTCCGAGCTCTTCAGCTTTGCAAGCTCGCTCGACAAGTACCACGAACTCTTTGATATCAAGAATGCCCACAAGCAACTTTATGTCTTCATTCAGACCATCTTCAAATCTTTTGCACATAATGGCTTCAGTTGATATACACTCTCGGGCATAACGACTCAATCTGACAAACTTCCGCTCATATTCCGTCACAGTCATACGACCCTATTTTAGTTCCAGAAATTCTTTTTGTTTCTAATCAATGAATCTCTGACTGATATATTTCTTACAGAACTCGATCTAGAAGAAATCCCAAGTCACTTTTTCTTTCGGAACCACTGATACTAGTGTATTCCACCAGTGATATGCAGTGTCCCGAAGTAAAGATATAGCACACTTCAGGCATTCATCTGGAGTACATGATAGCTCATCAAGTACCCGAATAGTGTTATCGAGCCACATCTCAGCTCGTTCTGTGTCATCCTCATTGGCTTTAAATTTTTTGGCCACATATTTCCAAATTTTATCAACAGGAGGCCTACTAGATCTCATTGGATCAAACATTGGAGGTGCTGAAGGTACTGGAGTTGGATTATTCAGGGGTGGAGGTTGTTGTACAGCCGGGTTAGTCTGAATGAATTGGGTAAACCATTCATTCATCATCTGGTAGAAGGCTTGCTTAGCCTCCCCCTCCTGCCTACCCGAGCCAGGTTGAGAGTCTACTGGCGCTGACCCGGATGCGCGATTAGGCGCTACACTCTCTACATCATCCGCTATGGCTCTGTCAGGATCCATTTACTATATAAAACACAGTTTGAAATGTCATAAGTCACCACACTATCATATTATAAAACTTAAGGCATGTATAGCTAGACTCACACGCGCTACAGTAGTCCTAGAATCGACTAAATTGTAAGCTCTGATACCAATTAAATGTAACACTCTTAACCTGTATCCGTCGCCGGATTAGGGTTACAGACATTACCAGAAAAGTCACAACTTCTATTCCGTCAATTCCATTTTAGTTAGACATACTTATTAAATTAAACTAAGTTATACTTAGTAAAATCATCGATGAGCATAAAAGATCATGTAAGGGGCATTTTAATAATACTATCCAAGGATGTACATACCATAAATCGTAATTATACTATATTTATTTACTCATGAAGTACTTAAACAGATAAACCAATGGGACCTATTGGATTTAAGTAACACAATTCAAATATCAACTCATTTTAGTCTTACTTATAAGACCGAAAATGCATGATTTTAAATTTCATTCCATATGGCCGAATAAATAAGAGTTTTACAATGACATATGCCCGGACATACAAGCTTAATAACCATCACACACTTAATTTCCTACTTGGCTGAATATACAAAGATACATATAGGAAATTACAGGTACATTACATAGCTCGTACTAAGTTATATAGATACAAACACTCAATCAAATCAAGGAATCACATATGTATCAAGATACATATATATATTAAACCTATACAACTAAATCAAGATTGCCCATTGGACCATTAATTATAGACTCATCATCTATATCATTTCAAATCTATCACTAGATCATCCACATATACGAATTTCACTTCATACCAACCCTATTTCCTTCATTTTCATTTTATAACATTTAAAACATATATTTTCATGCATTTCTAACCCGAACCTAATTATTCAAATAGTATAGATGAACATACAATGCATGCACATATATATATGTATGAACTTTCTCAATTTATGACAAAGATATCCCATAGCTCATAGATTCATGGAACATAAATCTAAGACTCGACCATCCAATATCATATCATGCAAGCCGAGACATTTATTCATCTTTACACCCAAGCTTTATCATAAAATACACTTCCAAATAAGAAATTTCATAACCGAACAACTATATTACTATTTACTACTCAATACTTACTTATAACCCAATCGTTTCAAATATATAAGTCATAAAACCTACCTATTCAGCATGAAACATATATAAATATATGTATATATATATCACATACTCATTCATTTTCCAAACAAAACATACACACATATCATATCGAGGATAGATTTATATCATCAAACATTAACATTATGAACTAGCCACTTTCGCATGGCTTTTATATATTATCAAAATATCGTTCAAAAATTAGCTAGCCTATACATGCCTTAAGAACCAAAAGTCTAAACATTGTAGGTACCAACAAGAGCCGATGGTGTGAATGACTTCAGTGATGATCCCCTGAGCTCGTAGCTTGATAGAAATCTATAAAACGAACAATGAACACACAACAAGTAAGCTCACTAGCTTAGTAAGTCTTAAGCATCTACTTTATAATATTCAATCATTCAAACACTTAAAGCAATCAATTCATGGCATTGAATGTACACAACTTAACTTATAATATCACTATAGCCGAATATCCTTACCTCGTTTAACCTATCCAATTTCAATTATTTACCCAAATACACCCTTTGCCGAATATAAAATAAACACATATTTATGTATATAATTATACCTATATGAATACCATTAATCACTTTCATGCTTTCGAACAATCAATTTCCACATGGCATAGTCTATACGCAATATTCCTCCACCACATGAATATTACATTTCTTTCATCATTCTATTTGATCATTAACATCACACATATAGATGAATAGCACATACCTTATAAACAAATTAACAAGTTCGATTTCAAATATTCAGGCTTACTTGATTCATTTCATGACTTTATTAGTGCATAATCTAGGCTTGAAATTTCAACTCCACCGGTATAGAACCTGCTAGGCATTAGCCCGAATCTCACACACCGGCACTAGGCCTGCTAGACTCAAAGTCTGAAGTTTGAACACCGGCATTTAGCCTGCTAGGCAATAAACCTGAAATAGTTTACCGGCACTAGGCCTGCTAGGCATAAAGCCCGATATAAATCACCGGCACGAAGCCTGCTAGGCTTTAAGCTCGATAAAATTTCACTAGCACAAGCCCTGCTAGGCTTTAAGCTCGAGTATCAATATAGTTAATCATTCCATACACATTTCATATTGCCACAACCACTTGTATCATTTTTATTTCATAATTCTATCACATATCAAATTCAATTAAGCTTATTCACATGACATAAATAAAATCAATTCATCATTTTATAATCCACATTCGGCAACTTCATGTAGTTATTCCCAACATTTTCAAATTTCACCATTTACTAGAGTACGTAAATAATTTACGACATATATTTGCTTAAAGACTTACCTCGACTATCGACGGACAACGTAGACCGGCTATTCGATAACCTTCGCATTTCCCCGATCCAAATCCATTTTTCTTTGTTCTTGATCTAAACACATTAAAATTTAGCTCATTCAAGCTCATTTCATCTCAATTTAGTCCCAAAGCACATAAACGGGCAAATTACCATTTTACCCCTAATGTTTAACATTTTTACAATTTAGTCCTATTTGCATAAAACACAAAATACACAAAATTTCACCATACCACACTAGGGCGGAATATTCATAGAGACTATACAAGTGTATTTCTTTCATTTATTTTGCATTTTAGTCCCTCAAAAATTTATTCTTTACAAATTAGCCCAAAATACTCAAATTCACTAAAATTTCGATTTCAAGACTTATTGATTTCTATCATAACTTTAATATTTCTCCATCAAACATCATAAAACACCAACATTTAGTCATGGCCGAATATCAAGCATGCTCAATTTCAAAAATTCTAACATGGGTCAACTAATATTCGAAGCAACGGTCTCAAAAACGAAAAAATTAACAAAAACCGACTAAAAACTCACCTTGAATTTAAGCCTAGAATTGCCGAAAATCAAAAGAACTCAAAGCTTTCTTCTTCCTCCAATATTTGGCCAAGAGAGAACTAAAAATATGGTGGCCTTATTTTATGTTATTTTAACATATATGATAAGTAATTGTTTAATTACTAATTTAACCTTTCAAATAAAATAAAACTAATATATAACTTAAGGTTATTTATGTCATATGCCACCCACTAACTTAAAAATGGGATAATTGCCCTTTTAATACCCCATATTAAAATGCCATCATCATTTGAGCACTTTCCACTAAAGTATGCAACTTTTACAATTTACGCGATTTAGTCCTTTTTGTTAAATTAAACACTCAAACGATAAAATTTTTATACGAAATTTTCACACATCATAAATCACATATAATTAGCACCAAAAATAATATTTAAAAAATTTTTTGGACTCGGATTCATGGTCCCGAAACCACCATTCCGATTAGGGTCACATTCGGACTGTTACAGTGTCCACCTAAGGGAGCATTCTGTTTATGACGTCATCATGAAATTGAGGTCACACGACCAAGTCACACACCTGTGTGCTAGGCCATGTAGCACACACGACTGAGACACATGCCTGTGTGGTCAATTCTGGACATTCTGGTTTGCCAAAATTGAGGTGCAGGGGACACACAGTTGGATCACACGCCTATGGGGCTGACCATGTGTCACACATGACCTAGATACATGCCCGTGTGTCTACCCATATGGACAATAATAAGGCTGTTTACCAAGCCATTTGCCACCCTTATTCATACATACACTCACGTCAGTTCATAGGCACAAAACATATCATACCTAGACAACCAAACACTCACAACTAAGAAAATAACATGTCATTCTCATGCCATTATTTATCATGCTTAAAACATCATATTTAGCCCATTAGAAACATACTAATTTCACATCCACAAGAGGACATTAACATATGAAGAACTTATAATCAACATAAGCCATCAATCATGGCTATGTATAAGTTGAAGCATTAATAACTATAAGCCACTGCATATGGCCAAATTAATAATGACATATACAACAAATTAACCTAGTCCTTATACATGCCATAGACTCAAAATACTTGAATTCATCAATATCCGTTGTGATAGCTTGATAGTGTGATAGAATCTCCAGCGATCTCCAACCCGAGCTAGCTTGACTACATTCTAAAACATGGGAAAGGAAGGGGGTAAGCTATATAGCTTAGTAAGTTCATATGTAAATAATAAACAACATTAATTATACATTGTCATATGAATAACATGACATAAATTAACATAAATGTCATTAAATTTCATGAGCATAACTTACTCAATCATAAAAATAACATATCATTTTCCACAATCAACAAACCATTTCAAGCCTTCCATAAAACATACACATTAATTATGAGCATTTACATTTCAAGCATATACTCTTACATATTTCATTTTAATAGGAATTTATGCCAATCTTCCCTTTTTCTCACATGCGATAAATCATAATTTATGCAAAATAAGCATACTATATCATAACTCAATTTAGTCTGAAGGCCAATCACATAATCGTTAATCAAATTTACCACGTATTTCATACATCACAAGTATAGACCAATAATCACAAGATCATCACAAAGTCATCCCCATAGTGAACATAAACTCACAATACCGTGAAATCATTGATTATAAACCTTACGTACATACTTGTACCGTTTTAACATAATCTTATATTTATCTTTGTGTTTGACATAATCGTTGAATTTTCCCGTTGAACCATTTGGAATACTAAAGGATACTCGAGCATCCCGCGCACATAGTACCATACCAATTCCATATCCCAGATATGGTCTTACATGGGATCTCATATCGATGCCAATAGCCTAGCTATGGTCTTACACGAAATCTCATATCGATGCCATATCCCAGATATGGTCTTACACAAAATCTCATATAGATGCTATATCCCAGATATGGTCTTACATGTAAACTCAAATAACCCTAATGTCATGTCATTTGTATCCTAACTATTCCTAAGGTTCAACCAGGATTTTCTAGCTTGTTGAACTTTGTCGATTACGTTCAATGAGTCAATCATAATTCATACAATATTAAAGCATTTAAAAAATAAATAAAACAATGCATTATTTACATAAGGACTTACCTCGGCATTAAAATGGCAAAATGACTTAATCGTCAATTACTCATTTTTCCTCCATTTTAGGTCTAGCCCTCGTTTTTCTTGATCTATAATATCACATTTCACTCATTTATTATTCACCTTATTCAATTCAGTCCAAAAATCATATTATGGTAAAATTATATTTTGCCCCCAAACTTTAACATATTTACATTTTTGCCCCTAAGCTCGTAAAATGAATCTATTCAATTTCTTTAATAAACAATCCTAGCTGAACCATTTTCATAACTATAGTAGCCCACAATTTCCATTAAAACACATTTTTACTACTCATTTTATAACTTTTACAAATTAGTCCTTTTTGACATTTTCACCGAAAATCACTTAGCAAAAGTCGCTTAACAAACAACTAACATTCGTTTTCTGCCATAAAACATCAAAATACACAAATCTTCAACATGGGTAAAATTTTAAACTTTGATATCCTTTCAAATTAGTGGTAGAAATAGATAGATCTTGTTAGAGGATTTCAAAAATGTAAAAATCATTAAAAATGGGGCTAAAACAGACTTACAATTGACTTGGAAGTTTGAAAAACCCTAGCCATGGTTTTCCCTTGTGAAATTCGGCCATGGGTTGAAGATGGACAAAAATTGGCTTTTAATTTTGTTTTTAATTCATTTTAATTACCAAATAACCAAATTGCGCTTAATGAAAAACTTTAGAAATATACCAAATCATGTCTATTTTTGTCCATCAACTTAACCAATGGTCTAATTACGATTTAAGGACCTCCAATTTAAATTTTATAGCAATTAGACACTCTAGCTTCTAGAGCTCAAGTTTTTCACTTTTTATGATTTAGTCCTTTTGACTAAATTGAGTGCCCAAACGTTGAAATTTTCGAACGAAATTTTCACGAAATCATTCCGTGAAATTGCTAACCATAAAAATATAATAGAAAATAATTTTTATTACGTTGGATTTGTAGCCCCGAAATGACTTCTGACTAGAAGGTTATTACATGAAGAAATACCGATTTAGCTTTTAACTCAGATAAAACCAAACCATCATCAGATAATGTCAATCATGTGTTCATTACTCTCAAAGTGAACAAAGATTTTCTACTCAAAGCATCCGCGACTACATTCCCTTTCCCTGGATGATAATCAATCACTCATAGTCTTTCAACAATTCGAGCCATCTTCGTTGTCACAAATTCAAATCTTTCTAAGACATCAAATACTTCAAGCTCTTGTGGTTAGTAAATATATGGCACTTCTCACCAAATAAATGATGTCGCCAAATTCTCAATGCGAAAACAATAGCTGCTAGCTCTAAATCGTGCATCAAATAATTCTTTTCATGCGGTTTTAACTATCTGGAAAGCATAAGCTATCACTTTGCCTTCTTGCATCAAAACACATCCCAAACCATTCAATGACTCATCACTGAAAATCACAAACTCTTTAACCGAATCAGGTTGAACTAAAACTGGTGCTTTAGTTAATAGTGCTTTTAACTGTTCAAAACTCTGTTGGCATTTCTCAGACCATTCAAACTTCACATTTTTTTGTAACAATCGAGTCATCGGTGTAGCATCATCGAGAACCCTTTTACAAAAAACCAATACTAGCTAGCTAATCCCAAAAAAATCTGACATTGGATACGTTTCTTGGTGGTTTCTAGTCAACAACTGGTGAAATCTTACTCGTATCAACTCTGATGTGTAACAGCCCGATTTTGGGACTAGTCAGAACAGTGGTTTCGAAACCCCTAATCTGACGCTGGAGAAATTATTTTTAATATTATTTTATGTGTTATAGCATGATTATATGAGTGCATGAAAAGTTCGGTAAATTAATTTTAGCGATTTCATGCTTAATTTTGAAAAAAGACTAAATCGCATAAAGTACGAAAGTTTTGTTCTACAAGCTAAAGGTGTTAAAGAGCTATGGTACACTAAATTAGAGGTCCTTATTGAGTAAAAAGACCAATAAAATTATGGTGGCTAGACATGGAATTTTTAATTGGAGACAAAGTCATAAAATGGTCAAAAATTAGGTGACATTAAGTGACTTGTTTAATAAAAAAATAAAACAAAAAGAGAGGAGGATATCATCTTCCTCTTCCACCAAAATTTTCAGCAAAAATAAGGGTTTTGGAAGCTTGAAATTTCAGCAACTCTTCACCCTTGCAAGTAAGTGATTTTAGTGGTCGTTCTTGATAATTTTTGTGTTTTTGGAAACCCTATAGCTTAATCTAGCTAATGAGTGGACTATTTTGCAAAATGGTTGAGAGTCTAGGGTCTTGCCATGAGATTATTTATATTATTTGCTGAAATTTTATGAAAGAAAATGAAACTTGGTTGTTTAACAAACAACTTTTGTGAAAGGATTTTTCATGAAAACACCTAAAATGGACCTTTTTGTAAAAGGTATAAAATGGGTAGTAAATGTGTGAAATAATTGGATATATGAGTTGCTATAAGAGTAATAAAGGTTCGGCTAGGCTTGTTAAAGGAGGAAATTTGATTAAAATAGATTTACGAGCCTAGGAGAAAAATCGTAATTATGTGAAGGTCTAAGGGCAAAATGGTAATTTTGCCAAAGTAGGAATTTTGGAATGTCTTGATTAATGTGGTGATTAAATAAGTAAATTTTTTCATTATAGATCAAGAAAAACAGAATTCAGAATTAGACCGGGGGGAAACCAAGCTATTGGACTAAATCGAACTAGTCGCCTATATTTTGTAAATCGAGGTAAGTTATACATAAATAATACAACTCTATTGTTATTATGCATTAAACAATTGATATTGCATAAAATGTTTGATTATTGTTGAGAATATGCATGATGAGAATTGATGTAGTAAAAACTCCCGGTTGAACCTTAGGAATAGATTGGATATCTATACCATGACATTTGGTTGATATGTGTGCTAGTGTAAGACCATGTCTGGGACATGGCATCAGCCACATTATGAGAGCCAGTGTAAGACCATGTTTGGGATATGGCATTGATATTGAGACAAGAGTTAGTGTAAGACCATGTCTGGGACATGGCATCGACCTCGAAATGTGAGCCAGTGTAAGACCATGTCTGGGACATGGCATCGGCATTTTAACCTCTTATGTGAGGCTTATCGGATATCCTTTAGTATTCCAAATGGTTCCACGGGTTATTTAAAGCTTATGAGAAATATATGAAAGGATATAATCATGTTGTGAGTGGTACAGGTTCTTACTCGAAACTCATGAGATATGAGCTTAGTTATGATGCCTTAATGGTAAGGATGAAATTGAGTAAGTTCTATCTATGAGAATGATTTCAGGACGATATTGTAATCTTTGGCCTATACTTGTGATGTGTAAATATGTAGTCAATCTACCATTGTTAAATCAAGAATGTTGTGCTGGTTTATAATATGCTATGTGTTTAAAGAGGCATGGTTGATGTTGTTACTTATTTACATGTAACTTACTAAGCTTTATGCTTACTCCCTCTCCTTTCCATTTTCTTATAGTGCTGTCAAGCTAGCTCAGGGATCAACAGACATATGAGGCATCGATCACACTATCAGTCTGAACATTTGGTATAGTTAGATCTATCATTTTGAGTATGGCATGTATAGGGACTTGGTCTTTTGTCAAGTGTCATATTGTTTTGGCCAAATGTGTTGGCTTGTTTTGAAGATTGATTCATTTTGTATAAGGCTATGGATGATGGCTAATACTTGTTATTGATAAAGTATGTGATAAGTTTTGCATGTGAATGGAGTGTAGTGGCCTTGGTGTGTGTATGTCCTGGTTGTGGCTTATGTTGGTGTAAGTAAAGGTGGCAAAAAGGGCTTGGTAAATAGCCTTGTTTTTGTCCACACGGGTAGACACATGGGCATGTGTCTAGGCTATGTGTGACACACGGTCTACCCCATGGGCATCTAGTCCGGCCGTGTGTCCCCTACACCTTAGTTTCGTAAAATAGAATGCCCAGTAGTAACCACATGGGCTGAGGCACGGCCGTGTGTCTCAACCGTGTGGATGACACGGCCATAATACATGGCCATATGCCTAGGCCGTGTGAAGTCTGCACCTTAAATGTGAAATTAAATTTGCCACACGCTCTAGCACAAGGGCGTGTGCCTTGGTCGTGTGACCTTAAATGATTGATGACGTCAGAAATAGAATGTCAAGGTTTTCGCATACGGGCTGAGACACGGGCATGTCATGGCCATGTGGGGGACATAAGCCATGGACACGGGCGTGTGCCAGGCCGTGTGAAAACCCCTGTATGATCGATGTTAGAAAATAAATTCACACGGGCACGGGGCACGGGCGTGTCCCTAAATGCCTAGGCCGTGTGAGCTTCACGGGCCTTCAACATGGCCATGTTATGAGATCACACGGGCGTGTCACCTTTCGACACGGGCGTGTGCCTTGTTTTTAATGAAACTTTCTAATGTTTACGATAATGCTCGGTTTAATCCCGAAATGTTCCTAAAGCATGTTTTGGGCCTTGTAGGCCCTTATTAAGGACGTTAAGAGAAAGTTTGAAAAGTTTTGAATTTGAACGAACTTTTACGACTTAGAATTGTATGTTTGTATGCGTTTAAGTAAGGTAATGCCTCGTACCCTGTACCGATGTCGGATACGGGTAAGGGGTGTTTCATGATGCCTTTCACTGAAACAATGTGTCCTAAAAATGCAACCTCTCGGAGCCAAAACTCACATTTTCTGAATTTAGCAAACAGTTGTTTATCTTTCAATGTTAGTAACACAATCCTCAAATGTTCGACATGCTCAGATTTGTCTCGAGAATAGATCAGAATGTCATCAATGAATACAACTAAAAATCTATCCAAATACGGTCTAAAGATTCAATTCATCAAATCCATGAATACTTAGGAGCGTTAGTTAATCTGAACGGCATATCAAGAAATTCATAACGCCCGTACCTGGTCCTGAATGCAGTTTTCGACACCTCCAAATCTTTAACCCTTAACTGGTAATAACCACATCTCAGATCAATCTTTGAAAAGTCTATTGCTCATTTCAACTGACCTAACAAATCATCAATTCTCAGCAAAGGAGAGTTGTTCTTAATCGTAACCTTGTTAAGCCGACGATAGTCAATACATAATCTCATTGATCCATCTTTATTCTTTACAAATAGAACTAATGTATCCCAGGGCGAAAAACTAGGTCGTGCAAAACCTCTATCTGTTAACTCTTGCAACTAAGCCTTCAATTTTTTCAATTTTGTTGGAGCCATTTTATACGGAGCTATTGATATCGGTGATGTTCCCAGTACTAATTCAAGAGCAAACTCAACTCTTTGATCGGTGGTAACCCGGGTAATTCTTCTGGAAACACATTTGGATACTCACAAACCACTAGCACTGATTCAATCTTCGATTCAGACACTTTCGTATCTAGTACATAAGCAAGGTAAGCATCACAACCTTTCCTCACATATTTCTGTTCTAGCATCGTCGATATCACAATAGGAAGCCCACTCGAATCATCAGATTCAATACGAAGAATTTCTCTATTATGATATTTCAACTCAATAGTATTTCAGCTACAGTTTCCAATAGTATCATGCAGATTTAAGCAATCCATACCCAAGATTACATCGAATTCATCAAACGGTAAAAGCATCAAATTAGTAAGAAAATAGTAACCCCGAGTCATGAGAGGAAAATTCTTGCAAACTTTATCAACTAGAACATACTGGCCTAAGGGGTTCAATACTTTAATCACAAATTTAGTTGACTCAATAGGTAAACTCTTACTAGACACTAAATTCATATAGACATATGAATGAGTCGATCCATGATCAATCAAAACAATTACATCAGTGTCATAAAGAGACAATGTATCAGTGATAACATCTGGTGACGATGCATCCTCGCGAGCGCAAATAGTGTAGGCTCTGGCTGGTCCTGGAGCCTCAGATCTCATAGTAGAGTCCTTTGTCACACCTTTGCTACTAGTCACATTTCCATTATTTCGAGGTGGTCTTCCTCTGGCAACTATATTAGTCGGCCTTGTATTCAGAAATTTGTCTTTCTCAATTAACTCAGGGCAATCCCGAATAAAATGATCTTGCGAGCCACATCTAAAACAGGCTTTAGTATTCATCCAACAGTCTCCAAAATGTCGTCTTCTACACTGTTGACACTTAGGTTTGTTGGTTTTGACACTACCAACACTCGATACTGAAGTAGCTTGAGCTTTTGGACTCGTGTGTTGCTTCCCATGATCTCTGTTGAAATACCCCATTGAAGCAGTCGAACGGTTATAATAATTCTTGATTTATTTGAAGAAGAATGATAGGGTTTACTCATTGACCTCTTTCTCAAATCTCTAGTCTCAAAATAAGCTTTTCTCTTTTCTTTGATAAGTTCCTCAGCTTTGCAAGCTTTGTCAAGTAAAACAACATTTCTTTCAATTCCAGAATTCTGACTAGAAGTTTAATGTCTTTGTTCAACCTATCTTTGAACCGCTTACACATAATTTCTTCAGTAGAAACACACTCTCGAGCGTACTTACTTAATCTTACTAATTCTCTTTCGAACTCGATCACCATCATACGACCCTGTTTCAACTCCAGAAATTCCTTATGCTTTTGATCAAGAAATCGTTGGCTTATGTATTTCTTTCTGAAATCTGTCTGAAAGAATTCCCACATGACTCATTCTCTCGACACCATAGATATCAAAGTGTACCACCACTGATATGCAGTATCTTTCAGAAGTGATACGACACATTTAACACATTCTGTTGGAGTACAACACAATTCATCAAATACCTGGATCGTATTCTCAAGCCAAAACTCGGCTCTCTCAGGATCATTATCAACTGTAGCTCTAAA
The DNA here is from genome assembly GCA_025503065.1 of Gossypium bickii. Taxonomy (NCBI): domain Eukaryota; kingdom Viridiplantae; phylum Streptophyta; class Magnoliopsida; order Malvales; family Malvaceae; genus Gossypium; species Gossypium bickii. The sequence continues at coordinate 103,217,027 of CP106710.1, read as the reverse complement.
ATCTTCAGCCCCATACTTTTGAATTTTATCTACAGGTGGCTTGTTCATACGTAAGGGTTCCAAACCTTGAGGAGCTACAGGAACTGGTTGGGGAATAGGTGGGGGTGGAGGTTGCTGAGCAGCCGGATTCATTCGGACAAACTCAACTAAACTGGATGCAGTATCTCTCCTTTATGACTCTCAGATACAGGTCTCGATTCAGACTACGCTACTTCGTGAATGGAGGGTGGCGCATTACTTTTTACATCATCAGCAACTGCTCGATTGGGATTCATTGCTATATGAAAACATGATTTAAAACTGTTAAAAGATATCACACTATCACAGGTTATATATGGCATGTATAGCTAGACTTACACATGCTACGTTAGTCCAAGAATCGACTAAACCGTAGCTCTGGTACCAATAAATGTAACACCTCTAAACCATATCCGTCACTAGAATAGGGTTTCAGAGCATTACCAAACTTACCAATTAAACAATCATATGATTTTCATATCCAACAAATATCATTCGAACATAATCATATAGTCCTTAATACGAGCCATCGAGGCCTAAAACAAACATTAGAAGCGGTTCAGGAATAAACCGATAATTCAAGTCAATTTTTGGAGAACATAGAGAATTTTCAAAATACAGAGGACACATGCCCGTGTCACAGGTCATGTGGACATTCGAAATGGGATCACATAGCCGTGTCCCAGCCCGTGTCCTACCACATGTAACTCACTAACTTGGGTCACATGGCCAACCACACGCTCGTGTGACTAGCCCGTGTACTGTTTGAAATGGCCTCACACGCCTGTGTGCTAGGCTGTGTGCTAGGCCGTGTGAAAACTAGAGGGTATACTGACTTATGCCACATGGCCAAGTCACACGCCCGTGTGCTGGGTCGTGTGGAGCTACTGACTTGGTTTCTAAATAAGTACCAAGGGACACACGGCCGTGTCACCTTGTCGTGTGTCACACACGGCTAAGACACACGCCTGTGTGGACAAAAATAAGCTATGTTTCACGCCACATTTCTCACCCAAAATGTTGTCAACCTAGGTTCAACAATGTACAAACAACCAATGCATAAATAGGCACTTATAACCAACCAGTTTCAAACCAAAATCATATACTACCAATACCAACAACCAAAATGCTCATAAGTATCCCAAATAGCCATTCAAATTCATACCAATTTCACATCCAAAAATCACCTAAAGGATTAAACTCACCTATTAGACTTTGTGCCTAAATCAACTTCCATACCACATTCTCAAATTCAATCATTTTGTACTAAAAATACCAATTCAAAACAAGGCATTCACATAGCAATTATAAACCAAATATCAAAGGCCATTTACACATATATATATACATAACCAAGTATACCAAAATAAGCCAAGTCACATGGCTAAACACATAACCAAAAACATATATCATTTACAAGCCAAATCAATTGGTTATCAACATTAGAAACATATATCTCATATTAACCACAATACCTATACATGTCATATAACCAACTACACAAGTTCAAAAGTACCAAAACAATGGCTGGATAGTGTGATTAGATCTCCGACAACTCCCAATCCGAGCAAGCTTTTGAAATCACTATAAAATATGGAAAAGTAAATAGAGTAAGCTATTAAACTTAGTAAGTTCGTATGGCTAATAAATATAACTTACCATTCATTCACAATTTAAGTAATCTAAACATAATATGCTACAAATCAACTTAATCACATAGCTAACATATATTCATCCACATAGTAAATTATGAAACTCACAAATTTCATGGATTCAATGCATATATAGTTTACGTACATACCTGCACTGATACGTATCAGTTTCTTACCCTTTCATATTATCAATATACCCGTTGAACCATTTGGAATAATATCAGATACTCGGGAATCTCGCACCCTAAATGCCAATACATGGTCGAAACCATCTCAATCTCATATCTCATATGTAAATGCTCATCTCGAGCTATCACCGGGTCTGCTCACACAAGATGACGAGTAACCGCAACACATGCTGAAAATCTCAGCCACCGATAGAATGTACGGACCAACACCCAAAACACAATAACCCCTAATGACATGTCATTTGTATCCTATATATTCCTAAGGTTCAACCGGGATTTATACATTTCTGATAACTCGTCGAGAATTTCCGTGGTGTCGTATCATCTCAATTGTAACAATTTAGCCTTTAACATATATAATTTAATGCTTATTAAACATACAAACTTACCTCTATCCCAAAAAAAAAAAAAAAAAAAAAACGACGGAATAGGATAGACTAATCCAATACTTTATTTTTCCCTCGATCTAGACCCGTACGTTGCTTTTCTTGATCTATATAATCAAATTTAACTCATTCAAAATGCATTCTATTCAATTTAACCCAAAATCATATTATGGCAAAAATACACTTTTGCCCCTTAAATTTTGAATTCTTTACAATTTAGTCCCTAGCTCATAAAAATACAAATTGATGCAATTTAACCCACACCCATGCTAGCCGAATTGTATATATATATTCATAGCAGCGCATTTTTTCATTATTTTCCACATTTATTTCACCATGAATTTTACACATTTTACAAATAAATCCAAATTTGCAATTTCAACCAGAATCACTTAACAAATGTTGTTTATCTAACAACAACCATTTATTTTCTATCACCAAACATCAAAATACATATACACTTATCAATGGTAAAACCCTAGATTTTTAATAGTTTTGAAAATTAGTCCCTGGGTTAGCTAGATTAAGCTACAATGACTCCAAAAACATAGAAATCACTAAAAACCGAGCAACAATGCAATTACATGCAATGAGACTATGGCCGAACCTTTAAAAGCACAACAATGGAGTATTTTATTCCTTATTTGCGGTTCATGAAGAAGAAAGAAAGATGATATCTTTCTTGTACCTAAATTTAATTTATGCTATTTTATTCATTTACCAAATTAACTGTATTCATTAATTTAAAATTCACCTATTTAATGTCCATCTTTGTCCACTCAAATAAATAATGGTCTATTTATCATTTAAGTACTCATATATTTAATTTCTTTAGCTATTTAATGCCTTTAGCCTATAGAACTCTAATTTTGCAACTTTTGCAATTTAGTCCTTTTTATCGAATTGAGCATTCAAACGATAAAATTTCTTAACAAAATTTTCATACAATCATACAATCATGCTGTAGACCACAAAATAATAAAATAAATATTTTAATCTCGAATTTGTGGTCCCAAAACCACTATTTCAATTTCACTAAAAACAGGCTGTTACAAGCGTCCAAATAACCCTATTTGCATGCCAGTCATATCCTATCCTTTAATACGTTTACTCAGGCACATTTACCATATATAACCATTTCTTTACAATCTAGTCCATATCTCACCTTTTGTACCAAATCGTAAATGATACAAATTACATTTATACACAAATAAATTCATAATTCAAGTATATATATATACACACATTAAATTTAAAAATAACTACACCATATGAACTTACCTGATAACAACATCAATAAGAAGATGTTGATGACTAATTTATAATTTTGCCTTTTCCTTGATTATCCTTTGGTTGGTTCAATTCCTGATCTATATGATAATTCATTTCAATTTATCAATTCCAAATACTTTATACCATCCTACTATATGCATATGAAATTTTAATTTCACTTTCTGAATTTTTTTAAAATTTTACATTTTATTCAATTTAGTCCCTAAAACCAAAATTGTTATAAATTTAAATTTTGAGCTTCAATTTTGAAATCGATCTCAATTTCATCCTTTTACAGCCTTCTAATATCTATAATTATAAAAATCTAACATCAATTTTAGATTTTTTACACTTTAGTCCCTATGTTGAAATCTGACAACTTTCACTTATAAATTAGTCATTTTCACTTGTAAGCTTATAATCTAACAATTTATTACCAAATTTATCAAGTATTCATCAATTGAAACTTTTAGAAACTTTAATAGTTTCACAAATTGGTACACAAGCTTACTAAATCAAGCTCCTAGGACCTTAAAAACATAAAAATTACAAGAAAAGGACTTGAAATGGCTTACCAAATGAGGGACCAAGGTGAAACGTCCAAAACCCTATTTCTTTCTATGTTTTCAATGAAGTAGAAAAAGTGAAGATGATGACCTTATGTTTCTTTTACCAACAAGGATAAAGGAAAAACAAAACTTGTTTAAATTCTCAGCTTCATCGGTGAATGGTTAAGAATCGTCATAAGTGTACTAACTATCAAGTTTTCAGTATGAATGCTCAAGGTTCGTAACTTGCGTGCAAACTGTTATGTTTTCCAAGAACTTTTTTCTAAAACTAAGTTTTTCCTAAAAAGCTTTGTTTTTAAAGTTTTGATACTTTGTTTTCTTAAGCCATGTTTTAAAGATATGTTTTACGTGAGCTCATATACGAGCCTATGTTTTAAAGTATGTTTTAAAAGTACAGTTTTATAAGCTACGCTTTTGCGAATTCCTTTGCAAGCTTATATGTTGGATATATTGGTAAACAAAAGGATTATGAGTACTCACATATAAGTTCTATGTTTTGGGCATTGAGGCCTTAGGGCATGTGGAGAGATAATGGAATGTTGAGCTATGCTCCATTCAATGGGACATGTTGGTGTACAAGAGAGTGTTTAGCTTTTTCTACACTTATGGGACATGTTAAGGATATTTGATTCATTCTGAGGCATTATAAGGAGATCCACATATCCAACAAACAAGATAAGATAAGTAAGTTAAGATAAGTGCGAGAACATATTTTATGTTCTCAGCCATTCTGATAAGACAAGTATGTGAGCATGTTTCATGCTATATAAGATCCGTTTTTAAACATGAAAAAGCTAAGTTTTTAAGTATGATTTTCAGTAAGTACAACCGAAACTATTTTTATAAACTTATGTTTTTTGGCAAGCATGTTCTGTGAACTGGGTCTCGCACCTTTGCCGTGAACCCAACACGCGATACGAATTTTCAAATTAAGTCTTTTTTCTATTTTAAACTCTATATTTAAGCATACGCTGATGATTCATGATTATTCATTGAGTTCATAATGAACTCTCCCACTCCACTCTTACTTCGCAGGTAAATAGGTTGTGGATGGCAGTGGCGAGGTAGATGACTTAGCGAGGCTCATTCTTGAACAAATAACAATGAACTTGGGAAATAGGCAATGGGGTTGTATTTATCTAGGTTTAGATTTATTATAATTTGATTATGTTATTGAAATAATTTCCTTAAAGTTTAAGTGTACTGCAAACCCTATAGTAAAACCTTTGTTACTAATTTCCTCTCAACATGAATGAAGTTTGATGTTTCTTTATTTCTTTTTGCATGCGTACCATGTTGTATTTTTTCAACTTTTCAAAAGTATGTATTAATATTATATGCGAGCCAATTTTATTGCAAATTATTATTTTCTACGACCCTTGTATGTTTGTGACCCCCTATATGCATGTGAACCCTTAAGAGCGATAACCTTACTTCTTAGAGAACCCTACCTAAGTCTGAGAACCCTTGCATGAGCGTCCCTTTTTTTGTGAAGCCCATTTGTATGCGAACCTATGATGCTTTGTTTTAAGTGCGACATAGAAGGTACGCGAACTGTTGTTGTTTTGCAAACTTGTGTTATTGTACGAACTCATTCGTATTGTTGTCATGCGTACTCATGTGTTACCTAGATATGTGAACCTCCGTTGTTGTGCAAACCTTAATAATAATTTATGTGTACTTGCATTTATGTTTGAAAATGCGTACCCTAAACTACCATGTTTACTTCTTTCATGCGAACCATTAAGTTTTACTATTTAAGTGACATGTGAAACCTTCCTCTATTTGTTTGATAAGGTTGCATGTTTACATTCTATGTATGATTTTATTCTGCTTCTGATCGCTGTAAATCAGAGTTTTAAAATTTATAAAAGAATGATCAAACCTGGAAACTAACTCTGACAACGATTAAAGGCAAGTGTACCTATCGAACAGTAGTATAGCTTAAGCAAGACCGGATATCGAACCCAAAGGAACTAAAAGTATTAATACTCACTTTCTTTTTATTATTTAACCTAACTAAGATAAAGGTTGCTTTTAAACTAAATTGACGACAACTAAACTAAGGAAACAAAGACAAAAAGATGAATTTGGGGATAACTTGAAAAAGACTCAGTTGATCTTTATGATACCTTCGGGAAGAATCCTCCTAGACTTCTCTTATTATCTAACCTTAAATTATATGATTTCTTTTACTTAGCTTGATCCGTGAGACTCCCTAACCTATGTTAAACCCTCTCTCGAAGCGAATAATGTCTAACCCTAGGTTAATTAGTGGAACTCTCTTTCGCTTATAATAACCCCATAGGAAAGCAGTAAATCGATCAATGGATTCCCTTATTAGGTTTCACCCTAATCCGGCAAAATTTCGTAACCCCTATCTCTAGGCGCTCGATCAACTCCGTTTAATTATGTTAGATCTACTCTTAGGCGGGGTCTATTCCTCCTCCACCTAAGCACATTAAATTTGGATTAAGCAGCATAATTAAGAACAAACTAAGTAATTTATCATATAACTTTAAAATTAAATAATAAAAATCATCTAGGTTTCATCCCCTTCGAAGTATCGAAAGATTTAGTTCATAATGTAAAAGAAAACATCACAAGAGAAAAGATAAAACAAAACATAAGAAAAATCCTAAAACTCCCTAATGGGATTGAAGGAGAATTCCGCCGTCTTGAGTATAATTCCGGCTTCTTGGGATGAATCAACTGGCTATCCTCGCATTACTCCCTAACTTAGACCTTCTCGGCTTGGCTCCTTGCCCTAGCTTTCACCCCCTTTGAAAGGTGGTACTTAGGGGATATATATAGGCTCTTGGAATGCGATTCTTTTTCCTGAAGTATCCTTTTCAGACTAAAATTGCTCTTTCTAGCGACAGAGGCATGGCCATGTCACACGCCCGTGCAAATCGAGACCTGACTGTGTTCGGATTTTACTAATGGCACGGCCGTGTGTGGTGGTGAGGAGGCCGTGCTTGGACTTCTTTAATGAGGCACGGCCATATAAATCGGGATTAGGCCATGTTCTACCGTGTTGATTTCGTGGAAAGGCCCATTTGCTTCATTTTAGGCCCGTTTTGTGTTCTTTTCCTGGGTATAAGACATGAAAAGAAAGGATTAATAGCACCTTTTTACACAAATCAAGGGATAAATCATCCAAAAGCATATTAAATGTGGGCTTAAAATATGTTACTTTTACGGTTTATCAAATACCCCACACTTAAGCTTTTGCTTGTCCTCAAGCAAAATTCTCAACTTACAATTAAAATGAACTTTCCATGATTCATAATTCCTATCAACAATGCCTTATCCTAATTCATAGATAATTTATACATGGATAATTCAACTCAAAGATTCCTAAAAATTCAAACAAGATAAGTCATAAATTTGTAGCACGAAAAACATAGGTGTTTCCCTTCATCTAAATAATTACCTTTAATTTAAAATTGACTAGGATTGATATCCTCACAAAAGATTCACTCAAATCACTCAAAAAGTGTTTAAGGGTCAAAATTAAGCACTCATAAGTCGAACATGAAAAGTTAATCCCATAGGCTTGCCTGAAAATCAAATCTCCACCACTGTAAAATGATATGATAAATAGATCAAAAGGTCTTTGTTAGGGTTGTAACGGGGCTAGGGTTAAAGGTGTGGATAAAGGCTAAAATTAGAAGGGTAGAATCGAGATTGAATTGATAAGTTACCTACCTAAAAATTTCTAAGATAATAATTACATCAACTGAAAATAATAAAAATCCTACTAATACGAGCTTTTTCTTTTGGGAAATAGTCTTTGATTGTGTAAGCTCACTTTCCATACTACTAATATTGAAAACTTGAATTTTTTTTAGAACAAACTAAATACAAGATAAATTTAACTACTAGAATAATAAACTTAGATAATTGGCTCAAATCAAATCTTGATTAAGGGGTAGTCAAAATAAAGGGTGATAACAAATACAAAGGGTTTTGGGTTAAAATTAGTGGGTAAGTCAATAAAAAGGGTTGTTAGGCTCAACGGGGTTCACTAAGGGTTAATTATAAGGGTAGGCTATTTAGTAGAGTAAGTGGGTTAAAACATAAGTGGCTTTATCATCTCGGTATATCAAATCATAATTGTGGTCTTGACATGTATAATCGAGGCAAGTTCTAGAATAACAATTCATAGTCGACGCACTCATAATCAAGAAGTGAGCATGAAAAAGAATGTATGCTCTGTAAGCTCAAATTCTCATAAAAATTATGGGTGTTTTTGACATCAACCTTGTAAATCTCAAATTTCAAGATAATATTCAAATTCCGGTTGACAACCTAAATTTTAAGTTTTAGAAAATTAGACTTATCATGCTTGATTCCCTAGTGTTCTTCAAATTTAATTATCAATGCACAATTAACTATGACTTATTACAAAACATATCAATAAAAATCACAAATTATTAGAAATTTCATCTTAATTAGTAATATGAGAAAATTACTTTAAAATAAGATTAAATTCAGGGATTTGAGAACAATGCAGGCAGTTAGGCATTTTTATCCTCAGGGTTGAGAATAATGACAAATTAGGCATTTTCTCAGAATACCTATTCACCCCCCACACTTAAGATGTACATTGCTCTCAATGTACAAAGATAGATAATGACATTTTAAAGATAAATCAAAAGAGAAGGAGGAAGAATTACTCCCTGATTTGTGGATGTTTTCCCGAATGAGTGTCTTTGGTGGCGGTGATGGTCAGTCGGGATAACGTTCCTGCGCTAGATGAAGAAATTGGGTAGCGCTTTGAGAAGTAGCCAGGCTTTATTAAGACCTAATAAAAATAAACTAAATATATAAATAAAGACAAGAAAGATAAAGAGAAAGAGACTAAGAAGGAAAATAGGCTAAGGCTAGGAGATAAAGGGGCTTGAGAATCCTTATTGGTAGGTAGTTCGCGAGGTGGGTGTGACTTCTAAGGCGACGGAGGTGCTGGTGGTGGTGGAAGTGGCGTGATTCCCAAGCAGCCTTTAGAAACTTGACACTAAGAAACTAAACTAAGTTAAACTAATTTAAACATAAGATTATTGAAGAGAAGGAGAATGAAAAGAAAAAGAAATGAAAAATAAAAACTAATTGGTCTCATAGATCCTTGGCTTAGTGTTGAGATGAAGCTACCGACATGAACTCATGTTGATCATTCTCCTTTGCGAAATGTGGCCTTTTACGCTTCTTTTGCATGGTGTTGGCTTGCTCAAGGATCTAGAGCCTTAGTAAGTGGAGAATCTGAGATGGAGGAGAGTTTTAGTAAGTGGAGAATCTGAGATGGAGGAGAGTGAAAACAAAGAAAATAAGGATGAAATTAGATAGGGGAAAGGAGAAGAGGTGAGGGGTTTAAATAGATGTTCATATGTTCTGCTCCGACACGGCCATGGTCCCAGGGTGTGTCAAATTACATGGCCTCCTCACACGGCCGTGTTATAGAGGGTGTTGTCACCCTATGCCCGTGCTTGATCCGTCTACGCCCGTGCTCGTGATGTTTTTCTTATTGGCACGGTTGTCTGACACGGGCGTGTCTCACCCGTGCTCGATAAGTCAGTAACCTCAGTAATTTCACACGGGTTGTGGCATGGGCGTGTTCTGTCCGTGGTTATGAAAGTGGATAGCCTCACACGGTTGGTGCCACGGTCGTGCCTTATTTGTTGGTGCCTGTGTCGAGAGTAGTTGGATCTGTGACGTTGGGGTGGTGGTTGGGCTGACTGCACGGCTGCTGCCCTGTTAGGGTGGTGGTTTTGGTGGTCCACACGGCCACGGACATGGCCGTATGTAAGGCCGTGTGATCTGTCATTCTGCACTTTTGGTTAGTTAAGAAGGAAGAGAAAAAGAGAAAAGAAAGTGTAAAATAATGCAAAAAGAAATAGGGTTAGTACTCAGGTTGCCTCCCGAAAAGCGCTCGTTTATAGTCTTAAGCTAGACTTTCCTCGTATTTGAAAATTTTAGGGAGGTTTAAAAGTTTGAATATCTTCCCTCATATCTATAGTTTTAGTTTTATGACAAAATTGAAGTCGAGAAGCGTTTACCTTAAAAGTGCCAAATGTTGGTTTGCTTACCTCGACTAGTCCTTGTGGGAAGATATCATGTACCTTAAGAAGAAGTTCTCTCTTTTCCTTCAGGTTTGTTGTGGTGATGTGTGGCTCGACTGTATCTAACAGAACCTGGTCTCCTATTTTATAGTGATTGGATGTCCCTACGAGCTCTTCTGGTGGTTCCTCTGGTTTTACGTTGTGTGAATCTGGCTCTTCTTTGACTTGTGTTTTCTATTCTTCCTTTTGTAATCCTAGTTTTTCCTTGAAGTGCATTTTCCATTCATCTAGGTCATCGATTTGGGTCCTTTGTTCTTCGTGAGTTGTTTCTTTGTTGGCACTGAACTGAGGATCTGGTTCAATCGTTCCCTTTTTTGGAGGTACCTGAAAAAAAGGTGTAATTGAATGATTAACAAAAGAATTTTCTTGCTCACCTTGATTCTTTGATGACCTAGTTGAGTTGAGGGCTTGAAGACTCATTGAGTCGTCACCTACACAAAGTATGAGCTCACCTGTGGCAACATCAATTTTTGTCTTGGCAGTTGCTAGAAAAAGTCGTCCTAAAATTAGGGGGATTGAATTATCCTTATCCATGTCTAAAACAACAAAGTCTACTGGGAAAACAAATTTATTGATTTTTACGAGAACATCTTCAATAATGCCCCTAGGAATTCTAACAGTTTTATCAGCTAATTGAATGCTTATCTTAGTTTGTTTTGGCTTCCCTAGACCTAGTCGCTTATACAATGCATAAGGCATAACATTTATGCTTGCCCCTAAATAAGCTAACGCATTATCAATATTTAAACTACCAATTAATTATGGAATTGTAAAACTCCCTGGATCTTTTTCCTTCTGTGGTAGTCTATTTTATAACATTGCTGAGCATGTTGCGTTTAATTCCACGTGGTGCTCTTCATCTATTTTGCGTTTGTTGGTTAAGAGCTGTCTTAAAAATTTCCTCGAGTCTGGCATCTGGAAAAGAGCTTCAAGAAGAGGTAAGTTAATATGTAATTTCTTTAAAAGTTTAAGAAACTTACCAAACTGCTTCTCTGAATCATCTCTGTCTAATGCTGTGGGATAAGGTATGCGAGGTTTGTACTCTTTGACTATCGGTTTTGGTTTTTCTTGTACTTCCTCTGTTATACCTTCACCTACCTTACTTTCTGGAGTCGGGTTGGGTGTATCTAACTCCTTGCTACCCTGTACTGTGATGGCTTGAATTTACTTCTTAGGGTTAATCTCCGTGTTACTAAGTAGACGTCCTTGCGATCGTTCTAACATTGATTTTGCAAGTTGTTCGACTGCTTTAGTGATTTCCTTGACTGACTTACTAATTTCATCAATTCAGCTTTCATTGCTTTTGATTGTTCTGTCAGCTTCTTGGATGGGCTCCTCTATGGTTGGCTTCTTGTCTTGTGGATAGGGCTAATTTCGGAAGTTTGGGGGGGTTGTTGCCTTTGATTTCCTTGATTGCCTTGTCCTCCCCATGAAAAATTTGGGTGGTTCCTCTAACCTGGATTGTAAGTGTTACTATAAGGATTATTATTAGATCGGAAATTTTTACCTATACAGTTCATCTGTTCATCTTCTGCTCCTGGTTGGTAGGGTCGGTACTCAGGATTCACCACAGTTCCACTAGCGTCGCACTGCATAACTGGATGTATCTGTGAAGAACACAAACTATCAAGCTTTTTATTCATCATCTCTAGCTGCGTTGATAGCATGGTCATGGTGTTGACGTTGAAAACTCCTGCCAATTTCGTTGGTTTAGTTCTCGAAGCTTGCCACTAATAATTGTTTATCGACATCTCCTCAATGAACTTGTATGCTGCTTTAGGAGTTTTGTTGTTCAGCGTATCTATCAGTTGCCTCGTTGAGGGGTTTACTCCGTTGTAGAAGGTTTGGACTTGTAGCTACAAGGGTAAACCATGGTGTGGATACCTCCTCAAGAGATCTTTGAACCTCTCCCATGCATCGTATAGTGTCTCTACATCCATCTGCACAAAAGAAGAGATATCGTTATGTAATTTGGCCGTTTTGGCCTGTGGGAAATATTTCATTAAAAACTTTTCAGTCATCTGCTCCCATGTAGTGATTGACCCTTGTTGTAACTAGTTTAACCACTGTTTGGCTTTATTTCTCAATGAAAAATGGAATAACTGAAGACGAATGGCATCATCAGAAACGCCATTTATTTTGAAGGTATCACATAACTCTAAAAAGTTAGCTATATGCATGTTTGGATCTTCGTCCTGCAAACCATCAAATTGAACAAACTGTTGAATCATTTGTATTGTGTTAGGCTTTAATTCAAAATTGTTAGCAGATATAGCAGGCCTAACAATACTAGATTCTACTCCTTTTAAATGCGGTTTCGCATAATCAAACATTGTACGTGGAGCATTGTGATCTCCCACATTGCGTAGTGGTGGGTTGTTTTCGCCCATCCCTTGGTAGGATTGGATCTGTTTTCTTCCTCTCTTTCTTCGTGTAATCTAGGGCTCTTTGGTTTCCTGCGATTCCTGAGCGGTTGCTTCGATATCACTATCGTATACCAAAGGTCCTCTCGGATTCCTTCTAGTCATAAACTAGAGGTACCTACAAAAGAGAAAGAAATAAAAAATAAAAATAAAAATTAGAAAAATTAAAATTTAACCTAAGAAAACAAAAAAAATAAATTGCGAATAAAATAATGGCTAAAGTAATAAAAATAGAGCTTTCTTAATATTGTAGTTCCCCGGCAACGGCGCCAAAAACTTGGTCGCTGTAAATCAGAGTTTTAAAATTTATAAAAGAATGATCAAACCTGGAAACTAACTCTGACAACGATTAAAGGCAAGTGTACCTATCGAACAGTAGTATAGCTTAGGCAAGACTGGATATCGAACCCAAAGGAACTAAAAGTATTAATACTCACTTTCTTTTTATTATTTAACCTAACAAAGATAAATGTTGCTTTTAAACTAAATTGACGACAACTAAACTAAGGAAACAAAGACAAAAAGATGAATTTGGGGATAACTTGAAAAAGGCTGTTGATTTTTATGATACCTTTGGGAAGAATCCACCTAGACTTCTCTTATTATCTAACCTTAAATTATATGATTTCTTTTACTTAGCTTGATCCGTGAGACTCCCTAACCTATGTTAAACCCTCTCTCGAAGCGAATAACGTCTAATCCTAGGTTAACTAGTGGAACTCTCGTTCGCTTATAATAACCCCCTAGGAAAGCAGTAAATCAATTAATGGATTCCCATATTAGGTTTCACCCTAATCCGGCAAAATCTCGTAACCCTATCTCTAGGCACCCGATCAACTCTGCTTAATTATGTTAGATCTACTCTTAGGCAGGGTCTATTCCTCCTCCACCTAAGCACATTAAATTTGGATTAAGCAACATAATTAAGAACAAACTGAGTAATTTATCATATAACTTTAAAATCAAATAATAAAATCTGTCTAGGATTCATCCCCCTCTAGGTATTTGAGGGATTTAGTTCATAATGTAAAAAGAAAACATCACAAAAGAAAAGATAAAACAAAACATAAGAAAAATCCTAAAACTCCCTGATGGGATTGAAAGAGAATTCCGCCGTCCTGAGTATAATTCCAGCTTCTTGGGATGAATCAACTGGCTATCCTCGCGTTACTCCCTAACCTATGTTAAACCCCCTCTCGAAGCGGATAACGTCTAATCCTAGGTTAATTAGTGGAAGTCTCGTTCACTTATAATAACCCTATAGCAAAGCAGTAAATCGATCAATGGATTCCCCTATTAGGTTTCACCCTAATCCGACAAAATCTCGTTACCCTATCTCTAGGCGCCCGATCAACTCTGCTTAATTATGTTAGATCTACTCTTAGGCAGGGTCTATTCCTCCTCCACCTAAGCACATTAAATTTGGATTAAGCAGTGTAATTAAGAACAAACTAAGTAATTTATCATATAAATTTAAAATCAAATAATAAAATCTGTCTAGGATTCATCCCCTTTCAAGTATCTGAAGGATTTAGTTCATAATGTAAAAAGAAAACATCACAAGAGAAAAGATAAAATAAAACATAAGAAAAATCCTAAAACTCCCTGATGGGATTGAAGGAGAATTTCGCCGTCTTGAGTATAATTCCGGCTTTTTAGGATGAATCAACTGGCTATCCTCGCGTTACTCCCTAACTCTGACCTTCTCGGCTTGGCTCCTTGGCCTAGCTTTCGCCCCCTTTCAAAGGTGGTACTTAGGGGATATATATAGGCTCTTAGAATGCGATTCTTTTTCCTGAAGTATCCTTTTCCGACTGAAATTGCTCTTTCCAGCGACAGAGGCACGGCCATGTCACAAGCCCGTGCAAATCGAGACCTGACCGTGTTCAGATTTTACTAATGGCACGGCCGTGTGTGGTGGTGAGGAGGCCGTGCTTGGACTTCTTTAATGAGGAACGACTGTGTAAATCGGGATTAGGCCGTATTCTAGATGTTCGTCGAGATACGGCCATGTGGTCTTTGGCCCACACCGTGTCGATTTCGTGGAAAGGCCCATTTGCTTCGTTTTAGGCCCGTTTTGTGTTCTTTTCATCTTCGGGTGCTTTCCTGGGTATAAGACATGAAAAGATAGGATTAAGAGCACCTTTTTACACAAATCAAGGATAAATCATCCAAAAGCATATTAAATGTGGGCTTAAAATACGTTACTTTTACGGTTTATCAGCTTCTATGCTATAACTTATCATAATATACATTGTAAGTAAGTGGTATGCTAGAGGTTAGGTTAAGAGTTTATAGAGAGTCACTCCGGTGGCTAATGTAGCTCGCCAAATTTGGGTCGAACCTACTCAATCGAGTTTGGGGTGTTACATTGGTGTTCTTATATTAATTGATGAAAAATATTATTATTATCCATGTTTATATTAATGTTTAAGGATGGTTGTGTTGAAATAGGTAGAGAAGATGATTTAGACGTATGAGTTATGGGCATGATCATGAAAAAAAGATATATATAAGTAATCTGCTTACAAGATTTTAAGAATCTCATGGTCTGTTGATTTACGATTGCAACCTTCTGCTCACAAGATTTTAAGAATATCACGGTTTGTTGATTTACGATCACGACCTTTTACTTACGAGATTTTAAGAATCTCACAGTCCGCTGATTTGCGATCACGACTTTCTGCTTACAAGATTTAAGAATATTGTGGTCCGTTAATTTATGATCATGATCTTCTACATGCAAGATTTTAAGAATCTTACGATCTGCTGATTTACGATCACGATCTTCTGTTTACAAGATTTTAAAAATCTCAGGGTCCGCTGATTTGCGGTCACAAGCTTCTGCTTACAAGATTTTAAGAATCTCGCGGTTCGTTGATTTACGATTACGACCTTCTATTTACAAGATTTTAAAAATCCTGCAATTTGTTGATTTACAATCATGACTTTCTACATGTAAGATTTTAAGAATCTTGCCTAGCTCACCACTCTCTACTAGCTCGCCACTCGCCAGCTCACCTTATTTGTAGCTTGCCACTTTGGTAGCTCGCCTTCTCACTAGCTTGTCACTTTCGTAGCTCGCCTCCTCGCTAGCTCACTAACTCACTAGCTCGAGGGATCTCAATAGGGATAACTCTAAAGATAAATGTTGAGCCTAAGGGGGATAACATATTGTTATGCATGGCATTTAGTTACCCCTATCATGTCACATCAGAGAACCATACTTTATAAATATGAAGGGTAGCCTCCCTGAGAGGGGGACCTAAAAAAAGCCATCAACAATACTATATTATTATATTATATAATAGCATCTAATCTATTACAGTTAGTTATTAAAATTGACTTAACTAATTAAATCAAGTCAATTCAAGCAAATTGATTAGTAAATTTAATTTTGATTTTGGACCTATTAATAATTACATATATATATCTATTAATAGTTTTAAAATATATTATTACCTTATGTAATACTATATTCACATATTATAATAGTAATACATAATATATTGATTATTATATATTATTGTTTATTATTAGATTGGTTGAAATATGCTCTACTTCCTTATACTCTTCGTACACATGAAAGTTAACCCTCCTACTGTATTATATAATGCTATATCATATCATATCATATCTTATATTTATAGTTTATATATATGTATTAACAATCAAACATTATAATATCATGTAATATTATATCTTTTATTATAATTTATAATAAAATAATAGTTATATATATGTATGTATTAATAGTTTTAGTAATAGTTATATAAATAGTTTTACGCCATTAAGTATCTCATTGTACGGTTCATATTTTAATAATCCAACTATCGCATTTTATATTTCATTCATAAAGATCATGCATGTAAATTTGATGTAAATTAAAAATCTAACTATTTGTTTTATGTAAAAAAACTTTCAATCATTCAATAAATATTAATATATATAGTATTTTGGATAAATATGATAGAGATATCAGATTGGTTCGAAAATTTACGTGCACGAAATCATATCGGTAAATTCAACGGTTGGATTGTTAAAATATCAACTTACAAAGAGATACGAAAGGGTGTAAAACAACTTTAGTTTTACACGTATATATGTAACATCCTGAATTTGGGGGGTTTGCATTAGATGTGTTTTTGTGTGTAGGTTATGTGTTGCGTGTTGTGTTGGTGTGTTTAGGGGTTCCGGGAAGGCTTGGTGTTAAGCCTGAGCCTTGTTAGAAATGTCTGTATTGGGCACTTTTAGGGGAAGCTAGCGGAATTAGGCCTTAAGGGATATTGTTTGTGTTGGATGGCACAAGAAATGCCTTAGTAAAGTGGCAAGGAGGCGCCACTTAGGAGGCAAGGGAGTGACGCCTCAGGTAAGCTGGCAGGGAGCAGGTTTGAGCTGCGTGGTCTTCCTTTTGGGGAATTCTTTTTGACGCTAAGGTAGTGAGGAGTTGCACTCAGCTTGGACTCTGGTGGATGAGTGTTGAATGGGTCAACATTTTTGAATGTGTGGAAGAGAGCAATTCAAGGAGTTTGAATTATTCAAACAAGTTTGAATGTGTGATCAGGAGAAAATTAAGGAGGAAAAGAAGGGATTGAGGAGTGTGGAGTGTTAGCCGAATTTTTGAAGGGTTAGGTGGGGGTGTGCATTCGGTTTTTGGGTGTTAGCTTGGGGGTGGCCAATTGTTGGTGTTAGCCTTAGGGGGTGTTGAATATTCGGCTTGTTAGAGAGCACCTAGGGTCTTTTTCCTCCCATTTCTTTTGTGCCAAAACTGAAGCATTCCCACATTCTTGATTTGTATTTTTCTTTTCTCTCAAATTACCTCAATCTCTTCTTCTTTTCTTCTTTTGGTGCTTGGCCGAAATCTGCATTGCCTTTGTCACTTTTGGTTATTTTCTTTGACATTATCATCAAAGCCGAATTTCCCTATAGCTTTCTCTGTAACACCCCAAACCCGGTAAACACACCACGACCAGATTCGGCATGTCACAGGGGAAAAACGTTTGAATCGAACACATTGCCGGTTTATTTTTGTGAAGAACTATCATTGAAACATTTTGCTGTTTAAAGTTTTTAACAGAAGAAGAAGACTCCTTTGAGAAAACCCATTTGTCGTCCCTTATTACCGGGAAAACCGTTCGATTTTAAGAAAACCCGTCCTCGCTTAAGTATGAGGTTGAAAACCATTTTCCATTAGATCTTATAGTAAAACTAAATTTTAAAAGAAACCTGAGTTTGGTTTGTTGTCATTACTTGTTTCTTATTACCCGACGGTGAAGTTTAGAAAACCCAGTAAGATGTGTAAATTTAGAAAAAAAAAACATTGATTTTACAGGTTATTTAGACATTCCATGTTGTTTAACTGAAGCAATGTATGATAAAACTTAAAGTAGATAATATAACCCAAAAATATTAGTTAGTGGCCTTATTACAAACCCAAATAAACCAAATTTAAAAATTAAAGTACCCAAAAGAGTGAATAAATTAAAACCAAAAGCTATATGCATGGCCATCACGAGTCCACCCGGCTCCACATCCGCGATCTACGAGTCATCTGAAAAATGTAAGGGAAGTGGTGAGTCACCGAGACTCAGTGTATAATCCCCCTCCCAATTATAACCACACTCTTACACAGTTTCATAACCAAGTAAGTATGTCATGCAACCCAAACCTAGCCATCCAAATCTCCACACTCTACCCCGTGTGGTACAAAACCATTGGTGGTGCCAAACTACTGGTGACCCAAAGTCACAATCAAAGTATACACAAATGTGGTACCAAACCACTGGTGGTGCCAAACCACTGGTGACCCAAAGTCACAATTATCCATATGTAGGGCCAACCCACTTTGTGGTACCAAACCACTGACGACAATCCCCTTTCAGTGTAAGATGTGGGGCCAACCCACTGTGGTGCTAAGCCACTGGGACGAGTCACTAAAATCCAATGTGGTGCCAAACCACTGGTGACCCAAAGCCACAAATATCACATGTGGTACCAAACCACTGGTGGTGCCAAACCACTGGTGACCCAAAGTCACAAATATCACATCTTCCCCCTCCTCTCATAGTACCCATTTTAATGCACATGCTTATTCATACATACTAACATGCTTTATCAAATAACAATATACTGCAACATAGCACATACATATTCATCAGAAATCAAATATCATTAACTATCGGAACGGACTTACCTGGAGTCCTCGCTCATACCCATAAGGGTGGCATATCGATATCCACACTTATTCCGGCTTTTAACAGTGTATAAGTTATTAGCATTCTATACATCGAGTATGAAGTGTGTAAGAGATACACACCTAATCACGCGCAAAACTATACTCTCTACGTCGGTACCATTGTTAACCGACACTACCGCGATTTGTCTACTCTCCTGTTCGGATCTTTGGTTCACTGACCGGTGGCCAATCACGAGCAGTGAAATACTTGCTCTCGCTCTTTGAACTTAGAGAGGTCGGGGTCTCAGATCCAACCCCACTTAATGCTTGATTAGCCTTTGAATCCATAATACCCTTATCACTAAATTGGGTTAAAGTAGTGAATCAAATCATAAAGAACTAGAATCCCGAAGTTAGAACCCTCACCTAAGTCGACAAATCCTGAAAACTCTACACGAAATGGCGTCAACCCCTCTTTCCTGCATTCGGCCAAACATCAATAATCACGGGCATCTACCTTTGGCATTAACAAAATAAGAGTTGATTGTCGAAAAGAACACTTACCACACTATTAACGAAATCGATTGAAAGTGAATGGTTAATCGGTGACAATCCACAGAGATCCTGAGTCCAACGAGAGTTTGAGCGACAAAGCTTCCGGCTTTTCTCATTAAAGTGACCAAGGTAGAAAAAGAATAGAGATGAGAGTATGACAGGGGGATTCGGCTATATGATCAAGAGAAGAAAGAAAGAAACGAAACAATGGAACCTTACCTGCCACTAGGTTGAGATTCGGCTATGAGAACCCAAAAGAATAGAAGAGGGATGATGGGATTTCGGCACTTGCAGAATCGACTGAAACAGGAAAGAAATAACAGAACACTTAGGAAAGTTCGGCTATGACTTTGAGAAAGAAAAACGATATGGTTGCAACACAGTTGATGGTTGAAGATCAAAGAAGATTCGGCCAAATCGAAATGGAAGAGTGGGAAGGTTCAAGAGGGCATTCGGTTTGGATAGATGATGAAAAGAAAACGTGAGAAAACAATGGGAGGAGGGTGACTTAGTTTCGGCCAAACCAAATAGGAGTAGAGAGAACAAAAGATGAGAAGAGATTTAGGGAAAAAAGGTTTTGATTTTGGTTTTAAAGGGAAAAAAAAATGCACACAAGGTTCAATGCAATTTGGTCTTTGATACTTGAGAGGAAAATCGACAAGAGGCTATAGGGTTTCAGTTTTAGTCTCACAACAATGTGCACAAAAGAGTGCCTAGCCGAAAGTGCTCTCCCTGACTAGCTATTGAAAATCAGCACACTTCCTAAGCTTCCAAACCGATTCCTCTTTCTCTCCAGTGTTCAAGTTTCGGCCAACTCCTAAATTCCCTCCTGGCCACTCATTCAAATTGATTTGAATGAGTCAACCTCCTCAAATTTCTCTCCTCCACTCGTTTGAACCTGTTGACCTCTTCCAACCTCATCCATCAGAGTCCATCCTGAGTACAACTCTCCCTTGAACCTGGCGTCAAAAATAAATAGCAGAAAGGGGATTTTCGCAGCTCGAACACAAGCTCCTTCCCCCTGCTTGTGGCGTCACTTCCCTGAGCTCTAAGTGGCGCCTCCCTTGCCACTTTACCACTGGTACTCTTGTGTCAAAACACTCTATTAATTTCTCTTATCCCGTAACTCACTCAGCTCTCCCTTCCAAGTACCCAAAACAGAAACTTTTGCTACGGATTAGGCCTACCCCAAGCTCATGCCTGGACTCCAAAACACCCTAAACTAGCACAACAACATACTATCACATGCAACACAAAAAAAATGCAGAGACCCCGATTTAAGGATGTTACACTTGGATTCACCTGATATCAACTAACCATTCCTACCGTGAAACATATATCTAGATCTGTATAAAACATCATATACATAAGGCTTCCAACTGTCGAAGTATATGGAACCTTACTCATATGCTCTCATTCTTCCGTTATCTTAGGATAGTCATATAAAGAAAGATGAAAACCTGAGGCATTCGGCTAAATCCTAGCTTTGCATCGGTTATTGCAAAACATTTCAGTACCTTATCGATGTATGACGTTTTATTAATTTGATCCTAAGGATTCGAATTCCAAAAATATAATTAGCTTCACCCAAGTCTTTCATGCTAAACTGTTGAGCTAACCACCGTTTAATCAATGACAATTCTCCTACATCATTTTTGATAAGTAGAATATCATCGACATACAAAACAATGAAAACCACCATTTTATCCTTTATACACTTATAAACACAAGGTTCATCAACATTTTTCTCAAATCTAAAAGTCTTGATTGTTTGATCAGATCTTTTATTCCATGAGCGAGATGCCTGCTTAAGTTCATAAATGGATCTTAGCAGTTTGCAAACTTTCTGCTTCTTTCCTTTGACAACATAGCTAGTGGGCAGAGCCATGTAAATGGTCTCATCAAGATAGCCATTCAAGAATGCTATCTTGACATCCATTTGCCAGATCTCGTAATCGAGAGCAGCGGTAATAGATAAGAGTATATAGATAGACTTGATCATGGCTACCGGAGAAAAGGTCTCATCATAATCGATGCCTTCTTTCTGTGTGTAGCCTTTCCCTACAAGTTTAGCTTTGTGTGTTTCCACTTTCCTTTCGGCATTTCTCTTCTTCTTGTAGATCCACTTACACCCTATGGGTTTTATCCCAATTGGTAAGTCTACAAGTTCTTACACCATATTGGATTTCATAGAATCCATCTCGGCATCCATGGCCTATTTCTAGAGCTTGGAATCAACGTCCTACATAGCCTCCTCGTAAGTGTGTGGATCATCATCCTCATGATTAGCCTCCGTATCATAAATACTACCATCATAAATGAAGAAGTCTAGTTTCTTAGAAACTCCCCCACTACGATGGATTCCCCCATGTTGTTGATCATTCGCAGGTCTTTTTACAAGTTTCTCAAGAATTGTACTCATTGATTGTTCTACCATTCCCGAAAGTTCCTAGAGTACCACTTTAGTTCGAGGCTTAAAGTTATCCATGTAGCCTTCCTCAAGGATAGTAGCATGAGAAGAAGCTTTAATCGTATTATCTTTTGGATTGTAGAATAATCCTAATTTTGTTCCTTTTGGATATCCTACAAACATGCACAGTTCTATCTGTGCATCCAACTTCTTTGTATCCTTATACTGAACGTGCACTAGACAACCCCATATTCTAAAGTGATTTAGAGCGGGTTTCTTTCCATATCACAATTCATAAGCTGTCTTACAAGAAGACTTGGTAGGCACATCATTTAGAATATAACAAGTCGTTTGTATCGTGTAACATCCCTCGCCTGTATTCAATGACAGAAAAGGGCTACGGAGCATTACCAGACTTATAACACGTTTATACATACTTTTATCATACACTTAACCATTTCATACAATCTTCATCCTATATCAAAAAAATTGTCCCTAATACGAGCTTACAAGGCCCAAAACATACATTGGGAGTGGTTCGGGACTAAATTGATAACTTAACAAACTTTCACGAAACTTTGAAAATTTTTCTCAAAAACAGGGGACACATGCCCGTGAGGCCAGACTGTATGTCTTACGCGGCCACTAGACACGCTCATGTCACAGGCCGTGTGAACATTCGAAATGGGAGCACATGGCCGTGTCCTAGCCCGTATCTGACCCCGTGTAACTCTCTGATTTGGGTTACATGGCCAACACACACGCTCGTGTGGCTTGTCCGTGTGCCCTAAAAATGTCCATACACGACCATGTACCAAGCTGTGTGCTAGGCCGTGCCAAACTTGTAGTGTAACACCCCAAATTTATTTAATTCTGACTTATGTGAGTTTGGAGCACAAAAATATCTGTATGTGTTTCTGAAATTAATTGACACAATGTCTATCTGCTTCAGTGGTTATGCGTTCTGGGTGTGTGTGAGAGGTCCCAAGTTTAAGTCACAACTTGGGTAAATTTTGGCTTTTTTATGAATAAAGCTTTCACTGGGGTCGGTAGGTGTAACACCCCTAACCCATAACCATCGCCGGTTTAGGGTTAAGAGGCATTACCGGACAACCAAAAAATTTTACAAATAATCCATAAATTAATTTGAAAAATCACATCAAAATGTCCCTTAAATAAGTCTTTGAGACCTTAATCATACTTTAAAATAGGGCTGGGACTAAACCAAACACATACAAAAATTCTCAGAAATTAAATTTTTTTTTCTAAGTTACAGAGGTCACATGCCCGTGTGGGCAGGCCATGTGCCTCCCACGGCCTCAGACACGCCCGCTTGTCTAAGGTGTGTCAAAACAGGGCATACATACTGACTTGTCCACACGGCCGTGGACACGCCCGTGTGCCTCACCCGTGGTCACTACTGACTTGCACCACATAGCCAGTCACACGCCCGTGTGTCCAGCCCGTGGTCGAATCTAACTTGCTTTTGAAATGCAACCACGAGGGACACGGTCAAGCCACATGCCCGTGTGCTCAACCGTGTGGGCATTTATAGGCCATTTGCAAGGCCAAAATGCCACCCACACTTTGGGTCATCCTTACAAGTACATACAAGCATCATACAAAACACAATTTGCTACCAAAAACATACCAAATGGTCATCCCTTTCAACTCATTCAAGTACACTTCAAACATACCAACTTATATGCCATTTAGCTCAACTTATTCACAAATATTTCTAATCATAAACCATCCACAACTTATCGTTACAATATGACATCTACTCATCAATAATATATCAACTTTGCATCATCAAGCTTACCATAAATTTGATCATCTTAATAGGAAGCTCAGAATACTCAAAATGGTCGTACAATGCCAACATCCTAGACGTGGTCTTACATGTAACCAGATTTTGATGCCACTGTCTCAGATAGGGTCTTACACGAATCAATACAATGCCAATGTCCTAGACATGGTCTTACATGTAAATCTCAAATTGATGCCAACGTCCCAGACGTGGTCTTACATGATATCACATATTGAAAACCTATGTCATGACATACACAATCCTATCTATTCCTAGGTTCGTACGGGACTTTTCGAATGTTGACACCATGTCGATACTGTCTCGGATTTCATGTAGTCATCATCTCGTACACTTTTATCATTATGAATTTTCATACAAACATACATATATCAATGTAAATACGTTTATTTGTATATAGACTTACCTCAGATTCGGATAACGTACGGACTCGACTATTCGATCACTTTCGACTTTTCGCGATCTAAATCTATTTTCTTCAATTCTTGATCTATACATATTCAAATTTAATCATTTATTCACTAATTCATTCAATTCAATCCAAAAACAAATATTTAGGGAAATTTACAAATTAACCCTCATATTTTCACATGTTGACATTTTAGTCCCTATTTCACAAAATCACAAAATACACATAATTTGCATATACCCATGCTTGGTAAAATGTTCACTATAATGATACAAATCCATACATTTCATTTATTTCACAATTTAATCCGTCAAAATATTATTTTCTCAATTAAGTCCAAATTACTCAAATTCATCAAAAATTCAAAGACAAACTATGTTAATCTATCACATCTCTTTCATATTTCATCACAAAACATCACAAAGCTCATGAATTCATCTATGGCACATTTCAAATTCATCATCAATTCACAAAATTTAAGCATGGGTTTTGTAGAGCACGAATCAACGATTATACAAGCGTAGAAATTATCAAAAACCAAACAAAAACAATCCTTTCCTTTATTTCAATTTTTGGTGGAAATATGATATGAAATGGCCATCTAATTATTTGTTTTAATTAAATTATAACTTAATTCATTATTTACCGATTTGCCGTTAATGAATTAAATATTAAAGCTTATAATGGTTGGTTATAAATGTCCATTAACCTTGCTAATGGTTTAATTACTTCATAAGGCCTTCACCTTTATAAAGACATGACACATAGGTGCTTTTAACTTATGGCATGATAATTTAGCATCTTTCACAATTAAGTCCTTTTATCAAATTAAGCACACAAATAGATAAATTAATTCACAGAAATTTAACACATGCTTAATCACATACTACAAACACAAAAAATAATATTAAAATATTTTTCTGACTCGAATTTGTGGTCTCGAAACTACTATTTCGACTAGGGTTTAAACCGGACTGTTACAGTAGGCTTTTAAGTTATTGTTGGTAAAATGATACCAGAATGGGCCTGCTGGTCTGGTGGTTAAGTGGAGTGTTTGATTGAATGAAGTCCTAAGTTTGATTCCCTGCTTTGGTTTTGTTTCTGCACGATTATGGGGAGGAGTTTGAGTGGCGATAGAATTCTGAGTAGTGGGGTTTTGGTAGAGAGAATTAAGGGATGTGGATTTGGGGGTTATCATTTTTTTCCTTTTCTATTCAATCTTTTCCCAAAAGCATCAAATTCCGGTTTCCCTCTTTTCCTCAAAAACCCCTGCCGATTTCTCTTCATCTTTTTCCCCTCTTGCTGTCGAATTCTTTTTCTCCCTCACTTCTTTTCTGCTCAATTTCGTTTCTACTCAGTCTCGTGTTGTTTCTCGTGTTGATTACAATCGTTCGGTTAGTTCTAGTTAAGTGGATTTGTGCTCTTGTTATTTTTTTATTAGTTTTTTATGGGTCCATTGTTGCCAATTAGAAGAAGATTCAAGAGTTCGAAACTGTTTACTGAAGACTTAGATTCTTGGGGATCGTTGTTGTTCTATCAACGGTAAGTTTTGGTCGCTCGTTGGATGAGTATCCTGTTTCGGGTTTGGTTTGATTTTAATCGTTTAAGTGATTAACTGAGTGAAACGTGGTTCAATTATAGGTGCTGGTGATCTCGAGATTGTGTAAAGGGCGAAACAAACTAGGTATGTACCCGAAAACAAAAAAAATGAGAATTGGCGAAAGCCAAAAAATGATTCTGTCGATGCCACATAGCCGTGTTGTAACACCCCTAACCCGTATTCATCGCCGGAATGGGGTTACGAGGTATTACTAGACAAGACACAACTTTCGAACAATCAGAAATACACATAAGTTATGTAAGCATAACTAAAGCGTAAGTCTGCTTAAACATTAACATACCAATTAAATCGTATTAAAAATACTATTCATGCCTTAAAATTTTAATCAAATCCATAACATACTTATAATCCAAAATACACTCTATTTAGCATGCCTCATAGTCATATAGTATATGCCTTAAATTACATATACTAATTGGATGCTCATCATTAAAAAATAAATGGTATTCGAATATCTAATAAATATCTAACATTAATAATTCATAATTGAATACATGCACTTATTAAACCAATTAAATCATGACACAAAACTTTATAACAAACAACATATGCGGCATCATTAGTTTCCTTGTGCACACAAATCATTCCAAGTTTATCCAACCATTATTCACTGCATAATGTATATTACTATACACGGTCTTAATTAGTTATAACATGGACAAGCATACTTATAAATTCATCTAAGTATTTATGCGTATAACTATTGAGTCATATATCATTTTAATCATACTTTAATAAATGCCAATATGACTATTTCATATACCAAATATCAAACATCTCATTTCATTAATAATACATGTATGCAAATTAAAAACCAAACAAGCACAACACGCCACTTAAAAACCAAACATATATGTATCTTTAACTTTATTTTCTTAAGGTCAAAATATACTATAATATTACTTGCTTGAATACACATGTAAACTTATCAATATGAACCTATTTTCAAAATAAACATACATATATTTTTGGCATCATATGAGCATATTAAATAGAACCAAATTTGAATGCAATATTAGTTAATTTATAAACTCAATTCGCATACCTAATACCAAACTTTAATTAAATAAAAACATACACAATGATATATATATATATAATTTACCTCAACATGTATTTCGGCTATTAACCATTAAAATTACACCAAAACTTTTATCAAAACAACCTAATTACAAGTTCAATTCCTTGCTTCATTAGCTGAACCTATTAGCCAAATATCAATCATAATATGTATACATATAAATACATTACCAAACCCATTTAGTACATACCAAAATCCAAAACATATAGTCATCCATCACACCATTCATAGTATAAAAACGCACTTCTAAAATGAACATATACCTTGTTGCCAAATTTATATCTTGCTAAATATTTTCATTTTCAATTCATAAAACCAAAGCATCAATCAAGTCAACCATAATTAAATTCAAGGATTAACAAGACATACCAAACTCATTAACCTATATGCTATAACTGAACTTACCTTATACCAAAACACTTAACAAATCCTTAACAAAACATATCAAACATAATTCACACACACATATGTAAGCCATGGCCGAATCACCAAAACCAAACATATCTATCATTTGATCAAAAGCATAAAAACCAAGCTTAACAAAATAAATAAGCCATTTTCACATGGCTCATATTAAACATATTAACTAGCCTATACATGCCATAGGTTCAAATTGAAACTTATAAAAGTACCAAAGACAGTTGACGATCCTCGAGCTCGTAACTAGCTTCTAAAATCTATAAAACAAATAGCAAACACACACAGTAAGCTTTCACAGCTTAGTAAGTCTTAAGCAAATGAGACATTGAATCACATTCATAATTCAATTTAGCTAAACTGAAATAAACCATAATAAATTCATATACATTTCCAAACTTATAATTTCATATATCAAGACATATAATTTTGCATAAGTTTTCCTTTGGCCGAATACTCATTTGAACTTTAGCATGTTTAACCTTCATTTTCTACATCACGAATACATTATTTGGCCGAATGTGTACATTCACATATACATACACATAGTTCACATTAACATATAACATTTATATCATCAATTCAAACATCCAACTTGCCATATTTTCATAACTTAGTATGAATACATACCTGAGCCTTTTAACTTGATTTTACACTCGATCTTAACCTATCATTGCCTGTTGAACCATTCGAAATTAAAAAGGATACTCGGATAGTCGAACATTTCGTACAATGCCAACGTCCCAGATGTAGTCCTACATGTAATCACATATCGATGCCATTATCCCAGACAGGGTCTTACATGTAAGTCACAAGTCGATGCCAACGTCCCATACGTGGTCTTACACGAAAACACATAACAGAATCCTATGTCATGACATATGTATCCTAGCTATTCCTAAGGTTCGTACGGGACTTTCGAACGTCGTAACTCGATCGAATCGATCTCGTAAACATTGCTCCCAAGTATATAACCATTCGGCCATCACTTATAAATATTCATTAAATTGAATTCAACATTTAAAGTTCACATATATTCAAAATTAACAACATTTATTTGCTTATAAACTTACCTCGGATATCGATGGACGGAATAGAACGGTTATTCAATTATTTTGTTTCCCCCCGATCCAAGTCCAATTTCTTTGGTTCTTGATCTAAACATATTCAAATTAAACTTATTCAAACACAATTTTATTCAATTTAGTAAAAAAAAACACATAAATGGGCAAATTACCATTTTTCCCCTAACATTTTACACTTTTCACAATTTAATCTCTATTGCATAAAACACAAAATATGCAAAATTTCAATATTCCATGCTTAGGCAGAATCTTCCTCATGTTCATACAAGTCCATACATTTCATTTATTTCACATTTTAGTCCCTCAATTTATTTTTTTTACAATTTAGCCCTAATTACTCAAATTCATCAAAATTTCCAATACAAAACATATTAATCCAAAACATATCTTTCATAATTCATCATCTAGCATCACAAAGCTCATAAATTCATCAATGACATAACTCAAAATATTCATCAAAATCAAAAATTAAGGCATGGGCTTTGTAAATTTCATAGCAATGATATCAAAAACGTAAAAATTATCAAAAACCGAGCTAGTTACATACCTTAATCAAGCTTAAATATGGCCAAATGTAGCTTTCTTTTTCTTTTCCTTTTCTTTTGGTATATTCGGCTTTAAAAAGATGAACTAAAGCCCTAACTTTAACTTATGTTTTATTATAATACCTTAATTTACTTTATTAACCTTTGTTATTTAATATAATAATCTTATAAAATATGTACATAACCATCCATCACTTTGTTCCATGGTAAATTTGCAACATAAAACCCTCCTATTAAAAGAACAAAGCAATTTAATACTTTAACAAATAGTTAGCAACTTTTACAAATTACGCGATTAAGTCCTTTTATTAAATCGGACACTCAAATGATAAAATTTTCAAACAGGATTTTCACAAATATAAATTCACACATTATAAACATAGAATAATTTTTTAAAAATTTCTCAGACTCAGATTAGGGTCTAAACTGGGCTGTTACATGTGTGATAGGCCATGAGCAACAACACGACCGTGTGATCGAGGAGCCAGGCCGTGCGCAAGTGACGTGGCCATGTGATGGTCGGACAAGGCCATGTGCGACACATGGGCTTGACCTATTGGGCTGTGTGGGCTACATGAGTGTGTGGGATTCTAGGCCAGGCGTGTATCCACACGGCCAAGGCCAATTTGGGCCGTGTGGGCCATATGGGAGTGTGAGCCTACAGGGGTCGGCGACATGGGCGTGCGGGCCTACATGGGTCGGCTACATGGGCATGTGAGCCCATTTTTCTGAAATGATATGTAAGGTTGCACGGATCGCCCAAGTCGACTGTGGACCTACTGTAGGGTCGATAAGTGTTACTTAGACCTCTATTTATGTGATCTAATTATATGGTGTCTGACTGAGCATGATATATGTTCTGAACTGAGTTACGATTGGTTATTTTTATGTTGTATGTCATATTTGGTATGTTGCATTGCATTAGGGAGGGTTCATGATGTTTCAGAGGAAGTGTCTGAAAGCCTTTAAGCCTGTTATCTGGCAGCTCAGTTGCATTATTCTGTTTATGTGCCGCATTTCGGTGTAGTATAGTGAGTAGGGATGGGTGGGTTGATTATATCCCCACATGGTGTGTAGGGCTCGACGGAGATGGTGTGTAGAGGCTGGCGGGTAGGATTCTGATATTCTGATATGCATTCTGTATCTAGTTGGGATGAGGCCCTAATATATTTCCGACTCTGTATCTGATTGGGCTAAGGCCCTGTTACCTATATCTGATTCTGCATCTGAGTGGGCTAAGGCCCAAACTGTTTCTGTAACGGGCTCCAGCCTAGTCTGTAATTTTTATTTCTAGTGATTCCTCTGTATGTTTGATATCTGTAGGGATTACACACTGAGTTGCGAACCTCACCCTTTTCTGTTTAATCTGTTCAGGTAATCCCCGGCATTAGACGGATCGGTGCAGCGGAGGACTCGATGGTGACCACTACTTCTGCTTCACAATAGATTCACGGTTTATATACGTATTTATGGTTTTGATTATATCTGGGAAATGTTTATGTAATTATGGCCATTACAGATTTTTGTTTAAATTTAGTATTTAAAATGTTTTAGGGTTTTATCGCTAGAGGTAGGAAAGCAAAGGTTTTCAAAAGAAACAAATGTTTTACCAAAACACCACGATTATTCAAAATATTTTAAATGCTTCTGCAAAGTATAAATGTTTTGAAACACGGACAGCATTTTGGAAACGAATGACACTATTTAAAATTAACATAAAATAATAAAACACTTTTAAAAAGGAGAAATAGTTTAAATGTGGCTAAGGTTTCAAAAACACTATAATGTGACATCACCAGATTCGGCCATAACATCTAGGCCGGGTGGGAGGGTGTTACATTTAATAGTATCAGAGCTAGGTTACAAAACTCAGCTGTGGATTTGGGTTATAAATATTGGTTTTAAGAAATGATTGTTAAATGGTTTAAAATATTCTTGGATTGACTATGTGGTACACTGAGTCTCCGGTGCTGATCCTATAAGTGTTTTGAAATTCTATTTAGATTTGTTTAAAAATACTACTAGCATGCTTGAAATAGCCAATATGTAGTATACTGTATTGAAAACACTCTAGGTAGTGTAAATTAGAAACTATAGTGAGACCGAGACTCGCGATAACTAACTCTAAACTTCTGATACTATTCTGCATAAAATATCTATCACTAAATATCGAAACTGTAACTAATTGTAACATCCTGAAAAGGGCCTATGCATTTTCGGTTTAATTGTACGAAATGACATGTCTTATGTGTTATGAACATTTTTGGAAACCTGGAAATGTATGGAAATGTTAGGTTTAAAAGAGGAAAGTGAACATTTTTGGAAACACTGGAAATGCATGGAAATGTTAGGTTTAAAAGAGGAAAGTGAACATTTTTGGAAACTTGGAAATGTAAGGAAGTGATTTAGAAATGATTCAAAAGAGGAAAGTGAACATTTCTGGAAACTTGGAAATGTAAGGAAATGTCAAGTTTAAAGAGGCAAACGAAAATTTTTGGAAACTTAGAAATGACTTAGAAATGTCGAGTTTTAAAGTTTAAAAGAGGAAATTAAGGCAAGGTGTCCTTAAGAGAAAAAGTATGTGAAATTTGACACTTAAAACAGGCTTGGAAAAGTGGCCTGGAGATGCCACTTAGGGCCTCTGGAAATGGCGCCACATGCAAGGGATTGGGCCTGAGTTTGAGTCACAGGGAAAGCAAATAAAAGAAATTTTATTTTGCTTCTAGAAGAAGTGAGGTGGACGGCACAAGGCTATAATTTAGGAGCCTTTATTCATTTATTTTTAAGAGATAAATAGTGGATAAATAAGGGATAAATAATGGATTTATTTTAGATTATTTTCAAGAGATAAATGAGGAATTATTCTTTAATTAGGAAAATAAGGGAGAAGTGATGGCCAAGTAAGGGACTTTGAGTTTAATAATTTCAGCTAAGTAAGGATAGTTGCTGAATTATCTTTTATTTTAGGAGATAATTAAAGAGATAAAGCTATCAAAATAGAAGAATGATGGCCAAGTAAGGGATTCTAAGTTAGTAAATTCGGCTATATAAGGAAAAGAGGGCCACTCATCATTCTTTCTCTCAACCCTTCTCTCTGCCGAATTTCCTAGAGCATTTGTTCTTCTTCTTTTTGTTAGCCAAAGCCGAAAATTCAAGATATCACCATTAGCCAATTTCTTTTCTTTCCAATCCATCAAAAGCCGAATCTTTGAGGGGCTTCAAGCATAGGTGCTATTGATTTCTTCAAGAAAGGGTAAGAACAAGTTTTGATTTCTATTCTTTTCTTTTAGATTTGTCGAAATCTAGGACTAATCGCATCAATATTCTTATTTGCCGAAATTTGGAAGGTTTCTTTTGGGATTTTTGCCATAGTCGACTATAAAGGAAAAGACCTTCGGGATTTGACCATCAAGGTAAGTCATATCTGACATTCGGCAAAGGGCCATTGATTGTGATTAAAGGTTAGAAGTTGATCTAACATATGGTTTTAGGGATTTCGACAGAAGCTATAACCAAGGGATAATTTCGGGATTTAAGATCCTTAAGGTAAGTGACTATGAATATTCGGCCAAGGCCTATTTTAGTATAGATTTATTTTTATGTGTTTTAAGCCGAAAACTAACCGATTCAAGTGGTCTAGTGACTAGCCGATTTCAAAGGGGAAGAAAACAAGTTTCTGGGATTTGATTAATTATCAAATCGGCAGCAAGGTAAGAAAGTGGATACGATAATCCTTTGGGATTTGATTAAATTATCCGAATAGGCTTTTTCCTAAAATACTAAATGTGGCCAAATGTAGGGATTTAGGATCTAAAGCGATAGATCGGTTTTTCGGGATTTCAAGGAATTTGTTAAGCTAATCAGGTGTGTACCCTACACTATTTCATAATATGTTTTATGGCTATGTTTAATTAATATATGTGATATTAAGAATGTGAATATGGCTAAGGTACCATAATGTGGTACAAAGTACTCAGGTACGTTTCCTACTCCTACTAGGAATATGAAATATGTTATTTGTAACATGAGAATAAGAATGTGAACTTTGGCATATTAATGCATATTACAAAATGGGGCATATGGGTTATTGAAAGGAAAAGTGAATGTGGTAACCTAAGACCACGAACAAGGTGACCTAAGACCGTGGTATCTGAATGTGGTGACCTAAGACTACAGTAATCTGAATGCGGTGACCTAAGACCGCGATATCTGAATGTGGTGACCTAAGACCACAAATGCGGTGACCTAAGACCGCGATATGGAGTGTAGCGGAAGGAGGGTCGACTTAGTAGTCCCCACGGTGTACAGGTTGGTACGAGGGAATGTAGCGGATGGCTTGTTAGGTTTGGGTTTGGGAATGCATCATAATTTGTATGTTATGATATTAATGTGTAATATTTGTTATGCCTGATTCTATTATGATTTAGTGTTGTTTACACATTGAGTCTGTTGACTCACCTTGTTGAGGGACCATGTTTCAGGTGATGAACAAGAATGGGTGGGACGGAGAACTTGTGGTGGCCATGCTCAACATGAAGTTTTTATTTTTATGGACTATTAATTTTTAAGTACTCCGAATTAGTTGGATTTACTTGATGTAATAAGGCCATAAGGCCATAGTGCACTATTTTATTTCTGTTTTTATTTATTATGTTACGAAATTTTTATTAAGTTAAAGATTAATTAATTTACTTTAAATGTATTCTATATGTTTGATCACCTAAAATTTAAAAGGTTTTCATTTTAAAATGATTTTGTTTTCTACTCGAGCCCAACCCAAAGCAATATTTCTTTCAAAACACACTATTTTCCCAAAGTAACAAAAGAACTTTGAACCGGTTTACTTGAGGAACATACCAAATCTGGTCAAAGCTCGTGGGCCGGGTCTGGGGTGTTTCAGTTTAGTATCAGAGCCCGTTTCAAACTCTCAGCCTGAGGTTTAAGGCCCAAAACATTTTCAAAGCGAGCCCAAATGAGTTTTATGAAAATATTTTTGAAATAAGCAGGTTTCTGGCATGGCACCTAAGTCTCCGACCCGCAGTCCACCAGGTAAGTACTTCTATCCATTTGTGTGGTTTATAGTATGATGTGTAGAAGGGTAGAAATGGAATGGAACGTAGATTAGCATGATAAGTACTTGAACCCTAGGATTAGTTTTCCCCAACACTTACATAAGACTTAAGTGCCTAACTAAACAACCCTATGGCTAAGTCGCTGAGTTAGGGTGTGGTAACCCCTGTGCGCATGTCTAGGATTGGATCCGGAAGAGCCTGGTACTTAAGCAGTCCTAGTGACTCACCTCCTCTTCGCAGGAATCCTACCTGGTGCGTAGCTACGGTTCACTCTAACCATAAGGACTTATTCATAGGCTAAACTCAATAACTAAAACCCGAAAGGGAACTAGCCGTATTTTTATAAAAAACCCTAGTTTTAAAACTCTTAAAATTACCCTTTTAATTAGTGAGAACTATTTTTACAAAATTTTTCCAAAAAATTTTCGATTTATAAATTACCTAAATACCCCTGATTGTGAAATTACAAAAATGCCCTTGGTTTATAAAATGTCCAAACTACCCATAGTTTAATCAAAATTTCTTTACTTTATAAATGTTCAAAAACCCTAATTTGCAAAATATCAAAATACCTTGATTTTGGAAAATTACGAAATTGCCCCTAACTTGCAAACTACCAAAATGACCCTAATTCCCAAAATTTTTGCAACATCACCGTTTTGGAAAACAAATTCTCAAAAAGAATCCTCACAGTTTTGCAAATTTTGAAATACCCCTGAATTATTAAGCTTTACCAATTTACCCCTGGTTTATTACCAAAATACCCCGAGTTTCAAAATTACCGAAATACCCTCGAATTTCAAAATTTCCAAAAAAACCCCGGGAACGCAAAATTACCAAAATACCCTTATTGACAAAATTACCAAGGAACCTTATTTTAAAAAATTACGAAAATACCCCTGTAGAACAAATTACAAAAATACCCCTGGGATAGGAATAAGGCAAAGAGTGTTCGAATAGTGAATGTGGGTGGTAGATACCACTGAATAAATATGTCTCGGTTGATGAATGTGAACGTGACTTTTTAAATAGTGAACTTGAGCTGAGAACTTTGTTTGATCGAAAGAACCACTTTTAAACATCTCTTTGCATAAAATTTGTTCGTGGATAAACAGTGGAACAAAATTTCTAATGCATAAAACTCTTTAATCAGATTAAATCACGGCGTTAGAAATGAGTTCTACGGGACGTGAACTTAGAGATTGTGCCTGGGAAGTATGATGGTTCTATTAAGATCAGAGTGCGCAGCATAAGCGTAGTGCGGTGAGTTAAGATGTACGATTATTCGTTAATAAGTAATTTCGAGGACGAAATTATTTTTAAGGAGGGTAGAACTGTAACATCCTGAAAAGGGCCTATACATTTTCGGTTTAATTGTACGAAATGACATGTCTTATGTGTTATGAACATTATTGGAAACCTGGAAATGTATAGAAATGTTAGGTTTAAAAGAGGAAAGTGAACATTTTTGGAAACACTGGAAATGTATGGAAATGTTAGGTTAAAAAGAGGAAAGTGAACATTTTTGGAAACTTGGAAATGTAAGGAAGTGATTTAGAAATGATTCAAAAGAGGAAAGTGAACATTTCTGGAAACTTGGAAATGTAAGGAAATGTCAAGTTTAAAGAGGCAAACGAAAATTTTTGGAAACTTAGAAATGACTTAGAAATGTCGAGTTTTAAAGTTTAAAAGAGGAAATTAAGGTAAGGTGGCCTTAAGAGAAAAAGTATGTGAAATTTGACACGCAAACAGGCTTGGAAAAGTGGCCTGGAGATGCCACTTAGGGCCTCTGGAAATGGCGCCACATGCAAGGGGATTGGGCCTGAGTTCGAGTCACAGGGAAAGCAAATAAAAGAAAATTTATTTTGCTTCCAGAAGAAGTGAGGTGGACGGCACAAGGCTATAATTTAGGAGCCTTTATTCTTTTATTTTTAAGAGATAAATAGTGGATAAATAAGGGATAAATAATGGATTTATTTTAGATTATTTTCAAGGGATAAATGAGGAATTATTAT
This sequence comes from Gossypium bickii, assembly GCA_025503065.1. Taxonomy (NCBI): domain Eukaryota; kingdom Viridiplantae; phylum Streptophyta; class Magnoliopsida; order Malvales; family Malvaceae; genus Gossypium; species Gossypium bickii. Next base: position 103,181,187 of record CP106710.1, on the reverse strand, counting down.
TTAATTAGAAAAATAAGGGAGAAGTGATGGCCAAGTAAGGGACTTTGAGTTTAATAATTTCGGCTAAGTAAGGATAGTTGCTGAATTATCTTTTATTTTAGGAGATAATTAAAGAGATAAAGCTATCAAAATAGAAGAGTGATGGCCAAGTAAGGGATTTTAAGTTAGTAAATTTGGCTATATAAGGAAAAGAGGGCCATTCATCATTCTTTCTCTCAACCCTTCTCTCTGCCGAATTTCCTAGAGCATTTGTTCTTCTTCTTTTTGTTAGCCAAAGCCAAAAATTCAAGATATCACCATTAACCAATTTCTTTTTTTTTTTCCAATCCATCAAAAGTCGAATCTTTGAAGGGCTTCAAGCATAGGTGCTGTCGGTTTCTTCAAGAAAGGGTAAGAACAAGTTTTGATTTCTATTCTTTTCTTTTAGATTTGTCGAAACCTAGGACTAATCCCATCAATATTCTTATTTGCCGAAATTTGGAAGGATTCTTTCGGGATTTTTGCCATAGTCGACTATAAAGGAAAAGACCATCGGGATTTGACCATCAAGGTAAGTCATATCTGACATTCGGCCAAGGGCCATTGATTGTGATTAAAGGTTAGAAGTTGATCTAACATGTGGTTTTAGGGATTTAAATGAAGCTATAACCAAGGGATAATTTCGGGATTTAAGATCCTTAAGGTAAGTGACTATGAATATTCGGCCAAGGCCTATTTTAGTAGTTAGATCTATTTTTATGTATTTTAAGCCGAAAACTAACCGATTCAAGGGATCTAGTGATTAGCCGATTTCAAAGGGGAAGAATACAAGTTTCCGGGATTTGATTAATTATCAAATCGGTAGCAAGGTAAGAAAGTAGATACGATAATCCTTCGGAATTTGATTAAATTAGCCGAATAGGCTTTTTCCTAAAATACTAAATGTGGCCAAATGTAGGGATTTAGGATCTAAAGCGATAGATCGATTTTTCAGGATTTCAAGGAATTCGTTAAGCTAATCAGGTGTGTACCCCACACTATTTCATAATATGTTTTATAGCTATGTTTAATTAATATATGTGATATTAAGAATGTGAATATGGCTAAGGTACCATAATGTGGTACAAAGTACTCAGGTACGTTTCCTACTCCTACTAGGAATATGAAATATGTTATTTGTAACATGAGAATAAGAATGTGAACTTTGGCATATTAATGCATATTACAAAATGGGGCATATGGGTTATTGAAAGGGGAAGTGAATGTGGTGACCTAAGACCACGAACATGGTGACCTGTGACCGTGGTATTTGAATGTGGTGACGTAAGACCACAGTAATCTGAATGCGGTGACCTAAGACCGTGATATCTGAATGTGGTGACCTAAGACCACAAATGCGGTGACCTAAGACCGCGATATGGAGTGTAGCGGAAGGAGGGTCGACTTAGTAGTCCCCACGATGTACAGGTTGGTACGGGGGAGTGTAGCGGATGGCTTGTTAGGTTTGGGTTTGGGAATGCATCATAATTTGTATGTTATGATATGAATGTGTAATATTTGTTATGCCTGATTCTATTATGATTTAGTGTTGTGTACACATTGAGTCTGTTGACTCACCTTGTTGAGGGACCATGTTTCAGGTGATGAACAGTAATGGACTGGGACGGCAGAACTTGTGGTGGCCATGTTCAACATGAAGTTTTTATTTTTATGGACTATTAATTTTTAAGTACTCTGAATTATTTGGATTTACTTGATGTAATAAGGCCATAAGGCCATAGTGCACTATTTTATTTCTATTTTTATTTATTATGTTACGAAATTTTTATTAAGTTAAAGATTAAGTAATTTACTTTAAATGTATTTTATATGTTTTATCACCTAAAATTTAAGAGGGTTTTCATTATAAAACGATTTTGTTTTTTACTCGAGCCCAACCCAAAACAATATTTCTTTCAAAACACACTATTTTCCCAAAGTAACAAAAGAACTTTGAACCGGTTTACTTGAGGAACATACCAAATCTGGTCAAAGCTCGTGGGCCGGGTCTAGGGTGTTTCACTAATGTATAAAGCTGTTAATACAGATAAACTCTAAATTTATGATGAGCGCATGAGGTATCCGCGAACAAGGTACTAGAGGCCGTGGTAGAGGTCATAGAGGGGCTCAAGCTGGGTCCTCATCATTTGGAAATCTACCTAATCTGCATACTAGTGAGACATCGGTATCACCCGTGACAGAGACTGGGTCTTGAGATCTCATGGCTGGGGACGACGTACTGTCCCAGGCCATGCTGTGGATATTGGAGAGGGTTGCTGGGCCTAACACCGGATTTGAGGGCCAGGGGTCGATTACGGAATGACTCTGGTCCAATGGGACTGAATTATTCAGAGGTGTCACTGGAGTCGCCCCTAACGTGGTCGAATATTGGATGGAGGCCATGGAAAGAATTATGGACGACTTGGATTTTACCGCAGAGCAGAAGCTTAAGGGGGCTGTTCCTTTGCTTCGCGATGAAGCTTACCAGTGGTGGTTGACGGTTAAGGAGGGCACTCAGCCCGACTGACTGTCTTGGGATTACTTTAAGATGGTTTTCCAGAGTAAGTATGTGGGAGCCAGCTATATTGATGCTAGGAGACGCGAGTTCCTTAATCTCACTTAGGGAGATTGTACAGTGGCTGAGTGTGAGGCCGAGTTTCTAAGATTGATCCAATATGCGCGTGGCATGGTGGCAACCAAATATGAGAGATGTGTCCGCTTCGTGGATGGCCTCAGGGAGAGTTTGCGAGTTTTGATAGCTCCACAGAGGGAGCATGAGTTTGCTACATTAGTTGAAAAGGCGAAGATCGCCGAAGAAGTTAAGCGCGTTGGGTGCCAAAATCGAGAGAGAGGAAAGAATAAAAGGAAATCGGAGCCCTCAAATTCTGTGATGAGGCCTAAGAAAAAGGACAAATTTGATGGGCCAGTGAGAGTTGGGCCTCTTGTTGCACCTACTGGGGTGGCATTTTGTGGGCACTGTGGTAAACGCGATCTAGGTGAATGTTGGAGGATGACTGGGGCATGTTTGAGATATGGGTTGACTGAGCACCGTGTTTGGGATTGTCCGTTAAGAACTGATCAGATACAAACTCCAGTTTTGGTGCTACGCACCCACCGAAAGTAGTTCAACAACCACCTAGGGGCCGAGGTCAGGCTAGTGGTGGTAACGACATGGGCCGAAGACAGAGAGCACCGGGCAGGGGTACTGGACTGGCTGAGGCGAGGCAACCCGTACTGGTTTATACTGCCCGTCGCTGTGAGGACCAAGATACTCCGAACGTCATCATGGGTACATTTGAAATTTATAATGTACCTTATTTGGCATTGATAAACATAGGCACTACACACTCGTACGTAGCCAGTGTTGTGTTTGAAACTTTTGGGATTCTGGTTGAGAGTACTTCTAGTGAGGTAACTATTGTGAGTCCATTGAGGCAATCTATCTGAGTGAGTAAATTTTTTAGAGACACCCCATTAGAGGTTCAAGGGACGGTATTCCTGGTTGATCTGATGGAGCTTTCATTTGAGGAGTTTGATTTGATTTTGGGGATGGATTGGCCGGTTGAACACCAGGTAAGTTTGGATTGTGCGACAAAAAGGGTTGTTTTGAGAACTGAGGAGGATAATAAGGTAGTTGTGATCGGGGAACGAAGAGACTACCTGACTAATGTGATTTCTGCGTTGGTGGTAGAAAAGTTAGTGAGGAAAGGGTGTGAGGTATTCTTGGCCTACATCAGTGTTTGTGATTCTAGGGACTCTTTGGTTAAGGACATCAGAATCATGAGGGACTTTTAGGGTGTTTTTCCTGAGGAACTACCGGGTTAGCCTCTAAATCGAGAAGTACAATTTAGGATTGAGCTCATTCTGGGTACAACTCCAATGTCTATCATGCCCTACCGAATAGCACCAAAGGAGCTTGCGGAGCTTAAGGCTCAAAATCAGGAACTGTTAGATTGTGGATTCATTCATCCTAGTGTGTCTCCATGGGGAGCACTGGTGTGGTTTGTGAAGAAGAAAGATGGGGCAATGAGGATATGTATCGACTATCGGCAGCTGAATAAGCTAACAATCAAGAACATGTACCCACTTCCGTGGATAGATGACCTATTCTACCAGTTCAGAGGGGCTTCTGTGTTCTCCAAGATTGATCTACATTCAGGATATCATCAATTGAGAGTGAAGGAGGACGATGTGTATAAGATAGCATTTAGGACTTGTTATGGACATTACGAGTTCCTGATGATGCCTTTGGGTTGACCAATGTACCAGCGGCATTTATTGATTTGATGAACCGTGTGTTCCAGCCTTATCTACACCAGTTTGTGGTGGTATTCATCGATGATATCCTAGTGTATTCCAAGACTGAGGATGAGCACGATGAGCATCTCAGAGTGGTACTACAGACTCTTTATGAGAAACAGTTGTATGCGAAGTTCAGTAAGTGTGAGCTCTGGCTCCGGGAAGTAATCTTTTTAGGACATGTGGTCTCTGTGAAGGGGATTCATGTTGATCCTCGTAAAATTGAGGCTGTGTTAGACTGGAAACAGCCGAAGAATGTGTTTGAGATCTGCAGTTTTCTAGGGCTGGCGTGTTATTATTGACGCTTCGTGGAAGGGTTCTCCTTGATCGCACCACCGTTAACCAAGCTTCTGCGCAAGGGACTTCCCTTTGTCTGGACTGATAAGCAACAAGAGAGCTTCGAGAAGCTCAAATCTATTTTGACTCAGGTTTTGGTTCTAATACAGCCTGAATCTGGGAAGAATTTCGTCGTATATAGTGATGCGTCACATGTGGGTTTGGGTTGCGTACTGATGCAGGATAGTAAGGTTGTAGCTTATGTGTCACGTCAGCTTAAGATGCATGAGGTAAACTACCATAATCATGATTTGGAACTGGCTGCTGTAATTTTTGCTTTAAAGATTTGGAGGCACTACCTGTACGGTGAGAAGTGTACTATCTACACTGATCATAGAAGCCTCAAGTATCTCCTCACTCAGAAGAAGTTAAACCTTAGGCAGCGTAGATGGTTGGAACTACTTAAGGATTTTGACTGCACCATCGAGCACCATCCTAGTAAGGCCACTGTGGTGGCGGATGTGTTGAGACGGAGGGTTATTGTAACAACCCGATTTAGAGGCTAGTGGAATAGTGATCTCGAGATCACTAATCCGAGATTTGAGAAATTTATTTTCAAGTCATTTTATGAGTCAGAGCATGTTGGTATGGATATATGAGAAATTTGGAACTTTAATTTTAGCAATTTCTTAATTAATCGCGAAAAAAGGGACTAAATCACATAAAGCATGAAAGTTCCATTCTATAAGCTAAAGGTACCGAGTAGCCATAGATTGACAATTGGAGGCCTTTAAAAGGCAATTAGACCCCCCAATATTGGCTTAGCCGGCCATAGACTTCATAGGGGACAAGAATTGACCAAGTTGGTCAAAGTTGGTGGTGTTTGGTGGACTAAATTGTTAGTTTAATATTAGAAAAAAAAGATGATGTCCATATTTTTACTCATCCTTCACCACCGAAAATAGCAAGCAAATAGGGGTTTTTGAAAGCTCAAAAATTTCAGCAAGCTCTCATCCATTCAAGTAAGTGATCTAGTGATCTTTTCTTGAAAATAATTGTACTTTTGATACCCCTAAGGCTTAAGCTTTCAAATGAGGGGAATATTGTGCATTATGGTGAAACATTTAGAGTTTTGCCGTGAGAGCTATCATAGTTATATGCTGCATTTTTATGGAAGAAATTGAGTCTTAGTTGTTAGATGAACAACTTTTGCGAAAGGTGTTGTCTTGAAATCACCTAATTGGACCTTGATGAAAAGGTTACAAATTTGTAGTAATTACATGGAATGTTGAGTTTTGATGATAGCTATATGAGTATTAAATGTTCACCTAGGCTTGTTGAGGGTAAAAATGTGATTAGATTTAATTTCCGAGCCTAAGGGCAAAATGGTCATTGTGCAAAAGTCTAGGGTCAAAATATTAATTTTCGTTAAGCATGATTATTGAAATGCTTTCATTAATGTAGTGATTAATAATGAGAATCCGCCTCGACCAGGGAAAGAACAAAGTCCTGGACTAAACCGATGAGTTAGCTCATTTTGAAATCGAAGTAAGTTTGTATGTGATTAATGCAATAATTATGTTAGCATAATTAAAAATGCTTGATAACTTATTTATGCATGATGCTCTACTCCATTGATGATGAATGGGATGTTGAAGTCCTAGTGAACCATATTGAATATGAAAATGTTATCATCGAAATATGAAATAGATAAGGTCCCTTATAAGACCATGTCCGGGACATGGCCTCAGCACCGAGTTGAGATCTCGTATAAGACCATATCCGGGATATGGCTTTGGTAATGGATATGAAAATTGTATAAGACCATATCTGGGACATGGCATCGAAACTTGATGTGAAAGTCCATATAAGACCATATCCGGGATATGGCATTGGCATTTAAAAGTGACTCCATGTAAGACCACTTCTGGGATGTGGTATTGGCTTTGTACCTACATGAATGATGATGAATATGCGTCTTTGACTATCCCTAGTGATTAATGGGATAAGTGGATGAGTTTAGAAGTAGAAATGAGAATTGTGCTAAAGTCATGTGAATGAGTGAATTCAGGTACTCGTGAATGAGTCGAAGAAGAAGCGACACGATGTGTGGTACACGGTATGCGCTAAATAAGGGCAATTGTAAGTAAGTATGGCAAGAAGCCTATGACCTGTGTATGGTTAGTCAATGCCATGGATTAATTATATTATGAGCTTATTGTTGCTATTTATTACCTTGCAAACTTACTAAGCTTTATGCTTACCCCTTTCATTGCCATTCTTCCTTGTAGTATTGCCAAGATAACTGGAGGATCGTGGGCGTAGGAGTTCGGGGATCAAACTATTGACATCACTTTGGTATAACAATTTAGTCTTGTATTGAATATGGCATGTTTAGGACTCGAGTATTTTGTTAAGTTGCAATTGTTAGTCAAAGTGTTAGTTATGTAAGTTATTAAAGTCATTTTGTAAATGGCCTTATAAGTTAGGCAAATACTTGGTAAATTCTATTGCTTAATGAAGATGAATTTCATAAAGTATATGCCTTTTCGTACGTCTTAATTCTTTGAGCTCCTAGAGGTACCTATGGGTTATCTTTTATGTTGGAATGAGTACTTAGATGTGCCTTTGGGATAGGAGTTGTATTATTTTGAATGGAAATAAGTACGTGTGCAATGTAGGGTGGCTAAAGGGCTTGGTAAATAGCCTGATAATCTTCCACATGGGTGGACGTACGGGCGTGTGTTTAGACTGTGTGGGAGGCACGGCTTGCACATGGCCGTATGCCTAGGCCGTGTGAAGTTTGCACCTTGCACTTGGAATTTAAATCGCCCTACGGCTGAAGCACGTGGCTGTGTGCAAAGACCGTGTTGATTAGTCAGAATGCCAAGGTTTGGCATACAGGCTAGAGCCACGGGCGTGTCAAGGCCGTGTGACCTTAGTCAGAATCGACCACGGGTGGAAGACACGGGCATGTCTTAGGGGTACACGGGCGTGTCCCTAGACCAACACGGGCGTGTGGCCCCTATTTTATTGAAAAGTTTCTCGAGTTTATAAAAGTTCCCGGAATAGTTCTGAAACCTCAATGAGGTATGTTTAGGGCCCCTTAGGCCAAGTATGTGCAAGTGATGGGTTTAAATGAAATTTTATAACCCTATTTGAGATGTTTAAGCAAAGTTAGTTAAACAATGCCTCAAACTCGATTTCGGCTTGAATGCAGGTAAGGGGTGTTCTACGGTTTAGTCGGTTCGAAGACTAACGTAGCGGAAGTACGAGTCTAGTTATACATGCCATATGTAAGAGTGTCTGAGTAATGATAGTGTGATTGGCTCCTGACGTATAAAATCGTGTTTTATGTAGTATATGGATTCTGATCTAGACCAAACTGCAGTCGATGATCGTACGAGTAATGCGCCGGCTCCCGCTCAAGGGATCGCTCCAGCTAATAGTAGACCCGAGACCTAGGGACAGGGGGAAGAGGCCCGAGAAGCCTTTCTTCACATAATGAGTAACTGGTATACCGAGTTTACCAGAGCAAATCCTAATGGTCAACCCCCTCTACCCTCAGCAATTCCTCAACCCGCTCCAGTAGCTCCTCAAGTGCTTAAGGTGGTGAGAAGAGCCTCCGGTGGATAAGATCCGAAAGTAAGGAGCTGAGGAATTTTGGTAAAATAGGGACGATGACCCGGAGAGAGAAGAATTCTGGCTCGAGAATACCATTCAGGTATTCAATGAGTTGTCCTTCACACTTGAGGAGTGCTTAAAATGTGCGGTATCTCTCCTGAGATTCAGCTTACCGATGGTGGAACACCCTGGTGTCGATGGTGCCAAGTGAGAGAGTTAGCTGGGAATTTTTCCAAGAGGAATATCAGAAGAAGTCCATCAGCCAGAGGTTCATCGACCATAAGAGGAAGGAGTTCTTGGAACTGAAGCAAGGTCGTATGTCAGTGACTAATTACGAACGGGAGTTCGTAAGGCTTAGCAAATATGCTCGGGAGTGCGTGTCTACTGAAGTAGTCATGCGGAAGAGGTTGGAGGACAGACTGGATGAGGGCATCCGTCTATGTGTTGGAGTTCTAGAACTAAAGGAATTTTTAGTATTGGTAGATAGAGCCTGTAAAGCTGAAGAGTTGGTTAAGGAGAAGAGAAGAGTGGAGAATGAGTCTTGTGACTCGAGGAAGAAACAACTAAATAAGTCTCACTAATCCTCAACTAAGAAATCGAGGGATTTATCTACTAGATCTGCCACTTCAGCGGAGTTTTCAAACTGAAGCGAAAGCAAGCAATTTTTAGGGTCGAAAGGGCAGACCACATCAGCTGCTAGTATGGGCAACGTCTAACCAAGTAGACTGCAATGCCCTCAGTGTTGCAGGCGCCATTCTGGTGAGTGTCGAGCTAATGAGAAAGCTTGTTTCAGATGTGGGTCCTTGGACCACTTTATCAGAGACTGCCCCGAGGTGGGCGAGAAAGAAAAGCCCCAGAATGTAAGATCGGGAAGTACTACTAAGGAAAGACCACTGAGAAACCTGGGACATGAAATGGGTAGCAAGAACCCATCTAGAGAGTACGCTACTAGAGTCGAGGGTAGAGCACCGATGACGACATATGCCATTCGTGCTCGAGAAGAGGCATCTTCCCCCGACGTCATCATGGGTGCATTTTTTCTTTATGATACTCGTGTTATAGCTTTAATTGATCTAGGATCTACCCACTCATATATATGTATGAAATTAGTCTCTAGCATGAGCATGCCTATAGAGTCTACCGAATTTATCATAAGAGTGTCAAATCCCCTAAGTAAGTGCGTGTTAGTTGATAGAGTTTGCAAAGTTTGCCTTTGATGATTAAGGGTCATTATTTTCCAAGTGATCTCATGCTCTTACCTTTTGATAAGTTCGATGTCATCATTGGGATGGATTGATTAGTTTACTCATAGAGTAATTGTGAATTGTGAGAAGAAGCATATCAAGCTGGAAAGTAAAAATAGAGAGTTTATTTTTGTAGAATCAAATAACCAAGATAGATCACCGGTAGTGATATCAACCTTGTTGACTTAGAGGTATTTGAGGAAGGGGTACGAGGCTTACCTTGTTTTTGTGTTGAACATGAAAGAGACAGAATTGAGAATTGAGTCGGTACCCATAGTATGCGAGTACCTAGATGTCTTCCGGAAGAGTTCCCAGAAGAGTTAGCTCCAGGTACTGCCCATATTTCTATTGCTCCATATAGAATGGCCCTAACTGAATTGAAAGAGTTGAAAGCACAGTTGCAAGAATTAATGGATAAGGGTTCCACGACACCGAGTTTTTCTCCGTGGGGTGCTCCTATTTTATTCGTGAAGAAGAAAGATGGTTCCATGAGACTATGTATAGATTACCGGTAACTCAATCAGGTAACTGTGAAGAACAAGTACCCGTTACCAAGGATCAATGATCTATTCGATCAATTGAAGGGAGCCACGGTATTTTCCAAGATAGATTTGAGGTTGGGGTACTATCAGCTGAGAGTCAAGGACTCGGATGTGCCGAAAACTGCATTTAGGACTAGGTATGGCTACTATGAATTTTTGATCATGCCTTTTGGTCTAACGAATGCCCCTGCTATCTTCATGGATTTGATGAATCGCATTTTTTAGCCATACTTGGATAAATTTTTCGTGGTCTTCATTGACGACATACTGATCTACTCTCGAGATGAGAACGAAAATGCCGAGCATTTGGGTATGGTTTTGCAAGTTCTGAGAGAAAAACAATTGTATGCCAAATTCAGTAAGAGTGAATTTTGGCTCAAGGAAGTGGGATTTTTGGGGCATATTGTCTCAGGAGACAGGATTAGAGTAGACCGAGTAAGATTTCAGCAATTCTTGAATGGAAACCGTCGAGGAGCGTAACTGAATTAAGGAGTTTTCTAGGCCTAGCCGGCTATTATAGGCGTTTTATCAAGGGGTTTTCCAGGATAGCTACCCCGATGACGAGACTTTTGAAAAAAGATGTGAAGTTTGATTGGATAGAAATGTGTCAATTGAGTTTTGAGAAACTGAAGACACAGTTGACCGAGGCTCCTGTTTTGGTGCAATCTGAGTCAGGAAGAGAATTTGTGGTTTATAGTGACGCATCCCTGAATGGATTGGGTTGTGTACTTATACAAGAGGGTAAAGTGATTGCAGACGCCTCTAGGTAGCTGAAACCGCACAAGAAGAATTACCCGACTCATGATTTAGAATTGGCTGCAGTTGTGTTCGCGTTGAAAATTTGGAGACACCATTTGTATGGTGAAAGATGTTGGATTTTCACCGACCATAAAAGCCTAAAATATTTGATGACTCAAAAGGAATTGAATTTGAGGCAACGAAGGTGGTTAGAACTGATTAAGGATTATGAGTTGGTAATTGACTACCATCAGGGAAAGGCGAATGTAGTCGCCGATGCTTTGAGCAGAAAATCATTGTTTGCACTAAGAACCATGAGTACTCAGATGAATTTGTTAAATAATGGTTCCGTTTTAGCTAAATTGAGGGCTAAACCATTGTTTCTTCAGAAGATTTGTGAAGCTTAGAAGGATGATATCAGTTTGCAAGCCAAGAGAGTTATGTGTGAGTCGAACGTTGAATCAGACTTACGAGTAAATCCAGATGGATGTCTGACATTTCAAGACAGGGTCTGTGTACCCAGAAGTGACGAGCTTATTCGTAAAATATTGCATGAAGCACATAGCAGATGTTTGAATGTACACACAGGCAGTACGAAGATGTATAATGATTTGAGGAAATGGTATTGGTGGCATGGTATGAAGAAAGATATTTCCGAGTTTGTATCGAGATGCCTGATTTGTCAGCAAGTGAAGGCTGAACATCAAGTTCCTTCAGGTTTACTTCAGCCTATTATGGTTCCTGAGTGGAAATGGGACCGAATTACTTTGGACTTCGTGACGGGCTTACAGTTGATTCCAAAGAAGAAACATGCAGTATGGGTAGTGGTTGATAGACTCACAAAGTTAGCCTATTTCATACCAGTAGAGTCGATTATTTGCTTGATAAATTGGCGGACTTGTACGTGCCAAAGATAGTAAGACTTCATGGAGTACCGTTATCGATCGTTTCGGATAGAGATCCGAGATTCACGTCACGATTTTGGAAAAAGTTGCAAGAGGCATTGGGCACAAAATTGAGTTTCAGTACAACCTTTCATCCATAAACCGGCGGGCAGTTGGAGACAGTAATTTAGATACTCAAAAACATGCTTCGATGTTGTGTTTTGGAATTCCAAGGTAATTGGGAGAAATACTTACCGTTAGTGGAATTCCCCTACAACAACAGTTTTCAGTCAAGTTTGAAGATGGCCCCTTATGAGGCATTGTATGGGCGTAAGTGTCGAACGCTCTTGTATTGGTCAAAACTTAGAGAGAATCAGATACACTTGGTCGACTTGATTAAGGAAACCAAAGAGAGGGTGAAAGTGATACGTGACTGTCTGAAAGTTGCCTCAGATAGACAAAAGTCCTATTCGGATTTGAAAAGGAAAGAGATGGAATTCAAAGTTGGTGATAAAGTGTTCTTGAAAGTATCACCTTGGAGGAGAGTCCTCAGATTTGGCTGGAAGGGCAAATTGAGTCCCCGTTTTATCAGAACTTATGAAGTTATCGAGAGGATAGGACCGGTAGCTTATCGGTTGGCCTTGCCACCTAAGCTGGAAAAGATTCTTGATGTCTTTCACGTATCCATGTTACATCGATACTGTTCAGATCCTTCACACGTCATAGTGCCAAAAGAGGTAGAGATACAACCGAATTTGACTTATGGTAAAGAACTAGTTAGAATTTTTGCGCGAGAGGTCATACAGTTAAGAAACAAAAGCATAGCCCTAGTGAAAGCTCTATGGAAAAGGTACTAAATATAAGAGGCTACATGGGAGCCCGAGGAATCGATGAGAAACCAACACCCAACCTTTTCACCGGTAAGATTTTCGGGGACAAAAATCCTTAAGGAGGTAGAATTGTAATAGCCCGGTTTAGGGGCTAGTTGGAATAGTGATCTCAGGATCACTAATTTGAGATTTGAGAAATTTATTTTCATGTCATTTTATGAGTCAGAGCATGTTGCTATGGATACATGAGAATTTTGGTACTTTAATGTTAGCAATTTCTTGATTAATCGCAAAAAAGGGACTAAATCGTATAAAGTGCGAAAGTTCCATTCTATAAGCTAAAGGTACCGACTAGCCATAGATTGACAATTGGAGGCCTTTAAAAGGCCATTAAACCCCGCAATATTGGCTTGGCCGGCCATAGACTTCATAGGGGACAAGAATTGACCAAGTTGGTCAAAGTTGGTGGTGTTTGGTGGACTAAATTGTTAGTTTAATATTAAAAAAAAATGATGTCCATCTTCATGCTCATCCTTCTCCACCGAAAATAGCAAGCAAATAGGGGTTTTTGGAAGCTCAAAAATTTTAGCAAGCTCTCATCCATTCAAATAAGTGATCTAGTGATCTTTTCCTGACAATAATTGTACTTTTGATACCCTAAGGCTTAAGCTTTCAAATGAGGGGACTATTGTGCATTATGGTGAAACATTTAGAGTTTTTCCATGAGAGCTATCATAGTTATATGCTGCATTTTTATGGAAGAAATTGAGTCTTAGTTGTTAGATGAACAACTTTTGTGAAAGTTGTTGTCTTGAAAACACCTAATTGGACCTTAATGAAAAGGTTACAATTTTTTAGTAATTACGTAGAATGTTGAGTTTTGATGATAGCTATACGAGTATTAAATGTTCACCTAGGCTTGTTGAGGGTAAAAATGTGATTAGAATTAATTTTCGAGCCTAAGAGCAAAATGGTCATTTTGCCAAAGTCTAGGTGCAAAAGAGTAATTTTGCTTAAGCATGATTATTGAAATGCTTTCATTAATGTGGTGATTAAAATTGAGATAAATTGTTATTATAGAGCAAGAAGAACCAAGAATCCGCCTCGATCAGGGAAAGAACAAAGTCCTGGACTAAACCGACGAGTTAGCTCATTTTGAAATTGAGGTAAGTTTGTATGTGATTAATGCAATAATTATGCTAGCATAAATGAAAATGCTTGGTATCTTATTTATGCATGCTGCTCTACTACATTGATGATGAATGGGATGTTGAAGATTTTATCATCGAAATATGAAATAGATAAGGTCCCGTATAAGACCATGTCCGGGACATGGCCTCGGCACCGAGTTGAGATCCTGTATAAGACCATATCCGGGATATGGCTTCGGTAATGGATATGTAAATTGTATAAGACCATATCCGGGATATGGTATCGATACTTGATGTGAAAGTCCATATAAGACCATATATGGGATATGGCATTGGCATTTAGAAGTGACTCCATGAAAGACCACTTCTGGGATGTGGCATTGGCTTTGTACCTACATGATTGATGATGAATATGCGTCTTTGACTATCCCTAGTGATTAATAGGATAAGTGGATGAGTTTAGAAGTAGAAATGAGAATTGTGCTAAAGTCATGTGAATGAGTGAATTCAGGTACTCGTGAATGAGTCACGAAGAAACGATTACGATGTGTGGCACGGTATGTGCTAAATAAGGGCAATTGTAAGTAAGTATGGCAAGAAGCCTATGACCTGTGTATGGTTAGTCAATGTCATCGATGAATTATATTATGAGCTTATTGTTGCTATTTATTACCATGCAAAGTTACTAAGCTTTATGCTTACCCCTTTCATTGCCCTTCTTCCTTGTAGTATTGCCAAGATAACTTGAGGATCGTGGACGTAGGAGTTCAGGGATCAAATTATCGACATCACTTTGGTATAATAATTTAGGCTTGTATTAAATATGGCATGTTTAGGACTCGAGTATTTTGTTAAGTTGTAATTGTTAGTCAAAGTGTTGGCTATGTAAGTTATTAAAGTCATTTTGTAAATGGCCTTATAAGTTAGGCAAATACTTGGTAAATTCTATTGCTTAATGAAGATGAATTTCATAAAGTATATGCCCTTTCGTACGTCTTATTTCTTTGAGCTCCTAGAGGTACTTATGGGTTATCTTTTATGTTGGAATGAGTACTTAGATGGGCCTTTGGGATAAGAGTTGTATTGTTTTGAATGGAAATAAGTATGTGTGCAACGTAGGATGGCTAAAGGGCTTGGTAAATAGCCTGCTAATCTTCCACATGGGTGGACACACGGGCGCATGTCTAGACTGTTTGGGAGGCACGGCTTGCACATGGGCGTATGCCTAGGCCGTGTGAAGTCTGCACCTTGCACTCGGAATTTAAATCACCACACGGCTGAAGGACACGGCCGTGTGCATAGACTGTGTGGATTAGCCAAAATGCCAAGGTTTGGCATACGGGCCAAAGCCACGGGCGTGTCAAGGCCGTGTGACGTTAGTCAGAATCGACCACGAGTGGAAGACAGGGGCATGTCTTAGGGGTAGACGGGCGTGTCTGTAGACCAACACGGGCATGTGGCCCCTATTTTATTGAAAAGTTTCTCAAGTTCATAAAAGTTCCTGGAATAGTTCCAAAACCTCTATGAGGTATGTTTAGGGCCTCTTAGGCCGAGTATGTGCAAGTGATGGGTTTAAATGAAATTTTATAACCCTATTCGAGACATTTAAGCAAAGTTAGCTAAACAATGCCTCAAAAACCCGATTCCGGCTTGAATACGGGTAAGGGGTGTTACAGTTATGATCGATCTGAGAGAGATGTTCGCTCGACTCAGTTTATTCGACGATGGGAGTCTGTTAGCTAAACTTCAGGTTAAGCCTAGATGGATTGATTAGATTAGAGGTAAACAGATGGGGGATAAGTATCTTGAGTTTCGTTTCTATCAGGTTGAGAGTGGCGATGCTACTGATTTTGGGATTAACACTGATGGGGTACTTTGTTTCTGCCGTCGAATTTGTGTACCAAGTGATGAGATGTTGCGATAGCCGATTCTAAGGGAGGCACATAGTAGTCCTTATGCTATGCATCCCTGTGGGAACAAGATGTACTGAGATCTCCGAGAGTTGTATTGGTGGCCAGGGTTGAAGCATGAGGTTACTGACTTCGTTGCTCGTTGTGTTAAGGCTGAGCATCAGTTGCCTTCGGGGTTGCTGTAGTCGGTAAAGATACCGATGTGGAAATAGAAGCGAGTAACGATGGACTTCGTTAGTGGGTTGCCTTTAACGACCACTAAGAAGGATTCTTTCTAGGTCATTATAACACCCTAAACCCAGCTTAGACGTTTCGACCGAATCTGGCGTGTCACATTGAAGTGTTTTTCGAAAACCATGTTTTCATTGAAAACCCTTCTTGAAATTTAAAAACTAAAATCTCAGTTTGCGTTTGTTCATTTTCAATCGCGGTTTATTAAAAAGATATTACCTTTTAAAACGTTATTACCTTTAAAACCTTATTTGTTGCGGAAGCTTAATTTAAAACAAATGATTTACAACAATGTGGTATTTAAAATTGATTTGCGAAAACATAGGATTTGAAAAATTGTTTTTGGAAAACTGCGATCTACTTTTAACAGATAGAAAACGTAATAAACTGAAAATCCCAATTTAAAAACCAGAAATTAAAAGAGGCCTTACTACAACCCAATAAGAAAGCAGTTTGAGTAAGGTAAAATAGACTACTAAAATTTAAAGCTGTTCGTACTGTGGCCACCTCCGAGTCCTCCAGTACGTCGAACCGCTTACTGAGGATTACCTAAAAAATTAAAAAGAGGGGGTTAGTTTATGAAAAATCAGTGAGTAAACGCTCATCGATCATAAAGTATGCATCACATCAATCCTGGCCTAAGCCGGTTACAGTAACCAATGTGGGCCTAAGCCCAACACAGTAACGGTGGCATTTGGGCCTTAACCCATAATAGCCTCATTTGGGCCTGAGCCCATATCTCAATCAAATCAAATCATGCAATGAACAAATGCCCAAGCAACCCTGCACTCTGAATCCCTTCCAACCCTATACTCTTCTGGGGATTTAATCGACCCACCCATTCCTACACTACTTATGTAGCACCGGTTGCGACACTAACCAATATTACAGCAGAACTGCGAATCTCATGGTTAGCTTAAAGCCATCGGTGGATCCACATTCGTCAAGCGACCATGCGACCCTAACAAATCATACACTTCCTCCAAATCAATGATCCCATCCCCCATGCAACATAATATCGCATGAATGCAAATATACTATAAATGGCATACAATAACAATCATATAACATGTAGGGGCATTTTAGTCATTTTACCCTATGGGGGTATTTCGGCCATTTTACAACCTTCCCGAAGGTCTATAGTCGCTTCGAGCGACACAGATAACCCATTTGGTTAAAACAGTGTAAATGGGCTCAAAGCCTAGTATTCGACCCAAGTGGCCTATACTCTCGTGTGGCCCATTCGGCCCATTTTCAATCACGGCTATGTGAATGTTATAGCCCAGTTTAGTTTCTGCCACTTTTCATAAATTTAATCGTATGGGGCCCATGAGCCCCTTAGGCCTACACGGCCCATATCGACCCAACGAGGCCCAGAATAGCCCAAGTGCAGGAGCTGCTCATGGTGACCTCTGTCGTTGTATTGACTTTCCCACACGAGCGTTCGTGCGCTCATACGGTAACCGTTGTCGTATTTCTGGCTTCTCGACATTTCGGCTTTTCGGCATTTACCGATCTACAGTTGGAATGGTGTGTGTACACACTTGGTCTATGAAGCGTAATTCTAAGCCCTTAGCAACGAACCTATATTCAGTCAAGGGGTATAGTTAGCCTTTTCATCTTTAAAGATCACAACACTTATTCCCCAAACCGATTAACCACTACCTACATTGACTGAATAACAACAGCCTATCCTTTTCCTTAGATCGCTTGGTTAAGAATCGATACCCCCTTCTCGTGGCTTATCTGAACGACAAACGTAATCTATCAGTTAACATTATCTACTAACTAGAGTTAATCATATGCTAATTCAACGAACACATGCCCAAGCAAGAACTAACATTCGGTCTTACTCAAGATTCCTTGACCGAGTACTTACCTTGATCGAAACCTTAGAGTAAGAAGTCGACTACTACTAATCACTTTCCCTTTAATCGCCCCTCGAGGAACCTTAAAAAAACCAACCATCAATCAAGATAAGAAAGGGAGATTCTGTAAATAAAGAGGAATACCATCAATATCGAAAACCGTTAAAATTAACCATCACTTACTATCACATTCGACAAAGAGGAGAGATCCCTAACTCGAGCTCATTGGCTAAACAGCGAGAGATTTGAAAATAAGGGGATTGGAGATGGATGACAAAAACAAAGAAGATAGAAGAAGGAAAGTGTAGAAGTCGACTAAAGATTCTCAATAAGCAAAGTGAAAGTTTTCGGCTTTATGCAAATGAACAGCACTGCAAAAATTTGAAAGAGTAGGAAGAATGATTCAGTTCAGAGATGAAAAGGTAAGAAAGAAAGGAAAAGAAATTGTGAAGAGAAGAATAAGAAATAAATCGGCCTAAGGTTGAACAAGTATATTTGCACCAAGAATGACCTAAATGATGATGCTATTTTCGCTAAAAACAAAGTGAACCCGAAAATAAAGAGTCTTGAAACCGAGTGGCCAAAAGGGAAAAAATGAAAAAAAAAAAACCAGAGAACTTACACAAGCAAAAATCGACAATCACAAAAGAGACACTCCAACACCCTAAAACAAATGGCCAAAACCGAAACCTGTGCCTACCTATTGTCCATTTCGGCTCCAACTCCCTAACAAATCAAATCCCCTTGATTTCCTCCCCTTATCACTCCGTAATCCACTCATTAAATCCCTCACTTGACCCATTCAAACTCTCCAACACAGAGTTCGAATCCAACACCAACTCTTGTCCGCTCATGAGCAAAATAAATAATCCCACTTGCATGTAGTGAGACTTGAACCTTTGACCTCCATCCCATACATGTGACGCCACCTCGTTGCCACACCTGTGACGCTACAACCACTGTACCAACAGGCTCTTTGTGTCTCTTTTTAACCACAATTATTTAAAAGGCTTAAAACCAGGTGTCATGGTTCCCCTAATGCTAAAAATTTCCATATGACATGGTTTGAACCTAGGACTTCATTGAAACCCCTTAACCTTCCAAAATCACTCACCCAACAGATCTAACATGCACTTGTGCCATTTTCTTGTTCTCAAAATTTTAAACGCTCCCATGCCCAAGGCCCAATTCTTCTAGGCCAAAATTTGGGGCGTTTCATCTCTACCCCCTTAAAGAAATTTCGTCCTCGAAATTTCCAACTATCTAATAGCCGCACAACACAGGTTACACCACTACGCTTTTGCTGCGCACTTTAATCTTAATTGCAAATTAGGTAAACAATACACTATGAGTAAAGTACGTACCAGTATTCAGATCTAGAGTGTCTCTGTTTTCTCGGCGGCGTGCTATATAAACCAAAGCTGGCTGGGTCGCCTTTGCATGACCAACACCTCTACCTGGAGCTCCACGACCCAAATTGTTTCCACCCTTGGCCTATCCACGGCCTCTAGGCGGCTGTTGTCCACCTCTAGGTGGCTGTACATCACCCCTACCAAAAGCTTGTATCTGATCTGGTCTTTTGGGACACTCTCTGAGATGGTGTTCCATGGAACCACAACTCAAACAAGCTCCCGTCCTCCTCCAGGACTTGTCCACATGACTTTTCCCACAAATAGCATAAGGTGGTAACCCTGTAGTAGCAACAGGAGGCCCAGCTCTGACTGGCACATCCACTCTGGGCCTTCTCTTAGGTCTCTGATCAGAATTGGAGTACTCAGAATCCTTCTTATTTCTGCCCCTTTTTCTTTCTCGATTTAGGCGCTCAGAGCGCTTCACATCTTCAGCTATATTTGCTTTTTCCACCAATGCTGAAAAATCTCGCTCCCCTTGGGGAGCAATCAGTACTTGAAGACTGTCTCTGAGGCCATCTTCAAACCGAACACAACGTTCATAATTTGTTACCATTATTCCTTTAGCATACCGACTGTGTCGTAGGAACTCCGCCTCGTATTCTGCTGCAGATCTGTCTCTCTGAGTCAAGTTCAAGAATTCCTTCCTCTGGGCATCCATATAGCTTGCGCCCACGTACTTCCCTTGAAATGTGGACTTGAAGAACTCCTAAGTGACTCGGTCAGGCTGAGTGCCCTCTTTCACGAGAAGCCAAAGACCTTTGGTAGGCTTCCTCTCGCAAAGAACGACGATCGCACCTTTTAGTTTTTGTTTCAAAGTGCAATCCAAGTCATCCATTATCCTTTCGGTGGCCTCCAAGCAATATTCGGCAACATTAGGGGCCACTCCCGCAATACCTTTGAAAATATCTGCTCTATTTGATCAAAGTTGCTTCGAAATTGACCCACGGCTTTTAATGCCATTGTTGGGCCCAATGACCCTTTCCAGAATCCGTAGCATTGCTTGGGGCAATGCGTCATCCCCAGCTGCCCCGATCATATGACCCTGTCTCGGGTACATGTGAAGCCGGAGCCTCTCTCGCTTCAATGTTGGGCATATGGCCTGATGCTGAAGATCCAGCCCTAGCACTTCCACGGCCTCTGCCTCAGACTCTTGCACCTCTTCTAGTGCTCATTATCTCTTCGTGTATTATCTGAATTAGAAATTTTATGAATTTAGCTCATAGTTTCAATAATTAAACAAATGTTTTATGGTATTAGTTAAGAGTTGTTTTCACAATCGCAAGCTCACTATGATTTTAGTTTCCTATAGTTTCTCAGTTTACTCTAGCTAAAGAGTCTCAGTATAGTCTATCATCTAAAGTAAGCCCAGTAACTATTTACAGTATAACAGTTTAAAATAAATTTCAGTATCAGGAGAACTTACTTGGTTCAACGTCGAAGACTCGGTGTGCCACACTTTTCAGAGGAAATATCTCAAACCCTTCGCATATTGAAAAAACAACTTATTGAAATCCAAGATTTGAAAACCCATTTCATAGCTGAGTTTTGTAACATGGCTTTAATACCACTAAATGTAACACCCTAAACCCGGCCTAAATGAGAAATAAATTGGCCTAAGGTTGAACAAGTATATTCGGCACCAAGAATGACCTAAATGATGATGCTATTTTGGCTAAAAACAAAGTGAACCCGAAAATAAAGAGTCTTGAAACCGAGTAGCCGAAAGGGACAAAACAAAAAAGAAAACGAGAGAAACTTACATATGCAAAAATCAGTTATCACAAAAGCAACACTCCAACACCCGAAAACAAATGATCAAAACTGAAATCTGTGCCTACCTATTGTCCGTTTCGGCTCCAACTCCCCAACAAATCAAATCCTCTTGATTTCCTCCCCTTATCACTCCATAATCCACTTCTTAAATCCCTCACCTGACCCATTCAAACTCTCTAACATAGAGTTCGAATCTAACACCAACTCTTGCCCACTCATGAGAAAAATAAATAATCCCACTTGCATGTAGTGAGACTTGAACCTTTGACCTCATTGCCATACCTGTGACTGTAACAGCCCGATTTAGGGGCTAGTCGGAACAGTGATCTTGAGATCACTAATCCGAGGTTAGAGAAAATTATTTTCATGTTATTTTATGTGTAAGGAGCATGATTATAGAATTTCATGAAAATTTTGGTACTTTAATTTTAGCGATTTCTTGTTTAATCGCGAAAAAAGGACTAAATCGCATAAAGTGTGAAAGTTCTTGCTTAATCGAGGTAAAGGTACCTAATAGCTATATAGGAGCGAGGGGGACAAGATTTTTAATGTTGGTCAAATTTGGTGGGAATTAGGTGATAGAAATGAATAAAATAAGATTAATGAAAGATGTTATCATCTTTCACTATTCATTCACCTTCATCCACCAAAAATTGAAGAGAAAAATAAGGGTTTTGAAGCTTAAAATTTCAGCCAACATATTCCCTAGCAAGTAAGTGATTCTTGAGGTTTTTATTAAAGATTTTTGTACTTTTGGAGTCCCTAAAGCTTAAGCTAGCTAATGAGGGCACAAATTTATGATATGGTTCAAAGTTTAGGGACTTTCCATGAGAGTGTTTATGTTGTTAGTTGAGTTTTATGGAAGATAATGAATGTTAGGGAGATGAGAAACAACTTTTATGAAAGGTGTTAGCATGAAAATGCCTAAATAAGACTTGAATGCAAAGATTAAATTTGTGCATAAATGCATGAAATAGTTGGAATTGTGAGTAGTTGTAAGAGAAATAAATGTTCAGCTAGGCTTGTCAAATGAGAAAGTGAGTTAATGTAACACCCCCAAACCCAGCCCAAACGTTATGGCCGAATCTGGTGATGTCACATTAAAGGGATAATTCCAAAACGACTTTGTTTAGTTAAAAACCCAGGTTTAAGATTTAGAAACCCAAAATCCTTGTAACTTGTTAAGTTATGATGGAAGCCCATGTTTTAAGAAAATGTCTATATGTTATAGTTACTTCGAAAACCATGTTAAACTTTAGAAATTTATTTAAGTTTAATAATTAGGCAATTGAAACAATAATAAAACCCAAATGTAAAGTCAAATTGGAGATACAAGGCCTTATTACATCCAATAAAAATAAAGTAATTAAAATAAAGTCATTCGAAACTAATTAAAAACTTCTAAGTAGCTTGCAGTATGGCCATCTTCGATTCCTCTCCCACGTCGAGCCGTCTATTGAGGGTCACCTGAAACATTAAATAAAAGGGTGTGAGTTTCGAAACTCAATGTGTATGATATCGCATTAGGCCTAAGCCTTATCAAAATCGGTTGTCTTCGGCCTTAGCCCACAATAACCTCGTATCACATCAATATCACATGGATGCAATGCTCCCATCCCAAATCCAACCCTGCACTCCATTTCCCTTCCAACCCTACACTCCTGTGGGGATATAAATATCAACCCACCCATCCTTGCACTCCAACGGTAGCACCAACAGTGGCACTACCCAAACGTTACAGCAAGGCTGCTAAGCATATAATAGGCTTAAAGCCACCGGTGGATCCACGATTGTCAAGCGACTATGCGATCCTCACATATCTTCCTCCGCATCATCAAACCCACCAAAGTGCAACATATATCTTATGAATGCAACATACAAATTTTCACACATTAAGCACCTAGGGGTATTTTAGTCATTTCACTACCCAGGGGTATTTTTGTAAATCTACCCTACAGGGGTATTTTCATAATTTCTTTCATCTCGGGCATTAGTTATGAACTGTGGCCCATCAATAAGTCCTTATGGCTAAAGTGAACAGACACTATACACCAGGTAGGGCCAGACACTATGCACCAGGTAGGGCCCTAGAGAGAGGAGGTGGGTCACAAGACTGCTTAAGTACCAAGCTCTCCCTAGATCCAATCCTAGACATGCATATGTCCATTGCCACACTCTAACCTAGCGACTTGTCCACAGACATGTTTGATTATTAAATTAAGTTTTATGGTATTTAAGAATTTATCAGAACTAGGCCTAGAGTCTATTAAAACCCTATCATGCATTTCTAAAATCCCATAAGGCCCACTTAGCCCAATCATGTCCATATATCCCATTAAGCCCAATCATGTTTAAGTAGCCCATTAGGCCCGAACATAATCAAATCATACAACCATCCCTATCAATCCATCATTTGGTTTCACATGTCAACTCATGCTGATTTGGGCCCACGAGCTCAGCAGGCCCATATAGCCCTTTCTGGCCCGGTTGGCCAAACAGTGGCTCAAGACCATGAGATCGCTCTCTTGGCCCCGGTAATCGTACCGGTGTTCCTACACAAATGTTCGTACGCCCGTGTGGTTGCCGGTGCCAACCTTTTGACTTTTCAGCTTTTTTAGCAATTCGGGCTTTTTGAGATTTCGGATTTTGTCGATTTGTCGTGTGTGAAGTGTATGTGCACACCTGGGTAATGTGACGTGCTACACTATCCTTAACCTTGCACCTACAACCAATACCAATCTCCAATCAATTACACACTTAACCACAGTATTTACCCAAAAATCGAAGCCTTATCATAACCTTACCGTGTGCCACCAGTTTTAGTAGCCCTTCCTTAGCTACTATTCATGAATATCCCCTAGATCTGCACCCACACATATACTATCAAAAATCAAGTGACTCATATTCCATAAAAGTCACCTCTATAAGCCATACTTACATTCGGCCACCCATTAATCCACAACAGAGACGAGTACACTTACCTTTTTGCTAACGATCCTTATCATGCTTGTGATCTTTGAAACCTACCTTTATTAATACAAGGTTAACAACAAGAAAGAGTTAAATACCCTTCGGCTTCTACCAAAACACACTAAAGGAGGTTGACTAAGTACTTACCGAATCCCACCTTTGATCCTACAGCCTAGATAGCTACTGAACGATATCTGACTTTTAACACTTGATCAACAGATTTGTGATGGAGGAAAAACAACAAAGAATCGGCACAAATAGGGATTTTGGCAAAAAGGGATGATGGTAATTCGGCAATGGAAGAAAAAGAATGAGAGGAAGAAAAGAAAAAATAATGAAAACCCAAGGAACCTTTCAAAGCAATTCGGCACCCCCCTTTTATAGCCAAAGCCGAAACTACCTTCCCCCAAAGTCCAATTCAGCACCAACACATCCACATCTCAATCCCCTATCTTTTCTCTCTTATCTTTACCTTAAAATTTTCTCCTGAACACTCCCTTCCTGAGTCCACTCTAGCGCCACTACCTTTCTTCCATGTGTAAAAATAAAACCCCTCAATTCACCACTCTTAAGCCTTGAAACTTGGACCTCTTCACCTGATAGTAACGTCATCTTGCCACTAGACCACAGGCCCAATTGTGTCCTATGTTCCCTTTAATCTATTTAAGAGGCCTAATACCTGAGACTAGGGTCCACTAAGGCAAAAATTAAAATTTTCCCTATGGTCTTCCCTATCCCTAAGACTTCAAATAACCCTGGTAATACCTTAAAATTAATATTCTAAGTGCTACTTCTACATACCAACTTCAGTGCATAGAAATTTAGAATTTTGAGATTTTGGGGAATTACAGTTGAGAAATGATTTCTGAGCCTGGGGACAAAATGGTCATTTTGCCATAGTCTAGGGGAAAAATAGTAATTTTGCCAAAGCATGACTATTAAAATGCTTTATTAAATGTGAGTATTAAAATGAGCTAATTTGCTATTATAGAGCAAGAAGAACTGAGAATCCAACTTGATCGGGGAAAGAACAAAGTCTTGATTAGACCGTCGAGCTAGCTCATTTTGAGTACCGAGGTAAGTTTGTATGAATTAAGGATTTACATGTATTCTCATTCAATTACTTATTATATTGTATATTGTACATTATTTCTATGAAGTTAAATTATTGATTTTATGATGAGAAAAGTAATTGAGAATATGTATGAGAAAGTCCCGGTTGAAGTCTCGAAATAATGAGGATACTAATATCACAACATGAGACAAGGAAAGTCTGTGTAAGACCATGTCAAGACATGGCATCGGCATAAGGCAAGGATTTCATGTAAGTCCAAGCCAAGGCTTAGCATTGGTGAATTCATAAGGTAAAGATGTCATGTAAGTCCATGTTAAGACATGGCATTGATGAGATTCATAAGGCAAGAATACCATGTAAGCCCATATCTAGACATGGCAATGGTAAGTTTCCAAAGGAAACACATAAGGAAGGTCTCGTGTAAGATCATGTCTTGGACATGGCATCGCCACCATACAAAGAAGGTCCCGTGTAAGACCATGTCTAGGACATGGCTTTGGCACCAAAGGAAGATCTTGTGTAAGACCATGTCTAGGACATGGCATCGACACCGAGCTAAGGGATCCCATGTAAGACCATATCTGGGATATGGCATTGGCGTCATGAGGCGATCTCATGTAAGACCATTTCCGGGACATGGCATTGGCATCGAGATACATGTTTGCTGGGATCGAGTAACTTCAATTATTCCGAGAAATTCATCGGGTAAAAGAGCAAAATAAGAAAGAGGCAACAAGAACGTCAAGCCAGTAAAGATAGTAATAAGTTAAGTTATCCAAGGTTGATATAAAGCATTATTCATGTTAAGAAAGATGAAAGTTAAGTTTACTTTTGCATCAGCAAAATGTACTAATCTATGTGATAAAGTGACACAGGTACCATGATTATAATGCAAGTATGAAATTATTATGTAACATGTGAGGAGTAAGTAAGCCAAGCACTTAAGTTTTATGTTGTTTTTAACTCGAAAAGGATGAGTTATAATGAGTTAATATATTGCTATATAAGTTTCATGCAAACTTACTAGGCTATATGCTTAGTTTTCTCTCTTATTCTTTCCTAGTAGCCTCGCCAAGCTAACTCATGGATCATTGACGTCGAAGTTCGGAGTACACTATCAATCACTATTTTGGTATAGCCAAGTTGTTTTTATTAAGTATGGCATGTATAGGAATTATTTCATCTTGATGTAAGTCCTAAAAAGGGCCAAAGTGTTGGCTATTAAGGTTATTATTCTTTTTGTATATGGCTAAAGAGATTTCCCAATATTTACTAAGTTTATACATCAATTGATGATGAGTGATGCATTGTTGTTTATGTTTTTAATGAAGTATTTGAGTGGTTGGATTGAGTATATGAATGATATTTATTTCAGGGTGGCAATTGGCTTGAAAAATAGCCTTTAAGTGTCCACATGGGTAGACAAATAGGCGTGTGTCTAGGTCGTGTGTGACACACGGTCAACCCATATGGGTGTGTTAATAGGCTGTGTGTCCCCTGCATGTTAGTGTTTTAAGTTAGTTTCAACCACGGGTGAGCCACACGGGCGTGTGCCTATGCCGTGTGCTCCTTAAGGGGTTGATGACTTCACAAATAGAATACCCCTAATTTTTCACATGGGTGAGAACACGGGCGTGTCTAGGCCGTGTGAAGGACACAGGCCATTGACACGGGCGTGTGTCAAGCCGTGTGAAAACCCCTGTAGGTTTTAATAAAAATAAATTGTAGACGGGTTAGGGATATGGTGTAACATCCTGGAAATGGGCCTATGCATTTTTTATCTAATTATACGAAATGGAATGTCTTATGTGTTATGAATGTATGGTGAACATTTTTGGAAACTTAGAAATGTAAGGAAATGTCTTGGAAATGTAAGGATATGTCTTGTCTTGGAAATGTAAGGAAATGTCTTGGAAATGTAAGGAAATGACTTGGGAATGTAAGGAAATGTCTTTGAAATGTAAGGAAATGTCTTAGAAATGTTAAGTTTAAAGTTTAAAAGAGGGACATGAAGCAAGCTGGTCTTAAGAGAATTTATAGAGGAAATATGACATGAAATTGGGCTTGGAAAAATGGCTATAAGGCACCACTTAAGGCCTAGGTAAGTGACGCCACAAGCTAGGTAAATGGGCCTAGGTTCGAGCCACAAGGAAAGAAAAAGGAGTTTATATTTTTCGGAATTAAGAGGGAGAGGTGGACGGCATTAAGGCACTAAAAGGAGGAGTTTTATTTCTTTTAAAATTTGGCAAATAGATAGATAATGATGGAGTATTATTAGTATTATTTTATTAAGAGATAAGAGATAATTATTGGATTAAGCTTTATTAAATTGAATAGGTGATAATTAAGGAGATAAAGCTATCAAAATAGAAGAGTGATGGCCAAGTAAGGGATTCTAAGTTAGTAATTTCGGCTACTAGAGGAAAAGAGGGCCATTCTTTCTTTCTTTCAACTCTCTCTTTACTGAATTCTCTCTAGCAAATATCTCCTTTCATCATTGTTTTGCCAAGCCGAAAATACACCTTATGTAGCCGAAACTTTATTACCAAATTGCTCAACCCTTTTCTCTTCTTCTTTCATAATCTTTCAAAAGCCGAAAGCAAGATCACTCTAGGCCATAGTCGACTACTCTCCAAGTCTCAAAACTGAATTCCTGTGGCGTCTAGTATAGGTGCTGTCGACTTCAAGGAAGGATCTTTTGGGACTTTTCAGGATTTAAAGATTCAAGGTAAGACATGTGTATATTCGGCCAAAGGCCATTCATTATGTTTAAAGTTGAAATTGGATCTAATATGAGTCTATAGGTATTTCGACAACTCCCTAAACAAGTGATTCTTTCGGGATTTACTAAGTGTCGACTACAAGGAAGGAGAAGTTCTTTTCTCGAAGGTAGACCATAGGCCGCGTGTTCCCTGGTTATTCGGTGAGTTTCGGGATTTAAAATCCACAAGGAAAGTATAGCATTCGGCCAAGGCCATGTTTGGTAAATATATGTGTTCATTAATTATTCAAAAGCCGAAACTAATCAAGTTAAATGATCTAGCATTGGCCGATTGAAGGGAGGAGTAGCACAAAGATTTCGGGATTTGATTTATAGTGAAATCGGCACCAAGGTAAGTTTTGGGTTACAACAATCCTAATAGGATTTGGTTTTATGGCCGAATGGTCTTCATTAAATTTTTAGGTAATGGCCAAATGTAGGGACTAAGGATCTAAGGCTTTAGATCGGATTTTCGGGATTTGAAGTGAAGTTGCTAAGTTAATCAGGTGTGTACCCCACACTATCTTTTAATACGATTTATGGCAATATTTAATATAAGTATGTATAAGAATGTGAACATGGCTAAGGTACCATATTGTGGTACAAAGTACTCAGGTACGTTTCCTACACCTACTAGGAATATGAATATATGTTATGACTCTTATGTGAACAGTGATAAGAATGTGAAATTAGGCATGTTAAGGCATAATATGTATGATATGGGGCATATGGGTTATATGAAAAGGGGAAGTGAATGTGGTGACCTAAGACCACGATATCTGAATGTGGTGACCTAAGACCACGATATATTCGAATGTGGTGACTTCTTGGTCACATTATCTGAATGTGGTGACTTAAGACCACGATATCTGAATATGGTGACTTCGGTCACAATTATTTAATCTGGTGGCTATGCCACGAATATTTATAAAGGCGATGAGCACGTCGACTGCAGCAACTGCCTTCGATGGTGTGTAGCGGATGGAGGGTGGCTTAGTAGTCCCCACGGTGTGCAGGTTGGTACGGGTGATGTGTAGCGGATGGCATCTAGGTTTGGGTTCGGGTTGCATCATTATTTTTATCTGTTATAAGTATTGATATGTGACATGATAATGTATGCCTGAATTTGTTAAATCTTAGTGTTGGTTACACATTGAGTCTGTTGACTCACCCCGTTGTGGGAACATTTTTCAGGTGATGAACAGTGATGGACCGGGTCGGCAGAAGCTTAGGGATGGCCATGCGAAGTTCAGATTTTATTTTATTTCAGACTTTCTTTTATTTCTAAGTATCTTAAATTCTATTTTGGGTTTTAATTTGATGTAATAAGGCCATAGTGCACTATTTTATTTCTGTTTTATTTATTATGTTACGAAACTTTATTTATTAAAGATTAAGTTAATTTCATTTAAAATAAATTCTAAATGTTTTGTCACCTGAAATAAATGGGTTTCCAATATAAAAATGAACTTGTTTTTAACTCGAGCCCAACCCAAAAATAATTTCTCTCTCAAAACACATGGTTTTTCCAAAGTAACAGACGAATTTTGAACCGGTTTTCTTCGAGGAGCATACCAGATCCGGTCAAGGCTCGTAGGCCAGGTTTGGGGTGTTTCACATGGGCATGTGAGACCAGACAGCCTGCCCACAAAGGCGTGTCCCTGGTCACACGGGCGTGTGACCCCTATTTAGACAAAAAAATTTAAAGAAAGTAAAAGTTTCCGATTGATCTCCGAAACCATTGGGATGTATGTTTATGGCCTTGTAGGCCCCTAAGATGAATGTTGTGACCACGAAAAGAAAGTTTTTAAATCGGAACGAAATTTTATAACCCGTTAATACATGTTTAAGTACGGTTAAGGATAGTAATGCCTCGTATTCAGTCCCGGCATTGGACATGGGTAAGGGGTGTTACACCTGTGAAACCACAACCACTATACAAATAGGCTCTTTGTGTCTCTTTTTAACCACAATTATTTAAAAGGCTTAAAACCAGGTGTCATGGTTCCCCTAATGCTAAAAATAAAAATTTTCTATATGACATGGCTTGAAACTAGGACTTCATAGAAACCCCTTAACCTTCCAAAATCACACACCCAATAGACCTAACATGCACTTGTACCGTTCTCTTGTTCTCAAAATTTTAAACGCTCCCATGCCCAAGGCTTAATTCTTTTAGGCCCCAAATTCGAGGCATTACAGTCATCGTGGATCGATTGACCAAGTCTGCTCACTTCATTTCGGTCAGGATGGACTTTTCTCTCCAGAAATTGGCTAAACTATATATATCTGAAATAGTGAAACTGCATGGGGTTCCTATCTTGATCATCTCCGATAGGGATCCTCACTTCACGTATCGATTCTGGAAGAAATTGCATGAGGCTCTGGGTTCAAGGTTAGACTTCAGTACTACTTTCCATCCTAAGACAGATGGTTAGTCGGAGAGGGTGATTCAGGTACTGGAGGACATGTTGAAGAGCTATGTTATTGACTTCCGAGGCAGTTGGGAGGAGTACTTGCCTTTGGCGGAGTTTGCCTACAATAATAGCTATCAGTCTACCATCTAGATGGCACCTTACGAGGCCCTGTATGGTTGTAAGTGTCGACGTGTTCTGGGTCCAGAATTGGTTTATGGAACTGAAGATAAGGTCCGATTGATTCGAGATCAACAAAAAGCGGCATCTGATAGGCAGAAGTCTTATGCGGATCTGAAAAGGCACGATATTGAGTATTCTGGGGGGACTTAGTATTTCTCAAGGTCTTGCCATGGAAAAAGGTTCTGAGGTTCGGTCGCAAGGGTAAGCTGAGCCCTAGGTTTATTGGGCCATACCGGATTTTGAGGCATGTGGGACCTAGCGCCTATCAGTTGGAGCTACGTCTTGAGTTGGATCACATTCATTATGTGTTCAACATCTCAATGTTGAGACGCTACCGCTCTAATCCCACGCATGTTATTCCTATTAAGGAGATAGAGGTGAGGCCAGTTCTAACGTTTGAGGAAGAGCTGATTCAGATTTTAGATCGTGACAGTAAGGTTCTATGAAGGAAATCTATCCCCTTAGTGAAAGTGCTATGGCGGAATCATAGCACTAAGGAGGCCACTTGGGAGCCAGAGAATTCGATGCGTCAGCAGTATCCTCACATTTTCTGACCAGGTAAAATTTCGAGGACGAAATTTTCTTTTAGGGGGGTTGAGTTGTAACGACTCAAATTTCTTTAATTCTGGCTTATGTGAGTTTGGAGCATAAAAATATCTGTATGTGTTTCAAAAATGAATTGACACAATGTTTATCTGCTTTAGTGGTTATGTGTTCTGGGTGTGTGTGAGAGGTCCCAAGTTCAAGTCACAACTTGGGTAAATTTTGGTTTTTTTATGAATAAAGCTCTCACTGGGGTCGGTAGGCTTTTAAGTTATTGTTGGTAAAATGATATCAGAATGGGCTTGCTGGTTTGGTGGTTAAGTGGAGTGTTTGATTGCATGAGGTCCTGAGTTCGATTCCCTGCTTTGGCTTTATTTTTGCATGATTATGGGGAGGAGTTTGAGTGGATATATAATTCTGAGTAGTGGGGTTTTGGTAGAGAAAATTAAGGGATGTGGATTTGGGGGTTATCATTTTTTTCCTTTTCTATTCAATCCTTTCCCAAAAGCATCAAATTTTGGTTTCCCTTTTTTCCTCAAAAACCACTGCCGATTTCCCTTCATCCTTTTCCCCTCTTGATGCCGAATTCTTGTTCTCCCTCACTTCTTTTCTGCTCAATTTCTTTTCTACTCGGTCTCGTGTTGTTTCTCGAGTTGATTGCGATCGTTCGGTAAGTTCTAGTTAAGTATATTTGTGCTCTTGTTATTTTTTTATTAGTTTTTTATGGGTGTCGTTGTTGCCAATTAGGAGAAGATTCAAGAGTTCGAAACTATTTGCTGGAGACTTAGATTCTTGGGGATCGTTGTTGTTCTATCAAAGGTAAGTTTCCATCGCTCGTTGAATGAGTATCTCATTTCAGGTTTGGTTTGATTTCAATCGTTTAAGAGATTAACTGAGTGAAACCTGGTTCAATTATAGGTGCTGGTGATCTCGGGATTGCGTAAAGGGCGAAACGAACCAGGTGTGTACCCAAAAACACAGTAAACGAGAATCGGTGAAAGCTAAAAATTGATTCTGTCGATAGCACACGGTCGTGTGGTAGGCTGTGTGTAAGGCTGTGAGCTACAACACGGCCGTGTGGTCGACGAGCCAGGCCGTGCACAAGTGACGTAGCCGTGTGATGGCCGGGCAAGGCCGTATGTGACACACGAGCTTGACCTATTGGGCCGTGTGGGCCACATAGGCGTATGGGCCCACACAGGTGAACCACATGAGCGTGTGGAATTTTAGGCCAGGTCGTGTGATCCACACGGCCAAGGCCAATTTGGGTCGTGTAGGCCACACGGGTGTGTGGGCCTACACAGGCTGGCCACATGGGCATGTGAGCCCATTTTTCTGAAATGGTCTGTAAAGTTGCACGGTTCACCCAAGTTGACTGTGGACCTACTGTAGGGTCAGCACACATTATTTAGACCCCTATTTATGTGATATGAGTATATGGTGTCTGACTGAGCATGATATCTGTACTGAACTGAGTGTATGATCAGTTATTTGCATGTTGCATGTCATATTTGGTATGTTGCATTGCATCGGGGAGGGTTGATGATATTTTGGAGGAAGTGTGTGAAAGGCTTTAAACCTGTTATCTGGTAGCTCAGCTGCATTATTCTGTTTATATGCAGCATTTCAATGTAGTATGGTGTGTAGGGATGGGTGGGTTGATTATATCCCCACATGGTGTGTTGGGCTGGATAGAGATGGTGTGTAGAGGCTGGTGGGTAGGATTCTGATATTCTGATATGCATTTTGTATTTGATTGGGCTGATGCCCTAATATATTTCTGACTCTGTATCTGATTGGGCTAAAGCCCTGTTATCTGTATTTGATTCTGCATCCGAGTGGGCTAAGGCCCAAACTGTTTCTGTAACAGGCTCCTGCCCAATCTATAATTTCTAATTTTCAGTGATTACTCTGTACGTTGGATATCTGTAGGGATTACACACTAAGTTGCAAAACTCACCCTTTTCTGTTTAATCTATTTAGGTAATCCCTGGCATTAGACGGATCGGTGCAGCGGAGGACTCGACGGTGACCACTGCTTCTGCTTCACAATAGATTCACAATTTTTATACGTATTTATGGTTTTGATTATATCTAAGAAAAGTTTATGTAATTATGGCTATTATGGATTTTTGTTTAAATTTAGTATTTGAAATGTTTTAGGGTTTTATCACTAGAGGTACGAAAGAGAAGGTTTTCAAAAGAAACAAATGTTTTACCAAAACACCACGATTACGCAAACTGTTTTAAATGCTTCCGCAAAGTATAAATGTTTTGAACACGGACAACGTTTTGGAAACGAATGACACTATTTAGAATTAACATAAAATAATGAAACACTTTTAAAAAGGAGAAATGGTTTAAACGTGGCTAAGGTTTCAAAAGCACTATCATGTGACATCGCCAGATTCGGCCATAACGTCTAGGCCGGGTGGGGGTGTTACATAGAGGGTATACTGACTTATGTCACATGGCCAAGTCACATGCCCGTGTGTGAGGCCGTGTAGACCATACTGACTTGGTCTCATATTCATCACTAGGGGACACACGGCCAAGTCACACGCCCGTGTGTGAGGCCGTGTAGACCGTACTGACTTGGTCTCAAATTCATCACTAGGGGAACACGGCCATATAACATGACCGTGTGTCAGACACGGCTGAGACACATGCCTGTATCTCTGTTCGTGTGGACAAAAATAGGCTATTTACCAAGCCATTTTGCCACCCATTTTGCACATACCTATACAAGCTCAAATAGTTCCATTTCAAGACACAAATAAGTAGCCAAATATCATCAACCAATATTCATTTCATACCATTTCATTATCAACAATACAAGTCACAAATATGCCATAATTTACATCTAATTACATACCTAATTCACATATACAATTCAATTAACTAAACCATTCCAAACATGTATTATCATTCACCAATTCACAAGCACATAGTTTTCCAAATTATCAACCTTTTTAGCAATCAAATTACCTAATATCATTAAACATTATAAATTCAACCTCAATCACACAATACAGGTCAATTACAAAACTCAAAATAGAACTATGTGCACATTTATAAACATCATCAAATTCGTCATCACAAGCCAACTCAAACGGGCAAAATACATTTTCATTAAACATAGCAAAATGACTCAATCATATACATGCAATATACCACATTTACACAACTTCAAAAGTACTAAAATAGATGTCTGATAGTGCGATGAAGTCCCTGACGATCCCCGGGTCTGAGCTAGCTTTGAAATACTATAAAACATAGAAAAATAAACAAAGTAAGCTATAAATCTTAGTAAGTTTGTATGTAAATATTAAATAATTTCATCATTCATTAGCATCTCAAAATAGATAATATAAATTTAACCACATAGTAATTCATAAATTCTCAACTTCTTTTAACTCGTTAGTTAAACAGTTTTCCGTACATACCTGTACCGATACGTATCTATTTCTCACCAATTCTCTTACTAAATCACTCTGGGCTTTTAAAAATGCTCACGATATGAGGACATCGATTTTTTGATGCCATAGTCCAACTATGGTCTTACACATACATTGCCATGGCCCTATCGTGGTCTTACATTCACATGCCATAACCCGGTTATGGTCTTATTTTCTGATTGCCATAGCCCGACTATGGTCTTATTTAACAACTCGTCTTGTTTAAACCGTGCATTTAATTTAAGATCTCCAAATTTCACTAATAGGATAAATACAATCTCAATTCCATCCATCAATTAAATAAATGCACACTGAAGTTCAATTATACGAACTTACCTCATGTATGGAATGACGGAACGGACCGACTATTCAATTACTTTGCTTTTTCCTCGATCTAAGTCTGAATTCCTCTTTTCTTGATCTATAAGTAATCAAAATCAGCTTATTTATTCCTATATTTATTCAATTCAATCCAAAATATGCATTGAGCTATTTTTCACTTAGCCTTAAACTTTCACATTTTTAGAATTTAGTCCTTATTACACATAATCACAAATTCATGAAATTCAAGACTAACCGATGCTAGCCGGATTACCATTATAACCCTAGAAGTCCATATTTTCCATTTATTTCATATTTTAACCACTAAGTTTACACATTTCTCAATTTAATCCCTATTATGCATTTTCACTAAAAATCACTTAACAAAACTTGTATATTTCACAACAAACATTCATAATCTATCATCAAACATCAAAACACACATGTATTCATCAATGACATCATTCAAAATCTTTAACATTTTTGTAAAATAGTCCCTGGGCTAGCTCGAACTAGTTGCAACGATCACAAAAACATAGAAATCATTAAAAAACGAAACAAAAATCGTACCTAATTGAGCATATAAAGCTTGGCCGAATATCAAGCCCTAAAAATGGCTATTCTTCATGTTAGAAATGGCTAAGGAAGAAGATGAATGAGATTAATGGCTTTTGTTTTATTTAATTAGCTTTTCTTTACCAAATTACAAGATTAACCTTTAAAATACTTAATAATTACTCCAAATGCCATGCCACAAACATCCACTAACTCTCAAATGGGTTAATTACCACTTAAGGACCTTTACTTTAAGGTTCTATAGCTATTAAACACCTTTAACTAATAGAACATTACTTTTGCACTTTACGCAATTTAGTCTTTTTTATCAAATTGACTAACCAAACGATAAAATTTCTAAACAAAACTTTCACACAATCACATATTCATGTTGTAAACATTAAAATAATCATAAAATAAATATTTCAACCTCAAATTTGTGGTTTCAAAACCACTGTTCCGATTTGACCAAAAACGGGTTGTTACATATCGCATATCCCCAGAAGGAAGTAGGAAATTGTGAATAGCTTAACATTGAATGAACTATGTCAAGAAAGGTTCTATTCCTTCTCTCAGCTATGCCATTCTACTGTGGAGTGCCCAGCGTAGTCAATTGGGATAAAATCCTATTCTCTACAAGGTATCCTAAGAACTTATCGATCAAATATTCTCCACCTCGGTCAGACCGAAGATTCTTTATGGATAAACCTAATTGCTTTTCCACTTCCGCACAACTCTCAAAATTTATCCAAGGTTTCGCTTTTACGGTGCATTAGATACACATATCCATGTCGAGAATAGTCAACGATAAAATTCACGTAATAATTGTAACTTCTTCAGGCACTGATGCTCATAGGACCACATACATCAGTGTGCACAAGTTCTAAAGGTTGGTTGGCCCTTGTACCTTTCGCATTAAAAGACCTCTTAGTCATTTTACCTTCAAATCAAGATTCACTTTGTGGAAGACTAACTTTCTTAAGCATACTTAAAGGATCACCTTTCATGAGTCTAGTGAATCTTTCTTGGTTAATATGACCAAGTCTTTAGTGCCATAGGTACCCTTCATTATAGTGAGAAGTTTTAATCTTTTTATTCATTATTTTAGTTTGAAGCATCGTGTAGTTATTTGGTTTGATAAAGTAGAGATTGTTTTCCATCCATCTGTTACAGATTAAAGAACGATTTCTGTGAATAACAATCCCTTTTATTGAATGTCACGGTATAACCATCATAAAATAAATATGCTATAGAAATTAAATTCCTCTTAAAATGAGGTATTCTTTAAAATAATCTTCCTAAATTTATCAAAGTGTAAAATAACTTCTCCCAATGCTTCGCATGAAACATAACTCCCATCTCCGGTTCGCAATGAGAGGCTCTTGTCACGAAGACTTCTCATTTCGTAGCACCCCTGTAAAGAAACACACACATGGTTGGTGGCTCTAGAATCAATAACGTAGTTTTCAATTGATTCTTCCACTAAGCAAGCTTCAAACACAAAGAGTTCCACACCTTTTCCCTTTTCGGTTAGGTAATCCAAATATTCCTTGCAGTTTGATTTTAAATGCCCTTTCCTGTTGCAGAAGAAACATTTGATCTTTTTAGGATCTTTTGACTTCTTAGCCTTCTTCTTATCCACACGAGGTGGAACCAAAGACTTAATCGGTTTCTTCTTTCCCATAGCTTTCTATTTCCCTTTAGAGGATGACGGGCCCACAGCTAAGTTTGCCTTAGGTTTCTCCTGAACCGGCTTACCACCACCAACTGATAGGATTGTAATTCCTTCATGAGTTGAGTCAAGGTAATCGCCTTGTTCCCTAAGTTGTAAGCAGCCCTAAAACTAACAAACTCATTGGTTAAGGATTTGAACACTTTTTCAATTTATGTGTTCACGTCTAATTCAGCCCCATTGTCCTACGCTTCCACAAAGAATCCCATAAGCTTAAGCATATGTTCTTTGACTAGAATGCCATGTTTCTGCTGAGAATTCATCAAATTTGTAATAGCAGATTGTCGAGCCAATGTGACTTGGCCTTTTTGCAAATCCTCCAAATTTTTCATGATCTCTTTGGCAAAACGGATATTCTCGTGTTGCTTTTGGAACATACTATTCATGCTCGCTAATATATAACATCGAGCAATTGAGTTAGAATCTCTCCAGTGATTTCTCGATTTGGGTTAAGCTTTAAGAGGGCACGTTTCGTCAAGAACGAATTTGTGTTTCTTACAATTAAGAACTATCAGCAACTTCTATTTCCATTCTCGAAAGTTATCCCTATTTAATTTATTCTCAGTAAGAACTTTAATAAGAGGAATAGGAGACATATTTGAACTAAAAAAATTAAAGATTCACTAATTACTATCTTTGTATTAAGCAAATATTTTTCATTCTAGTAACTTATCAAGAATGCAGTATGATGCATGCGTCTTGTATTAAAACCTAGGAAAATATTTTTTCGTTGCTACGATCGTTCTCACACCCATCAACTATGTCGCATTGGGGTCCCACAATTAACTAGCAAGAACATGAATTACATCCAATCAGTTCATGAATCTTAATTCTTAAGACTCTACACAAACTAACGACCGTTTAACGTTTGGCTATCATCTCTAGCTTGAATATCATTTCCTAGGAAACTATTTAATAAGAGAAGATCTTAAGTGTGTAAACATTGACTTAACACACATCATGAACATGTTTTTATTTGTGAGTCATCTTTGGAATATAATTTATGACTAGTGAACCCACATGATAAAGTTTACCTTGGGGTGTGACCAGGGTAGGAACCGACTTGAAACTTTATCACGCTATCACTTATGACCATCAGTGGAGGCCCTAGGTCTTGTTCAAGGACCTTCTCTCACTCAATATTTTAAAAACATGTAAGGTTTTTTTATCCCAAATTTCAAGAACGACCATACAATAGTCCTAGTGACATTCTTACCTAATCTAAATGACATGCTTCGAATATATGCATGACATGCTATGGCAATAATATCCATTCACAAGAATCAATCAATATTAAAACAAACAATTTTGATTCTCCACAGTTTTTCTTTTAAAGGAAAAACCGAAGAAGTGGATGCGAACAGTGCACCAGGTAAGGTACCAGAAAAGAGAGGTGAGTCAAATTTGACCGCTTAAAAACCAAGCCTTTCCTAGCTAGAGCCAGTCTTAAACATGCACATTCTCATTACCACACTTCTCACAGTTATCGAATAACCTAAAAAAGTAATAGAACAATACAACACATATATTTTCTCATTACAACACTTCTTACTTTTAATCAATCAACTGCAGATCATCTCATATATATATCACAATTATAACATTACATAATATTATAAAAAATTATAAAACATATATTGTTAGCTCATAAGGATCAACTCGAGATCGACGATAGGGAGGTTGAATCGGCCTTTGAAAAGTTGTGGTGGAAGTAAAAAAAATTGTGCAACAAAGGATACAAGGATTTATAGTGGTTCAACCCCAATTGCCTACTCCACTACCTTATCTTTCCACAACTAAGGATTTTCCCTAATTCACTAATTTGGCAACCTTTGAGGACAATGTTTAACCTTACAATCTCTTTTAAGACTTATACTCCAAAATATTAAGTTTCAACTCCCTTAAGGTTTCTACCCAAACCTTAAGAATAAACCCTCTCTCAAAAGAGATACAAATAAGCAAACAAAGAAAACAATCCTTACAAGACAAGATGTTTTCCAATAAAGAATAAATAAAAAGAAGAACACTTGAGCTAAATGAATACAATGAAAGCTCATAAGTGTCTACAAGAAAAAAGTATGAAATAATTAAGTTCTACGTTGTTTTGATTTATCTTTAGGCTTTGCATATTGCTCTTCTCATTGCTATACCTTTGGAAGATGGTATTTATACCCTCTAATTGATTTCCAAATGTTTTGGTTTTTGTAGAAGTGAATGTAGCCGTTCGGGATGAAATAACAGGTCATTAACTGCACCTGCATCAATGAGTATCGATACCTACTAAAAGGGTATCGATATTTTTTGCAATTAATGCAAATTTTAGTGATCGTTGGAGCAGGAATTTTGGTTCCTTAGGAAATATATTGATACCTTAAGAAAAGTATTGATACTGGCTTGATACCTACCAGGGTTTGAAAGAAACAAAATGTCAATTTGATATCGATTATCAGAGGAGTATCAATATATTGTAAAATATCGATACTTACACAAAAAGTATCGATATCATTTCAACATATTTGAAAATGGTTAAAACATATTTGAAAATGTTTGACTCAATTGAAACCATTTTAACTTGATTTTATCAAATTGCTTAACTTTACTTTTATTCAAAAACATTTTAATTTGTTATATCAAAACATATTATCTAATAAGGCTTAGTTTAACATATAAATAATGAGATAGGTAATTAAAATGAAATTGCCAGCCAAGGTTTCTATGGTTCTATTTCTAGAAAATAAATGGAAAAATAAAATTACATAATTTTTCACCACAAGGCATTCCTTGGGTTTTCAACCTCCACCGTCTCTTTTACTCGTCATGGACACCTTTTGGAAAAATTACATTTAAGTCCTATGTTTGTTTTCTACTCACAAGAATTCTATTAATTTAAAAAAATAGCCCTACGTGGAGATGATAGTCCACGGTCTATATCCTAAGAACCACAACCTCGGAAAGAAACAAAATATAACAAATATATAATTTCGCATTCATTCCCATATATAACTCAAAACATGCATAAGAT
Organism: Gossypium bickii; assembly: GCA_025503065.1. Taxonomy (NCBI): domain Eukaryota; kingdom Viridiplantae; phylum Streptophyta; class Magnoliopsida; order Malvales; family Malvaceae; genus Gossypium; species Gossypium bickii. Next base: position 103,141,353 of record CP106710.1, on the reverse strand, counting down.
TTAAAGAATGTCACGTTCTATGTAATCAAATCGTTCAAGAAGAAGAGAAATTTATTCAGACTATCTGTTTATACTTATAGCTAGAACCTGTAATACCCCTTACCCGTATCCGTCGCCGGAATAGGGTACGAGGCATTATCGGAGTTTACCGAATTAATTTTCTGTTATTACGAGTTAAATGCTATTTATTTACCGAAACATGTCATGACGTCCCTTAGATGGGCCTCCGAAGCCCAAAACATACATCGGGACCAAACCAAAATTAAATCAAAACCATAAGAAATTTTTCGCAAAATCCCAAAGTATTTTTTATGAACTCAATATAACCCCTTTATAAATATCTAACCTTCCCTGCAATTTTAAACCGAGACTAATCCAAACCAACCAATTCATTTCAACATATTTTCAAGATAGATTCAAGCATATCCATAAGACAACCTCATCACATACCAAGACCAAAATTTGTTAGCCATACCAATGGATAACCTTACATTCATTTCACATTAACATTTACTTTATTAGCTTATACATGTCATTGTTTCCCAAAATAAAGTTTCTTTATATACCGAAATCTTATGGTTGATATGTGATGTGTCTCCGACCGAATCCGACCTTCGATCTCTTAACACTACAAAATAGGGGAAAAGGAAACAGGGTAAGCACTTTGTGCTTAGTAACCTCATCTAACAAGAATTATACTTACCTAATATTTTCAATACAATGCAATAAACATTCATACATCCATTCAATGCATTATTACCCTAACATGCACAAACTCAACAGTCAAGTTAGTCCAATGATTTCCATGTATCAATAATATATACTATGATTGATGAGCTCATCAATACCATAATTCCCATTCCCTTGTTTTTTTTCCATATTTATCTCGTTGAATTTCTTGGAATTTCGATGGATTTTCAGAGGTACACTTTAGTGTACAAATCCAGGTTCGTCAATTCAAATTCATGTGCACACATTTTCATTTCAGAGAGCACACTCCCGCGAACCTCATCCTTACAGCGGGATTACTAGTCCAGGCTAAATCCCCTGTAATATAAACTCATAGAGTATTGTCGGGATTACCAGTCTAGGCTAAATCCCCTGCAACGACAATTACTCTAATGAGCTTGGATCTGAACTACCAGTCCAGGCTAAATTCAGACCCTAATTTGCATTACCCGTCTTGGCTAAATCCATTTCCTACATATTCTTCGGGAGCGCTATATCAGGATAAGATCACCTGTCCCGGCTAGATCCTTTTTACCGTCAATTCCTTTTCAGAGATCCATTGAATTTTCCTTTCATTCAACCGGGATTTATTTTCCCTTTTCATCAAGAATATCAATACTTAATCAATTATCATACTATAAACATTTAAATCATATTCACATTAATAAAAATATATTTCAAGTATTTAAGAATATAATTCAAGTTACACGAACTTACCTCGATACTTGTTTGTATACAAAAATCTACTAATCCTGAACTTTTTCTTTTCCTCAATCTAGCTTCGTATTTGAATTTTCTGGATCTAAATAAATAAATTTAATCATCAATTTAATACATTTCATGTTCATATGTAACATTCTCTATAATTCTATTATTATTTATAGTTCATTTAGAGTTGTCTCATTGAGTTATAGTCACTAAATTATTTATATCTTGAGCTATGAAACTCCAAATTAAGATCCACTTGATTTTTACGAAACTATACTCACATATATTCTTACTATAAAATTTTTAGAATTTATGGTTTAGCCAATAAGAACATTTAGTTCTTCAAAGTCATCCCTGTTCTGCTGTCTGAAGTTTCAACCCTTCTTCACTAAAAAATTATTTTCTCCTAATACGGAATTTGGATGATGTTTCCATTTGTTTCTCTTGAAAATAGACTCATTAAAAATTTTAAAAATATAAAATTAAGTCCCTAATTATTTTTCTCCCATTTTTGATGATTTTCCAAAGTCAGAACAGGGGAATCTGAATTCATTCTGATCTTGTCTCACAAAATTTATTATATCTCATGATTTACAATTCCATTGATTACATCGTTTCTTGTATGAGAAACTAGACTCAATAATCAATAATTCCATATTTTTTTCATCCACTAATTTGATTTCCACAATTTATGGTGATTTTTTCAAAGTTAGCCTACTTTTGCTGTCCAAAACTATTTTAGTGCAAGATGTTGATTACCATTTTTCCCTTAAGCTTTCAATAAATGACAATTTCATCCTTGCTCAATTAATCTCTCAATTGAGCTGATTTTTCTCAATTAACACTTTATTCTATCACTTTAAATTACTTTATAATCTTTGAAAATCAGAATTTTAGCTGTAACATCCCGAAATTGGGCCTAGTAGGATTGGACTGAATAGGCCTTGAACGTAGTAGAGTTTAAATTTCTGGAGAACAAGAGATCGGCTTAAATTCAAGTTGGACCTATTAGATAAGTGATTTTGGAAGGTTAGGGGGCTTCTATGAAGTCCCGAGATCAAACTTTGGCTTTAGGGAAATTTTGGTTTTAGACGAGAAAAACCCTAGGAGTTAGTAGGTATGCTTTAAGAATAAAATGTGGAGGAAAATGACACAAGTGGAGTGTGTGGTGTAGTGGCATAGTGACGCCACATAAGAGACAAGGGGGTGACTCCACAAGGAAGGAAGGAGGTCCAGGGTTCAAGTCCTGGCTCTTGCATTTTGGTTTCCTTTTTAAATGGACTTTAGAATTTGGCTATAGATTTATATTTAGTTGCGCATGGTTTAAGACACAAGAGGAGCTTGTGGCCAAGTGGTTAGAGGCGTGGATTATGCTACAATGGGGCTGGGTGCGAATATCATGAAAAGCAAGGAAGTATTTATTTTGCGAATTGGACGGCAAGAGTTTTAGTTGGATTTAAACCCTACTGACAAAGGGATCCCACATCGAAAAGATATAAAGAAGGAAGGTGAGAAGCTAGCTATATATATAGCATTCTAGGAGGAGAGTGAATACACCTTGGAGGGCGTTTGGGCACAAGAGTGGTCGGAGCGTGGATTAGCACCAGATTCCTATCAGGTGTGTAACTCTCTCTACTCTAGTTGTAGAGCGACAAATGCCGAAGTGCCGGTCACGGCAATAGTAGCCACACGAGCGTGCGAGCGCACGTGTGGGGCTTCGACGCGATAGTTGAGGCCATCAGTAGTATTCTTGTGGGTTGAGGCTGTTTGGGCCACGATGGGCAAAAGTGGGCCCAATTGAATACAATGTATGATGGTGTAGTATATAGTGAACTAGACTAGGTGAATCTCATATACGTTGCTAGAATTGTGTTAGGAGGGCCACACGAGCGGTGGGCCCGAATGGGCCGAAATTGGGTTTTAGGCCCAATAGTCCGGTACGACCGAAAATGATAGTTGAGTCGCTCGAGGTGACATTAGGCCTTCGGAAAGGCCATTGTAGGTACAAAATTACTGAAATACCCTTGGTGGGTAAATTACTGAAATACCCATAGAAGGTAAATTACTGTTATACCCTTAGAGGTTGATTAGCTTGATTATGTCATATTTGTTATTCTGATTATGATTGTAAGTCGTTTCATACGTTATATCTGAAATATGTTCTGCATACATGACATACCGCATACACGAATTATTAGGCCATATTGCATGGGCTTTGGGATATGATGTGATGACAATGGGAAGTATGATTTTCAGGCTGTCACTAATGGTTTGGTACCACAAGTGGGTTGGCGCCACATAATATTATCCAGTGACTATGTCTCAGTGGTTTGGAACCACCAATGGTTTGGTACCACTTATATATTATTTCAGTGACTCGTCCCAGTGGTTTGGTACCACAGTGGGTTGGCCCCACATATACTCATCAGGGATTGTCACTAGTGGTTTGGTACCACAAGTGGGTTGGCCCCACATATTATGATTTGTGACTTTGTCACCAGTGGTTTGGTACCACATATATATTATTTTAGTGACTCGTCCCAGTGGTTTGGTACCATAGTGGGTTGGCCCCACATATACTCATCAGGGATTGTCACCAGTGGTTTGGTACCACAAGTGGGTTGGCCCCACATATTATGATTTGTGACTTTGTCACCAGTGGTTTGGAACCACCAGTGGTTTGGTACCACAGTGGCTGGGTGCCACAGACGTTGGGTTGATTCAGGAGATGTAGAGGATGGAAAAATAGATTGGTTGGGTTGCATTGCATACATGATTAACATGCTGGATTGTGTGGGCTTAGGCCCAATGGGCTTATGGCCCGAATTGCATTGTATGGGGATTACACATTAAGTCTCTGTGACTCACCCCCTCCGTTAAATTTTGCATGTAATACTTAGACCGCGAATATGGAGCCGAGGTGGACTCGAGGTGGCCATGCATAATTCTTTAAGTAATTTTATTTTAATATCTATTTTAGATTATTACTATTTTAGTTTGGATTTTGGGTGTTGTAATAAGGCCACTATAACTTTAAATTTGGTATTTTATTTGGTTTAGCTTTTAATTTGAGTACTGTCTATCATTATTAAATGTTCAATACGGGAATTTTCGAAACCCTTAATGACCGTTTTCCAAAATGTTAACAAAAGGATAACAAGTGAATAAATAATTAAACTCGAAATTTTTAACAAACGCACAGTTTTTAAACAACCCTTTTATGTGACATGCCAGATTCGGTCATAACTTCTAGGCAGGGTTTGGGGTGTTACATTAGCACTAGACTTTAATTTCAAACTTTTTCACAGTTAGGTCCTACAAATCAATTTTTATTGAAATTACCTAATAAAATCATCTCATAAACAAATTAAAGCTTCAATTTCATGCTATTTCATCATAAAATTATAGCACTCAACCATGGTGACTTTCAATTTCATCCATGAAATCGAAAACTAATAAATTTAGTAATGGGAGCTAGCTGTAAAAGTCCTAAAAACACAAAAAATACAAGAAAAAGGCAAGGATTAACTCACTTGGTGCAAAAATTATGAAATACCAGCTTGAATAAACCCTTACGACATTTTTGGCTGATGATAATGAAGAAAATATGAAGAGAATTCTAGATATTCCAATTTGGTCCCATTTTTATTTTAGTAAATTTTGTTATTTTCCCATTTTGCCCTTATTTCACCAATTCTCCTGATATTTCTCAACTTATGCCGCCCAAAATATCTCATTTTGGATTTATTTGCAATTTATGTCCCTCCTCATTTAACAATTGAGCTATTTAATCCTTCTAGTAACTTTTACACCCTTTTCAATTTAGTCATTTCACTTAATTAACTACCCAAACGTAAACATTTTCTAACGAAATTTTAATACCATATTACTAACATTTCATAAATATTTATAAAAATATTTTCAACACAGTTTTACAAGATCAAGATCTCGATACCTTATTTTTACCCAATTTTCTTCAATAATTTCTTCTTTTTTTTCTTTTTTTTTGTTCTATCGATATTTTCATACGATTTTCCTATCATATTAATATTCATGCAAAAATATTAAAATAAATCTCTCTTTAAATTGGATTTGTAGTTACGAAACCACTGTTCCGATAACCCTGAATTTAGGCCATTACAGAACCCAACCTGGCTCTCATACCAATAGTTGAAAAAACAGGTTTGGAAAACGCATGTAACACCCCAAACCCAGCCCAAACGCTACAACCAGATCTGGTATGTTACGGGTTTAAAGTTTAAAAACTTCACTTTAAAGGGTTTTCCAATCTTGGTTGATTTGTAGAAGTATTCGTTGAATAAGTGACAAATGGAGAAAACTTTTGTAGCATTTTTTTTATAAAACTTTTTGTTTGAAAAGCCCATTTTATTTCTTTTTATAATTAAAACTTTGAACATAGATTGATAAATGTAAACATCATCAAATATAAATCAAAACATTAAGCTAGGGAGGCCTTATTACAAAAATAGTCCCAATAATTTATAACTTAAATAAACACCCGAAATAGTCTAAGAAAATAAATAACTTGATGGCCTCTCGAGTCCATCTCAGCTCCCATGTCCAAGATCTACTGCTCATCTGAAAGAGTAGAGGAAAAATGAAAGGGTGAGTCACAAGACTCGGTGTATAAATCCCGAAACACACAACGACCTAAGGCCCACAAACACATTATGAGCCCTGGCCCATACATGAAAGCATCAATAATAATTACATGATAAATAATAAATGATGAATAGCCCAACCCATCCTAGAATTCCATCCTCTACATACCAACCCGTACCAACCATCACACCTCGGGGATTTCTACAATCAACCCTCCATCCGCTACACACCATAACGACAGCCGTACTGCCTATCCCTATTAATCAAGAATCATTAAATGTGGCATAGCCACCGATCACTATGTGACCTAACGTTTGAATTTGTGGTTTAACCACCGATCACTATGTGACCTAACATTTGAATTTGTGGTTTAACCACCGATCACCAAGTGACCTATCATGCACTTCCCCTTCATTATCATAATCCCACCCCATGCATACACACATGAAAAATTGAAAACATCATACCATCTTTAAGAAAATAGGCTTTCATAAATACATATCGATACACATAGAGTTTTCTATGATCACGTACCTGGTATCCTTTGCCTAACCCTTTTAGGGTTTTATTCGACTGTCTACACATCCTCTTTCCGACTTTTTAGCCCATAACACATAAAAATTACAGTTAACTAGTGTGTTAGAGATCTACACACCTGATTACAGTCAAGACAAGACCTTCTATGTCGACACTATCAGAAGCCGATACGACTGCTAACGATCCAAGATTTTGTTTCGACGCTGGTCCATAACCTGGTGGCCAATCCCGAACTGCTGACACCGCTCATTTCTTAAACTTAGGGATTGGGTTTACAGATCTAATCCCCTCCTTCCCTTGAACGACATGTGATTTCCATCACAAGACCTTATCAGTTGCTACCATCACAACATGTGGTTGTCAATCCATATCATAGGGTTAAGATTACGATTATGATAAAAGAACCTAACGAAAATCTAAAGAGAACCCCTTACTTTGAAATCCCAAAAAGAGAGATATGAGGTTCAGAGACTAGCGGTTCTGGCTTTTAGATTTAAGCGATCCACTTTAATTCCCGAATGTCGCCCAACACATAAACACAAGAAACCAACAATCTATTAGACTTTCGGCTTTGTCTTCTAAAAATCAAAAGAGAAAAAGAATAGATCAGAAGAAATTGGTGCCTACCTTTACAGAGAATTTGGCAACTCCTAGAAGATTTCGGCTCTTTGCGAAAATAAAAAAGAAAAGATGATCTCAAGAGGTCTATAAAGTTTTGGCTTTTGAGAAGATCAAAAAGAAAAGATGATCTCAAGAGATCTATAAAGTTTCGGCTTTTGAGAAGATCAAAAAGAAAAGATGATATCAAGAGATCTATAAAGTTTCGGCTTTTGAGAAGATCAAAAAGAAAAGATGATCTCAAGAGATCTATGAAGTTTCGGCTGTGAAGATCAAAAAGAAATTTGAGAAGGAGATGATTGAGAGAAAATAGTAATATCAAACGTAAAGAAGTGATAGGAACGGTATAGGAAAAAGAAGAATTTCGGTAAGGCTAGGGCAGATTCGACTATGGCAGACAAATGTGAAAAGAAAGAATGCTTAAGGGAGTTTTCGGCTCTTATTCAGAGAAGAAGGAAAAGAGAGAAGATGAAAACCCTAAATGCCGAAAATAAAGAAGAGAATGAGAGAACAAAACCCTAATGCAAAAATTTTAATTAAAATAATTGGGCTTCATGCAACTTGAATTTGGGCCTCCTCAGTTGACGCCACTTTCCTGCTCTTTAAGTGGTGCCACTTTGCCACTGGGCCACAAGCCCATTTATTTCTTAAATCATGCACAACTAATTTTAAAAATCTATATCCAAATTCTAAAGTCCATTTAAAAAGAAAACCAAAATTTCCTTAAAGCCAAAGTTTGATCCCGGGACTTCATAGAAGCCCTCTAACATTCCAAAATCACTTATCCAATCGGTCCAACCTGCACTAAAGCCGATCTTTTGTTCTCCAAAAATTTTAAACGCTACTACGCTCAAGGCCCATTGGGCTCAATCCTACTAGGTCCAAATTCAGGATGTTACAAATCTACCCTCCTTAAAGAAATTTCATCCTCGAAATTTCCAACTAACTAACAGTCACACATCCTAACCTACCACGCTCTTGCTGCGCACTCTGATCTTAATAACACTATATACTTTTAACTAGAATTTAGAACTCCTACACATACTCAAAAACACCTAGCTATTAAAGCAGACAAATATTTCATATGCAACCAACTCTATATCTGAACATCACATCCAAACCAAACAGACAGAATAGATACCAAAAATACAGAATATAACAAAGTAAAGTATCAGGAAACTTACAGTGTGGATTGGTGCAGAAGACTCAGGTGCCATACTTCTAGAAAACAGATATATATTTTTCTAAACCATTTTCCAAACCAACTATTCAAAATATTTTTGGACCTCATACCCACAGCTGAGTTTTTGAAACTAGGCTCTGATACCAAAATGTAACACCCTAAACTCGACCCAAATGCTACGACCGGATCTGGTATGTTACGGGTTTAAAGTTTAAAAACTTCACTTTAAAGGGTTTTCCAATCTTGATTTATTTGTAGAAGTATTCGTTGAATAAGTGACAAATGGTGAAAACTTTTATAGCATTTTTTTTTTATAAAACTTCTTTTTGAAAAGCCCATTTTATTTCTTTTTATAATTAAAACTTTGAACATAGATTGATGAATGTAAACATCATCAAATATAGATCAAAACATTAAGCTAGGGAGGCCTTATTACAAAAATAGTCCCAATAATTTATAACTTAAATAAACACCCGAAATAGTCTAAGAAAATAAATAACTTGATGGCCCCTCGAGTCTGTCTCGGCTCCCATGTCCACGATCTACTGCTCATCTGAAAGAGTAGAGGAAAAATAAAAGGGTGAGCCACCAAGACTTAGTGTATAAATCCCGAAACACACAACGACCTAAGACCCAAAAACACATTATGAGGCTTGGCCCATACATGAAAGCATCAATCATAATTACATGATAAATAATAAATGATGAATAGCCCAACCCATCCTAGAATTCCATCCTCTACACACCAACCCGTACCAACCATCACACCTCGGGGATTTCTACAATCAACCCTCCATCCGCTACACACCATAACGACACCTGCATCGCTATTCCTATTAATCAGGAATCATTAAACGTGGCATAGCCACCGGTCACTATGTGACCTAACGTTTGAGTTGGTGGTTTAACCACAGATCACTATGTGACCTAACGTTTGAATTTGTGGTTTAACATCGATCACCAAGTGAACTATCATGCACTTCCCCTTCATTATCATAATCCCACCCCATGCATACACACATGAAAAATTGAAAACATTATACCATCTTTAAGAAAACAGGCTTTCATAAATACATATCGATACACATAGAGTTTTCTATGATCACTACCTACCATCTTTTGCCTAACCTTTTAGGGTTTTATTCGGCTTTCTACACAGCCTCTTTCCGGCTTTTTAGCCCATAACACATATATATTACGGTTAACTAGTGTGTTAGAGATCTACACACCTGATTACAGTCAAGACAAGACCTTCTATGTCGACACTATCAGAAGCCGATACGACTGCTAACTGTCTAAGATTTTGTTTTGACGCTGGTCCACAACTCGGTGGCCAATCTCAAACTGCTGACACCGCTCGTTTCTTAAACTTAGGGATTGGGATTACAGATCTAATCCCATCCTTCACCTGAACGACATGTGATTCCATCACAAGACCTTATCAGTTGCTACCATCACAAACATGTGGTTGTCAATCCATATCATAGGGTTAAGATTACGATTATGATAAACGAACCTAACGAAAATCTAAAGAGAACCCCTTACCTTGAAATCTTGAAAAGAGAGATATGAGTGTCAGAGACTAGCGGTTCTGGCTTTTAGATCTAAGCGATCTACTTCAATTCCCGAATGTCGCCCAACACGTAATTACAAGAAACCAACAATTCATTAGCCTTTTGACTTTGTCTTCTAAAAATCGAAAGAGAAAAAGAATAGATCAGCAGAAATCGGCAGCTACTTTTACAGAGAATTCGGCAACTCCTAGAAGATTTTGACTCTTTGCGAAAATCAAAAAGAAAAGATGATCTCAAGAGATCTATAAAGTTTCGGCTTTTTGAGAAGATCAAAAAGAAAAGATGATCTCAAGAGATCTATAAAGTTTCGGCTTTTGAGAAGATCAAAAAGAAAAGATGATCTCAAGAGATCTATAAAGTTTCGGCTTTTGAGAAGATCAAAAAGAAAAGATGATCTCAAGAGATCTATAAAGTTTTGGCTTTTGAGAAGATCAAAAAGAAAAGATGATCTCAAGAGATCTATGAAGTTTCGGCTTTTGAGAAGGAGTTGATTGAAAGAAAAGAGTAATATCAAACGTAAAGAAGTGATAGGAACGGTATAGGAAAAAGAAGAATTTCGGCAAGGCTAGGGCAGATTCGGCTATGGCAGACAAATGTGAAAAGAAAGAATGTTTACGGGAGTTTTCGGCTCTTATTCAAAAAAGAAGGAAAAGAGAGAAGATGAAAACCCTAAATGCCGAAAATAAAGAAGAGAATGGGAGAATAAAACCCTAATGCAAAAATTTTAATTAAAATAATTGGGCTTCATGCAACTTGAATTTGGGCCTCCTCAGTTGACGCCACTTCCCTGCTCTTTAAATGGCGCCACTTTGCCACTGGGTCACAAGCACATTTGTATCTTAAGTCATGCACAACTGTAACACCCCAAACCTGGTCAATACGCCATGACCGAATCTGGCATGCCACAGAGGAAAACGTTTTGAGTTAACGATTAAATTTTAGTGAAAAACTCTTTGTTGATCTATGATTGTAGAAATCAGGTGTATAATAAGTTAAAAACTGAAAATTTTCTTTAAAATTCCGTAAATAAATCTTTAAAACATAGTTGTAAATCCATGGATTAGAAAACCTTTTATAATTTAAAAGAAACCAAAGCGAATAGTTTGAAAACTGTTTCTAATTGAAATTTGGGAACTTGTGTTTTGGAAAATAGTTTAAGTTATCGAAAACACTTAAGATGTTAAATATTATCAAATGATTTATGTTACCCGATGGTAACATTTTGAAAACCATCGCGTTTTGTAGTTTAGAAAACTTTGTACTCAAATTATTATATCAACCATGTAATTTATAAGCCGTATTTAAAACAAATCCAAAGCATATAAATATTCCAAAAACATAATTAAAGAGGCCTTATTACAAATCCATAAAAAGATGGAAACCAAATTAAAATAAAGTACCCAAATGGAAGTTCATGTAAAACCAATTTTTATTGCATGGCCTCTCTCGAGTTCATCAGGCTCCTCATCCACGAATTTACGAATCACTGAAAAGAAAAGGGAGGAGAAGGTGAGTCACCAAGACTCAGTGCATAATCCCTCTCCCGGGTAAATGCCACATTCTTACACAAATTAAAACCAAGCAATGTATACATATGATGCACCCAACCTAGCCAAACCTCTGGTGTCCCAAAGACACGAATATGTGGTACCATACCACTGGAGGTGCCAAACCTCTGGTGTCACAAAGACACGGATATCAAATCTTCCCTCTCCTCTCATATCGCCCATACCAATGCAATAGATAAACAAATCATGTCATTATACTTTGATATGAATATATAACCAATATATATATATATATATATCGTAGAACGTGATAATTAACAACATATAGCAATATCATATCGAAACGGACTTACCCGTATCCATGCTCATACCCATCAAGGTATCATATCAAGATCTCATAGTTTTCGGCTTTAACAACATGAATAGTTATTTAACACATATATACATATTACCGAGTTATAAAGTGTGTAAGGTACACACCTTTCACCAACGCAAATACTAACTTCCGAAGATCCGATCTACCGCACTAGATCACCTTGTCCTACATTCGGCCAAACCACCAAAACTATAATCAAGACCATTCGGCCAACATCACAACTTAATCCCAATAGCCTTAGGCTTTTCATCCTCAAAAAGAATAATGAATCATGAATCCTTACCACTTGACTTACCAACTTCGATTGCTAGAGAAGTAAGGCTTAGATCGATTGCTTCCAAAATCCCAAAGAGCCTAAAAGAATGATCGATTCCTAATAATGGTTAGAACTTTGCAAACAAATGCCTAAAGATTCGGCCTTTGTCCACAAGAAAATGACTTAGAAAGGAGAAAGAAATAACGAAAATACGGCCATGAACACTTACCTATCTTTCAAAATCGATTGAAGAAAACCCAAAGATTATCTACCCTTGATGATGTTCGGCCAATATAACACCAATAAAGAGAAAGAAGATTCGTCTATGGTGGAGTAAAAAGAAAGGAAAAATAAAAGTGAAAGTGAAATAGGAGATGGATGATTCGGAAATGGAAGAAAGAAGAAAATAGAAAAAGAAAATAGAATGATAATGGATGTTTTTAACTTTGAACAAAAAAAATGAAAGAAATGGGATTTGGGAAGGAGGAAGATTCGACCAAGAGGAAGTGAAAAGGAAATGTTGTTTTCTGAGCAACTATCAAAAGAAAGAAAAGAGAAAGATGGGAGAAAGAGGTTCGGCCAAACACCTAGTTTGCCGAAAAGAAAAGTGCACAAAAATGCAAAATGTGGTTTCGGTTTCAAAAGGGAAATGAGAGAAAGAAATGAGAATTTGATTCAAACACAAATGAGAGCTAAATCAAAAGCAAAATTGCACAAAAATGCCTAAGGTACATTCGGCCAAAGAGGGAGTTTTTGGAGAGAAAGAGAAAAATGCCAAATGATGCACAAAATGCTAAAGTTGGCCAACTATTTCCCCAAACTTCCTATCAACATTCGCCACCCCTAGCCACACATGCCGTCCACATTCATGCACTAATGGCCATAGGAGAGTTTCCAAAACAACTCCCTTAAGCCAAGCCTTATGTCCCCCCATCCTTCCATAAACCTTATGAAACACCCCAAACCCGGCCCACGAGCTTTGACCAGATTTGGTATGTTCCTCGAAGTAAACCAGTTAAAAATTCTTTCATTACTTTGGAAAACTGTGTGTTTAGAAGAAAGTTTGTTTGTGGGTTAGGCTCGAGTTGAAAACAATTTTTTTTATATTGAAACCCATTTAATTGCAAGTGACAAAAATATCTAAAGTTTAATTCAAATTAAATTGACTTAATCTCTAATAAATAAAATTTCGTAACATAGTAAATAAAACAGAAAATAACATAGTTCACTATGGCCTTATTACATCGAGTAAAAACCCAAAATGAAATTTAAAGTACTTAGAAAAATAAAAAGTCCACATAATAATTTCCTTGCTGGACATGGCCACCACTAAGCTCCTGTCGACCCGGTCCATTACTGATCATCACTTGAAAAATGTTCCCACAACGGGGTGAGTCAAACAGACTCAATGTGTACACGACACTAAATCATAATAGAATTAGGCATACAAGAGTTACACATTCAGAACAATGAATACAAGTTATGATGCATTCCCAAACCCAAACCTAATTGTCCATCTGCTACACACCCCCGTACCTGCCAGTCACACCATGGGGACTACTAAGTCGACCCTCCTTCCGCTACACACCAAATTGTAGTCTTAGGTCACCACATTCGTGGTCTTAAGTCACCACGTTCAGATTACTGTGGTCTTAGGTTACCACTTTTCAGATATCACGGTCTTAGGTCACCGTGTTCGTGGTCTTAGGTCACCACATTCACTTCCCCTTTCAAACAAACCCATATGCCCCATATAATAATATGCATAAATATGCCAGAGTTCACATTCTTATCATATTCTCATGTTACTAATAACATTTTTCATATTTCTAGTAGGAGTAGGAAACGTACCTGGGTACTTTGTACCATAACATGGTACTTTAGCCACTTTCATATTCTTAATATCACATATTTTAATTAACATAGCCATAAAACGTATTATAAAATAGTGTGAGGTACACACCTGATTCGCTTAAAATTTCCTTGAGATCCCGAAAAGCTTGATCTAATGCTTAGATCCTTAATCCCTACATTGATTTATCACTTATTACCTTAATAAAAAGCCATTCGGCCAAGATTCCAAATCCTAGTAGGATTAGTATTCTTAAAACTTACCTTGCTGCCAATTTGGACACCAACAAATCCCGAAATTGATCCTTGTTTCCCTAGGAATTGTCGAAATTCCTTTAACCATATGTTATATTTAATCTAACATTAAAACATAAAACATGGCCTTTGGCCGAATGTATATAGGGACTTACCTTGAAATTCTCAAATCCCAGAATCCTTTTATACCTCTGTCGAAATCCCTATAGACTTATATATATTAGATCTAATTTCCAATCATTTAATCATGAGAAATAGCCTTAGATCGATTGCCTCACCTTAGATCTTTGAAAATCCCGACTGATCTCCTTTTGTAGTTGACCACCACTAAATCCCAAAATTCCCTTCTGTAACACCCTGAAAATCCGAGTAATTTATTTTCATTGTGTGCTTTGAGTAATTATTCTAGAAGGTGGAATTTCTTTATTTATTTTTGTGTTTAGTATAGTCCTGAAGAAGAATTAATGTAACACCCCAACCCGGTCCAAACACCACGACCGAATCTGGTATGTTACGGGGAAATGTGTTTGAAAATTTCGAGGTTGCACTAGATAGATTCGATAAAACTTTGTTCTTTTTTTTTATTATTTTGAAAAAAACGAGTTGTTTAAAATCGTTACTAAACATTTAGACTTAGTAAAATTTGATTTCACGATCGAAAACAATTGATCTTTATTGGTTTATAAAATCAATGTGATACCCGATGGTATAGTTGAAAACGTATCGCTTTGTTGGTTTGAAAACGTTGTCTTTCCATATTTTAATAAATTCGTACCAAGTTATTATTTTTCAGCATACCAAAATCTAATGTAAAACATAAACATCATAAAGCACATCTTAAAAAGGCTTTCTACAAATCCAAGATAAAACCCGAAATAAAGGTAAGCAAACTAAAGTACCCAAATGAAAATGTCGAGTAAAACTTTTTATTCAAAGATGGCATAAGCACCCGAGTCCATCCGGCTCCATGTCCGCGTCTCACGAGTCACTGAAATGTCAAGGAGAGGGTGAGTCGAGTGACTCGAAAGTGTAAATCCCGCTCAGAAGAAACAACATGCTAACACACATCATACATAGCAACATAATTAATGCAACCCGATCCTAACCATCCATACACCATTTCTACCCCGTGTGGTACCAAACCACTGGTGGTGCCAAACCACCGGTGACGTATAGTCACAATGTGTTACCAAAACACTGGTGTCCCAAAGACACAATATCCGTCAATGTGGTACCAAACCTTTGGTGTCCCAAAGACACAATTGTGCTACTAAAGCACGGTGACGAAGTCACAAATCCAAAGATGGGGCCAACCCATCGTGGTGATACCAAATCACTAGCAGACGGTCCCCGTATCTCAAGTGGGGCCAACCCACGGTGGTCAAACCACGAGGACAAGTCGCAATGAGGTGCCAAACCTCTCGGTGTCCCCAAAGACACAATGTGCTACCAAAGCACCGGTGACCGTAGTCACAAATCGGTGATGGGGCCAACCCACCGTGTGTTACCAAAACACCGGCGTCAATCCCAGATAATCATCGTGGGGCCAACCCATCGTGGTACTCGAGCCCACGGGACGAGACGCTGAGGTACCAAACCTCTGGAGGTGCCAAACCTCTGGTGACCCAAAGTCACAAAGTGTGCTACCAAAGCACGGTGCTCGTCAAGACAATATATCACTCGCTCTCCTCCTCTCGTATCACCCATACATATCATACTCATGGGGTTATGCATCTCATACAAGCCATGCATATCATGCTAACATATCAAGCATTACAACTCATAACATGCATAACATAAATCATGATATCATGTATTATCATTAATACTCATCATAGAAACAGACTTACCCGAATCGTACACAAACCCCTTTTGGGTATCCAATTATCCTTCTCATTGTTTCAATCTTATTAAGCAATCAAGTTTATTAACAACGCGTTACTAAGTAGAGGGTGTGTTAGTTACACACGATAAATACTGAGTCTAACGATCCCTACAAATCAATCGAGTCCCTTGATTGGTGGCTCCTAGAATCGGCCAAACATAAGGTTAGGCATCTATGACATTCGGCCATCAACAAATAACCAAAGGGGTTAATATCGAACCCTTACCTTTTAGATGATTTGGTTTCCTACCAAATCGAATCACCCAATGATTCTCCTTAGCAATCGGCTACACCATAAAAGAGAAACCATCAATACTTAATGACTTAGCTAAATGAAAACTAAACAAATAGGCTAATAGAATGCCCTCTTACCCCCACTCACTTACCAAACACCAAAAATCGATCAACCAAACAGATCACCCTTCACTAATATTCGGTCACCAAGGCACTTCTAAAAGAGAGGAGTTTTGGCCAAGGCTTCAAAAGAAAGGAGAGGATTAGGCTTATAGGTGTTCAATACCCTTAGGTTCGGCTTTAAGAGAGAAAAGAGAATAAAAATTTGTGATATGTGGATGGAATTTTTAGTGATGGAATATTTGAAAGAGAAGGAGTGGATGGACTGAAAGTATTTTCGGTTTAGAGAAGGTGTGTTGGAGAATATAGTTTCGGCTAAGGTGTTTTCAAAGGCCAAACAAAAAGAGAAAAAAAGAATGTGAGAGAAGAGAGCTATCTTCGGTTTACACAATTGAGGAAGAAAGGGAAGTGAAGATGCTTGAGTACTTTCGGCCACACCTACTCAAAAGGCAAAACAAATTCGGTACATGGGAGCTTTGGACTTTCGGTTTTCCAAGAAGAAAAGAATGAGAATTGACAAAAAGAAAACTTTGTTTGACCCCCAAAAAAATGACCGAAAATGCACCAAGTAACCAAAATAAAATTCGGCACACTCCTACTCCCCCATACCAAGCCGTCACTCCCCCTCCAACCTCCCCTAGAATTCGGCCATAATCCCCACTTTCACTCCAAGCCACAAGTTCAAAATAGTTTGAACAAGTCTTCCTCCTTAATTTACTCTCCACCCACCATTCAAATGGGTTGACAAAGTCCAAGGCAGAGTTTGAACTACCACAAACTCCTCCCTCCTTGGCGTCAAAAAGAGTGCCAAAAATAGCCACTCCGCAGCTCGAACACAAGGCCTCCATCCTTGCTTTAGGCGTTACCCACACCAAGCCTTAGTGACGTCAAGCTTGCCACTACACTAGCTCCTTTTTTGTGCAACAAAACCACAATTAAAACTCTTACACCCCAGCTCCAACAGCTCCCCTGACTTAACACCCAAAAACCAAAATTTTCCCATTCCCTCAGGCATACACCTAGCCTATAATTAAACCCCTAAAACATAAAAATAATAACATAGCACACCAACACCTGCAAAACATGCCTAAACAAAAATAACCCCCTAACCCGGGATATTATAGTTCTACCCCCCTTAAGAATAATTTCGGCCTCGAAATTACCTGGTCAAAAGAGTTGCGGGTATTGCTGTCTCATCGTATCCTCGGGTTCCCACGTGGCTTCCTCCACGCCATGATTCCGCCAAAGTACCTTAACCAAAGGCACAGACTTCCTACGTAGAACCTTCACATCCCGATCAAGAATCTGTACAGGTTCCTCCTCCATAGTCAAGTCTGGATTTACCTCGATCTCCTCCATCGCTACTACATGTGATGGATCTCGAACGATACCTCAAGCATCAAACGTGAAAAGCGTCGTGAATCGCTAAGCTCTGCGGCAACTCAAGCCGAGCACGCCACGCGGGTCCAACTCGTCTCAATACCTTATACGGCCCAATAAACCTCGGACTTAGCTTGCCTTTTTCGCCAAACCTCAAGACCTTCTTCCAAGGCGAGACCTTTAAGAAAACACGATCTCCCGGCCGAACTCTATATCTCTTCGCTTAAGATCGGCATAAGACTTTTTGCCGGTCTCAAGCTTCCTTCAATCGAGTGAATCAACTTAACCTTGTCCTCGGTCTCGGCAACCAACTCAGTCCCAACAAGCGACGTTCTCCTAACTTTGTCCAACATGTAGGTGAGCGACACTTCCTACCATACAGCGCCTCATATGGTGCCATTTTGATGCTTGCTTGGTAACTGTTGTTGTAGGCAAACTCAGCTAATGGTAGAAACTCCTCCCAACTACCCTTGAAGTCCAGAACACAACCTCTCAGCATGTCTTCCAAGATCTGAATAACCCTTTCTGACTGCCCGTCAGACTGCGGGTGAAAAGCTGTGCTGAAATCCAAATGCGTACCCAAAGCCTGATGCAACGCTCTCCAGAACCTCGATGTAAACCTGGGATCCCTATCCGAGATTATCAAACAGTTACACGTGTAGCCTTACTATCTCTGACACATAAATCTTCGCCAATCTCTGAAGTGAATAGTCTACTCTCACCGGAATGAAATGGGCTGACTTAGTCAGACGGTCCACAATAACCCAAACTGAATCTTTCTTGCTTGGCGTAAGCGGTAACCCACTGACGAAATCCATAGTTATCCTTTCCCATTTCCACTGAGGAATCTTCACAGGCTGAAGCAAACCCGACGGCAACTGATGTTCCGCCTTGACCTGCTGACAAGTCAGACACTTCCCCACAAACTCTGTCACCTCTTTCTTCAGCGAGCCACCAAAATCGCTCTCTAAGATCCCTATACATTTTACTACTTCCGGGATGCATAGCATAAGGATCAAGCATATGCGTCTGAAGAATCCTCTGCCTCGACTCAACATCTTTAGGCATACAAGCCTTACCTTGAAAACACAGAACCTCATCACTAGACAAGCTGTAACCCTCCAAACCACCATTCTGTACTTGTAACCTTCGCGCACTCAAAACCTCATCCTCCAACTGTTTTTCTCTAATCTGCTCAACCCAAGTAGGCTTAACCTGCAGCTCTGCCAGAATACTCCCATCGTCATACAAGCTCAAATGGGCAAACAAAGCTCTTAAGTCCGAAACAACCCTACGGCTCAGCGCGCGTGCGCCACCACGTTAGCCTTGCCGGATGATATTCAATCGAACAGTCGTAGTCCTTGAGCAATTCAACCCATCTACGCTGCCTCAAATTCAGATCCTTCTGAGTCAATAGGTATTTCAGACTCTTATGATCCGTGTAGACGATTGACTTCTCCCCGTATAAGTAGTGCCTCCAGATTTTTAGAGCGAAGACTACAGCTGCCAGCTCTAAATCGTGCGTCGGATAGTTGACCTCGTGTGGCCTCGGTGCCGAGAAGCGTAAGCCACAACCTTACCCCCTCGTGCATCAAAGACACAACCCAATCCCGTATGTGATGCGTCGCAAGACATCGTGAATTCCTTACCCGACCTCGGGTTGAATTAAAGCAGAGCCTCGGTCAAGATCTTCTTGACTTATCAAAACTCTCCTGCTGTTTCTCACCCAAGCGAACGGAACTCCCTTCCTTAATAACTTAGTTAGTCATCGGTGTTGCAATTAACGAGAGACCCTCAACAAATCTTGGTAGTATCCGCCAAACCCAGAAACTCCGAATCTCGACCATCGACTTAGGAGGCTTCCAATCCAAAACCGCCTCAACCTTCCGAGGATCTACTCTAATCCCCTCGGTGATACTACATGACCCAAAAACGTCACTTCACTAAGCCGAACTCACACTTGCGAACTTAGCATAGAGTTGCTTCTCCTCAAAATCTCGCAACACCACTCTTAAGTGTGCATCATGCTCCTCTTGTGACCTTGAATATACCAAGATATCGTCAATAAAAACCACGACGAAAGCGGTCCAGATCTGCTTTGAAACACCCTATTCATCATATCCATAAAAAGCGCGGAGCGTTAGTCAACCCGAACGGCATTACGAAATTCGTAGTGCCCGCATTCGAGTCCGAAACGTTGTCTTATGGATATCCGCTTTCTTAACTTTCAACCGATGGTACCGGACCTCAAATCGATCTTGAAAACACCGATGCACCTTTGGTGATCAAACAAGTCATCTATCCGTGGTAGCGGATACTTGTTTTTAATCGTCGACTTATTCGGTTGGCGGTAGTCTATACACATCCGCATCGCATCGTCCTTCTTCTTGACGGCGAATAATACTGGCGCTCCCACGGTGAAACACTTGGCCTAATGAAGCCTCGATCCAACAGCTCACGAATCGAGCCTTAAGCTCCACCAATTCCTTTGGTGCCATCCTATATGGAGCAATAGACACCGGCGCGTGATCCACGGTAGCAGATCTATCCCAAACTCTACCTCACGATCCGGTGGCAAACCGGAAGCTCCTCCGAAACACATCTACAAATTCCTTAACAAAGATGCGAACCTTCTCAGCACAGAGACTTTAGCCTCTAAGGCATACACATGAACCACATACGCTTCACGACCTTTTCGACCATCTTTCTGACTTTTAATGCCGATACCACATTGGATAAGTAATCTCTCCTATTACCTATCATAATCACTTCATCTCCCTTATCCGTCGATAGAACCATGCGCTTAGCGCGCAATCCACCTTGGCTTGGTACTTAACCAACCGGTCCATCCAGAGAATCGATCGAACTCCCCAAGCGGCAGTTCCATCGGATCGCTGGCAAAAATGACCCCTTGGAGTTCTAGGGTACATCCTTATACAACTTATCTACCACTATAGAGTGACTTAGAGGCTAAATACAGTCATTTGTCTAGAAGCGATTTGTAATCTAAGTCCATGGTCTCAACTATATTACTAGCAACATACGAATGCGTGGAACCCAAGTCAATTAAAGCCGTATAGGAGAACCAAAAATCAAAAGCGTCACTGGTGATTACGTCAGGTGCGTCGCCTCTCCTCGCGGCGCCTAGTTTGCATACACACTGCATCAGTGTCGTGCCTCGAGAACTACCGCGCACCTGCGCCGGTGCTCCACGACCTCGACCAAATCCATTACCACCCCGCCATTACCACGGCCCCTCCGTGGTGGCGGTCCCATTACCTCGAAGCGATTATGGCCCCGACTCTCGGGCCCGAATCCACGCCATCCTACGCGGGACGCCCCTAATGCGATGATCCGAGAGAACCACACTCGAAGCAACCTTGTCCACCGGTCCAACAACCACCCCAATGAGATTTCCCACATCGATTACACGCTGCGGCGGCCCACGCCTAGCAAAGCAACAAACCTAGCGATCGATTACGCCCCACCGGTCTAGCCTCTTTCTGCGGATTACGGGCGATCCGGAAGACCCAAAGCTCCTCTTAAGCCTACTTACGTCCATGCTCTGTCTTACCGACTCCTTAACACCTCGGCTACCTTAGCCTTCTCGACTAAGACAAACAAACTCGCGCTCCCGTGTGTAGCAATCATCAGCGACCTCAACTCGTCTCGCGAGACCATCCTCGAAACGAACACACCTCTCATGCTCGGTGGCTACAATGCCCCGGCATACCTACTCGGCCGGGAACTCGACCTCGACTCAAGAATCGATTTACTCCTCGAACAAGCCTCGAAATGCCTTCATTTGGGAGTCGATGTAACTAGCCCCGATGTATTTCTTTTGATATGCAGCTCTGAAATAATCCCATGTCAGATCCTCAGCTGCCACACTGTCCCGAACCGTGAGCCACCACTGATATGACTCATCCCGAAGAAGCGTCACGATGCCCTTCAACTTCTCTTCACCGTCAAGTCAAGTCGGATCATCCATGATCCGCTCGGTTGCCTCGGCCAATATTCAGCAGTGCTAGGAGCAACACCCGATACACCTCGGAAGAACTCGGCCCCATTAGCCCGGAGTCGCTCAGGAACAGATTTCCTAACTCCTGCACCACCACCTACACCAGCTACTCTTTCCAACACCGCGGCAGACGCTCGTGTGACGCGCATCGTCTCGGTCGATCTTGGAACTCACCACCTCCGGTGGTGGCGGGCCAGCATCTCATTTTACGACCGCCTTGACCGGATCCTACGGGTTTAAAGCGTCATCCTACCTCGACCTCGACCACGAGTATTACGACCACGTCCACCTCGAGTACTCATGACTAAATGATCTACGTTTCTGATTAAAATGATTTTTATGCATTAGTATCGTTCCACTTTCTTAACCGCAAAGAAATTTTATGAATGGAGTTTAATCAGGAGTTCTTTCGAGCAACCAAGGTTTCAATCTTCTATCCTATTCACCCAAAAGAGGTCATACATCCATTCCTTAACCCTTTCCATACCTATTCACTCTTCGGACATTGTTGCCCATTCTAACCCAAGGGTATTTTCGTCATTTTCCCTACAGGGTATTTTCGTAATAAAAGATATTTTAAACTTTCATAAAACCGGTCACTTTGAAATTCCAAAAATTTGAGAGTGTTCTTTGAAAATTTTGTAAAATACTTCGTTTTGAAAACTAGGGATATTTTAGTAATTTTCACAAACTGAGGGCGTTTTCATAAATTTCCAAAATCAAGATTTTCGATTGATATTTTGTAAAACAGAGTGTTTGAATTTCGTAACATCATTGAAATTTTGGGCAAAATCATTGAGTTGCTATTTTATAAACCGAGGGCATTTTTGTAATTTTTCATAAATCAGGTTTTTCAAGAGAATTGTTGTAAAAGTGACATTCTCAGTTTTGAAAGAATTTATTGCAAAAAGTTTGAAAACATTAGGGTTGTTGTTGTATTTTCGAAAACATGGCTAATTCCCTTTTCGGGTTTTAGTCGCTAGGTTAAGTCTATGACAGAGCCTTCTTGATCAGGGTGAACTCGAGCTACGCACCAGGTGGGATACCTGCGAAGAGGAGGTGAGTCACGAGGACTGCTTAAATACCAAGCTCTTCCGGTTCCTCTCCTAGACATGCGTACAGGAGTTACCACACCCTAGCCCCGTGGCTGAGTCATAGATTGGTTTAGTGCTTTAAGTCTTATGCTTTAGTTCAAGTGTTTGAGTGATCTAATCCTAGGGTTCAAGTCCTATAAATCTAACTACGTTCCATATCACCTACCCTTCTACAAATAGTAATTCACAGAAGAGTTTAGAACTACTTACCAGGCGAACCCAGTGCAGGAGACTCGGTGCCATGCCTTGTAAACCATGTATTCAATCCCAAAACACTTAAAGCGAACTTTTGAAAACAATTTGGGCCTCGGGCCACACTGGTGAAGCTTTGAACTTAGCTCGATACCACAATTGTAACACCCCAACCCGGTCCAAACACCACTTATGACCGAATCCGGTATGTTACGGGAAATGTGTTTGAAAATTTCGAGGTTGCACTAGATAGATTCGATAAAACTTTGTTCTTTTTTTATTATTTTGAAAAAAACGAGTTGTTTAAAATCGTTACTAAACATTTAGACTTAGTAAAATTTGATTTCACGATCGAAAACAATTGATCTTTATTGGTTTATAAAATCAATGTGATACCCGATGGTATAGTTGAAAACGTATCGCTTTGTTGGTTTGAAAACGTTGTCTTTCCATATTTTAATAAATTCGTACCAAGTTATTATTTTTCAGCATACCAAAATCTAATGTAAAACATAAACATCATAAAGCACATCTTAAAAAGGCTTTCTACAAATCCAAGATAAAACCCGAAATAAAGGTAAGCAAACTAAAGTACCCAAATGAAAATGTCTGAGTAAAACTTTTTATTCAGCATGGCATAAGCACCCCGAGTCCATCCGGCTCCATGTCGCGTCTCACGAGTCACTGAAATGTCAAGGAGAGGGTGAGTCGAGTGACTCGAGTGTGTAAATCCCGCTCCCGAAGAAACAACATGCTAACACACATCATACATAGCAACATAATTAATGCAACCCGATCCTAACCATCCATACACCATTTCTACCCCGTGTGGTACCAAACCACTGGTGGTGCCAAACCACTGGTGACGTATAGTCACAATGTGTTACCAAAACACTGGTGTCCCAAAGACACAATATCCGTCAATGTGGTACCAAACCACTGGTGTCCCAAAGACACAATTGTGCTACCAAAGCACTGGTGACCGAAGTCACAAATCCAAAGATGGGGCCAACCCATCGTGTGATACCAAATCACTAGCAGACGGTCCCGTATCTCAAGTGGGGCCAACCCACGGTGGTCAAACCACAGGGACAAGTCGCAATGAGGTGCCAAACCTCTGGTGTCCCAAAGACACAATGTGCTACCAAAGCACGGTGGCCAAGTAGTCACAAATGCGGTGATGGGGCCAACCACCGCGTGTGTTAAAAAACATCGGCGTCAATCAGTATAATCATCTGTGGGGCCAACCCTTTGTGGTGCTTGAGCCCATCGGGACGACGCTGAGGTACCAAACCTCTTGAGGTGCCAAACCTCTGGTGACCCAAAGTCACAAAGTGTGCTACCAAAGCACGGTGCTCGTCGGCCACAATATATCATTTGCTCCTCCTCTCGTATCACCCATACATATCATACTCATGGGGTTATGCATCTCATACAAGCCATGCATATCATGCTAACATATCAAGCATTACAACTCATAACATGCATAACATAAATCATGATATCATGTATTATCATTAATACTCATCATAGAACAGACTTACCCGAATCGTACACAAACCCCTTTTTGGGTATCCAATTATCCTTCTCACTGTTTCAATCTTATTAAGCAATCAAGTTTATTAACAACGTTACTAAGTAGAGGGTGTGTTAGTTACACACACGATAAATCTGAGTCTAACAATCCCTACAAATCAATCTGAGTCCCTTGATTGGTGGCTCTAGAATCGGCCAAACATAAGGTTAGGCATCTATGACATTCGGCCATCAACAAATAACCAAAGGGGTTAATATCGAACCCTTACCTTTTTAGATGATTTGGTTTCCTACCAAATCCGAATCACCCAATGATTCTCCTTAGCAATCGGCTACACCATAAAAGAGAAACCATCAATACTTAATGACTTAGCTAAATGAAAACTAAACAAATAGGCTAATAGAATGCCCTTTTACCCCCACTTACCAAACACCAAAAATCGATCAACCAAATAGGATCACCCTTCAACGATATTCGGTCACCAAGGCACTTCTAAAAGAGAGGGAGTTTGGCCAAGGCTTCAAAAGAAAGGAGAGGATTAGGCATAGGTGTTCAATACCCTTAGGTTCGGCTTTAAGAGAGAAAAGAGAATAAAAATTTGTGATATGTGGATGGAATTTGGTGATGGAATATTTGAAAGAGAAGGAGTGGATGGGTGAAAGTATTTTCGGTTTAGAGAAGGTGTGTTGGAGAATATAGTTTCGGCTAAGGTGTTTTCAAAGGCCAAACAAAAGAGAAAAAGAATGTGAGAGAAGAGAGCTATCTTGGTTTACACAATTGAGGAAGAAAGGGAAGTGAAGATGCTTGAGTACTTTCGGCCACACCTACTCAAAAGGCAAAACAAATTCGGTACATGGGAGCTTTGGACTTTCGGTTTTCCAAGAAGAAAAGAATGAGAATTGACAAAAGAAAACTTTGTTTGACCCCAAAAAAATGACCGAAAATGCACCAAGTAACCAAAATAAAATTCGCACACTCCTACTCCCCATACCAAGCCGTCACTCCCCTCCAACCTCCCCTAGAATTCGCCATAATCCCCACTTTCACTCCAAGCCACAAGTTCAAAATAGTTTGAACAAGTCTTCCTCCTTAATTTACTCTCCACCCACCATTCAAATGGGTTGACAAAGTCCAAGGCGAGTTTGAACTACCACAAACTCCTCCTCCTTGGCGTCAAAAGAGTGCCAAAAATAGCCACTCATGGCTCGAACACAAGGCCTCCATCCTTGCTTTAGGCGTTACCCACACCAAGCCTTAGTGACGTCAAGCTTGCCACTACACCAGCTCCTTTTTGTGCAACAAAACCACAATTAAAACTCTTACACCCCGGCTCCAATGGCTCACGACTTAACACCCAAAACCAAAATTTTCCCATTCCTCGGGCATACACCTAGCCTATAATTAAACCCCTAAAACATAAAAATAATAACATAGCACACCAACACCTGCAAAACATGCCTAAACAAAAATAACCCCCTAACCCGGGATATTATAGTTCTACCCCCCTTAAGAATAATTTCGGCCTCGAAATTACGGTCAAAAGAGTTGCGGGTATTCTTTGTCTCATCGTATCCTCGGGTTCCCACGTGGCTTCCTCCACGCCATGATTCCGCCAAAGTACCTTAACCAAAGGCACAGACTTCCTACGTAGAACCTTCACATCCCGATCAAGAATCTGTACAGGTTCCTCCTCCATAGTCAAGTGCGGATTTACCTCGATCTCTCCGCTCGCTACTACATGTGATGGATCGAACGATACCTCGAAGCATCGAAGCGTGAAAAGCGTCGTGAATCGGCTAAGCTCTGGCGGCAACTCAAGGCGATACGCCATGGTCCAACTCGTCTCAATACCTTATACGGCCCAATAAACCTCGGACTTAGCTTGCCTTTTTCGCCAAACCTCGGCACCTTCTTCCAAGGCGAGACCTTTAAGAAAACACGATCTCCCGGCCGAACTCTATATCTCTTCGCTTAAGATCGGCATAAGACTTTTTTGCGGTCTGAAGCTTCCTTCAATCGAGGCTGAATCAACTTAACCTTGTCCTCGGTCTCGGCCAACCAACTCGAGTCCCAACAAGCGGCGTTCTCCTAACTCTGTCCAACATGTAGGTGAGCGACACTTCCTACCATCTGACGCCTCATATGGTGCCATTTTGATGCTTGCTTAGTAAGCTTTGTTGTTGTAGGCAAACTCACTAATGGTAGAAACTCCTCCCAACTACCCTTGAAGTCGAGAACACAACCTCTCGGCATGTCTTCCAAGATCCGAATAACCACTACACATTGCCGTCGATTGCGGGTGAAAGGTGTCTTTGAAATCAAACGCAGCGTACCCAAAGCTTTGATGCAACGCTCTCGGAACCTCGATGTAAACACAGGATCCCTATCCAGAGATTATCAGCGGTACACCGTGTAGCCTTACTATCTCGACACATAAAGCTTCGCCAATCTCACGAAGTGAATAGTCTACTCTCACCGGCAGGAATGAAATGGGTGACTTAGTCGAGACGGTCCACAATAACAAAAATGAATCTTTCTTGCTTGGCGTAGCGGTAACCATTGTGAAATCCATAGTTATCCTTTCCCATTTCCATCGAGGAATCTTCACAGTGAAGCAAACCCGGCGACAGCGATGTTCGCCTTGACCTGTGACAAGTCGGACACTTCCCCACAAACTCTGTCACCTCTTTCTTCAAGCCGAGGCCACCAAAAGCGCTCTCTCAAGATCCCTATACATTTTACTACTTCCGGGATGCATAGCATAAGAGGCAGGCTATGTGCGTCTGAAGAATCCTCTGCCTCGACTCAACATCTTTAGGCATACAAGCCTTACCTTGAAAACACAGAACCTCATCACTAGACAAGCTGTAACCCTCCAAACCACCATTCTGTACTTGTAACCTTCGCGCACTCAAAACCTCATCCTCCAACTGTTTTTCTCTAATCTGCTCAACCCAAGTAGGCTTAACCTGCAGCTCTGCCAGAATACTCCCATCGTCATACAAGCTCAAATGGGCAAACAAAGCTCTTAAGTCCGAAACAACCCTACGGCTCAGCGCGTGCGCCACCACGTTAGCCTTGCCGGATGATATTCAATCGAGCGATCGTAGTCCTTGAGCAATTCAACCCATCTGTTGCCTCAAATCGAGATCCTTACGAGTCAATAGGTATTTCGGACTCTTATGATCCGTGTAGGCGATTGACTTCTCCCGTATAAGTAGTGCCTCCAGATTTTTAGGCGAAGACTACGGTGCCGACTCTAAATCGTCGTCGGATAGTTGACCTCGTGTGGCCTCGGTGCCAGAAGCGTAAGCCACAACCTTACCCCTCTGCATCGGCACACAACCCAATCCCGTATGTGATGCGTCGCGATGCTGTGAATTCCTTACCGGCCTCGGGTTGAATTAAAGCAGAGCCTCGGTCAAGATCTTCTTGACTTATCAAAACTCTCTGCTTTGTTTCTCGGTCAAACGAGCGGAACTCCCTTCCCATGCGGCTTAGTCATCGGTGCGCAATTAACGAGAGACCCTCAACAAATCTTGGTAGTATCACGCCAAACCCGGAAACTCGAATCTCGATGCTTGACTTAGGAGGCTTCCAATCCAAAACCGCCTCAACCTTCCGAGGATCTACTCTAATCCCCTCGGTGATACTACATGACCCAAAAACGTCACTTCACTAAGCGAACTCACACTTGCGAACTTAGCATAGAGTTGCTTCTCCTCAAAATCTGCAACACCACTCTTAAGTGTGCATCATGCTCCTCTTGTGACCTTGAATATACCAAGATATCGTCAATAAAAACCACGGCCGAAGCGGTCCGGACATCTTTGAAACACCCTATTCATCATATCCATAAAAGCTGCCGGGGCGTTAGTCAACCCGAACGGCATTACGTAAATTCGTAGTGCCCATACCGAGTCAAAGCATTTGTCTTATGGATATCCGCTTTCTTAACTTTCAAGCGATGGTACCGGACCTCAAATCGATCTTGAAAACACCGATGCACCTTTGGTGATCAAACAAGTCATCTATCCGTGGTAGCGGATACTTGTTTTAATCGTCGACTTATTCGGTTAGTGTAGTCTATACACATCCGCATCGCATCGCGTCCTTCTTCTTGGCGAATAATAATACGGCGCTCCCCACGGTGAAACACTTGGCCTAATGAAGCCTCGATCCAACGACTCGAACGAATCGAGCCTTAAGCTCCACCAATTCCTTTGGTGCCATCCTATATGGAGCAATAGACACTGCGCGCAGATCCACGGTAGCGATCTATCCCAAACTCTACCTCACGATCCGGTGGCAAACCGGAAGCTCCTCCGGAAACACATCTACAAATTCCTTAACAGTCACGAACCTTTCTCAGCGGCGGACTCTTTAGCCTCTAAGGCATACACATGAACCACATACGCTTCACGGCCTTTTCGACCATCTTTCTGACTTTTAATGCCGATACCACATTGGATAAGTAATCTCTCCTATTACCTATCATAATCACTTCATCTCCCTTATCCGTCGATAGAACCATGCGCGCAGCGCGCGCAATCCACCTTGGCTTGGTACTTAACCAACGGTCCATCCGAGAATCGGATCGAACTCCCAAAGCGGCGGTTCCATCGGATCAAGCGGCAAAATGACCCCTTGGAGTTCTAGGGTACATCCTTATACAACTTATCTACCACTATATAGAGTGACCTAGAGGGCTAAATACGATCATTTGTCTAGAAGCGGTTTGAGAATCTAAGTCCATGGTCTCAACTATATTACTAGCAACATACGAATGCGTGGAACCCAAGTCAATTAAAGCCGTATAGGAGAACCAAAAATTAAAAGCGTCTGCGGTGATTACGTCCGGTGCGTCGCCCTCTCGCGGCGCCTAGTTTGCATACACAGACCAGTGTCGTGCCTCGAGAACTACCGCACCTCGCGCGCGGTGCTCCACGACCTCGACCAAATCCATTACCACCCTCGCCATTACCACGGCCCCTGCGTGGTGGCGGTCCATTACCTACAGGCGACACGGTACGACTCTCGGTGAATCACGGCCATCCTACGCGGACAGTCCCTAATGCGATGATCCAGAGAACCACACTCGAAGCAACCTTGTCCACCGGTCAACAACCACCCCAATGAGATTTCCCCACGCGATTACGCTGCGGCGGTCCACGCTAGCAAAGCAACAAACCTAGCGGGCCCGATTACGCCCACTCGGTCTAGCCTCTTCTGCGGATTACGGGCGATCCGAGAAGACCCAAAGCTCCTCTTAAGCCTACTTACGTCCATGCTCTGTCTTACCGGCTCCTTAACACCCTCGGCTACCTTAGCCTTCTCGACTAAGACAAGACAAACTCGCGCTCTCGCTGTGGAGCAATCAGCGACCTCAACTCGTCTCGCGAGACCATCCTCGAAAGCGAACACACCTCTCATGCTCGGTGGCTACAATGCCCACGGCATACCTACTCGACCCAGGAACTCGG
Organism: Gossypium bickii; assembly: GCA_025503065.1. Classification (NCBI taxonomy): domain Eukaryota; kingdom Viridiplantae; phylum Streptophyta; class Magnoliopsida; order Malvales; family Malvaceae; genus Gossypium; species Gossypium bickii. Next base: position 103,111,189 of record CP106710.1, on the reverse strand, counting down.
CCTGCGTACTCGGCAACTAATTTACTCCCCGAACAAGCCTCGAAATGCCTTTCATTTGGGAGTCGATGTAACTAGCCCCGATGTATTTCTTTTGATATGCGGCTACGAAATAATCCCATGTCGGATCCTCGGTGCCACCTTTCTCCGAACCGTGAGCCACCACCGATATGACTCATCCCGAAGAAGCGTCGATGCCCTTCAACTTCTCTTCACCCGTCAAGTCGGATCATCCATGATCCGCTCGGTTGCCTCAAGCCAATATTCAGCGGTGCTAGGAGCAACACCGATACACCTCGGAAGAACTCGGCCCCATTAGGCGAGTCGCTCAGAGCGATTTCCTAACTCCTGCACCACCACCTACACGGCTACTCTTTCCAACACCCGCAGCATCGCTGTGACACCGCTGCATCGTCTCGATCGATCTTGGAACTCACCACCTCCGGTGGTGGCGGGCAAGCATCTCATTTTCTGACCCTTGACCAGATCCTACGGGTTCAGAAACTGTCATCCTACCTCGACCTCGACCACGAGTATTACGACCACGTCCACCTCGAGTACTCATGACTAAATGATCTACGTTTCTGATTAAAAAGATTTTTATGCATTAGTATCGTTCCACTTTCTTAACCGCAAAGAAATTTTATGAATAGAGTTTAATCAGGAGTTCTTTCGAGCAACCAAGGTTTCAATCTTCTATCCTATTCACCCAAAAGAGGTCATACATCCATTCCTTAACCCTTTCCATACCTATTCACTCTTCGGACATTGTTGCCCATTCTAACCCAAGGGTATTTTCGTCATTTTCCCTACAGGATATTTTCGTAATAAAAGATATTTTAAACTTTCATAAAACCGGTCACTTTGAAATTCCAAAAATTTGAGAGTGTTCTTTGAAAATTTTGTAAAATACTTCGTTTTGAAAACTAGGGATATTTTAGTAATTTTCACAAACTGAGGGCGTTTTCGTAAATTTCCAAAATCAAGATTTTCGATTGATATTTTGTAAAACAGAGTGTTTGAATTTCGTAACATCATTGAAATTTTGGGCAAAATCATTGAGTTGCTATTTTATAAACCGAGGGCATTTTTGTAATTTTTCATAAATCAGGTTTTTCAAGAGAATTGTTGTAAAAGTGACATTCTCAGTTTTGAAAGAATTTATTGCAAAAAGTTTGAAAACATTAGGGTTGTTGTTGTATTTTCGAAAACATGGCTAATTCCCTTTTCGGGTTTTAGTCGCTAGGTTAAGTCATGTGAGAGCCTTCTTGATCGGGGTGAACTCGAGCTACGCACGGGTGGGATACTGCGAAGAGAGGAGGTGAGTCACGAGGCTCGCTTAAATACCAAGCTCTTAGGTTCCTCTCCTAGACATGCGTACAGGAGTTACCACACCCTAGCCCCGTGGCTGAGTCATAGATTGGTTTAGTGCTTTAAGTCTTATGCTTTAGTTCAAGTGTTTGAGTGATCTAATCCTAGGGTTCAAGTCCTATAAATCTAACTACGTTCCATATCACCTACCCTTCTACAAATAGTAATTCACAGAAGAGTTTAGAACTACTTACCTGGGCGAACTGGTGCCGGAGACTCGGTGCCATGCCTTGTAAACCATGTATTCAATCCCAAAACACTTAAAACGAACTTTTGAAAACAATTTGGGCCTCAGGCCCACAGCCGAGCTTTTGAACTTAGCTCTGATACCACAATTGTAACACCCCAACCCGGTCCAAACACCACGACCGAATCTGGTATGTTACGGGGAAATGTGTTTGAAAATTTCGAGGTTGCACTAGATAGATTCGATAAAACTTTGTTCTCTTTTTTTATTATTTTGAAAAAAACGAGTTGTTTAAAATCGTTACTAAACATTTAGACTTAGTAAAATTTGATTTCACGATCGAAAACAATTGATCTTTATTGGTTTATAAAATCAATGTGATACCCGATGGTATAGTTGAAAACGTATCGCTTTGTTGGTTTGAAAACGTTGTCTTTCCATATTTTAATAAATTCGTACCAAGTTATTATTTTTCAAAGATACCAAAATCTAATGTAAAACATAAACATCATAAAGCACATCTTAAAAGGCTTTCTACAAATCCAAGATAAAACCCGAAATAAAGGTAAGCAAACTAAAGTACCCAAATGAAAATGTCTGAGTAAAACTTTTTATTCAGCATGGCATAAGCACCCCGAGTCCATCCCGGCTCCATGTCCGCGTCTACGAGTCACTGAAATGTCAAGGGAGAGGGTGAGTCGAGTGACTCGAGTGTGTAAATCCCGCTTAGAAGAAACAACATGCTAACACACATCATACATAGCAACATAATTAATGCAACCCGATCCTAACCATCCATACACCATTTCTACCCCGTGTGGTACCAAACCCACTGGTGGTGCCAAACCACTGGTGACGTATAGTCACAATGTGTTACCAAAACACCGGTGTCCCAAAGACACAATATCCGTCAATGTGGTACCAAACCCTTTGGTGTCCCAAAGACACAATTGTGCTACCAAAGCTTTGGTGACCAGAAGTCACAAATCCAAAGATGGGGCCAACCCATCGTGTGATACCAAATCACTAGCGAGACGGTCCCGTATCTCAAGTGGGGCCAACCCACGGTGGTCAAACCACGGGGACAAGTCGCAATGAGGTGCCAAACCTCACGGTGTCCCAAAGACACAATGTGCTACCAAAGCATTGGTGACCGTAGTCACAAATCGGTGATGGGGCCAACCCACCGTGTGTTACCAAAACACTGGCGTCAATCCGTATAATCATCGTGGGGCCAACCCAGACGTGTGTCTTGAGCCCAGCGGGGACGAGGCTGAGGTACCAAACCTCTTGAGGTGCCAAACCTCTCCGTGACCCAAAGTCACAAAGTGTGCTACCAAAGCAACGGTGCTCGCGTCGACACAATATATCACTTTGCTCCTCTCTCTCTCGTATCACCCATACATATCATACTCATGGGGTTATGCATCTCATACAAGCCATGCATATCATGCTAACATATCAAGCATTACAACTCATAACATGCATAACATAAATCATGATATCATGTATTATCATTAATACTCATCATAGAAACGGACTTACCGAATCGTACACAAACCCCTTTTTGGGTATCCAATTATCCTTCTCTTTGTTTCAATCTTATTAAGCAATCAAGTTTATTAACAACGTTACTAAGTAGAGGGTGTGTTAGTTACACACACGATAAATACGAGTCTAACGATCCTACAAATCAATCGAGTCCCTTGATTGGTGGCTCCTAGAATCGGCCAAACATAAGGTTAGGCATCTATGACATTCGGCCATCAACAAATAACCAAAGGGGTTAATATCGAACCCTTACCTTTTTAGATGATTTGGTTTCCTACCAAATCCGAATCACCCAATGATTCTCCTTAGCAATCACTACACCATAAAGAGAAACCATCAATACTTAATGACTTAGCTAAATGAAAACTAAACAAATAGGCTAATAGAATGCCCTCTTACCCCACTTACCAAACACCAAAAATCGATCAACCAAACAGATCACCCTTCACGCGATATTCGGTCACCAAGGCACTTCTAAAAGAGAGGGGAGTTTCGGCCAAGGCTTCAAAAGAAAGGAGAGGATTCGGCTTATAGGTGTTCAATACCCTTAGGTTCGGCTTTAAGAGAGAAAAGAGAATAAAAATTTGTGATATGTGGATGGAATTTCGGCAGTGGAATATTTGAAAGAAAAGGAGTGGATGGACTGAAAGTATTTTCGGTTTAGAGAAGGTGTGTTGGAGAATATAGTTTCGGCTAAGGTGTTTTCAAAGGCCAAACAAAAAGAGAAAAAAGAATGTGAGAGAAGAGAGCTATCTTCGGTTTACACAATTGAGGAAGAAAGGGAAGTGAAGATGCTTGAGTACTTTCGGCCACACCTACTCAAAAGGCAAAACAAATTCGGTACATGGGAGCTTTGGACTTTCGGTTTTCCAAGAAGAAAAGAATGAGAATTGACAAAAAGAAAACTTTGTTTGACCCCCAAAAAAATGACCGAAAATGCACCAAGTAACCAAAATAAAATTCGGCACACTCCTACTCCCCCATACCAAGCCGTCACTCCCCCTCCAACCTCCCCTAGAATTCGGCCATAATCCCCACTTTCACTCCAAGCCACAAGTTCAAAATAGTTTGAACAAGTCTTCCTCCTTAATTTACTCTCCACCCACCATTCAAATGGGTTGACAAAGTCCAAGGCAGAGTTTGAACTACCACAAACTCCTCCCTCCTTGGCGTCAAAAAGAGTGCCAAAAATAGCCACTCATGGCTCGAACACAAGGCCTCCATCCTTGCTTTAGGCGTTACCCACACCAAGCCTTAGTGACGTCAAGCTTGCCACTACACCAGCTCCTTTTTTGTGCAACAAAACCACAATTAAAACTCTTACACCCCAGCTCCAACAGCTCCCCTGACTTAACACCCAAAAACCAAAATTTTCCCATTCCCTCAGGCATACACCTAGCCTATAATTAAACCCCTAAAACATAAAAATAATAACATAGCACACCAACACCTGCAACACATGCCTAAACAAAAATAACCCCCTAACCCGGGATATTACAATTAAAATTTATTGGGATGGAATAATATTAATTTTGAGAATTTATGGAAGTGGATTAAGTGGCTATGACACATAAGTTAATTTAAGTGTCAAAGTGAAGCATAAGATGAGTTAATGGCCAAGTGGTGATGGCGCATGGGTTTAAGCATGAGGGAGAAGGTTCGAATCCCTTGTTTAGCATCTAGGTGAATTTTATTTTTAATTTTTCTTCACATGTATAGCAAGTGTCGGCCAAGAGCATTTATGGAAAGAGTTGACCATGTTATTTTTGGTTAGTATATCAAGGATTAAGGAAATTGTTAACTTAAGGAAGGGAATCAAGAAAATAAGGAAAGATGTGAAGATATGGGGCAAGTATCAAGGAATTGTTTTTGGAAACAATATCTTGGCCATTAGACCATGCATAGGGACGGCAAAGTGGACTATAGGGGGAGCCGAATTTTTGGTGTAGTTTGGCTAGGAAATTTTAGTCTTTTGTTTTGGTCATTTTTTTGTTTTGTGCAAAATTTGCAAAATTCTCTCAACCTCTCTCCCTTGGCCGAATTTGATCCTTGGTAAGCCTTGATTATTTTGACCATTTGGTCATTTTTGCATATCAATTGGTATTCTTTTGTGCCTTATTCTCATTAGTGCCGAAATCACCTACATCAAATGACCATTCCTTTCTTTTCTCTCTTTTCTCCATTGCAGAATGTGTCTTGATCCTAATCTCATCTCTCTCTTTCTTTCTCTTTTATTTTCTTTGAAAGCCGAATTCACCATCATCCCTATTCTCTTATTTTTATTTTCTTTTCAATCAATATTTTCTCCAATATTTCTCTCATGGCCGAATGTTAAGGTGTCTATAAACCAAATTTATTTTCTCTTCTCCTTAATCTTACATAGCGAATCTTTCATCAATCAAACACCATTCTCAATCCTTTCTTTTCGACGTGGAAAATAGGTAAGAGATTCTTTTCGCTTCGATTAGTTAATAGTGGTATGGTAGAATATTGAAGGCTTTATTAGATCAAAATAAGCGTTTATTCTATTAACGTTTATTTTGTTATACTAGTGCAATAACGAAAGTTTGGAAATCAAGAAGTCGTGGGTGACACAATCGTGGGAATCGATTTTTGTGGTAAGGAAATCACATCTTTAAACCTTGGTATTATTTGAAATTTATTTTAGTTTGGAGTAATGAACTTTGTCTTTGAAGACATTCAAAATAGGGAAGAAAAAAAGGGCGGTGTTCGGTTTCCGGAAGAGGAGGTTAGTTATTTCCCTAAGTATAAGCAAAGGGCTATTTAGAATCGGGATTTTCCAGGGTTGCGGGACGTTCAACCGAGGAAAATCAATTGTTCAAGTCGTTCATACTCCCGAACCATTATTCGTTTCGTGGATTCGATTCGGTTAGCGAACCATCAATCGGGAGAAATCGCAAGTAGAAGTACTACGAAAATCCAGAGGTAAAAATCCTAGATCGTTATGTTTAGATCGATTTTATTATTAGATTATAGTGTTCTAATTATCGCGATACATATAGGTGTTGACGACGGGAAAGTGTAGTTCTCTCGATCACCGGTGTGTAACTTCACACTCATTTTGGGTTAGATATCAAGTTGTAAATCTTGTGATAAAATCGTAAAAATGGCAAAAGCGGAAAATACGTAGTAATTCATACTTTTGAGTAAATGCATGAAAAATGGTTTAAGTTGGAAAAATTGCGATAAATATTGCTAGATCGATAAACTGGGCCGTAATCCTGCTAGATTGATAAATTAGGCCAAAAGATTGCTAGATTGATAAATTGGGCCAAAATACTCTAGTTCGATAAATGGGCCAAAATACTCTAGTTCGATAAATGGGCCAAAGCCCACTAAATTTGTTAAATGGGCAAATTGCTAAATTATTATTATTTTTAGGCCTAATAAAATGTTTAATGATAAACCCATCGATGTTATGGAATAATTAAAAATTTGTTATATGACTATATTTTGGTTATACACACATGATTGCATGGGGTGGGATATATGAAGAGAAGAATGGCCAGTTGCCACAAATTTGGCTCAATGCCTCTAGTTCGGTGGCTTTGCCACAAAATCGGCTAAATGCCTCTAGTTCGGTGACAATGTCACAATCTAGTTCGGTAGTGCACTACAAATTTATTTAAAGGCTTAAAGCCTATGATCGGTGTGTTTGGCGGGGTGGGTTGACTTGATCCCCACAGGTGTGTCGGTTGGTACGGGGGTGTTAGCGGATGGAAAATTAGGTTTGGTTGGGAAATTTCATTTGTACATGCATTTTTAAATTATGTTATTTCATTTTATGATATATTGTTGAAATCTGTAATTGGGCTCAAGCCCAGCATGATATCTTGACGATCTGGCCCAATAATGGTGGTAAGTGAGTTGCACACTGAGTTCTTCGTAACTCACCCAATTTTATTAACCATTTCAGGTAATGGAAATTGACGTGGACTTGGGCCGGAGATGACTTGGTGGAGGCCATACTACAAACTTGGGTTTTTATAAACTATGACTTTATTTAAATTATTATCTTAAATTTCTGTTATGGGTTTAATGTAATAAGGCCTCTTATTATGTTTTTATGAATTTTATTGTGTGGATGGTTTAAATTTTATTTCCAAACTTTTAATATGGTTTTATCTTAAATATGTTAAGTTTTCTTAAGAACATTGGTTTTATAACAAATTTTTGGACACTTTAATTATTTAAATTCTTTCAAAGTTCTTTTAAACTAACTTAAGATTTTGACATTTATATTTTGACGATAAGTTTTCAAACAAGTATTTTTCTTAAGCCACAAATTTCAAATCCTCGAGTTAAATTTTATTAAACTCTATTTTCAGAAAGTTTTTGTAGCACTATTTTATCTTAACCATTTGAAAATAAACGAATGTATGATTGGTGTGACAAACCAAATCTCGTCTAAACGCATAGACCGGGTTTGGGGTGTTACACCTTCCATAATTTCGGCCAAAATACAATATGAGGGATTAGTCCCTAACTTTCGACAGGCTTAAAAAGAAAAGAATGGAAACCGAGTCTAGATCTTACCCTTACTTGGAGAAATCGACAGCACCTATGCTTGGAGCTCCTCAAAGATTCGGCTATGGAGTCTTGAAGACTAGACGACTATGGCCTAGAGGTGTATCAACACTTTTGATTCTTGAGGCTTAAAGAATCGGCAATGGTGGATAAAGAAGAAGTAGATTTCGGCTTGACAAAATAAAAAGAGAAGAGAAGAGAGGAGAGCACTAAGAAATTCGGCAGAGAGAAGAGGAGGAAGAAAAATTGATGAGTAGCCCTGTTTTCTTCCTTTTATAGCCGAAACTACTACTCAGAATCCCTTACTTGGCCACCACTCTTCTTTATTGATAACTTTATCTCCTTAATTTAAAATAATTAGAGAATAATCCTTTATTATCTCTTCAAAAATAATCCAAATTAAATCCCTTATCTATCACCTTATTAATCGAATATTTATGAAAATAAAACTCCTCCTTTCTAGAAGGCTTGTGCCGTCCACCTCAGGCTTCTGGAAGCAAAAATAAAACTTCCTTTATTTGCTTCCCAAGTGACTCGAACTCAGGTCCATCACCTTGCATGTGGCGCCATTTCCATAGGCCCTAAGTGACATCTTCAGGCCACTTTTCCAAGCCTGTTTGTGTGTCAAATTTCACCAACTTTTTCTTTTAAGGCCACCTTGCCTTAATTTCCCCTTTTAAACTTTAAAACTCGACATTTCTAAGTCATTTCTAAGTTTCCAAAAATTTTCGTTTGGCTCTGTAAACTTGACATTTCCTTACATTTCCAAGTTTTCAGAAATGTTCACTTTCCTCTTTTGAATCATTTCCTTACATTTCCAAGTCATTTCCTTACATTTCCACTTGTCATTTCCTTACATTTCCAAGACAAGACATTTCCTTCCATTTCCAAGTCATTTCCTTACATTTCCAAGACAAGACATTTCCTTCCATTTCCAAGTCATTTCCTTACATTTCCTAGTTTCCAAAAATGTTCAAAATATATTCATAACACATAAGACATGTCATTTCGTACAATTAAATCAAAAATGCATATGCCCTTTTCAGGATGTTACACCTTAAGATTCCTTTCCCAAAGTACAAACTTTCCTAAACCAATATTCAACTTGCCAAAAATTGAAAGTCCAACCTTCCATAACTAGAACTTGACCTACACTTAATGCTAGGATGCATAAAAATAAAATCCTTAATATGCCTTCCATGCTACTCGAACCACTTCCCTCAAGCAACCATCCATGCGCCATAACCACCTTGCCACTAACTCCTCATGTGCTAAAATTTAACACTTAAATTAACTTAAGTGTCAAGTTCACTTAATCCACTTCACTAAATTTTCAATACTAAAAATTATTCTAGCTTAGCTAATAATTCCAAGCCTTCACACAAATATACTAAGCACACAATAAACATCCTATCCGAGCTAACACAAGTAACAAAATGATACTCTAATTTTTTTAGGATGTTACAACAACTAATTTTAAATCTATATCCAAATTCTAAAGTCCATTTAAAAAGAAAACCAAAATTTCCTTAAAGCCAAAGTTTGATCCCGGGACTTCATAGAAGCCCTCTAACATTCCAAAATCACTTATCCAATCGGTCCAACTTGCACTAAAGCCGATCTCTTGTTCTCCAAAAATTTTAAATGCTACTACGCTCAAGGCCCATTGGGCTCAATCCTACTAGGCCCAAATTCAAGTTGCAACGCAGCGGGATGATACAACGCTGCGGGAAATAAATTTAGGGAAAAACCAGAGTTTTAATTTTTTTCCAAAATAAGATTTTGGTTGTGATATCTAAAGTAATAAACACTTAATCAAAATTGTACATTTTCGATTCGTCTAAGATGAGTGCTTCGACCGAATAGTCTTCTCCACTATCCTCATGTTCACGTCTGCCGAGTATGAGCTCTCTTTGAATTAGAAAATTTTTCACAAAAATTACCAGTGGGGTAATTTTGTAATTTCTCTAAACTTTTGGATCAAGTTGTAAATAAAAAATATCTCTAGAAATTTTCTGAAATAATCTCTTTAGATAATTTTCTCTTTACAACCTTCTTTTCAATTCTAGTGTGTGTAAATAATAACTCAAGGCTCTCTTTATATATGGAGAGTTTAGAGAGTCCAACTATGATTAAACTTAATCACTTTAGTATTAAAGTAATATAATATTTATCAAGATAAATAATAAATTAAATTTAATATTAAATCTTATTAAAACAATATAATGTTTATCTACAAGATAAACATTAAATTAAATTTAATATTAAGATAATCACTTTAATATAAATTAATAAAATACTATTAAGATTAGTATTAAATTAAACTGTAAAAATAATATTATTTTTAGAATAATTAATTTGAAATCAAATTCTCTGGTAGAGTCTCAATAAGAGTGTAACTCTTCCATTACTCAACCACTGACGACCAACTACTACCGGCTATTAGGGCACCGCTATCGCAAGCATCGGCACCGCCATGTTCGGTGATGCAGGTGCAACACCCTTACAACACCCCGAGCTGGTTTGGCTGCTGCTGGTTCGATCCAGGTTAGTGACGACCCGATTCGTCCAGTCTATCCACCGGTTGGACCGTCAACCCGGTTTCATATATCGGGCCCGAATTCGACCAATTTTTGGGTCTTGGTATCATTTTTGGGCTCTCGGGCCCAATTTACGATTTCAGGTCCAATTTTCAAGTTCAATTACCTATTGGGTCAATTGTTTGACTTGAAAATTAACTTCCAAAATATTATATTAATTTTAATTGATCAAAATTAATTTTTCCAAAAATTACTTAGATTTTCCAAATTAATTTTTCAAGAAAAATCTTCAATGAAATTCTCTAGTTGAACAATTCTCACGACCACCTAATTTAATTTTACATCAAATAAATTGACTCAATTAAATTATCCTAAAAGTAGTAGAATTTTCTTCTGATTCAAATGCAGCCTGATCGAGCTTTTGTTGAGCTAGAGAAGGGTCCAATCGAACATATACAATTAGGCTCTAGTGATTGCAATTATATCCAGAAGCATCATTCTGATAATTCGCTATTACTTAATCATGGAGTTAGTCCACAAGAAGTACCATGATTGAAAACTCCTTATTGTATACTCTTTATGAAAGCAATTCATCTAATTACTTTGTCTAATGACTTCATCATGTGTATGTTGCCCTTATATGATATCCTTGATTCCTTTAAGTTAAATCCGTTCACTCAATACAATCCTATTTTATCTCATTGTCAGCATTGTGTCTTCTTAATGATTAATATGATCACTGTCAACAAATGATTGTGATAAATTGCTTGTTCGAGAAAAAGCAACCCGTGGCCACATTCCATATTTATCAATCCGCACAATGCCAATGAGAGGATATAATTAACTCTTTAATTGAGCTATTAATTCCACTGTTGCTATATACACAAGTCATGTACCCAACATACCGACTATGGGCTCGATCATCTTTTGTAAAACCTCTTACTATATTCTATGCCGGAACCGGGCACGAGGCATTACTGGATTTATTCTACTTAATCACACAACTTTAGTCTATAAACTTTCAGTCCCAACTTGGCATATCTCTATCGCTATCACAATAGAAACTTTCAGTCCCAACTTGGCACTCAGCACCACAAAGTCACATGATACAACACATCATCGTTTCTCAATAAGTCATTCATACTACCTATCACTCGGTGGTTTCGCACTTAGCCCACCATGAATCTCTAATAGGGTGGTATCGCACAAAGCCCACCAAAAAGATAGTTACGGTGGTATCGCACATAGCCCACCAAATGAGAAATGGACGATGGTATCGCGCACAACCCATAGTAGTCATGTAATAAGGTGGTATCGTACTTAGCCCACCGTTAAGTGTTGTCATTACACATTTACATATTTATTTCGTAATTCATACGATAATTATTCAATAACTACCAAATTCAATCCATTTGAACCACACATGTTCTCAACCATACCATGCACTAATTAGCAACAACAATATGTATATAAAAATGCATCGTTTACACATAAACTTACCTTGGTACAAAACGTGTTAACTGGCGGTTTATTCCGTAACCTTGCCTTTTCCCCGGTTAAGGTTAATTTCGTGCTCTTCTTGATCTATAACAATAAAATTCGCCCATTTAACACATTTATGATCATAATACATCATAATCTATACTTAGGCAAAAATGATCATTTTGCCCTTACACTTTGGCAAAATTACGATTTTGCCTCTAGGCTCGTAAATCATTTTTAGCATATTTTCTCATTAATTAAGCCTACCTGATCATTTATTCTTCCTACAACTACTCACAAATTCATATATTTCATGCATTTATTTCAAAATCAACTCTTTTACAACTTGGTCCCATTTAGGTGTTTTCATGACTACACCTTTCCACCAAAGTTGTTTCTCATCTCTTTAGCATTCATTTTCTTCCATAAAACTCAGCTAACAACACAAATACTCTCATGGCAAGTCCCTAGACTTTTAAACATATCACAAATTAGTCCCCTCATTAGCTAGCTTAAGCTTTGGGCATTCCAAAAATACAAAAATCATTAAAAATAATCATCAAATTGACTTACTACCAAGGATGAAATGTTGCTGAAATTTTGAACTTAAAAAACCCTTATTCTCTCTTCAAATTTCGGTGGTAGAAGAAGAAGGAATAGTAAAAGATGATATCTCACCATTTTGTCTTATTTTATTCATTTTTTTATCACCTAATTTCCACCACATTTGACCAACATTTAATGCTATTGTCTCCCTTTATTCCTATGGCCGGCCATGCCCTCCTAATGGCCTAATTGTACTTTAAGGACCTCTAATTTAACATTCTATAGCTATTTGACTCCTTTACCTTGAAAAATATAACTTTCGCACTTTATGCGATTTAGTCCTTGTTCACAATTAAGCATGAAATCATTAAAATTAAAGCACCAAAATTTTCACATAACCATATGTTAATACCATAACACATAAAATAATATCAAAGTAGTTTTCCTCGACCTCGGTTTAGTGGTCTAGAAACCACTGTTCCAATTAGCGTCAAATTCGGGTTGTTACAACTTTAGAGCATAAGCTTCCACTTATATTAAAGCACATGAGTTGCATATGGATAGTTAGTGACTAACTCAAGATTTAGGTAAATCACAGCATGAACATCACAAGTGAATTAATTCACAAATGGATTCAGAATTTATTCATCTTGCGTCCAGTCCAATGCATCATTCTACCAATAAATACATCTATGTCTCTACTCACGGAGTCAATTACTCCAATAGGCAAGACTAGCCATCTCCCTAATTGGAATTGTAGAAGACATAATGATTCTTCTCAGTATTTGAATGAAATGTTTACTTTGAGTCTGTTATAGGATCACAGACTCATTTAGATTCTGTTACTAGCAAGTAAATTGTCTTTCTCGCAATGTAAACGTTCTTTACAATGCCACTTATCTTTAGTTTGAACTTTAGATAATCAATGAGCTAATATTTGCTTGTCACAATTTCGCTATGCATGAAAAATATAAAAGACAGAAAATACAAAAGACATAATAGTGAAATGTGAAATTAACTTCATTTATTTATTCATCGTTCAAATAAATAGAAAACAGTTACATGTTTACTACAATATAAGCACATTTCCCAACATCAATCCCCATATACTATATTATATTTAATAGTATATCATCTATTATTGTTAGCGATTAAAACTGACTTAACCTACCAAATCGAGCCAATTCAAGCAAAATGGTTGGTAAATTTAGTTTTGATTTTGGACCAATTAATAGTTTTAAAATATATTGGTACATTATGTAATTCTATATCACATACTGTGATAGTAATGCATAATAAATTAATTATCATTATACAATAATCTCTAGGTCCCTATTGTAACAACCCAATTTCAGTGAAGTCGGAATAGTTGTTTCGTAACCACAAATTTGAACCGAAAAGATAAAATATTTTTAATATTATGAAATGATTAGTAATGTGGTAGAATGATTGCATGATAATTTTGATAAGAAAATTTTATCAATTAGGTGCTTAGTTGTAGTAAGGACTAAATTGCATAAAATGTTAAATTTGAGTTCTTGCAGCTATAAGGATTAAATAGCTATGGAATTCAAAACTTGAGGTCTTTAATTGGTAATTAGAGCATTGATAAAAAAATATGTAGATATTTTTGGTGAATCATCCATGAAAAAATTAGAAAAGGCTAAGGACTAAATTGGAAATGAAAAAAATAAAAAATGATAAATTAATTAAATAGAAATATCATCATTTTATATCATCTTCTTCAACCAAAAATCCATGGAAACCCTAGGAGAGAGAAAACAAGCTTTCCAAGCATAAATTGGTAAGTCCTTATGTCCCATTTTTAGTAATTTTTATATTTTTTAGATCGGGAAAGCTTAATTTCTCTATTTGGGGGGCTAATTGAATAGATATCAAAGTATAGAAAATTTTCCATGGATGAATATGCTGAAATTTAAAATTTTATGGTAGAAAATGTAACACCTCTAACCTATATTCGTCGCTGGAACAGGGTCACGGAGTATTCCCGAGATTTACAGAACATTCTCATGCAATTTGTATTAAACATACTATTCATACTCCAAACTTTTTCTTATTGTCCCTTGAATGGGCCCTCAAGGCCCAAAATGAGTATTAGAATCGAATCGGGACTTAATCGAACCCTATAGGAATTTTTCTTAAAATTACAAAATTTTTCTAAGGTACAGGGCTCACATGTTCGTGTGGTCCAAAGGACACGCCCGTGTGACCCTGGGACACGCCCGTTCTACAGGCCGTGTCCAATTTAAGGTGCTCTCTGACTTGCACTACACAGCCATGCCATACGCCTGTGTGCTAGGTCGTGTGGATAATTAATTTAATTCAAATTAGGTACAGGTTTCACACGACCAAGACACACGCTCGTGTTCTAGGCCGTGTCTCCTACACGGCTGAGGCACACACTCGTGTCTCTGCCAATGTTCTGAATCCTGAGCATTCTATTTTTCTCAAATTTTATGTGCAGAGGACACACGGCTTGGCTACACGCCCATGTACTCGGCCGTGTGTCATACAGAGGCTAGACACACGGCCGTATGTCTACCCGTGTGGACAAAATGAAGCCATTTCTTAGCTTTATTTTCTCACCCAATTTTGCCCAGAAACTACACCAATATTTGCATGTATATACCAGCCAAATCAAGCATCAAACCAAGCCTAAAATAACATCTATCATGGCATAATATCACATGTTATTCATATTTATAATCATACTTTTAATGCATATACAATATAAACATACTCCAGTCATACACATTTTACACATAAGCATTGAACATGAGATAACTTATAACATACCAAATTAAACTATTACTAGCCATTCCAATGGCTAGATTACAAAACATCACTTACAAGTCAACATTTGGCCAAATAAGTCTATACATGCCATTATACCAAAATGAGATTTCGAAGTATACCAAAAAGAAGATAGTGGATAGTGTGATTATGCTCCGACCGATCTTCCAACCTTCGCGAGCTTACGAGCACTATAAAACAAGGGAAAATCAAATGGGGTAAGCATTTTCATGCTTAGTAAGTTCGTATAACAGAAAATAAACTTAGCAATTATATTTATTCAAACTAGCATACATAAACATACATTTCATCCATTATAACCTAAACATATACACTTAATCATACAAGTTAGTCACATAACATCATTTAAATATCAAGTAAACATAAATGAGCTCATTATTTACAAACTTCCATTAATTCTACCTTCCCATATTTTAAGAGTCTTTCCCCTTGAACTAATGAAATTTCGATGGACATTCGGGTGATGTACATAAGGTATACATATGAATTATCCGTCAATTAGAATTAATTATTACCTATTGGACATAAGTCCGAAGAGCATACTCTTGAGCCATATATTTTACTACAGGATTACCAGTTTAGGCTAAATCCTAATTTTCAACCAATGTTCACAAGAGTCATTTAGGATTGCCAGTCCAGGCAAAATCCTATTAATGACTGGTACTCTAAAGAGCTTAATTAGTGTTACCCGTCCGGGCTAAACCCAATCTATAAAATATGCTCGAGAGGCTTAAATTCAGGATTACCCATCCGGGCTAAATCCTCTTTGTAACATTTGCCATGTTATACCTGTTTCAAGAAATCATCATAATCCATCGAATTTCAATATCCAACTTGGACATGATATCTTATCAATATTTCCAACTTGTAATTAATTTCATTATGTATATCACCACATACATATTATCATAATCACACAATTCAATTTAGACATATTAACAAACCAATTTCAGTTTATCACCAACCTGAAATTCTATCTCTTTTCTTTTAAAATAGGCATAGGACTTTTGACATTCTGAGGCTACCTTCAAACTGTCTCAGATTATCTTCACTTTATTCTCGATTTCACGGATTAAGTCAACTCCGTGTATCTTTTTCTCACTCAACTCTGTCCAATACAATGGAGTTCTGTAAGAGTATGCCCAAAGACCAATCATGAGATGGTTGTAATAACATACTTAATTTACCATGTTTATTAATATAAAGCATTGTCATTATTATTTCAGTTTTTCTTTCTGTGTGTATAAATAAACTGTTTTATAATAATGTCCTAAGAATAATATGATTATTCTTAAAAGATCCTTAGTCGAGTATTATTGTTGACTAGGACAACAATAATGCATTAAGACTAACATGTAGTTGATTGATGATAAAGAGTTGTCATTGATGTGGATTGTCAAAATCAATGCGTGAATATGTGTGTTAGAGAACAACATATTGGATTGACCCGTTATGAGTATGTTTATTGGATTATTATGTAATTGTCACAACATTACTCATAGTGATTAATATGTATATGATCCTCAGACTTGAGATAATTATTATCTCAACATCGTGAGTTGTATATTTTGATACAGTCAAACGTACACCATAATTGGTTGTTCTATAAAGGCGATGTTGGATATACCACAATCTATGTAGAGGATATGGTTGATCAATATAGGATAAGTCCCTCCTACATAATGGGAGTAATATCTTAGGCCACTTGATTGAGTGAGACTAGAAATGCATGGCCATGCTCAAATAAGTTGACATGAGATGTCATACTAATTTGTATATCATAGTCTACTCAAGATATCAAGAAACATGGGATGGACTATACAAGTGTGACTATTCCATGACTTGTGTCCATTCGAGAGATAAAGGGCGATTAATGTATGAAAGGTTAATCACAAAAAGTTATATGGAATCATGACTTCTTGTAACTTAGGTAGCAATGATGCATTGCTAGATGCCACTCATTGTTTGTGACATTAGAATCGTTCTATTATTATCGCTAACGTTGCAAGAACCTACTGTGGTCACACCACATGGTTTAAATGAAGCGGAATAAAATATAATTGGTATTGTTTTTAGTTGTCACATGAATTAAATTAATTAAAGAATTAATTTAATTGGGCAATCAAATATTGAACATATTATATGTACAAGGATGTTGTACACATAATGACAACATAATTCTATTAATATATGAATTTGATTCATATATAAATTTAAATAAATATAGTTTACAGAAATCCTTATTATAATTAATGTAATTATAATTTTTGGATATAATTAATGTAATTATAATTTTGGTTAAAAACTTTATTATATTTATTTAATCTTATGATACATTCAAGAGATACCAATTATAAAAGGGTATTAAAAGGATACCAAATAATGGGCCCAATGAAAAAAATACCCATTATAAAAGGCCCAATTAAAAGGATACCCAATATAAAAGGTATTTAAAAGAGGCAAAGCTTATGTGAAAACCCTAAGAGATTGCTTGTTAGGTCTAGCACCGTCAAGCAAATAAACCTCAAAATAGTTTTGGAGATTTCTTCCGATTCATAGTCAAAGCCGGGTGAATCACGTAGAGGCCGACATCGAAAAGGTTGTGGCTTGATTCGACGAGTGAGATCAAAACTCTTGTTGCCAAGGCGTCATTGCTCTACTCGATTGAAGTTTTGGTAATTTGAAACCTTTATTTCACCCCGATTCGTTCCTCACACATGGATCCATGGTTTGGATCGCCGGATCTAATTTTATTCTGCTGCGCCATAGGGTATCGGCGTTCCAACAAGTTCTACATTTGCGACCATATAGAGCCTCATACGGTGCCATTTTAGTACTGGACTGATCACTATTATTGTAAGCAAATTCAATCGAAGGTAGATGCCTTTCCCAGTTACCTCCAAATTCAAGTACACAACACCTAAACATGTTCTCAAAAATCTGTATCACACGTTCAGATTGTCCATCTGTTTGAGGATGGAATGCAGTGCTAAAGTGTAAACGAGTGCCCAGAGCTTCTTGCAATTTACTCTAAAATCGGGATGTAAACCGAGGATCTCTATTAGAAATAATGGAGATTGACACTCCATGTAGTCTTACAATATTAGAAACATATAGTTCAGCCAATCTATCCAATGAAACATCTATACGTACTGGGATAAAGTGGGCTAACTTCGTTAGGCGGTCAACAACTACCCAAACAACATCTTTCTTTGTCGGTGACAAGGGTAATCCCAATACAAAGTCCATGGTAATCCTCTCCCATTTCCATTCCGGTATTGTAATTGGCTATAACGAAGGAACTTGGTGTCCAACCTTTACTTGTTGACATATCAAGCATCTAGATACAAATTCGGAGATATCTATTTTTATTCCTGGCCACTAGTACATTTTCTTCAAGTTATTATACATTTTGTTGCTACCGGGATACACAGACATAACACTACTATGCGCTTCATGTAAAATCTTCTGTACTAGTTCTAAATTCTTTGGTACACATATTCTGTCTCTGAACAACAAAAAACCATCTAAATCAATCTAAAACTCTGAATCAGGATCAGACTGGCTTTGCACTCGTTTGGCCTGTAACTTATCATCATTCTTCTGGGCCTCACAGATTTTTTGCCGAAATGTTGGTCTAGCTCTTAACTCAGCTATAATTGAATCATCATCAGACATGAACAACTTTTCGTTCAATGCCCACAAGGCAAACAAAGATTTTCGACTTAAGGCATCCGCCACTACATTAGCTTTCCCCGGATGGTAATCGATAATGAAATCATAATCTTTCAATAATTCCATCCATCTCTCTTGTCTCAAGTTCAATTATTTCTATGTCATTAAATGCTTTAGACTTTTATGATCCATAAAGATATGACACTTTTCAGCAAAAAGATAATGTCGCCATATCTTCAGTGCAAACACATTGGCTGCTAACTCAAGGTCGTGTACCGGGCAATTCATTTCATGCGGCTTCAACTGTTTGGATGCATAAGCTACAACTTTACCATTTTGCATCAATACACATCCTAAACCGTTCAATGATGCATCACTATAAACTACAAATTCTTTACCCGATCCAGGTTGGGCTAGTACGGGCGCTTCCATCAATAAAGCTTTCAATCTATCAAAACTCTGTTGGCACTTTCGTTCCACTTGAATCTCACATATTTTTACAACAATTGAGTCATTGGAGAAGCTATCATTGAAAACCCTTTAACAAATCCATGATAATATCCAGCTAGCCTCAGAAAACTTTGGACTTCAGAAACATTCCTTGGTGGCTTCCAACTTACAATAGTTGAAATTTTATTTGGATCCACCCGGATACCTTCTGCAGATGCAACATGTCCAAGGAAACTAACTTCCTTTAACCAGAATTCACATTTACTGAACTTGGCATACAATTGGTTCTCACACAGAGTTTGTAAGACAGTTCTCAAATGTTCAGGATGCTAATTTTTGTCCCAAGAATAAACAAGAATATCATCAATAAAAACAACCATGAACCTGTCCAGGTATGGTCTGAAAATTCTGTTCATTAAATCCATAAATACCGCCGAGGCATTCGTTAATCCGAATGGCGTCACTAAAAATTCATAATGCCCATGTCTGGTTCTGAAAGTTGTCTTCAACACATCCAAATCCTTTACCCGTATTTGATAGTAACCAGATCGTAGATCAATTTTTGAAAATACAGTGACACCTTTTAATTGATCAAACAAATCATCTATACGAGGCAACGAGTACTTATTCTTTATTGTGACTTATTAAGCTGTCTATAATCGATGCATAATCTCAATGATCCATATTTCTTCTTTACAAATAATACTGGTGCACCCCACAGTGAAAAGCTGGGTCAAGCAAATCCTTTATCAATTAATTCTTGCAACTGCACTTTCAACTCCTTTAATTCAGTAGGAGCCATTCTACATGGTGCTATCGATATCGGTGTCGTTCTTTGTATAAGGCTTATAGAAAATTCCACCTCTCTAGCTGGTGGTAAACCGAACAATTCTTCTGGAAATACCTCAGGAAATTCACAAACAACCGGCACTAACTGGATTTTTAACTCATACACTTTGGTATCCAGCACATAAGCAAGATAAGCCTCATATCTCTATGCTGATATTGCTGAAATCACATTAGATAACCCATCCAGTTTCTTAGATTCAACCCGAAGTAACTCACCATTTTGACACTTCAATTCAACGTATTTATACTTACAATTTACCACTGCATCATGCTGGGTTAACCAATCCATTCGCAATATTACATCAAAGGGTAATAACATCAAATTAGCCGAAAAATAATGACCCTCTATTATCAACGGACAATTCTTACAGATTTTATCCACCATAACATGCTGACCCAAGGGGTTTGAAACTTTAACCACAAATACGGTGAATTCAACAATCATATTTTTAACAGTCACAACTTTCATGCATATATATGAATGTGTTGAACCAGGATCAATCACAGCAATAATATCAGTATCAAGTAAAGAGAATGTACCAGTGATAACATCTGGTGCCGAGGCATCTTCCCTTGCACATATGGCGTATGTCATCGTCGGAGCCCGTGCCTCAGATTTAGCCGTTGGGTCCTTTGCAGCACTATGACTACTACGAGCATTTCATGGATACCGTGGTGGTCTACCCCTCAAGACAGGATTGCTCGGCTTTGAGGTCTGTTCAACAACTTTCTTAACTCTTTCTGAGCAATCCTTAAGAAAGTGGTCGAGAGACCCACACTTAAAACTTGCCCCACTTCTCATTCCGCATTCTCCAAAATACTATTTGTTAGAGACATTGCATCGTGGCTTGGGGTTTCCAACACTCCCAACACTAGTTGCTAGTAGAGATGAAGACCTCGGGTTGGAGCGTTTTGAACTTCTTTCCTTTCCCGAATACCCCGTTGATAAGACAAAACATTCTTGGTAACTTCTTGATTTTTTTGAGGTAGATGATTGTGTCTTGCTCATAAATCTTTTACTCGGTACCCGAGCTTCTCCTTTGCCTTGCTTCTTCTCTTTGCTTAATTCCTCGGCCTTGTGGGATCTTTCAGCCAACACTGCAAATTCCCTTAATTCCAAAATCCCAGTCAACAACTTAATGTCTTCATTTAGCCATTCTTCAAATCGTTTGCACATATCAACTTCAGTCTGAACCCATTTAGTAGCATACTTGCTCAATCTAACAAACTCTCATTCATACTCGACTACTATCATATTTCCTTTTTTGAGTTCTAAAAATTCCTTCTTTTTCTGATCTAGGAACCTCTGACTAATATATTTCTTTCTGAACTCTGTTTGGAAGAAATCCTACGTAACATTTTCTCGCGGTACAACAAAAGATATGGTTTTCCACCAATGGTAAGTTGTATCTTTCAGCAAGGATACCGCACATTTCAAACACTCGGTGGGAGTATATGACAATTCATCGAGAACCCAAATAGTATTTTCCAGCCAGAACTCAGCCCTTTCTGGATCATCGCCGGCCGTAGCCCTAAATTCTTAAGCCTCATATTTTCTAATATTATTAACAGGATCCTTACCAATTCTGACGGGTCCAGTACCCTGTGGCGTTTCATCGGTTTGTAAAATAGGTGGGAGATGTTGAACAGCAGGGCGCGTTCTCATATATTCACTAAACAATTCATCCATCATTTCATAGAAGGCAACTTTTGCCTCTTCACGACCCTCAAACATGGGCCTCCTACTACTACTAGTTGAAGCTCATTGCATAGAAGCTTGAGCAATGCTCTTAGCTTCCTCAGGCTCATCTCGAGCTTGGTTGGAAGCCAATACTATATGAAAATACATTAAAAAGTGGTAAGGACAAATCACACTATCATGATTTATATAATGGCATGTATAGCTAGACTCGTACTTGCTACATTAGTCTGAGAATCGGCTAAACTGTTACTCTGATACCACTAAAAGTAACACCCTTAACCCGTATCCGTCACCGAAACAGGGTCACAGAGTATTACTTGGATTTAAAGAACATTCTCATGCAATTTGTATTAAACATACTATTCATACTCCAAAATTTTTCTTATTGTGCCTTGAATGGGCCCTCCAAGCCTAAAACAAATATTAGAATCGAATGGGGACTTAATCAGAACCTCTAAGAATTTTTCACAAAATTACAAATTTTTTCTACGGTATAGGGCTCACACACCCGTGTGACCCTGGGACATGCCCATGCTACAGGCCATGTTTGATTTAGGGTGCTCTCTGACTTGCGCCATACGACCATGCCACACGCCCGTGTGCTAGGCCATGTGGATAATTAATTTAATTCAAATTAGGTGCAGGTTTCACACGGCCAAGACACATGCCCGTGTTCTAGGCCGTGTCTCCCACACGGTTGAGACACACGCCTGTGTCTCTGCTCGTGTGCTCAAATTTGAGTGTTCTATTTTTCTCAAATTTAACGTGCAGGGGACACACGGCCTAGCTACACGCCCATGTACTCGACCGTGTATCACACATGACCTAGACACACGTCCGTGTGTCTACCCATGTGGCAAAATAAAGCCATTTCTTAGCTTCATTTTCTCACCCAATTTTGCCCACAACCTACACCAATACTTGCATTTATATACCAGCCAAATCAAGCATTAAACCAAGCCTAAACTAACATCTATCATGGCATAATATCACATACAATTTATATTTATAATCATACTTTTAATGCATATACAATATAAACATACTTCATTCATACACACTTTGCACACAAGCATTGAACATGAAATAACTTCTAACATACCAAACTAAATCATTACTAGCCATTCCAATGGCTAGATTACAAAGCATCACTCACAAGTCAACATTTGGCCAAATAAGTCTATACATGCCATTATATCAAAAATGAGATAGTGGATAGTGTGATTATGCTCCGACCGATCCTCCAACCTTCGCGAGCTTACGAGCACTATAAAACATGAAACACCCCACACCCGGCCCACGAGCCTGAACCGGATCTGGTATGTTCCTTAAGTAAATCGGTTTTCAAATTCTTGGCTACTTAGAGAAAAATTGAGAATTTTAGAAAACATTGTTAGGGTTGGGCTTAAATTGGAACCCATTTAATAAATTTTGAAAATCCAACTTAAATAAGGTGACAAAATAATTTTAGGGTTTATTATTCTAAAAGAAATAATTTTACTTAACTTTAATCAAAAATAAGTTGTATCATAATCAAATGAAAATAAGCAGAAGTAAAGAAAATCCAACTGGGCCTTATGGCCTTATTACATCATTCAAACCCAAAAATAAAATTTAAAGTACTAAATTTAAATAGAGTCCAAATTCTAATAAATTCTTCAAGTGTTGCACGGCCACCTTTAGCTCTGCTAGAGGCCGGTCCATTCTTCGCTCATCACACGAAAAATAATTCCCCAGCAGGTGAGTCCACAGACTCAATGTGTACACAGTACTAATTTTCAACAAATCAGGCATACAAGTCATATCAATTTCATGTTCATACAAAATAAAGGATGATGCAACCCAAACCCAAGCCTATTTGTCCATCCGCTACACACCACCCGTACCAACCTGTACACCGTGGGGACTACTAAGTCGACCCTCCATCCACTACACACCATCGAAGGCAGTCGCTGCAGTCGACGTGCTCATCGCCCACTTACGTTGTGTCTTTAGACACTATATTCAGATAATGTAACCGAAGTTACCATATTCAATTAATGGGACCGTAGCCACCATATTTCGTTGGTGAGACCGAAGTCAGCACCTTCGTTGGTGAGACCGTAGTCATCACCTTCACTTTCTCCCTTCACATATATCCCAAATGACCCAATTATTACATATCAGTCATACCATACTTAAATTCACATTATGTCACTTTTCAGAATATAACACATTCATAATCCTATCAAAAGTAGGAAACGTACCTGGGTACTTTTGCCACATTTGTGGTACATAGCCACATTCTCATTCTTATGCACATTCACATATTAAAACATAATTATTGCCATAACATATTGAAAGTTAGTGTGAGTACACACCTGATTTGCTTAATAGGTTCCTTGAATCCCGAAGAACGATCTACCGATCTAGATCTTTCACTCCTATATTCATTAATCACTTTAAAAGACCATTCGGCCACTTTTCCAAATACAACTAGGATTTGTATTACTTTTCCAAATCTGAAAAGGATTCCTTGCCTTGTATGTCTGTCGAAATCCCTATAATTATATGTTAATTTTAATCTCACATATATTCCATAACTTTTGACCAAATATGTGTATATCTTACCTTAGATTCTTGAATCCCGGATGATCTCTCCCTTGTAGTCGATAGCACTAGAAATCTCGAAATACTCCTTATAGTTTCGCTACAATAATAATAACATTAATCCCTATTTTTGCCTTACTGTAAGAGAATAAATCAATAACCACAAGATTCTTACCTTAAGTGTTGAATTCGACAGATCTATCCTGACACCACTTCAGAGATTCGGCTTTGGCAGAATTTTAGCTAGGTTGGATTTGGTTTTGAAAAAGAAGAAGAAGAAGAAAAGAAAAAGAAAGATGAGGCTAGAGAATTCGGCTAGACAAAAGAAAAGAGAAAAGAGCCCTAAAAATTTCGGCAGAGATGAGGAGGAAGCAAAAATTGATGAGTAGCCCTCCTGAACTCCTTTTATAGCCAAAAATATCAGCCTAGGAGAGTCCCTTACTTGGCCACCACTCCTCTTTCATCATCTATTTTATTTAAAATAAACTAGAGAAAAATCCTTATTATCTCTTCCAAATAATCCAAATTAAAAATCCCTTATTTATCTCTTTTTAATCATGTATTTATGGAATTAAAACACCCCCTTTTTCCAACTCATGTGCCGTCCACCTCATAGCCTGGGGAGCAAAATTAAAACTTCATTTATTTGCTTCCCTTGTGACTCGAACCCAGGCCCATGCCTCCTACACATGGTGCCATTTCCATAGGTCCTAAGTGGCATCTTCAGGCCACATTTCCAAGCCTGTTTGTGTGCCAAATTTCTCCAACTTTTTCTTTTAAGGCCCTCTTGCCTTTATTTCCTATTTTGAACCTTAAAATTTGACATTTCGCATCATTTCTAAGTTTCCTAAAATTTTCGATCGGCTCATTTACTTGCCATTTTCTTACATTTCAAGTTTCCAGAAATGTTCACTTTCCATTTTTGAATCATTTCCTTACATTTCCTAGTTTCCATAAATGTTCACATTCCTCTTTATTCTTTTACATTTTCAGGACATTTCCCTACATTTCCAAGACAAGACATTTCCTTACATTTCCTTGCATTTCCTTACATTTCCATACATTTCCTCACATTTCCTTACATTTCCTTACATTTCCATACATTTCCATACATTTCCTTACATTTCCTTACATTTTCTTACATTTCCCTACATTGCCTTACATTTCCATACATTTCCACACATTTCACACATTTCCATACACTTCCATACATTTCCATATATTTCCATACATTTCCTTATTTCTAGAATTCACATAACACATTCATAATTCATAAAACATGCCATTTTACCACATGGTTCCTTGTGTCATGCTTCACATGGAGTTTCTTTTAAAGCCTCATTTACCTAGCTCCCTTTTTACTTAAAACCAATAATTTTCCAAAGCTTTCTTCTTCCATCCTAAAATTCTAAAAACCCTTAATACACTTGAACACATGTCAAAACCTACTAACTCATGAATTAGGCACGACGCGCATAACCCCTAATCTAGGATGTTACAGTTCTACCCTCCTTAAAAATAATTTCGTCCTCGAAATTACTTACTACTGATCGTACCATCCTTCTCTCACCGCACTATGCTTACGCTGCGCACTCGATCTTAATAGAACCATCATACTTTCTAGGCACAATCTCTAAGTTCACGCCCCTAGAACTTATTTCTAACGTCGCGATTTAATCAGTTACTTGAGTTTTATGCATCAAAACTTTTGTTTCAGCGATTAACCATGAAACGATTTTATGAAAAAGAATTTAAGAGTGGTTCTTTTCGTATTCATACATGCACTCAGTCTTTTCATTCATTCATACATCTAACAATCAATTATGAACTTTCGTTCATTCGAGAGAAATGTTGTAGTTTTCATTGTTGTTGTTTTTCCACTACCTAGGGTATTTTCGTAATTTTGTCCCTCTGAGGCATTTTTGTAATTTTTAAAAGAAAAAGTTCCTTGGTGATTTTGTCAAAAAAAGTATTTTGGTAATTTCAAAGTCCCGGAGTAATTTGGAAAAATTTTGAAATCAGGGGTATTTTGGAAATTTTTGGCCTTAGGGTATTTCGATAATTTTTGCAAAGGGTAAATTTGTAAAGTTAACAAATCGGGGATATTTTAGAAGTTGTAAAACTTTGAGGGTTCTTTTTGAGACTTTTATTTTCCAAAGCGGTGATGTTGCAAAAAATTTTGGAAATCGAGTGTCATTTTGGTAATTTTGTAAGTTGGGGCAATTTCATAATTTTCCAAAATCAAGATATTTTTGATAGTTTGCAATTTGAACATTTATAAAATAATGAAGCTTTAGCAAGACCGTTGAAAAGTTTGACATTTTGTAAATCAAGGGCATTTTGGTAATTTTACCACTAAGGGCATTTTTGTAATTTTCACAAATCAGAAATTTTTCGGGAAATTTTGTAAAGATA
The DNA here is from genome assembly GCA_025503065.1 of Gossypium bickii. Lineage (NCBI taxonomy): Eukaryota > Viridiplantae > Streptophyta > Magnoliopsida > Malvales > Malvaceae > Gossypium > Gossypium bickii. The sequence continues at coordinate 103,084,452 of CP106710.1, read as the reverse complement.
GTTTTTACAAATTTAAAAGAAAGTTTTAAGAATTTTAAAACTAGGGTTTGTTGTTTTGTTCTCTCTCTTTTTTTTTTTTTAAAACATGGCTAGTTCCTTTCGGGTTTTAGTCATTATGTTTGGCCTATGGCCAAGAGCCCTCTTTGGTCGGGGTGAACCAAAGCTACGCACAGGTAGGATTCGAGTGGAGAGGAGGTGAGTCACACTGGATTGCTTAAGTACCAAGCTCCCACCGAAACCATTCCTAGACATGCGCATGTGGGGTTACCACACCCTAGCTCGGTGACTTAGCCATAGGTTTGTTTAGTGTATTAAGTATTATGTGTTTTGTGTTTGAGTAGTCTAATCCTAGGGTTCAAGTTCCTATCATACTATTCTACGTTCCATGCCTTTTCTACCCTTCTAATGTTCAAAACATAATTCACATAATCACCCAAATGGTTAGGGGTACTTACAGTGGATCATGGGTCGGAGACTTAGGTGCCATGCGAGAAACTCGCTTAATTTCAAAGAAAATCATTTTGGCTCGCTTTGAAAACATTTTTGGGCCTTAGCCCACTGGTAGGAGAGTTTAAAAGCGGGCTCGATACCAAAATGAAACACCCCCACACCCTGAGCACGAGCCCGAACGGATCTGGTATGTTCCTTTAAGTGTAGGTTTTCAAATTCTTGGTTACTTAGAGAAAAATTGAGAATTTTAGAAAACATTGTTAGGGTTGGGCTTAAATTGGAACCCATTTAATAAATTTTGAAAATCCAACTTAAATAAGGTGACAAAATAATTTTAGGGTTTATTATTCTAAAAGAAATAATTGTACTTAACTTTAATCAAAAATAAGTTGTATCATAATCAAATGAAAATAAGCAGAAGTAAAGAAAATCCAACTGGGCCTTATGGCCTTATTACATCATTCAAACCCAAAAATAAAATTTAAAGTACTAAATTTAAATAGAGTCCAAATTCTAATAAATTCTTCAAGTGTTGCATGGCCACCTTTAGCTCCTACCGACCCAGGTCCATTCTCGCTCATCACACGAAAAATAATTCCCCAACGAGGTGAGTCCATTGACTCAATGTGTACACATGATACTAATTTTGAACAAATCAGGCATACAAGTCATATCAATTTCATGTTCATACAAAATAAAGGATGATGCAACCCAAACCCAAGCCTATTTGTCCATCCGCTACACACCACCCGTACCAACTTTGCACACCAGTGGGGACTACTAAGTCGACCCTCCATCCGCTACACACCATCGAAGGCGATCATTTGCGATCGGCGTGCTCATCGCCCACTTACGTTGTGTCTTTAGACACTATATTCGAATAATGTAACCGAAGTTACCATATTCAATTAATGGATTTGTAGCCACCATATTTCGTTGGTGAGACCAAGTCGGCACCTTCGTTGGTGAGACCGTAGTCATCACCTTCACTTTCTCCCTTCACATATATCCCAAATGCTCCAATTATTACATATCAGTCATATCATACTTAAATTCACATTATGTCACTTTTCAGAATATAACACATTCATAATCCTATCAAAAGTAGGAAACGTACCTGGGTACTTTTGCCACATTTGTGGTACATAGCCGCATTCTCATTCTTATGCACATTCACATATTAAAACATAATTATTGCCATAACTTATTGAAAGTTAGTGTGAGTACACACCTGATTTGCTTAATAGGTTCCTTGAATCCCGAAGAATGATCTACCGATCTAGATCTTTCACTCCAATATTCGTTAATCACTTTAAAAGACCATTCAGCCACTTTTCCAAATACAACTAGGATTTGTATTACTTACCTTAAAATTTCCAAATCTGAAAAGGATTCCTTGCCTTGTATATGTCCTGTGAAATCCCTATAATTATATGTTAATTTTAATCTCACATATATTCCATAACTTTTGACCAAATATGTGTATATCTTACCTTAGATTCTTGAATCCCGGATGATCTCTCCCTTGTAGTCGATAGCACTAGAAATCCCGAAATACTCCTTATAGTTTCGGCCATAATAATAATAACATTAATCCCTATTTTTTGCCTTAAAGAAGAGAATAAAACAATAACCACAAGATTCTTACCTTAAGTGTTGAATTCGACAGATCTATCCTGACACCACTTCAGAGATTCGGGTTTGGCAGAATTTCAGCTAGGTTGGATTTGGTTTTGAAAAAGAAGAAGAAGAAGAAAAGAAAAAGAAAGATGAGGCTAGAGAATTCGGCTAGACAAAAGAAAAGAGAAAAGAGCCCTAAAAATTTCGGCAGAGATGAGGAGGAAGCAAAAATTGATGAGTAGCCCTCTTGTCCTCCTTTTATAGCCGAAAATATCAGCCTAGGAGAGTCCCTTACTTGGCCACCACTCCTCTTTCATCATCTATTTTATTTAAAATAAACTAGAGAAAAATCCTTATTATCTCTTCCAAATAATCCAAATTAAAAATCCCTTATTTATCTCTCTTTTTAATCATGTATTTATGGAATTAAAACACCCCCTTTTTCCAACTCATGTGCCGTCCACCTCATAGCCTGGGGAGCAAAATTAAAACTTCATTTATTTGCTTCCCTTGTGACTCGAACCCAGGCCCATGCCTCCTACACATGGTGCCATTTCCATAGGTCCTAAGTGGCATCTTCAGGCCACATTTCCAAGCCTGTTTGTGTGCCAAATTTCTCCAACTTTTTCTTTTAAGGCCCTCTTGCCTTTATTTCCTATTTTGAACCTTAAAATTTGACATTTCTGCATCATTTCTAAGTTTCCTAAAATTTTCGATCGGCTCTGTTTACTTGCCATTTTCTTACATTTCAAGTTTCAGAAATGTTCACTTTCCATTTTGAATCATTTCCTTACATTTCCTAGTTTCCATAAATGTTCACTTTCCTCTTTATTCCTTTACATTTTCAGGACATTTCCCTACATTTCCAAGACAAGACATTTCCTTACATTTCCTTTCATTTCCTTACATTTCCATACATTTCCTCACATTTCCTTACATTTCCTTACATTTCCATACATTTCCATACATTTCCTTACATTTCCTTACATTTTCTTACATTTCCCTACATTGCCTTACATTTCCATACATTTCCACACATTTCCACACATTTCCATACACTTTCATACATTTCCATATATTTCCATACATTTCCTTATTTCTAGAATTCACATAACACATTCATAATTCATAAAACATGCCATTTTACCACATGGTTCCTTGTGTCATGCTTCACACGGAGTTTCCTTTAAAGCCTCATTTACCTAGCTCCCCTTTTTACTTAAAAACCAATAATTTTCCAAAGCTTTCTTCTTCCATCCTAAAATTCTAAAAACCCTTAATACACTTCCAACACTGCCAAAACCTACTAACTCATGAATTAGGCACGAACGCATAACCCCTAATCTAAGATGTTACAAAACAAGGGAAAATTAAATGGGGTAAGCATTTTCATGCTTAGTAAGTTCGTATAACAGAAAATAAACTTACCAGTTATATTTATGCAAACTAGCATACATAAACATACATTTCATCCATTGTAGGTAGTTCACCTAAACATATACACTTAATCAAACAAGTTAGTCACATAACATTATTTAAATATCAAGTAAACATAAATGAGCTCATTATATACAAACTTCCATTAATTCCATCTTTCTATATTTTGAGAGTCTTTCCCGTTGAACTAGTGAAATTTCGATGGACATTCGGGTGATGTACACAAGGTATACATATGAATTATTTGTCGATTAGTATTAATTATTACCTATTGGACATAAGTCCAAAGAGCATACTGTAACACGTAGGTTTGTGCAACTGTACACAGTTGTTATCAAGTAATAAGTAAGTATCTAGTTATCGTCTCCACAGGGATTGTATTTGTGCTAAGTCACTTAATTTGTAAAAATTTAGTAAATAAAAACACAATATATTTGATAAGTGGCGATTAAAATATATTAAACTAAATGCAATGATCCCTAATGCAAATTATCCTAAGTATGCAAACTATATGAATGTAATAGATTTTAGTAAAATTAAACACAATTTGCAACAATTATAACATAAATAAACTAGGACAATTACTTTAATTAAACTCAATTTATTATCAACATGCTTAATAACATTTGGAAAAACATTCCATGGCAACTCGATCTTTCATGAGTTTGGAAACCACATTAGGTCCTTTCGAAATCCTTTACTTAGTAAATACGAATCTTACTGATCCTTATTTACTATGGGTTTCTTAGTATTCATGTGAGGTAACAGGGATGTGTCAGGTTTGAAACAGTTTAATCACACAAATCTAAAAACTATGCAAATAAAAGAGCTTGGTCAGAGTTGTTATGCAACCTACAATTTAATCGGTCCAGGATCTAAATTGAGCATGCATATTTCAATTATATGTCCATTAGCCGTAGTCTGGTCAGGATCGCTCAGGTAATTCAGGTGCATTTCAATCACGTATGAACGAAATATAAACTTGATTTTAATTGAAAACATGATCGATTAAGGCACAAACATTATAAGCATGAATCAAGTAAATATTATTTAATCAAAGAATCATCCTAGCTTAAATAAAATTAAGCTAACATTGTTGTAAATAAGAACAAAGAACACATAGAAAACATCTTTAGATTAATTTAAAGAAAAGAAAGATTAAACCCAATTCAAAGTGGTTGTCACCCAAGACTCTGACTGACGAGGCTCCTTCGTTCCTTTGCTTTGCTCCTTTGTTGATGGCTCTCCAAGGTGGCCGACCAAGGGTTCTTTAAGAGGCTTAATTGCTAAAATCTCTATGAAGAAATGATGCTAGGCATGGGAATGGAAAAGGTTAAGAGAATTTGGAGAGAATGATGAATGATGAGAATAAATGAGGAATGATTGAGGGATGTTTGAGGGACGCTTGAGGGATAATGAATGAGGGAATGAAAGGGTCTTATTTATAGGTGAGGAGAGGGGGATAGTTTGCTAAAAATAGTGGATGTTAACCTCTTCGAATCTCCTGAAATTGATGCCGTCCATGCTTAGTGGCTTTTGACTTGATTTTTAAGCAAATTTGGATGCCACACAATTCAAGACTGAGACTCGGTCAATCGTAAATCATCGGCCAAATCTCTAATTTCTTCAACACTGTAAGGACCTTGTGTAATTAAACCAAAGAATGCTTTAAATGGACAGCCATGTGTAGTCGAATATTGGGTTGACTTGGTCTCCAATTTGGACGGTTTTGTAATCCAACAAAGCTATCAGACCTGTCCAGAATAAATCAACAAGTTAGAGGACCAAAGAATAAAATTTATCCAATTTAATTAATTAATTAAAACCCAAATTATTAATGAAATATTTTAAAATTAATTATTAAATATAATTTTATATTTTATTATTTAATTTAATCATGCATGGCCCACTTTATGTCTTAAAAAATATAATATATTCAAAATTAATAGAAAATAAGCCATTTATTGCATGAAAACTATATAATAAAGCATAAAATCACATTTTAATAATTTCTATGTCCTAATTTCACATTTTCACATATTTCATTAATTTATTAAACAATTACTTAGTTTTAACAATGGATTTAAGTAAAAAGGTGATAAATTACATAGGAAAAATCATATTTTACAACAGGATTACCAGTTCAGGCTAAACCCTGATTTTCAACCAATGTTCACAAAAGTCATTTAGGATTACCAGTCCAGGCTAAATCCTATTAGTGACCTGTACTCTAAAGAGCTTAATTAGGGTTACCCGTCTGAGCTAAACCCAATCTATAAAATATGCTCTAAAGGCTTAAGTTCAGGATTACCCATCCAGGCTAAATCCACTTTGTAACCTTTGCCATGTTATATCAATTTCAAGAAATCACCACAATCCATCGGATTTCAATATTCAACCGGGACATGATATTTTATCAATATTTCCAACTTGTAATTAATTTCATTATGTAGATCACCACATACATATTATCACAATCACACAATTCAATTCAAACATATTAACGTACCAAATTAAGTTACACGAACTTACCTTGACAGTTGTTCGGGTTTGAATTCCAACTAATCCAAAACTTTTTGTTTCCCTCGATCTAGTTCTGTAGTTGGCCTTTCCGGGTCTATATAAGCAAATTTAATTATTAACTCATCACATTTTACATACATTTGCATTCTACTACATCCTAGGCAAAATTACTATTTTGCCGCTACTCTTTTCAAAAATTCTAATTTCGTCCATAGGCTCGGAAAATGAAATTCATGCAATCTAGTCCTCTTTCCAAGCCTAACCAAGATTTAATAACAATTTTTATAGCACACACATTTCACAAATTTTAGAATTTTTCATGGGTTTTACCACTTTTTCATTTTAATCCCTAAATCAAGTTTCTAAGAAAAATTGCTTTGTAAAAGTTGTTTATCTATCAACTATCTTTCATCTTCTACCATAAATTTCAAATTTCCAACATTGACATCCATGTCAAAGTTTCTACACTTTGTTGTATTTTCAAATAAATCCCATAAATAGAAAGATTAAGCTATCTTGATTCTAAAAATATAAAAATCATTAAAAACGGGACTAGATTTCATACCTTTCTAAGCTTGAAAAGTTCTCTTCCTCTCTCCTAGGGTTTCCATAAAAAAATATAGGGAAGAAGATGAATAGAAGAGATGATAAAAATTTAGGGAAAAAGATGAATAGAAAAGTTCTCTTCCTCTCTCCTACGGTTTTCATATAAGGACCTCTGGTTTTCAATTCCATAGCTATTTAATCTTTATAGCTACTAGAATTCAACTTTTGCATTTTATGCAATTTAGTCCTTTACCTAATTAACCATACAAACGATAAAATTCTCGTATCAAAATTTTCACGTGACCTTCCTATCATAATACCAACCATAAAATAAATTTTTATTTTTGGGCTCGGATTTGTGGTCATGAAAACACTGTTCTGATCTCATCAAAAATGGGTTGTTACAGAAAATGAAAGGTTGTTGATAGATAACAACTTTTACAAAGGGAAATTTGATGGAAATTGATTTAAGGACTAAATTGAAAAAATGGTAAAACTCATTAAATATTCTAAAATTTTTAGAATACATGTGCTGTAAAAGTACATTCTCTCACTGTGAGCCGCCACTAGTACGCCTCATCTTGTAGAAGGGACACTGCTCCTTTCAATTTTTCCTCTGCTATGCAGTCCAGGTCATCCATAATTCGTTCAACTGCTTCCAGCCTGTATTCAGCTACGTTTGGGGCCACACCAGAAATGCCCATAAAAACCTCAGCCCCGCTTGCTCGGAGTCGCTCAGGAATAGATTTCTGAGCTACCGATCCAGTGCTTGCTCCAGCAACCCGTTCCAACACCCACAGCATCGCTTGGGACAAAGCATCGTCCCCTCCAGTTCTGTCCTAAGTTCCTTCTTCCGCCACCGGTGATGCTGGCAATTCGCCCTCCGGCACATGCCCTGATTCTGAGGATCCAGCCTCAGCACCCCGGCCTCTACGACGGCCGCGTATACCATGTCCACGTCCTCTGGTGCTCAAGTTCGCTAAATCGAATTAATCTGATTAAAAATTTTATGAACTAGTGTATAATTCCAATGTTTATTAAAAATGTTTTATGTAAAGTAAGTATAGTAGTTGTTTTCGCAGATCGAATTTCCTAATGTCTCAGTCTCTACAGTCTTAGCTAACAGTCTCGGTATCACTAACTCTATAGTTTCTTTCCTAAGTCATTTCAACATATATTCAAACAAAATCAAAAGACTTACGGATTTGGTGCCGGAGACTCGGGTGCCACACCTTCAAAACAGACATATATTTTCAAAACCATTTTTCAAGCAATTTTTGAAAAACGTTCTTCAAACCATTCCACAGCCTAGTTTTGCAATCCGGGCTCTGATACCAAAAATTGTAACACCCCAAACACGGCCTAAACGTCATGTCCGGATCTGGCATGTCACATGGAAGGGTTGTTAAAGAAAATTTCGTGTTTGTTAAAGTGTTCGTACTCTTTTTAAAACCTCGAGTTTAGGTGATTATTTATAAAAACCTGTTTAACTCAACGTCCATTTTAGAAAAGTTGTGATTAATTTGAAACTGCTTTTATTAGGAGATTTGAGTTTGAATGGTTGGTAAAATCTTGTTTATAACAGAAATCAGCTTCGGTGAATTTCAAACATGTGATATTTTGAAAACTATTTTTGACGTTTAGGAGAACCCAGTGTTTAATCATTAATAGTTTGAATAACCGCTCGTTAATGTTTTGGAAAACCAACAAGTATTAAGGTTTTAGGAAAATCCCGTGTTGAACATTTAATAATAAGCAGAAACTAAGTTAAAAGTTTAAAAAAACCAAATAAAATACCAAAAGCCTTATTACAATCATAAACCCAAATCAAAACAGAAATTTAAAGTAAAGTAAACGGGATTTACTAAAGAAACGATGTATGGCCACCACAGAGTCCACCTCGGCTCCCAAACCCTCACTGCAGGGGATTACCTAAAAAAATTAAAGCAGTGGGGTGAGTCACGAGAACTCAGTATGTAATTCCCCATTCGATCAAAATTGGGCCTAAGTCCACAAAAGTAGATTGGGCCTTAGCCCATACAGAAATACAATGGCTCGAAGCCCATACGGAAACAAACTGGGCCTTAGCCCTATTAGCATGATAACACAGATGATACATGCAATGCCATCCAGCCCAGCCTAATATTCCATCCGCTACACACCATCTGTATCCAGTCGAACACACCTGTGGGGATTTCTACAATCAACCCTTCATCCGCTACCCAAACGAAATATGTGGCAGGACCACCGAAATATGTGGCAGAGCCACCAAAATACGTGGTAGAGCCATCGAAATAAGTGTTAGAGCCACCAAAATAAACTTCCGCGATCATCAATATTATATCCCAACCCCATGCAACATATCATGACATAATAATTTAGTGCATTCATGAACATACCAATATAACAGATAAACGGAATACATAGTCATGCTAAACCTACCCAAAAGGGTATAATCATATATTTACTCACCTAGGCCATTTCCACACTCACCCACTAGGGATTCTCATAGCTTACCCAATAAGGTATTTCGGCTTTTGGCTGAATAATAGAATAATACACAGCAAACGAATAAGAGTGTGAAATTACACACCTGATTACGTGGAGAATTAGACACTCTCGATCGACGTCACCTAAGTCAACACATCACGCTATTAGCTTACAATAAAACATTGGGAGATCTATAATCCACGGCTAACCGTACGATTTACTAACACTTACCTTTACTAGCGCTGACGACCACGATTTGTTTATCAAAATCAGATGTCGACTCCCTTCCACAAACCAGCAGGAAATCCCGAATCGCTGACACCTTACGCCGTTTGAACTTGGGAGCAGAGAGTACGAGTCCACTCCCCTTAGGCTCCCTAATCAATGCCCCCTTAGAACGGCTACCACTCGCCTCCATGAAGAAAGTCTCGATCAGTATATGACAAAACTGTAAGGTCGAAAGCGACAACACACCACACTACTTACCAAGAATAACGACACTTCTTTGCTAAACCCGAATGTTGGTTACTCCCTTCAGACACTAAGTTGAGTCCCTAAATAAAAACATGAGTTAGAACCGATGTTCCAAAACAAAATAGCAAAGAAACGGCCTTTCAGAATGAATCACGAATGACGGCATCCATCTATTCCCCCTATTCGGCCATGGCCAATGACCAAGATGCCCTAGATTCGACCACCGCTTAACAATAGCTTCGCCTTCCACGAAGGATCAAACACGATTCAAGGTTGAGAGAGGTATTCAGATTCGGCTTTCAACTAGAAAAGAACCGGTATGAGAGGAGATTTGGCAACCAGGGAGATAAAACTTCAAGAACCAATTTGGTAATGGAGAAAATACTAGACAAGAACAAAAGAAGTAGGGGTTTCAGTTTAATGGAGAAAAGTAGAGAAGTAAAGAAGGAGAATTAATGTTTGACTATGTGTGAAAACCAATGGTAAGAAATGGGAAAGAGAGATTTGGCTATTGGCAATAGAGGAGACGAAATGTTGAGGTGGTTCGGCTATGATGACACAAAGGAGAACAAATGATAAGGGGAAGGTAGTAAAGAGTAGATGAGCAAAGAATTGCAGAGAAGTTTCGGCTCACTGATGTTTAGGTAATAACCAAAGAGTATGAATACCAAATGGGGAAAAGAGGGAGAGAAAACTATCAATTCGACAAGAAGAATTTTAGAAGAAAAGACTCGAAATGCATACACATTCAAAGGATTCAGTTTTGCTACCTAGCTTCAAAATGCCACATTTCCCCTTGCCAAAACAACCCATAGCCGAAACTCACCTCCCACAACCCCCATATTTGGCCAACTCCCAACCCCCTTCTCAAAATCCCTTGATTCTTTCCTTGGTTCTCTCCTACACTGACTCCCCTCTACTCATTCAAATTAATTTGACTGAGTCTCCAACCTCCTTATAGAGTCCAAGCCGAATACAACCTCTTCTTCACCTTGGCCAAAAAAATAAAAACCATAATTGCAACATGTGGGATTCGAACCTCCAACCTCCTTGCACACCCCTTGACACCACACCACTTGCGACTTGCTTAACTTGTGTTATCAAAACATAAACAATTATACTCAAATCCTACCTCAACTAGCTCTCCCCCCTTAAGTGCCCAGAAAGTAAAATTTTACCAAGGTCCCAACACGAACCTAGGCCTCCCTAGGACCCCCAAACACGCCTAAATAACCACTTAACAAGCACAAAACATGAAATTACCCAAATTTTATAGACTCCCAGATTTAGGATGTTACAGTTCTACCCCCTTAAAGAAATTACGGCACCGAAATTTACCTGATTAAAAGAGATGAGGGTACTGCTATCGCATTGCCTCTTCCGGCTCCCACGGCTTCCTCTGAACTGTGATTACGCCACAACACTTTGACCAATGGAATCGACTTCTTTCTCAACACTTTAACATCCCGATCCAAAATCTACACTGGTTCTTCTTCAAAAGACAGATTGGGTCTTACCTCAATTTCTTCTACTGGCACTATGTGAGATGGATCTGAACGATAGTGCCTTAGCATCAAAACATGGAATACATTATGTATATGACTCAACTCCGGGGGTAACTCAAGTTGATAAGCCATTAGTCCCACACGTTTCAACACTCAATAAGGCCCGATAAATCTGGGGCTCAACTTGCCCTTCCGTCCAAATCTTAAAACCTTCTACCAATGTGAGACTTTTAAAAAGACATAATCCCCCACTGAAAATTCTATCTCCCTACGCTTCAAATATACATACGATTTCTGCCTATCAGATGCTTCTTTCAACCGGTCCCGAATCAACTTAACCTTTTCCCCCGTTTCTGAGATCAATTCCGGACCCAACAACTGTCGCTCACCTAACTCTGTCCAACAGGTAGGGGTACGACACCTACGACCATACAATGCCTCATAGGGTGCCATCTGAATGCTGGATTGATAGCTGTTATTGTACGCGAATTCTGCCAACGGTAGGTAATCTTCCCAACTACCCCTGAAATCAATCACGTGGCCCCTTAACATGTCTTCCAGAATCTGAATTACCCTTTTTGACTGTCCATCTATCTATGGGTGGAATGCTGTGTTGAAATCTAGCCTTGTACCCAAAGCTTCATGTAATGCCTTTCCGAACCACGATGTAAACCTAGGGTCCCTGTCTGATATGATAGACACTGGTACCACGTGTAGCCTCACAATCTCTGCCACATACAGCTTGGCCAACTTCTGCAATGAGTAATCGATACGAACCGGTATGAAGTGTGCGGACTTAGCCAACCGGTCAATGATTACCCACACTGAATCTTTCTTAGCAGGCGTTAGGGGTAGCCCACTAACAAAATCCATTGTTATCCTCTCCCACTTCCAAAGTGGAATCTTCACCAGTTGCAGCAACCCCGAAGGCAACTGATGTTTCGCCTTCACTTGCTGGCATGTTAAACACTTACTCACAAAGTCGGTAACTTCCCGCTTCAGACCAGGCCACCAATACAGTTCACGTAAGTCCCGATACATCTTCCTTCCACCGGGATGCATAGTGTATGGGCTACTATGCGCTTCCCGCAGAATCATCTGCCTCAACCCAGAGTCTTTCGGCATACAAATTCTACCAAGGAAACATAATACCCCTTTATTGTTCAATCCAAAATCCACTGTCTCCCCACTTTCCACCTGCTGAAGCTGAAAACCCAATTATTCATCCAACAATTGCTTTTCCTTAATCGGACTTACCCATGTCGGTTTCACCTAAAGTTCCGCTAACAAACTACCATCTTCGTAAAGGCTGAGATGAGCAAACATTGCTCCTAAATCAGATATCACCTTACGACTCAACACATCTGTGACCATGTTGGCTTTACCCGGGTGATACTCAATCGAGCAGTCATAATCTTTCAGCAATTCTATCCACCTCCACTGTCTTAAATTCAACTCCTTTTGGGTAAGGAGATATTTCAAACTCTTATGGTTCGTATAGATAACCGACTTTTCTCCGTACAGATAGTGTCTCCATATCTTTAGGGTGAACACCACTGCAGCTAACTCCAAGTCATGAGTTGGATAGTTCATCTCATGCGGCCTTAGTTGACGAGATGCATACGCTACCACCTTCCTTTCTTGCTTTAACACACAAGCCAAACCGGTGTGCGATGCATCACAGTAGACCACAAATTCCTTCCCAGCCTCAGGCTGAATCAATACCGGTGCCTCAGTCAGAATTTTCTTTAACTTTTCAAAACTTTCCTGTTGCTTATTGGTCTACACAAACAGTACTCCTTTTCGCAACAACTTGGTTAAAGGTGCAGCTATCAACGAAAACCCCTCAACAAGCCTTCTGTAGTACCCAGCCAAACCCAGAAAACTTCAAATTTTCGACAGTAACTTTGATGGTTTCCAATCCAATACAGCTTCGATCTTTCGGGGGATCAACCCTAATCCCCTCGGCCGAAACAACATACCCCAAAAAGGTCATTTCCTTCAGCTAAAATTCACACTGGCTGAATTTGGCATACAGTTGCTTTTCTCTTAATATTTGTAGCACCACACGAAGATGTAAATCATGCTCCTCCTCCAATCTTAAGTACACCAAAATGTCGTCTATGAACACCACTACAAACCGGTCTAAATAAGGTTGGAAGACCCAGTTCATCATGTCCATAAAAGTGGCTAGTGCGTTTGTCAATCCATAGCATCACTAGAAACTCGTAATGCCCATATCGAGTTCGGAAAGCAATCTTGTGAATATCCGTCTCCTTGACCCTTAACTGATGATACCCCGATCTCAAATCTATCTTCGAGAAAAATGAAGCTCCTCGCAGCTAATCGAACAGGTCGTCAATCCTTGGTAGCAGGTATTTGTTCTTAATAGTCAATTTGTTCAACTGACGATAGTCAATGCACATACGCATCGACCCATCCTTTTTCTTCACGAACAAAACCGGCACTTCCCACGGAGATACACTTGGTTAGATAAATCCCCAATCCAACAGCTCTTGGATCTGAGCTTTTAGTTCTGCCAGCTCCTTCGGTGCCAACCTATAAGGAGCGATGGACACTGGAGCCATTCCTGGAAGTAGCTCAATGCCAGATTCCACTTCACAATCTGGAGGCAATCCCGGAAGCTCTTCAGGAAAGACATCCGAGAACTCATTCACAGTTCTGACATCCCCTACAGACAATCCCTTGGCATCCGACATGCTGACGAAAGTAAGATACGCCTTATAACCTTTTTGCACCATCTTCTCTGCCTTTAATGCCGAAATCACATGAGATAAATAATCTCTCCTTTCACCTATCACCATCACTTCCTCATCCTCTGGAGTTCCTAAAGCCATACGCTCAGCAGTGCAATCCAAATTTGCATGATGCTTAACTAACTAGTCCATGCCTAAGATAAGGTCAAACTCGCCGAACGGCAGTTCCATCAAATTCGTCGAACAGCAGTTCCATCAAATTCGCTAGAAATACCACTCCCTGAACTTCTAGAGGCACACCTCTAAACAATTTATTCACTACCACAGATTGTCCTAAAGGGTTAACCACAGTCATTTCTCTAGCAACAATCTCAGATTTAATACCTAGAGTCCCAGACACAGTACAGGCAACATATGAATATGTAGACCTAATATCTATCAAAGCTGTAAAGGGTACATCAAATATAAGAAACGTACTGGTTATGACGTCCGGTGCGTCGCCATCCTCTCGCCGTCTAGCTGTATAAACCAGCCCAGGCTGTCTTGCATCTGTACTACCAGCACCTCTGCCCGGTGCTCCACGACCTTGACCAAATCCATTTCCCTCTCTGGCTAGACCACGACCTCTTGGCGGCTGCTAACCACCTCTCCCAGGCTGTGCAAATCCCTGACCTACCCTCTGCACCCTCGCAAGCTCTTGCGGACAATCCTTTATCAAATGATCCCTAGATCTACATTTAAAACATCTTCCAGTTCTTCTCCAACACTCCCCCGGATGTGTTCTCCCAAGACTGCATATATATAGCATGGCCCGACCTCACAAAGAATGGTATCACAGCTCGAGCTGACCCATCTAACCTAGGCTTCTTTTGGAAACCCCCAGAAGAACCTAACGTCCCAAAACCTTTCTTACTCTTGCCTCTATCCTTATCCCGGTTCTGTCCCTCAGTACGTTTCACTTCTTCGGCGATTTTTGCTTTCTCAACCAGAATGGCAAAATCTCTTTCTCGCTGTGGAGCTATCAGTACTCGCAGCTCATCTTACAGACCGTCCTCGAACCGCACACAACGCTCATAATCGGTTGCGACTATACCCCAAGTGTAACGACTTAAGCGCAGGAACTCCGCCTCATATTCTGCCACAGATTTATTCCCCTAGACCAAGTTCAAAAATCCCTTCCGCTGGGCGTCCACATAACTCGCCCCAACATATTTTCCCTGGAACACTGTCTTAAAGAAGTCCCAGGTGATACGGTCCCCTGAAGTACCTTCCTTCACTGTGAGCCACTACTGGTACGCCTCATCTTGTAGGAGGGACACTGCTCCTTTCAATTTTTCCTCTGCTGTGCAGTCCAGGTCATCCATAATTCATTCAACTGCTTCCAGCCAGTATTCAACTATGTTTGGGGCCACACCAGAAATGCCACTAAAAACCTTAGCCCCGCTAGCCCAGAGTCGCTCAAGAATAGATTTCCGGGCTACCAATCCAGTGCTTGCTCTAGCAACCTGTTCCAACACCCACAGCATCGTTTGGTACAATGCATCACCCCCTCCAGTTCTGTCTTGACTTCTCGCTTCCGCCACCGGTGATGCTGGCACTTCGCCCTCCAGCACATGCCCTGATTCTGAGGATCCAGCCTCAGTACCTCGGCCTCTACGACGGCCGCGTATACCATGTCCACGTTCTCTGGTGCTCATGTTCGCTAGATCGAATTAATCTGATTAAAAATTTTATGAATTAGTGTATAATTCCAATGTTTATTAACAACGTTTTATGCAAAGTAAGTATAGTAGTTGTTTTCGCATATCGAATTTCCTAATGTCTCAGTCTCTACAGTCTTAGCTAACAGTCTCGGTATCACTAACTCTATAGTTTCTTTCCTAAGTCATTTCAACATATATTTAAACAAAATAAAAAGACTTACGAATTTGGTGCCGGAGACTCGGGTGCCACACCTTCAAAGAGACATATATTTTCAAAACCATTTTTCAACCAATTTTTGAAAAATGTTCTTCAAACCTTTCCACGGCCAGTTTTGCAACCCGAGCTCCGATACCATAAAATGTAGCACCCCAAACTAGGCCTAAATGTCACGTCCAGATTTGGCATGTCACATGGAAGGGTTGTTAAAGAAAATTTCGTGTTTGTTAAAATGTTCGTACTTCTTTTTAAAACCTCAAGTTTAGGTGATTGTTTATAAAAACCTGTTTAACTCAACGTCCATTTTAAAAGTTGTGATTAATTTGAAACTGCTTTTATTAGGAGATTTGAGTTTGAATGGTTGGTAAAATCTTGTTTATAACAGAAATCAGCTTCGGTGAATTTCAAACATGTGATATTTTGCTTGATTTTTCGGCGTTTAGAGAGAACCCCAGTGTTTAATCATTAATAGTTTGAATAACCGCTCGTTAATGTTTTGGAAAACCAACAAGTATTAAGGTTTTAGGAAAATCCCCTGTTGAACATTTAATAATAAGCAGAAACCAAGTTAAAAGTTTAAAAAAACCAAATAAAATACCAAAGGCTTTATTACAATCATAAACCCAAATCAAAATAGAAATTTAAAGAAAAGTAAACGGGATTTACTAAAGAAACGACGTATGGCCACCACAGAGTCCACATTGGCTCCCAAACCCTCACTCCAGGGGATTACCTGAAAAAAATTAAAGCAGTGGGGTGAGTCACGAGAACTCAGTGTGTAATTCCCCATTCGGTCATAATTGGGCTTAAGCCCATAAAAGCAGATTGGGCCTTAGCCCATACGAAAATACAAAGGCTCGAAGCCCATACGAAAACAAACTGGGCCTTAGCCCTATTAGCATGATAACACAGATGATACATGCAATGACACCCAGCCCAGCCTAATATTCCATTCGCTACACACCACCTGTATCCAGCTGAACACACCTGTGGCGATTTCTACAATCAACCCTCCATCCGCTACACACCTCGATGGCAATCACACTGCTTATCGCCGAAATTGTGGCAGCGCCACTGAAATATGTAGCAAAGCCACCGAAATACGAAATATATGGCAGGGCCACAAAAATATGTGGCAGAGCCACCGAAATACGTGGCAGAGCCACCAAAATAAACTTCCGCGATCGTCAATATCATATCCTAACCCCATGCAACATATCATGACATAATAATTTAGTGCATGCATGAATATACCAATATAACAGATAAACGGAATACATAGTCATGCTAAACCTACCCAAAAGGGTATAATCATACATTTACTCACCTGGGCCATTTCCACACTCACCCACTAGGGATTCTCATAGTTTACCCAATAAGGTATTTCGGCTTTTGGTTGGCTAACAGAATAATACATAGCAAACGAATAAGCGTGTGAAATTACACACCTGATTACGTGGAGAATTAGACACTCCTGATCGATGTCACCTAAGTCAACACATCACACTATTAGCTTATAGCAAATTAATGGGAGATCAATAATCCACGGCTAACCGTATGATTTACTAACACTTACCCTCACTAGCACTGACGACCACGATTTGTTTATCAGAATCAGATGTCGACTCCCTTCCACAACCCGGCGGGAAATCCCGAATCGCTGACACCTTACACCATTTGAACTTGTGAGCAGAAGCTACGAGTCCACTCCCCTTAGGCTCCCTGACTGATGCCCCCTTAGAACGGCTACCACTCGCCTCTATGAAGAAAGTCTCGATCAGAATATGACAAAACTCTAAGGTCGAAAGCGACAACACACCACACTACTTACCAAGAATAACGACAGTTCTTTGCTAAACCCGAATGTTGGTTACTCCATTCGGACACTAGGTTGAGTCCCTAAATAAAAACATGAGTTAGACCCGATGTTCCAAAACAAAATAGAAAAGAAATGGCTTTTCGGCCTGAATGAATCACGAATTAGGGCATCCATCTATTCCCCCTATTCGGTCATGGCCACTTACCAAGATGCCCTAGATTCGACCACCACTTAACAAGAGCTTCGCCTTTCATGAAGGATCAAACACGATTTAAGGTGAAGAGGGGTATTCAGATTCAACCGTCAACTAGAAAAAAACCGGTATGAGAGGAGATTCGGCAACCAGGGAGATAAAACTTCAAGAACCAATTCGGCAATGGAGAAAATACTAGACAAGAACAAAAAAGGTAGGGGTTTCGGTTTAATGGAGAAAAGTAGAGAAGTAAAGAAGGAGAATTAAGGTTTGGCTATGTGGGAAATTCAATGGTAAGAAATGGGAAAGAGAGATTCGGCTATTGGTAATAGAGGAGACGAAATGTTGAGGAGGTTCGGCTATGGTGACATAAGGGAGAAGAAATGATAAGGGGAAGGTAGTGAAGTGTAGATGAGCAAAGAAGTGCAGAGAAGTTTTGGCTCACTGATGTTTAGGTAACAACCAAATAGTATGAATACCAAATGGGGAAAAGAGGGAGAGAAAACTATCAATTCGACAAGAAGACTTTTAGAAGAAAAAACCCGAAATGCACACACCCTTAAAGGATTCGATTTTGCTACCTAGCTTCAAAATGTTGCATTTCCCCTTGCCAAAGCAACCCATAGCCGAAACTCACCTCCCACAACCCCCATATTCTGCCAACTCCTAACCCCCTTCTCAAAATCCCTTGATTCTTTCCTTAATTCTCTCCTACACTTACTCCCCTCTACTCATTCAAATTAATATGACTGAGTCTCCTACCTCCTTGCAAAGTCCAAGCCGAATACCACCTCTTCTCCATCTTGGGCACAAAATAAAAACCATAATTGGAGCATGTAAGATTCGAACCTCCAACCTCCTTGCACACCCCTTGACGCCACACCACATTGCCACTTGCTCAACTTGTGTTATCAAAACAAAAATAATTATACCCAAATCCTACCTCCACTAGCTCTCCCCCCTTAAGTGCCCAAAAAGTAAAATTTTACCAAGGTCCCAACACGACCCTAGGCCTTCCTAAGACCCTCAAACATGCCTAAATAACCACATAGCAAGCACAACACATGTAATTACCCAAATTTTATAGACCCCCAGATTTAGGATGTTACAATTGAAAAAAAGGTTGAATTCCTTAAATATTGAATTCCAATGGATAAAAAGGTGATTTCCCTGATGAAACTGCAAGTGATACAGAATGGATTTAGCCCGGACAGGTAATCTAAAATGAGCCTCTCGAGTATATGTTTCAATTAGGATTTAGCTTGGACTGGTAATCCGACAAAGCCCTTAGAGTATATGTTATAGCTAGAATTTAGCCTGGACTGGTAATTCTACTGTGTGATATGTGGCTCGAGAGTGTACCTATAAGGTACTACTGGATATGAATTGACGGGTAATGAAACTGTACGCCTTGAGTGTACTACTTGAAATATCCATCGAAAATTCAATGATTCAACAAATAGAATACGTTTATGGCATGATGAGCTCATCTATTCATAATGGTATATTTATGACTAATGTGTTGGTCGAATGTATGTGAATAGGCAAATTGTCAAATAGTTGGAAAGTATGTTTTGTATGGGTAATATATGGAATGAAATGGTAAGCTTAGTTTTTGGTTATACGAGCTTACTAAGCATAATATGCTTACTAGGTTTTATTTTCCCTGTTTTATAGTGCTCAAAGCTCGGGAAGGTTGGAGATTGGTCAGAGTAAATCATCACACTATCAACCTATCGTTTTGGTATAAATGAAAATCTTATTTTATTAATGGCATGTATAAGCTAACGAAACCAAAAGATGTTGTGTAAGTAATGAATGAAACTTAGCCATTAGAATGGCTAATACACTTATGTTTTGATATATGTTATGGTTGAATCAATACATTAACTAAAATGATAAGTATGAACATCTAATGTTGCAAATTATGTAAACGATATAAAGGTAAGTTATTAAACACAAATATATGATGAACATATTAGTTGGATGATAGAAATTGACTCGAATTATACTTGCAATTGGTTGGATTATATTTGTAAATATTGGTGCAGGAATATGGTAAAATTTTAGTGAAAAATGAGGCTAGAAAATGGTCTTATTTTGTCCACGCGGGTAGACACACGGGCGTATGTCTAACACACAGCCTGGGACATGGTGTGTTTTCTGGCCGTGTGTCCCCTGTATTTTAATTTTTAAAAATAGAATGCTCAGAATTGAGAACACGGACAGAGACACAGGCGTGTGTCTCAGCTGTGTGGGTGACATAGTCTTGAACATGGGCGTGTTTCATAACCGTGTGAAACCTGCACCTAATTCTAATTAAATTAATTTACCACAAGGCCTAGCACACGGGCATGTGGCGCAAGTCAGAGAACAACCTAAATTGGACACGGCCTAAGGCACGGGCGTGTCTCGGGCATGTCCCTTAGACCACACGGGCTTGTGAGCCCTGCACCTTAGAAAAATTATGAAATTTTACGAAAAATTACTAGAGGTTCTGAATAAGTCCCGACTCATTTCTAATGTTCGTATTGGGCCTTGTGGGTCCATTGAAGGGACATTTTTAACAATCTCGGTTAATGAATAATGATTTACATGGTTTATTTAAAATTGTTCTGAAAAGTTCCAGTAATGCTCTCTAACCCTGTTCCGGTGATGGATTCGGTTTAGGGGTGTTACATTTATTGGTATTGGAGTTATGGTTTAGTCGATTCTCAGGCTAACGTAGTAAGTATGAGTTTAGCTATACATGCCATTATATAATTGTGATAGTGTGATATCTCCTGACCAATTTTAAATGTATTTTTCATATAGTAAATGTCGTCTGACTGAGCTAAACCTGATCTTAAGGAAGCTGAGAGTGCTGTTCAAGCTTCCGTACAAAGAGCTACATCTAGTAGTAGAAGGCCCGAGTCTAAGGGTCGACATGATGAGGGAAAAGCTGCATTGTTTCAAATGATGAATGAATGGTTTACACAATATATAAGAACAAATCCTATTGTTCAGCAACCTCCCCCACCTCTCCTCAACCAATTCCTGAGACATCACAAGGTACTGAATCAGTTAAAATTGGTAGGGCTCCGGTTGATAAAATTAGAAAATATAGGGCTAAGAAATTAAGAGCTACAATAGATGATGATACAGAAAAGGCTGAGTTTTTACTGGAGAATACTATTCGGGTATTAGATGAATTGTTTTGTTCACCAGCTGATTGTCTGAAATGTACAGTTTCTTTATTGAATGACATAGCCTATTATTGGTGGGAAACTATAACTTCTTTTGTTCTGAAGGAAAACATTACATGGGAGTTCTTCCAAACAGAATTCAAATGGAAATATATAAGTTAAAGATTCTTGGACCAGAAAAGAAAGGAATTTTTAGAACTTAAACAGGGGAATAAGACAGTGTCAGAATATGAACGGGAATTTGTTCGACTGAGTAAATATGCTCAAGAATGGGTTCAAACTGAGGCTGAAATGTGCAAACGATTTGAAGAAGGGCTGAATGAAGATATTAAACTGTTGACTGGTATTCTTGAAATGAGAGAATTCGTAGTTTTGGTTGATCGAGCATTAAAAGCAGAAGAACTTAGCAAAGAAAAGAAACAAGCTGAAAGAGAAACTCAGATTTCTGGTAAAAAACCTATGGGAAAATCCTAATCATCTATTTTGAAGAAATTAAAGAGATATCAGGATCATTTTACTGCATCTACTGGATATTCTAAAAAAGAGCGGGGTTCTCAACGCTCTAACCCGAGATCATCATCCCCACCAGTAACCAGTGTTGTAATGTCAGCAATCCAAAGCCAAAATGTAACTACTGGAATAAGTTTCATTTTGGGGAATGTTGTCTAAAAAGTGGGGCTTGCTATCGATGTGGTTCTTTTGATCAGATTGTCTGGAAAAAGGGGAAAAAGAGGTTGAACAGATTTCAAAGCCAAGTAATACTATCTCTAGAGGTAGACCACCTCGACACCTTGCAAATGTTGGTGATAGCCAAAGTGCCACAAAAGATTCAATAGCTAAATCTGAGGCACGAGCACCGGCGAGAACTTATGCTATACGTGCCAGAGAGGATGCCTCTGCCCCAGACGCCATTACTGGTACATTTTCTTTACTTGGCACTGATATTATTCCTTTAATTGATCCCATTTCCACACACTCATATATATGTACAAAATTAGTAAATGTTAAAAATTAACCGACTGAATTCATTGAATTTGTAGTGGAAGTTTCAAATCCTCTGGGTCAATGTGTGATGGTGGATAAAGTTTGTAAAGACTGTCCATTGGTGGTAAAGGGTAAATTCTTCTCAGCTGATTTAATGTTACTGCCATTTGATGAATTTGATGTAATTTTGGGATTGGATTGCTTAACCCAACATGATGCAGTAGTGAATTGCAAACAGAAATACATTGTGTTGAAATGTCAGAATGGTGAGTTACTCCATGTTGAATCTAAGAGATTAGATGGGTTGTCTAACGTGATTTTAGCAATAACAGCACAGAAATGTATTAGAAAGGGATATAATGCTTATCTTGCTTATGTGTTAGACACAAAGGTAACTGAGTCAAAGATTCAGTCAGTGCTGGTAGTTTGTGAATTTTTAGATGTGTTTCTGGAAGAATTACCTAGTTTGCCACAGGTTAGAGAAGTGGAGTTTTCTATAGGCCTTATTCAAGGAACAACACCAATATCAATAACACCTTATAGAATGGGTCCAGCTAAGTTGAAGGAGTTGAAAGCATAGTTACAAGAATTAATTGACAGAGGCTTTGCTCACAAAGTTTTCCACCTTTGGGTGCACCGGTTTTGTTTGTTAAGAAGAAAGATGGATCTCAAAGGTTATGTACTGATTACATTGATAAACCGTAATATGTACATATTTTAATACCACATTTAGATACTTGTGGATGATTTATCCCTTGAATTGTGGAATTTGATGCTCCTAATCCTTTAATTTCATGTTTTATACTTAAGAGAGCATCAGAGGATGAAAAGAACGAGAAACGGGCCAAAAATGAAGAAAATGGGCTAAAGTTCGAAATTCACATAACCTGGAGAAATCTATACAGTCATGCCTCTTTAGCAGATCCGAGCACGGCCTAGACTCGATTTACATGGGTGTGTCCCTGCCGTGACCTGTTTTAATTCCATTCGGATTAAGATACTTAGGGGAAAAGAAAGACATTATGAAAGCCTTTATAAACACCCTAAGTGTGACCTAAAAAAGGGGCGTTCAGGTAGGCTGAGTAGCCAAGCTGGAGGGGCCTAATTTTGGGACTTACACGAAGACAGTCAGTTGATTCATCTTAAGAAGCCGAAATCATACTTAAGACGGAAGATCTTCCCTTTAATTTCCTTCAAGGGTTTTTCGGGTTTTTCTTATTTTTTTATACTTTCTTCTGAGATGTATTCTTCTATAAACATGAACTAAACCTCTTAAATACCTGAGGGGGATGAAACCTAAGATGGATCTTGTTATTGTTTTCTGAATTATATGATAAATACTTGATTTGTTCTTAATTATGTGTTCTTAATTCTTGTTTTGATATTTCTGGATATTGATTCAAGTATTGATGTGCTTAGGCAGTGGAGGAAAATTCCCTGTTTAAGAGTAGATCTAGTATAGCTAAGCGGAGTTGATCGCACTCCTAGAGATATGACGATGAAAATCTGTCGGATTAGGGTCAAACCTAATATGGGAGTCCATAGATCGAGTTAATGCAATTCTAGGGCTTTTAATTAGAAAGAGATTTCAATTAATCAACCTAGGGTTAGACGTTAGTAGCCTCGAGAGAGGTGTTAAAATAAATTAGGGAATTCTACGAATCAAGTCAAGTGAATAAATCGTCTGGTTCAGAGTTAAATAACAAGTGAAGTCTAGGTGGATTCTTCCTTGGGTATTGTCTTAATCAATTGGTTTTCCCAAAAGTATTTCCCAAATTCATTCTCTATGTCTTAGCATCTTTAGCTTAATAATTAGTTAGTTTTAGATCAAATAACAATTCCCTTAATTTTTAGGCTAAATAATAAAAAGAAAGTAATTACTAGTCTTGGTCCTTGAGGATATGATACTTCCGGTCTTGCCATAGCTATACTTCCAATCGATAGGTGCGCTTGCCTCAATCGTTGCCATAGTTACTTTCTAGGCTCGATCATTCATTATATAAATTTTAAGACTTTCAGACACGATCAAGTTTTTGGCACCTTTGCTGGGGACTAAGATATTAGGAACACTTGATTTTTATTACTTTAGCCAATTGTTTTTATTTTATTTGCAAATTATTTTTTATTTTTATTATTTTTTTCTAATATTTATTTTCCTTTATTTGCTTCTGATAGCTTTTTCTAGTTTATGACTAGAAGGAACCCTTTAGGACCCTTGATTTTTGACAGCGATATAGAAGGTACCGTTCGCAGAAACAGGAGAGAAATAAGGCAAAGCGTACAATACATAGAAGAAGAGTAAAGGAACGAAACTAATACTACCAAAGAGATGGCTGATAATAATCAGCTATCTTCGGTGGTGGTCGAAAATCATGCTCGTACTATGTATGATTATGCTAAACCTAATTTAATAGGAACTGAGCCAAGTATTGTTAGACCTGCTATTGCTGCAAATAATTTTGAACTGAAACCTAACACAATTCAGATGATACAGCAATTTGTTCAGTTTGATAGTTTGCAGGATGAAGATCTAAATAATCACTTGGCGAATTTCCTAGAATTTTACGATACTTTCAAAATAAATGGCGTTTCTGATGATGCCATCTGTCTTCGGTTGTTTCCCTTTTCGTTGAGGAACAAAGCTAAATAGTGGTTGAACTCGTTACCACGAAGATTAATCACCACATGGGAACAAATGCCGAAAAATTTTTGTTAAAATATTTTCCATCGGTTAAAACGGCTAAGTTGAGGAATGATATCTCTTCTTTTGTGTAGATGGATATAGAGACACTTTACGATGCATGGGAGAGATACAAGGAACTATTGAGAAGGTGCCCACACCATGGGTTACCATTGTGGCTACAAGTCCAAACCTTTTACAATAGTGTAAACCCCTCAACTAGGCAGTTGATTAATTTAGCCACCGGCAGAACCTTGAATAAGAAAACACCTGAGGCTGCCTACGAATTCATTGAAGAGATGTCACTAAATAGCTATCAGTGGCAAGTCACGAGGACAAGGCCAATAAAAGCCACCAGTGTTTTCAACCTCGACGCAGTAACCATGCTATCAAATCAGGTAGAGATTTTAAATAAGAAAATTGATGGTTTAAGTGGTTCTTTGCAGGTACATCTAGTTATGTAGTGCGATACAAATGGAGGAGGGATGAACAACATAGAATACCTACCTTACAACCCGAACACTGAAAACGAGCAAGGTCACTATATGGGTAACAATTTTAGACCTCATAATAACCCTTATAGTAACACTTACAATATAGGTTGGAGGAACCATCCCAACTTTTCACAGGGAGGTCAAGGAAATCAGAGACAACAACCCCTCCCAGGCTTCCAACAGTAACCCTACCCATAAAAAAAGAAGCCGAACCTTGAGGAGATGCTAACAAAATTTATAACGGTGTCAAAGACCCGTTTCCAAAACACCAAGACAGCACTCAAAAATTAACAAGTATTGATTCAAGGGATCGAGAAACAATTAGGGCAACTTGCTAAGCAGTTCTAGGAACAATCAGAAGGAAGCCTGCCAAGCAACATTGAAACTAACCCGAAAGAGCAACTTCAAGCAATAACCGCTCATGATAGTGAAGGGGTAGATGAAACTAAAGTAAACCAAGAGAATATGGCAGAGGAAGGTAAGGTTGAAGTAAGTCATGATAAGCCAAAATCGATAATTAAAGAGTACCAACCTCGTGTGCCATACCCCAATGCGATGAAGAATGACAACACAAATGAACAATTTGGTAAATTTCTTAAACTTTTAAAGAAATTACATATTAACTTACCATTTCTTGAAGCTCTTTCGCAAATGCCAGATTCAGGGAAGTTTTTAAAAGAGCTTTTGACAAACAAACGGAAGTTAGACGAAGAGTCACATGTGGAACTAAACGCAGTGTGCTCAGCAATTCTACAAAATAAACTACCACGAAAATTAAAAGATTCAGGGAGTTTTACAATTCCATGCTTAATTTGTTTTTACAATTCCATGCTTAATTGGTAGTTTATCTGTTGATAATGCTTTAGCTGATTTAGGGGCAAGCATCAATGTTATGCCTTATAAAATGTTTAAACAGCTAGGTCTAGGGAAACCCATACAAACTAGAATGAGCATTCAATTAGTTGATAAAACTATTAGAATTCCTATGGGTATAATTGAAGATGTTCTAGTAAAAATTGATAAATTTGTATTCCCAGTACACTTTGTCGTTTTATACATGGATGAGGACAACAATGTTCTTTTAATTTTAGGAAGACCCTTTTTAGCAACTGCCAGACCTAAAATTGATGTTGGTACAGGCGAATACTTCGTGTAGGTGACGAAACAATTACTTTTCAAGCTCTTGACTCGGCTAGGAAATCGAGTAATCAAGGTGAAAACATCAACTCTACTAATGACCATTCGGTTCAACTTTCTTTTTAGGAAGCACCATGAAATTACACAACTGAGCCAGATCCTAGACCTTGTGCCAAAAAAGAAATAACTCACGAGGAGCGAAGGCTTCAGATTGATGAACTAGACGAGTAGGAGACAAATTTCAAGGAGAAACTAGGAATACACAAAACAGAACCAACGCCATTTCATGGGACAAACAAATTTAAGATCGGAGATGAGGTATTGTGAATAAAATAGACCATCAGATCGCCACTTCAGAGCTTGATACAAACTATAAACTATAAACTAACCAAAGTTCGGGTTTCTCTACCCACACGGCCTTACACACGGACGTGGCCTTAGCCGTGTGGACACCACAGATTTCTGTACCAGCGTAGCAAGGATAGTACCAAACAGGACAAAAAATATCTCCAAGACACGGGCTCCAACCAAACACCACGGCCGTGCGATACAGCCGTGGTCGACACTGTTTTATCAAACATGGGCGTGGTGACCATGCACAGGCGAGGCAGAAATGAACAAAGCACAACACAGCCATGCGATACGACCATGTGATCCAACACACCCAAGGTACACGGGCGTGGGAAATCATCAGACCCCTATTTCTATATAAACCCCCTTTTCTACTCACTTCTTTCCTCTCAACCCTAGCCACCATAATTTCTCTTCACCATCCTTACTAATATCACTCAATGCCCAAAGGCAAGGCTGACGAAACCATTCCCATGTCGAAGAAGTGAAAGGACCATAGCACAGTCTCCCCGTACGAGACCGAATTACATAAGTTCATGCCGACCGCTTCATTAATTCGCCGAGCCAAGGACATTTGAGTCCATTTAGTTTTTATTTTTCTTTTCCCTTCTCCTTTATTTTCCTTATTTTTATTTCTCTTGTGCTTAATTTAGTATATTTTATTTTAGGATCTTGATTTTAGGTTCTAAATGTTTCTTGGGAATCACCACACCACGCCCTTGGAAATCACACCCACCTCGCGAACCATCAATGATAAGGAGTTTTCAGTCCATTAATCTTTTCTTTTAGTTTTATTTCACTTTTTACACTCTTTCTTTTTATTTTTATTTTCTTTAAATATATAATTAGTATATTCTAAATTATTCTTATTTTTTCTGGCTAATTCTTCACGAGCTTCCTAATTTCTTCATCTAGCGCAGAGATTGCTGGCGGCCACCATACCACCACCAAAGACGCCTCCTCCAACTTATCTTTCACCTCTGAATCAAATTTCTACACTCCCAACTCATGGAATCCATCCAAAATTCAGGAAGTTTCACTTCTCCCTATCTCTTATGATTTCATATAAATCTTTGTACATTGAGGGTAATGTACATCTTAAGTGTGGGGGTGAATTTTATTTTGAAAAGGTTTCTATCTTTTTACATTATTCTCAAATCCCTGAATTTTTTCTTGACCTTAAGTAATTTTCTCATATTACTATTAGAATAAAATTTCCTTTGATTCATGATTTTTATTGATATGTTTTGGCTTAAACCATTGATAATTGTGCAGTGATTATTTAAACTTTAGGAGACTAGAGAATCAAGCATGATGGGTCTATTTTCAAAAATTAAAATTTTGTTAGGTTGTCTACCTGAATCTCATTATTACCTTGAAGTTTGAAATTTACAAAAGTTGATATCAAAAACCCATAATTTTTTGTGAGATTTGAGCCTTTTAGAACATACATTCTTTTCTTGCTCACTTTATTGATTATGAGTGTGTCAACATTGATTTGTTATTCTAGAACTTGCTTCGATTATACATGTCAAGACCACATCATTGATTTGATATACAGAGATGATAAAGGCACTTAGGATTTAACCCACTTACTCCATTAAAAGCCTACCCTCACAATTAACCCCTAGTGAACCCTTTTGATCTTAACAAACCATTGATTGACTCACCCACTAATATTAACTCACCATTTCTTTTGACTACCCCTATATCGAGATTTGATTTAATTAGTTGCCTAACTACATTCTTTATTTCAATTGTTAAAATCTATCTATTTGATTTGTTCTTAAAAAAAATCGAAGTATATTCATTATTAGTTCTATATTAATTGAGGTTATATGTTTAAATTCCACATCTTGAGAAGAAGCCTGTGTTATGAAATTTTAATTGATCTAATTATTCGAGTCTTAGTTCATCTTACTAGTTAGGTAATTTGTCAATTCAATCTCGATTTTAACCCTTTAATTCAGCTTTTATCCACACCTTTAATCAAAGCCCCATTATAACGCTTAAAAGACCTTTTGATTTGTGTATCATTTCATTTTATATTGGTGGAGATTTGATTTTCATACAAGTCTATGGGATTAACTTTTCATGTTCGACTCTTGAGTGCTTAATTTTGAACCTTAAACACTTTGAGTGCTTTGAGTGAATCTTTAGTGAGGATGTCAACCCTTGTCAATTTTGAATTAAAGGTAATTAGTTAGGTAAGGGGAAACACCTATGTCTTCGAACTTTAAAACCTATGACTTTGATTGCTTGAATATTTAGAACCCTTTTGGTTAAATTATCAATGTATGAATTACCTTTGAAATATGATAAAACACTATTGATGAATATTATGAATTGAGGAAGTTCATTTTAATTGTTAGTTGAGAATTTTGCTTGAGGACAAGCAAATGCTTAAGTGTGGGGGTATTTGATAAGCCGTAATATGTACATATTTTAATCCCACATTTAGCATACTTGTGGATGATTTATCCCCTAAATAGTGGAAATTGATGCTCCTAATCCTTTTATTTCATGTTTTATACTTAGGAGAGCATTGGAGGATGAAAAGAACAAAAAACGGGCCAAAAACGGAGAAAATGGGCTAAAGTAAAAAATTCACACAGCCTGGAGAAATCCACACGGCTGTGCCTCTTTAGCAGATCTGAACACGGCTTAGACTCAATTTACACGGGCGTATCCCTGCCATGAACTATTTTAATTCCATTTGGATTAGGATACTTAGGGGCAAAGAAAGACATTACGACAGCCTATATAAACACCCTAAGTGTGACCTAAAAGAGGGGCGTTCAGGGAGGCCGAGGAGCTAAGCTGGAAAGGCTGAATTGTGGGATTTACTCTAAGGCAGTCAGTTGATTCATCTCAAGAAGTCGGAATCATACTCAAGACGGAAGATCTTCCCTTTAATTTCCTTCCGGGGGTTTTAGGGTTTTTCTTATGTTTTGTTTTATACTTTCTTCTGATATGTATTCTTTTATAAACATGAACTAAACCCCTCAAATACCTGAGGGGGATGAAACCTAAGACAGATCTTGTTATTGTTTTCTAAACTATATGATAAATACTTGATTTGTTCTTAAGTATGTGTTCTTAATTCTTGCTTTGATATTTCAGGATATTGATTCAAGTATTGATGTACTTAGGCAGTAGAGGAAAATTCCCTGTTTAAGAGTAGATCTAGCGTAGTTAAGCGGAGTTGATTGCACTTCTAGAGATAGGACGACGAAAATCTGTCGGATTAGGGTCAAACCTAATATGGGAGTCCATAAATCGAGTTAATGCAATTCTAGGGGTTTTAATTAGAAAGATATTTCAATTAATCAACCTAGGGTTAGACGTTAGTAGCCTCGAGAGAGGTATTAATATAAATTAGGGAATCCTACTGATCAAGTCAAGTGAATAAATCGTCTGGTTCAGAGTTAAATAACAAGTGAAGTCTAGGTGGATTCTTCCTTCGGTATTGTCTTAATCAATTGGTTTTCCCAAAAGTATTTTCCCAAATTCATTCTCTGTGTCTTAGCATCTTTAGCTTAGTAATTAGTTAATTTTAGATTAAATAAAAATTCTTTTAATTTTTAGGCTATATAATAAAAAGATAGTAATTACTAGTAGTCTTGGTCCTTGAGGATAAAATACTTCTGGTCTTGCCATAGCTATACTTCCAATCGATAGGTGCGCTTGCCTCATTCATTATCATAGTTAGTTTCTAGGCTCGATCGTTCATTATATAACATGCAGCTAAATAAAGTTACAATAAAGAATAAGTACTCGTTGCCTGGAATAGAAGACTTATTTGATCAGTTAAAAGGGGCTATTGTATTTTCAAAAATTGATCTTCACTCGGGTTATTATCAATTACAAGTAAAGGACTCAGATGTTCCAAAAATAGCATTTAGAACCAAGTATGGCCACTATGAGTTTTTAGTGATGCCATTTGGGCTGACTAATACACCAGCAGTGTTTATGGATCTGATGAATAGAATTTTCAGACCATACTTAGACAGGTTTGTGGTGGTATGCACTGATGATATTTTAGTCTATTCCTGAGATATTATCGTATATTTGTTAAAGGTTTTTCAATGATAGCCTCTCCGATAACTCGACTGTTGCAGAAAGATATGAAGTTCGAGTGGAATGATAAATGTCAATAAAGTTTTGACAGGTTAAAAGCTTTATTAACTGAAGCACATGTGTTGGTACAGCCTGAATCGAGTAAGGAATTTGCGATTTATAGTGATGCATCTTTAAATGGTTTAGGTTATGTTTTGATGCAAGAAGGTAAAGTAATTGCCTATGCTTCAAGACAACTAAAACCACATGAAAAGAATTATCAGATACATGATCTTGAATTAGCAGCTATTGTATTTGCATTAAAAATATGGCGACATTATTTATTTGGTGAAAAATGTCATATCTTCACTAATCACAAAAGTCTGAAGTATTTGATGACACAAAAAAACTTGAACTTGAGAAAGCGCAGGTGGCTTGAATTGTTAAAAGATTATGATCTTGTGATTGATTATCATCCAGGTAAAGCCAATGTAGTTGCTGATGCTTTGAGCAGGAAATCTTTAGTTTCTTACGAGCAATGAATATTCAGTTGTCTATTTCTGATGATGGTTCTATTATGGCTGAGTTGAAAGTTAGACCAGCATTTCTGCAACAAGTTTTTGAAGCACAGAAAAATGATGTTGAGTTACAGGCAAAACAGGAACAATGTGAATTGAATCCTGATTCGGAGTTTCAGAGATAGATTCTGTGTGCCGAAGAATTTAGAACTGGTACAAAAGATTTTATATGAAGCTCACAAAGGTACAATGTTTCTTTAACCCGGTAGTAATAAAATGTACAATGATATAAAAAAGATGTATTGGTGGCCAGGGATGAAAAGAGATATTTCTGAATTTGTATCCAAATACTTGATATGTAAGCAAGTGAAACCTAAGCATCAGGTGCCTTCGGTGTTGTTATAGCCAGTTGTTATACGCGAGTGGAAATGGGAAAAAATTACAATGGATTTTGTATCGAGATTACTCTCAGGAAGAAAGATGCTATTTGGGTGATTGTTGACCGGTTAACAAAGTCTGCACACTTTATACCAGTACGTATGGATTTTTCTTTAGATAAATTGGCTAAATTATATGTCTCTGGGATTGTTAGATTACAAGGGATGCTAGTTTCTATTATTTCTGATAAAGGTCCGCGGTTTACATCCCGATTTTGGAATAAATTACAAGAAGCATTGGGTACACGGTTGCATTTCAGTACTGCATTTCATCCTCGGATAGATGGCCTGTCTGAACGTGTTATACAGATTTTGGAGGATATGTTATGGTGTTGTGTACTTGAATTTGAAGGTAATCGGGAAAAATATTTACCTTTGATTGAATTTGCTTATAACAACAGTTATCAAACCAGTATTAAAATGGCACCGTATGAAGCTCTGTATGGTCAAAAATGTAGAACGCCGTTGTATTAGACAGAGCTTAGTGAAAAGAAGATTCTTGGAGTTGTTCTAATTCGGGAAACAGAGGAAAAGGTAAAGGTGATTCGAGATAGTTTGAAAGTAGCCTCTTATAGACAAAAGTATTATGCCGACCTTAAAAGAAAAGAAATAGAATTTGAAGTTGGTGATAAGGTATTTTTAAAAGTGCCACCTTGGAAGAAAGTTCTTCAATTTGGATGGAAAGGAAAATTGAGTCCAAGATTTATCGGGCCCTATGAAATTATTGAAAGAATTGGACCGGTTGCATATCGATTGGCATTACCACCACAGCTTGATAAAGTCCATAATATTTTTCATGTATCAATGTTATGACAGTATCGATCAGATCCTCCACGTGTTATGTCTCCGACATAAGTGGAGATTCAACCTGATATGACATATACTGAAGAACCGATCAAGATTTTGGCACTGGAAACAAAAGAGTTGAGAAATAAAAATGTGGCATTTGTAAAAGTTCTTTGGCAAAAACATGGAATTGAAGAAGCTACTTGGGAGCCGGAGGATACCATGAGAAAGCAATACCCTAACCTCTTTATTGGTAAGATTTTCTAGGACGAAAATCCTTAAGGGGGAAAGTTGCAACAACCCAATTTCAGTGAAGTCGGAATATTATGAAATGATTAGTAATGTCATAGAATGATTGCATGAGAATTTTGATAAGAAAATTTTATCAATTAGGTGCCTAATTGTAGTAAGGACTAAATTGCAAAAAAATGTTAAATTTGAGTTCTAGTAACTATAAGGATAAAATAGCTATGGGATTCAAAACTTGAGGTCCTTAATTGGTAATTAGACCATTAATGAAAAATATGTAGCTATTTTTGGTGAATTATCCATGGAAAAATTGGAAAAAGCTAAGGACTAAATTGGAAATGAATAAAATTAATGTTGATAAATTAATTAAATAGAAATATCATCATTTTATATTATCTGCTTCAATTAAAAATCCATGGAAACCCTAGGAGAGAGAAAACAAGCTTTCCAAGCATAAATTGGTAAGTTCCTATGTCCTGTTTTTAGTAATTTTTATATTTTTTAAATCGGGAAAGCTTAATTTCTCTATTTGGGGGGTTAATTTGAATAGATATCAAAGTATAGAAAATTTTCAATGGATGAATATGCTGAAATTTAAAATTTTATGGTAGAAAATGAAATGTTGTTGATAGATAAACAACTTTTACAAAGGGAAATTTGATGGAAATTGATTTAGGGACTAAATTGAAAAAAATGGTAAAACTCATGAAAAATTCTAAAATTTTTAAAATACATGTGTTGTAAGAGTAATATTAAAATTTTGGTTAGTCTTGGAATAAGGATTAAATGACATGAATTTCAATTTTTTAAACTAGGGACGATATTGGAATTAAATAAAAGTTAGGGGCAAAATGGTACTTTTGCCTAGATTGTAAATTGAGTTCAATAGAATATGAAATGGATTGAATTGATGAAAAAATTCATTTATATAGATCCAAAAATACCAAAAAAAGAGCTAGATCGAGGAAAGTAAAAGATTCCGGATTTGTAACACCCCAAACCCGGCCTAGACGTTATGGTTGTATCTGGCAATGTCACACGACAGTGTTTTTGAAACCTCGTTGTTACGATGAAAACATTCCATGTTATTATCTTTAGTAAACCTTTTTTAGAACTTAGGAAGTCATCTTTATTCATTTAAAACAGTCTAGGTGATCATTCGTTTTGAAATTACTTTAACTTTTTGAAAATCGAATTTCCTACGATCATCAGGTATAAATCCATAAAGTAAAATAAAAAAAAAACAAAATTTAAAACAAAAGTCCTAGAGGGTCCTTAAATTACAACCCAAATAATCAATAATAATCAAATCATAAATTGTAAATTAAAAACCATGAAATCTAAAAATTATTGTGGTCACCGCTAAGTCCTTCGTCGCACCAATCTGTCTAAGTCTGAGAATTACCTGTGCACATTAAAAAAAGGGTGAGTTTACGTAAACTCATTGTGTAATCCCGCAGAAACAAACAAACAATCAGTATTCACAGTGCACAGTTGAACAGTCTTGGGCCTAAGCCCTTTTCAGTACCAATGACAGTTTGGGCATTAGCCCATCACAGTATCAGTAGCAGTAACAATTATGCAGTAGCAAAATCCTACCCTACCAGCCTTTACACACCATCTTCGTCCAACCCTACACTCCATGTGGGGATATAATCAACCCACCCATCCCTAAACTCCAAGTAATACCAAATGCGGCACAGTATAGTAGTTTGCAACAGAGCTGCCAGTAAATTAGGCTTAAAGCCTTTCAGTACACTTCGTCCGAATAACAACCCCCAACCCAATGCAATGCAACACACAATGGATGACATGCTATTATGCTTTTTCAGTACATATATTTAGTTCAGATATTAACATGCCTAGTACAAATATCATTCAGTCAAATTCACACATTTAGGGGTCTAAGTAGCGCTTACCGACCCTACAGTAGGTTCACAGTTGACTTGGGCGACCCGTGCAACCTTAAAAACATTTCAGTAAAAATGGGCCCACACACATGATCTGCTCGTGTGGGCCTACACACCCATGTGATCTGCCCTTGTGGGCCCGCAGGCTCGTGTGGCCCACTCGGCCCAAATTGGCCTTGGTCGTGTGATCCATTTTTAAAGTAACCCATGCTAGCTCAATACTCATATATGTTTTCACTATTTACTTATATGTCCATTCAAAGCTCTCTACTTGAGTCGTTATCACTAAATTATTTATATCTTGAGCTACAGAATTCCAAATTAAGATCTGTTTGATGTTTTTGAAACTAGACTCAAATAAATTTCTACCATAAAATTTTCAGAATTTATAGTTTAGCAAATAAGTACAGTAAAATCTTTAAATTTATCCCTACTCTGCTGTTTGACATCCTTTCCTTACTAAAAATTGTTTATCTCTTTCTGTTTGTTTCTCTTGAAAATAGACTCATTAAGGATTTAAAAATATAAATTTAAGCCCCTAATTATTTTTTTAAAATTTTTGATGATTTTCCTAAGTCAGAACAGGGGAACCCAAAATCATTCTGATCTTGTCTCACAAAATTTATTATATCTCATGATTTACAAGTCCATTGCTTACACTGTTTCTTCCATGAAAAACTAGACTCAATAAAATTTAATTCATATTTTATTCAACCTTTAACTCAATTCCCACTATTTTTGATGATTTTTAAAGTTAAACTATTGCTGCTGTCCAAAACTATTTTAGTGCAAAATGTTGATTTCCAAGTTTATGACACCCTTATTTCCTTTCTCTACAATTTTTCACATCATTTTCTCTTATTTCTCGATAGCAAGCAATTTCGACTTTTCGCTGAATCCTATTTTCTGCATTTTTGGTACACACCTGGTATCATTTCTGATGTGTAAGCACTCATAAGCCTCTAGAACCTAAAAATCGACCAACATATCTCCAGATTAATCACTTAATTCATTTTTAATCAACCAATTTCGGAAGGAACTTGACTAAAAACCTAAGAAAACCCTTACCTCGCTTGAGTAACCACGACTTCGCACAATCACAGCGTCGATTCAAAACCACTAGCCCCTTGATTAACTTCTAAACACCAGAAAGGAAGCCCCCGTTTAGAGATTAACCAAGAACGATTAACAATAGAAAAAACTGTTACTTACCAAACACACGCAACCGACAATGAACAACTGAATCAATTGGAAAAAAAAAAAGAGAAAGAAACGGAAGTGTAACATCCCATATCTGAGTCCGAAACTAGGGCTAGATACGAGACATTACCATGTTTGACTTTGCTTGAACATATACTAACGGGCTATAAAATTTCATTTCAATTTAGAACTTTCTTTTCCTTGTCATAACATACATCTCATGGGCCTACGAGGCCTTAAACTTATATCCGGAAGGTTTCGGAGTTCAACCAGAAACTTTTATGCTCTTTGAAAATTTTTGCCTGAACAAGGGTCACACCCCCGTGTGACTTAGGACACACCTATGTTAGGCAGGCTGTGTGATCTCACACGCCCATATCCCTAGCCCGTGTAGAATTTATTTATATATCAAACCTATAGAGGTTTTCACACGGCCGAACACACGCCCATGTCAATGGCTCGTGTCCTTTACACGGCCTAGACAAGCTCGTGTCTTCACCCGTGTGGAAAAACTAGGGGTATTCCGTTTATGACGTCAGCAACCCCATATGGGACACACAGGCCTAGGCACACACCCATGTGGCTAGCCCGTGGTCGACACTGACTTAGAACACTAACATGTAGGGGACACACGACCTATTAACACACTCATATGGGTTGACCATGTATCACACATGGCCTAGACACACGCCCATGTGTCTACTCGTGTGGACACTTAAAGGCTTTTTTCCATGTCAATTGCCACCTTGAAATCAAGATCATTCATATACCCAATCCAACTACTTAAATACTTCATCAAAACATGACAATAATGCATAACTCATCATTAATTGATGTATAAACGTAGTAAATATTGGCCAATCTCTTTAACCATATACAAAAAGAATAATAACCTTAATAGCCAACACTTTGGCACCTCATAAGATTTATAACAGGATGAAATTATTCCCATACATGCCATATTTGATAAAAACAACTTGGCTATACCAAAATAGTGATTGATAGTGTGCTCCGAGCTCCGGCATCAATTATCCATGAACTAGCTTGGCGAAACTACAAGGAATATATAAATGAAAGAAGTAAGCATATAGCTTAGTAAGTTTGCATGAAATTCATATAGCAATTATATTTGCTCAATATAACTCATCTATCATGAAACAAAAACAACGTAAGTCTCAAGTGCTTTGGCTTCTTTCTCATACTTATCCTTACTCATCACATGTTACAAAATAATTTCATACTTGAATTATAATCATAGTACCTGTATCACTTGATCACATAGATTAGTACATTTTTGCTGATGCAAAAATAAACTTAATCTTCATCTTCCTTAACATGAATAATACTCTTTATCAACTTTGAATAACTTAGCTTATTATTATCTTTACTCGCTTAGCTTTCTTGTTACCTCTTTTATGCTTGGCTCTTTTGCCCGATGAATTTCCCGGAATAACTGAGGTTACTCAATCTCATCCAACATGTATCTAGATGCCAATGCCATGTCCCAGACATGGTCTTACATGGGATCGCCTCATGATGCCAATGCCATATCCCAGATATGGACTTACATGGGATCTCTTAATTCGATGTCGATGCCATGTCCCGAACATGGTCTTACACGAGACCTTCCTTATATGTTTCTTTTGGAAACATACCATTGCCATGTCTTGACATGGACTTACATGACATCTTTGCCTTATGAATTCACCAATGCCAAGCCTTGGCTTGGACTTACATGAGACTTTTACCTCATGATAACTTTTCAATGCCATGACTTGTCATAGACTTACATGACATCCTTACCTTATGCCGATGCCATGTCTTGACATGGTCTTACACGGGCTTTCCTTGTCTCATGTTGTGATATTAGTATCCTCATTATTCCGAGACTTCAACCGGGACTTTCTCATACATATTCTCATTTACTTTTCTCATCACAATATCAATAATTTGACTTCATAGAAATAATGTACATTATGCGACATAATAAGTAATTGAATAAAAATACATGTAAAGCCTTAATTCATGCAAACTTACCTCGATATTCAAAATGTATGTAGAGGTGTAAGTTAGTCCTCAACTTTGTTCTTGCCTCGGTTTCGATCCGGGCTTCGTATTTCTTGATCTATAATAACAATTTAACTTGTTAAATTCACACATTGACCACATCAAATCATAATTCACATTTTGGGAAAAATTACAATTTATCCCCTAGACTTTGGAAAAATTACTATTTTGCCCTTATACTTTAGAAAAATGACCATTTTGCCCCTAGGCTCGGAAATTAATTCTAATCGTATTTCTACCTTCAACAAGCCTAGGTGAGCATTTAATACTCTCATGGCTAACATCAAAAATCAACATTTTACATACTTACTACAATTTTGTAACCTTTTCATCAAGGTCCAATTAGGTGTTTTCAAGACAACAACTTTCACAAAAGTTGTTCATCTAACAACCAAGGCTAAATTTCTTCCATAAAAATGCAGCAAATAAAAATGATAGATCTCATGAAAAAACTCTAAACTTTTCACTATATTGCACATTAGTCCCCTCATTTGAAAGCTTAAGCTCTAGGGGTCTCAAAAGTACAATTATCACCAAGAAAAATCTTCAAAATCCCTTACTAGAATGGAGGAGAGCTTGCTAAAAATTTTGAGCTTTCAAACCCATATTTTGCTTGCAAATTTTGGTGGAAGAGTGAAGAAGAAATGATGACATCTTTTCTTTCCTTATTTTATTAATTTTAGTCAAATTAGTCAGTAACTATCAACCACTTTGACCAATTTTGTCCATCTATGTCTCCCATGGCCGGCCACTAATATATTGGGGATCTAATTGCCTTTTAAAGACCTCCAATAATCAATCTATGACTATTTGGTTCCATTAGCTTACAAAATGGAACTTTCGCACTTTATGCAATTTAGTCTTTTTTCGCGATTAAGCAAGAAACCGCTAAAATTGAAGTACCAAAATTTTCATGTACTTCTGGAATCATGCTCTAACACATAAAATAACATGAAACAAAATTTCTTTAACTTCGGATTAGTGATCTCGAGATTATTATTTCGACTATCCCCTAAAATGGGCTATTACAGGAAGGGGAAAATAATGGAAATTTCTGCAGCAACTAGAGGAAAGAATCGGCAGAGGAGGGAAAAGAAGAAGAAGAAGAAAACATCAAAAAAAGTTTGGAGAATTGGAGAGAAAATCGAAACTCTACTCTTTTTTTTTGCAAAAAAAAAAAGATAATCAGATTATTTTTTGATAACCTCTCCCCAATTATCTCCTAAAATCACTCCCTATTAACCCACTAAAACACAACTACTTAGAATTTTGCCTCAATACAACTCTTAGCCGAAATTGGACCAAAAATACTGTCTCCACGCCATTATAGAGAATTGAACACAGGACCTCCAACACTTCAACACTCCACTTAACCACCATACTAGCTGGCCCATTTTGATATAAACTTACCAACAACTAAACTTAAGCCCTTTGCACAAGGTTAAGGCTTTATTTATAAAAATACCAAAATTTGCCCTAGTAAGGCTTGAACTCAGGACCTCTCACACACACCCAGAACACATAACCATTGAAGCAGATAGACATTGTGTGTCACACAGACACAAAATCAAAAATTAAATGGGGCGTTACAATTCTATCCTCCTAAAACAAAACTTCGTCCTCGAAATTTACCCTGTCAGAACAGATGAAGATATTGCTGACACATCATATCCTCAGGCTCCTACATAGCCTTCTCAGTGCTATGATTACGCCAAAGAACCTTAACCAGTGGAATAGATTTCCTCCTCGATACTTTTACATCACGATCTAGAATTTGAACCGACTCCTCCTTAAAGGTCAAGTCTGGCCTAACCTCAATCTCTTCAATGGAAACAATATGAGTAGGATCAGAGTGGTAGCGCCTCAACATCGAGACGTGGAACACGTCATGGATACTATCCAACTCTTGAGGTAGCTCCAACTGATAAACGACTGGTCCCACTCGCTTTAAAATACGGTAAGGTCCAATAAACCTAGGGCTCAACTTGCCCTTACGACCAAACCTCAGTACCTTCTTCCATGGTGAGACCTTAAGAAATACAAAGTTCCCCATCGAATACTCAATCTCTCGTCGCTTCAGGTCCGCATAGGATTTCTGTCTATCAGAAGTCGCTTTCAGTCGATCCTGAATCAGTCTAACCTTATCCTCTATCTCAAAAACCAACTCAGGACCCAGAACACGTCACTCACCCAACTCAGTCCAACATAAAGGAGTGCGACACTTACGACCATACAGTGCCTCGTAAGGTGCCATTTGGATGCTAGACTGGAAACTGTTATTATAGGCGAACTCCGCTAGCGGTAGATAATCCTTCCAACTGCCTCGGAAATCAATAGCATAACTCCTGAATCTGAGCCTTAAGCTCCATAAGCTCCTTCGGTGCCATTCGATAGGGAGCGATGGACACCGGAGCTGTACTTGGAAGTAGATAGAAACACGAAAATTTACGTGTTTTTACATGCCCCTTTTAACTTAAAATCATGCTATTTCGGTTAAATTCTTGTCGAAAAATAATAAAATATTGTAAAATAATTAAATTGTGTTAAAAATATGAAAATGATGAATTTTAATTAATTTTGATTAACTTTAACTATTTTCGATAGATTTACACAAAGGGCGAAAATTGGCTTGTCAGATACTGCTGAAAGAATAAAACTGAGAAGCAATTTGAAGTATCGAGGAAGATTTATTTCCAGCCTAAGATGGTCCAAAAATGTTTCTTAATTCAGAATATAATTAATTTTAATTTATTCCCAATTTAATTTGGGCTAAATAAATTATTATTAATTAATTATGGAAAAAAAAAAGGGTCCAATTGAACCGCACTAGTTGAGCCGAATTTGTGAATCGAACCAGCCACCAATTGGGCTTCCCAGAACCGTCCATATGCTGAGCCAAATCCGCATTTTAGCTAACTAAATAAGCTTGCAAAGAATCCCTTGAATAACTTTCAACCTTGCATTCAAACCCCTCCAATAAATGTGGCTTTATGGATTTGCCCCAAACTATTTTTAGCAAAGCTGAATCTCTCAACTTTTCCATGTGTGTGGCCGGCCAAGGGGGGTCTCTTTGGCTGATGGAATTTGCTATTTTTAGCAGCCACAATCAGCTATGAAAGCCACCCCTTGCTGATCATTCAACTTATCCCTCACACTCTCATTCTCTCTTCTTCTCTCTCACTTTCTCTCAACTTTCCCTTTCCATTTCCCCTTTTGTTCAAGTGCCAATTTCTTCTCTTGGGAAAGAGGTCCTTATCAGCCATTGTTGAGAAGCAATTAAAGTATTCATAAGCCACCTTGATAGCCGAGGACAATGGAGAACGAAGAACGGAGCAATCAGTCAAGCCACGGAGAAACACCAGATTTGCTTATTGTTCCCTATCTCTTTAAATTTTTTTGTTGTTTTGACAACCATGTTTATGAATACTTATTCTATTGAAATGGTTATTTTAATCAATTTAGCTTGAATTTAATCCATGTTGGGTTGATTATATTTTGCTGCTTCAATTATCGAATTGTGTTTGTGCTGTTATAGGCCTCGGTAATATGCTTGATTAAGTAAAATAATGCCTAAGTTATTCTTGCAAGATTAATTGTTAGATAACTAATGAATTAATTATTAAATCGTATTAAAATTGTAATTAATTGATACAATACTTAATCAGTGCATGTTTATTCTTCTAAGGTAGATGAAGTTTAAATTAGCATTGTATTTGGCAATACATATGCCTTGCATAACTTGCAAGATTATTGTGATTAAACTGTTTCAAGGTAGAAATACTCTGTTACCTCACTTGAGCTTTTATATGCTTGTGAAGATTGATTAATCTCTTGGATTGACATTGAAAAATGTTCAAGAGATTGATTTATTTAAAAAGTATGTATGTTCATAAGTTAGCAATTACCGAGTTACCGTGAATTTATTCGTAACAACATGAACATGAGTTCAATAATTCTAAGTTAAGAAATGTAATTAATCTAACACAATTATGTCATCTTGATTAAAATCATCTTTTGAAATCATGCATTGGAACTTCTATTTTCTATTTATTTATTTTACTTAGTTAAAAATCTTAGTTTTTAATCACCTTTTCAAATCAAAATATTTCCCATCATCAAAGTGTTTTAAAATCAATTTCATAACTATTCCTTTTTACAGTCCCTGTGGGTACGATAACTCGACATTTACTTGTCACTTTATTACTTGTTGTGATTGTGTAAACTTGCACATTTTCATCATTCCAGTAGCTTAATCCCAAATTCCAACCCGCGATTTGGAGGTAACCCCAGTAGCTCTTTGGGAAAGACATCTGAAAAATCCTTTACCGTTCTGATATCCTTAACTATAGAATCCCCAAAATCCAAAACACTTACATAGGCCAAGAATGCCTTACATCCCTTACGAACCATCTTTTTTGCCACCAGTGCAGAGATCAAATTAGATAAGTAATTCTGGCGCTCTCCAATCATAACTACCTCCTTATCCTCCTCAAGCCTTAGTACGACCCTCTTAGTTGCATAGTCCAAGCTAACACGATGCTTGGCTAACCAGTCCATCCCCAGAATTAGGTCAAACTCCTCAAATGAAAGCTCCATCAAATCAGCCAAGAAGATTTCCCCTTGTACCTCTAAAGGAATGTCCCTATACATTTTGCTAACTCTAACAGATTGCCCTAACTGGCTCAGTACTGTAACCTCACTCGTAGTGCTCTTAACTGAAATCCCCAAGTTTCTAGACACAGTACAGGCTATATAGCAGTGAGTGGATCCTATATCTATCAATGCAATATAAGGTACATCATGAATAAGGAACGTACTCGTGATGATGTCCGGAGCATCTTCATCCTCTCGGCGACGTGCAGCATATACTAGAGCCGACTGCCTCGCCTTAGTCTGTCCAGCACCTCTGTCCGATGCTCTCTGCCCACGGCACATCCCATTACCACCCTTAGCCTGACCACGGCCTCTCGGTGGCTGTTGTACTACCCTCTGTGGCTGTGCATTACCAGTACCCTGAGCTTGCATTTGATTAGCCCTCAACGGACACTCCCTGATACGGTGATCTAATGATCTACACCTCAGACATGCCCCAGTCCTCCTCCAACACTAGCCATAGTGGTGTCTACTACAATCAACACATGGTTGCTGACCAGTAGCAGCAATAGGGGGCCCAGCTATAACTAGCCCATCTACTTTGGCCTTTTTCTTAGGCCTTTGTGCGAAACTCGAGGGCTCCAAATCCCTCTTATTCCTACCTCTCTCTCTATCGCGGTTTTGGCGCTCAGTTCACTTAACCTCCTCAGCAATCTTCACCTTCTCGACCAAGGTAGAAAACTCTGACTCCCTCTGTCAAGCTATCAGAACCCTCAAGTTAACCCTGAGGCCATCCTCAAAGTGAATGCATCGCTCATACTCTGATGCCACCATACCTCGCGCATAGCGACTTAGTCTAAGAAACTCGGCCTCATACTCGGCCACTAATCGATCTCCCTGTGCCAAATTCAGAAACTCCCTCCTACGGGCATCCACATAACTGGCTCCCACATATTTTTCTTGGAAGGCGGTCTTAAAGATCTCCCAGGTCAAACGTTCAAGCTTAGTGCCCTCCTTAACAGTAAGCCACCACTAATAAGCCTCATCCGTAGCAGTGAGACTGCACCCTTTAATTTCTGCTGAGAGGTGCAATCTAAATCATCCATAATTGTAACAGTTCGGTTTAGACCCTAGTCGAAACAGTGGTTTTAAGACCACAAATTTGAGTCATAAAACATTTCAATATTATTTTCCGTGCTTCTGATATGTGAATAAGCATGTGTGAAAGTCTCGTATGAAAATTTGTTTGTTTGTGTGTTTAATTTGACAAAAAGACTAAATCGCATATGTGGTAAAAGTGGCAACTCATAGTTAAGGTGTTTAATTGACATGGCTTATTAAAGGTGAAGTCCTTAACTAGAAATTAGTCCACTATTAAAGTGAGTGGACGGCAATGGT
Source organism: Gossypium bickii (assembly GCA_025503065.1). Taxonomy (NCBI): domain Eukaryota; kingdom Viridiplantae; phylum Streptophyta; class Magnoliopsida; order Malvales; family Malvaceae; genus Gossypium; species Gossypium bickii. The sequence continues at coordinate 103,040,710 of CP106710.1, read as the reverse complement.
CAAGAATGACCTTGTATTATATGTTTTATACATTTAGTATTAAAGGTTAATTTTGTACATTGATAATTATGTTTAATTAATAAAAATAAAAGCATGAAATGGCCATCATCTTCTTCTTTGTTTCACCGAAATTAGAAAGAAAGAATAGGGATAAAACCTTTGAAGCATTCAGCCATGGTCTAAGCATAATCGGATATGTGTTTTTGATCGGTTTTTGGTAATTTTTACGTTTTTATAATCGTTGCTTTGTATACTTCAAAACCCATGTCTTAATTTTGAGAATTGATGGTGTTTTTGAAATGAGCCCTTGATGAATTCATGTGATTTATGATGTTTGAAGATGAATTATGAAAGATATGTGTTTGATTAACATAGTTTGTCTTTAAATTTTTGATGAATTTGAGTATTTTGGATGTAATTGAGAAAATGATTATTTGAGGGACTAAATTATGAAATAAATGAATTGTATGGACTCATATGAGCATGAGTGAAATTCGGCTAGACATGGGTAATATGAAATTCGATATATTTTGTGATTTTGTGAAAAAGGGACTAAAATGTCCAAATGTGAAAATGTGAGGGCTAATTTGTAAATTGCCCTAAATACGTGTATTTGGATTGAATTGGATAAGTTAGTGAAAAAAAGGGTTAAATTTGAATATGTATAGATCAAGAACCGAAGAAAACGGAATTAGATCGCGAGAAATCAAAAGTAATCGAGTAGCCGTATTTGTTTCCATTAAACCGAACCCGAGGTAAGTTGATATACAAATAAATGTATTTGAATTGAATTATTTGTGTACATATGAATTTGAACTGCTATGAATATCCATTGAGATGGAATGTATGTGAAATCCGAGTTTACGAATAATTTGACAAGTTGTTAAAGTCCGAGAAGTCCCGTATGAGCCTAGGAATAGATAGGATTGCATATGTCGTGACATATTTGTCTGTATGTGATATCATGTAAGACCACGTCTGGGACGAAGGCATTGATTAGAGATTTCATGTAAGACAAAGTCTGGGACGTTGGCATCGATATGAGATTTACGTGTAAGACCATGTCTGGGACATTGGTATCGTATTGGTTCGTGTAAGACCCTGTCTAGGACAGTGGCGTCGATATCTGAGTACATGTAAGACCTTGTCTGGGACGTTGGCATTGTACGACTATTCTGAGCACTCTGAGTATCCTATGTAGTTCCGAACAATTCAATGGGTAAGTCTGAGAAATGAACGACTATGTGATTTGCATATCTGTTTCCGGTACGTTTGATATGTACACATTGTGAGTATAAGAATGTAAGTATACTCCTAAACTTACCTAGATGTGTTATGTATTTGAATATGAGAATGTAAATGTGTTACATAAATGGACAAGCTATGATCCAATAAAGTATATGGTGATATGCAAGATTAAAAGATGAATGGCTAAGTAAATCTGCCAAGAAGAATTATGGCTATGCAATTTAGCTAATAGTGAATTCATATTGATTATATGTTTTGAATGCTTATATGCTAAATTTATTTGTATATGGCTTACTAAGCTTTTGAAAGCTTACTCTGTGTGTGTGTTTACTCTATTTTATAGGTCGTCAAAGCTACGAAAGGCTCAGAAATCGTCAAGGATCATCACCACACTATCAAACTCAACTTTGGTACTTTTGAATGTGTATATAGCTAAATATGGCATGTATAGGCTAGTCATTTGGTATATGTTTGAGATGTGAATAGCCATGTGATTTGGCTAGATAAATGTTGGTAATATGCAGGAGTGAATATGGTATATGATGCATGTTTTGGTATGGCTTGATGGCAATGAGATGGCCTTATGAATGGTAAGCTTATTGATGAATTGATGCCATAGTGATTTAGTGAAGTTGTGGATGAATTATGCTTGGATTTGCATATGTATTGATTGTGCAAATTGGCATGTTTAGAAATGAGATTGAATGGGATAATATGATGACCATTTGGTGCGATTTTGGTTGCCAATTGTATTGAGAAATATGCTTGTTTATGCTTGTTGGGATGACCCAAGTGTGGGTGGCATTTTGGCCTTGAAAATGGCCTATATTTGCCCACACGGTTGAGCATACAGGCGTGTGGCTTGACCGTGTTCCCCCTCGTGGTTGAAGTTCAAAACAAGTCAGGATCAACCACTGGCTAGACACACGGGCGTGTGACTGTCTGTGTGGTGCAAGTCAGGATCGACCACAGGTGAGGCACATGAGTGTGTCCACAGCCGTGTGGACAAGTCAGTGTGTATGCCCTATTTTTACACGGCTTAGACACACTGGCGTGTTGAGGCCATGGGAGGCACACGGCCTGCCCACACGGGCGTGTGACCTCCGTAACTTAGAAAAAATTTTAAATTTCTAAGAAATTCCATATACGTTTGGTTTAGTCTCGACTCAATTCTAAAGCATGATTAAGGTCTCCTTGATCTATTAAAGGGACACTTTGATTGCGTTTGATGAATTGTATTATGAAATGTCCGTAAAAGTTTTTTGATTGTCTGGTAATGCCTCTTAACCCTATTCCGGCGATGGATAGGTAACCCTCTCCGTGGCCTCAATCCAGTACTCGGCCACATTAGAGGCAACTCTAGTGACACCCTTGAAGAGCTCAGCTCTATTGGAACGGAGCCATTCCGTAACCGACCCTCAGCCTCCAGATCCAGTATTGGGCCCAGCGACCCTCTCCAAAATCCTTAGCATAGCCTGGGACAATGCGTCGTCCCCAGCCATACGATCTTGAGACCCGGGCCTCGAGAGAGCGAGCGACATCACGGCGTCTCACTCGTATCCAAATACGGTATGCTACACAGTGAAGAAGACTCAGCTCGAGCTCCTCTGCGGCCTCTACCTCGGCCTCTAGTACCCCGTCCGTGGATACCTCGTGCGCTTATTGTCTAATCACGTTTATCTATATTAATAATTTTATGAATCTGTTACAGTTCTAATGTTTATTAACAAATGTTTTATGTAAAACAGTATCGATTATTCAGAGTTCGTTTTCATAAATTGCCGTCTCACTACGATTTTGATTTCTCTACAATTTTCAAAAGATACACTAACTAGAGTGTTTTGATCTGATTTACTACCTATAGTAGTTTCAGAATATACTATCCATAACAGTTTCATTTTAAAACAAATCACAGTTCAGAATACTTACAGGATCGACGCTGAAGACTCGGTGTACCACTTACTCAGTAAAAACATTTTAAATCATTTGAAAATCAATGAATTTTTTGAAAGCCTATTTTTTTATAAAACCCATAATCCAAAGCCGAGTTTTGTAACCTGGCTCTGATACCACTAAATGTAACACCCCAAAGTCGGCCTAGACAATATGGCCGTATCTGGCAATGTCACACAATAGTGTTTTTGAAACCTCGTTGTTACGATGAAAATATTCCATGTTATTATCTTTAATAAACCTTTGTTATAACTTAGGAAGTCGCATTTATTCATTTAAAACATTTGTTTTGAAACATCCCTCGTTGCAGAAGCTTTAATAAAATAGTCTAGGTGACCATGCGTTTTGAAATTACTTTAACTTTTTGAAAACCGAATTTCCTATGACCAGTAAGTATAAATACATAAAGTAAAATAAATAAATAAAAACCAAAATTTAAAACCAAAGTCCTAGAGGGTCCTTAAATTACAACCCAAATAATCAATAATAATCAAATCATAAATCGTAAATTGAAAACCATGAAGTCCAAAAATTGTTGTGCCCACCGCTGAGTCCTCCGTCGTACCGATCCGTCTAAGTCTAGGGATTACATGTGCACATTAAATAAAAAGGGTGAGTTTACGTAAACTCAGTGTGTAATCCCGCAGAAAAAAAAATCAATCAGTATCCAAAGTGCAGAGTTGAACAGTCTTGGACCTAAGCCCTTTTCAGTATCAGTGACAGTTTGGGCCTTAGCCCATCTCAGTATAGTGTTAAAAATGCAGTAGGGCCTTAGCCCATCACAAGATGTCGATGTGAGTGATATGCTTATGCAATAGAAAAATCCTACCCAACTAGCCTATACACACCATCTCCGTCCAACCCTACACTCCATGTGGGGATATAATCAATCCACCCATCCCTAAAATCCAAGTAGTACAGAATGCGGCACAATACAGTAGTTTGCAGCTGAGCTGCTTGTAAATTAGGCTTAAAGCCTTTCAGTACACTTCCTCCTAATAACAACCCCCAACCCAATGCAATGCAACACACAATGGATGACATGCTATTATGCAATTTCAATACATATATTCAGTTCAGTTATTAACATGCCCAGTACAAATATCATTCAGTCAATTTCACACATTTAGGGTTCTAAGTAGCACTTACCAACCCTACAGTAGGTTCACAGTCAAATTGGGCGACCTGCGTAACCTTAAAAACATTTCGATAAAAATGGGCCCACACGCCCACGTGATCTGCCCGTGTGGCCCACTCGACGCAAATTGGCCTTCGTCGTGTGATCCATTTTTAGAGTAATCTATGCTAGCTCAATACTCGTATATGTTTTCAGTATTTACTTATATATTCATTCAAAGCTGTCTACTTGAGTCATTATCACTAAATTATTTATATCTTGAGGTACAGAATTCCAAATTAAGATCCGCTTGATGTTTTGGACACTAGACTCAAATACCTTTCTACCATAAAATTTTCAGAATTTATAATTTATCAAATAAGTACAATAAAATCTTTAAAGTTATCCCTATTCTACTGTTTGACAGCTTCATCCTTTGCGTACTAAACTTTATTTATCTCTTAGTACCGAATTTAGTTTGTTTATATTGAAAATATACTCATTAAGGATTTAAAAATATAAATTTAAGCCCCTAATTATTGTTTTACAATTTTTGATGATTTTTCCTAAATAGGAATAGGGGAACCCGAAATCATTCTGACCTTGTCTCACAAAATTTCTTATATCTCATGATTTACAATTCCATTGCTTACATTGTTTCTTCCATGAAAAACTAGACTTAATAAAATTTAATTTTATATTTTATTCAACCTCTAACTCAATTCCCACTATTTTTGATGATTTCTCAAAGTTAGACTACTGCTGTTGTCCAAAACTATTTTAGTGCAAAATGTTGATTTCCAAGTTTACAACACCCTTATTTTCTTTTTCTACAGTTTTCCACATCAGTTTCTCTTATTTCTCAATAGTAAACAATTTTGGCTTTTCACTGAATCTCATTTTCTGTGTTTCGGGTACACAGCTGGTATCGTTTCTGATGCATAAGCACTCCTAAGCCTCCAGAACCTAAAAATCAACCAACATATCTCCAGATTAATCACTTAGTTCATTTTTAATCTACCAATTTTGGAAGGAACTCGACTAAAAACTTAGAAAAACCCTTACCTCACTTTAGTAATCACGACTTTGCATAATCACAGCGTCGATTCAAAACCACCAGCCCCTTGATTAACTCCGAAACACCAAAAAGGAATCCCCCTTTTAGAGATTAACCAAGAACGATTAACAATAGACAAAATCGTTACTTACCGAACATGTGCAACCAATGATGAACAACCGAATCAATTGGGAAAAAAAGAGAGAAAGAAATAGAAGAGGAAAAAATAATGGAAATTTCGGCAGTAACTACGGGAATGAATCGGTAGAGGAGGGAAAAAAGAAGAAGAAAACGTCAAAAAAAGTTTGGGGAATTGGAGAGAAAATCGAAACTCTACTCTCTTTTTTTTTTGTAACAAAAAGATAATCAGATTATTTTCTGATAACCTCTCCCCAATTATCTCCTAAAATCACTATCACAGAGAATTGAACACAAGACCTCCAACACTCCGACACTCCACTTAACCACCAGACCAGCAGGCCCATTCTGATATAAACTTACCAACAATTAAACTTAAGCCCTTTGCACAAGGTTAAGGCTTTATTTATAAAAAATACCAAAATTTGCCCTAGCAAGGCTTGAACTTGGGACCTCTCACACACACTCAGAACATATAACCACTGAAGGATATAAACATTGTGTGTCACACATACACAAAATCAAAAATTAAAATTTTGGGGCGTTACAAGATTAGTAGATTTTAGATACGAACAAATATCAAGGTAAGTTCGTATAACTTAAATAAGTATAGAAATGTATTGAATTGAATGTTATATTACATTGATTATGTTACATGAAATCATGTATGTGAATTACATAGATATAGAAATAAATGAAATGACACATGTTTGGAAAATTATTGAAAAAAAGGTTGAATTCCTTGAATATTGAATTCTGATGGATAAAAAGGTGATTTCTCTGATGAAACTGCATGTGTTGCAGAATGGATTTAACCCGGACGGGTAATCCAAAATGAGCCTTTCGAGTATATGTTTCAATTAGGATTTAGCTTGGATTGGTAATCCTAATTGATTGGATTTAGCCTTGACTGGTAATCCAGAATAAACTCTATAGGGAATTCTTTGTCATATAAAGGATTTAGCCTGGACTGGTAATCCGACAAAGCCCTTAGAGTATATGTTACAGCTAGAATTTAGCCTGGACTGGTAATTTTACTGTGTGATAAGTGGCTCGAGAGTGTACCTATAAGGTACTACTGGATATGAATTGACGGATAATGGAATTGTACACCTCAAGTGTACTACTTGAAATATCCATTGAAAATTAAATGATTCAATGGATAGAATACATATATGGCATGATGATCTCATCTATGCATAATGGTATATTTATGACTAATGTGTTGGTTGAATGTATGTGAATAGGCAAATTGTCAAATAGTTGGAAAGTATGTTTTGTATGGGTAATATATGGAATGAAATGGTAAGCTTAGCTTTTGGTTATACAAGCTTACTAAGCATAATATGCTTACTAGGTTTTATTTTCCCTATTTTATAGTGCTCAAAGCTCGGGAAGGTTGGAGATTGGTCGGAGCAAATCATCACACTATCAACCTATCGTTTTGGTATAAATGAAAATCTTATTTTGTTAATGGCATGTATAGGCTAACTAAATCAAAAGATGTTGTGTAAGTAATGAATGAAACTTAGCCATTAGAATGGCTAATACACTTATGTTTTGATATATGTTATGGTTGAATTAATACATTAACTAAAATGATAAGTATGAACATCTAATGTTGCAAATTATGTAAATGACATAAAGGTAAGTTATTAAACACAAATATATGATGAAACATATTAGTTGGATGATAGAAATTGACTCGAATTATACTTGCAATTGGTTGGATTATTCTTTTAAAAATTGGTGCAGAAAGATGGTAAAATTTGGGTGAAAAATGAGGCTAGGAAATGGCCTTATTTTGTCCACACGGGTAGACACACATGGGCGTGTTGTTTGGCCGTGTGTCCCCTGCATTTTAATTTTGAAAAATAAAATGCTCAGAATTGAGCAAACGGGCGTGTGTCTCGGCTGTGTGGGTGACACGGTCTTGAACACCAGCGTGTGTCATGACCGTGTGAAACCTGCACCTAATTCGAATTAAATTAATTAACCACACGGCCTAGCACATTGGCGTGTGGCATGGCCGTGTGGTGTAAGTCAGAGAGTAACCTAAATTGGACAAAGCCTAAGGCACGGGCGTGTCCCTTGAACCACACGGGCCTGTGAGCCCTGCACCTTAGAAAAATTTTGAAATTTTGGAAAAAATAACTAGAGGTTCCGAATAAGTCCCGACTCGTTTCTAATGTTCGTATTGGGCCTTGAGGTTCCATTTAAAGGACGTTCTTAACAATCTCAATTAATGAATAATGGTTTACATGATTTATTTGAAATTGTTCTGAAAAGTTCCAGTAATGCTCTCTAACCACGTTCCGGTGATGGATTCGGGTTAAGGGTGTTACACCTATACTCTTTGTACATTTGAATGTTAACGCTTCTACTACATTATATAATGCTATATCATATTGTATAATATGTAATATATTAATAGTTTATATATGTGCAATAATGATTAAACATTATAATATTGTCTAATACTACATATTTTATTATAATTTATAATATAATAATAGTTATACATGTATTAAAGATTAAGTAATAGTTACATATTAAATTATTATATTATGTAATAGTATATCATTTATGATAGTCAGTGATTAAAACTGACTTAACTGATCAAATTCGAGCCAATTCAAGCATATCGGTTGGTAAATTCGATCTTGATTTTGGACCAATTAATAATTATATATATGCATTAATAGTTCTAAAATATATTATTACATTATGTATTACTTTATCATATACTATAATAGTAGCACATAATATATTGTTTATTATATATTATTGTGTATTATTATACTAGCTGAAACATGTTTTTAGTCCCTATACTCTTCGTACATTTGAAAGTTAGTCCTTTCACTATATTATATAATGTTCTATAAAATATAATGTATAATATATTAATACTACATTTGGTTGAAGTATTATTTTTTTCATATGTTTTAGTACATAAGTTAGCAATAAACTAATTCAATTGGTAATATTTTGTAACAACAAAAAAGTCAGTGGAGTTAGAAAATACGTTTTTTTGACCTCATTTACATAATTGATCCTGTAAAAACGCTAATACAGGTAAATTAAATCTTGGGTAACTAATTTAGCCGAATTAGTGATTAATTAAGGTAAAATGACTAAATTCAAAAAGTTGTAAAAGTCAATCATTATGAATTTTTGAATAACTAAAAGATCAAAATGGTAATTGGGCCATCTTAAATCACCAAATGGTGGTAGATGATGACATGAAAACCCATTACCTTTGCTTAAATTGTAATTAGACATTAGTTAATCAAATTTTAATGAAGTAAAACATAATTAATTAAGTTAAAACATAAACTAATCTAAGTATATATATCATTTTTGGTGGAAAGAAAGAGGGTATCATCTCTTTCAACTGAATTGGGAGAAGAAAAAACCTTAGACCTCGTTAACAAGGGTTTCAAGCTTTTAAACAACAAATTGGTTCAATTTAGTCTTTTTATTATTATAATTTTTATGTTTTTGAACTCATGGGAGCTTAACCTAGCTAGCCCATGTATCAATTTGTAAAACTGCTAAAGTTTTGAAAGTTTCCATAGTTGAGAATTGAAAGTTTTAGCTGTTAAATTGATAGATTTTAAGCTTAGATATGAAAAAGGAATAAATCGCAAAGGTTAATTGATAGTTTCATACATTAGAGGCTAAAATGAATAAATGATAAAATCGGTTGTAGAAATAAGAAATAGGAGGTCCCTAATGAATAATAGTGAAATCAGATTACAAATTGGAGTTTTAGATTGCAAGTTATGTTAGTATCAGTTTTAGGGACTAAATTAAAAATTCATATAAATTGATAATTGACTGTGAATTAGTTGAATATTGATTGCGTTGTATGTTTTATGCTAATCCCTAGCTAACGCCGACCTAAATTCATCGAGAGGGAAAGGAAAATCAAAAGTCGTCGACGAGTAGCTCAAAATTTCCGGTTTATATTTCTATGATTCAGGACCTATTTAATTACTGCATTTTCATGTCATTTCTCATCATATACTTTTGAGGTAAATCATTGATGACTATTTGAATTGATTTGGTATGTATGAGATTGATTTTCAAGATAGGGGTTAAATTGAATAAAGTATGAAACTTGGAATTTACTTGATATTTCTAAATTTACATGGACTTGTGTTGAAATATGTTATATAAGTTATGGAATTATGATATGTTGATTGATTTGAGATTTTTGAATTGTAATTTGAATTGAATATAATGAATCAAAAGTGGAATACCCTATTAGTTGTTTGGACCGAATCAAATATAATTGGCATGTTATAGGGTCAGAATATTGTTGATAACCATTGTTGCCAGACAACCTGAGATGTTAGATTATAAACATTAAGTCATCATTGTTGGGCAATCTGGGATGACAGATTTATTGAGTTGAGGAAACCATTTTTGCCTGTAACAGTCCGGTTTAGACCCTAGTTGGAACAGTGGTTTCGGGACCAAAAATTTGAGTCCAAAAAAATATTTTAATATTATTTTCTATGCCTATTGTATGTGATTAAGCATGTGTTAAAGTTTCGTGGATTAATTTGTCTGTTTGTGTGCTTAATTTGAGAAAAGGGCTAAATCGCTTAAAATAAACAAAATGGCATTAAAATTAGTGGTTGGTAAAGGACAAGTATACCCTTAATGTTATTATGTTTACATATTTAAAAATAAGGTTAAAGCTGTAAATTGATTAATAAATGAATTAAAACATGAAAATAAAGCATGAAATGGCCACTATCATCTTTTTGTCCACCGAATTTAGAAGAAAAAATAGGGTTCATGATTTTGAAGCATTTAGCCCTTGTCTTCTTTGATTAAGGTATGAGTTTTGCTCGATTTTTTATAATATTTACGTTTTTGTAATTGTTGCTTTGTGTTCTTCAAAAACCATGCTTCAATTTTGTGAATTGATGATGTTTTTGGAATGTGCCATTGATGAACACATGAGTTTTGTGATATTTGAAGATGAATTATGAAATATATGTGTTTAAATAACATAGTTTGTCTTTGAGTTTTTAGTGATTTTGAGTATTTTGGATTAAATTGAGAAAATGAAATTTTGAAAGACTAAATTGTGAAATAAATGAAATGTGTGGACTTGTATGAACTACATGAGAATTCGGCTAGGCATGGGTAACTTGAAATTATGTGTATTTTGTGATTTTGTGAAATAGGGACTAAAATGTCAAAAAGTGAAAATGTGAGGGCTATTTGCAAATTGCCCTAAATATGTGTCTTTGGATTGAATTAAATGATCTAGTGAATAAATGGGTTAAATTTAAATATGTATAGATGAAGAACCGAAGAAAATGGATTTAGATCTTGGGAAGTCGAAAGTTATTGAATAGCTGTTTATCTTCGTTCTTCTTGTATGAGATAAGTCGATATACAAATAAATGTATTTGATTTGAGCTATTTATGCATTTATGAAATTTAGATGGCTATGAATAATGCTCTAGATGGAATGTATATGAAATCTGTGGATATATTGACAAGTTAGAAACGTCCTAGAAGTCCCGTAGAACCTAGGAATAGATAGGATAACGTATGTCATGACATAGGTGTCCATATGTGATATCATGTAAGACCACGTCTAGGACGATGGCATTGATTCGAGATTTTGTGTAAGACCATGTCTAGGACATTGGCATCGTATTGATTCGTGTAAGACCCTATCTGGGACTGTGGCATCGATATTTGGTTACATGTAAGACCATGTCTAAGACATTGGCATTGTACGACTATTTCGAGCACTCTAAGTATCCTATTTAGTTCCGAACGGTTCAACGGGCAAGTCCGAGAAATGAATGACTATGTGAGTTGTACATCCGTTTTAGGTACGTTGATATGTATGCTTTGTATAAGCTTGAAAGGTGAGTAAGTATGTGCATTGTTGCAAAGAAATAAATGAGATATGTGTGTGTTTGAGATATGAGCAAATGAGATGCTTGAGATATGATGTGTTGGTAAGTAATGGCTAAATAATGAGCCAAAAATGATATTATGAATTTGCAAATGAGAATTATAAATGTCATTGCATCTTTGTGGCTATATGCATTTTATACTAAGTTTATTTCTATATGGCTTACTAAGATTTTGGAAAGCTTACTCTGTGTATGTGTTTACTCTATTTTATAGATCGTCAAAGCTACTGAAGGCTCAGGGACCATCAAGGATCGTCATCACACTACCCAAACTCATTTTGGTACCTTTAGGAGATGTATATAAGTAAATATGGCATGTATATGCTAGTCATTTTGGAATATGTTTGGGTTGTTAATAGCCATGTGATGTGATTAGATAAATGTTGGTAATATGCATGAGTGATTATGGTATATGATGCATGTTTTGGTATGGTTTGGTGGCAATGAAATGGTCTTATGAATGGTAAGCTTAGTGATGGATTGATGCCATAGTGATTAAGTGAAATTTTGGATGAATCATGCTTGGTTTTACATGTGATTTAGTTGTGCTATTTGGCATACAAGTTGGCATGTTTAGAAATGTAATTGAATGAGATGATAGGTTGAACATTTGACATGATTTGGGTTGCCAATTGTGTATGGGATATTACTTGTTTGAGCTTGTAGGGATGACCCTTGTGTGGGTGGCAATTTGGCCTTGAAAATGGCCTATAACTGCCCACACGATTGAGCACACGGGCCTGTGGCTCGACCGTGTCCCTCGTGGTTGAAATTCAAGGCAAGTCAGGTTCGACCACAGGCTAGATACACGGGCGTGTGACTGGCCATGTGGTGCAAGTCAGTAGAGACCACGGGTGAGGCACACGGGTGTGTCCACGGCCATGTGGACAAGTCAGTATATATGCCTTGTTTTGACATAGCTTAGACACACGGGCGTGTCTGAGGTCGTGGGAGGAGCACGGTCTGCCCACACGGGCGTGTGACCTCTGTAACTTAGAAAAAAATTTAAATTTCTAAGAATTTCTGTATGTGTTCGGTTTAGTCCCGGCCTTATTCTAGTGCATGCTTAAGGTATCGTTGACCTATTTAATGGATGCTTTGATTGCATTGGATGAATTATATTATGAAATGTCCGTAAAAGATTTCGTTTGTCTGGTAATGTCTCTTAACCCTAATCTGACGACGGATACGAGTTAGGGGTGTTACATTAGATTGGTATCAGAGCTACAATTTAGTCGATTCTCGGACTAACGTAGGGTGTAAGAGTCTAGCTATAATGTCATATATCTGAACTGTGATAGTGTGATGAATCCTAACGTGTAAAATGTGTTTATCTTATAGTAATGGATCCTGAAAGAGCCGTAGCTAACGATGTATAAAGCAATGCGCCTGCTCCTGCTTAAGGAACAGTGCCATCTGATTCGAGACCGGTGATTGTGTGTCTGAGAGTTTTAATACTTATATAATGAATGATCGATCCTAGAAACTAACTATCACCACGATTTAGGCAAGCGCACCTATCGAACAGTAGTATAGTTCAGTGGCAAGACCGGAATGTCGGACCCAAGGGAACCAAAAGTACTAGTACTGACTTTCTTTCTATTATTTAGCCTAAAATAAGAGGGTTTGATGTTTATCTAACTAATTCCTAATCTAAGGATGCCAAGACACAGATAATGAATTGAGAAAATACTTTTGAGAAAACCAATTGATTAAGACAATACCCGAGAAAGAATCCACCTAGAGTTCACTTGTTATTTAACTCTGAACCAGACTAATTTATATTAATAACTCTTTCGAGGATACTAACGTCTAAACCTAGGTTGATTAAATGAAATCTCTTTCTAATTAAAACCCCTAGTGTTGCATTAACTCGATCTATGGACACCCATATTCGGTTTGACCCTAATCCGACAAATTTTCGTTGTCCTATTTCTAGGAGTGCAATCAACTCCGCTTAATTATGCTAGATCTACTCTTAATCAGGGACTTTTGCTCCTCTCAATAACCACATCAATACTTGAATCAATATCCTAGAATATTAAAGCAAGAATTAAGAACACATAATTAAGAACAAATCAAGTATTCATCATACAGTTCAGAAAACAATAACAAGATCCGTCTTAGGTTTCATCCCCCTCAGGTATTTGAGGGGTTTAGTTCATGTTTATAAAAGAATACATCTCAGAAGAAATTAAATAACAAAACATAAAGAAAAACCCTAAAACCCGTTGAAGGAAATTAAAGGGAAGATCCTCAGTCTTGAACGTGATTCTGGCTTCTAAGATTGATCAATTGGCTTTCTTTAAGTAATTCCCTAAATTTAGCTCTCTCTGGCTTTGCTCCTGTCAAAAGCCCTGACAGAGGCCTTCTATCAAACTCTGAACCACCCCCCTTTAGGTTGCCCTCTAGGGTGTTTATATAGGCTTTCGGGATGCCTTACTTGGCCCACAAGTATCCTAATCCGAGTGAAATTAAAACAGGTCATGGCGGGGACACGCCCGTGTGAATCGAGCCCTGGGTCGTGTTCTAGTCTGCTAAAGTGGCACGGCCGTGTGGTGACCTCCAAGCCGTGTGGATTTCTTACTTTGGCCCATTTTCTTAGTTTTTGGCCTGTTTCTCGTTCTTTTCATCCTTTTATGCTCTCCTGAGTATAAGACATGAAATTAAAGGATTAGGAGCATCAAATTCCTCAATTCAAGGGATCAATCATCCAAAAGTATGCCAAATGTGGGATTAAAATATGTATATATTACGGTTTATAAAATACCCCCACACTTAAGCATTTTCTTGTCCTCAAGCAAAATCCTCAACTCCCGATTAAATTTATTCTTCTCAACTTATAACTCCTATCAATAATGTTTTGAAATAATCCATAGGGAATCATACATTGAGAATTTAACTAAAAGAACATCAAAGTTTCAAACAATCCAAGTTGAGCATTTCATTCATGAAAACATAGGTATTCCCTCTCATCTAAGTAATCACCTTTAATTCAAAATATCACAGAGTTGACATCCTCACTAGGGATTCACTCAAACCACTCGAAGTGCTTAAGGGACAATAAATTTAAGCACTCAACAGTCAACATGAAAAGTTATTACCATAGGCTTGCATGAAAATCAAATCTCCACCACTATAGATTGAGATGATACATCGATCAAAAGGTCTTTAAAAAGGGCTGTAGCGTGGCTTGGTTAGGGGGTGTGGCCACAGGTTAGAAGAGGAAGTTAGAATCGAGATCGAGTTGAAAAATTACCTAACTAGAAAAATAGACTAATGAAGAAAAATTACATTAATAACACGAGCTTCTTCTAAATATGTGAGATTTACTGTTCAAGCTCATAAAAATATAGAACTAATAATGGATATACTTTCAACTTTTTTTTTCTTCTTCTTTTTTTTTTAAGAACAAATCATACAAATATAGGAAAGAATTTACAAGTGAAATAGAAAACATAGTTAGGCAACTTCTTAAATCAAATCTCGACAAAAAGGTTAATAGGAAAAATTCTTTAATAAATCAAAAAGAGTAAGTCTTGGGTTAATATTAAGGGGTCTTGGGTTAATATTAAGGGTAAATTATGAAAAGGTTACTTAGGATCAAAGGGGTTCACTAGGGTTAATTATGGAGGTAGGCTTTTTGGGAAGTAAGTGGGTTAAATCCTAGGTACCTTTATCATCTCAGCATATCAAATAAAAAATATGGTCTCGACATTTATAATCGAAGCAAGTTCTAGAATAACAGATCAATATTGACTCACTCAAAGCGATAATAAAAGTGACCACGAAAGAATGTACGCTCTAAAGGCTCAAAATCTCACAGAAATTATTGGTTTTTAATGTCAACCTTGTGCACTTCAAACTTCAAGATAATACCTAATCTTGGGGAAACAACCTAGCAAAAATTTTTTAATTTTCAAAAATCAACTTATCATGCTTGATTCCCTAAAGCCTTCAAGTTTAAACAATCAATGCACAACTGCCTATGTTTTAATTCAAGACATATCAATAAAAATTATAAATCAATCAGAATTTATTCAACAAAATTCAGGGATTTGAGAATAATGCAAAAAGTTAGGGCTTAAAATTCACCCCCCACACTTAAGATGTACATTGCCCTCAATGTACAACGGTAGATATTCTAGAGATTAATAACATTAAATTAAGTGAGAAAGAGAGAGGTGAAACTTCCTGAATTTTAGATGGATTCCTTGAGTTGGAAGTGTAGAAACTTGATTCGGAGGTGTAGGATAAGTTGGAGGAGGCATGACAGATTATCCTCCTTAGAGTTGGATATTCCAGAGTGCTATTTTAGGCTTTTTAACTGCGATAAAATCAGTCGATTTTTTAACATTTAAGGATTACTCAAATATTTCCAAAAAATGTAAATTGGGTAATAGTGATTATGAAACCAAAAATAAATAAAATAAACATTAGTCAAAATTAAAAATGAAAATTAGTATTTTAAACATGAAAATAACATAAAGATAAAAGAAAAAGGACTTAGAAGCCCTTATCGTCAGATGGCTCGTAAGGTGGGGGCGGCAATGAAATGTGAAGGTGCTGACATATTTGGTGGAGGGTGGCATTGATGTGATCGAAGCACTGGAAACATTGCTACTCGAATCGTGTTAGGTGCTCAAATATGTCTGAAAGAGAAGCTACCGCATGAACTGAGCGATGGCTCGGTGGTGGCCTCTCGTGTAGTGGAGGGACATCATCAGTAATATCCTCAAAATCCTCCTCCTCGATAGCATGGGCTAGACAGTATTGGGGAGGACGGTTCCACGGTGACGCTTGATCAACCTCATGCTTATCATGGTCGAGATGCCCTGTGGAGACATCTGGCCTATCAAGGTGAGGGAGGATGATTTTGCAGCAGTGTTGAAGAAACCAAAGTATCTCGCGAGGCATGTCACATAGGGTCCCATGGAAATCACCCCTCGTCTGTGCTGCTCCATCGGTGTTGGATGGCGCGAGTGATGAAGTAGGCTAAGTCGAAAACATGCCCGTTCACCATGCACCATAGGAAGTAGGTGTCATGAGTGCTGACGACGCCGGTGCTCTCTCACCTACCTGACTGTGTATGAGCTAAAATACCATGCAAGTGCTTCAGGGATGGAGCGAGAGCTGTCGCCATGGAGTGACTGGGGTCGTAGGTGGCTGAGCTGGGGGCTATGTTGTTCCAACAGGCGGAGGGGGATTTATGGATGTGGTGGTAGAGGTTTTCGACTTTATATCCTCCATGAATTCGTCGGTATAGCGTCCCAACGCTGCCCTGAACCGTGGGACACTTAGTTCATGTACAATGCCTTTGAGACGGAATTGGATTATGCCGGGGTCATCATGGTACGTCATCATCGTTTGAAGGTGAAATGTGGAACAAAGCTCCAAAGTGAGCTCTAGGTATGTGGGCTCGATGATTTCGAAGAATTGTCCCTATGGATCGGTAGTTAGGAGAGCCCGTACGTCGTCTGCTAGTTGGACCTGCTCCAAAGCAGCCCAATCAATGCTCCTTCCTACGCCGAGAGGTCACGCACGGAGTATTTGAAACAGGTCCTCCTGGGAACCTGGAGGAAATCATAGGAATGAATGACGTACTTCGGCGGAGGCGCTCGAGGAGGTCGCACCGTCCTTTCCATTTTTCGAAACAGGGACAGCGGTTTTCTTGCCACGGGAAGAAGACATTATGTCTCTGAAAATATAAGAAATTCTCAATAAATCACATACTATTGCCAGTCAAAACATGTATTATCCTATTATATTCCTAATGCCAAGAAAAACGTCATTTGACAATTTATCATATAGAGACTAAAGAAATGAAAAATAATAACAATGAAAATCATAAAGAAAATATAATAATAATAATAATAATAATAATAATAATAATAATAAATAAATTTGAGGGAAGAAGGGGAGGTGACCGGTGGAGAGCGATGGTCGGAGCATGGGCGTAGTGGTGGCGCGCGGGCGTATCGTCCTTACATGAGCGTGGACTGTGTGTAGAACAAAAAGGAAAGTCGGAAGGGAAAGAGGAAAAAGGTTGAAGAGAAAAGGGAATGGAGGGGGTGTCGACAGTGGAGGTTGGTCTGAGTATGGGAGGGGGAAAACGGCTAGGGTTTTTGAGGAGGAAAATTTAGGGAGAAGATGAATAGTGGGTTGGTTTAAATAGAAAATAGGGCACACGTCAGTGGCCACGCCCGTGGTGTCCTTTTTTAGCCCGTGTGATTCGTGAATTTTAAAAGTGGGCGCGTCTAAGTCGTGTTCCACGCCCGTGTCTCATGGGCGTGTTGTGTGACACGGCCGAATTGCACGGCCATATGCATCTTCATTCGCTTCTTCCACGCCCGTGCATAAAGTCATCTGCCCGTGTTCGTTAATCAGTATTGACCACGATTTTGAGGTACGACCGTGTCGCACGCCCGTGTCATTTACTCAGAATCGACCACGGCCGCATCGTCCGGCCTGGCCCTTTTTATCGTATCCCGTGTTGGGGAAAAGTGTTTGTTCTTTGATTCGCACAACCTTCGCCACACCTATGTCTCTTCGTGTGGTTTCCACACGGCCACAGACACGCCCGTGTGCTATACCGTGCGGATGAGAAATTCAGCGTCTGTTAAATTCGTTAGTTCTTAGTTAGATGCTAAAACCAAAAATATAGTTGTTAGTGATATTAGTGCTCGGGTTGCCTCCCAAGAAGCGCTCGTTTAAAGTCTTAAGCTAGACTTACCCTGTTTTCATTCTTGAATGAAGGTTCACAGAGCAAAAGCTCCTCTCTCATATCCTTAAAATCCTCACCATTATAAATTTTCAATCGCTGACCGTTTACCTTGAATGTGCCATAAGTCGGATGGGTTACCTCGATTATGCCATAGGGGAAAACAGTTTTGATTATGAATGGACCTGACCATCTTGATTTTATCTTTCCCGGAAATAAATTGAGTCTCGAATTGTATAATAGAACTAGATCCCCTACTTTGAATTGTTTTGGTTGGTTTAAACGAACATCATGGCATCGCTTTTTTGCCTCCTTATATAGGCGTGAGTTCTTGTAGGCATTAGCTGGCCACTCATCTAGCTCGTTCAACTGCATCATTCTTTTCTCACCTGCAAGTTTAAGATCATAGTTTAAAATTTTTATAGCCCAAAAAGCTTTGTGCTCTAATTCGAATGGTAGATGACAACTTTTTCTTAGACAAGTCTGTATGGGGATGTTCCTATGGGGGTTTTAAACGCTGTTCTATATGCCCATAAAGCATCGTCTACTTTTAATGCCCAACCTTTCCTATTTGATTCAACTGTTTTCTCTAGAATACACTTAAGCTTTCGATTTTGTACTTCCACTTGTCCACTGGTTTGAGGGTGATAAGGGGTAGCTGTTGTGTGGTGTACTCCATATTTCTTTAAGACCTTGTCAAATTGAGTATTACAAAAAGGAGTACCCCTATCACTAATAATTGCTCTGGGAGTTCCAAATCGAGAGAGGAGTTTCTTAAGAAATCTCACTACCATTCTGGCATCATTAGTAGGTAAAGCTTAAGCTTCCGGCCATTTTGACATATAGTCCACTGCTACTAAGATGTATTTATTCCCAAATGAGGTAGGGAATGGGCCCATAAAATCAATACCCCATACATCGAATATTTACATGATAGCATATATGTTTGGGGCACCTAACTCAAAACTAACGTGGCCGTGGCCGTATGGATGCACCGAATCTCCGTACTGACATGGCAGAGATGGTATGAGTCAGAGAAAATCAATTTTTAGAATCACAGACAATCAATTTTTAGAATCACAGACTCCAACCACTAAACCACACAACGCAGAAAAAACACACCACGATCGTGCGATGCGGCCGTGGACGACACTGTTAGATCATACACAGACATGGTGACACGAGCATGGGCGTGGAAGAAACGAACGAAGCCCACCGGGACCATGCGATGTGGTCGTATGACATGCCACGCCCACGATACATGAGCGTGTGAACGTACCTGACTTGAAATTCTATTTAAACCATCCACCCCTCCTTCTTCTCACCCATTCAGCCCATTTAATTTTCCTTTCCTTGTTCAAAACTTCTCTCAAGTCTCCTTCTCTAATCCTTGCCCACAACCATCGAGCTACACCACATACGTGTCGAAGAAGTCAAGGATCAAGCCACATCTCTCCCTTATGGAGACCGATCTACATAAGTTCATGCCGGCTGATTCATCCAGTTGACAAGCCAAGGGTCTTCGAGACCATTTATCTTTTGTTCACTTTTATCTTCTCCTTTATTTCCTTCTCTTTGACTATCTTATGCTTAATTTAGTTTATTTTATTTTAGTTTCTTAGTGTCAGGTTCAAAAGGCTACTAGGGAATCACACCGAAACCACGACCACCGCCTCAATGTAGCCTGCAAAGTTCTAAAGGCTGCTTGGGAATCACGCCACTTCTGCCACTGCCAGCACCTCCGCAGCCTTAGAGGTCACACCCACCTCGCGAACCATGTAACAATAAGGACTATTTGGTCCATTCATCTTTCATTTTAATTTTATTTACATTTTTATTTACCTTCTCATTATCTTTCTTGTCTTTAATTATATATTTAGTTTATTTTAAATGTGTCTTAATAATTCCTGGATAATTCTCTACGAGCTCCCCAATTTTTTCATCTAGCGCAGAGCTCGGTAGCAGTTACCACCCCTATCGACTTCCAACTCTGGGAAACCATCCAAATTCAGGAAGTTTCACCTCTCCCTCTCTCTTAAATTGCATATACATGTTTGTACATTGAAGGCAATGTACATGTAACACCCGAATTTAGGGGCTATGCATGTTGGGTATAATTCAAGTTCTAGTAGGTTTTTGGGTATGCTTGGATGTGTTTTAGGGGTCTTGAGAACTTTTAAGGGTAGTGGAATGCCTTAGAAAAATTTTAGTTTTAGGGGTTAAAAGGGGAGCTTGGATGAAGGGGGCTTTAAGAGTTTATTTGGGAAAATAAAACACAAGGAATGGCTTGGCAAAGTGGCAAGGGAAGCGCCACTTAGAGCTTGGAGAGATGATGCCATTGGCAGGGGAAGGGGGTCTCAGGTTCGACTCGCAAGAGCAGCAGATGGGGCTTTATTTTTGCGTCAACTTGGTAAGGTGTTGGATTCGGTTTGGGCACTTAAAAGATGGAGAAAGACTTGGTCTTTCCTTTTAAATTCGGCTAGGAGTGAGGTTTGACTCATTCAAACCTTTTTGAATGAGTGGCTAGAAGAAGAGTGGGTGGTTTTATTTTTGAATTTATTTGAAGGGTTGGTGTAGAGTATTTTTAGGAGAGAATCAAGGGTTTGAGTGGAGGAAGAGGAGTGGGACGGCTAGGGGTTTGGAGGGTAACCAACTTCTATTTAAAGGGTGTGAGCTTCCTTCTTGCCAAAACTTTAGCTCTCTTTTCTTGTAGCCTTCACTTTTCCTTCCCATATGCTAAAACACCTCTTTACCCTCACCAAAACTCCCCTTGGCCGAAACTTCAAGCCACCTTTCCTCCCATTCTCTTTTTATCTTCTTTGTTCCTAAACCGAAATCCCTCTCCTTTCTTGGCGACCGTTTGAACCCCAATGACCTCCCATTTGTTCTTCAAAGCCGAATAGCCTCTGGCCGAATCTCCTTGTGCCGATTTGATGAGTGTGGTAAGGTCTCCTCTTTGATTTAAATCTTTTATTCTTGTTTGGGGCTAGCCGAAACCTTGAAGTTAACCTTGTATTTTTATATGACCAAACCCATTCAAGGCCTTGGATCCGTGACTCTTCTTGGAAGCCGGTGGTAGGGAGGTAGTAGTGTGGGGTCTTGAGTTTTAAGGGTGTGTCGGAAGAGTTTTGGTCAAATAGTATTTGGGATTTGATCGGTCGTGCTATTAAGGTGCGTAATCATCGCACTATTTCTCGGTTGATTGCTAACGTTTAAACTGTGTATAATGTGTGGTAGCGGTTATAATGGCTTAAGTGATGTGAACCGATGATGGTAAGATTGATATTATATATATTCTATATATGATTGATGTGGTATTGATTAATAATAAATACTCATTTTACATGATACTCTTGCATGATTTATTGACACATGGGCATGGGATTGGATTGAAGAAGGAGGAAATGTACACTAGTTGCACGTGGTCTAATGATAGCTCGGCTACATTAGCGCTTGATGGCTAGCCGTGCTACCTCAAGGGAGATGATGGCTAGGTGCCCATCTCGGCGGTTGATGGCTATGTGCATCACCGTAGGCGGTTTACGATATTGGATCACTTGGGTTGATCGGTGGCTCGTACGGCCTTGTGCGATGAGTAGCCAAGGTAAGGTTTTGGATCACGATGTGATCAGTGGTGGTTTATCCACGGCCTTGGGCAGGGAGTCTGCTAAGGTTGGTGTTACGGTTGGAGTGGGTTGGGCTAAGATGCATATGTGCATGACTTGCTTTGTGAATGGTTTGGTATGGGGCCAAGCCCATACGCGGGAAATCTGTGTTTTGATTATGCACTGAGTCAGTGGACTCACCCAATTATTTTCTAACCATTTCAGGTAATGAATAGAATCGGACCGGGATCGGAGAGGACACATGGTGGCCCATGCAGAAAGAAGAATTCAAATCTTTTAAGTTTATTTATATTAAGTATTTGGGTTTAAATATTGATGTAATAAGGCCTTTTGACTTTTTCATTTATTTTGGGAATTTCTTTATTATTATTTTTAAATAATGGTTTGATTATTTTGATTACTATGTGCAAACGACTTAGTTTTTAGCCATTTATTTACTCAACAAATTTATAAATTAAACAAGTGTTTTAAAATGGACATTTCTATTTATTATCAAAGTCTAAAAGTATTTTTTTTAAAAGTACACGGGTTTTACCAGAAAGATAGTAGATTTTCGTGTTTTAAATTCTAAGTAAAGAAAAATATTTTCGCTAACATAACCAGATTCGATTCGTAGTGAATGGGCCGGGTTTGGGGATGTTCTGATTTGTATATCGAGCCCGGTTCAAAACTCGGCTTTGAGGGTTGGGCAAAGCAGATTTTCAAAATGGGTTTTTGGAAAGTGGGCTTTTATAAAAGTTTTGAGTTATTCGGCATGCTTTTTGTGTCTCCGCCCGAAGTCCACCAGGTAAGTACTTCGGACTTTTTCTTTCTGGAAGTGAATTGTTTACATGAATTGATTTGGGCTTAGTTTGGGCTCGTAGATTAGAAAGTTAGGACTATTGGACCCTAGGACTAGACTACTCAAACATGTGCATAAAACTTAAATCTCTTAAACAAACCTGTGAAGTAAGTCGCCGAGTTAAGGTGTGGTAACCTCATGACGCATGTCTAGGAGTGGAACCGGAAGAGCCTGGTTTTTAAGCAGTCCGTGTGACTCACCTCCTCTTCGCAGGTATCCTACCTGGTGCGTAGCTTTGGTTCACCTTAACCAAGAGGACTTGTTCATAGGCTAAACCGATTAATAAAACCCGAAAGGGATGTGGCCTGATTGTTTTAAAATCCCCTGTTTTAAAATTTTCAAACTTACCCCTTTGACTTGTAAACCCTAAATCTGATTTTGAAAAACATTTTCTCGATTTACAAAAAATTACCAAAATGCCCCTGGTTGATAAAATTACCAAAACGCCCCTGTATTGCAAAATTTCATGTACTACCCTCAAATTTTGATAAAATGCTCTTTACTTTGCAAAATACTAAAATCGAGTTTTCAAAATATTAGGATACTCGATTTGTGGAAATTTCTGAAAATACCACTGGTTGACAAAATTACCGAAATGCCCTTGGTTTCGAAATTTTCAAATTTCTCTCAACTTCTAATGAAATATTCCTACTTTACTAAATATCAGAAAATTCTATTTTGTAAAATGTTGTGATATCTCAATTTTGAGAATTTATGAAAATGCCTCGATTTCCAAAATTACAAAAATAACTCTGTTTTCTGAAATTTGGCAACACACTTTGTTTGAAAAACAAAATTTTCAAGACGACCCCTGAGATTTTGTAAATTTTGAAGTTGGAAAAACTATTTTTCAAAAAAAAAAAAAAAAATTGACCCTGAGTTATTACCGAAATACCCCTCTTTAGGAAAAATGACGGAATTACCACAGGTAGGAAGGAAACTTGATTGCTCGAAAGAACTACTCTCGAAAACTTCATTGCATAAAATTGCTCGTGGATAAAACAGTGAAACAAGAATTTCTAACGCATAAAACTTTCTAAACAGACTAAATCGAAGCGCTAGATATGAGTTCTAGGGGGCGTGGTCGCAATACTCGTGGACGTGGTAGAGGCAGGATGTCAGTATCGGAACCAGTTGGGTCACGCCATGGGTCGGAGAGCGATGCACCGCCACCACCGGTGTTGAGGTTGAACAGCCAGGATCGGTGGAGGAGACGACGCGCGAGATCGCGCAAGGTCGTGCCGCGAGTGCTCGAACGCAGTGGCGAGGAGCCAATGTGGGCAACAGGACTCGGAAGTCGCGACCGAAAGGCTTAGGGCGAATGGAGCCGAGGTTTTTAGAGGAGTGTCTGGGGTAGCTCCAAACGTGGCAGAGTATTGGCTTGAGGCTGTTGAAAGGATTATGGACGACCTAGACTTAATTGCTGAGGAGAAGCTTAAGGGTGTTGTTTCGTTGCTACGGGATGAGGCCTACCAGTGGTGGCTCACTGTTAAGGAAAGTACCCCTGCGGATCGAGTGGATTGGGGTTACTTTAAGATCAAGTTTGAAGGAAGTATGTTGGAGCGAGCTATGTGGGACGCGCAGAGGAAGGCGCCTTTAATGCGGTGCAAGGTAGCAAGTCAATAGCGGAGTACGAAGCTGAGTTTCTGCGTTTGAGCCGGTATGCTCGGGGCATCGTGGCGACGGATTATGAGAGATGTGTTAGATTTGAAGATGGTCTGCGGGATGAGTTGCGGGTTTTGATTGCTCCGCATCGGGAAAGAGACTTCGCAGATTTTAGTGGAGAAAGCTCGAATAGGCCGAGGAGGTCAAGAAGGTGAGAGGCACAATAGAGAAAGGAAAGTGATAAGAGAAGTGTTGGATCGCGAAGTGGTTGAGAGGGTTCGAGAAAAGACCGAGGTTGAGACTCCTGTTAATATTGCTAAGCCAGCCACCGGAAATCCAGATCGTCCGTGTGCTCAATGTGGAAGGTACCATGTTGGCGAGTGCTGGAATCGGGTTTGAGAATGCTTTAGATGCAAGTCCAAGACTCATCTGATTAAGGATTGTCCCCAGGATCCGAATAGGACTCGGATAGTGGGTCAAGGTTATGTGCAACCAGGCAGAGGTGGTCAGCAGGCGACGAGAGGTCGTGGTCCGAACCATGGAGGAAATGGTTCCGGCCGAGGTCGTGAAGCAGTAGACCGCGGTAATGGTGGCACCGAGGCAAGGCAGCCAGGTCTGGTTCATGCAGTCCATCGGAGGGAGGATAATGATGTGCCGGATGTGTCAGCTGGTAAGTTCCTTAAGTCTGGAATATTCTCTGTTGCTTTGTTCAGTTGGGTGGCTGTTTGTTTTGTTGCTTGTAAAGTATGGGGACTTTGAGTATGAACTTAGAATCTTTACCTAGAAATATGTTAGCTCTTTAAGATCAGAGTGCGCAGCTATAGCATAGTGAGGTGAATTAAGGTGTACGACCGTTAGTCTAACCAAGTAATTTCGAGGACGAAATTATTCTTAAGGGGGGAAAATTGGAAAACCCCAAATTAAGGGGCTATGCATGTTGGGTATAATTCAAGTTCTAGTAGGTTTTGGGTATGCTTGGATGTGTTTTAGGGGTCTTGAGAACTTTTAAGGGTAGTGGAATGCCTTAGAAAAATTTTAGTTTTAGGGGTTAAAAGGGGAGCTTGGATGAAGGGGGCTTTAAGAGTTTATTTGGGAAAATAAAACACAAGGAATGGCTTGGCAAAGTGGCAAAGGAAGCGCCACTTAGAGCTTGGAGAGATGATGCCATTGGCAGGGGAAGGGGGTCTCAGGTTCGACTCGCAAGAGCAGCAGATGGGGCTTTATTTTTGCGTCAACTTGGTAAGGTGTTGGATTCGGTTTGGGCACTTAAAAGATGGAGAAAGACTTGGTCTTTCCTTTTAAATTCGGCTAGGAGTGAGGTTTGACTCATTCAAACCTTTTTGAATGAGTGGCTAGGAGAAGAGTGGGTGGTTTTATTTTTGAATTTATTTGAAGGGTTGGTGTAGAGTATTTTTAGGAGAGAATCAAGGGTTTGAGTGGAGGAAGAGGAGTGGGACGGCTAGGGGGTTTGGAGGGGTAACCAACTTCTATTTAAAGGGTGTGAGCTTCCTTCTTGCCAAAACTTTAGCTCTCTTTTCTTGTAGCCTTCACTTTTCCTTCCCATATGCTAAAACACCTCTTTACCCTCACCAAAACTCCCCTTGGCCGAAACTTCAAGCCACCTTTCCTCCCATTCTCTTTTTATCTTCTTTGTTCCTAAACCGAAATCCCTCTCCTTTCTTGGCGACCGTTTGAAACCCAACAGCCTCCCATTTGTTCTTCAAAGCCGAATAGCCTCTTGCCGAATCTCCTTGTGCCGATTTCAGTAGTGTGGTAAGGTCTCCCTCTTTGATTTAAATCTTTTATTCTTGTTTGGGGCTAGCCGAAACCTTGAAGTTAACCTTGTATTTTTGTATGACCAAACCCATTCAAGGCCTTGGATCCGTGACTCTTCTTGGAAGCCAGCGGTAGGGAGGTAGCTATGGGGTCTTCAGTTTTTAAGGGTGTGTCGGAAGAGTTTTGGTCAAATAGTATTTCGGGATTTGATCGGTCGTGCTATTAAGGTGCGTAATCATCGCACTATTTCTCGGTTGATTGCTAACGTTTAAACCTGTGTATAATGTGTGGTAGCCGGTTATAATGGCTTAAGTGATGTGAACCGATGATGGTAAGATTGACTGTTATATATATTCTATATATGATTGATGTGGTATTGATTAATAATAAATACTCATTTTACATGATACTCTTGCATGATTTATTGACACATGGGCATGGGATTGGATTGAAGAAGGAGGAAATGTACACTAGTTGTACGTGGTCTAATGATAGCTCCGGCTACATTAGCGCTTGATGGCTAGCTTCGTGCTACCTCAAGGGAGATGATGGCTAGGTGCCCATCTCGGCGGTTGATGGCTATGTGCATCACCGTAGACGGTTTACGATATTGGATCACTTGGGTTGATCATGGTGGCTCACCACGACCTTGTGCGATGAGTAGCCAAGGTAAGGTTTTGGATCACGATGTGATCGGTGGTGGTTTATCCACGGCCTTGGGCGAGTCCGCTAAGGTTGGTGTTACGGTTGGAGTGGGTTGGGCTAAGATGCATATGTGCATGACTTGCTTTGTGAATGGTTTGGTATGGGGCCAAGCCCATACGCGGAAATCTGTGTTTTGATTATGCCTTTGAGTCGGTGGACTCACCCAATTATTTTCTAACCATTTCGTGTAATGAATAGAATCGGACCAGGGATCGGAGAGAGGACACATGGTGGCCCATGCAGAAAGAAGAATTCAAATCTTTTAAGTTTATTTATATTAAGTATTTGGGTTTAAATATTGATGTAATAAGGCCTTTTGACTTTTTCATTTATTTTGGGAATTTCTTTATTATTATTTTTAAATAATGGTTTGATTATTTTGATTACTATGTGCAAACGACTTAGTTTTTAGCCATTTATTTACTCAACAAATTTATAAATTAAACAAGTGTTTTAAAATGGACATTTCTATTTATTATCAAAGTCTAAAAGTATTTTTTTTAAAAGTACACGGGTTTTACCAGAAAGATAGTAGATTTTCGTGTTTTAAATTCTAAGTAAAGAAAAATATTTTCGCTAACATAACCAGATTCGGTCGTAGTGAATGGGCCGGGTTTGGGGATGTTACAGTACATCTTAAGTGTGGGCGGTGAATAGTTATTTCGAGAAAGTGCCTAACTTTCTGCATTATTCCCAAAATCCCTGAATTATGCCTTGTCTTGAAGTAAGTTTTTCATAATATAATTACGATGAAATTTCCTTTGATTTATGATTTTTATTGAAATGTCTTGGATTAAGTCATTGATAATTGTGCATTGATGATTAAATTTGAAGGATACTACAGAATCAAGCATGATAAGTCTATTTTTCAGAATTACAATTTTTTAGGTTGTCTACCTGAATTTGAATGACATCTTGAAGTTTGAAATTTATGAGGTTGACATCAAAAACCCATAATTTTCTGTGAGCTTTTGAACCTTATAGAGCATATATTCTTTTTCTTGATCACTTTGTTGATTATGAGTGTGTCAACATTGATTTGTTATTCTGGAACTTGCATCGATTATACATGTCGGGACTACACCTTTGATTTGATATACAGAGATCACAAAGGAACCTAGGTTTTAACTCACTTACTCCACTAAACAGCATACCTTTATAATTAACCCCGAGTGAACCCCGTTTAATCCTAACAACCCTTTTTATTGACTTACCTATTAATATTAACTCAAAACCCTTTGTATTTGTTGTCACCGTCCTTTTCTACTACCCTTATGCCCAGATTTGATTTGATCATTTGCCTAACTATTTTATCTATTTCAATCTATCCTTTATTATGTATTTGACTTGTTCTTTAAAAAAATGAAGTATACTCATTATTAGTTCTGTGATTAGGTGAGCTTATACATTAAATTCCAATTATTGAAGACGCTCATATTAGAGTATCATCAACTGTAGTATTATTAGTTTCCAATTGATGTAATTACTTATATTCAGATCATTGTTTCTAGTTAGGTAATTTGTCGAGTCAATCTCGATTCTAACCCGTTAATTCAGCCTTTATCCACACCTTTAACCCAAGCCCCAGTTACAACCTGTTAAAGACCTTTTGTTTTGTGTATCATCTCATATTATAGTGGTGGAGATTTGATTTTCATGCAAGCCTATGGGATTAACTCTTCATGTTTGACTTTTGAGTGCTTAATTCTGAACCTTAAACACTTCGAGTGATTTGAGTGAATCTTTAGTGAGGATGTCAACCCTTGTCGGTTTTGAATCAGAGGTAATTATTTAGATGAGGGGAAACACCTATGTTTTGTGCAATAAATGTATAACTTTGATTGTATGAATCTTTAGGACCCTTCTATTTAAATTATCAATGTATGAATTATCTTTGGATTATGATGAAACATTATTGATAAATTTTATGAATCAAGGAAGTTCGTTTTAATTGTAAGTTGAGAATTTTGCTTGAGGACAAGCAAAAGTTTAAGTGTGGGGGTATTTGATAAACCATAAAAGTAACATATTTTAAGCCCACATTTAGCATGCTTTTGGATGATTTAAGCCTTGAATTGTGTAATTTGGTGCTCTTAACCCTTTGTTTTCATGTTTTATACTCAGGAGAGCACCGGATGACAAAAAGAACGAAAAAGGGGCCCAAAAGGAGTAAATGAGCCATATCACGAAATCCACACGGCCAGGCCCAAGATCACACGGGCGTGCCCCATTCAACAAGTACGAACATGGCCTAGCCACAACTTATGTAACACCCCTTACCCGAAACCCTTGCCGAAATCGGGTATGTGGTATTACTAGACTTGACTATTAACTCGGAGCAAAAAATTTTAAAGCTGTCCAACTGTGTCATGCTGACTAAATCGACCATAACTCGAGTTAAAAAACTCGAAATTTAGATCCGTAAATTTTCCTTGAAACTAGACTCATATAACTTTTCACCATAATTTTTCCATAATTTTTCATGTGGCCAATTAGTACAGTTTATTCATCAAAGTTACCTTTATTACACTGCTTGACAATTCTGACCTGTCTTTACAAAAATACAATTATCTCATTCCACAAATTTCCTATAATGTTCTTGTTTATACCAATGAAAAATAGACTCATTAAGGATTCTACACATATAAACTATGCTTCTTAATTATTTTTTTACACTTTTTAACAAATTTTCCAAAACAGAACAGTGACTCACGAATTCATTTAGAGCAGGTCTCACTAAAACTTAATTATCTCATAATATATAAGTCCTTTGCCTACTCTGTTTCTTTCATGTAAAAATAGACACAATAAGGTTTAATTTCATATCTCATTAACCTTCTAATTAAATATATCCAATTTTTGGTGATTTTTCTAAATCACATCACTGCTGCTACAACAAGCTGTTTCGTTGCAATTTATGAAAAACTAACTTCTAACCAAACATACCTACATCCCTAATTCAAGGATTCATTTCGTACACAAACATTTCATTATCAACAACGATTAACTCCGATTAAGTATGCATAAACATTGCCAACATAAACCGACATTCGTATCAAAAACACAAAAAAAAAAACATACTAAACTAAAAATTTAGCCATATTCGCATGGCTATTATATACATGAACCTTAAGAATTCATCAAAACAAAGACCAAGTCATTCCTATACATGCTTTCATTTAAATCCAAAATGAAAGAGTACCAAAATGTAGATTGATAGTGTGAGCGATTTTTTCCGAACGATCCGACGAGCTTGTAGCTTGTACCTAATCTATAAAACAAAGGAAACATTTCACACGATAAGCTTGCTAGCTTAGTAAGTCCTAATTTCATAAAAATATAACAATCAAATATCAACAATTTAATTACTACAATTCAACTTGTAGGCTTGTGCTCATATTTATTATCAAACTTTCAACTTCATATCGATGTGACTAAGTATAAATTCGTAGGAAAATTTCTCTTTGCCCACATATTGTGATCAAAATATTTGTTCATAATCCAATCTTTAAATCCAAAGTGTCATCATGTAACCATAGGTACAAATATTCATATACTTGAATATCAATTATTATAACATGTCATCAATTATACAACCACATCATTCATCAATAAAACCGAGAACACATACCATTGGTAATAAATCACTAGTTTACCTTATCTTAATTAAGTAAGAAGCTCATTCCTAATTTACATACTCACCTGAACCGTTAACTCGATAAATTTGCTTTAATTCGCCTTGAACACAATTTCGGTTTCTAATTTGTGAAATACAACACCGGCATCAAGCCTGCTGGGCATAAAAGCCCGATAAATAACACCGGCACAAGGCCTGCTAGGCTTAAAGCCCGAACTAAATCACCGGCACTAGGCCTGCTAGGCTTAAAGCCCGAATTAAATCACCGGCACTAGGCCTGCTAGGCTTAAAGCCCGAATTAAATCACCGGCACTAGGCCTGCTAGGCTTAAAGCCTGAAACACATTAATGTAATCAATCATCGTTAATACCCTTTTATACTATATCACATAATGAAAGTACTTTGGCTTATTTACATCAAACAATCAAAACCATTCTAATAGGCTTATATACATTCGGCTATGACATGAATATCTACTAAAATTTATCAAACATTATCGTACAATTGATTTATAATTAATTCTTCAATATACTATAGCTTAAGGACTTACTTATTATTCACTTTGCCTTAGCCAAAATAAATTTACTTTAATGCTATTCATTTACATTCGGCTACATCATGAATTTATACTCTAAATTTTCACAATTCATCATTCATTAAGTTCATAATTAATTTATTGACGTATTTTAGCTATAGGACTTACCTCGGTTGTCGATAGTCCGTGCGAATCGGCTATTC
The DNA here is from genome assembly GCA_025503065.1 of Gossypium bickii. Classification (NCBI taxonomy): domain Eukaryota; kingdom Viridiplantae; phylum Streptophyta; class Magnoliopsida; order Malvales; family Malvaceae; genus Gossypium; species Gossypium bickii. The sequence goes on along the minus strand of CP106710.1, from coordinate 103,009,594 downwards.
GAGAACCTTCGTTTTTCCCCGGTCTAATTCTGTCTTTCTTTGCTCTTGATCTAAAACACATTAGAATTTAGCTCATTTAATCTCATTTCATCTCAATTTAGTCTCAAAACACCCTAATGTGCAATTTACCATTTTGCCCCTAATATTTCCCATTTTTACAATTTGGTCCAATTTACACAAAACACCAAATAAGCAAAATTTTCCAACTTTATAGCTTGGCCGAATATCCCCTATGGCCATATGTGTCCATGCATTTCGTTTATTTGACATTTTAATCCTTCACAAATTTATTCTTTTCAATTTAGCCCTATATACTCAAAATTACCAAAAATCCCAATACAAACCTTGTAAATCTTTAACATACATTTAATTTAAAATCATCAAACATCAAAACTATCCAAGCTTGTTAATGGCCAAATCCTACATACATAGTATTTTCAAAAATTTAGACATGGGTCGGGTAAAATACGAAGCAACAATCTCAAAAACGTAAAATTTATCAAAAACTAAGCAAAATACCTACCCCAAATCAAGCTCTAAGTTGCCGAAACTTCAAGCTCCAACAATGGAGTTTTTCTCCTCAAAAATTCGGCCAAGAAGATGAACAATGTGATGTTCTCTTTCTTCCCACTCATTCTTATTATAATAATGTTGTATTTCACATATAATTTAACATTATACTTAATATTCTAATATAACTTGGTAATAAACTAAATTAACATGAAATTTGGACTTATAAAAGCCCATTGCCGTCCCTTACTATGGTGAATGGGCTAATTGCCCTTTTGGTACACCCACTTAAAAAGCCACAATCAATTTAGTACTCTTCACTTTAGCATGCAACTTTTGCGCTTTTCTCGATTAAATCCTTTTTATCAAATTGAGCACTTAAACGACTAAATTTTTTTCTGAAATTTTTCACTCACTAAATCACATATAACAAACACAAAATATAATATGAAAATATTTCTCGGACTCGAATTCGTGGTCCCGAAACCACCGTCCGATTTGGGTCAAAATTGGTCTGCATTACAACTCTCCTCTTAAGGATTTTTCGCCCCAAAAAATCTTACCGTTAAATAAGTTCGGATATTGTTGCCTCATTGACTCTTTCAGCTCCCACGTAGCCTCTTCAACTCCGTGACGACTCCATAGAATCTTTACTAATGGAATCCTTTTATTTCTTAACTCTTTGGTTTCCCGAGCTAAGATACGGATCGGTTCCTCATCATAGGTCAAATCAGATCGAATTTCAATCTCTGACGGGGTGATCACATGGGACGGATCCGATCTGTATCTACGAAGCATCGAAACGTGAAATACAATGTGTATCTTTTCTAAGTCAAGGGCGTTTCAATCGATAAACAACAGGCCCCTATCGCTCGATGATTTCATACGGTCCGATAAATCTCGGACTCAACTTGCCTTCGACCGAATCGGAGTATTTTCTTCCACGGAGAAACTTTCAAGAACACCCGATCTCGGCACGAAATTCAATGTCCTTGCATTTTAAATCGGCATAGGACTTTTGACGATCCGAAGCAGCTTTCAAATTACTTCTAATTACAACCACCTTCTGTTCAGTTTCTTTAATCCAATCAACCCCGTGTATCTTATTCTCACTGAGCTCATTCCAATACAACGGTGTGCGACATTTTCGACCATATAAGGCTTCATAAGGTGCCATTTTTATGCTAGATTGAAAGCCATTATTGTAAGCAAATTCGATCAAAGGTAGGTATCGTTCCCACGCACCTTCAAATTCGAGAACGCAACACCTCAAAGCATGTCCTCAAGTATCAAAATAGTTCGCTCGGATGACCATCCGTTTTTGCGGATGGAAGGTCGTACTAAAATGAAGTTTGGTACCTAGAGCATCTTGCAATTTCTTCCGAATCGTGATGTAAACCTCGGGTCACTATCCGAAATAATGGAACTCGGTACACCGTGCAATCTTACAATCTGTGACACATACAATTCGGCAAGCTTATCAAGTGAATAGTCGGTGCGTACCGGTATAAAATGAGCTGATTTAGTCAGTCTATCGACGATAACCCATATTGTATCTTTCTTACTCGGTGTCATAGGAAGACCGGATATAAAATCCATTGTAATTCTATCCCATTTCCATTCGGGTATCATGATTGGTTGAAGTAGTCCGGACGGTACTTGATGCTCGGCTTTTACTTGTTGATGATTAAGCACTTAGAAACAAACTCGGATATATCTCGTTTCATGCCGAGCCACCAATAGAATTGCTTCAAATCGTTATACATTTTAGTGCTACCGGGTGTATCGATAGTCGACCACTATAGGCCTCTCACACGGGATCATCGTATCAAACCGAGTTCTTTGGAACACACAATCGGCCTTTATAATTCAAACAATCATTTGCATCAATCTGAAAATCTGATTCTGTACCACTTCCACACTGACTCCAAATAGCAATCAACTTTTCGTCAACTTTCTGTGCATCACAAATCTGCTGAATAAACATCGGTCTTGCTTGTAGCTCGGCTACGATCGAACCATCATCAGACAAAGCTACCCGTGCGTTCAATGCACGAAGTGTAAATAATGATTTTCGACTTAACGCATCCGCTACAACATTAGCTTTCCCCGGATGGTAGTCAATCACTAATTCATAGTCTTTCAGCAATTCTAACCATCTGCGTTGTCTCAAGTTTAAGTCTTTCTGAGTCATCAAATATTTCAAACTTTTGTGATCTGAATAAATATGACATTTTTCGCCAAATAAGTAGTGACGCCAAATTTTTAATGCGAACACAATGGTCGCTAACTCGGATCGTGAGTTGGATAATTTTTCTCATGCGGCTTCAATTGTCTCAAGCATAGGCTATCACTTTGCCTTCTTGCATTAAAACACAACCCAACCCATTTAAGGAAGCATCACTAAAAAAGTAAATTCTTTACCCGATTCAGTTGAGTTAACACTCGGGGCTTCTTGGTCAAACAAAGCTTTCAACCGCTCAAACTTTTCTCGACACTTTTCATCGACCACTCAAATTTGACATCTTTCGTAGTAGTAGTCTCGTCAGCGGTGTAGCTATATGAGTAAAACCCTTTACAAACCGTCTGTAATAACCCGCTGAAGCCTAGGAAACTTGAATCTCGGAAACATTCTTTGGTGGTTTCCAATCGAGTATGGTTGCTATTTTGTTTGGATCCACCGAATACACGACACCAAAACAACATGACCCAAGAAGTTGACTTCATTCATCCAAAACTCACACTTATTGAACTTTGCATACAATCGTTGATCTCTCAAAGTTTGTAGTACTAATCTCAAATGCTCAAGCATGTTCCGTTTCATTTTGGAGTAGATCAAGTATATCATCAATAAACACTACTACAAACCGATCCAAAAGCTGCCGGAAGACCGGTTCATTAGATCCATAAAAATAGCAGTGCATTAGTGAGTCCAAAAGGCATAACCAAAAACTCATAGTGTCCATACCTGCGTTCGGAAAGCGATCTTTGGCACATCCGAATCTCTCGACTCATGAATCGATAATAGCCCGATCTCAAATCTATTTTCGAAAACACTGAAGCCCCCTTCAATTGATCAAATAAGTCATCAATCCGAGGTAACGGGTACTTATTCTTTATGGTTACCTTATTTAGTTGTCGGTAGTCGATACACATTCGCATAGTCCCATCTTTCTTTTTCACAAATAAAACGGTGCACTTACGGAGAGAAACTCGGTCATGTGAAGCCCTTATCTATCAACTCTTGCAACCGCGCTTTCAATTCTTTTAATTCAATAGGTGCCATTCGGTACGGAGCTATCGAAATCGGAGCTGCACCCGGTACTAACTCAATGCCGAACTCAATCTCTCGTACTGGGGGTAAACCCGGTAGTTCTTCAGGAAACACATCGGGGTATTCACATACAACTGATACAGATTCAATTTGTATCTCGGACATTTTATTATCCAGTACATAGGCCAAATAAGCTTCACACCCTTTTCTCACATATTTTCGGGCTAACATTGAAGATATTACTATAGGTAACCCATTTACGTCACAGGATTTAATTATGATGGTCTCACCATTTCGACATTTCAAATCGATAAGCTTCCTTTTACAATCCACTACTGCCTCATGTGTAGTTAACCAGTCCATACCCAAGATTATATCAAATTCGTCAAAGGGCAACAACATTAAATCAGCTGGGAAGCAATAATCCCGAATCATCAACGGGCAACCTCTACACACTTTATTAACAAGCACACATCTACCCAAAGGGTTGGACACACGAATCACAAACTCGGTAGACTCAACTAGCAGAGTCTTGCCAAATTTTAAAGTTTCACACACATAAGAATGAGTCGAACCAGGATCAATTAGTGCAATCACAGTAGTATCATAAAGAGTGAAAGTACCGGTAATGACGTCGGGGGAGGAAGCATCCTCTCTAGCTCGCGCCAAGATATGCTCTAGCCGGAGCTCTAGCCTCAGATCGATCTGTAGTGTTCTTCGTTCCTTTCTGACTACCACCTACATTGCCTGAATGTCTGGGTGGTCTACCTCGCATTGACACGTTGCTCGGTTTAGTGTTCTGAACTGTATTCTGCTCAGCTAACTTCGGACACTCTCTAATAAAATGATCTGACGATCCACATTTATAGCAAGACCGATCATGGAATCTACAACTCCCTGAGTGCCATTTCCCACAGTGCTTGCATTCAACTCTATTTTGTGGAACGTTACCAACACTGGCTATCGAGGTAGCTCGGGAGCTCATAGGAGGTCGATCCCGTCTAGGTGGATCTCAGTAGTAGCTTCACGCCGTTTGTAGTCATCTCTGGGCTTCTTGATCGTGGAATGAAAGACTTTACCTAAAGACCTTTTTCGGATGTCTCTAGCTTCTGTCTCAGCCTTTCTTTTCTCTTTTCCGAGCTCTTCAGCTTTGCAAGCTCTCTCAACTAAAGTTACAAACTCTTGGATTTCAAGAATGCCAACAAACATCTTTATATCTTCATTTAGTTTGTCTTCAAATCTTTTACACATAATAGCCGGTAGAAACACACTCTCTAGCATATCGGCTGAGCCTGACAAATTTTCTTTCATATTCTGTTATGGTCATTCGCCCCTGTTTTAGCTCAAGGAACTCCTTTCGTTTTTGATCAATGAATCCTTGGCTAATCTACTTCTTGCGAAATTTAGTTTGGAAGAAATCCCATGTCACTTTTTCTTTCGGAACCACTGATACTAGTGTATTCCACTAGTGATATGCAAAGTGTCCCATGATGAGATATAGCACACTTCAAGCATTCATCCGGAGTACAAGACAGCTCATCAAGTACCCGAATAGTGTTATCAAGCCACATTTCGGCTCTCTCAGCATCATCATCGTCATTAGCTTTAAATTCTTCGGCCCCAAATTTTTGGATTTTATCAACTGGGGGCCTACTAGATCTCATTGGATCTATCATCGGGGGAGCTGAAGGAATCGGAGTTGGATTATTCGGGGGTGGGGGTTGGTGTACTGTCGGGTTATTTTGAATAAATTGGGCAAACCACTCATTCATCATCTGATAAAAGGCTTGTTTAGTCTCTCCTTCGTGGCTACCCGAAACAGGTCGAGAGTCTACTGGTGTTGATCCGCGTGCACGATCAGGCGCTACGTTCTCTACATCATCAGCTACAGCTCTTTCAGGATCAGTATCCATTCACTAAATAAAACGAAATTCAAGCTGTCAGAAATCACCACACTATCAACATATAATAAAGGCATGTATAGCTAGACTCACACGCGCTACGGTAGTCCTAGAATCGACTAAACCGTAAGCTCTGATACCAACCAAATGTAACACCCCTTACCCGAAACCCTTGCCGAAATCGGGTATGTGGTATTACTAGACTTGACTGTTAACTCGGAGCAAAAAATTTTAAAGCTGTCCAACAGTGTCACGCTGACTAAATCGACCATAACTCGAGTTAAAAAACTCGAAATTTAGATCCGTAAATTTTCTTTGAAACTAGACTCATACAACTTTTCACCATAATTTTTCCAGAATTTTTCATGTGGCCAATTAGTACAGTTTATTCATCAAACTTACCTTTATTACACTGCTTGACAATTCTGACCTGTCTTTACAAAAATACAATTATCTCATTCCACAAATTTCCTATAATGTTCTTGTTTATACCAATAAAAAATAGACTCATTAAGGATTCTACACATATAAACCATGATTCTTAATTATTTTTGTACACTTTTTAACAAATTTTCCAAAACAGAACAGTGACTCACGAATTCATTTAGAGCAGGTCTCACTAAAACTTAATTATCTCATAATATATAAGTCCTTTGCCTACTCTGTTTCTTTCATGTCAAAATAGACACAATAAGGTTTAATTTCATATCTCATTCACCTTCTAATTTAATATATCCAATTTTTGGTGATTTTTCTAAATCACATCACTGCTGCTACAACAAGCTGTTTCGTTGCAATTTATGAAAAACTAACTTCTAACCAAACATACCTACATCCCTAATTCAAGGATTCATTTCGTACACAAACATTTCATTATCAACAACGATTAACTCCGATTAAGTATGCATAAACATTGCCAACATAAACCGACATTCGTATCAAAAACACAAAAAAAAAATATACTTAACTAAAAATTTAGCCATATTCGCATGGCTATTATATACATGAACCTTAAGAATTCATCAAAACAAAGACCAAGTCATTCCTATACATTCCTTCATTTAAATCCAAAATGAAAGAATACCAAAATATAGATTGATAGTGTGAGCGACTTTCCGAACGATCCCGACGAGCTTGTAGCTTGTACCTAATCTATAAAACAAAGGAAACATTTCACACGATAAGCTTGCTAGCTTAGTAAGTCCTAATTTCATAAAAATATAACAATCAAATATCAACAATTTAATTACTACAATTCAACTTGTAGGCTTGTGCTCATATTTATTATCAAACTTTCAACTTCATATCGATGTGACTAAGTATAAATTCGTAGGAAAATTTCTCTTTGCCCACATATTGTGATCAAAATATTTGTTCATAATCCAATCTTTAAATCCAAAGTGTCATCATGTAACCATAGGTACAAATATTCATATACTTGAATATCAATTATTATAACATGTCATCAATTATACAACCACATCATTCATCAATAAAACCGAGAACACATACCATTGGTAATAAATCACTAGTTTACCTTGTCTTAATTAAGTAAGAAGCTCATTCCTAATTTACATACTCACTGAACCGTTAACTCGATAAATTTGCTTTAATTCGCCTTGAACACAATTTGGTTTCTAATTTGTGAAATACAACACCAAGCATCAAACTGCTTTGGGCATAAAAGCCCGATAAATAACACCGGCACAAGGCACGCTAGGCTTAAAGCTGAATTAAATCACGGGCACTAGGCACGCTAGGCTTAAAGCCCGAATTAAATCACAGGCACTAGGCTCGCTAGGCTTAAAGCACGAAACACATTAATGTAATCAATCATCGTTAATACCCTTTTATACTATATCACATAATGAAAGTACTTTGGCTTATTTACATCAAACAATCAAAACCATTCTAATAGGCTTATATACATTCGGCTATGACATGAATATCTACTAAAATTTATCAAACATTATCATTACAATTGATTTATAATTAATTCTTCAATATACTATAGCTTAAGGACTTACTTATTATTCACTTTGCCTTAGCCAAAATAAATTTACTTTAATGCTATTCATTTACATTCGGCTACATCATGAATTTATACTCGAAATTTTCACAATTCATCATTCATTAAGTTCATAATTAATTTATTGACGTATTTTAGCTAAAGGACTTACCTCGGTTGTCGATAGTCCGTGCGAATCGGCTTATTCGAGAACCTTCGATTTTCCCTAGGTCTAATTCTCGTCTTTCTTTGCTCTTGATCTAAAACACATTAGAATTTAGCTCATTTAATCTCATTTCATCTCAATTTAGTCTCAAAACACCCTAATGGGCAATTTACCATTTTGCCCCTAATATTTCCCATTTTACAATTTGGTCCAATTTACACAAAACACCAAATAAGCAAAATTTTCCAACTCTATAGCTTGGCGAATATCCCCTATGGCCATATGTGTCCATGCATTTCGTTTATTTGACATTTTAATCCTTCACAAATTTATTCTTTTCAATTTAGCCCTATATACTCAAAATTACCAAAAATCCCAATATAAAACTTGTAAATCTTTAACATACATTTAATTTAAAATCATCAAACATCAAAACTATCCAAGCTTGTTAATGGTCGAATCCTACATACATAATATTTTCAAAAATTTAGACATGGGTCGGGTAAAATACTGAAGCAACGATCTCAAAAACGTAAAATTTATCAAAAACTAAGCAAAATACCTACCCCAAATCAAGCTCTAAGTTGCCGAAACTTCAAGCTCCAACAATGGAGTTTTCTCCTCAAAAATTCGGCCAAGAAGATGAACAATGTGATGTTCTCTTTCTTCCCACTCATTCTTATTATAATAATGTTGTATTTCACATATAATTTAACATTATACTTAATATTCTAATATAACTTGGTAATAAACTAAATTAACATGAAATTTGGACTTATAAAAGCCCATTGCCGTCCCTTACTATGGTGAATAGGCTAATTGCCCTTTTGGTACACCCACTTAAAAAGCCACAATCAATTTAGTACTCTTCACTTTAGCATGCAACTTTTGCGCTTTTCTCGATTACATCCTTTTTATCAAATTGAGCACTTAAACGACTAAATTTTTCTACGAAATTTTTCACACTCACTAAATCACATATAACAAACACAAAATATAATATTAAAATATTTCTCGGACTCGAATTCGTGGTCCCGAAACCACCGTTCCGATTTGGGTCAAAATTGGTCTGTTACAACTCTCCCCCCCTTAAAGCATCGTCTACTTTTAATGCCCAACCTTTCCTATTTGATTCAACTGTTTTCTCTAGAATACACTTAAGCTTTCGATTTTGTACTTCCACTTGTCCACTGGTTTGAGGGTGATAAGGGGTAGCTGTTGTGTGGTGTACTCCATAGTTCTTTAAGACCTTGTCAAATTGAGTATTACAAAAAGGAGTACCCCTATCACTAATAATTGCTCTGGGAGTTCCAAATCGAGAGAGGAGTTTCTTAAGAAATCTCACTACCATTCTGGCATCATTAGTAGGTAAAGCTTGAGCTTCCGGCCATTTTGACATATAGTCCACTGCTACTAAGATGTATTTAATCCCCAATGAGGTAGGGAATGGGCCCATAAAATCAATACCCCATACATCGAATATTTACATGATAGCATATATGTTTGGGGCACCTAACTCAAAACTAACGTGGCCGTGGCCGTATGGATGCACCGAATCTCCGTACTGACATGGCAGAGATGGTATGAGTCAGAGAAAATCAATTTTTAGAATCACAGACTCCAACCACTAAACCACGGGCACCGAAAAAACACCACAGTCGTGCGATGCGGCCGTGGACGACACTGTTAGATCACACACGGACATGGTGACACGAGCATGGGCGTGGAAGAAACGAACGAAGCCCACCAGGACCATGCGATGTGGTCGTATGACATGCCACGCCCACGATACATGAGCGTGTGAACGTACCTGACTTGAAATTCTATTTAAACCATCCACCCCTCCTTCTTCTCACCCATTCAGCCCATTTAATTTTCCTTTCCTTGTTCAAAACTTCTCTCAAGTCTCCTTCTCTAATCCTTGCCCACAACCATCGAGCTACACCACATCTGTGTCGAAGAAGCTGAAGGATCCCAGCACAGTCTCCCTTATGGAGACCGATCTACATAAGTTCATGCCGGCTGATTCATCCAGTTGACAAGCCAAGGGTCTTCGAGACCATTTATCTTTTGTTCACTTTTATCTTCTCCTTTATTTTCCTTCTCTTTGACTATCTTATGCTTAATTTAGTTTATTTTATTTTAGTTTCTTAGTGTCAGGTTCAAAAGGCTGCTAGGGAATCACACCGAAACCACGACCACCGCCTCAATGTAGCCTGCAAAGTTCTAAAGGCTGCTTGGGAATCACGCCACTTCTGCCACTGCCAGCACCTCCGCAGCCTTAGAGGTCACACCCACCTCGCGAACCATGTAACAATAAGGACTATTTGGTCCATTCATCTTTCATTTTAATTTTATTTACATTTTTATTTACCTTCTCATTATCTTTCTTGTCTTTAATTATATATTTAGTTTATTTTAAATGTGTCTTAATAATTCCTGGATAATTCTCTACGAGCTCCCCAATTTTTTCATCTAGCGCAGAGCTCGGTAGCAGTTACCACCCCTATCGACTTCCAACTCTGGGAAACCATCCAAATTCAGGAAGTTTCACCTCTCCCTCTCTCTTAAATTGCATATACATGTTTGTACATTGAAGGCAATGTACATCTTAAGTGTGGGGGGTGAATAGTTATTTCGAGAAAGTGCCTAACTTTCTGCATTATTCCCAAAATCCCTGAATTATGCCTTGTCTTGAAGTAAGTTTTTCATAATATAATTACGATGAAATTTCCTTTGATTTATGATTTTTATTGAAATGTCTTGGATTAAGTCATTGATAATTGTGCATTGATGATTAAATGTGAAGGATACTACAGAATCAAGCATGATAAGTCTATTTTTCAGAATTACAATTTTTTAGGTTGTCTACCTGAATTTGAATGACATCTTGAAGTTTGAAATTTATGAGGTTGACATCAAAAACCCATAATTTTCTGTGAGCTTTTGAACCTTATAGAGCATATATTCTTTTTCTTGATCACTTTATTGATTATGAGTGTGTCAACATTGATTTGTTATTCTGGAACTTGCATCGATTATACATGTCGAGACTACACCTTTGATTTGATATACAGAGATCACAAAGGAACCTAGGTTTTAACTCACTTACTCCACTAAACAGCCTACCTTTATAATTAACCCCTAGTGAACCCCGTTTAATCCTAACAACCCTTTTTATTGACTTACCTATTAATATTAACTCAAAACCCTTTGTATTTGTTGTCACCGTCCTTTTCTACTACCCTTATGCCCAGATTTGATTTGATCATTTGCCTAACTATTTTATCTATTTCAATCTATCCTTTATTATGTATTTGACTTGTTCTTTAAAAAAATGAAGTATACTCATTATTAGTTCTGTGATTAGGTGAGCTTATACATTAAATTCCAATTATTGAAGACGCTCATATTAGAGTATCATCAACTGTAGTATTATTAGTTTCCAATTGATGTAATTACTTATATTCAGATCATTGTTTCTAGTTAGGTAATTTGTCAGGTCAATCTCGATTCTAACCCGTTAATTCAGCCTTTATCCACACCTTTAACCCAAGCCCCGTTACAACCCTGTTAAAGACCTTTTGTTTTGTGTATCATCTCATATTATAGTGGTGGAGATTTGATTTTCATGCAAGCCTATGGGATTAACTCTTCATGTTTGACTTTTGAGTGCTTAATTCTGAACCTTAAACACTTCGAGTGATTTGAGTGAATCTTTAGTGAGGATGTCAACCCTTGTCGGTTTTGAATCAGAGGTAATTATTTAGATGAGGGGAAACACCTATGTTTTGTGCAATAAATGTATAACTTTGATTGTATGAATCTTTAGGACGCTTCTATTTAAATTATCAATGTATGAATTATCTTTGAATTATGATGACACATTATTGATAAATTTTATGAATCAAGGAAGTTCGTGTTAATTGTAAGTTGAGAATTTTGCTTGAGGACAAGCAAAAGCTTAAGTGTGGGGGTATTTGATAAACCATAAAAGTAACATAATTTAAGCCCACATTTAACATGCTTTTGGATGATTTAAGTCTTGAATTGTGTAATTTGGTGCTCTTAATCCTTTGTTTTCATGTTTTATACTCAGGAGAGCACCGGATGACAAAAAGAACGGAAAACGGGCCAAAAACAGAGGAAATGAGCCATATCACGAAATCTACATGGCCTGGCCCAAGATCACACGACCTAGCCACGACTTACAAGGGCGTGTGCCATGGGCGTGTCCCTGTCGCAGGAAAGAAGAGTTTCACTCAGATTTGGATGCTTAGGGGCAAAGAAACATATTCAAAATCCTATATAAACACCCTAAGTATGACCAGAAAAAGGGGGAGCCCAAGGCCTTAGTCAAAGGTGTCCGACTAGGCCAGAGAAGGCAGATTTGTTGAGATTTACTCGAAAATAGCCAGTTGATCCATCTCAAGAAGCCGGAATTATACTCAAGACGGAGGATCTCCCCTTCAATTCCTTCAGGGGGTTTTAGGGATTTCTTATGTTTTGTTTTATCTTTTCTTCTGAGATGTTTTCTTTTATTGTTATGAACTAAACCCTCAGATACCTGAGGGGGGTGAAACCTAAGATAAATCTTGTTATTGTTTGCTGAACTATATAATAAATATTTGACTTGTTCTTAATTATGTGTTCTTAATTCTTGTGTAGTTATTTTCGGGATATTAATTCAAGTATGATGTGCTTAGGTGGAGGAGCGAAAGTCTCTGCCTAAGAGTAGATCTAGCATAGTTAAGCGGAGTTGATCGCGCGCGTAGAGATAGGGTGATGAGATTTTGTCGGATTACAGTGTAACTAATATGGGAGTCCATAGATCGAGTTAATGCAATTCTAGGGGTTTTAATTAGAAAGATATTTCAATTAATCAACCTAGAGTTAGACATTGGTCATCTCGAAAGAGGGATTAATATAGCTTAGGGAATCTTACGAATCAAGTCAAATGAATAAATCGTCTGGTTCAGAGTTAGATAACAAGTGAAGTCTAGGTGGATTCTTCCTTGGGTGTCGTCTTAATCAATTGATTTTTCTTCCAAGTTATTTTCCAAAATTCATTCTTCTTTGTCTTAGAGTCTTTAGTTTAGTAGTTAGTTAATTTTAGATTAGATAAAAATCACTTTACTTCTTAGGCTAGATATTAAAAAGAGAGTTAGTATTAGTACTTTTGGTTCCTTTGGGTTCGACATTCCGGTCTTGCCTTAACTATACTACTTTTCGATAGGTGCACTTGCCTTAAATCGTTGTCAGAGTTAGTTTCCAGATTCAATCATTCTTTTTATAAATTTTAAGACTTTGACATCGCGAAAACAACGATCAGTCATGTATGATTTCCTGCCAAGAATCGTGAATAAAATGATCAATGGCATCAATAAAATAACAGGAATCATCTTGTTCTCTAGAATATCATATAGCATCGTAAATTTGAAAAATAATTTCCTCTTCGCCTACCCTTAGCGCAAGTTTATCATCACTTATATCAATAAAGCCCTAGCAGCAGCTAAAAAGAGGCGTCCTAAAATTAAAGGTACCTCAACGTTCTCATCCATGTCAAGCACAAAAAAATCAACAGTGATATAAATTTATCAACTTTTACCACAATATCTTCATTAATTCCCCTAGGATATTTAATAGATCTATCAGCTAACTGAATACTCATCCTAGTGGGTTTTGGTTCCCCAAGACCAAGCTACTTAAACATTTTATAAGGCATTAAATTAATACTGGCACCTAAAACAGCTAGTGTTTTCTCAATGTTTAAACTACCAATTAAACAGGGAATAGTGAAACTTCTTGAATCTTTCAATTTGGTTGGTAGCTTATTTTGGAGGATGGCTAAACATTCTTCATTAAATTCCATGATTGATATCTCTTCAAACTTCCTTTTATTTGTTAGAAGCTCTTTTACAAATTTTGCATACATCGGCATCTGCGAAATAGCTTCAACAAAAGGTAAGTTAGTATGTAAATGTTTAAAAAATTCAAGAAATTTATCGTATTGTGTGTCTAAGCAATCGTTTTTTAACTTTGCCAGATATGGGAACGATGGCTTATATTCTTCACGTGCCGGTGTTACATTCTCGATTTCCTCACTTTTTTCCTTATTAGTTTCTTGTGGCATCTTTTCTGTTTCAATCAATACCTTCCTATTCCTTAATGTTACTGCTTTCACTTGTTCTTTTGGTTTAGGTTTAATATTATTAGGTAAACGACCTGGTTGCCTTTCAGAAACTAACTTGGTCAACTGTCCTAATTGATTTTTAAGTCCTTGAATTAATGTTTGCTGATTATTCCACATCATTTCGGTATTCTTAAAATGAGTTTCTGATGCTGAAATAAACTTTGCTAGCATATCCTCAAGGTTCGGCTTTTTTTCTTGTGAGTAAGGTTGCTGTTGAAAGCCTGGGAGGGGTTGTTGTCTTTGATTTCCTTGATCACCCCATGAGAAATTGGGGTGGTTCCTCCAACCTGGATTGTAAGTATTACTATAAGGGTTATTTTGAGGTCTAGGATTATTACCTATATTGTGAGCTTGCTCGTTTTTGGCGTTCGGGTTGTAAGGCGGATATTCTGTGTTGTTCATCCCTCATCCATTCGTATTCGTACTGCATAACTGGATGTACCTGTGAAGAACCACATAAACCATCAATTTTCTTACTTAACAATTCTACCTGGTTTGATAGCATGGTCACTGCGTCGAGGTTGAAAACACAGGCGGCTTTTGTTGGCTTTGTCCTCGTGACTTGCCACTGATAGTTATTCAGTGGCATCTCTTCAATGAATTCGTAGGCAGCCTCAGGTGTTTTGTTGTTCAGGGTTCCGCCGGTGGCGAATCAATTAACTACCTTGTTGAGGGGTTCACACCGTTGTAAAAGGTTTGAACTTGGAGCCACAAAGCTACCCATGGTGAGGGCACCTTCTTAGTAAATCCTTGTATCTCTCCCATGCATCGTAGAGTGTCTCTAAATCCATCTACACAAAAGAAGAGATATCATTCCTCAACTTGTCTGTTTTAGCTGGCGAAAAGTATTTTAATAAAAAAATTTCGGTTATTTGTTCCCATGTAGTGATTGATCTTCGTGGTAATGAGTTCAACCACTGTTTAGCTTTGTTCCTCAATGAAAAGGGAAACAACCAAAGATGAATGGCATCGTCAGCAATGCCATTTATATTGAAAGTATCACAAAATTCTAGAAAATTTTCCAAGTGATTGTTTGGATCTTCATCCTGCAAACTATCAAACTGAACAAATTGCTGTATCATCTGAATTGTTTTAGGTTTCAGTTCAAAATTATTTGCAGCAATAGCAGGTCAAACAATACTTGACTCAGTTCCTATTAAATTTGGTTTAGCATAATCATACATAGTACGAGGAGCAGGATTTTGATTCACCGGGTTTGCAACAACCACAGGAGGTAGCGGATTGTTATCAGCCATCTCTTCAGTAGTATTGGTATCGTCCTCTTGCTCTTCTTCTATGTATTGTAAGCTTCACCTTATTTCTCTTCTGTTTCGGCGAACGGTACATTCTATAACGCTGTCAAAAATTAAGGGTCCTGATGGGTTCCTCCTAGTCATAAACTAACCTATCAAAAAATATAATAGAGATTTAGAAAACTAAAAATAAAAATTAGAAAGAAATAAATAAATAAGAGAAAAATGGCTAAAGTAATAAAAATTGAGTGTTCCTAATATTTCAGTTCCTCGGCAACGACGCCAAAAGCTTGATCGTGTGTCTGAGAGTTTTAATATTTATATAATAAATGATCAAGCTTAGAAACTAACTATCACCACGATTGAGGCAAGCGCACCTATTGAACAGTAGTATAGCTTAGTAGCAAGACCGGAATGTCGAACCCAAGGGAACCAAAAGTACTAGTACTGACTTTCTTTCTATTATTTAGCCTAAAATAAAAGGGTTTGATGTTTATCTAACTAATTCCTAAAATAAGGATGCCAAGACATAGAGAATGAATTGGGAAAATACTTTTGAGAAAACCAATTGATTAAGACAATACCCGAGGAAGAATCCACCTGAACTTCACTTGTTATTTAACTCTGAACCAGATGATTTATTCACTTGACTTGATCCGTAGGATTCTCTAATTTATATTAATACCTCTTTCGAGGCTACTAATGTCTAACCCTAGGTTGATTAATTGAAATCTCTTTCTAATTCAAACCCCAAGTGTTGCATTAACCCGATCTATGGACTCCCATATTAGGTTTGACCCTAATCCGGCAGATTTTCGTCGTCCTATTTCTAGGAGTGCGATCAACTCCGCTTAATTATGCTAGATCTACTCTTAAATAGGGACTTCTGCTCCTCTGAATAAGCACATCAATACTTGAATCAATATCCTGGAATATTAAAGCAAGAATTAAGAACACATAATTAAGAACAAATCAAGTATTCATCATACAATTTAGAAAACAAAAACAATCCGTCTAGGTTTCATCCCCCTCAGGTATTTGAGGGGTTTAGTTCATGTTTATAAAGGAATACATCTCAGAAGAAATTAAATAACAAAACATAAAGAAAAACCCTAAAACCCCTTGAAGGAAATTGAAGGGAAGATCCTCAGTCTTAAACGTGATTCCGACTTTTGAGACGGATCAATTGGCTTTCTTCGAGTAATTCCCTAAATTCAGCTCTCTCTAGCTTTGCTCCTGTCAAAAGCCCTAACAGAGGCCTTCTGTCAAACTCTGAACCACCCCCCTTTAGGTTGCCCTCTAGGGTGTTTATATAGGCTTTCGGGATGCCTTACTTGGCCCACAAGTATCCTAATCCAAGTGAAATTAAACTAGGTCACGGGAGGGACACGCCCATGTGAATTGAGCCCTGGGCCGTGTTCGAATCTGTCAAAGCGGCACGATCGTGTGATGACCTCTAGGCCGTGTGAATTTCTTACTTTGGCCCATTTTCTCCGTTTTTGGCCCATTTCTCGTTCTTTTCATCCTCCTATGCTCTCCTGAGTATAAGACATGAAATTAAAGGATTAGGAGCATCAAATTCCATAATTCAAGGGATAAATCATCCAAAAGTATGCCAAATGTGGGATTAAAATATTTATATATGATGGTTTATCAACCGACTACGAGCGGTCAAGAGGGAAAAGCTAAACAAGCTTTCTTCTAGATGAGGAGTGAGTGGTTCACTTAGTTTGTGAGAAATAATCCGGCTGTTTCACAACCCCGACTCCACCTAATCCCCCTCAGACCTCAGTTGTACCTCTGGTAATAGGTATAAATCTGTTGAATAAGCCTCCGGTCGATAAAATTCGCAAGTATGGGGTTGAAGAGTTCAGGGTCACCAGTAATGACGATGCTGAAAAAGCTGAGTTTTTGGTTAGAAAACACTATTCGAGTATTTGATGAGATGTCTTTGACTCTGGAAGAAAGTATTAAATGCGTTGTATCTTTGTTACGAGACGCAGCCTATCAGTGGTGGAAGACTTTGATTTCTGTTGTTCCGAAAGAGCGGGTCACATGGGATTTCTTTCAGATTGAGTTTCAGAAGAAATACATTAGTTAGAGATTCATTGATCAGAAATGAAAGGAATTCCTGGAATTGAAACAGGGCTGCATGCCTGTCACTAAATACGAACGAGAGTTCGTGAGACTAAGTCAGTATGCTCAGGAATATGTATCAATAGAGGCGATAATGTGTAAGAGATTTGAAGATGTTCTAAATGAAGATATCCGATTGCTAGTTGGTATTTTGGAAATAAAAGAGTTCGTAGTGCTTGTTGATCGAGTGTGCAAATTTGAAGCACTCGAGAAAGATAAAAGAAAAGTTGAGTCTGAAACTAGAGATGCGAAAAAAGATTTTCGAGTAAAAAATTTCAGTCTGCTTGGAAGAAATTCAGAGATGAACATAGCTGTTCAAAGGCTAATGTGGGACAATCGAATAGAGATCGAGTTAGATTACAATCGAATACCAAAGCTCCAGCAATTTCAATGGCGAGTGTTGGAAATGTCCGATCTGAGTAACCTGAATGTAAACATTGTGGTAAAAGGCATCCAGGAAGTTGTAGATTGAATGACTGGGCTTGCTTTAGATACGGATCGTTAGATCATTTTATTTGAGACTACCTAGAGTTTGTTGAACAAGAGATGGTTCAGAAACTGAGATCTGATAATGTTCCAGCGAGGGGTAGACCTTCCCGAAATGCAAGAAATGTCAGTTGTAGTCAAAGAACTACGAGAGACACCGTAGCGAGATCTGAAGCTAAAGCGCCTGCCAGAGCATATGCCATCAGAGCTCGTGAGGAAGCTTTATCTCCAGATGTTATAACGGGTACATTTATTCTTTATGATACTTCTGTGATTACATTGATAGACCCTGGTTCTACTCATTCATATTTATGCATGAACTTGGTATCCAGTAAGAATTTGCCTGTAAAGTCTACTGATTTTGTTATTAGAGTATCGAACCCCTTAGGTAAAAGTGTCCTGGTTGACAAAGTATGCAAGAACTGTCCGTTGATGATTCATGATATCTATTTCCCTTGATGCTGTTACCTTTTGATGAATTTGATATAATTTTGGGTACGGACTGGTTGACATTGCATGATGCGGTTGTGAATTGCAAAAGAGAGACCATTGATTTGAGATATCAGAATGATGAAATTGTTCGAATTGAGTCTAGTGAATTGAATGGGTTGCCTGCTGTGATATCAGTAATGAAAGCTCAAAACTTTATGAAAAAGGGTTACGAAGCTTATTTTACCTATGTGATTGACTCAAAAGTATCTGAAAAGGAAGTTGAATCAGTGCCTGTTGTTTGTGAATTCCCTGATGTTTTCCCTAAATATCTACTGGGATTACCTCCGATGCATGAAGTTGAAATCGATTTTGATCTGTTGCCTGGTACAACTCCTATTTCGATAGCTCCGTATAGAATGGCACCAATAGAGCTAAAATAGTTAAAATCACAGTTGTAAGAGTTGACTGACATAGGATTTGCAAGATCGAGTTTCTCACCTTGGGGTGCTCCTGTTCTGTTTGTGAAAAAGAAAGATGGCACGATGAGAATGTGCATAGATTATCGTCAGTTGAACAAAGTAACTATAAAGAACAAATATCCTCTGCCCAGAATCGATGATTTGTTCGATCAGCTTAAAGGAGCTACTGTGTTTTCAAAGATAGATTTGAGATCGGGATACTACCAGTTGCGAGTAAAAGATTTAGACATTCCGAAAACTGCTTTTAGAATGAGGTATGGGTATTATGAGTTTCTAGTTATGCCTTTCGGACTAACGAATGCTCCTAATATTTTTATGGTCTGATGAACGGAATTTTTAGACCGCACCTAGATCGATTTGTTGTTGTATTAATTGACGACATTTTGACTTATTCACGAGATGAAATTGAACATGCCAAGCATCTAAGAATTGTGTTGCAAACTCTGAGAGAAAAGCAATTGTATGCAAAATTCAGTAAATGTGAATTATGGTTGCATAAAGTCAATTTTTTAGGACATATTGTATCGACTTCAGGAAAACGAGTTGATCCGAGCAAGCTTTCTTCTATTCTGGAGTGGAAACCTCCGAAGAATGTGTCTGAAGTTCGTAGTTTTCTAGGACTTGCTAGTTCTTATTGAAGGTTTATAAAAGGCTTTTCGATGATAGCTACTCCGATGACTAGATTACTTCAGAAAGATGTGAGATATGAATGGTCCGATAAATGTTAGAAAAGCTTTGATCAGTTGAAAGCCCTTTTGACTGATGCTCCAGTGTTGGAACAACCAAAATCGGGCAAAGAGTTTGTGATTTATAGTGATGCTTCATTGAGTGGTTTGGGTTGTGTTCTGATGCAAGAAGGCAAAGTAATAGCTTATGCCTCGAGACAACTAAAGCCTCATGAAAGGAACTATCCGACACACGACCTCGAGCTAGCTGCGATTGTGTTTGCACTAAATATTTAGCGCCATTATCTTTTTGGTGAGAAATGTCACGTGTTTTCAGATCATAAAAGTCTTGAATACTTAATGACTCAGAAAGACTTGAATCTGAGAAAGGAAGGTGGTTAGAGCTGTTGAAAGACTATGAGCTTGTGATAGATTATCAACCGGGAAAAGCAAATGTCATTGCTAACGCACTGAGTCAGAAATCACTGTTTGCTTTATGTGCTATGAATGCTCATTTAGGCTTATCTGATGATGGTTCAGTTTTAGCTGAATTGAAAGTGAAACCGTTGTTCTTACAACAAATTTGTGATGCTCAGAAAGTTGATAACGAATTGTTAGCAAAGCGATCTTAGTGTGATTTGAACTCTGATTCTGAATTTTGAGTTGATGTTGATAATTGCTTAAGATTTCGAGATCAAATTTTTGTTCCGAGAATCTCAAAGTTGATTCAATTGATTATAAATGAAGCTCATAATAGTCGTATATCTGTTCATCTGGGGAGTACAAAGATGTACAGTGATCTGAAGCAACACTATTGGTGGTCTGGTATGAAACGAGATATCTCTGACTTAGTGTCGAAATGTTTAGTCTGTTAGCAAGTTAAGGTTGAACATCAGGTTCCATCTGGTTTGCTACAACCAATAATGATTCCCGCGTGGAAATGGGATAGAGTGACGATGGACTTTGTTTCTGGGTTGCCATTGACTTCGAGAAAGAAAGATGTGATTTGGGTCGTAGTTGATTGATTAACGAAATCTACCCATTTTATTCTGGTACGATCTGATTTCTCACTTGATAGATTAGTTGAGCTTTATATTTTTGAGATTGTGAGATTGCACGTGGTGCCACTATCCATTATGTCAGATAGAGATCCGAGATTTACTTCATGGTTCTGGAAGAAATTGCAAGAGGCCTTAGGTACTAAATTGCACTTTAGTACAGCCTTCCACCCGCAGACGGATGGTCAATCCAAACGGATCATTCAGATAGTCGAGGATATGTTGAGATGTTACATTCTCGAGTTTGACGGTACGTGGGAACAGTACTTACCACTGATTGAATTTGCATATAATAATAGTTTTCAGTCGAGCATCAAAATGGCACCTTATGAAGCTCTATACGGACGTAAATGTCGAACACCTCTGTATTGGGCCGAGCTCAGTGAAAATAAGATACACTGGGTCGATTTGATAAAAGACACTCAATAGAAAGTGAAAGTGATCCGTGATAGTCTAAAAGCAACGTCTGATTGTCAGAAATCCTATGCAGACTTTAAACGAAAAGATATTGAATTTGAGATCGGTGAAAAAGTATTCTTGAAAGTATCTTCGTGGAAGAAAGTACTCAGATTCGGATGTAAAGGCAAGTTGAGTCCGAGTTTCATCGGACCGTATGACATCATTGAGCGTGTTGGACCTGTTGCGTATAGATTGTTGTTGCCACCTGAGCTAGAAAAGATTCACAATGTATTTCACGTATCGATGCTTAGACGATACCGATCTGATCCGTCACATGTGATTTCTTCGTCCAAGATTGAAATCTGATCCGATATGACCTACGAAGAAGAACCAATCTGTATTTTAGCTTGTGAAGAGAAAGAGTTGAGAAACAAGAAAATTTCATTAGTAAAAGTTTTGTGGCATCGACACAGAGCGGAAGACGCTATGTAGGAGCCTAAAGATTCAATCAGACAACAATATCCGAATCTGTTTAATGGTAAGATTTTTGGGGACGAAAATCCATAAGAGGGAGAATTGTAACAATCCGGTTTAGACACTAGTCGAAACAGTGGTTTCGGGACCACAAATCCGAGTCTGAAAAAAATATTTCAATATTATTTTCTGTGCCTATTGCATGTGATTAAGTGTAACATCCGGGATTTAGGGGTTATGCGTTTAATTTATAATTCATGTGATAGTAGGCTTTTTGTGTGTTTGGATGTGTTTTAGGGGTTTCGGGAACCCTAGGATGTAAGAGAGTGCCTTAGAAAAATACTAGATTTTAAGTCTAAGAAGGGGGAGCTGGGCAAGGAGGCCTTAAGAAAATTTGTAGGGGTTTTAGAACACAAGATTGGGCTTGGAAAAGTGGCAAGGAGGCGCCACTTAGGGCCTTGGTAAGTGACGCCTCAAGCAGGGTGGAAGGGCTCAGGTTTGAGCAGCGTGGGAAGCAAATGGGAGTTTTATTTTGCTGCAAGGAGGAGAGGTAGTGGACGGCACAGGGATGCTGAGGAGATAAGGATTAAGACTTGGTCTATTCTTTTTAAAATTCAGCTAAAGGGGAAGAGATAATAGTTGACTCATTCAAACTTTTTGAATGAGTGTTGAAGAGGAAAAATAGGAGAAAAGGAAGGGGGAGATAGAGTTGAGTAATAGCCGAATTTATGAGAGGGGATTGGGATGGCAAATTCGGTCATGTAGGTGGGGATAAGTGCCAAAATTATTTGTTTCTTCTTTAGTGCTTCTTGCCGAAAGTTTTAGTCAAAAGAGGTTCTCTTTTTTCCTCCCTTTTCTTTGAGGCAAGAACCGAATATTGAAGTAGCCATATGTGCATTTTGTGCATCTTCTCTTCTTCCCATTTTCTTTCCCAAAGCCGAACCTTATAAGTCCTTTAATTCCTTTTCTTTTTCACACATCCTTAAAGCCGAAACCTCTCCACCATTGTTCACCATTGCCGAATCCTTCTAACTCTCTTTTATACTTCTTTTTCTTTCTCTCAAACTTCAACCCCACATTTATTCTCTTGGTGGCCGATTATTCCAACTCCATTTGGGGAGCCATAGCCGAATCTCTATTTGAACCTCCTTGCCATCTCTTTTCCTCTCTTGTTCTCTTCAAAGCCGAAAGTGTTATTGACTGAGATCTGCCTCAATCGATTCGCAATAGTGGGTAAGAGTTCTCTTCTAATTCGCTTTCTTCTATCTCTTTTGATTGCCGAAAGTTAAGGGTCTAACTCCATTTCTCTGATATGACCGAATCTATGTAGGGTGGTTTCGGGAAATTTATCTTTAGAGGTAAGCAATATGTAGTATTCGACCAAGGGCCATCTTCATAGTTTCCAGGTATTAAAACTGATTCTAACAGTTGATAAGCAGGGATTTCGTCAACTCCATAGACAAGAGGTGGTTTCCAGGAATTAGATAAGCAAGGTAAGTGGTTGATGACATTCGGCCTTAGGCCATTTTGTCTATTAGTGATGACCGATTCTGACTATGGTTATTTAGGGGCAAATCGACAGAAGTAAGCAAAGCCTTCAGGATTCAAGATCATTTTGGTAAGGATATTCAGTGAGTTTAGATTTGGTTTGTTAGTTATTAATGTTATCGATTAACCGTTTGATTCTGATTAAGTATTGTTGATGGATGCGAATACCAGTCAAGGAGGGAAAGGGGTAGTCCCTATCCCTAAGTTTAAGCGATCACCTCTGCGATGACAGGATTGGCCATCTGGGGTGTGGGCGTGGCGGAGGCGAGATTATAGGCGAGATATTTGTAGTTTCGGTTAGTGACAGCATCGGTATTGAGAGCATAACACTTCAAGTTATCAGGTGTGTGATTAACCCACAATTTTTGATTGTATGTTATGTTTGCATGTATTATGTATATGTGATTAATGCAGTGGAAATAATGAGATGGGTACTCTTGAGTGAGTATGTCGATAATCAGGTCAGTGTTAATTCTGATAAAATTGTGGTTATTGGTGTATATATGTGTGGTATGCCGAATAACATGTTCATGCATTATTCATCATGACACTATCATATGTTGCATGTGCATGGGGTGGGATATGAGTATGAAAGAAGGACAGGGTGTACTTTACGTACATGGTTTAATGATGGCTACGAGCCTCACGTGGATTGATGAGTGGCTCTGTGCCTCATCGTGGTTGGTATCGGCTTTGTGCCATATCGTGGTTAGTGATGGCTATGTGCCTCATCGTGGTTTGATGCTAGCTACGAGCTACATCGTGGATTGACTTTAACTGAGGTCGCGTTGTGGATTATTTGTGATTTATTTCACGTGGACGGCATTGATTGCCAAATTGGTGTGTAGAGGTTGGAGGGTCGATTTAGTAATCCCCTAGTGTGTGGTGGCTGGATACGGGGGTGTGTAGAGGATGGACCCTAGGCTGGGTCGGGTGCACTTTGCATAATCACGTGTGGTATGTGGATTGGTGTGGATAGGGGCCAAGCCCATTTGTGGACTCATGTGGATTAATTGCATTATTATCTGATATGTGGTTTGGTGTGGTTGTGGGCTAAGCCCATGTGTGGAAATCTGTGGACTAATTACACACTGAGTCGGTTTGACTCACCCAATTTTTACCAAACATCGCAAGTGATACATGATGCTTGGACCGAGTTGGAGCGGATACGAGGTGGCCATGCAGAAGATATTTTATTTAATTCATGCTCTTTATATTTCAGTACTTTTGAATAATTTATTTGTTGTAATAACGGCCACTTAAAGTATTTGGATATTTTTATGTTTAAGTTGGATTGACGATCAAAATTAGTGTTTGGGAATGTTTTAATTATAATTTTTAAGAGCAATTTATATCTTAAAACCCTACATCAAAGTTTTAAATTCGGAAACTTTTAACAACATAATTTTACTTAGAATTTTAAATACACAATGTTTTGGAAATGACAAATGACGGAGAAATCCTTATGTTTTCAACCCTATGTCAAACTCTTTTCAACCTTTTCCTCAATAGCATTCTAAATTCGGCCGTGGTGTTTGGGCCGGGTTTAGGGTGTTACATTAAGCATGTGTTAAAGTTCTGTAGATTAATTTGTCTCTTTGTGTGCTTAATTTGAGAAAAGGGCTAAATCGCGTAAAATAAAAAAAATGGCTTATTAATGTGTAGGTATTAATTTGCTGATGTCTTTATAAGGTGAAGTCCTTAATAGGCAATTAGCCCATTAATGAAGTTACTGGTTGGCAAAGGACAAGTATGCCCTTAATGTTATTATGTTTACATATTTAGAAATAAGGTTAAAGTTGTAAATTGATTAATAAATGAATTAAAACATGAAAACAAAGCATAAAATGGCCATTATCATCTTTTTTCCACCGAATTTAGAAAGAAAGAATAGGGTTCATGAGTTTGAAGCATTTTGCCCTTGTGTTCTTTGATTAAGATATGAGTTTTGCTGGGTTTTTGATAATTTCTACGTTTCTGTAATCGTTGCTTCGTATTCTTCAAAACCCATGCTTTAATTTTTTGAATTGATGATGTTTTTGAAATGTGCCATTGATGAACACATGAGTTTTGTGATGTTTGAAGATCAATTATGAAAGATATGTGTCTGAATAACATAGTTTGTCTTTGAGTTTTTGGTGATTTTGAGTATTTTGGATTAAATTAAGAAAATGAAATTTTGAAGCACTAAATTGTGAAATAAATGAAATGTGTGGACTTGTATGAACTACATGAGAATTCGGCTAGGCATGGGTAACTTGAAATTATGTGTATTTTGTGATTTTGTGAAATATGGACTAAAATGTCAAAATGTGAAAATGTGAGGGCTATTTGCAAATTGCCCTAAATATGTGTTTTAATGAATTGAATGATCTAGTGAATAAATGGGTTAAATTTGAATATGTATAGATAGAGAACCGAAGAAAACGGATTTAGATCGAGGGAAGTCGAAAGTTATTGAATAGTCGTTTATCTCCATTCTTCCTGTACGTGAGAAGTCGATAGACAAATAAATGTATTTGATTTGAGCTATTTATGCATTTATGAAATTTAGATGGCTATGAATAGTGCTCGAGATGGAATGTATATAAAATCCGTGGATATATCGACAAGATATAAACGTCCGAGAAGTGTCGTACGAACCTAGGAATAGATAGGATAGCGTATGTCATGACATAGGTGTCCGTATGTGATATCATGTAAGACCACGTCTGGGACGATGGCATTGATTCGAGATTTCGTGTAAGACCATGTCTAGGACATTGGCTTTGATATGAGATTTACGTGTAAGACCATGTCTGGGACATTGGCATCGTATTGATTCGTGTAAGACCCCATCTAGGACTGTGGCATCGATATTTTGTTACATGTAAGACCACGTTTGGGACATTGGCATTGTACAACTATTTCGAGCACTCTGAGTATCCTATTTAGTTCGGAACGATTCAACGGGCAAGTCCAAGAAATGAATGATTATGTGAGCTGTACATCCATTTCAAGTACGTTGATATGTATGCTTTGTATAAGCATGAAAAGTGAGTAAGTATGTGCATTGCTGCAAAGGAATAAATGAGATATGTGTGTGTTTGAGATATGAGCAAATGAGATGCTTAAGATATGATGTGTTGGTAAGTAATGGCTAAATAATGAGCCAAGGATGATATTATGAATTTGCAAATGAGAATTATAAATTTCATTGCATCTATGTGGCTATACGCATTTTATACTAAGTTTATTTGTATATGGCTTACTAAGCTTTTGGAAAGCTTACTCTGTGTATGCGTTTACTCTGTTTTATAGATCGTTAAAGCTACTAAAGGCTCGGGGACCATTGAGGATCGTCATCACACTACCCAAACTCATTTTTGTACCTTTTGAAGATGTATATAGCTAAATATGGCATGTATAGGCTAGTCATTTTGGAATATGTTTGGGTTGTTAATAGCCATGTGATGTGGCTAGATAAATGTTGGTAATATGCATGAGTGATTATGGTATATGATGCATGTTTTGGTATGGTTTGGTGGCAATGAAATGGTCTTATGAATTGTAAGCTTAGTGATGGATTGATGCCAGAGTGATTAAGTGAAATTGTGGAGGAATCATGCTTGGTTTTACATGTGATTTAGTTGTGCTATTTGGCATACAAGTTGGCATGTTTAGAAATGTAATTGAATGTGATGATAGGTTGAACATTTGACATAATTTGGGTTGCCAATTGTGTATGGGATATTACATGTTTGAGCTTGTAGGATGACCCTTGTGTGGGTGACAATTTGGCCTTGAAAGTGGCCTACAATTGCCCACACGGTTCAGCACATGGACGTGTGGCTCGACCGTGTCCCTCGTGGTTGAAATTCAAGACAAGTCAAGTTCGACCACGGGCTAGACACATAGGCCTGTGACTGGCCGTGTGGTGCAAGTCAGTAGCGACCACGGGTGAGGCACACGGGCGTGTCCACGGCCTTGTGGACAAGTCAGTATGTATGTCCTGTTTTGACACGGCTTAAACACACGAGCGTGTCTGAGGCCGTGAGAGGCACATGGCCTGCCCACACGGGCGTGTGACCTCTGTAACTTAGAAAAATTTTTAAATTTTTGAGAATTTTCGTATGTGTTCGGTTTAGTCCCGGCCTTATTCTAGAGCATGCTTAAGGTCTCGTTGATCTATTTAAGGGACGCTTTGATTGCATTGGATGAATTATATTATGAAATGTCCGTAAAAGATTCTGTTTGTCTGGTAATATTTCTTAACCCTAATCCGGCGACGGATACGAGTTAGGGATGTTACATTTTCGGGCAATCAGAAATGGTATTATAAATTATTTTTGTGCCATCGTTGCCAGACAACCCGGGGTGATGGATCCGTGTATTCGTTCGGAGTCTGTGTCAAGTTAATAGGGTTAAGAAAACATTTAAATTGGTTAAATAGAAAATAAAATGAAATGTGAACTTTCATAGTATGCGAATTGAATTGAGAATGAGCCTTATAGGGTAGATTAAGTTTTGATGAACTTGTAAACTCGGAAATGATTGAATTAATAACATGGAATTATGTTTTATGTTTTCAAAAGAGTAAATTATAATTGAATAAAAGAATGATATGTTTAGACATGCTTATAATGTAATAAGTTGCAAAGGTGATTATGTTTAAATTCATATGTATATATAATGATAGTTTGTTTGCATGAATAGATGAATGGTTGATATGTAAGATTGGTAAAAGCATGTTTTATATGAAACTAAGGTGCTTGATATGAAATAGAATGAAAGGTTAGAAATTAAATATGTGTCACATAAACTTGTTTATAATGTTTGGATCATAGAAAATACCACTAAGTGTTTTACTCAATGTACGGTTTTGTTTGGATCATAGATTTTTGGTAGATCGAGGAAGGTCATCTCAGCATCCAGGAAATGAACCCAACTCAACAATGCTAGTGTAATTTCGGTTTTGTAATAGTTGGCATTTACCTATCTAGTTGAGTCACTTTTGGTATATCTTGATATCCATATGAATGTGATTATCAAATTGGTATATATGAACGATAGTGTGATTATATGCTTATAAGTAAGTTATATGTTTGTGATGTGTATAATGCTGCAATTGGACTTGATTTTGGATGAATTTAACATAGTTGACATGTAACAGCCTAATTTTCAGTGGTGTCGAAAACAGTGATTCAAGATCACTAAATCCAACGAGTAAGTTTGAAAATTTAGTAAATTAATATTTATGAGTCAAGTGTGACATTATAAATATTCTTGAATTAGTAAATTTGTGTTTATAAAAATTTATTAGGTCAATTAATTGAGAAAAAGAGATATCAAGACCTCGGTGTTATAAATCGAGCCATAAATATTTTTATAAATATTTACGAAGTGTCAATATGGTAGTATTAAAGTTTCGTTAGAAAATTTTAACATTTCGGTAGTCAATTAATTAAAAAGGACTAAATTGAAAAAGGTGCAAAACTTACTAAAGTGATTAAATAGCCTAATAGTAAATAAAGGAGGACTAAAAGGGTAAATAGACCATCTTAAATGGCTGAGGCGGCATAACGTGAAAGAAATCAAAGATATTTATGTGATTAGGGACAAAATTGGAATTAAAATAAAGTTTATATGGCCAAATGTTATTTTAATAGTTTCTAGACATTTTCTTCATCAATTTTCTATCAAAAATAGCCATTGAAC
This sequence comes from Gossypium bickii, assembly GCA_025503065.1. Lineage (NCBI taxonomy): Eukaryota > Viridiplantae > Streptophyta > Magnoliopsida > Malvales > Malvaceae > Gossypium > Gossypium bickii. The sequence goes on along the minus strand of CP106710.1, from coordinate 102,980,915 downwards.
AGGGTTTGAGCTGGTCTTTCATATTTTAGCTTCAAGTAAGTTCAATTATTGCTTTTTCCTTGAAATTTTTATGTTTTTGGACTTTTACAATTAGGTTCAAATTGTTGTTTCATTAGTTTTTGATTCTATGTGTAACATCCTGATTTAGGGGCTAGTCGGAATAGTGGTCTCAGGACCACTAATACGAGGTTGGAGGAAATTATTTTAATGTTATTTTATGAGTTATAACATGATTATAATGGTGCATGAAAATTTTGGTGCTTTAGTTTTAGTGATTTCATGCTTAATCGCGAAAAAAGACTAAATCGCATAAAGTGCGAAAGTTCTATTTTATTTTCTAAAGGTTCCAAATATCCATAGAATATTAATTGGAGGTCCTTAAAGTGCAAATAGGCCATGGGGGAAGTGATGGCCGACCATAGGGGACAAAGAATAGACTTTGTCATTTGGTTAGGTGAAATGTGGTGATAAAAATTTATTTTTATCATAAAATAAAGAAAAGAAAAATCACCTTTTCTCTCCATCTTCTCCACCAAAAATGAGCAGCAAAATGGGGGTTGAGAACTCAAAAATTTCAGCCAAGCTTTCCTCCTTGCAAGTAAGTGATTTTGGTGGCCTTTCTTGAAAATATTTGTACTTTTGGAACCCCTAAAGCTTAAGCTAGCTAATGAGGCGACTATTTTGCAAAATGGTTAAGAGTCTAGGGACTTTCCATGAGAGATTTCACATTGTTTGCTGCATTTTTATGGAAGAAAATGAGTCTTAGTTGTTAGATGAACAACTTTTGTGAAAGGTGTTACCATGAACAAACCTAAAAGGACATTTTTGTAAAAGTTGTGAAATAGATGGTAAATGTATGTAAAAGTTGAAATCTTGAGTTACTATAGGAGGAAAGATGAATTGGCTAGGCTTGATTAACAAAGAAATTGGATGAAAATTGATATACGAGCCTAGGGGAAAAATCGTAATTTAGCCAAAGTCTAATGGCAAAATGGTAACTTTGCCAAAGTAGAAATTTTGAAATGTATTTATTAGTGTGGAGATTGAATGAGTAAATTTTATTGTTTTAGATCAAATCAAACGAGGTTCAGACCAAGAACGGGAGAAAAGAGAAATATGGACAAATAGGTCCCTTTTTACCCTTTTGGTATCGAAGTAAGTTCGTGTAAAAATAATGCAATCTTATGTGAAGTATTTAATATTTCAATGTTGTATGAATTGTATATTGACTTAATGAATATACTAAATACGTTTTTGACGAGATGTCAAGAAATGAAAATATTCAATCGAGTTTAAGAATGGATGGAATGCAATTATCACGATATTAAGATAATTAAGGTCCTGTGTAAGACCATATTTGGAATATGGCCTCGGTGTGTGATTTTGTAGAAGACCATGTTAGGGACATGACATCGATATTATATTTCATGTAAGGCCCTATCAGGGATATAAAGTTTATATGATCTATAGGTATGAGACTCAAGAGTATCCTTTAGTATTTTGATTGATTCAATAGATATGTTGAAAATGAGAAAGTATGTGGTTATGACATGAGAGGTGCAGGTATGTGTCCAGAACTCATTTAAAGTGAATGCAGTATATAATGAACCCATGGTAAGTTTATGTGTAAATGATACATCCTGATTGCATATGTTATGCTTATTAATGCATTGCGTGAATGCGAATGATTTTGTAGATATCTATGTAAAAATGATAGAGTATGAGAAAATTTTCGGATGAACATTCAAAATAGGAAAATGAATGTGAATAAATGTCTATGAATGTGATTTTAAATGGTAGGCTGTGTGCGATGCCACCTTAATATTTGTTTACGATGGGCTGTGTGCGATACCATCGTATTTACTATAATTGGTGGGCTATGTGCGATACCACCTTATTATTTGTTATCGAAGGGCTGTGTGCGATACCACCTTAGTAATTAATAAATGGTGGGCTATGTGCTAAACCATCGAGTATTTATTATTAATTCGAGGTGTCATTGAGAAACTTAACTAAGTGCAATTACATGTGGCTTTGTGGTGATAGATGTAAGGTATTGATGCAAGTAAAGGTAATCAAGGTTTTATGATGTGTGCTTGTGATATGTGAAGGTTAGAATGAGTAAGCATTATAATTGATTGAACGGGTAACCATGAGTTTAAATGTAAATTTCATTATAATACCTTGGTGGTTGAGTAGAATAAACGAATGACAATAGTTGATTATTATTTGCATATGAACTTACTAAGCGTTTTTGCTTACTCCTCTTCCTTTTCCATCTCTTATAGGTTAACTCAACTAGCTCGGGTTGGAGACTGCCGGAGACGCTTTCACACTATCGAGCAGTCACTTAGGTATAAGTTTCAAGTTTTCTTGAGATATTAGCATGTATAGGGATCTTATCTTTTGTTTAATTAAGTCATAGTCAATGTAGCCAAATGTTTTGCCTTAAAATAGTTTATGGTTCGATGGTGCAAAGCCATGGATGTTGGCTTATGCCAATTGTATTTGTACTAGTGATAGTACTCTCTTGTATTTGAGAAGAAAGTTTGGTTTCCATGGTTTTAATGTGAAACCTTAAGTATTACAAATGATGATTTGAGAATGATATGAGATGACATGTGAATGTGTTCAAGTGAAGGTGACTAAATGGCTTGGAAAACAGCCTTGAATTGGTCCACACGGGTAGACACACGGGCGTGTGTCTAGGCCGTGTGTGACACACAGTCAGTCCTATGGGTGTGTGACTGGGCCATGTGTCCCCTGCATGCTAGTGTTGCAAGTTAGTGTCGACCACGGGCTAGACACACGGGTGTGTGCCTAGGCCGTGTGCCCCTTATAAGGTTGCTGATGTCACAAACAGATACTCAGGATTTCACACACGGGTGAGGACACGGGCGTGTCAAGGCCGTGTGGAGGACACGGGCCAAGGACACAGGCATGTGTCCGGCCGTGTGAAAACCCCTGTAGGTTCAAAAGGAAAAATAAATTCCACATGGGCTAGGGACATAGTGTAACACCCCATACCTGAGTCTAAAACTAGGGCTGGATACGAGACATTACCATGTTTGACTTTGCTTGAACATATACTAATGGGCTATAAAATTTCATTTCAATTTAAAACTTCCTTTTCCTTGTCATAACATACACCTCATGGGCCTACAAGGCCTTAAACTTATATCCGGAACGTTTCTGTAACACCCCAAACCCGGCCTAGAAGTTAGGCCCGAATTCGGCGTGTCACATTAAAGGCATAATTCAAACGATTTTGCTAATTAAAAATTTAAGGCCCAAAAGCCCAAAATCCTTGAGTCTTGTTAAGTAGGAAAAAAACCCATTTTATAATTTTAAGTACTTCGGAAACCAAGTTTAAACATAAGAAATTTACTCAGGTTTAATAATTGAGTAAACAGTTGAAACAACAAAACCCAAAGTCTAAAGTCAAAACGGAGTACAAGTCCTTATTACATCCAACGAAAATAAGCAATTAAAACTATGTCTTTTAAATAAATAAAAATTTGAACATCATCTTGTAGTGTGGCCATCTCTGAGTCCTCTCCCACGTCGAGCCATTTACTGAGGATCACCTGAAACATTAAATAAAGGGTGTGAGTTTCGAAACTCAGTGTGTACAACCCTTGGCATTCAATTCAATATATAATTATCACATTGGCCTGATCCCTATCAAAATCGGTGGTCTTGGACAATGACCTCATATCATATCATATCATATCATATCATATCATATGCAAAAGAAGATAATGCAAAACCCTCCCCAAAAATCCATCCGCTACACACCATTTCCCTTCCAACTCTACACACCTGTGGGGATTTCTAAATCGACCCACCCATCCTCTACACACCAAAGGTAGCACTCACAGCGGTACTACTCAATGTTACAGCAAAAGCTGCTAATCATATAATGGGATTAAAGCTACCGATGGATCCATGGTCGTCTAGCGACTATGTGATCCTCAAATCTTCCTCCGTACCATAATTCCCACCCATATACATCCTAATCAGAATATAATATGAATGCAACATGCACATGAGTAACATCCACAAAACTCATACTCATCACATAGGGGTATTTTCTTCATTTCACAACACAAGGGTATTTTTGTAAATCTACTCTACAGGGGTATTTAGGTAATTCTGCAAACCAATGGTATTCTAGTAATTTCACAATTCGGGGCTATTTTAGTATTTTGCAAATCTAAGGATGTTTTGGTAATTTTTTTTAAACTAAAGGTATTTTGGTTATTATCAAATTAGAGGTAGTTTAGTAATTTTACAAATCTAGGGGTATTTGGTCCCTCTCGGGTTTTAGTTATGAACTTTGGCCCATTAACAAGTCCTTGCTGCTAAAGTGAACAGACACTATGCACCAGGTAGGATTCTAGGGAAGAGGAGGTGGGCCGCTAGGGCCGCTTAAGTCCCAAGCTCTCCCTAGATCCAATCCTAGACATGCACATGCCCGTTACCACACTTTAACTTAGCGACTTGTCCACAGACATGTTTAATTATTAGAAAGTCTTATGCGGTTTAGGTGTTGTTCAGTACTAAGCCTAAAGTCTATAAAACCCTAGCATACTAGTCTACGTCCCCATAAAGCCCATCAACCCATTTCACGTTCATATAACCCATAATGGCCACATCACATTTTTATGGCCCACTAGGCCCAAATCTCAGTCATATGGCCCATTAGGCCCAAAACAAATCCAGATCATGTAACATGCATGCCTAACCCAATTCATATAATCAAATTAATCCATTTTATCAAACTTAGCCTCAGGGCCCACCGGGCCCATTTAGCCACTTTCGGTTTTTCGGCTTTTCGGCATTACCGATATCGTGTGTGTATAGTGTTTGTACACACCTGGTTACTGCGACGTGCTATTCTATCCTTAGCTTGAACCTACAACCATCCAACCTTTAATCAACCACTCATACTTAATCAAAATATTTACTCAAAAGCCGAAGCCTTACCGCAACCTTACGGTGTGCCACTGGGTTCTAATAGCCTTCCCTTAGCTACTAATCAGGAGTATCCCTTGGATCTGCACTCACACATACATCATTAAAAATTCGAGTGACTCATAATGTAACACCCCTTACCCGAGACCATCGCCAGAATCGAGTACGTGGCATTACTAGACTTGACTACAAGTTCAGAACATAAAAATTTAAAGCTGTCAAACTGCATCATGCTGACTAATTTGACCATAATTCGAGTTACAAAACTCGAAATTCAAATCCGTAAATTTTCCTTGAAACTAGACTTGTATAAGAATTTACCATAAGTTTTCCAGAATTTTTGGTCTGGTCAATCAATACCAGATTTTTCTTAAAGTTTCCCCTATTTCACTGTTGATGATTCTGACCTATCATTACAAAAAATCATTTTTCTCATTGCAAAAAATTGCAATAATGTTCTTGTTTATTTCAATCAAAAATAGACTCATTAAGGATTCTAAGCATATAAACTATGTTCTCTAATTATTTTTGTACAATTTATGACAATTTTCCCAAGACAGAACATGGACTCACGAATCCATTCAGAACAGGTCTCACAAAAATTTAAATATATCATAACATAAAACTCCTTTGCCTACTCTGTTTCTTTCATAACCAAATAGACACAATAAGCTTTGATTCTATACCTCATTCACCTTCTAATTCGACTTATTCTATTTTTAGTGATTTTTCTAAATCACATCACTGCTGTTAACAACCAACTGTTTCGTTACAAATTATGAAAACTAACTTATAACCGAACATACCACATCCTTAATTCTAGGATTCATTTCGTATACATACACTTCCTTATCAAAAACGATAAATCTTCGATTATGGATGCATAAACATTGCCAACATAAACCGACATTGTATCAAAAGCACAAAAGCATACTTAACTAAAAGTTTAGCCATATTCGCATGGCTATTATATACATGAACCAAAAGTTTCCATCAAAACAAAGACAAAGTCGTTCCTATACATGCCTTTAACCAAAAGAAAACCCAAATAAAAGAGTACCAAAATATAGATTGATAGTGTTGGCGACTTTCTTGACGATCCGTCTTGAGCCCGTAGCGTAACCAAAATCTATAAAACAGAGGAAACGTTTCACACAATTAAGCTTACTAGCTTAGTAAGTCCTAAATTCATAATAACATAACATTTAAATTATTCAACTTACGACATTGTACACAAACATTTAATTATGATAATTTATTTACATAAAGCCGAATCTTATTAGTACATTAACAGAAGAAATTATACTTGATTCCATAAACTCAGTATTACTTGCAATACGACTTAATATATTTTACAAGTATCACATACACCAAGTTGTGTAATTATAGCATTCATATCAACCACACTACCATATTAAAATTTCTTGTATTCTAAGCATTTATACATGCAAACCGAATCTCCATAATAGTACATCAAACTCAACTTAGGTCATATGCTACTCAAACACATTAATCACAGCCCAATTATACATAACATAGTTCTCACAATATCAAATTGACTCAAGTAATATTAGGCATAACATACCTTACATACTTACTTGAGCCGATTTGCTAGATACGTTAATTAAAGTTGCCTTGAAGAATATTCGATTTTTCTTAATAAAACACATCACCGGCAACAAGCCTGCTAGGCGGTAAAGCCTGAATTAAATAACACCGCGACGAGGGCCCGCTGGACTTAGAGCCCCGAAATAAATCACTGCAAGACACGAGGCCCGCTAGGCTTAAAGCCCGAAATAAATCACCGGCGCTAGGCCTGCTAGGCTTAAAGCCCGAAATAAATCACCGGCACTAGGCCTGCTAGGCTTAAAGCCCGAAATAAATCAATACGATAAATCATTGTATGCATTTTCCATGATTATCTCGAATCGAATTTAGTTTGACTTACTTACATTAAACAATTGAAACCCTTCTAATTTACTTGTACACATTCGGCTATAACATTAATATATATACTAAAATTTATCAAGCATTATCATATGATAGATTCGTAAATAATCATTCAATATATTATAGTTTTAGGACTTACTTTGGAGTTTGATAGATTGAAACTTAGGCTATTCGCTTAGTTTAGCCTTTCCTCGTTCCAACTTCTTTTCCTTTTGTTCCGGATCTAATTCGGTTCAAAAATTAAACCAATTCAACCACATTTTTTTTATTCACAAAAAGAAAATCAAAATCATCATATACATATATATATTTAAAATATACAACTTGCCGATTAATCCTAAAATTCAAACCAAAATATAAAGAATTTAATTACTTTATTTCAAAGGTTGGATGTTCACCTTCTCCAAACAAGCCTTTATGATTTTATTTTTATAAAACAACTTATACAAATTCATGAAGGCCGAATATATCAACTTGATTTCTTCTTCCCTCATGACCGAATTTGTTAACTCAAAATGCCCATATATTTTCTTCATTACAAGACCAAATAACAAGCTAAATAGCCACCATTTAAAATCATTCACTACAGCCGAATGGTAAGAAGCATTTACATGCTCAATCTATAATAATTTCTATAATTCTAATGTAATTGAAATCACAAGTCTTCAATTCATTTAAGACTCTTAGGCAATTCATGTTGTTTTTGAATCAATATTAGACATTTTTTTTCAACTCAAAATACACATAAAAGTACTCATCCTATGCCGAATATTAGCATGCTAAATCTCAAAATTTTAACATAATTTTATTAGCATTTAAAGCAACTAAAACCCATATGTGAAGATTTGCTCAATCAAGCTAGAATACCCACCTTGCTACTACATGCATGGCCGAACAATGAAGTTTTTTGAAGCTTTCCCTTTTTCTTTCAATAGCTTCGGTGAAGAAGATAGGGAGAAGGAGAGAACAAAATAATTCTTTTTGTTTTATTACTTAATCTATTTTCTATTATAGCATGCTTATTAATTAAACTATACTTTAGTTATAAAACACTAAAATCATGACATTCAAAGCATGCTTACTGTCCACTACACTATAATTTTGGGGAATTTGACATGCAAGCCCTCCCATGCAAGAAGAACAATTTAATTTACTCCTTTCAATTGCTACAATCGGCTATGAGAGAAGAGAAGATAGTGGCCTTATTTTATGCTTTAAATAAACCTATACACTAACATTTTTTTTTATAAAATATTAACATAAGCATATAATAATAAAATTTAATTAAACCAACATATATATAAATCTAGCTAACTTGGTCCATTGCCGTCCATCACTATGGTCAATGGGCTAATTGCCCTTTTAGGATACCCACTTAAAAAGCCACAAGCAATTTAGTACACTACACCTTAGGATGCAAATTTTTTCGCTTTTCACGATTAAATCCTTTTCATCAAATTAAACACTCGATCAATAATACTTTTCTACGAAACTTTCACACACATCAACACACATATAATAAACATAAAATAAATTTTAAGAAATATTTATCGGCTCGGATTCGTGGTTCCGAAACCACTATTTCGATTAGGGTCAAAAATTGGTCCGTTACACATAACCCACACAAGTCACCCCTATAGATCACACACATATTCGACCATTCACTTAATCCACCATCGAGTTGAGTACACTTACCCTTGCTAACAATCCTACCGCGCTTGCGATCTTTGAACCTTATCCCCGTTATCACAGAGTTAATGGCAGGACAGTTAGATAGCCTTTCGGCTTTTAGCAAAACGTACAATAGAGGTTAACCAAATACTTACCAAATCCACTTCCGATCCTGCGGCCTAAATTCGGCTTTTGAGATTACTATGGTGACAGAGACAATTCGGCACCAATAGGGAGAAGAAGAGAAGAAGTGATCAGCTAGAACTAAAGGTGAACAAGAGAAGGAATTTAAGAAGAGAAGGTATGGGGAATTCGGCTAGAGAGAAAACCAACATTTTGGCAAAGGAATGATGGGGTTTTTTTGGGCAAATGGAAGAATTAGGATAAGGGGGAGAAAAAGAAATGTCATAGAACCCAAGGAACCTCTCAAAGGAATTCGGCAGCTCCTTTTATAGCCAATAGCCGAATCCTACCTTCTCCCACAGTCCAATTCTGCACCAACTCTTCCCATCTCTCATCTCTTAATTTTTCTCCATGATATCTCCCTTATCTCATCCGAAATTCCCTCCTTTATCATCTCACAAGACCAATTCAAGCACTTTAACAAAAGAGTCCAAATCCCACACAACTTTTATCGTCCACTAAGCAAAATAAACACTCCAAAACACCTTACGACTACTTGAACCTTGGACCTCTTCACGCCACCTTGTAGCTCCCCTAGTGACGCCACCTTGCTACTGGACCACAAGCCCATTTGTGTCCTATTTTCCCCTTAATCTGCTTAAGAGGCCTAATGCCTGAGACTAGGGTCCACTAAAGCAAGAAAAATAAATTCTTCCCTATGGTCATCTAAGACTTCAAATAGTCCCGATAATACCTTAAAATTAATATTCTAAGTGCTACTCATACATACCAACCTCAGTGTACAGAAATTTAAAGTTTCGAGATTTTTGGGGCGTTACAACCCAATAGGCCCAAATCTACTAGGCCCAAATTTGGGGCGTTACAGTTTCAGAGTTTAACCGGAAACTTTTACGCTCTTTGAAAATTTTTGCCTGAACAAGGGTCACACGCCTGTGTGACTTGGGACACGTCCGTGTTAGGCATGCCGTGTGATCTCACATGCCCATGTCCCTAGCCCATGTACAATTTATTTATATATCAAACCTACAGGTGTTTTCACACGGCTGAAGACATGCCCGTGTCAATGGCCCGTGTCTTCACCCGTGTGGAAAAACTAGAGGTAGTTTGTTTATGACGTCAGCAACCCAATATGGGACACATGGCCTAGGCACACGCTCGTGTGGCTAGCCCGTGGTCGACACTGACTTAAAACACAAACATGCAGGGGACACACGACCTATTAACACATCCAAATGGGTTGACCATGTGTCACACACGGCCTAGACACACTCCCGTGTGTCTACCTGTACAGACACTTAAAGGCTATTTTTGAAGCCAATTGCCACCCTGAAATCAAGATCATTCATATACCCAATCTAACTACTCAAATACTTCATCAAACATGAACAATAATGCATAACTCATCATTAATTGATGTATAAACTTAGTAAATATTGGCCAATCTCTTTAACCATATACAAAAAGAATAACAACCTTAATAGCCAACACTTTGGCACCTCTTAGGATTTATAACAAGATGAAATGATTTCTATACATGCCATACTTAATAAAAACAACTTGGCTATACCAAAATAGTGATTGATAGTGTACTCCGAGCTCCGACGTCAATGATCCACGAACTAGCTTGACGAAACTACAAGGAAGATAGAAATGAAAGAAGTAAGCATATAGCTTAGTAAGTTTGCATGAAATTCATATAGCAATTATATTTGCTCAATATAACTCATCTATCATGAAACAAAAACAACGTAAGTCTCAAGTGCTTTGGCTTACTTACTCATACTTATCCTTACTCATCACATGTTACAAAATAATTTCATACTTGCATTATAGTCATGGTACCTGTATCACTTGATCACATAGATTAGTACATTTTTGCTTATGCAAAAGTAAACTTAATCTTCATCTTCCTTAACTTGAATAATACTCTTTATCAACTTTGTATAACTTAGCTTATTACTATCTTTACTCGCTTAGCTTTCTTGTTACCTCTTTTATGCTTGGCTCTTTTGCCCGATAAATTTCCTGGAATAACTGACGTTACTCAATCTCATCCAACATGTATCTCGATGCCAATGCCATGTCCCAGACATGGTCTTACATGGGATCGCCTCATGATGCCAATTCCGTATCCCAGATACGGTCTTACATGGGATCTCTTAATTCAGTGTCGATGCCATGTCCCGGACATGGTCTTACACGAGACCTTCCTTATATGTTTCTTTTGGAAACTTACCATTGCCATGTCTTGACATTGTCTTACATGGTATCCTTGCCTTATGAATCTTATCAATGCCATCTCTTAACATGGACTTACATGACATATTTGCCTTATGAATTCACCAATGCCAAGCCTTGGCTTGGACTTACATGGGACTTTTGCCTCATGATAACTTTTCAATGCCATGACTTGTCATGGACTTACATGATATCCATGCCTTATGCCGATGCCATGTCTGGACATGGTCTTACATGGACTTTCCTTGTCTCATGTTGTGATATTAGTATCCTCATTATTCCAAGACTTCAATCGGGACTTTCTCATACATATTTTCATTTACTTTTCTCATCATAATATCAATAATTTAACTACATAGAGATAATGTACATTATACAACATAATAAGTAATTGAATGAAAATACATGTAAAGCCTTAATTCGTACAAACTTACCTCGATATTCAAAATGTATGTAGAGATGTAAGTTAGCCCTCTACTTTGTTCTTGCCTCGGTTTCGATCCGGGCTTTGTATTTCTTGATCTATAATAAAAATTTAACTAGTTAAATTCACACATTGACCACATCGACACATAATTCACATTTTGGGCAAAATTACAACTTTGCTCCTAGACTTTGGCAAAATTATTATTTTACCCTTAGACTTTAGCAAAATGAAAATTTTACCCCTAGACTCTAAAATTAATTCTAATCGTATTTCTACCTTCAACAAGCCTAGGTGAGCATTTAATACTCTCATGGCTATTGTAACATCCCGAAATAGGGCCTAAACGGAACAGTGGTTGTGAAACCACAAATCCGAGATAGAAAACTTTATTTTGATTAATTTTTATGATTACTAATTGATTGGATGCATGTGTTAGAGTATTGATAGAAAATTATATGAAATTCTTGTCTAATTTGCTTATTCGGGTTAAATTGTAAAAGTTGATAAATGAGAGTTCTATATACTAAAGGATTTAATTGAAGAGCATAATTGAAGTAGAGGTCCTTAAATGGTAATTATACCATTAGGCTTTCATGGACAAAAATGGACAAATATAGGTAGAAAGAACCAAAGTTTTTAATGAAGGGTAATTTAGTGATTTGGTAATAAAAAGAAATTAAAAGGGAAAAAGATGGCAAAATATGCTCATCTTCTTCCTTAGGACGAAACTTCAAGGGGGGGACTCCATAGCTAGGCTTTCCAAGCTTCCAAGCTCCATAGTAAGTCAATCCAAGCCCCGTTTTTCATGTTCTTTACGTTTTTGGAATCCCGCTAACTTGGTTTAGCTTATTCTAGCAATAATTTAACCTAGGGTTCATATTTGGAAAAATACCCATAGGTGAAATGTGTTTATTTTGATGTTTTATGATAGAATATGAAGGCTAAAATTTTGTTAAACAACTTTTGCTAAGCGATTTTACGTAAAAACGAGTAAAATGACATAATCAATAAAAATATCTAATGTTCATAAGTACATGTTAGAGTGAGAATTTGATATTGCCATAGAAGGGAAAAATGTTTAGCATGTCCTGAAATGTAAGAAATAGGATGAAGTTTATTTTTCGAGCCTAGGGGCAAAATTGTAATTTTGTGAAAGTTAGGGGGCAAAGACATAATTTTGCCATAATGTGATTTTTGGATTGAATTAAATAATGTAAATATTAAATAAGCTAAATGTGTTATTATAGATCGAGAAGAATGTGGAATCGATCTTGAACGAGGGAAAGGAAAAGTTAAGGACTAAATTGCAAATTTCGTCATATTTTGCACCGAGGTAAGTAGTATGTAAATAATTCATTATTTTTATTGATGTTTTATATTTTAGCATGTTTAATGTATTGTATCTGATTTTTGGATCATAATTGACTATTGAAAGAATGAAATAAAGTGTTAAAAAGTGAGTTATTTTCCGTTTGAACCTTCGGAATCGAAAGATGTAATTGGCATGTAGCTAGGTCACATGAGTGGTACTAAGTGTGGGCCACTATGTGCACAAGAGAGCTACAAGAGATTTTGTATACGTAGCTAGGTCACATGTGCAGTGCCGAGAGTACGCCATGTGTACAAGAAAGCTATATGTAGCTAGGTCACATGTGTGGTATATGGTGTGAGCCACTATGTGTACAAGAGAGCTACGAGAAGGCTAGGTCATATGAGTGGTGCTAAGTGAAAGCCACCATATGTACAAGAGAGCCAGAATTATGAGTACAATCGAGCTAGGTCACATGAGTGGTACTGGGTGAAGGCCACTATGTGTACAAGAGAGCTTCGATTTCAAAGGTGGGCTGTGTGCGAAACCACCGCATATTCGTTATTATTCCGAAGCGTTCAACGGGAAAACTGACTAAATGAAATTATGTGAGATGTTGTAGTGATAAGTATATGTATATGTATGTATAATGTATGAGCAATATGCTCAATATGTAATTGGAAATTTGAATCATTGTTATAGGTAAGTAATGAATACAACTAAAGTGAGAGAAAGCAAAATTTTACAATAAAACTGTTTTGGACAGCAGTAGTGAGGTGAATTTGAAAAATCACCAAAAATGGTTGAAATTGAATTATAAGTTGAATGAGACATTTATTTAAATATTATTGAGTCTAGTTGTATACAAAAGAAACAGAGAAAGCAAAGGATTGGTATATTTTGAGATATTTAGATTTTTGTGAGACTGGTTCGGAGTGATTTCGAGATCCCCTGTTCTGACTTGGAAAAATCATTGAGAATTGTAAAAAAACTAATATTGGGACATAATTTATATGATTAGATTCCTTATTGAGTCTATTTTTAGAAGAAGAAAACTAGAACATCATTTGAATTCTGTACAAAAAGATAACTAAATTTTAGCAAAGAATGGTCGGAATTGTTAGACAGCAGAACAGGGGAGATTTTGAAGAATAAACTGTACTAATTGGCTAAATAAAAAATTCCGAAAATTTTATGGTAAAAAGATATGTGAATCTAGTTTCAGGGAAAATTTACAGATCTTAATTTGAAGTTTTGTAGCTCCAGATAAAAATAATTTAGTGACTATGACTCAAATAGACAGCTTGCTCCAAATTTTGAATTAATAGTGACTTTGAATGTAGATATGATTGGGTTATCTTGTAAACATATTAAATCCATTATCTATTATTTATATACTTACTTACTAAGCTATATGCTTACTCTCTCTCTCTTTTTTTTCTTTGTTCTATAGTGTCATCAAGCTAGCTCGGGATTCAGTGATCGTCGGAGATCCATCCACACTATCAGTCTTCTTTTGGTATTTTGAAAACAATATTTTGGGAATTTTGGCATGTATAGAAGGCTTAATTGTTTTGTTATTTGTAATAACAACTGATTATTTTGCTTATGGGTATTGACGACTATCTATGGAAAAACTTTTAAATTTATATGGATTTTACATTTTAAATTTTGTACAGTAGTATGAATCATGTCTGGTAATGCCTCGTACCCTGTTCCGGCGATGGACCTGGGTGAGGGGTGTTACATTTAGTGGTATCAGAGCTATGGTTTAGTCAATTCTCGGACTAACATAGAGTGTGTAAAAGTCTAGCTATACATGCCATAAATATATTGTGATAGTGTGATGACTCTTGACAATTTAAAATGTTTTTTTATATAGTAAATTGATCCCGACCGAGCTACTACTGACGATGCTGAAAGTAAAGCGCCTGCTCCCGCTGAAGGGACCGCTCCAGTAGAAAATAGATCTGAAACACGTGGACAAGGAGAGGGGGCTCGGGAAGCCTTCCTCCAAATGATGAGTAACTGGTATACTGAGTTTATTCAAGCAAATCCGAATGCTCAACCTCCTCCACCCCCTCCCATACCTCGGGACGGTTGCCTCTGTAACTCCCGGGGCATGGATTTGGTAAGAATGAACAAGCCTCCAAATCGATAAAATTAGAAAGCAAGGAGCGAGTAAGAGTTTAGAGCAAATATTGATGATGATCTCCGAGAAAGCGAGTTTTGGCTTGAAAACTCTATCGTGTATTTGATGAGCTCTCTTGTAAACCAAAGGAGTGTTTAAAATGTGCTGTATCACTTCTGAGAGATTCAGCCTATCATTGGTGGAAACCTTTAGTAGCAGTGGTGCCAAAAGAAAGGATCACTTGGGATTTCTTCCAGGAAGAATTTAGAAAGAAATATATAAGTCGATTTATTGATCGAAACGGAAGGAGTTCCTTGAATTGAAGCAGGCAAGATGTCGCGTGATGAGAGTCTGAGCGTGAATTTGTTAGACTTAGTAAGTATGCCTGTGGAGTGTGTGTCCACCTGGCTATTATGTGCAAAAGATTCAAGATGGGCTTAATGAGGACATTACAATGTTTGTGGGAATTCTTGAAGTGAAAAAGAATTTGTGGTATTGGTCGATCGAGCCCTTAAAGCTGAGGAATTAAACAAAGAAAGAAAGAAAGCTGCTATCGAGGCTTGGGATACAAGAAAGAGACTGATGAGCAAGTCATCCCAATCTCAATCAAAGAAGTTCAAAGAGATGAATCATCGATTTACTGTTTCAGCGGGGCATTCGCACCGAGACCGTGAGAGATCATTTTCGGGTCCTAAAACTCAAGCTACTTCAGTGGCAAGTGTGGGCAGTGTGAAGTCTAGTAAACCTGAGTGTCAGCATTGTGGAAGGCAACATTTTGGTGAGTGTTGGGGAACTGGTCGAGGTTGTTTCAGGTGTGGTTCTCGCGAGCATTTTATTAAAGATTGTCCGGAGGGAGCTAAGGAAGAGAAATTTCACAAGACAGACTAACACTGCTAATAGAGGTAGACATTCGAGAAATACTGGAAGTGGAGCTAGCAGTGAAAGTGTGATGAAAGACCCAGCCACGAGATCAGAAGCTAGAACACCTTCTAGGACATATGCCATCTGAGCTCGTGAAGAGGCATCCTCCCTCGATGTAATTACGGGTATATTTTCTCTACATGATATTAATGTTATTGCTTTGATTGATCCGGGTTCGACCCATTCCTATGTTTGCCTGAAATTGATGCCTAGTATAAGTATGCCTATAGAATCTACAGAATTTGTGATTAAAGTATCAAATCCATTAGGCAAGCATGTGTTAGTAGATAAAGTATGTAAAAATTGCCCTTTAATGATTAGAGGTCATTGTTTCCCGGCCGACCTCATGCTATTGCCATTTGACGAGTTTGATGTGATTCTTGGTTTGGATTGGCTGACTGCACATGCTGTGATAGTGAATTGTGGGAAGAAATTCATCGAGTTGAAATGTGAACTGGTGAAATCCTTGGGTTAACTCGGATGAGTCGAGATAGTTCATTTGCTATGATTTCTATTATGTCCGCTTCGTAAATGTTTGAGAAAAAGGTATGAAGCTTATCTTGCTTTTGTGTTAAACACTAAAGATTCGAGAGCTGAAAATTGAGTCAGTGCCAGTAGTATGCGAGTATCCAGATGTGTTTCCGGAAGAATTACCAGGTTTGCCTCCTATTAGAGAAGTGAAGTTTGGTTGATTCCAGGTACCACACCTATCTCTATTGCTCCATATAGAATGGCCCCATTGGAATTGAAAGAATTGAAAGCTCAGCTGCAAGAATTAACTGATAAAGGCTTTGCAAGACCTAGTTATTCACCCCAGGGCACACATCCTATTTGTGAAAAAGAAAGACGGTTCGATGAGATTGTGCATAGACTATCGGCAACTTAACAAGGTAACAATAAAGAATAGGTATCCACTACCTAGAATTGATGATTTATTTGATCAATTGAAGGGAGCCACTGTGTTCTCTAAGATAGATTTGAGGTCCAGATACTACCAGTTGTGAGTTAAAGAGTCAGATGTTCTGAAGACTGCTTTCCGTACTAGGTACGGTCATTATGAGTTCCTTGTGATGCTATTTGGCTTGACTAATGCTCCTGCCATTTTCATGGACTTAATGAACCGAATATTCAGACCTTACTTGGATAAGTTTGTAGTCGTGTTTATTGATGATATCTTAATTTATTCTCATGATGAGACCGAGCATGCAGAGAGCATTTGAGAACCTATCTTACAAACTTTGAGAGATAACCAGTTGTACGCCAAATTTAGTAAAAGTGAGTTCTGGCTTCGAGAAGTTGGATTCCTGGGACACATCGTCTCAGGTGAAGGCATTAGAGTGTACCCGAGCAAGATCTCAGCCATTGTTGAGTGGAAGCCTCCGAGGAATGTATCTGAGGTTAGAAGTTTTTTGGGATTAGCTGGTTATTATAGACGATTTGTAGAGGGATTTTCCATAATAGCTACCCCATTGACGGGATTGCTACAAAAAGATGTCAAATTTGAATGGACTGAGAAATGTCAGCAGAGTTTTGACAAGTTAAAGGTATTGTTGACTGAAGCTCCTGTCTTAGTACAACCAGAACCAGGTAAAGAGTTTGTGGTCTACAGTGATGCATCCTTGAATGGATTGGGTTGTGTACTTATGCAGGAAGGTAAAGTAATTGCTTATGCCTCTAGACAGCTAAAACCACATGAGAAAAACTATCCGACGCATGATTTAGAGCTAGCTGCTATTGTATTTGCTCTGAAAATTTGGAGACATCACTTGTATGGCGAGAAGTGCCGAATATTCACTGATCATAAAAGCTTGAAATACATGATGACTCAGAAAGACTTGAACCTGAGGCAAAGAAGATGGTTAGAGTTGATTAAAGATTATGAGTTAGTGATCGATTACCATCCGGGTAAAGCAAATGTTGTTACTGATACCTTGAGTAGAAAATTTTTATTCGCATTGAGAGCTTTGAATACTAACTTGGCTTTATCAGATGACGGTTTCATTATAGTTGAGTTGAGAGCTAAACTGATGTTTCTTGAAGAAATTTATGAAGCTCAGAAAAATGACAGTGAGTTGCAAGCTAAAAGAGCTCAGTACGAGTCAGGTGTAGAGTCTAATTTTCAGATCGGTTCTAATGGTTGTTTGTTGTTCAGAGACAGAGTATGTGTACCGAAGAATGACGAGCTTATTCAGAAGATCCTACAGGAAGCACATAATAGTTCTTTTTCTATTCACCCAGGTAGTACAAAGATGTATAATGATTTGAAGAAAATGTATTGGTGGGTAGGAATGAAAAGAGATATTTTAGAGTTTGTTTCTAGATGCTTGATCTGTCAGCAAGTAAAAACCGAACATCAGGTACCTTCAGGTTTATTGCAGCCTGTGTTAGTCCCTGAGTGGAAATGGGACCGAGTTACCATGGATTTTGTTATAAGACTGCCGTTGACACCGAGAAAGAAAGATGCAGTATGGGTTGTAATTGATAAGCTAACGAAGTCGGCTCATTTTATCCCAGTTCGTATGGATTATTCACTAGATAAGTTGGCTGAATTATATATCTCAGAGATAGTTAGACTACATGGGGTACCATTATCGATCATTTCAGACAGAGATCCGAGATTTACTTCACGGTTTTGGAAGAAGTTACAGGAAGCTTTGGGCACAAAGTTGAGTTTTAGTACTGACTTTTTATCCTCGCACCGATGGTGGTCGATCAGAGAGTAATTCGTGTGCTTGAGGATATGCTTAGATGTTGTGTATTAGAATTTCAAGGCGATTGGGAAAAGTATTTACCATTAGTAGAGTTTGCTTACAATAATAGTTATCAATGAGTTTGAAGATGGCACCTTATGAGGCTTTGTATGGACGCAAATGTCGTACACCTTTATGTTGGGAGAACTTAAGGAAAATCACATTCATGGGGTCGATTTAGTTAAAGAAACAGTAAGAGAAAGTAAAAGTCATCGAGATTGCTTGAAAGCGACTTTAGATAGACGAAGTCATATCTGATTTGAAGAGAAAAGAGATTGAGTATCAAGTTGGTGACAAAGTGTTTTTGAAGGTATCCCCATGAAAGAAAGTTCTCGATTTGGCAAGAAAGGCAAACTAAGTCCACGATTTATTGGGCCATTTAAGGTTACAGAGAGAGTTGGGCCATTAGCATATCGCTTAGCTTTGCCAACCGAAAGTTAGAGAAGATTCATAATGTGTTCCATGTATCCATGTACACGTCGTTACCGATCCGATCCTTCACATGTGATTCCTCGAGACGGAGGTTGAGATTCAACCAGATATGACTTACTTAAAAGGAACCGATTCACGATTTTAGCTCGAGAGGTCAAGCAACTAAGGAACAAAAGTATCACACTTGTGAAAGTATTATGGAATAGACATGGGGTAGACGAGGCTACATGGGAGCTCAAGAGTCTATGCGAAAAAACAAGACCCAAACCTCTTCATGTGTAAGATTTTCTGGGGACGAAAATCCTAAATGAGGAGAAATGTAACATCCCGAAATAGGGCCTAAAATGAAAGTGGTTGTGAAACCACAAATCGAGATAGAAAACTTTATTTTGATTAATTTTTATGATTTACTAATTGATTGGATGCATGTGTTAGAGTGTTGATAGAAAATTATATGAAATTCTTGTCTAATTTGCTTATTAGGGTTAAATTGTAAAAGTTGATAAATGAGAGTTCTATATACTAAAGGATTTAATTGAAGAGCATAATTGAAGTAGAGGTCCTTAAATGGTAATTATACCATTAGGCTTCCATTGACAAAAATGGACAAATATAGGTAGAAAGAACCAAAGTTTTTAATGAAGGGTAATTTAGTGATTTGGTAATAAAAAGAAATTAAAAGGGAAAAAGATGGAAAAATATGCTCATCTTCTTCCTTAGGACGAAAATTCAAGGGGGGGGACTACATAGCTAGGCTTTCCAAGCTTCCACGCTCCATAGTAAGTCAATCCAAGCCCCGTTTTTCATGTTCTTTACGTTTTTGGAATCCCGGTAACTTGGTTTAGCTTATTCTAGCAATAATTTAACTTAGGGTTCATATTTGAAAAATACCCATAGGTGAAATGTGTTTATTTTGAAGTTTTATGATAGAATATGAACGCTAAAATTTTGTTAAACAACTTTTGCTAAGCGATTTTACGTAAAAACGAGTAAAATGGCATAATCGGTAAAAATATCAAATGTTCATAAGTACATGTTAGAGTGAGAATTTGATGTTGCCATAGAAGGGAAAAATGTTCAGCATGTCCTAAAATGTAAGAAAATAGGATGAAGTTTATTTTTCGAGCCTAGGGGTAAAATTGTAATTTTGTAAAAGTTAGGGGGCAAAAACATAATTTTACCATAATGTGATTTTTGGATTGAATTAAATAATGTAAATATTAAATAAGCTAAATGTGTTATTATAGATCGAGAAGAACGTGGAATCGATCTTGAACGAGGGAAAGGAAAAGTTAAGGACTAAATTGCAAATTTCGTCATATTTTGCACCGAGGTAAGCAGTATGTAAATAATTCATTATTTTTATTGATGTTTTATATTTTAGCATGTTTAATGTATTGTATCTGATTTTTGGATCATAATTGACTATTGAAAGAATGAAATAAAGTGTTAAAAAGTGAGTTATTTTCTGTTTGAACCTTCGGAATCGAAAGATGTTATTGGCATGTAGCTAGGTCACATGAGTGGTACTAAGTGTAGGCCACTATGTGCACAAGAGAGCTACAAGAGATTTTGTATACGTAGCTAGGTCACATGTGTAGTGCCGAGAGTACGCCATGTGTACAAGAAAGCTATATGTAGCTAGGTCACATGTGTGGTATATGGTGTGAGCCACGATGTGTACAAGAGAGCTACGAGAAGGCTAGGTCATATGAGTGGTGCTAAGTGAAGGCCACCATATGTACAAGAGAGCCAAAATTATGAGTACAATTGAGCTAGGTCACATGAGTGGTACTGGGTCAAGGCTACTATGTGTACAAGAGAGCTTCGATTTCAAAGGTGGGCTGTGTGCGAAACCACCGCATATTCGTTATTATTCCGAAGCGTTCAACGGAAAAACTGACTAAATGAAATTATGTGAGATGTTGTAGTGATAAGTATATGTATATGTATGTATAATGTATGAGCAATATGCTCAATATGTAATTGGAAATTTGAATCATTGTTATAGGTAAGTAATGAATACAACTAAAGTGAGAGAAAGCAAAATTTTACAATAAAACTGCTTTTGGACAAAGAAAGAATGAGGTGAATTTGAAAAATCACCAAAAATGGTAGAAATTGAATTATAAGTTATATGAGACATTTATTTAAAGCTTATTGAGTCTAGTTGTATACAAAAGAAACAGAGAAAGCAAAGGATTGGTATATTCGGAGATATTTAGATTTTTGTGAGACTGGTTTGGAGTGATTTCGAGATCCCCTGTTCTGACTTGGAAAAATCATTGAGAATTGTAAAAAACTAATATTGGGACATAATTTATATGATTAGATTCAGAACATCATTTGAATTCTGTACAAAAGGATAACTAAATTTTAACAAAGAATGGTCGGAATTGTCGACAAATGAGCAGGGAGACTTTGAAGAATAAATCAGATTTATTGGCTAAACCAAAAATTCTGAAAATTTTATGGTAAAAAGATATGTGAATCTAGTTTCAGGAAAAATTTACGGATCTTAATTTGAAGTTTTTTAGCTCCAGATAAAAATAATTTAGTGACTGTGACTTGAATAGACAGCTTGCTCCGAATTTTGTATTAATAGTGACTTTGAATGTAGATATGATTGTGTTATCTTGTAAACATATTAAATCCATTATCTATTATTTATATACTTACTTACTAAGCTATATGCTTACTCTCTCTCTCTTTTTTTCTTTGTTCTATAGTGTCATCAAGCTAGCTCGGGATTCGGTGATCGTCGGAGATCCATCCACACTATCAGCCTTCTTTTGGTATTTTGAAAACAATATTTTGGGAATTTTGGCATGTATAGAAGGCTTAATTGTTCTGTTATTTGTAATAAAAACTTATTATTTTGCTTATGGGTATTGACGACTATCTATGGAAAAAGTTTTAAATTTATACGGATTTTACATTTTAAATTTTGTACAGTAGTATGAATCATGTTCGGTAATGCCTCGTACCCTGTTCCGGCGACGGACCTGGGTGAGGGGTGTTACAGCTATCATCAAAAATCAATATTTCACATACTTATTACAATGTTGTAACCTTTTCATCAAGGTCCAATCAGGTGTTCTCAAGACAACACCTTTCACAAAAGTTGTTCATCTAACAACCAAGACTAAATTTCTTCCATAAAAGTGCAACAAATAACAATGATAGCTCTAATGGCAAAACTCTAAACTTTTTACTATATTGCACATTAGTCCCCTTATTTGAAAGCTTAAGTTCTAAGGGTCTCGAAAGTACAATTATCACCAAGACAAATCATCAAATCATCAAAATCACTTACTAGAATGGAGGAGAGCTTGCTAAAAATTTTGAGCTTCAAACCCCTATTTTGCTTGCAAATTTTGGTGGAAGAGTGAGGAGGAAAAGATGACATCATTTTTTTCCTTATTTTATTAATACTAGTCAAATTAGTCACCAACTGTCAACCACTTTGACCAATTTTGTCCATCTATGTCTCCCATGGCCGGCCACTAATATATTTGGGGTCTAATTGCCTTTTAAAGACCTCCAATCATCAATCTATGGCTATTTGGTACCTTTAGCTTACAAAATGGAACTTTCGCACTTTATGCCATTTAGTCCTTTTTCGCAATTAAGCAACAAATCGCTAAAATTAAAGTAACAAAATTTTCACGTACTTCTGGAATCATGCTCTAACACATAAAATAACATGAAACCAAATTTCTCTAACCTACTATTAGTGATCCTGAGATCACTGTTCCGATTAGCCCCTAAATCGAGCTGTTACAATTCTCCCCCTTAAGGATTTTCGTCCCCAAAAATCTTACCGGTGAAAAAGGTGGGATATTGTTTCCTCATCGTATCCTCGGGCTCCCATGTAGCCTCTTCTATTCCGTACCTTTTCCATAGGACTTTCACAAGGGCGATGCTTTTATTCCTTAGTTGCTGACTTCCCGAGCTAAAATCTCAATCGATTCCTCACTATAAGTCATGTCGGGTTGAATTTCAATCTCGGTTGGTGTAATCACATGAAAAGGATCTGATCGGTAGTGTCACAACATAGACACATGAAGAATCTTCTCTAACTCAGACAGCAAAGCCAATTGATAGGCTACTGACCTAATTCTCTCAGTGATCTCATATGGTTCGATAAAACACAGACTCAACTTGCCTTTCTGGCCAAATCTAAGTTGTAACACCCCTTACCCGTACTCTATGCCGGAACTGAGCTCGAGGCATTTTCGGATTTATTCTACTTAATCACACAACTTTGGTCTATAAACTTTCAGTCCCAACTTGACATATCTCTATCGCTATCACAATAGCCTCATTAAGGACCTATGAGGCCTTAAACATCCATACGAGGGGTTTCAGAACCCAACCGGAAACTTTCACGATTTAAAAAATTTTCACCTAAACAAGGGCCACACGCCCGTGTGAAATGGGGCACGCCCGTGTGGGCAAGCTGTGTGGTCACACACACCCATGTCCCTACCCCGTGTGGGATTTATTTTCATTACGAACCTACAGGGGTTTTCACACAGCCTAGGCACACGCCCGTGTGCTTAGCCCGTATGCTCCACACGGCTTAGACACTACTGTGTCCCGCCCGTGTGTAAAAACTTAGGTATTCTATTTGTAACGTCAGCAACCTTATAAGGGTCACACGGCCTAGGCAGACGCCCATGTGGCTAGCCCGTGGTTGACACTGACTTACAACACCAACATGTAGGAGGCACACGGCCAAGTCACATGCCCATGGGGCTGACCGTGTGTCACACACGGCCTAGACACACGCCCGTGTGCCTACCCGTGTGGACAAGAACAAGGCTATTTGGGAAGCTCCCTTCACCCGTCTAGCTCACACAACATGGATCCATTCAACATATCATCGAACAAACTCATATTTTGCAATCTAAACTTCCATGAATGACTATATCTTTTCATAAATGACAATGTGAGCCATCAACCATGGCAATATACAAAATAGTTTGTCTTAAAAAAGGGCCAACACACTTTTGGCCAAAATAACAAAATAATTTAACTAGTCTAGCCCCTATACATGCCATACACAAAATCACTAAGTCTAGATATACCGAGGTGAGCTGATAGTGAGGGCGATCTTCTGGTTATCGGCGTGTCCTGACTTGGCTTTTAAACTCTATAAAACAAGGGAAAAGAAAGGGGAGTAAGCTTTAAGCTTAGTAAGTTTACATCTAAAAAAATAGCATTACAGTATGTGCTAAACCATAAATAGCATTACATACTAAACAAGAACAATCCATATTCATAAGTATGCTTGCTCATTTCCTCCCTTACCACTTTCTGACCACATCACAAGCTTAGTGCTCACATTCATTAACATACATCCCTGCACTCAGCACCACAAAGTTACATGATACAACACATCATCGTTTCACAATAAGTCATTCACTACCTATCACTCGGTGGTTTCGCACTTAGCCCACCATCAATCTCTAATAGGTGGTATCGTACAAAGCCCACCAAAAGGATAGTTACGGTGGTATCGCACATAACCCACCAAATGATAAATGGACGATGGTATCGCACTTAGCCCACCGTTAAGTGTTGTCATTACACATTTACATATCTATTTCGTAATTCATACGATAATTATTCAATAACTACCAAATTCAATCCATTTGAACCACAATATTCTCAATCATACCATGCACTAATTAGCAACAACAATGTGTATATAAAAATGCATCATTTACACATAAATTTACCTCCGTGCAAAACGCGTTAACTGGCGGTTTATTCCGTAACCTTGCCTTTTTCCTCGGTTAAGGTTAATTCTGCGCTCTTCTTCATCTACAACAATAAAATTCACCCATTTAACAAATTTATGATCATAATACATCATAATCTATACTTAGGAAAAAATGACCATTTTGCCCTTACACTTTGGCAAAATTACGATTTTGCCCCTAGGCTCATAAATTATTTTTCAGTGTATTTTCTCATTAATCAAGCCTAGCTGATCATTTATTCCTCCTACAACTACTCACAAATTCATCTATTTCATGTGTTTACAAAATCACAACTTTTACAACTTTGTCCCATTTAGGTGTTTTCATGACTAGACCTTTCTACCAAAGTTGTTTCTCATCTCCCTAGCATTCATTTTCTTCCATAAAACTCAGCTAACAACATAAATACTCTCATGGAAAGTCCCTAGACTTTCAACCATATCACAATTAGTCCCCTCATTAGCTAGCTTAAGCTTTGGGGACACCAAAAACATAAAAATCATTAAAAATAATAATCAAATTGACTTACTAGCAAGAATGAAATGTAGCTGAAATTTTGAACTTCAAAAACCCCTATTCTCTCTTCAAATTTCGGTGCTAGAAGAAGAAGGAATAGTAAAAGATGATATCTCATCTTTTTGTCTTATTTTATTCATTTTTTTATCACCTAATTTCCACCAAATTTGACCAACATTTAATGCTATTGTCTCCTTTCATTCCTATGGCCGGCCAGGTTTGCACTTTAAGGACCTCCAATTTAACATTTAATGACTATTTGACACCTCTACCTTGAAAAATAAAACTTTCACACTTTATGCGATTTAGTCCTTTTTCACAATTAAGCATGAAATCATTAAAATTAAAGCACCAAAATTTTCACATAGCCATGTGTTAATACCATAACACATAAAATAATATCAAAGTAATTTCCCTCGACCTCGGTTTAGTGGTTTCAAAACCACTATTCCGACTAGCCCCAAAATCAGGCTGTTACATAAGTACTTTCTTCCATGGCGACACTTTCAAGAATACTCTATCACCAACTTGATACTCGATCTCTTTCCTTTTTAAATCTGAGTAGGATTTTTGTCTGTCAGAAGCAGCCTTTAAACAATCTCGATTCACCTTCACCTTCTCTTCAGTTTCTCTAACCAAATCAACCCCGTGAATCTGGTTTTCCTTGAGTTCAATCCAATATAAAGGCATTCGGCACTTACGCCCGTATAAGGCCTTATAAGGCGCCATCTTTAAAATTGATTGAAAACTATTATTGAAGGCAAATTCTACCAATGGAAGGTACTTTTCCGAACTACCTCGAAACTCGAGAACACAGCACCGAAGCTAGAGGTGTTCATGGGCTGGGCCGGGCCGGGTTTGGGCCGGGCTCAACTAAAAATTTAGGGCCATTCATCGGGCTCGGGTCGAGCCGGGCCCAAAAAATGGGCCTAAATTTTTTCCCAAGCTCGACTCATATAAAAATGCTAAAACCCAGGCCCAGCCCGGCCCGCCCGTATTAAGTTTTTATATTATTTTATATAATTTTTAAATATATATAATACATCAAAAATACTAAAAAAATTAAAATAAATATTTCCCAACAAATTGAAAATAAATTTTAAAAAAATATGTAGACTTAAATAACACTAAGATAGATGTAACTTAACAGGCAAATACCTCTAAAATAATAATCAAATTAACAAATGCCTTTAAAATAATAACAAATTAACAATAAAATAAGTTATATACAATATTCAATCAATAACAACAAAATAGTAGCAACATAATAGTAATATGATAGCAAAATAGGGAGAAAACAACAAGAAAATAACATTCAAAAATAAAATAAAAAATAGCAGATTTTTTTGTCATTTAGTGAATTCGGGCTGGGCCCGGGCCAAAAATACCTTACCCGAGGCCCAAACCTATTTTTTAAACAGGCCTTATTTTTGTCCAAGCCCATTTTTCGGCTTATATTTTTGCCCAAACCTCCCAAATTTGGTCGGGCCTTCGAGTGGTGGTCAATGCGCCGCGCCTACCATGAACACCTCTAACCGAAGCATATCCTCGAGTACTTGTATTAATCTTTCCTACTGACCGCCGGTTTAGGGATGGAAAGTTGTACTAAAACTCAAATTTGTACCCAAAGCCTCCTGCAACTTTTTCCAAAATCTAGATGTGAATCTCGGATCCCTATCCGATATAATCGAAAAGGGCACTCCATGAAGCCTTACTATTTCTGAAACATACAAGTTTGCCAACTTGTCAAGTGAGTAGTCAACTCGCACAGGTATAAAATGGGCTGCCTTCGTAAGTTTATCGACTACAACCCATACAGCATCTTTCTTGCTCAGTGTCAACGGCAAACCCGTTACAAAGTCCATAGTAATACGGTCCCACTTCCACTCGGAAACCATAATAGGTTGAACTAGACCTCAAGGTACTTGGTGCTCAGCCTTTACTTGTTGACAAATTAAGCATTTCGACACAAACTCTAAAATGTCCTTCTTCATACTCGGCCACCAATACTGTTGCTTCAAGTCATTATACATCTTGGTACTACCCGGATGTACAGATAAACATCCGCTATGTGCCTCATGCAAAATCCTCCGAATAAGCTCATCGCTCCTCGGTACAAAAATTCTGTCTCTAAACATCAGACATCTATCAAAATTTATCCGAAAATCAGACTCAACACCTGACTCGCACTGAACTCTCTTAGCTTGTAAATTAATGTCATCTTTCTGAGCCTCATAAACCTTTTGAAGAAACATCGGTCTAGCCTTCAACTCATCTAGAATAGAACCATCTTCTATTAAGGTCACCCGCGTATTCAAAGCCCTTAATGCAAATAGGGACTTTCTACTCAAAGAATTGGCAACTACGTTCACCTTTCCTAGATGGTAATCGATGACCAACTCATAATCCTTTATCAACTCTAGCCATCTTCGCTGCCTTAAGTTCAGTTCCTTTTGAGTCATCAAATAATTTAAACTTTTGTGATCTATGAAAATTCGACATTTTTCACCATAAAAATGGTGTCTCCAAATCTTTAATG
Source organism: Gossypium bickii (assembly GCA_025503065.1). Classification (NCBI taxonomy): domain Eukaryota; kingdom Viridiplantae; phylum Streptophyta; class Magnoliopsida; order Malvales; family Malvaceae; genus Gossypium; species Gossypium bickii. The sequence continues at coordinate 102,953,139 of CP106710.1, read as the reverse complement.
CAAAAACAATAGCTACCAACTCTAAATCATGCGTCGGGCAATTCTTCTCATGTGGCTTTAGCTCTCTGGATGCATATGCTATCACTTTGCCTTCTTACATAAGTACACAGCCCAATCCATTTAAGGATGCGTCGCTGTAGATCACGAACTCTTTTCCAGACTCATGTTGTACTAAAACTGGAGCCTCTATCAACATTGTCTTTAATTTCTCAAAACTTTGTTGGCACTTTTCTGTACATTCAAACTTTACATTTTTCTGCAACAGTTTTGTCATTGGAGTAGTTATCATGGAAAATCCTTTAACAAACCGCCTATAGTACCTAGCTAAGCCTAAAAACCTCTAACTTCAGTTACAATTTTCGGCTGTTTCTAATCAACAATAGCTAAAATTTTACTTAGGTCAACTCGGACTCCATCTCTCGAGACAATAAGTCCCAAAAGCCCAACCTCTTTGAGCCAAAACTCAATTTTGCTGAACTTGGCATACAGCTGATTTTCCCGCAAAATCTGTAAAACTGTCCTTAAGTGCTCTGCATGCTCACTTTCATCACGGGAATATATCAGTATATCATCAATAAAAACAACAAAGAACTCGTCTAAGTATGGCTGAAAGATGCGGTTCATTAAATCCATGAACACCGCAGGAGCATTTGTCAAACTTAAGGGCATAACTAAAAATTCATAGTGCCCATACCTCGTTCAAAAAGCAGCCTTCGGCACATCAGAGTCCTTTATTCTTAACTGATAGTATCCCGACCTTAAGTTTATCTTGGAGAACACAGTGGCTCCCTTCAGTTAATCGAACAAATCATCTATTCTTGGCAATGGGTACTTGTTCTTTATTGTTACTTTGTTAAGCTGTCGGTAGTCTATGCACAATCTCATAGAGCCATCTTTCATTTTCACAAATAATACTGGAGCACTCCATGGAGAACAACGAAACCTTTGTCCATTAAATCTTGCAACTGTGCTTTTAATTCTTTCAACTCAGTTGGAGCCATCCTATAAGGAGCAATTGAAATCGGTACAGTATCGCAAGCTAACTCGATGCCAAATTCAACCTCTCTAACCAGAGGCAATCCTGGCAATTCCTCGGGAAAACATCTGGGTACTCACATACTATCGGCACTACCTCAATCTTTAACTCAGTTTCCTTGGCATTCATCACCAAGGCAAGATACGCCTCATACCCTTTTCTTACACACTCTGAGCCGTCATGTGAGAAATCACTACCGGCAACCTGTCTTGTTCATCTGATTCAACATGAAGGATATCCCCGTTTTCACATCTCAACTCAATATATTTCTTTCCACAATTTACTATCATTTCATGAGTGGTTAACCAATCCATGCCAAGAATAATGTCAAATTCATCAAATGGTAATAACATGAGGTTGGCCTTAAAGTAATGAACCCTAATCATCAAGGGACAACCTTTGCATACTTTACCAACTAAAACACTTTTGCCTAGTGGATTAGATACCTTTATCATAAACTCTTTGGACTCTATAGGCATACTCATACTAGAAACTAATTTCATGAAAATATATGAGTGGGTAGATTCGGGATCAATTAAAGCAACTACATTAGCATCATGAAGGGAAAATATACCCGTAATCACATCAGGAGACGATGCCTCTTCACGAGCGCGAATGGCATAAGTCCTCGCAGGTGCCCTGCTCTTGGGTCTCGTAACCTACTCTCTGGGGTTACTCTTACTACTCGCCCCACTTCCCAGGTTTCTTTGGGGTCTTCCTCTAACAATGCTCCCGGATCTCGCATTCTGAGTTTTCTCTTCCTCCATCTCAGGACATTCTCTTATAAAGTGGTCTTGGGAACCACACATGAAACAAGTATTCTCATGTGCTCGGCATTCATCGGGGTGACATCTACCGCACTGTGGGCATTCCAGTCTATTAGATCGAATGTTCCCAACACTAGCGACTAAAGTAGTCTGAGCCTTATTCCCCGAATACTGTTTACCTTTACTTTTACTTGAAAACACGACGGAAGTACCTGATCGAGTGGAAAAGTCTCTTGACTTCTTGGACGCGGACTGGAATGACTTACTCCATTGTCTCTTTCTTGAGTCACGAGATTCCATTTCAGTTTTGCTTTCCTTTTTAACTAGATCTTTGGCTTTACAAACCCGATCCACCAACACAATAAATTCTTTCAACTCTAGAACAGCAACAAACAATTTAATGTCTTCATTTAATCCGTCCTCAAATCTCTTGCACATGATGGCTTCAGTGAATACACATTCTCGAGCGTATTTACTGAGTCTTACAAACTCACGCTAATACTCAGTTACTGGCTGTAACACCTTTAAACCATATTCGGCATCGGACTAGGGTTAGAGGCATTACTGGACCAATCGGAAACATTTTCAGAAGTTCATACATTCATCCATCAATCTCAAACATAATGTCCCTTAATACGGCCAACGAGACATAAAACATGCTTATAAACTAGGTTGGGACTAAACTGAAACACATACAAACATTCTCGAAAATTTAAAACTTTTCTAAGTTTTAGGGGTTACACGCTCGTGTGGGCAGGCCATGTGCCTCCCACGGCTGCTAGACACCCCCGTGTGTCCTCCCCATGGTCGAAACTTACTTATCTTCCACGGCCACTAAGCACACCTGTGTACCCAGGCCGTGGTCGATCCTATCAAAAATCACACGGCTACTAGGCAGCACACATGTCTGTTCACCAAGGCCGTGTACTCTTGTGCTAGCTATTACTTAGCCCACGGTCACTAGGCACGCACGTGTGCCACGACTGTGTGACATTATAGGCCATTTTCAAGGCCAAAATGCCACCCACTAGGGTCATACCTACAAGCAAGATTTACCAACACATTACATGCATACTAGACAACCAAAACAACCATTCAATCTTAACATTCAGTATCAATTTCAACCATGCCAACTTCCAAGACCAAAACATATGTATATCAAGTATAATTTATCCAAATGCTTACCCAAAAACTTGAGCAATTCACATGCTTCAACCATACCAAAGTATACTTCATATATCACATTCATTTAAACATAATACTAACATATAACTAGCCAAATCACATGGCTAAATTCACTTCATTTACAAATTCAAAAGACTAGCCTATACATGCCATATCTAGCAAAATATATCTCCAAAATGTACCAAAAACAAGTTGAATAGTGTGATGACGATCCTTGATGGCCCGAGCCTTCAGTAGTTTTGACGACCTATAAAACAGAGAAATCACACACACGGAGTAAGCTTTCCAAAAGCTTAGTAAGTCATAATACAAATAAACTTAACATGTAAAACATTTAAGCATATAGAGACATTGGCACAATTCCTATTCATAGTGTATTTCTCACATATATGCATTAAACCATATCCTTGGCCATAATTGCCACATTCATCAGTTCAAGAATCACATGTATACATAAAACTCTTACATAACTTTTCTTGTATCTCATTCACATTCTCATATTCAATTGTACATTTCCTCCAATCAAAAATCACTTAGGTACTTACCTTTTTATACACATTTAGTGTACATATGAAACATACCTGAAACAAACATACATTCACGTATTTGTTCTTAGCTCACTTGCCCGTTGAACTGTTAGGACTCAAAAAGCTCGGAATTGTCGTAAAATGCCAACGTCCCAGACGAGGTCTTATATGCACTCAGATATCGATGCCATCGTCCCCGCATGTGGTCTTACACTTAATCAATACGATGCCGATGTCCCAGACATGGTCTTATACGTAAAGCTCATATCAATGCCAACGTCCCAGATGAGGTCTTACACGAAATCTCAAATCATCGCCAACGTCCCAGACGTGGTCTTACATGATAAAACAGAACAGATACCTATTTCATGACATAGCTAATCCTATCTATTCCTAGGTTCGTACGGGACTTCTCGGATATTGTCACTAAGTAATCCTTATCTCGGAATTCATGAACAGATCATATCTTAAGTATTCATCGATAACAAAAGTCTTAAGAACATGCATAATTCAATACAAATACGTTTATTTGCATAGTGACTTACCTCGGATTCGGTTTAGCTGAAACAAAAATAGCTACTCGGTTAGTTTCGCCTTCCTTGGATCTAAGTCTATTTTCTTAGGTTCTTGATCTAAATATATTCAGAATTAACTCTTTTATTCACTAACTCATTCAATTCAATCCAAAGACACACATTTAGGGCTATTTACAAATTAACCCTCAGATTTGCACAATTTATCAATTTAGTCTATTTTTCGCAAAACATCAAATTCACAAAATCATCACACATCCAAGCTAGCCGAATGCACATATATATCATACAAGCCCATACTTTCCATCAAATTTGCAATTTAGTCCCTCAAATTACTATTATCTCAATTTAGCCCTAATTAGCTAAATTCATCAAAAATCCAAGAACAAAGTATGTTCATCTAGCTCAAAACTTTCATTTAACACCATAAATCACCATAAAGCTCAACATATCATCAATGGCATATCACACAAACATCATCAATTCACAAAATTAATACATGGGTCTTGTAGCTCTCAAAGCAACGATTGGAAAAATGTAGAAATTATCAAAAACTGATCGAAAACTAACCTTGAATTAAACCAAAACTATGGCTGAACACTTGCTTATGTTTTTATTTTCTTTCTTTGCTTATTTCGGCTAATAAAGGATGATAATGTGGCCATTTTCATGTTTTTATTTATCATATAATTATTTAATACATAAAAGACATTTTTAACCTTTAATCAAATATATTAAAACATATAATTCAAGGTCATTTATGACCTTAGCCGTCCACTAACTATGATAGTGGCTTAATTGCCAAATGAGTCCTTACTCTTAAAAAGACATAACAAATAAGCATCATTTCATAAAACATGCAAATTTGCATTTTAATGCAATTCAATCCTTTTTGTCAAATTAAACACACAGACAGACAAATTAGCTCACAAAAATTCACCACATGCTTAGTCACATATCAACGGTACAGAAAATAATATTAAAATATTATACGAACTCAGATTTGTGGTCCCAAAACCACTATTCCGACTAGGGTGTAAACCGGACTATTACAATTCTCCCCCTTAGGGATTTTCGTCCCCGTAAATCTTACCGTTAAACAGATTCAGATATTGCTGCCTCATTGAATCTTTAGGCTCCCACGTAGCCTCTTCTATTCCGTGTCGATTCCATAGTACTTTTACTAATGGAATTTTCTTGTTTCTTAACTCTTTCACTTCACGAGCTAAGATACGAATCGGTTCCTCTTCATAAAACATATCAGATCATATTTCAATTTTAGATTGGGCAATCACACGTGACGGATCGGATCGATATCTATGGAGCATCAAAACATGGAATACATTGTGTATCTTTTCTAGCTTAGAGGGCAACCTTAATCTATATGTAACAGGCCCAACACGTTCAATGATCTCATATGGTTCAATGAATCTCAGACTTAACTTGCCTTTACGTTCGAATTGGAGTACTTTCTTCCACGGTGATACTTTCAGAAATACTTTGTTGCCGATTTCAAATTCTATATCTTTTCGTTTCAAGTCCACATAAGACTTCTGTCGAGCAAATGCTGCTTTCAAACAATTCAGATTAGTTTCACTTTCTGTTCTGAATCTTTTATCAAATTAACCCCATGTAGCTTATTTTCTCTGAGCTCAGTCCAATATAGAGGTGTACGACATTTACTATCCATATAAAGCTTCATAAGGTGCCATTTTGATACTTGACTGAAAACTATTATTGTATGCAAATTCAATCAAAGGTAGATATTGTTCCCACGTACCGTTAAACTCGAGTATACAACATCTTAACATATCCTCTAGAATCTAAATGATCCGCTCGGATTGACCATCTGTTTGCGGATGAAAAGCTGTACTGAAATGTAGTTTCATGCCTAAAGCTTCTTGTAGTTTCTTCCAGAACCTTGATATAAACCTCAAATCCCTATCTAATACAATAGATAGTGGCACCCTATACAATCTAACAATCTTAGAAATATAAAACTCGGCTAATCTATCAAGTGAATAGTCAGATCTTACCGAAATAAAATGGGCAGATTTCGGCATCTTTCTTTTTCAGAGTCTGAGGCAAACAAGAAACAAAATCCATTGTCACTCTATCCCATTTCCACCCGGGAATCAAAATTGGTTGTAGCAAACCAGATGGAACTTGATGTTCGGCTTTCACTTGTTGACAGATTAAGCATTTCGAAACAAAGTCAGAAATGTCTTGTTTCATACCAGACTACCAATAGTGTTGCTTCAGATCATGGTACATCTTCATACTTCTCGGATGAACTGATAGACGACTGTTATGTGCTTCACTTAAAATCAGCTAAATCAACTCCGGATTTCTCGAAACATAGATACGACCTCAGAAATTCAAGCAATCATCAACAACCCAAAATTCAGATTTAGAATCCAAATCACACAGAACTCGTTTCGCTAATAACTTATTATCAGATTTCTGAGCATCACATATTTGCTGTATAAACAATGGTTTCGCTTTTAACTTAGGTAACACAGAACTATCATCAGACAAATCTAACTGAGCCTTCAGAGCACGTAGTGCAAACAATGATTTTCTACTCAAAGCATCAGCAACAACGTTCGCTTTACCCGGATGATAATCTATCACGAGCTCATAATCTTTTAACAACTCTAACCATCTTCTTTAACGCAGGTTGAAATCTTTTTGAGTCATCAGATATTTCAGACTTTTATGATCTAAAAACACATGGCATTTCTCACCGTACAGGTAATGGCGCCAAATCTTAAGTGCAAACACAATCGCAGCTAGCTCAAGGTCGTGAGTCGGATAGTTCTTTTCATGAGGTTTCAATTGTCTTGAGGCATAAGCTACAACTTTGCCTTCCTGCATCAAAACACATCCCAGACCATTTAATGAAGCATCACTGTAAATCACAAATTCTTTGCCCGATTCTGGTTGTGCTAGCACTGGAGCTTCTGTTAACAGAGTTTTCAACTGATCAAAACTTTTCTGGCATTTATCCAACCATTCAAATCCAGCATCTTTCTAAAGTAATCTAGTCAGCGAAGTAGCTATCGTCGAAAAACCTTTTACAAATCTGCGGTAATAACCAGCAAGTCCCAGAAAACTACGAATTTCAGATACATTCCTCGGAGGTTTCCAATCCATAATAGAAGAAATCTTACTCAGATCCACTCAGATTCCAGAAGCTGACACAATATGCCCCAGAAAACTAATCTCATGTAACCAGAATTCACATTTGCTGAATTTCGCATACAATTGCTTTTATCTCAGAGTTTGCAACACAATTCTCAAATGTTCAGCATGCTCATTTTCATCACGTGAATAAATCAATATGTCATCTATGAATACCACAACAAATCGATCTAAGTACGGTCTAAAAATTCTATTCATCAGATCCATAAAAATAGCAGGAGCATTGGTTAGTCCAAATGGCATAACTAAAAACTCATAATGCCCGTACCTCATTCTGAAAGCAGTCTTCGGAATGTCTAAATCTTTAACTCTCAACTGGTAGTATCCCGATCCCAGATCAATCTTGGAAAACATAGTAGCTTCTTTTAACTGATCAAATAAATCGTCTATTCGGGGCAACGGATATTTATTCTTTATAGTCACCTTATTCAATTGACGATAATCGATGCACATCCTCATTGTGCCATCTTTCTTTTTCACAAACAGAATAGGAGCTCCCCAAGGCGAAAAACTCGGTCTAGCGAACCCTCTATCTATCAATTCTTGCAACTGTGACTTTAACTATTTCAACTCTGTTGGTGCCATTTTATACGGAGCTATCGATATAGGTGTAGTACTAGGCAATAGATCAATACCAAACTCAACTTCTCGAATCAGAGGCAAACCCGGTAATTCTTCAAGAAATACGTCAAAAAACTCACAAATAATAGGCACTGATTCAGCTTTCTTCTCAGATACTTTCGAATCAATCACATAAGCGAAATATGCTTCATAACCCTTTTTCACATAACTTTGAGCTTTCAAAATAGATATCACAGCAGACAACCCATTCAAATCATTAGACTCAACTCGTACAATCCTATCATTCGAACATCTCAAATCAATAGTCTTCCTTTTACAGTTCACAACAACATCATGCAAAAACAACCAATCCATACTCAGAATAATATCGAACTCATCAAATGGCAAAAGTATCAGATCAGCAGGGAAACAGATATCTCGAAACATTAACGGACAGTTCTTGCATACTTTGTCAACAAGGACACTTTTACCTAAGGGGTTCGATACTTTTATAGCAAACTCAGTAGACTCTACAGGCAAAGTCTTGCTGAATACTAAATTCATACATATATATGAATGTGTAGAACTAGGGTCTATCAATGCAATCACAGAAGTATCATAAAGAGTAAAAGTACCTGTTATAACATCTGGAGATGAAGCTTCCTCTCGAGCACAGATAGCATACGCTCTGGCAGGCGCTATAGCTTCAGACTTGGCAATATTGTCTCTCGTGGTTCTCTGACTACCACTGACATTTCTTACATTCTTCGAAGGTCTACCTCTCATAGGTGCATTATCGGATCTCAGATTCTGAATAGTCTCTGGCTCAATAGACTCAGGGCAATCACAGATAAAATGATCAAGTGATCCACATCTGAAGCAAGCTTTGTCATTAAGTCTACAACTTCCCAGATACCTTTTTCCACAATGTTTACATTCAGGTCTCTCAGTCCGAACATTAGCAACACTGGCCACTGAAGTTACTGGGGTTTTGGAACTCATTCGTGGTTTAGATCGATTTCTGTTCGAATGTCCCACATTATCTCTGAAATGACTTTGATTATCTCTGAATCTTTTCGAAGCAGACTGAAATGATTTACTCTGAAATCTCTTTCTCATTTCTCGAGCTTCAGACTCAGCTTTTCTTTTATCTTTCCCGAGTGCCTCAGCTTTGCACGCTCGATCAACGAGTGTAACGAACTCTTTTATTTCTAAAATCCCGACTAACAAACGAATGTCTTCATTAAGACCATCTTCGAACCTTTTGCACATTATCGCTTCAGATGAAACACATTCCCGAGCATACTGACTCAGTCTCATGAACTTTCGCTCATATTCCGAAACAGCCATTCGACCCTGTTTTAGTTCCAAAAATTCCTTTCGTTTCTGATCGACGAATCTTTCACTGATGTATTTCTTTCGGAACTCGATCTGAAAGAAGTCCCATGTAACTTGCTCTTTTGGAACAACAGAAATCAAAGTTTTCCACCATTGATAAGCTGTATCTCGAGTAATGGCACAACACACTTTATACACTATTCTAGAGTCAAAGACATCTTATCAAATACCCAGATCGTGTTTTCTAACCAGAACTCAGCTTTTTTAGCATCATCAACATTAGTAGCTCGGAACTCTTCAGCCCCATACTTACGGAACTTGTCAACTGAAGGCTTATTCCACAGATTCAGATTTGTAGCCAGAGGTATATCGGATGTTTGAGGGGGATTAACCGGGGGCAGGGGTTATGGAACAGTCGGGTTATTTTTTACAAATTGAGTGAACCACTCACTCATCATCTGGAAGAAAGCTTGTTTAGCTTCTCCCTCTTGACCGCTCGTAGCCGGTCTCGAATCAGAGGACGCTGTCCCTTGCTCGGGAGCAGGCGTATTACTTTCTACGTTGTCAGCTACGGCTCTTTCGGGATCCATTACTATACGAAAATCACATTTTTACACATCAGGATTCATCACACTATCACAGTTCAGATATATGGCATGTATGGCTAGACTCTGACATGCTACGTTAGTCCGAGAATTGACTAAACCGTAGCTCTGATACCAACCAAATGTAACACCCCTAATCTGTATCCGACATCGGACTAGGGTTAAAGGCATTACCGGACCGATCGGAAACATTTTCAGAAGTTCATACATTCAATCTCAAACATAATGTCCCCTAATACGGTCAACGACACCTAAAACATGCTTATAAACTGGGTCAGGACTAAACAGAAACACGGCTGCTAGACACCCAATTGTGTCCTCCCTGTGGTCAAAACTAACTTATCTTTCACGACCACTAAGCACACCCGTGTACCCAGGCCGTGGTCGATCCTGTCAAAAATCACACGGCTACTAGGCAGCACACACGTCTGTGTGCCAAGGCCATGTACTCTTGTGCTAGCGATTACTCCCACGGTCACTAGGCACGCCCGTGTACCACGACCGTGTGACATTATAGGCCATTTTCAAGGCCAAAATGCCACCCACTAGGGTCATACCTACAAGCAAGATTTACCAGCACATTACATGCATACTAGACAACCAAAACAACCATTCAATCTAAACATTCAATATCCATTTCAACCATGCCAACTTCCAAGACCAAAACATATGTATATCAAGTATAATTCATCCAAATGCTTACCCAAAAACTTGACCAATTCACATGCTTCAACCATACCAAAGTATACTTCATATACCACATTCATTTAAACATAATACTAACATATAACTAGCCAAATCACATGGCTAAATTCACTTCATTTAATAATACAAAAGACTAGCCTATACATGCCATATCTAGCAAAATATATCTCCAAAATGTACCAAAAACAAGTTGAATAGTGTGATGACGATCCTTGATGGTCCCGAGTAGCTTTGACGACCTATAAAACAGAGAAATCACACACACGGAGTACGCTTTCCAAAAGCTTAGTAAGTCATAATACAAATAAACGTAACATGTAAAACATTTAAGCATATAGAGACATTGGCACAATTCCTATTCATAGTGTATTTCTCACATATATGCATTAAACCATATCCTTGGCCATAATTTTCACATTCATCAATTCAAGAATCACATGTGTACACAAATCTCTTACATAACTATTCTTGTATCTCATTCACATTCTCATATTCAATTGTACATTTCCTCCAATCAAAAATCACATAGGTACTTACCTTTTTATACACATTTAGTGTACATATGAAATGTACCTGAAACGAACATACATTCACGTTTTTAGCTCGGAATTGCAATTCGTATCACAGACTTGCCCGTTGAATCATTAGAAATCTAGTAGGATACTCAGAAAGCTCAGAATAGTCGTACAATGCTAACGTCCCAGACGAGGTCTTATATGCACTCAGATATCGATGCCAATGTCCCAGACAAGGTCGTACACGAATCAATACGATGTTGATGTCCCAGACATGGTCTTACACGTAAAGCTCATATCGATGCCAACGTCCCAAACGAGGTATTACACAAAATCTCAAATCAACGCCAACATCCCAGACGTAGTCTTACATGATAAAATAGAATAGATACCTATGTCATGACATAGCTAATCCTATCTATTCCTAGGTTCTACGGGACTTCTCGGATATTGTCACTAAGTAATCCTTATCTCGAAATTCATGAACAGATCATATCATAAGTATTCATCAATAATAATAGTCTTAAGAACATACATAATTCAATACCAATACGTTTATTTGTATAGTGACTTACCTCGAATTCGGTTTAGATGAAATGGAAACGGCTGGTTTGGCACCGTCCCTTCAGCGAGAGCCAGTGCGTTACTTTCTACATCATCCTCCACAGCTCTTTCGGGATCCATTTACTATATGAAAACACAATTTAAGTCGTCAAGAGTCATCACACTATCATTATAAAAGTACTCTTATGTATGGCATGTATAGCTAATATCATGCTTATGCTATGTTAGTCCTAGAATTAACTAAAACGTAGCTCTAATAGCACTAAATGCAACACTCTATACCCGAATTTGAAACTAGGGCTGGATACGAGACATTACCATGTTTGACTTTGCTTGAACATATACTAACGGGCTATAAAATTTCATTTCAATTTAAAACTTTCTTTTCCTTGTCATAACATACATCTCATGGGCCTACGAGGCCTTAAACTTATATCCAAAAGGTTTCAGAGTTCAATCAAAAACTTTTACGCTCTTTGAAAATTTTTCCCTGAATAAGGGTCACACGCCAATATGACTTGGGACACGCCCGTGTTAGGTAGGCCGTGTGATCTCACACGCCTATGTCCCTAGCCTGTGTACAATTTATTTATATATCAAACCTACAGGGGTTTTCACACGACCGAAAACACGCCTGTGTCAATGGCCCGTGTCCTTCACACGGCTTAGACATGCCCGTGTCTTCACCCGTGTGGAAAAACTAGGGGTATTATGTTTATGACGTCAGCAACCCCATATGGGACACATGGCCTAGGCACACGCCCGTGAGGCTAGCCCGTGATCAATACTGACTTAAAACACAAACATGCAGGGGACACACGGCCTATTAACACATCCATATGGGTTGACCATGTGTCACACACAACCTAGACACACGCCTGTGTGTCTACCCATACAGACACTTAAAGGCTATTTTCGAAGCCAATTGCCACCCTGAAATCAAGATCATTCATATACCCAATCCAACTACTCAAATACTTCATCAAAACATGAACAATAATGCATAACTCATCATTAATTGGTGTATAAACTTAGTAAATATTGGCCAATCTCTTTAACCATATACAAAAAGAATAATAACCTTAATAGCCAACACTTTGGCACCTCTTAGGATTTATAGCAAGATGAAATGATTCCTATACATGCCATACTTAATAAAAAAAACTTGGCTATACCAAAATAGTGATTGATAGTGTGCTCCGAGCTCCGACGTCAATGATCCACGAACAAGCTTGGCAAAACTACAAGGAAGATAGAAATGAAAGAAGTAAGCATATAGCTTAGTAAGTTTGCATGAAATTCATATAGCAATTATGTTTGCTCAATATAACTCATCTATCATGAAACAAAAACAACGTAATTCTCAAGTGCTTTGGCTTATTTACTCATACTTATCCTTACTCATCACATGTTACAAAATAATTTCATACTTGCATTATAATCATGGTACCTGTATCACTTGATCACATAGATTAGTACATTTTTGCTGATGCAAAAGTAAACTTAATCTTTATCTTCCTTAACTTGAATAATACTCTTTATCAACTTTGTATAACTTAGCTTATTACTATCTTTACTCGCTTAGCTTTCTTGTTACCTCTTTTATGCTTGGCTCTTTTGTCCGATGAATTTCCTGGAATAACTGAGGTTACTCAACTTGGCTCTTTTGTCCGATGAATTTCCTGGAATAACTGAGGTTACTCAATCTCATCCAACATGTATCTCGATGCCAATGCCATGTCCTAGACATGGTCTTACATGGGATCGCCTCATGATGCCAATGCCATATCCCAGATATGGTCTTACATGGGATCTCTTAATTCGGTGTCGATGCCATGTCCCGGACATGGTCTTACATGAGACCTTCCTTATATGTTTCTTTTGGAAACTTACCATTGCCATGTCTTGACATGGTCTTACGTGGTATCCTTGCCTTATGAATCTTATCAATGTCATGTCTTGACATGGACTTATATGACATCTTTGCCTTATGAATTCACCAATGCCAAGCCTTGGCTTGGACTTACATGGGACTTTTGCCTCATGATAACTTTTCAATGCCATGACTTATCATGGACTTACATGATATCCTTGCCTTATGCCGATGCGATGCCTTGATATGGTCTTACACGGACTTTCCTTATCTCATGTTATGATATTAGTATCCTCATTATTCCGAGACTCCAACTGAGACTTTCTCATACATATTCTCATTTACTTTTCTCATCATAATATCAATAATTTAACTTCATAGAAATAATGTACATTATACAACATAATAAGTAATTGAATGAAAATACATGTAAAGCCTTAATTCATACAAACTTACCTCGATATTCAAAATGTATGTAGAGATGTAAGTTTGTCCTCGACTTTGTTCTTGCCTCGGTTTTGATCTGGGCTTCGTATTTCTTGATCTATAATAACAATTTAACTTGTTAAATTCACACATTGACCAGATCGACTCATAATTCACATTTTGGGAAAATTTACAATTTTGCCCCTAGACTTTGGCTAAATTATAATTTTACCCCTAGACTTTGGCAAAATTACTATTTTTTCCCTTAGACTTTGGCAAAATGACCAATTTGCCCCTAGGCTTGGAAATTTATTCTAATCGTATTTCTACCTTCAACAAGCCTAGGTGAGCATTTAATACTCTCACGGCTATCATCAAAAATCAACATTTCACATACTTACTACAATTTTGTAACCTTTTCATCAAGGTCCAATCAGGTGTTTTCAAGACAACACCTTTGACAAAAGTTGTTCATCTAACAACCAAAACTAAATTTCTTCCATAAAAATGCAACAAATAACAATGATAGCTCTCATGGCAAAACTCTAAACTTTTCACTATATTGCACATTAGTCCCCTCATTTGAAAGCTTAAGTTCTAGGGGTCTCGAAAGTACAATTATCACCATGACAAATCATCAAAATCACTTACTAGAATGGAGGAGAGCTTGCTAAAAATTTTGAGCTTTCAAACCCCTATTTTGGTTGAAAATTTTGGTGGAAGGGTGAAGAAGAAAAGATGATGTAACAGTCTGGTTTGTACCCTAGTCGGAACAAATGTTTTGGGACCACGAATCCAAGTCTAAATAATATTTTAATATTATTTTCTGTGTCATTATTATGCGACTAAGCATGTGGTAAATTTTCATGAGCTAATTTAACTGTCTGTGTGTTTAATTTGACAAAAGGATTGATTTGCAGTAAATGTAAAATTTACTTGCTATTTGTTAATGTATTAATGTGATGTAGCTTTTAAGTGTTAAGGACTTAAGTAGCAAATTAGCCACTAATTTGGTTAGTGGACGGCAATGGTCATTAATGACCTTATATATATATGTTTTGTTTTATGTTATAAAAGGGTAATTTTGTCATTTTTGTATTAAAATGTTTTATGATAAAAACAAAGTATGAAAAAAGACATAATTTCATTCACCTTTGACCGAATATTAGAGAAAGAAGAAAAGCTTCAGTTCTTTTGATTTTCGGCACTTCTAAGCTTGAATTCAAGATCAAGAACCAAGGAAAACGGATTTAGATCGCGGGAAGGCGAAAGTAAACGAGTAGCCATTTTCATTCCGATAAATCAAATCCGAGGTAAGTCATATTGCTAATAAATGTAAATGAATTGAATTAAGTTTATTTACATGACTATTAATGATAACGACTGCATTTGTGATGCTATGTATATAAATGCTGGGATAAGGTAGACATAGTGTTAAGTCGGAGAAGTTTTGTATGAACTGAGGAATACAAAGGTATCTGTTGTGTTTTATCATGTAAGACCACGTCTGGGACGTTGGCATTGATTCGCTAATCGTGTAAGACCTCGTCTGGGATGTAGGCATCATTATCTGTTTATATATAAGACCTCGTCTAGGACGTAGGCATCATTATCTGTTTATATATATAAGACCTCGTCTGGGACGTAGGCATCATTATCTAATTATATATAAGACCTCGTCTGGGACATAGGCATCATTATCTGTTTATATATAAGACCTCGTTTGGGACGTAGGCATCATTATCTGTTTATATATAAGACCGCAAATGCGGGGACGTAGGCATCATTATCGATTATATGTAAGACCTCAAATGCGAGGCGTAGGCATCATTATCGATTATATATATAAGAGACGCTGTCGAGATGATAGTGGCATCGATATCTGAGTGCACGTAAAACCTCGTCTGGGATGTTGGTATTGTACGACTCTTCCGAGCTTTCTGAGTGTCCTACTAGATTCTTATTAGTTCATTGGGCAAGTCTATGATACGAATTACAAATCCGAGCTATGAACAATTATGTAATATTAAATCCGATTCAGGTACGTTGTTTGTACACTATTGAGTATATAAGGTAAGCATCTAAGTGATCTTATTATGATGATATGTATATGAAATTGACGATACAATATGTAAAGTTTGACTAGAGTTGTGTGGCTAGATGAATTATGTGTTCATATGATTTTTGCATGGTGAAAATGACTAAGTGATTGATATGTGCCAATGTATTTATTTGCAAATATGCTTTTCTTACCAAGTTTATTTGTATATGACTTACTAAGCTCTTGGAAAGCTTACTCCGTGTGTGTTTAATCTATTTTATAGGTCGTCAGAGCTACTGA
Source organism: Gossypium bickii (assembly GCA_025503065.1). NCBI lineage: Eukaryota > Viridiplantae > Streptophyta > Magnoliopsida > Malvales > Malvaceae > Gossypium > Gossypium bickii. The sequence goes on along the minus strand of CP106710.1, from coordinate 102,936,959 downwards.
GGGCTCGGGACCGTCACAGATCGTCATCACGCTATTAAAACTTATTTTGGTACACTTTAAGAATGTATATAGATCAATATGGCATGTACAGGCTAGTTTTGGTATGAGTTGTATAATGAACTTAGCCATGTGATTTGGCTAATTATGTTTTGATAATATGCCTTAATGAATATGATATGTGAAGTTGTTTTGGCATGCTTAGTTGTTACATGAAATGGTTACGAGATGGTAAGTATATATGGATGAAAGGAACTTGGTATAATTTAGATTTAGTTATACAAATTGGTATGATTGGAATTGGTTTGAATAGTTAGATTGAATGAATATTGAATGGATTGTAGTGTGATTACTTAGTTAACAAATATGCATGAATTGGTTGATTATTTTGGTATGTTTTGATGGTTATATGTGCATGAGATATCTTGTTAAATATGGTTTGTAGGTTTGACCCTTATGGGTGGCATTTTGGCCTTGTAAATGGCCTACAATGTCACACGGCTGTGGCACACAGGCGTGCCTAACGACTGTGGGTGAATTGTAGGATGCAGTTTATCATCACACGGCCTCGACACGGGTGTGTCATCTGGCTGTAGTGTGCAAGTTAGTAGCTAACATAAACGTACACGGCCTCGACACGGGCATGCTTGGTGGCCATGGTGGGGAAGTCAGTATATGACCTAAAAGTACACGGCCATGGCACACGGGCGTGCCTAATGACCGTGTTGGTATAGTTAGTATAAACAAGGATGGATACACGGGGGTGTTTAGAAGCCGTGGAGGGCACACGGTCTCCTCCCACGGGTGTGTCTCCCCTATATTTTAGAAAAGTTTAAAATTTTCATGACATTTCATATGTGTTTCAGTTTAGTGCCGACTCGACTTCTAAGCATGATTAAGTTCTCGAGGACCCGTTTAAGGGACATTATGTCTGAGAATGATGATCGAATGTATGATTTCGTCTGTGAATGTTTTCGATCTGTCCGGTAATGCTCCTAACCTTAATCCGACGACGGACTCGGGATAGGGGTGTTACAGATAACATCTTTTCTTTCCTTATTTTATTAATACTAGTCAAATTAGTCACCAACTATCAACCACTTTGACCAATTTTGTCCATCTATGTCTCCCATGGCCGGCCACTAATATATTGGGGGTCTAATTGCCTTTTAAAGACCTCCAATAATCAATCTATGGCTATTTGGTACCTTTAGCTTACAAAATGGAACTTTCGCACTTTATGTGATTTAGTCCTTTTTCGCGATTAAGCAAGAAATCGCTAAAATTAAAGTACCAAAATTTTCATGTACTTCTGGAATCATGCTTTAACACATAAAATAACATGAAACCAAATTTCTCTAACCGGATTAGTGATCTCGAGATCACTGTTCTGACTAGCCCTTAAATCGGGCTGTTACAATGGGCGTTTGTGACCATACGGTCTGCCCACACGGGTGTGTCCCATTTCACACGGGCATGTGGCCCTGTTAGGGAAAAATTTTCTAAGTTTATAAAAGTTCCTGGTTTGATTTCGAGACCCTCCGTTTGCATTTTAAGGCCTCGTAGGCCCATAATGAGGATGTTTTGGATGTGGATGGAAAGTTTTAATTTGGAATGAAATTTTATAGCCCTAAGTTGTATGTTCAAACAAGATAAGTCCAGTAATGCCTCGTACCCGGTTTCAGCGTTGAATACAGGTAAAGGGTGTTACACTATGAGGGATATTGAAAGTTGCCATGGATGGGTGTTGTATGTTTATGATAAATTATCATGTATTTGAAGCTTTAAATTCATTATATGATGAATTTATTAAGTGATTTTAATAAAAATTGATTTTTAAGACCTAATTGTGAAAAAAATTAGAATTAGGGTTTGATGTTGAAATTCTGAATACCAAAGGTTGTGTAGTACTTTAGAAGATGGAATAAAGTGTTAATTAGGAAAATTAGCTCAATTGATGGGTTAATTAACAATGGACTAAATTGTAAAAATTGTAAAATTTAGGGTAAAAGTGTAATTTTGAAAATTAAATGGCATAAATTGTGAAGTGAATTAGAATTGAATTTTATACTAATAAATGGAAAATTTTATATTTTAGATCAAGAATTCGAAGATAAATGCGGAAAAGAGAAAATTGTCAATTAGTCCCTGAATTTCTACAACTTCTACAAATTGACCTAGGTAAGTTCATAAGGTTGAACTTTTATGATTATTTGTTAATCTAGAAATGATATAATGTATTATTTTATGTAATTGTCATTGAATTGTAACTATTGAAGTATATGAAAAATGATATGAATGTTTAAATTGAGTAGAACGCTAGATTGAGTACAATCGTTCAGTGACAAGTGAAGTGACAAGTAATGAATTGACCATAGCTGGGATATGGCATTTTAGTGAAAAGACCATAATTGGGCTATGGCAATTGTGAATGTAAGACCATGGTTGGACCATGGCAATATATGTGTGTATGTGTAAGATCATAGTTGGGCTATGGAATCGTAATAAAATGCAAGACCATAGCAAGGCTATAGCATTGTGATAAAGTGTAAGACCATGCCAGGGTCATGGCAATATATGTGCAAGACTAAAGTGAACTGTGACAATAAGAAAACGATGTACTCAATTCCGTAAGACGTTCTCTAATTTGACGAGTAATGGTAAGGGATAAGTGAACTAATGTGATAGAAATTGAGTGATTATTGATATTGAGCTCAATCATGTGATTTCATCATTTGAAGTTGTGATTGACAGGAAATGTTATTGAATTGCATATTTTATGATTTGTAATAGAATGTTCGGTAAGATCTAATTTAAAGCCTATGAACTTACTAAGCTTTCATCAGCTTACTTTTGTTTGTTAAATGTTCTTGTAGATTAAGAAGAGTTCGGAGGATCGGATCATCACATCGGGCCACACTATTCAGATTTTCACTGGTAGACTTTGTATACAACTTATGGTTTATATGGCATGTATAGGATGGAATGAAAAGAAAGTAAAATTGTAATATGGTTATGAATGACTATTTTACTTATATATATATATATATATATTAGTTTATATGCATGTGTTTAATAGAATCTAATAAAAGTCAATGAATGGAATTAAATGGTAAGTTTATGCAAATGAGTAGTGTGATGACATAATAGGTACAAAACTTGATAATTGACTTGAATTGGTTGTTTGGTTGGGTTATATTGGTATGAGGAAATGTTGTATGCAGGTTAATATTGGATAGGGTGAGAAAAGTGGCCTTAAAATGGCCTATTTTCGTCCACAGGGGTAAACACACGGGCGTGTGTCTAGACCGTGTGTGACACACAACTTAGCACATGGGTGTGTGATCTGGTCGTGTGTCCCCTACACCTTAAAAATGAGAAACAGAATGCTCAGAATTGAGCACACGGGTAGAGACATGGGCGTGTGTCTCATCTGTGTGGGTGACACGACCTTGAACATGGGCGTGTTACATGGCCGTGTGAAATCTGCACCTAAAATGTGAAAATTAAATTAACTACACAGCCTAGCACATGGGCGTGTGACTTGGACATGTAACTTCAATTTCTTCATGCCTTATAAGTCAGAAAGTTATAGGGTTAGGGACACGGATGTGTGTAGCCACATGGCCTGATTACACGGGCGTGTCCCTAGACCACACGAGCGTGTGGGTATTGTACATAAGGAAAATTTTGTAATTTCTTGAAAAACTCTTAGAGTTTCCGAATTAGTCCCAATTTGATATTATTGTTTATATTGGGTTTAGAGACTCCAATTAAGGGACAATATGATTATTTCTGAATGCGAATAGTACTTTTGCATAATTTATTCGAAATTAATCAGTAAATTCTAGGAATGCTCCAAAACCCTGTTCCGGTGACGGATACAGATTAGGGGTGTTACATGAAAAAAGTATAGATATAGTAAATTAGTTAACCTATTTGAATTTGCTAAAATTTGATACATTATTGTATCATGGTATTGAGAATCATGTTTTGAGTGTTTGAAGTTAGCATGGTTTAGCTGGATGTTGTAATATATGTGTGCAATTATTGAATGGAAGAAACTGCAAGTTAAGGGTCTTAGATTTTACAAAAATAGTGTGTGACGTTGCGACATCAAATGCATGTTGTTGGAACAAGAAATGACCTATAATGTCATGTTGAAATGATGAACCTTGTCGTCTTTGATGAGACCAAAACAGTAAGTGATGTCGTGACGTGACATATTGTGTGGTGATATCTCGACGTGGAATTGTGATGTAACGACGTTAACCCTGTAATTTGAATATTTTACAATTCAGTCCTAATTTAACATCGGGTTTACTTTAAGGCTTACATAAGCCAGTATAAGATCCGGGAATGATTATTATTTGTATTGTTTATTTAAAATTCTTATGGTTATATGCTTGATGATGTGATTTGTATTTAACTCGGTCGTAGTTGCTCCAGCAATAAATGTGGCATACTGTAGCTCGGACCCGATGATCTGGTCGGGTATAGGGTGTTACATATTTAGCCAATCATGTGCTTTATTTTTAGTAAAGAGAAGGAAAATTTTGCACTTATTGTGAAAATGTCTTGGTTTTTTACAAGATTTTTTATTTATCTTTTTAGTTTCAAGTTTAAATTTATACCAATTATTCTTTATTTTATGTCTAGTTATTGTAATACATATGTAATAAATAAACATTTTCCTCATGTTATTACAGTAGTAACCAAACAAGGCATAATAGTTTATATATGAATTAATGATTAAATATATCGGTTAATAATTAATAGTTTACATATATGCATTAAGGTCGGTTAGACAATCGGTTGATTTGATGTTATCGGTTCGGTTTTGAAATTCAAAATCGTTTAAACCAAATTAACCAACTTTAAAACTTTAAATGTAATATACATTTAAACCCAAACCCAAATCCAAACCCAACCAAACCCAAATCTAAATACAATTTAAACTTTCTTCAAAACCCAATCTAAATAAAAATAAACTCATTCCAAATTAGAAATTAATATAAAGATAATAATATTAATTAAAATTTAATATTCATAAAAATATTAAATATTAGTAAATAAAAAATAAAATTAAAACCTCACTTCTCAAATCATTAAAATTAAATTTATTAGTAACACTATTAATTTTTGTATAATAAATCATGTTTAATCATTTTTTATAAGTATAATACTAGTTATTGTACATTATCATTACACCTAAATTTAATAAATTTTAATAACTATTAATTTTATATTATTATTGTACACATATAATAATAGTATTAAAATATTTTATATTCAATAAAAGTTTTTAAAATTCTATTTCACTTTATAGTTAAACATAACAAATTTATTATTAATTACTTTCACTATTAATAAAATTTTAATATAAGTATGTAATCTTTATGAACACATTTGCATAAAATAAATAATTATCATTTGTTTTTATTTTATTTTTATTTTTATTTTAAGTAATATCATAAAATTATTTTAACTATTATCTATTATGGCTGTTCAACTATAAATTTGAGCTTTTTTGAGTTTTAGTTTGAATTTAACTCGAGCTCAAGTCATTTACCTCAGACTCAGATTTTCTCAAGCTCGGATTTCTTAATCACTGGCTTTCTCAGGTTCAAATCTATTACAAACATGTGCTTTTTCAGATTGTTAAGGGCTCAAATCAGCATGAAACGGACTTTTATACTCATGCTTGTTTTGCCAACTATAACTATAATTATTGTAAAACCCCTAATCCGTCTCCGTTACTATATTAAGGTTACAGAGTATTACCAAGCAAAACAAAATATTTCACAATATTTCAGAACAATTATTCAAATAATTTATACACATACAATAAATAGTTCAACTCATGGTACAAATACTCTTATGGGCCTTAAATCGAGCTTACGAGGAGCTAAAAATAACATGGGAATGATCTGGAATCAAACCGAAACGAAATAGAAAATTTCAGAAAAACTTGAAAAATTTGAAAACAGAGGTCACACAGCTCTATGGCCAGGCCTGTGACAAAGCCCAGACCGTGTAAACATTCGAAGTTAGAATACACGACTGTGTTCCAACTCGTATGTCCTCCCGTGTGAGTAATCAAAATAGGGCCACACGACCATGTAACTATTTGTTTTGGCTCACACGACTGTGTCATAGGCCGTGTGCTAGGCCGTGTGGATATTGCATTTATAATCAATAATTACACACGGCCATGCATGGTGACTGTGTATGGCACACGACCGTGTGACAGCCCGTGTGCACCCTTTTAACCCCTAACTCAAGCAATGTCATTCATTAATCCTTGCATATCAAGACATGCAATATCTAGATCAATTCCTAGGTTCAAAAATACATTTAAGTCACCAAATAAATGCCCAAAATTTCATTCATCTCATGCCTAACCAATGTTCCATTCAAAGACACCACATTTAATAATCATTCAAAACAACCGTTCAACTATAAAAGGGCACACAATATAGTTCACCAATTCATACTCAATCTTCATCCAAAATGACCAAATAAATATAAACATACATATCGAATTGCCCTTTCAAGCATTATGACCTTAATCTTAACATTAAGAATAGCAAACCAACACACATCAACCATACATATTTAATTCAACCATTTCACTAAATATGTCATTTAACATAACATTTATATATTGACAACAAAGGACCTATATACATGCCGCATTCCAAACAAAATGCAAAGCTACCAAAATAGCTGGATAACGTGAGCTTTCAGTCAATTAATCTGGTCAGTTCGTAGATTTGGTAACTACAAAAGAATAAAAAACAAAGACAAGTAAGCTAATGAAGCTTAGTAAGTTCATAGTTTAAATCATCAAACTAAACTTACATTGATTGATATTAAAATATAAAGAGATAACATACAATTCCTAATAGCCAAATACACATTCTCAGATCACCTTAGTTCATGATCACAAATCAACATATAATATGATAATCCTCATCACGAATAGTTCATCAATTCCATATTCAACATGTCATCAAAATAAATGTGCTCACATATAAACAAGTATTTCATTGAACATTTAACACTTTCAAATATCTTGAATATGCATCAACACTTAAATCCATAAGTCAACCATACATACTATTAACATTTAGCCCGATGAACTAAGTAACTTGACTCGGATACCTCGGTAACTACACCACACCAAAGGCATCATAGATGCATAACAGAGGCATCGAAATGCAGATAGAGGCACCGAAGTGCGAATAGAGGCACCGAAATACAAACAGAGACACGAATGTGCAATCAGAAGCACTGAAGTGCAAACAAAGGCATCGGAGTGCAAATTCTGTACAAGCGCGCATACTAACGCTATTGGCATACCAATCGTATCATATGCAATTACTATGTTCAACCGAACAATATGCGCAAATCCATTACTTTAATACATTTCTGTACATATACTATAAACTTAATACATTCATATATATATATATGCAACTCAAAACCATGCTGCTATCATTTCTTTTCATTTTTATATAAATAACTAATGGAACTCATACATTCAATAATTAACTAGAAACAATAATATATTCACAAGAAAATTATATTATATAATAAATCACTATGAACTTACCTACGATCACTCTCGATTTCATAGTAGGGACTACTCCGCAATTTTTCCTTTTCCACGATTATTGTCCTTTTGATTCAAATCTTGATCTAAAATAATAATTAAATACAATCTATTAAATTCATATACATTTCATACTCAATTTAATTCATATGACCCTTAACTTTTTATTAATTACACATTTTCCCTAAACTTTTACATATTTAATCAATTTAATCCTTTACTCAAAAACTAACAAAAACCACTTTATAAAATACTCATAATCAACAACTAATAGTTCAAATCTATTATTTAACATTCAAATTAATAAGAATTCATCAATGACAACATATAAAATCCTTGATAGTTTTAAAAACGAATGTACGGATTAACTAGATCTAATTGCAACGATCTCAAAAATATAAAAATTACAAAAAACGAATTTATAATGAGCTTACATTTAACCAAAGAGCTAGAGCCGAACCTAAAGCTTGAGAACAATGGTTTTCTTTCCCCCAGAATTTTCAGTTGCCTATTGTGGAAGATGATGATACAATATTTTATTTTATTTTATTTAGTTTTCTTATATTACAATTTTACCCTTTACTATAACTTACAAAATTTCACAAATATGAAAAAGCATAAACATCCATCTAAATACCCTATGGGCTAATTACTTTATAAACCCTTAATCATTTACTATTTAAGTTATCAAGTCAATATAATTCATTTATTACTAAATTTTACAACTCTCATAATTTAATTTTTTTATTCAATTAACCAACTAAGCGATAAAATTTCTTCACCCAAAACTTAATATATCCATAATTTAACTCAATAAACATTAACTAAATAATAAATAATAAAATACGAATTCACTCTTTAAAATTGTGGTCCCAAAATCACTATTTCTAAACCCACTAAAAAAAACAGAAAATTACAAATATATTTTTGAAAAAGAATCCTACAGGTGATGAGAACGAAAGAAGGATATTCAACTGTTCCCTACATGAATGCAATGGAGAAACTCTGTTTGCGTAATTTGTGCCTGAATTTTTGCAGTCGCATGAGAAGAAAAAGGATGTTTTGATTTTCATGCAGTTTCATGCTTTGTCTCACTTTGCCTCGTTATTATCATATGTTTTTATCTCGAGTACTATATCATATATATTCATGGATCATGCCCCTTGTATGATTCTTTATTTAACAAAAAAAAAAAAAAACTATTTTTCTTACATTTTTCATGATTCTATCCTCAAACAACCTTATCCAACAACTATACAATCTTTGTAAATGGAAACATCAATTTATATTTGGATGCTTTCCATTCAGTTGTCTTTTTAAGTTCTGCTAATGTAGATATTCACCGGCGGCTCATCTCGTTCTATAACCATTGGAAATATTAGTCTTCATAAAGAGAATAAATAAAAGGAAAATAATAGAAAAGGCGGCATCCTTATTTGAGACATTAACTACAATATATGATTTTTAAAACTTTGTTTTCTAAATTTTTGGAAAAGGTCTCAGGATCCAGGAGATGAGAAGGGAGGAAAGGGAAAAAAAATGGTCTTGGGGGGGGGGGGATATGACACCGTTACAGAGATTATATCCACTGTCACCCATCTGAAGAAAACAGATTTTCTCTCTTTACCTCGTTGTCCTCTCAGTTATCTTTGGAGCTCTTCCACATAAAGGTGGAAAACCTGTTTATTGGTGACTTCATGTGGCTCCTACTCCAAGAAAGTCAATGAATGGCGGTAGAATAGTCTCATAGTGGCTGTAGTTACTGCTCCCTGCCATGGATGATGAAGGTTCAATGGCTGAAACTTGAGGTGTTAATGATGCTGTGGAATCTGTGTTACTTTGGGAGCTGAGGAACTCTGACTGTTGCATTGTCATCATGTGTGAAGGATGCAGCTGCTGATGTTGATGCTGGGGATAGTAGCCACGGACTTGGGGTTCATCGATGGGACTATCCCAAAATCTGGTCTGGCTGAACATGCCCATCATGTCATTGCTAAGGTCTACAGATGTTGAGATACCAGCAAATTAACAAAGACCAAACGTAATGAATAGATTGTATTGGATTTAAAGCAGCAAAAAGGTATATGAAAACAGTTACGTCAGTCAATGTCTATAAAGCAAAAGAACAAATGAACACAAAAATCTTCACACATTTGGTTCAGCTGTTGAAAGAAAAGTGAATCACAGAAGACTTGTGGTAATAAATTCGAGGTAGGTTTCCTAAAATGAAAACAATGACAAACAGCACAGAAACCAAAACACACCAAAACGTATCATAAAAGAAGCTTAAGAGGAGAATCACACACCAGGGAAGAAATCAAAAGGTGGCTGTTGCGCTTGTGCACAAAACCCATTACGATAAGGGACCTCGCTGCTTAGGATTGCTTCTCTCTCACTGGTCATGTGGGGTGAAACATTTAAGCCACCATTAACCCCACCTGCATCACCACCGTTGAAGATCCCAAACTGATAGTGGGAGATAATGCCTAGTCGTCTATCCGACATATTGAGACAGCAGGGGGGTGGTTCTGCTTTTGTTACTGCATCTCTGCAGACAATGTTTGGAGTTTCTTCCATCTTTCTGTAAACAGATTGACTCAGCTTCCGCCTCCTGTAGGCACTCGATTGTTCTCTATACTTCCTAGCCATGATCACATGCCAATGGTTCTTCACTGCATTATCAGTTCTTCCAGGGAACAGCCTCGCTATCATTGCCCACTTGTTACCATAAAGTCTATGAGCTTGCATTAGCCTCTCTTCTTCTTCTTCGGTAAAAGCTCTTCTATTGATCCTAGGGTCCAACTGATTAAACCATCTCAGCCTGCAGCTCTTACCTTCAAACCCGAGAGACAAGAATCAGAACAAATAAAGCTTGGCTTATAAGCACATTGATTCTAACACTAAGAATATGTCACTAAAAGAAAGAATTGTTTTAATGAAACAAAGATAGATAACACACTTTTTCTTTTTCCACTGTTTTTGGCCACTATTTTACCTGATCTTCCTTCCAACTTCTCTGCAATAAGGTTCCAGTTCTGAGGGCCATAAAGAGCAACAAGTTCCTTCAGCTTAGAATCTTCTGCAGGCCTCCAGTGGCCTCTGGCACAAAGCTTTGACTGTCCACTGTCTGTTTCCTTGCCACTTTCCGCATTCTCATTGGGGTTCTCTTCATTTAAGTTGGAATTGAGATTAATGGGCATATTATTATCTCCAAACCCGTCACTGTAATCAGAGCCCTTACCCTCCACAGCATCAGAGCTGTGGTTTTCCTCAAAGCTCCTTGTTTTGCTGTTTTCCATGAAACGAAAACCCGAAGAAGCTCTTTCATTTTCCTGTGAGGATGAAACAACAATACCATAGTTTGGTGCAAGAGAAAGACAACCCATGTCTGGATAAACCATCCCCATGGATGAAGAAGAGGAAGAAGGAGTAGTTGAAGAGTGACAGCTGAGCCTATTCATGTTGTCTGGTGCATATAAAACACACTCTTGTTACCCATGCCTTCATTTTCCTCATCTGACAAATGCTGTTATACAACTGTTACAAAGTCATCTTCATGCGCACATAAATATTAAACAAAAGGGAATACTAAAAAGGGGAAGGGATGGCTTGCATTGCATAGACTGAAAACGAGAAGCAAGTTTGACAAATAGTGAGAGAACTGGGAAAAGTGAAGTCAAGCCAAAAAGATTAAAACATTGAAACAGGAAAAAACAGCAATTAAGGCATGTGTGTAAGGGAAACCTACACGGCTGGGGTTAAGAAAGGGACTAAAAAAAGGAGTGCTTGAAGTAGTTAACCACCCCTGACTGACCCCAAAAAAAAAAAAAAAACAAAGTTTAACTAGTTTTGGTGCCGTGGTGCGAATCCATGCTCTTATCTTAAAAGTAAACATGAAGCATTCATTTTTTAACTTGATACAATTATAAGTTAAATAGTTTTGGGTAAGGGATCATTTTTTTTTCCTCTTTTTTGAAAATTAAATAAATATTTAAAGTTGTATATAAATATTATTTTTATTTTAAAACCTTTTAACATTTAAAATTATTTTTGAAAATCTATAAGCCTTTGCCCCATGTTAGTAGTTTTTTAAGGAGCTGAATTTTTTGACAGCCAACAAAGTTAGTCTTTTTTAAGTTTGTATTTTATTATAACATACTTAAATTATATCATTTTTCTCATCATAAACTAAAAAAAAATGCAAAGGAAAAATTAAATTATTGGATAATTTAGATCCTAACTTGGTTCAAGCTCCTATCATAGTTACACTTAATAGATATAAGGTCAAAAAATCTTTTTTTTTTAATGTAAAAAATTAATGAATTACTGATTGAGTGAATAACAAGTATTGAATTAACATATTTAATAATTTAAATTTATTTTCATTAGTTTAATGATTCGCACCATTAAAATTTGCACTCTATTTGTGACTTATTTTTTTTAATAAATCCAACATCATTCACACGTGTGTGAGTAAAGTTTTTTTTTTTTTTTTTTTTTTTCACTGTCTTGTAGGCATTAGGATTCTTAGTCTGTCCCTCTCTTTATCGACAAGATAGACCTGATAATGTGATGTGTGTGTGTAAGTAAGGTGTAGACACCATTTCTTTGAGAGAGCGTGAGACAAAGAGGCCCCTGCCAAAGTTAAAGCTACAAAATAACCTACCCTATCAAACATCAATGAATAGAAGAAGAAGGAAAGAAAGTAAATTTAACTTGAGGAATGGGTTAAATCTGGGTTTCAGTTAACCACCTGAAGTTGACCCAACAACCATACCCCTCAACCAAGAATTTTTTACCAGATACATGTCTCTTCCTTTCCCAACTAATTATAACAGTACAAACAAAGCATTGCCCATCTTAATGACTTACTAATCTCCAACTCCCCCACCTGTTCTTCTTCTTCTTCTTCTCCCTTTCATCTACCCTTCTTTATTAGGAACAAACACTTCACACTTGTTTATGCATATCATAATATCAAGATTCATGGCCGTCACTCTTTTTATTACCCAAAAATATACATGCTCCGTCAACTAGTTATGGCTGAAAAGGTTTTGCATTTATGCATGATGTTGAGTAAATTTATTTGTCCATGTAATATTATGGAACCTGTATCTAGAAAAACAAATTTCCCTTTTCTTGTTTTGATATTTCTACAAGGCTGAACAGTAAAAACCACAAGTGAATAATGAAAGAAAATGGGGAAGAGATTTTAAGATGGAAACTGATGAGATTCAAGTTTCTAACTATCTTTCTCTAAGATCACGAAAACCCACGTATAGAACCGTACATGTGCTTTTAGGAATATGAACTTAGTTTAAAAAATTATAAAAATATTCAACTTCTGCATTAATTACGAGAATAAATTAATTTTTATAGTAGAGTTAAGTGTTGCTATTTTTTTATACACTACTTTAAAAATCTCTTCAAAAAATAATTTTTTAAGTGCCGCCTAATAAATTGATGGTATCATCAGAAGCATGTAGGGGCAAAACGTTTAGTAATATGATGAAGTAATTATTTTTTTTAATTCATTAAAAAAATATGGAGATATCTAATTAAATTTTTGGTTTATTTACATGTTAAGTTTGTCTATTGTTTTAAATTAAATTTAAATAGCCCTTAAAAGATATAAGTATAACAAAAATATACCATTCTTATTTTTTTATTTTTTAAAATCAATAAACTTAAAAAACTATATAAAATTCTTATTTAAATTACTCAATATGTCCCTCAACAAATTTCCTCAAGTTTATCTAAATTCAAATATGCTAGAGATGGAATTGAAAATTGAAAATGTTTAAATTTAGAAAAACTTGAGGAAATTTTTTGAGGGACATATTGGATAATATAAATAAGAATTTTATATACTTTTCCAAGTTTATTGTTTTTAAAAAAATAAAAAAAATGAAAAGGGTTTATTTTTGTAACTTTATATCTTTTAAAAGCTATTTAAATTTAATTTTAAAATTGGAAAAATCTAACATGCAAATAGACCAAAAATTTAATTAGGTGTCGTTATACTATCATGCAACACTCTTTTTTTAGCAAATCTGAAAGGTTAATTACTTTATCAGGTCCCTAAACGTTTTATCCCAATATATTTTAGTCTGGTGCCGCCAATTTGTTAAGCAGTATCAAATTTTTTTTTTTTTTTAGATTTTTAAGGTGATGTCACCTGAAAAAATGACAACTATAAAAATTGAATTATTTCCATAATTAATCTTTATGTTGAATATTTTCATAATTTTTTAAAACTTATAAGATCACGTATCTAAAATAACCCTACATACATGTCACCATGTCAGTAATATGATGCATCATAAATTTCTAATATTATAGTATATCTGCTTGAAACTTTTTTAAAAGGGTTTAATAATTAACTCTCAAATCAATAAGGTTAATATAATGAATCATCAATGACTGCAGAATCTTCAGTGAAGTTTGAAAAGACTGTCTACAGTTTATACATTGCCCTACTCAATTATCATTACTTCAATTAAACCAGTCAAAAGCATGAGCATATTACCCTGTAAGGAATGTTCATAACATTTACCCAGAAAAAAGGTGAAAAGACTGATTAATTTTATATGCTAAACTAGGTTTATGTTGCCATATATGTATACATACATGGATAATTGATGGTCCACTATTTTCTTATTTAGTCCTTTCTTTTTTTCCTCCCTCAGTTTTCAGTGACTGGAAAGTGGAAACCTAATGACAGACGTTACATTTAATGTGATCACAGAGTAACAGGAACGTACTGGAGATTTGAACAAAGTTTTGGTCAAAAAAACTTCGAAAACAAAAGCTGAAATTATTTGGGAAAACAAAGCGGCCAAACCCTAAATATAGGCATAAAGAGAAAAAGGTCTCCGTCGCTGAGAAGAGAGATTAGAGACGTTCTCCATTTTTTGCACTTTACCTTCTCACTCAGCTCAGTTGCTTGTTGTTAACTCTTATACAAGGGGAGAGTCAGCCGGCCATGGGGTCCCCTACCAAGGAGGGCATGTTAGTGTCTCTTACTCTGTGTTTTCCCTGGCCCTCACTGCACTGCTAATTAATGGTGCTTGCATGTGAGCATGCTCATAGCCATAAGGTTATAGGGTTGTCTTCATGTCATCATGACATTGGGAACTGGCATGACAGTGCCTTCATTTTTGTTTTTTCTCATATTTATCAATTTAATTAAACATCATTCAAATATATATGGATGTATTAATTCAGTAGCAATCTCAGTATTACTAACAAACTACAATCATCTTCTTTCTTAATGGAAGTAAATGGAAACATATGAGCAAAGTTCTACAGAGCTGTGTAATGTCAACGATGCAGAGTGAAAAAAGTGATTGCTTTTTGTCTCTCACTCTCTCAAGTGTTATCATCATAGCTATGCATATAGCAAAATTATTTTTTATTAGTTTTTGTGGCTGCTTGAGATTGAAAGTTCAAAATAATTAAGCATTTTACCTAACAATAAAAACGATGTCACAGTTAAATGATCTAACTTTACACACCACTCTCAAACAATTTGACTATCATTTTTCCTTTTCTTATTAACAATAAAAATATCATAATTTTAAATTAAAAATGATGGTCACCCATTAGATAATGTTACTAATAATAAAATATCATAATTTTAAATTACATAAATTAAAAATAAAAATAGGCAAAATATCAATTTAACCCTCAATATTTATTCCTTTTATCAATTTGGCCCTTCTTTTTTTTTTTAGCTAACACTAGTATCTTATATGCCAAGTCAACTAATAATTAAAAAATTATAAAATATTGAGAAAATAAAAAATTCATAAGAATTTTAAAAAATAGCATGGAATACATGTAAATTGTCATGCGAGATGTCATGTTGACAACTTTAATATTTTAGTCAATATTTTCGTTATAAAAACAACCATTTGACTCTTTTTGAAAAAATTGATAGTCAAATTCGTCTCTTTTAAAAAAATTGACGGTCAAATTTAACTAAAAGAATAAAGATTATATCGACAAAATATATAAACATTGAGGGTTAAATTTCACATCATGCCAATAGAATATCAAAATTATAAATTAAATATGTTTTTAAAAATAAAATATTTAGAAAGAACATTTAATAATAAACTAAACTATGACTATTTTTTGTCGTTTTACTTGTAATGGTTTTACCAATAAATGTTAACACAAACCCAAACCCAAAGCCAGCTCCAACTCTACCTGCAGATGAATCATTAGAGGAAGGGTATAAGGATTTGTCTTCCTACCTTTTGATACCTTTGAAGCTGCGAGAAAACATATGATAGATTTGTCTTTAAGCTACGCGGGTAGTAAAGCCATATTGAATTTTTCTCTCGAAGCCAAGAAATTAAAAGACTTATGAGTTATTGTAATTTTTTTTAATAAATTTTATAACTTATTGCAATCTTTTATAATTTTGAGTAACTTTTAGAACTTGCTTATAATTTTCTACAATTTTTAAATATTTTTTATAATTTTTAATAATCTTTTGATAGTTTGTTTTGAAATTTTCTTTTAGGATTTTTATAATAATTTTATAATTTTATTCATTTTTATAATTTATAGTAATTTAATTTATTTATTTTTATAATTTTTATGATTTTTATTACTTTTCTACAAACTTTTAAAAGTTTTTAAATTTTATTTTATAATTTTTATATATTTTATATTTTTTAAAAATAATTATTAATATGGCATGTCACGTATTAATCCATATAGCATACCATGTATCGTTATGTTAAGATTTTTATTTGCTACATCAATATTTATTAACATTCAAATAGATTAATAACAATTTTAATTAACAAATGAGCTAAATAAATTTAATTTTGGTCAAGTGTAACTTTTTCTTAAACGACTCTATACAATAGAGTCAAAAACAATTTAATTCCTATTAAAAAAAAATAGTATTTATATCATTAGAAAGTAATAAATAAAAACAATTAATAATCACATTAACTATTTTTATTAATAAATTATAAGTTAAAGAAACAATTCAGATCATGCCAAGATAAATTAATCAATTTAATCTCTACAATATTTGAAATTAAGCAAATAATGCCAAATGAAGCAACGTCAACCATTTTCATTAATAAAATCTAGTGGCTAAAAGAGGGAAAAAAAAAAAGTGAAGATAAATGTGGCTATGAAAATCATGCTTATGTGTAAATGTAAAATTCATTGAATTTTAAAAAATAAAAAAAATAGTGGATTGAATCTTAGTTCGATTGATATTTGTATTGTTGCCAATAGAAGAGAATATGGGTTCGAGTATGCTGAAGCGCATTATCCTCCTATTTGAGGGTTGGGGAGGGGTTATGGATAGTTTTAAATATTGTATCAAAAAGATAAAATATAATAATAAACTTATAATGGGATTAATGTTCAAAAGAATAACAAATAATTTTTTTGAAAAATATGATAATATATGTGGGAGAATGCCTCTTATTTTGACTTTTCTTCTCTTAGTTAAACTCTATTTTTAGTTTTCCACTTAAACTTTAATTAACCTAGAGTTGTTGTAGTCATATGTGCTACGAATTTCAGCCTATAAATAGGTTTTAGTTACTCTAGGTTTTACAACAACAAAAAAAATATTTAGATTGAGAGAATTTTATTTTTTGTTTCGAAGGATTTTTCTTGTGGGGCTTTGGGTTTTCTTTTAATTCTCTCTATCTTTTATGAAATTTCTTTTTGCCTGTAGTTTTTTATCCTCTTTTGAGGAGTTTTTCTACATAAAATTTGCGTGTTCGATCTTTTTTATTCTTATTTTATTCACTTTGTTCATTTTTTAATCATGTTTATCCCCTACAAACTAATATCAAAGCTAGTTCGATTTCCGCAGTCAACTCGTTCAAAGATGGCAACATCAAGGTTCGATATTGTGAAGTTCAACGGAATTGCAAATTTCAGTTTGTGGCAAATTCAGATGATTGCAACACTAGTTCAGAATGACCTGAGAATGGTCGTTACAGGGAATAAGCTCACAGATATGGATCAATCAGAATGGGAAGAGCTTGATGAAAAGGCTCTATCCACTATTCAATTATGCTTCACGAATAATGTTTTACAGGAGATTCTAAAGGAGAAAACAATATATGCATTATGGAAGAAACTAGAAGCCTTATATATGATGAAATCTTTGGCCAATAGGTTAGTATTAAAACAACGTCTCTACATGTTCAAAATGGCCCAAGGTGAGTCCATCAGAACTCATATTAGCGAGTTTGTTACCCTTTTTAATGACTTAAAAAATCTCGAAGTAGAGATTAGTGACGAGGATCAAGCTATATTGTTGTTATGCTTTTTGCCATCTTCTTATAAAACTTTCAGCGAAACCCTGATTTATAGGAGAGACCATCTCTCGTTTGAGGATATGAAGGGGAATCTTTTGAGCAAGGATAAACTCGACAATGAGTTAGGCCCAAACAAAAAATCAGACGGGCAATCCTCGGTTCTAGTTACAAGAGATAGACAACAAACCAGAAAGACGAATCGAAACAAGTCTAAAGCAATGCCCAAATCCAGAAATCGTGACAAATATTGTGGCTATTGTAAGAAAGGTGGGCCATGTTAAGGCAGAATGTTGGAAACTTCAAAATAAAATTAAAAAGGATGCCGAAAATGATGAAAAATGTAACACTCATAACCCGATTCTGTCACTGAATTTAAGGTTACGACATATTACCATACTTTACAGAACAATCAAAAACAAATAGCATCAAGTTGTCAAATTAATTAACAGAATTTCATAATAATTCAAATTGGAGAAATACATATATTTACGGGCATTAAATTGATCCTACGAGGCCTTAAAATTAATTTAGAAACAATCATGGACCAATTCGAAACAAATTAGAAAGTTCAGGGAAAAATTGAAAATTTTCAAAACAGGAGTCACATAGTCGTGTGGCATATCCCAAGCCGTGTGGTGCAGGAACATGGTCGTGTGGCCAACCATGTGACAGATCGTGTACCTTTCAAAATAAATCCACACGGCCGTGTCGCAGGCTGTGTGCTAGCCCGTGTAGCATTTAAAATACCCTCACACAGCCGTGTCACAGACCATGTGTCATCATGTGTGAAAACTGCACCTAACACGTTCAGGGCACATGGTCATGTAACAGCCCGTGTCTCAGGCCGCGTGTACCCAAAAATTACCCAAAACATACTTAATTCACATCCAAATGCTTAGGTACCTAAACCAATTCTCAACACATAATTATAAGACTTTAAAATGCATTTCAATGACACCCAAAACATGTCAAAACAATCATCCTAAGGTTTAACCAATGTATCGTCAATGACACCACATTTCAAGTACTTATACAATTCATTATCTTAACTAAGTGTACAATCTATAAGCACATTCTAATAACTTATTTTCTATCCCAAAATTCAAGCCAAACTTACCATCTCATGCCCAACCTCTTATGCTTTACCATAGAATCAAGTATGCATATCTCACTTAATTACTTATATCACATCATCATATGCACATTAACAACAACACCAACAAGTACTTATGAACCTTTACAAACATAATCAATTTCTCCTATTACATGCCATATAAGCCAAATAGAATCCAAAGTCTACTAAAAGATCCTCGGATAGTGTGATTCTTTAAGTTGATCCGACCGCTCGATTATCCACAAGACGTTATTTACAAGGAAGCAAGACAAATACATGACTAAGCTTTTATAAAGCTTAGTAAGTTCATCGATAAAATGATAAATCTTTCCAAATTTAAACATAAAAAATCAAATAATAAGATTAAAAAGCAGAGTTCCTGTCACAAGGTTATTATCAGAATTTCTGTCAATCACAGCTTACAACAGGTAGTACAATAATTCAAATTATATTCGAAGTTATCGTTTAGTAAGATCTCTAGTCACCAATATCTAATACGAATTGTTACACCGGCCAGAAGCCTACTAGGCACTAAGCCCAATAATTACACTGGTAGCAAGCCTACTAGGCACAAGGCTCGATACTTTACAGTACACCGGCATAAAGCCTGTTAAGCACAAGGACCGATGCATTATAGTACACCAGCGTAAAGCCTGCTAGGCTCAAGGTCCAATTCAATACACTCAATACATTTCAATTTCACTATTGACCTCCGTTAAATCAAATGTTCAATAATAAAAAACTCTACAATTACTAAAGTAAAACAAATGTTAAGGAAATTATCTATAACATACTTATATAAATGAACTTACAGGACTGATTTGTAGTAACAGTTCAAAGAATCTCAATTAGTATCGACGTTATATTAATTCATTATTTTCATTTTCAATTACACACATCAATATAATCCAACACTATGCAATTAGGTTCATATAATACATTTAAAAATGTACTAAAATTAAACCAAACAAACTTACCTAACTAAACTACAACAATGACAAATGTACATGAACTATTCAGTAACTTCTCTATGCTTCGATTTTCAACCTATTCTTGATCAAATAGAGGAACTAAAGCTTGGCCGAAGCCTCCCAAGCCTTAAAAATGGAGTTTCGGCTTCCTCTAGAAGAAACTAGGAGAAATATAACTCAATTCATATCTTTTTATGTATTATAATACATTATAATTTACTATTTAGAAATTTACCCTTTTAAAACAAATAAAATCTCATAATTTCAACCCCATTACTGTCCACTTGATACACACATGGTATATTTACTTACTAGATCCCTTACTTTACCTTCAACTTTTCATTGAGTACCTTTTAATTAATAGAAATAAACTTTTGCAACTTTTATGATTTAGTCTTTTTTATTTAATTAACTATCTAAATGATAAAATTTCATAACCAAATTTTAACACGACACTAATGACCTCGTAAATATTAAATGATTAATATTTACAGACTAACACATCGGAGTTGTGGCCCCGAAACCGCCATTTCCAACAATACCAAAATATAGACTAATTATTAAATCCTTAATTAATTAGGATTGAAGTGTAATTTACCCCAATCTAGAGAATTCCACATCATTCCTGCCATTTGGCCATTTAAGGAGGGTCTGATTGCCCGATTGGTCCTTCAATTATTTTAAATTCCAACTAAACAAACTTTATTTCAATTTAACCTTAAATTAATTAGGACTTAATGAATAAATAACTCAAAAGTTAGCGTATTTAATCATGTCACCATCGTTTGGGCTTTTTGACAATGGTTTAATCACCATTTTGGTCCCTATAGAATTTTAAATCAATAGTAATTCACTTTTGCCTCTTTTACAATTTAATCATTTTACCTTAATTTACTATTAAATCATTAAAAATTTATGGATCAGACTTCAATACACCTATGATGCAATTCTATAAACATTTAATATTTATGACCTTAAATTACGGAAAGGAGGTCCCAATACTTCATTTTCCCTTGACTTTTGAACCGAACCATTTATACTAAATTTTAATTCAATTAGTTAAAATTCCTCAAATCCAAATTCATTATAAAAATTATTATTACCTCATATAATTTAAATACTAATTATACGAACCTACTCTTTAGATTTATGGTCTCGAAACCAATGTTTCTAACACCACTAAAAAGCAGGTTGTTACTGTAACAGCCCGATTTTGGGGCTAGTCGGAACAATGGTTTTGGGACCACTAATCTGAGGTTGAAGAAAATTATTTTGATATTATTTTATGTGTTATATCATGATTATAATGATGCATGAGAATTTTGGTGCATTAATTTTAGCGATTGCATGCTTAATTGCAAATAAGGACTAAATCGCATAAAGTGCGAAAGTTCTATTTTACAAGCTAGGGGTGTCTAATAGCTACGGAATATTAAATTGGAGATCCTTAAAGTGCAATTAGGCCAATAAGAAAGTGTTGGTCGGCCATAGAGACTAGGGAGACAAAGGCATTTAATTTGGTCAAAAATTTGGTGATAGTTGGTGACTAAATGAATAAAATATGATAAAATAAAGGAAGGTTATCATCTTTTTCCCTTCTCTTCTCCTTCCACCAATTTTTATTCAAAGAATGGTTTTGAAAGCTTTGAAATTTCAGCAACTTATCCTCTTACAAGTAAGTGATTTTGGTGGTTTTATTTGATAATTTTTGTACTTTTGGAACCCCCAAAGCTTAAGCTAGCTAATGAGGGGACTATTTTGCAAAATGGTTGAAAGTTTAGGGACTTTCCATGAGAGAGAGTTTATGTTGTTTACTGAGTTTTTATGGAAGAAAATGAATGTTAGCGAGATGAGAAACAACTTTTGTGAAATGAGTTATCAAGAAAACATCTAAATAGGACTTATTTGTAAAGGTTAAAATTGTGTAATAAATGTATGAAATAAATGGTTTTGTAAGTTGTTCTAAGAGAAATAAATGTTCAGCTAGGCTTTTTTAATGAGAAAATATGATGAAGAATAGTTTACGGGCCTAGGGGCAAAATTGTAATTTTGCCAAAATAGAAGGGCAAAATGGTCATTTTTGCCTAAGTAGAAATTTTGATATATCATGAATTATAAAGTGATTGAATGAGTGAATTTTATTATTATAGATCAAGAAGAACGCGGAATCAACCTTGATCGGGGAAAAGGCAAGGTTTTTGATTAAACCGCAAATTAACACATTTTGCACCGAGTGTCAAAGAGCCGGTTCAGGATACGAAGTTAATTGGAAGATTACCTACACTACCAGTTCATCTCGGTATATCTAGACTTAGCATTTTGAGTATGGCATGTACAGGTGCTAGACTAGGTGAAATGTTTTGTTGTTTTGGCCATGTGTATTGGCTCTTTTAAAGATGAAGAGTTTTGTAAATGGCCATATTTAATGGCTCATTATCATTATATATATGAAAAGAAAAGGTTATTCATGAATGTGGATGATACATGATTGAGTTGTGTAACAGCTCGATTTTGGGGCTACTCGAAAAAGTGGTTTTGAGACCACTAAACCGTGGTTAGGGAAATTATTTTGATGTTATTTTACCTGTTATGGTATTAATATATGGCTATGTGGAAATTTTGGCGCTTTAATTTTAGCAATAGCATGCTTGATTGTGAAAAAGGACTAAATTGCATAAGGTGCGAAAGTTTTATTTTGTAAGGTAGGGGTACCTAATAGCTATAGAATGTAATTTAGAGGTTTTTAAAGTGCAATTAGGTCATTTTGGAGTGTAATGGCCGACCATAGGGGACAAAAGCATTAATTTTAGTCAAATTAGGTGATAAAATAAGAAAAGGCTATCATCTTTTTCTCTTCTCTTATTCTTCCACAGATTTTTACATTCAAAGAAGGGTTTGAAAGCTTGAAAATTTCAGCTACATCTCATCCTTGCAAGTAAGTCCTTTTGATGATAATTTTTGATGATTTTTATGTTTTTGGAGTCCCCAAAGCTTAAGCTAGCTAATGAAGGGACTAATTTGTGAAATGGTTGAAAGTCTAGGGACTTGCCATGAGAATGGTTATGTTGTTAGCTGAGTTTTTATGGAAGAAAATGAATGTTAGGGAGATGAGAAACAACTTTTGTGAAAGGTGTTAGCATGAATACACCTAATTATGACTTAAATGCAAAGAATGAATGTGTCATAAATGCATGAAATAGATGAAATTGTGAGTAGTCGTAAGAGAAATAAATGTACAGCTAGGCTTGTTAATTGATAGAATGCGTTGAAAAATGATTTACGAGCCTAGGGGCGAAATTGTAATTTTGCCATAGTGTAAGGGCAAAATGGTCATTTTTGCCTAAGAGTAGAAATTGATGCATTATGATCTTAGAATGATCTAAATGAGTGAATTTTATTGTTATAGATCAAGAAGAGCGTGGAATTAACCTTGACTGGGAAAAGGCAAGGTTACGGATTAAACCGCAAATCGAAACGTTTTGCACCGAAGTAAGTTTATGTGTAAACGATGCATTTTTTTTTATACACACATTATTGTTGCTAATTAGTGCATGACAAGATTGAGAACATGTGTTGTTCAAGTGGATTGAATTTGGTAGTTATTGAATAATTATCGTATGAATTACGAAATAGATATGTAAATGTGTAATGACAACACTTAATGGTGGGCTAAGTGCGATACCACCTTATTACATAACTATGATGGGCTGTGTGCGATACCATCGTCTATTTATCATTTGGTGGGCTATGTGCGATACCACAGTAACTATCCTTTTGGCGGGCTTTGTGCGATACCCCCTATTAGAGATTGATGGTGGGCTAAGCGCAAAACCACCAAGAGATAGGTAGTATAAATGGCTTATTGAGAAAATATGATGTGTTGTATCATATGACTTTATAGTGCTAAGTGCAGGGATGTAAGTTAATGAATGTGAGTACTAAGCTTGTGATGTGGTTGGAAAGTGGTAAGGGAGGAAATGAGTAAGCATGATTATGAATGTTAATTGTTCTAGTTTAGTATGAAATGCTATTTATTGTTTAGTACATACTATAATGCTATTTGTTTACGTGTAAACGTATTAAGCTTAAAGCTTACTCCCCTTTCTTTTCCTTTGTTTTATAGAGTTTAAGAGCTGAGCTGGGGGTACACAGATATCCAGAAGATCACCTACACTATCAATTCACCTCGGTATATCTAGACTTAGTGATTTTGTATATGGCATGTATAGGGGCTAGACTAGGTTTATTATTTTGTTATTTTGGCCTAATATGTGTTGGCCCTTTTTAATGAGAAACTCTTGTGTAAATAGCCATAGATGTTGGCTTTTTTATCCTATATATGAAAAGATGTAGTCATTCATGGAAGTATATATTGCAAAACATGAGTTGTTTTGTAACACCCCTAACTCGTACCCGTCGCCGGATTAGGGTTATGAAGCATTATCGAACTCAATTCAGATCATTATAGCCATTTATCACAATTCATATGTTTATTAAACTCAAAGAGATTTAATTCATGCTTGTACAAATCAACCGTTGAATTAAAGATTATATGTCATTTAAATGTTTATCATAAGTTTGAGTATGCGCCTACCACTTTATGCATATGCAGTAACATAAAATAACTATCACTTATTCAATTATCAACTTGTCATTTCATAACTCATATGCACATACATAGTTAATCATAAACTCTCCTATCATTTTATAGTATATCTGTACACATACAAAAGACTCAATCTAGGTTCGCATTTACCATGATTTATAAACTCATCATCTTTACCATTTCAAACCTATCATTTAATCAACCACATATTCTAATTCCACATAATACAAACCTATTTCTTTCATTTCGTTTCATAACATTTAAACATTACAGTTTCATGCACTTCTAACCCAAACTTACTACTCAGTTAATTTATCCGAACATATAATGCATGCACATATGCTCTTATCTAATTTTCCCATTTATGACAAAGATATCCCAGAATCCATAGATTTATGAAGCATAAATATAAGACTCGATCATTCCATTTTATAACCTGCAAGCCCAGACATTTATTCATTTTCACACCCACTCTTCATAAAAAATTTACACTTCTAATAACTTCATTTCATAACCGAGCAACCATAATACTAATTATTACTCAGAACTTATTTATAAACCAAATAGTTTCATGGATATATGTCATAAATCCTACCTATTCAGCATGAAACATATATAAATATAATTATACCTATATCATGCATTCATTTATTTATCCAACCGAAACATGCACGCATCACGCACCAAGGATAGATTTACATCATTTAATATTAACATTAAGAACTAGCCATTTTCGCATGGCTATTATACATCATCAAAACAATATTCAGACATAGAGTTGGTCTATACATGCCTTTTTATTTAAAAACCACATATATAAGTACCAAAAGGAGTTGATAGTGTGGTTGATACTTCCGACGATCCTTTGATCCCGTAGCTTAAACGAAATCTATAAAACAAACAAGGGTTACACGCAAGGTAAGCATGCTAGCTTAGTAAGTCTTAAGCAACCTCAATATGACAATCGAGTATACATGCATTCAATAGAACATTTCCTAACATGAAACATCCAAGACTGAATATTTAATTTACCCAAACCGAATATCTCTTCTCCCTGTACATATATCAACTTTCATTTCTTCACCGTAGTATTATATACTGAATAAAATAATTATCCACTTATGCTCATAATTTTACTTATACAAATATTTACTACTTTCATGCTTTTCTATAAACATTTCAATCATAGTATACATCATAATTACATTCCATCTATTATAAACACACCACTTTCTTTCACCATTTCATTTACTTAGCAACATAGCATATAATCCTAACATTAAAGTATGCTTAATAAATACCTTATAACCAAATTGCAAATTCGCTCCCAAAAGCTTAGTCATACTTAATTCATTAGCTAGATATTACTAACATTACCTGAATCTCACACATACCGGCACTAAGCCTGCTGATTCGAGGTCCGAAATCATAATATCGGCATTAAGCCTGCTAGGCATTAAGCCCGAGTTATGTCACCGGCACGAGGCCTGCTAGGCACAAAGCCCGAAATATGTCACCGGCACGAGGCCTGCTAGGCTCAAGGCCTGAATATCAGTGTGGTTATTCTTCAATTCACAGCCCATAGAGCTAACTTTACAACAACTCATATATCACCAATTATTTTCACATATCCAATCAAAAATTCTATTTGTTCACATCACATTTTATAACACTTATATCAATTCAATTTAGCACCCTTGTATCCAGCTAGTTCACATATTCATGCCAAAAGTATTCAAATTTTATCATTCAATATAATTATAAATGATTTATTAACATATATTCGCTTAAAGACTTACCTCGGCTGTCGATAGACCGTGCAAATCGGCTATTCGAGAACCTTCGTCTTCCCCCGATCTAATTTCGTTTTTCTTTGCTCTTGATCTAAAACACATTAAATTCAGCTTATTCAAGTACAAATCACTTCAATTTAGTCCCAAAACACATCAACATGCAATTTACTATTTTACCCCTACTATTTCAAAATTTTGCATTTTGGTACTAATTACACAAAACACAAAATACTCCCAATTTGCCAAGACTATACAAGGGCCGAATATTCCTAGGGGCTTTACAAGCCCTTTCATTTTATTTATTTTGCAATTAAACCCCTCTAAAATTTTATTTTTACAAAATTGGCCCTAAAAACAAAAATTCATCAAAACTTCCAATACATTATCTTTTATCTAAAATCATCAAACATCAAAAACCATATGAACCTATCAATAGCCGAACATCAAGCATGCTTAGATTCAAAAATTTTAACATGGGTCAGATAGTATACGAAGCAACGATCATAAAAACGTAAAAATTATCAAAAACTGACTAAAAATGCATACCCGATTTAGCTTGAATGTATGACCGAATGCTCAAAACCTTTAAACATTTATTTCCTAGCTCACATACGGCAATGAAGAAGAAATAACAAACATGATGGCTTTTAATTTCATATTATTAAACATATAATAACAATTTTTTTAATGTTTTACTATTTTAACCTTTAATAAAAAATAAAAACAACATATAAATTAAGGTCAATCTTGTCATATGCCACCCACTAACTTAAAAATGGGCTATTTGCCCTTTTAATACCTCATATTAAAAAGCCATCATCATTCTAGCACTTTTCACTATAGTATGCAACTTTTACTCTTTACGCGATTAAGTTCTTTTGTCAAATTGAACACACAAACGATAAAATTTTTCTACGAAATTTTCACACACATTAATTCACACATAATAAGCACAGAATATAATACTTAAATATCTCTCAGACTCGGATTCGTGGTCTCGAAACCACCGTTCCGATTAGGGTCAAAATTAGACTGTTACAACTCTCCCTCCCTTAGGGATTTTCGTCCCCGAAAATCTTACCGTTAAACAAAGTTGGATATTGTTGCCTCATTAAATCCTCGGGCTCCCACGTAGCCTCTTCGACTCCATGCCGATACCATAGTACCTTCACTAATGGGATTCTTTTGTTTCTTAACTCTTTCATTTCTTGAGCTAAAATACAGATCGGTTCTTCCTCGTACGTCATATCGGGTCGGATTTCAATCTCAGATGGAGCAATCACATGTGACGGATCTGATCTATATCTACGAAGCATCGAAACATGAAATACATCGTGTATCCTTTCCAACTCAGAGGGTAACCTCAATCTATATGCAACAGGTCCAATACGTTCGATGATTTCATACGGTTCGATAAATCTCGGACTCAACTTGCCTTTTCGACCAAATCGGAGTACTTTCTTCCACGAAGAAACTTTAAGAATACTCGACCTCCGACCTGAAATTCAATGTCTTTACGTTTCAAATTAGCATAGGAATTTTGACGATCCGAAGCAGCTTTCAAATTGTCTCTAATAATAGCTACTTTTTGCTCTGTTTCTTTAATCAAATCAACCCCATGTATCTTATTCTCGCTGAGCTCAGTCCAGTATAATGGTGTTCGACATTTTCGCCCGTACAAGACTTCATAAGGCGCCATTTTGATATTAGATTGAAAGCTATTATTGTAAGCAAATTCAATCAAAGGTAGGTATCGTTCCCATGTACCTTCAAACTCAAGAACGCAACATCTCAATATGTCCTCAAGTATCTGAATAGTTCGCTCAGACTGACCATCTGTCTGCGGATGAAAGGCTGTACTAAAATGAAGTTTAGTACCTAATGCATCTTGCAACTTCTTCCAAAACCACGATGTAAATCTCGGGTCTCTGTCTGAAACAATGGAACTCGGTACACCATGCAATCTCACAATCGTGATACGCACAATTTCAGCCGATTTATCGAGTGAATAGTGCGAACGAGCGGCACAAAATGAGCTGATTTTGTCAGTCTATCAACTATAACCCAGATGGCATCTTTCTTACTTGGTGTCAAAGGGAGACCAGATACAAAATCCATTGTAATTCTATCCCATTTCCATTCAGGTATCATGATTGGCTGAAGTAATCCGGATGGCACTTGATGCTCAGCTTTTACTTGCTGACAAACTAGGCATTTCGAAACAAATTCAGATATATCCCGTTTCATGCCCGGCCACCAATAGAACTGTTTCAAATCATTATACATCTTTGTGCTACCCGGATGTATTGATAATCAACCACTATGAGCCTCGCTCAGAATCATCTGAATCAAATCAGCATTTCTCGGTA